>OY728166.1:46766538-48096038 GCA_963277665.1 Viscum album | reverse complement strand
GATGGATCATCAGATGCCTATATCATTAACCCTTCCTTATAGATACAAGGTCATGATATTTCCATATTTAATATCATCCTCACCTTGATCTGAAAAAGATATAACTTTATAAAATTTTTTAGGACCACTCTCTATACAGTAAACCTCAGAAGTTGCAACTTAGGTTTTAAACACATGACGACTTGATAAAGTGCCAATAAGTGCTTCTTGAAGATTTTTTGATAGATTCAAAGAATCAAGGATTTATAACTAGGATGGTATTAGGGATAGTTGTTTCAAAACATCATGTTTTTGGTCCAAAGCCCTGCCTTTTCCCGCATGGAAATTCATTTTTTCATGTGACTTGGAAGTTGATTCTCCTGATGTAGATGTACCATATGTAGGGGCAGAAGTTGGAAATAATTCTCCTCCTGGTAGATTAGACTGACTGCGTCTATCTATTTACTGATGTAGTGGTGGTATAACCTATAATCTATGTTCAAATATGATCATTTTAGGTCTGATCCGATCATGTGTGGGAGAGTTTCCTTGTTCTTGCTGAGCCTATGGAAGGGATCTCCCACGAGTTTCTGATACATAAACGCTTCGAGTAGGGTATAGATAAAATATTGGATTCTAGAATATCCACGTTTACCATGTATCCTCAACCTTGACATCTTCTCCTTGTTCCCCAATTAGGTGTAGGTAATTCAAGTGCATAATTGGAATCGTCATTTAATGGGAATATATAAAGTAGACAACATTAATAGAACTGAAGATCTATTCTTCATTTGACGATGATTTGGCTTGACAAGTTAGTTCTTTTTTTCTGTTTGGTGGGGCGGTGCCCATTCTTTTGGGACAATTATCAAGAAATATTCCAAAGTCATGGAAAACATTGGCCTTGACATGAGATCATCTTCTTTTGACTGCTATTTACCATTCTAATTAGGTCTCTCCTCTGAGGATTGACCTTTGGAGGTTTGATATTTTGAGGAAGTTGGATTTTCTGTAACAGAAGTAGAAGAAGGCATACTTGATTGTTTCAATTGTGTTCATGGAATAGCATGAGTTCAGATGATTGTTTTCTCGACCATGAAATTATTATAAATCGGTGAATTTTTTATTTTTAGTTCTTGCCACCCAACATATTCCTTTGGATCGATAGCAGAAACAAATGCTACATGGGCTGATTAAAATTTTAGTTTAACTTATCTAGAGTATAACATTATTTTTAAGAGGTATTTGAAAATAGAAAACTTATAAATGGGATTCCCCAACATTTTATGAAAGGGATAATAATTTAAGAGATCTTCATCTCCTTATTTGTTCTATTTCTTGGGCCTTATAAACTAAACTAAATTGTTTTCGACAGCTGAAAGAAAGTAATTAGGAACCTATTCATTCCAAAAAGAATTAACATTGTTCTTTAATTCCACAAACTATATCTGCCTTTGATTTTTTTGATCATTTTGACGAGGTGTTCATTCCTAATGACACTTGGGATGTAGAGCCCTTCCGTATGATGATGGTTTTTAATTTGAAGCAATTACAAGTGCTTGTTTAATTGTGACTATAGTAGCCTATTTTTTTTTCCTGTTCTACTTCCCAAATTTTATGGGATTTCATGTGATTTATATTTGGTTTAAACAATGGAATCCTCGTCTTATTGGGCGATTGAAACAAGGTCTCGAAACACACTTGTGTATTTAATAGGTATTAGTGGTGTGCATAACTCATCAAACATATTTTCCACACAAATTGGATGTAACCCTTCTTGTGGTAGTGGTGGACATAAGTAATATTTCAATACTTTCCATCAAGAAATGAAATCTGAAAATATTTCATTCTCCTTTTTGCAATTTGTATGATCAAAAAATGTTTTCTTCATCAACATTTGAGCTGAATTGGAAAAGGAATTTCGGATGGAGGTGTTCCCATCCATTAAATGATTGATACTACAAACTTGTATACCAGACAATGGATGACCCTAGTAATGACCGCACAAAGCATATGATCTTTAGTACTTATTTTTATTCTGGGGTCCTTATCATGGGATCTCCATGAGAAACAAAATGTGTTGAGTGATCCTTAAAATCTCTTGAACCATTAATTATCAGAAATGTGGTATTCAAAAATTTGGGTGGGGTTGGGATCAAATCTACCCATTCAGGGTAATATTTATTTTCTAGTTTTATTGGTGCACTCCATTCTTCTATAACTTCCAATCTAGTTTTTAATTCTTCAATTTTATTCATATGCATTAGGGGAATATCTGGATGAGGAGGGACCTAAATAGGTACAACATTTGTAGCTAGAACTGACATAATGACTAGGAAAACCACTAGTGGTGGTGTTGTTGATATTTGTCTTGGATAACCCATGGGGATGGGCCTGTAAGGATGTGTTTGATCCTATCCTAGATGTGTAACAAATGGAGGGAATTCATTATCAACATATGTAGTTGAAGAAAACCCTCTTTGCTGAGGATCTTCTATAGGATGTCTATGCTGAGGATTTGTTTGAGGAGTACATCTGGCAGAAATAATGTTTCAAAGTAACTCTACATTGAGTATTTTCAAATCCTTCATATGCTCCTCTTTCTGAGAAAATCCTTCTTCAAGCGAATGATATTGACCTTCTCTAGTGGAAAATTGAGACATGATCTGAAATTTACCTTCCCCTTGTTAGATTCTTTTCAGAGAGGTGTGAGTTGGATAATTTAGGGAATACCAAGATTCTAGGTGAGCCTTTGATTTCATGTATGGAAAAATCCTTAATTTGCTTCAGTGTGTAATATATTAGGAATAAGAACTTTATCATCCGACTCCCCAGAACTGGACTCATTTTATAGGGGATCTTATATAATGGTATTAATGACATTCATTGATGCATAATGCATTGATGAAATTCTATTTGTATCTTTGTAAGATCGTTTCCTTATGTGCCCTCCATGAGACTGTGTTTTCCTATATGATGATTTCCTAAGAACTGTTTGACGGACAGTAACCTGAAGGGATTTCATGGATATTTTAGTTGGGAATTTACTTTTTGTCTTCATACCTAATTGAGAGAAAGTTGTCTTCCACTAAGGTGGGGATTGCAGATGTTAAAAATCCCCTTACCCTGCAGGCAATGGCTATTCTTATTCCTCTTATTCAAACCTTAGAACTCTATTTTTTTGAATTCTAATGATCGGTTAAAAAATCCTTCATCCTTATAGGATGGGGTGGCTTCTGAACTTATATGGATGATATAAGCCTAGTTTCTCTTCTAATTTTATGAATTCAGGTCCAAACATTGGCTGGGAGCATTAACCGAAAACCACTTAAATCTCCTATTTCAGAATACTATTCTTCAATTTTAGAAATTTGCACAATCCGATGGATGACATCCTCTAAGAGAGAGGATGGCTTAATGTTCTCAGATGCCTGATGAAAAAGTATCTCGACCGTTTTCTCTCCTTGGACCATACTTTGATGAGAGCTAGACGTGAACTATTCTTGATCTTATCTTTTATTACACACAAAGTCTATTTATTATAGCCAGCTATGAGAAATAACATTGCATGGGACCACATTTGGCTGGATTTTCTAGCTGGAGAGTGCAGTGAAATTCAATTCTCCATGGGAACCCAATCCTATAATACAAACATCAAATGGGGTATCAGTAATTAATGGGCATATCCTTTTTAGTGCATCGAGGCATGGACACTGAAGTGCTCTCTACTGCTTCTCAACCTTTGGATGTTAGGAAACTAAGATATATGCCAAGTCAAATTGGAGATGCAAATATTCTATTATCATTAATCGACTTTTCTATTTTCCATAATGTAATACTTTGGCATTAAAACTATTAAGAGTATTCAATATGTTTAGGTGAATGTCATGAATATAGTATTCTAATATCAATTATGGAATGTTGTATTGAGATGTTCCAAAGTCCAGAACATGACTGGTATTTAACCCTTATCCATTTGTTCTATCATATTCAACATATCTTCCTCACCTTATACAAGAGTTTTCTCAACATGGTCGAACCAGAGTTGAAGCTTCTCAGTTGTTTTATCACAAAAAATAGGTTCAACTGTTTTTCCCCGGCTATGTTAGAAGAAAAATCACCCAAGGGAGTTTTGGAGAATGACCATCTCCTAGGGATATCTTTTTGTTGAGAAAGTATTTTTCCTATTAGTAACATGGCATCCAACATGACTGTATTTATGTTGGAGATTGCCTCTAGATAAGAGGGATTTTTCATCACTACATTTACAACTGGAGAATTATCCTGACAATGATAAACACTACTACAAAGAGATATTTTGCAACGAATGCCATCATGGGGAGGACCCCCATGGTTGATTACAATAATGGATAAATCCTCTTTCTGATTGGTCTTCTATACATATGAAGTGTTGTCGTGGCTCTCATCCAAAGATAGGTTCTCAAAATTGGCTGAATTGTCATGAAGCAAGACTTCATGATGAAGTATCTAATAAAAAACTTCATAATTAATACTAGTAATCCCATAATTTAGTAATGTAAGGGTAAGATCTTGAGTTTCCAGAGATAAAGGTCTGGGGGCTTCAAGAACTCTAACATTAAGAGGATTCAGATCACAGATTGACTCTTGATTTTCTAACTGTGTTTTGCGAGACTTCTTGTTAGATGCTCTTTCACTCGTAGTTGGGGCCACTTTGTGGGGTAAGTTGTTTTCATGGGCATAAACATGCACCTACCTTGGAGTGGTCATCATAATGGGATGATTATCTCAAATTAGTAAGGGTGTATCTTCCTGATTAAATTATCCATATGATATGAGGGAGTATTCCCAATAACCATATTGTACTAGAATAAAGGTGTGTATCTACTCTAAGATAGCATGATGATGAGTTATACCAGGTGTGGGAAAAAAATTATGCATTCTTCCTACTGGTACTACCGAAGTTGCTATTATGATATTCTTGAAGGCTTCTAGAATATGAGCTAGAATTTGTGTATGCCAATTCATCATTTCTGAATTGTGTTTAGTGAATTCAATAGCCGGAACGGGAATATATGTCCATTCAGTATATAGAGTAGGTTTTTGTACCTGATCCTATCCTCCATTTCTTATCAGTGGATACTGAAAATACTCATGTTTGGGGGTAGAGAGTGGAGTCTAACCCAGGTTTTCTATCAGATCTTTATGAACGACTTCTCTAGTTACTGCCAAAAGAGACTGCTAGTAGAGTTGATGGATGCTGGGAGGTGTATGTTCCAACAAGATGTTATCTTCCATGCCTGGTTGACATACTTCTTTCAATGATGACAGACGATACTGCTGGAAATATTAGTGAGTGCAGGTAGGTGTATGTATCTTTTTACAAGTTTCCACCATATTTGATTGGCAGACGTCTTTGATTGTATCCAGATGAGTCAGATGACTAAATGATAGTTTGTAATCAGGATTATGTGACTACTAATAGTAACCCACTAGAATTAAATGGAGGGATTGGTTGGGTGATGCCAAACGAGTCTAATAGTTGGAAGAATTAGATAAGACGAGTGTATATGCCCGTCTTTTGTTTTCCACCAAGTTAGGTTGATGGACTTCTCTAGAGGGGGAAAAGGTAAGAGAATTATACCTAATGTACGAATTTTGTCTTCTATGGTTCATCTTGTGTGTTATGGTTTGAGGGAATTGAACTGAAATACTAAAGGAAACACCCCCATCATGTTGGGTGTATACTTCCGAATGATTCTGTTGGTGGTGATCATTGGTGGGAGCCATTGGGAAGGACCCCTATGTCTTTGAGTTAAGGCCACAAGTTACCTAATGATCCACCTCCCTATTGTATGGTAGGAACTGGTTATTGTCTTCGGGAGATAAGGACCTGAAATGGTTGAAGACGGTGTTTGGAACCATCTGCTTCTTGGCAACCAACCATGACTGATCGGTTGATCACGAGTTATTGTTGACTTGGAGAGGCTGTCGGGTAGCCTCTAGGGTTGGGATAGTACTGTGTCGATAGTATTCCTAAACCAATACATTGGTAACCCTACATTGAATATGCTGAGTTGGTGATGGCATCCTTTGAGTGGATGAGGATACATCTTTTGTAGTAGTAGGGGCATTCTTGGGTGTAAAATTAAATGAATCCATTTGGAAAGAAGGGATTTCTTGAGAAAATTTGACAAATACTAACAATGAACTCCATTAAAGAAACATCTTTTAGATGGACACATTTGTGATTGATTCCTTTGTTTGACTTTCCTTTATCAACTAATAGGGACCTAAAATATTGGTAATATGATCAACATGGTTAAGGATTCACATTGGGTTCACCATTTTTTGTTTTGTCTCCCCCAAAACGTGCGTTCGAGTAAGGAATTAATACTTCATGGTGGTTTCCATTGGATTTATTTATGGAATTGAAAACATCCAACAGTTCATTATCCAATGGGAAATGCATTCTAAAGGCAAGTGTTCGATAGGTTAGGACCTATGATACTTAAGAACATACAATGGTCAAGAGGATTAGTGTTTGTAACGTCCCAGATCCGGAAGCCACACAATGGGTGCCACGAACCCGGTTGGTCACATGACCTCAAGTGCATTTCCAAAAATGCAAGATGCTTCCGACTAGAAGTGAAGGCCCATGTCTGATAGTGGGAAAACTATGCCCTCATTTGTCAATGTGTAGCACAATGGAAAAGAAATATAACATACAATATAGGAAGCAGTAAACAATATATAACTAAAATGGACAACTAAAGTAAAAGAGAACTAGTAGTCACATATATAAAGATGCAGCATGTCACTAATTCTATAGAAGCATCTAGAACCAAATACAGTACATTCCAATACAATACTACTCAAATTACAATATACATCAAAACAAAAAAAAAAGCAGAGTAAACAAAATGCAGTAGCATCACAAGCCTAAGCTCAGTCCCAAGCTCTCTTACTCCTCTACTACAATCATGTACATGTATGGGGACCCTTACCCCTATCGACACCTGTAGAAATGTAGTCTGTTTGGGAAGAAGACATGAACCAAACAGGGTGTGAGAAATAAATCCCAGTAGGCAACCACCAAATGCTCGTGCCCAACTTCCAGTGAAAATGTGCAACAACGGTGTGCAGTAGTAAATGAAAATAACTAAGCAGTACTCAAAAGTAACTAACTCTACCAGTTATATTTCCATTTTAATATTCATTTAACCATGCCAAGCTTGTGCTTTAACTTGGCAGGTATAACATATGAAAATCACCACGCTGAATATTCATGATAAAATTGTCCTCAGACAAACAATCCTTACCCTCAGGTAATCAGAATTGAAACCCACAGGTGTCTTCCCACAAGCATAATGAATATTTCCCTAATGTGTATGAGGTGTATCCCAAATGGACATAATCTACTGCCCATAGGCACAAAAACTACCACCCACAGGCATGATAGAGGTTTCCCGTAGGCTAAACAAAACACTGCCCTCAGGCTATACATGTAACCGGGCCCATTCCAACATATAAGCAAGAAATTATATAAAATTCATCTCAAGTAAATTCAAAGCATGCTAAAATTCTCAATATACAGATAGGTATTCTGGCCAAATGGCTAAACAGAGGAACGCACCCCCGGGGTGGTCCTAGATCCAAGCAGTGATCCCAAACAGCAGTTTAAACTTATAATTAGATTATCTAAACAATTCTAGATATCTTTTCAGCAAAGGCCTTAGCTATACAACACCCTAAACATGGGTTCATAGAACAATGGTACACAAAAATCAACCTAACAGTTGAAATGAACACCAGAACACCTACCTCGATCGTCTCTGACCGGTATACATGAATGACGCCTCCCGAATCGTCCAAGAATGATGTAGATCTGGGATAAAAGTTCACTCATTCAAATTCAAATAACATTCCCTCGGCAAAGAATTGGTAAGAAACACACATGGAGAGGGAAGAACTCACCCGCACGGTTCAATCGAGACCGTCAGAGAAGGATTCAGATTCCCAGCGTGTGGTCAGAAGATCTTTGAAGCTCTGGGCTCCTCTCCCGGCTTCAAAACAAACTCATAGCCTCATCTACTGAATGAGGATGCTACTTCCCATTTTAAGAGAAAAAACAGACTACACGATGTGTATTCTCAAGTACACGGCGTGTAATTTTCATCATTTAAATGTTCCTCTAGTGGCTACATTCCACTGCGACACTATTCATCCATCAACATAAGTACACAATGCGTGTTACTGATTACATGGCGTGTAATGTCGCTTGGCTGGTGGCTTTGTCCACCACCTTAATATTCACCTACCGACTGAGTACACAACGTATAGTCACTTTTACATGCTTCTTCACCGAAAGGCCTACATGCCCTGTTTACTCATCCCACACAGCCTAAGTACACAGCATGTGGAAAAGTACACGGCGTGTACCCACCAATTTGGGATTTTTACCCATTTCCCATAGTTTTTCAAAAACACATAAGGAAAAAAGGAAAAGATAAAACCCGTACCTCAATAATAAGAACAGGGTTCTCACAAACTTCCCCCCTTAAAGCTATTCGTCCCCAAATTTCCCTTCCAAGGGTGGAAAAGATAAAGATATGAACAAATCTGGCCACTGAGCACCTACATAGGTATCCCGCTCCCAGGTTACATCCTACACTCAGCCATGCTTCCATAGCACCTGTACGAGAGGAAATGACCGGCCTCAGAGAACCTTTGTGCTCTTATCGACAATACAAATCAGATGCACCTCAAAGGATGCATCGAACTGAAGCTTAAAATCCTCAGGATGAAAGACATGAGATGGGTCTGAATGATAACGGTGCAGTTGAGATACATGGAAGACTTCATTCATGTCCCGGTACCTCTATGGTAACTGCAACTGATAGAATACCAACCCAACTCTCTATAGAATTTCAAACGGCCCTACATAACTCTGTAAAAGTTTACCCTGTCTTATGATATGCATGTGTCCCAACCTCAGTAAAACAAAGAAAAAAACGTGACCCCCGACCATAAACACTAAAGGTAGTTTGTAGCGATCAGTATAAGATTTCTGAAGAAACTGTGCAGTAGCCATCCACTTCTGTATCAACTAGATCTTCTCTAAAGTCTCCGGCACAAGATGTGGTCCTTGTAAAGCTGTATCACCTGCCTCCATCCAACACAAGGGTGATCAGCATGGCCTACCATATAAATCCTCGTAAGGTGACATCTCTATAGTTTCATGAAAACTATTAGTATATTCAAACTCGACTAGGGGTATATGCTTCTCCCAAGATCCCTCAAAGTCTAGGACGCATGCACACGACATATCCTCAAGCACATGTATCGTACGCTCTAACTGGCCATCGGTCTGAGGGTGGTAAGCTGTGCTCAGAAGCTACTGTGTACCTAGTTCCCCCTAAAAACTTTTCCAGAAACGAGACATAAAATGGGCATCCCTATCTAAAATGATTGAATGAGGGACCCCATGAAGACGTACAACCTCTCAGATATTAAACTTCCAAAGATCGTCAACACCGAAGGGCTCCTTGATCAGAAAAAAGTGAGCTACCATCGTGAGTCTGTCCACAACAACCCACACAATATCATTGCCTAGAGGTGACATCAGAAACCCAGTCACGAAGTCCATCACGACATCATCCCATTTCTATTCCAGAATGGGTAACTGTTGTAACAGTCTAGCTGGCCTCTAATGCCCTGCCTTCACCTGTTGACCGGTGGAACCTCTCGCAACAAAACCAGCTACCTCTCATTTAGTTCACGGCCACCAATACTAACGTCTCAAGTCACGGTACATTTTGGGAACTCTGGGATGCACTGCCCAAGATGAAGCATGAAACTCCCGAATCAACTCCTCATGTATATCCCATGGACCCAACACTCGTCCATGGAAATGAAGATCCTCATCATCGCCTATCATCCAACCAGGAGGAGGGTCCTCATTTTCCACCAAATCCCGTAGAACTAGGCCTTCCGAATTACATACTTTTCCCATCCTCACTCTATCTAGGAGGGTAGAAGTCATAGCTAAGGATGAAAGAAACGTTTTCCCCCGACTATCATGCACCTACAAATGTATCTCAAAGAACAAAGCCATAAGCTACGAATAACCACTGGCCTCCTGCACTGCCTGTATCTTAGTCCTCCTAATCATTGCATCAGCAACTTTGTTACCCTTACCAGGTGTATAGGCAAGCTCAATGTCGAATTACTGAAGTTATTCAACCCACATTCACTGTCTTAGATTCAAGTCACGCTGGGTAAAGATGTACTTGAGATTTTTGTGGTCCGTAAACACCACAAAATGTTCTCCGAAGAGATAATGTCTCCAAAAACGTAACACATGAACAACTACAGCCAACTAAAGATCGTGCATCGGGTTATTCCTTTCATGTGGCCTCAACTGTCGAGCCCCATACGCAACTACTCGACTTCCCTACATCAACACCACTCCCATCCCAATACCTGATGCATCAAAGTAAACTTTATATCTCTTCCCTTGCTCTGGAAGTATCAGGACTGGTGTTGATGTCAACCTTCCCTTCATCTCTTGAAAGGCTCTCTTGCAAGCTTTTAACCAAATGAACTTCACACCCTTCTTAGTCAAACCCTTCAATGGTGCTAATAAGAGGGATAAGTCCTGTATAATGTTCCTTTAGTAACTAGACAGCCCCAAGAAACTCTTTATTTCAAACACGTTCATAGGATTCTCCCAGGAAACTATTACTCTCACCTTCTCTGGGTATACTGGAACTCCTACCTCTGAGATGATATGACCCAAGAAGTGTATCTGATCCATCCAAAAGTGGCACATTGAGAGATTATCATATAGCTGATACTCTCTCAGTGTACTCAGTACGATTTCAAGATGGGTGGCATGGTCGTGTCGAGTGTGAGAATACACTAAGATATCATCAATGAAGACTACCAAAAAATAATCCAAATATGAATGGAATACACGATTCATCAGAGCCATGAAAACTTCTAGCACGTTCGTGAGTCCAAACGGCATAACCATGTACTCGTACAGACTATATCTACTCCGAAAAGTTGTAAGCTGTATGTCCGATGGCCTAACGCGTAACTGATGATATCTAGATCTCAAGTCAATATTCAAGAACACTCATTCTCCCAAAAGTTGATCAAAAACATCATCAATACTTGGTTAGGGATATAGGTTCTTGACCATCAGCTGGTTCGGCTTCCAATAATCCACACAGAGTCTGAGGTTACCATCTTCCTTCTTAGAAAATAGGAGAGGCGAATCCCAAGGAGAAGTACTCGGTCGAATGAATCCCTTTGCCTGCAACTCTTCTAACTGCCTCTTGAGCTCCTAAAACTCTGGTGTAGCTGTCCTATAAGGGGGAATGGACACCAGTGTTGCTCCTGGCACAAGCTCAATAGAGAAATCCACCTCACACTCTAGAGGTAGACCTAAAAAGTCATCCAAGAAGACATCCATGAAATGATCAACCACTGGAGGGAAATCCTTCTGACATGTTCCCTAGTCATCAAGATATAGACTCGCAATCTGGGCTGTCACTCCACCTCACCAATGATGTTCAGGTCTAGTTCGGCTCGCATGTACATCCCATTCACCCTTGTATAGAAACTCTCCGCCCTCAGGTGACGTGAAACTCACCCTGCGACGATAGCAATATACAAAGGCTCGAAAGGGTACCGACCAGTCCATCCTAAGAATTAAATCATAGCTCTTCATCTCTAAAACATAGAGGTCCCATAGAATGTTACACCCACCAACCTCTAGGGGGCACTCCCTGTGCTGACGCACACCAGCCGTTCTAGTTCCCAATAGAGTGTCAAGCGTTATAACATCAGAAGAAGAAGAAACACAGAGCCCAAGGCTCTCCACAAAGGGAAAATATATAAATCTATTTGTAGTACCAATATCAAAAATCACTGAAGATAAATTAGATGCTACTAGAATAGTACCTATGACAGTAGAAGTTTCAGGATCCTACTCCTGTTGGGTTTTTTGAATTGCATATGCCTGCCTAGTGCCGCGACATTGCGACACAACCTAGCTACCCTGAGCTATCCCGCCCTGCTGCCTCTGAGACCCTGTTGTTTGGATACCATGGCCATGACCACCATCTTGGCATGTACGCCCCGACATATTAAAATTTACTGGCTGGTACGAACCTGCTTGTCCCACTCCCGCACGCAGAGTCTGCACAAAACCCCTCTCACTAGCCACTGGTGGAAACACCCTGCAAAAACGCTGGAAATGACTCATCCTACTACAAGCTCGACACTCCACTGCGTCACATGGACACTTAATTCTCCTCTACCCCTCTTTACCACATTGATATCATATGAACTGGCCACCTGAAGTATTCTTCTGGTTATTATTGCCACCATGAGTGAAGTCCATCTGCCACATCCTCTAATTGGTAGAAATAGTACCAGAAACTAGTGTCGAACCGCCCTGGACCACACCACTAGTTTCCCGAAAGTTCTAATCAGTAATCAGTGCCTAGTCTACAATAGAATGCATTTTAGGAAACCTGAAAACATTCACCAGTGCTCATATTTCATATCGAAGACCATCCAAAAAGCATCTATCCCTCAACGTCTCATCACCCACCAGAACATGAGAAAAATGCTGAAGCTCAGTGAAGCGAGAAAAATAATCCATCACTAACATAGTGCCCTGCTGTAGATTCAACAACTCTCGAGCTCGATCCGCCCTCAAAGTCTCCAAGAAAAATAAGTCAAAGAAGGATGCCTGAAAATCTTCCCACACCATGTCTTGGTGATGCTCAGTCTGAGTGGTAACATCCAACCACCTTTTAGCTGAATCACACAGCAGGTATGTAGCGAGCTTGACCCTCCGCCCTGGAGGCATCTCCAGATTCTTGAAGATAGTATACACAGAACCCAACCAAGACTCCACAGCCTTTGGTCTACCATCCCCTCAAAATTTAGGCAGATGCTAGTATTTGAATATACATGTCAGCTCTTCTATAGATGTGGCGACCGACGGTGCTCCCTAGATGGTCTGCATGAACCGCATGAGGCCTTCATGGAACTGTGCATCCACGCCTATGTCTGGTATAACGGCTGGTGCTGCATCTGGCACTGCTAGAGGATCCGCTGGTAGCCCATGAACTACCATCTCAGGAGTATAATCATCACTACTCTCCTTGCGAACAACCAGTGGTCTTCTCAGTGGACTGAATCTATAATGTCAAACGCACACCTTAGATCAAGATTATCAAATACTGAAAACCAGGAGTCCAAGAAGGGAACATGAGAAAGAAAGAATTCAGGATTTACAAAACATGACTACATGTAATGTATATATAATACACAGTGTGTTCTCACAGGCCATCAACATGGGCGTGTACTCCAGCTAAAACTGGTCGTGTAACACCCCAAACACATGGCATGTCTTCTGTATACACAACATGTACTTGAATCCACCTTCCCTGTCGAGTCATTCTACACAGCTAAGCCACATGGTTCTACTAAAACAAAATGACACGGTGTGTCCAGAGGTAGACACAAAATGTACTCCCCACGATTTCACTGGCCCGTGTTGTTCGTGACACGGCCTGTGTACCTAGGTCACACTACACGGCGTGTTCCAAAAAGACCCAACATATACAAAGAAGCCCCAGACCGACCTGTGTTGCTCACTACATGACCGGCTACATGGGTAACACTACACGGCGTGTTCTAGGTGGACACAATGTGTACTAGGAATCATAACACTTACCCGTGTTGTTCGTGACACAGTCGGCTACCTGGGTCAGACTACACCTCGTGTTCAAGGTAGACAAGGCATGTATGTCTTATGTTTTCCTAAGTTCATGTTGTAAGTTAAATGGAAGACATTGGGTCAACACTACACGGTGTGTACAACTGGTACACTGTATGTTTTTCCAAGACATTCTTTACCCCGTGTCCTCGCCCACACGGCCAATGACACGGGAAGAGACTACATGGCGTGTACTGAGGGTACACGACATGTACTTACAAAAAGTTTTCAATTATTTCTGAGTATAAAAACACACGGCAAGTGTCCATAGAACTGCACGGCGTGTATGCCGGGTTTTCCGAACAGTAAGCCTCAGAAGCTACTCTGGAACCCAGAAAAACATGGAAACAAACACCTAAGTGCCAAATTCCGATCCTTGGGGGCCCATACTCTTCGCGAATCGATGCTTGGCATCTTATACCTGTTATAACAAAATAAACACATCAATGAACCACAAAATTTCGGTGATTGAGGGCCCATACTCCTCAAGAACCAAATTTTGGGTTTCATTCTATCAAAAAATCACACAACAATACCCTATCAAATAGAAGGTATTTATCAAAGAAGCTATCACAACGGCATGCTTTTCCTGTACAACAACTATCACATCAACATGCAATTTATAATGCACCTACATGGCATGGAAGAATGCAAGACATGTGATTTATAACCTGTTTCCAAATGATTCATGAGACGGAATACCCTCATCTCATCAGGTTTCAACTAAATAGAACCCATGTATAACATATAAACAACCCAATCACAAGTACGTCACCCAATGGTGAAAATCAAATCAACTGTAATGTTAGAAAAATTAGAATAATTACAAGAAACAATGTAGATTGGATTTTCCCTGTACACGGGTTAGATACTCCTGGGAACAACTTATTACCAACTACCATTTCCGTCCCATCCCAAACTATAGGCTCTAAATAGTAAGTCAAAGGAAAGAACTTCCTTTGATACCACTTTGTAACGTCCCATATCCAAAAGCCACACAAAGGGTGCCCCGAACCTAGTTGGTCACTTGACCTCAAGCGCATTTCCCCAAACACCAGCGGCTGCCGACTAGCAGCGAGGGCCCAAGTCTGATAGTGGGGAAACTATGCCCTCATTTGTCAAAGTATAGTGCAGCGGAAAAGAAATATAACATACAACAACGGAAGCATTTAAAAATATACAACTAAAGTGGACAACTGAAGTAAAAGAGAACCAGTAGTCACATATATAAAGATGCGACATGTCACTATTTATATGGAAGAAGCCAGAACAGGATACACTAAAATACAATACAATAGAACTCAATGTACAAGGTACCACCAAACAAAACAAAGCAGAGTAAACAGAACGTATCAGCATCACAAGCATAAGCTTGGTCCCATGATCTCCTACTCCTCTGATATAATCATGTTCCTGTATAGAGACACATTCCCCTATTGACACCTACAGAAATGTAATTTGTTTGGGCCGAATACATGGCCCAAATAAGGGGTCAAAAATAAATCCCAGTAGGCAACCACCAACGGCCCGTGCCCAACTGCTAGTGAAAATGTGCAACAGCAGTGTGCAGTAGTAAATGAAAATAACTAAGCAATACTCAAAAGTAACTTACCCTACCAGTTATATTTCCATTTTAATATTCATTTAACCATGCCAAGCCTGTGCTTTAACATGGCAGGTATAACATATGAAAATCACCACGGTGAATATTCATGATAACACTATCCTCATACATACAATCCTTACCCTTAGGTAATCAGAATCGAAACCCATAGGTGTCTACCCACAGACATAATGAATATTGCCCACAGGTATACGAGGTGTCTCCCACAAGCACAGAATCTACTGCCCATGGGCATAGAATCTACTGCCCTCTGGCATGAGAATGGCTACCCGTGGGCTAAACGAAACACCACCCTTTGGCTATACAAGTAACCGGGAAAATCACAACACATAAGCAAGAAATAATATACAATTCCTCTCAAGGAAATTAAAATCATGCTAAAATTCATGGAATACCCATAGGTATTCTGTCCAAACGACTAAACAGAGGAACGCACCCCCGATGTGGTCTTGGATCCTAGTAGTGATCCCAAATAGTAGTTTAAACTTATCATTAGATTATCTATACAATTTTAGATTTCTTTTCAGCAAATCCCTCAGCCATACGACACCCTAATAATGGGTTCGTAGCACAACGATACACAAAAATCAACCCAACAGTTGAAATGAACACCACACCACCTACCTCGATCATCTTTGACCGGTATAAGTGAACGATGCCTCCTGAATCGTCCAAGAATGACATAGATCTGGGATAAAAGTTCACTCATTAAAAATCAAATAACATTCCCTTGGGATAGAATTTGAATGAAATACAAAATGAGAGGGAAGAACTCACCCGCGTGGTTCAATTGAGACCATCAGAGAAGGATTCGGATTCCCAGTGTGTGGTCGGGAGATCTCTGAAGCTCCGACCTCCTCTCCCGGCTCCAAAACAAACTGAAATCCTCCTCTTCCGAATAAGGAGGACACTGCCCATTTGAAGAGAAAAAAATAGACTACACGGAATGTATTATCAAGTACAATGTGTGCACTTTTCATCATTTAACTATTCCTCTGGCGGCTACTTTCCACTGCAGCATTGTTCATCCGTTGACATAAGTACAAGACGTGCATTACTGATTACATGGCGTGTAATGTCAGTCGACCAGAAGCTTCTTCCACCACCATACTATTCACCTGCCGAATGAGTACAGGACATGTAAACACTAATTACACGGCGTGTAGTCAGGTTTTACATGCTTCTTCACCGATGGGCCTATACACCCTGTGTACTCATCCCACACGGCCAAAGTACACAATGTGTGGAAAAGCACACAACGTGTACCCAAAAATATGGGATTTTCCCCATTTCCTTTATTTTATCAAAAAAAATTATGGAAAAAGGAAAAGAAGAAACTCGTACCTCAAGAATAAGAACCGAGTTCTTATAAACTTCCCCCATTAAAGTAATTCATCCCCGAATTTCCCTTCCAAGGGTGGTGAAGATAAAGCTGTGAAAATCTCTGGCCACTGAGCACATACATCGGTCTCCAACTCCCAGGTTTCATCCTACACTCGGCCATGCTTCCATAACACCTGTATGAGAGGAACTGAACGGGCTCAGAGAACCTTCATGCTCCTACTAACAATACGAATCAGATGCACCTCAAAGGATGCATCGACCTGAATCTCAACCTACTTGGGTAGAAAGACATGAGATGGGTCTGAATGATAATGGTGCAGCTGAGATACATGGAAGACATCAGGAACATCCCGATACCTCTGTGGTAACTGCAAATGATAGGCAACCGACCCGGCTCTCTCTAGAATCTCAAACAGCCCTACATTCCTCGGTTAAATATTACCCTGTCTCCTAATCCGTCTGTGTCCCATCCTCAGTGAAACATGCAAGAAAACCTAATCCCCAACGACAGACTCTAAGGGTCATCTACGACGATCAGCATAAGATTTCTCACGAGACTACAAAGTAGCCATCTACTTCTATATCAACTGGACCTGCTCTAAAGTCTCCTGCACAAGACGTTGTCCTAGTAAATCCGCCACACCTGCCTCCATCCAGCACAAGGGTGATCAGCCCGACCTACCATATAATGCCTCGTAAGGTGTCATCTCAATAGTTTCCTGAAAAATATTATTATAGGAAAACTTGACTTGGGGTATATGCTTCTCCCAATATCCCCCAAAATCTTGGATGCATGCACACAACATGTCCTCAAGAACCTGTATCGTACGCTTTGACTGGCCATCGGTCTAAGGGTGGTAAGCTATGCTCAGAAGCACCTATGTACCCAGTTCCCTCTGAAAACATTTCTAGAAATGAGACGTAAAAAATGCTTCCCTATATGAAATGATAGAAAGAGGGACCCAATGAAGACGTACGACATCTCAGATATACAGCTTCCCGAGCTCGTCAACACCGAAGGTATCCTTGATCGGCAAAAAGCGAGCTACCTTCGTGAGTCTATCCAAAACCACCCACACAACATCATTTCCTCGAGGTGACCTCGGCAACCCAGTCATGAAGTCCATCGTGACATCATCCCATTTCCATTCCAGAATGGGTAAATATTGTAACAGTCTGGCTAGCCTCTGATGCTCTGCCTTCACCTGTTGACAGGTGGAACATCTCACAACAAAACCAGCTAACTCTTGTTTTATACCCGGCCACCAATACTAACATCTCAAGTCATAGTACATATTGGTAACTCCGAGATGCACTTCCCAAGCTGAAGCATGAAACTCCCACATAAACTCCTCACATATATCCCATGGAACCCACACTCGTCCATGGAAATGCATTACCTCATCATCTCATATCGTCCAACCATGAGGAGGATCCTCATTTCCCACCAACTGCTGTAGAAGTTGGCCTTCCGAATCAGATAGCTGTCTCATCCTCACTCTATACAGGAGGGTAAAAGTCACAGCTATGGATGAAATATAGGTTTTCCCTTGACTATTTTGCACCTCCAAATGCATCTCAGAGAACCAAGCCATAAGCTCCCACTCACCACTGGCCTCCTACACTGCCTGTATCTGAGTCCTCCTACACAGTGCATCAGCAACTACGTTACCTTTACCAGGTGTATAGGAAAGATAAAAGTTGAAGGACTGACGTTATTCAACCCACCTTCGCTATCTCATATTCATGTCATGATGGGTAAAGATGTAATTTACACTTTTTTGGTCCATAAACACCATAAATGTTCCCCCAAGAGATAATATCTCCAATAGTGTAACGCATGAACAACTGGAGCCAACTCAAGATCATGCGTCGGGTAATTATTCTCATGTGGCCTCAACTGCCAAGACCCGTATGCAACTACTCGATTTCCCGGCATCAACATTGCTCCCAACCCAATACCTGATGCATCACTGTAAACTGTATAGATCTTCACTTGCTCTGTAAGTATTAGGACTGGTGCCGATGTCAACCTTCCCTTTAGCTCCTGAAAGGCTGTCTCTCAAGATTATGGCCAAATGAACTTCACACCCTTCTTAGTCAAACCTGTCAATGGTGCTGCTAACCATGATAAGTCCTGTATAAAGCACCTGTAGTTACTAGCTAGCCCTATGAAACTCTGTACTTCGAACATGTTCTTAGGATACTCCAATGAAACTACTGCTCTCACCTTCTCTAGGTCCACCGCAACTCCTGACTCTAAAATGATATGACCCAGGAAGTGTATCTGGTCCATCCAAAAGTGGCACTTGGAGAGATTAGCATATATTTGATTCTCTCTTAGTGTACTTAGTACGATCTCAAGATGGGTGACATGGTCGTGTCGAGTGTGAGAGTACACCAAGATATCCTCCATGAAGACTACGAAAAAAAATCCAAATATGGATAGAACACATGATTCATCAGAGCCATGAAAACTGCTGGCGCGTTCATGAGTCCAAACGGCATAAAGAAGTACTCATACAGACCATATCTTCTCTAAAAAGCTGTAAGTGGTATGTCCAATGGTATAACGCATAATAAATGACATCTTGTTCTCAAGTCAATCTTTGAGAGCACTTGTGCTCCCCGAAGTTGATCAACAAATTCATTAATCCTTGGTAAGGGATATCGTTTCTTCACCGTCAGCTGGTTCAACTGCCGATAATCCACACCGAGTCTGAGGGTACCATCCTCTTTCTTAGAAAACATGATAGGCGAACCCCATGGAGAAGTACTCGTTTGAATGAAACCCTTTTCCTGCAACTCCTATAACTTTCTCTTGAGCTCCTGCAACTCTGGTGTAGCCATCCTCTAAGGAGGAATGGACACTGGTGCTGCTCCTGGCACAAGCTAAATAGATAAATACACCTCACGCTACGGAGGTAGACCTGAAATGTTATCCTGGAAGACATCCCTAAAATGATCAAAAACTGGAGGGATATCTTTTTGACATGTTCCCTAGACATCCAGATATAGACTCGCATTCTGGGCTGTTACTCCACCTTGCCCACGATTCTCGGGTCTAGTTTAGCTCGCCTGGATATCCTATTCGCCCTTGTATAGAAACTCTCCACCCTCTGGTGAGGTGAAACTCACCCTGCGATGATAGAAATATACAAAGGCTCGAAAGGGTACCAACCAGTCCATCTTGAGAATGACATCATGGCTAGTCATCTCTAAGACATAGAGGTCCCATAGAAAGTGACACCCACAGACCTCTAGGGGGAACTCCCAGAACTGACGCACACCAGCCATTCTAGTTCCCAATAGAGTGTCTAGCGTCAAAACATCATAATAAGAAGAAACACAAAGCCCAAGGATCTCCACAACGGGCACAGATAAAAAGCTATGTGTAACACCCATACCAAAAAGTACTGAAGATAAAACAGAAGCTACTAGAATAGTAACTCTAATAGTAGAAGGTCAAAGATTATACTCTTGTGGGGTACGTTGCCTTGCATAGGCCTTCCCAGAGCCGTGGCCCTATGACACAAACTCGATACCCTGAGTTGTCCCGCCCTGCTGTCTCTAAGATCCCGGTGTCTGGCTACCATGGCCACGACATCCATATCGACCAGTACGCCCCAATGTATTCCTATTTTCTAACTAGTATAAAGCTGTTGGTCCTACTCACGAATGTAGAGTCTGCACATAACCCCTCTCACAAGCCACTGGTAGAAATGCCTAGCAAAAATGTGGTAGATGACCCATCCAACCACAATCTCAGCACTCCACTAGGTCACGTGGAAACTTGGGTCTCATGTGCCCATCTTTACCACACTGGAAGCACATGACCAGGCCACCTGAAATATTTTTCTTGTTATTTCTACCACCATGAGAGAAGTCCCTCTGCCTCTTCCTCTTACCGGTAGAAATAGTACCAGAAAATGGTTTGGAACTGCCCTGGACCACACCACTAGCTTCTCGCAAGTTCCACTCTGAAATCAGTGCCTAGTTCACAATAGCATGCACTATAGGCAACCTGAAAACATTCAACAGTTCTCGGATTTCATATCTAAGACCATCCTCAAAGCATCTATCCCTAAACGTCTCATCACCGGCCATAACGGGTGCAAAATGATGAAGCTCAGTGAAGCGAGCAGAATAATCCATCACTGACATGGTGCCATGCTGCAGATTCCTGAACTCTTGTGCTCAATCTACCCTCAGCATCTCCAGGAAGAATAATTCACATAAGGATTCCTGAAAATCTTCCCACGCCATGTCTCGTTGATGCTTATTCTGGGTGGTAACATCCCACCACCTTTTAGCGGAATCACGTAGCATGTATGTAGCAAGCTTGACCCTCCACCCTGGAGGCATCTCCAGATGCTCGAAGATAGTCTGCATAGAACCCAACCAAGACTCCACAGCCTATGGCCTACCATCCTCGGAAAATGTAGGTGGATGATGCTATTGGAATATTCGACTCAACTCTACCATGGATGTGGCAACCAGCGGTGCTCCCTGGATGGTCTGCATGAACCGCATGAAGCCTTCACAGAACTGTGCATCCACGCCAGTGTCCGGTATAATGGATGGAACCTCATATGGAACTACTAGAGAATCCACTAGTAGCCCATTTCCTACCATAGCAGGAGTATAATCGTCGCCGCTCTCCTGGTGAACAATTGATGGTCTTCTCGGTGGCATGACTCTACAAGGTCAAACACACACCTTAGATCAAGATTATAAAAGACTGAAAATGATGAGACCAGGAAGGGAACATGAGAAAGAAATCATTAAGTATTTACAAAAACATGACTATATGGCGTGTATAAATACTACACTGCGTGTTCCCACAGGCCATCCACGTGGGTGTATACTCCAGCTAAAAATGGTCTGTAACACGGCAAACACACAACATGTCTTCTGAATACACAAAGTGTACTTGAATCCTACTTCCCTGCCGAGTACTTCTACATGTCTAAGACACATGGCTCTCCTAAAACAAAATGACACGGTGTGTTCAGAGGTTGACACGACATGTACTCCAAAATCTTTCACCGGCCTGTGTTGTTCGTGACACTGCCTGTGTACCCAGGTCACACTACACGGTGTGTTCCAAAAATACATAGCATGTACAAAGAAGCCCCAGACCGACCCTAGTTGTTCGCTACATGGCCAGCTACACGACTGACACTACACAGTGTGTTCCAAGCAGACATGGCGTGTACTAGGAAAGATAACACCGACCCGTGTTGTTCGTGACATAGCCAGGTGCCTTGGTCAGAATACATGACTTGTTCAAGGTAGACACGACGTGTATGTCTTAAGGTTTCTTCCCTTCGTGTTGTTAGTTACATGGAAGACATCGGTTCAACACTACTCGGTGTGTACAACCGGTACACGACATGTTTCCCCAATCCATTCCCTACCCTATGTCCCATCCCACATGGCCTATGACACGGAAAGAGATTACACAACGTGTACTGAGGGTACATGACGTGAACTTAAAAAGTATTCATTTCTTCCCAAAACAAAAAAACACACGGCGTGTGTCCATAGAACTACATGACGTGTATCCAGGGGTTTTTGGATAGTAAGCCTCAGAAGGTACTCTGGAATGCAGAAAAACACAGAAAAAAACACCTAAGTGCCAAATTTTGATCCATGAGGGCCCATACTCCCCGCGAATCAAAGCTTCGCATCTTATACCTGCTATAACAAAATAAACACGTTCATGATCCACCAAATTCCAATCATTGATGGCCCATACTCCTCAAGAACCAAATATTGGCATTAATTCTATCAAAACCTCACACAACAATACCCTATCAAATAGTAGGTATTTATCAAAGCAACTATTACAAGGGCATGCTTTTCTAGCACAACAACTATTACAACAACATGAAATTTCTAATGCACCTACAAGGCATTGAAGAATGCATGACATGTGATTATTATCTAGTGAATAAATGATGCATGAGATGACATACCCTCATCTCATCGAGTTTCAACTAAATAGAACCCATGTGTAATATATAAACATCACAATCACAAGTGCGTCACTCAATGGTGAAAATGAAATAAACTGTAAAATTTGAAAAATCCGAATAATTGTAAGAAACGATGTAGATTGGATTTTCCCTATACACGGGTTAGATACTCCCGGGCACAGCTTATTACTAACTACCATTTCTATCCTATCTCGGACTATAGGCTCCAAACAGTAAGTCAAAGAAAAGAACATCCTTTGATACCACTTTGTAATTCCCAGATCCGAAAGCCACAAAACGGGTGCCCCGAACACGGTTTTTCACATGTCCTCAAACACATTTCCCCAAACACCAGAGGCTGCCAAATAGAAATGAGGGCCTAGGTCTGATAGTGGGGAAACTATGCCCTCATTTTTCAAATTGTAGGGCAGTGGAAAAGAAATATAAAATTCAACAGTGGAAGCAGTAAACAATATACAACTGAAATGGACAACTGAAGTAAAAGAGAACCAGCAGTCACATATATAAAGATGGAGCATTTCACTAATTCTATGGAAGCATCCAAAATAGGATACACTACAATACAATAAAATACAGCTCAAAGTACTAGGTATAGCTAAACAAAACAAAGCAGAGTAAAAATAATGTAGCAGCATCACAAGCATAAGTTCAGTTCCATGCTCTCCTACTCCTCTGCTACAATCATGTACATGTATAAGGACCCTTTCCCCTATCGACACCGGCAGAAATGTAATCTGTTTGGGCCAAAGACATGACCCAAACATGGTGTGAGAAATAAATCCAAGTAGGCAACCACCAAAGGCCCGTGCCCAACTGCCAGTGAAAATGTGTAATAGTAGAGTGCAGTAGTAAATTCAAATAACTAAGAAGTACTCAATAGTAACTAACTCTACCAGTTATATTTCCATTTTAATACTCATTTAACCATGCCAAGATTCTGCATTAACTTGGAATGTATAAAATATGAAAATCACCATGGTGAATATTCATGATAACACTATCCTTTGACATACAATCCTTATCCTCAGAAAATCAGAATCGATACCCACAGGTGTCTACCCACAGGCATAATGAATATTGCCCACTGGCATACGAGGTGTCACCCATAGACACAAAATCTACTTCCCATGGGAACAGAAACTACTTCCCACATGCATGAGAAAGGTTTCTTGTAGGCTAAACGAAATGTTTCCCTCAGGCTATACAAGTAACCGGGCCAAGCCCAACACATAATCAAGCTATTATATACAATTTCTCCGAAGTTAATTCAAATCATGCTAAAATTCATGGTATACCCACAGGTATTCTGGCCAAACAGATAAATAGAGAAACACACCCCTGAGGTGGTGCTGGATCCAAGCCATGATCCTAAACAGCAGTTTCAAGTTATCATTAGATTATCTATACAATTATAGATATCTATTCAGAAAATGTCTCATCCATAAGACACCCTAAACATTTGTTCATAGCAAAATGGTATACAAAAATCAATCCAATAGTTGAAATGAACACCAGACCACCTACCTCGATCGTCTATGACTGGTACACATGAACAAAACCTCCTGAATAGTCCAAGAATGACATAGATCATTGATAAAATTTCACTCATTCAAACTAAAATAACATTCCCTCGGGAAAGAATTGGTAAGAAACACACAAGGAGAGGAAAGAACTCAACCGCGTGGTTCAATCGGGACCGTCAGAGAAGGATTTGGATTCCCAGTGTGTGGTCGGGAGATCTCCGAAGCTCTGACCTCCTCTCCTAGCTCCAAAATGAACTCAAATCCTCCTCTACCGAATGATGAGGCTACTACCCATTTTATGAGAAAAAATAATGCACGGTGTGTATTCTCAAGTACACAACAAGTACTTTTCTCTAATTTATTGTTCCTGTTTTAGATACTTTCCAGCGCAACACTGTTCATCCATCAACATAAGTACACAGTGTGTATTCCTGATTACACTATGTGTAATGTCACTTGGCTGGCGGCTGCTTCCACCGACTTACTATTCACATGCCGACTGAGTAAACGGTGTGTGAACACTAAGTATATGGCGTGTAGTCAGTTTTTACATGCTTCCTCACTGACGGATATACACGCCCTGTGTACTAATCCCACATGGCCAAAGTACACAATGTGTGTAAAAGTACATGGCGTGTACCCAAAAATTTGAGATTTTTCCCCATTTACTTTATTTTCTCATAAATAGTTAAGGAAAATGAAAAAGAAGATACCCATACATCAAGAATAAGAACTGGGTTCTTACAGAGGTCAGACTCATGACACCATTTTGGGGGGAATTATTTCCGACTCCAGGACTCACTTATAGATGTGTGAAATTAAGAATCATCAGGATCTATTCAAGGATCTTAGTTAATGGAGATATCCATTTGTATTTGAGGTTCTCCATTAATGTATCCTGTTATATACTATTTATAGATTCTTTTAACTATTTTTATGATGATACTAGTTTTTAAGCCACTTAGTGGGGCTCTCTGGAATTTGATTCCATTTAGGTAGATGAATGTTTGATTTGATGCTAGTATCATACAATTAAATGGGCAACCAATGTATCCCTGTGAAAGTAATTAGAACACTCATACTGTAGTGCCACTTAGTGTAACACATCATACCTTTTAATGTCATGAGATAAGGACTTAACCCTATAGTTTAATGTCATGTGGTAAGGAAATATAAGTGGAAGGTGATTATTCAATGCTTGCTGTGAGACTTTTGTCTAAGAATCCCAAGGAACCAAGAAAATATATGAGTTTCCACATTGTATTAGACCATGTTGGGAATATGGCTGAAGAAGAACATAGTTGTTTTGGAGTGTTGGGTTTGAACCTCAGGAGGCTTCCTACGTATCCCATTTAGATGGTAATCAAATCCCATATAGTTTGGTGAGTCTAATAGGGGCGTTTGATCCTTTGAGAGAAATAGGTTGGGGATTACTCTTAAATAGAATTCACCTGTAAGAAGGTCCATGAGATATGTCTTAACTCATGAAAATTGAAGGGGGGGGGGGATAATTTTGGGGTTTTTCCTAAAGAGGATTCTATGAATAAGGGAATTGAGGTTGGATTCCTAAAGAGGATATCCAGTGAGCTCGTTCCCTAGGTGATGGCTTTCTACCTATCCCAATTATGGTGGTAATTAGAATTCTTATAGTTCATGAAATAGGGGATTTTGAGGATCTTGTGATCATTAAAAATATTAAAGCCCATGTAATACCTAATAGATTTGAGAAACAAGAGGTTGTGGAAGATTTTAAAAACCAAACACACTCTCTCCCACTGATGAAGGTGGGCTGGCCTATGGAAAAAGAGGTTGAGGAGATTGTGGGAGAGGGCGAAGATTAATGAACCCTTTATTATGAAATGAAATTAAATGTCATTGGATCCATCCCAAAAGGATAGAGGATTACTCTAGGAGGATTTCCATAAAATTGGTTCTAGTATGGGAGGGAGATTTTCTTTTGTTCGAAAGGAAAGATTGATGTGAACCAGACATTTCCTACCAGGGGCCTGAGGCTCAGGGTTTTAGAGACGATAAGGAATGGGAATGGCCCAAAACCTATTCCTCAAAACCAAGAACTCCCCAACACTGTTCCAGGTAGAATGGTCTATGTGAATGCTGATATATAAACCCAAAGAGACTCCTTGAATCCTAACCCAATTATAAAAAAATTGTGGGAAACCTATGACTGCAGATATACAAGCCCAAATGGGAACCATGATTATGTGCCTTTCCCAAGGGTTTGGTATGTCATGAGGTTTTGGAAGAGGTTTCAACATAATCCCTTTTAGAAAATGGAAAAAATGAAGAGAAATCCTTTCAAGGAATGAATTTGAAGAAGGCTTGATGAAAGTCTTATGTAGGCTAAAGGGATAAGGTGAATCAAAGAGGGGAACCCTAGTAGGTATCTGTCATGCAGCTATGGGAGAACATATAGGATTGGGGGACCTGATGTTTACTTAAGTGGTGCAAATATTGGATGGTAAAACTCGGGAGATACGTGACGTAAGACTACAAGAGTATTCACATGTATTCCTAAAACTAGGGCACTCATGTTTCATTGATAGGAATGTGTGGCGCGCAAGTGTATCTGATTTAGGGAGGTTGCACGCTTTAGGCATGCAAGTGATATGGATTTAAAACATTGAAGGGACTTAAGTCCTCTGATCCTTCTTTAACTCATCTGACCTATTTGTTAAAGATCTACCTTGATGGTTTCAGAAGACTTGGTCAAAGAAATAGGGTTACCAGAGCATCAATTATGCTTTAGAAAAGTTTTTCCACCCAAATGAATACCCCATGGGTCTATTTATAGGAAAGTATAATACCCTGGGTGAAAGGATTTTGGTCGTGCTAGTGGGTTGTACACTAACATTGGGGCGTGCAACTGGTTGCGCGCCACAGATGACTTGGCTCAACTTGAGAGATTTCAATCTTGACCCTTTTTAAATATATAAATTTTCTATTTATTTTTTCCTCTTTTTTCGAAGTCATTTCCCTTTTTCACTATATCATCGATGTGATGGAACAAAGTGTTAATAGAGGGGTATTGTGATGAATTCCCAAATGAGATGTCCATCCCGATGGGAATAATATTCATGAACTTCATGAATATAATTTCCCAGTTGACTCTGGTTTTGAATTGAAACCTAAATCAAGTGGAATGCCCAAATACCCCTAGGAAATAAAAAGTTGAAATTGAGGTCTTTATATGTCAAAAGGCCTTTGAATTACAGTAGATCATCTGATCCATTAACTGTGGGTTAATGTTTTAAATCCCTTAGAAATATACTCTCCATCCAAAACTAGAAAATTCACATAAATACATGGTTTGGAAGCATCGATGTAGGGAAAAAAACCATGACAATAGCCTATTTACACGATTTTCAGAACTATGGTTTCTAGAGCCTTTATAATAGGTATTCTCAATTAGCATGGTTTAAAACATGAAAATAGGTTATTTATAGCCATGGTATAGACCATGTATATTTATTGATTATCCATTATTTAACTATGGAAATTTAAACCTAAGACCATAGATAAATCCATATAAATCTCTAACAACACCCACAATTTAACTATGGTAATTTCATCTTAAGAAAACAATTTAAACCATGGAAATAAAGGATGCATAGCAATGGATTAAAATAATGTAAATTTACTATTATAGTTATGGTTTATGACTAATGAAATATGAATATACTTCCACGGTTAAAATCATTTCCATAACCTCCATATGCTATAATAGATCTTGTCATGCAACATTTTAAACCTTCGGTAGTAGTAGGTTATAACATCACACAACACCAATTATGTCATCAATATTCAATAAAAAAGTCACTTATCATTTAAATTATTTTCATAGCCCTTATAAATACCTTTAATGAATAATAAAATTGAAAATGAAAATTACTATTCTCATCTTACCATTATCATTTACAAATGCACACTACTATTTACAAATTTACAATTGCACAATATGATGATATAATAAAATTTAAAACTAAAAACATTTTTTGGGTGAGAATCATTTTACAATTATAAAATATCAGTTTCTAGGGTGAGGTGCACTTACATTCACACTATCATTTATAACTAAACAATTGTACACTATCATTGTATTATATCATTTACATATGAAACTATTACAAAGTGCATTGTAAATAATAAAAGGGTAATGTAAGTACTACATGAATATAAAGTTATTATATAATTGTGTGAAATTACACACTATTTTGGATACAAAAAATGATATATAATTAGTATGTAATAGTGCGTAGTTATACAATACAATGGATATTAATGGATATTAAATTATCATTTAGCTGATATGGTTTTAATTTGTGAGATATTTCAAATGATCTATTTAGTTTATAATTATAATCTATGGAAATATGGGTTAATAATAATGAAATTAATTAGTGGAATAAAATATAGTTCATTTAATGTGTCTCTAGTGTAATGGTTTATATAATAGTGGGCAGTGAAATATATACCACAAATTAAACAAACCTCATTGATCTATTGCACAAGTTATTTGTCCAATAAAATGCATCATAAGAAACCACCTTTTGGGAAATAATGGGAAAATATGTGATCTATGAATTTTTTTTATATGTATGTGGTCATGTTTTCAATGAAAATAATGAGAAATTGAATGTATTGATAATTTAATGATTTAAATTTGTATAGAGTATTTAGTTTGTGAATTTTCCAAATATCTTATTTTTTCAAATTGTTTGTAATAAATAAATCCTTATAATTATTTTGATCAAATAATCAGGGCTAGTTTGAATTATCATATTTTGAAATTTAAACAATGATATGTAATGTTTTTTAATTTAAAAAAATCAACTCGGTTAAGAGACCAAACTCATAAATTCACTACATCAAATTAATATACTTTTTTTAGGAATTTTACAAAATTTTTAATATAATATTCAATATATAAGATAGAAGGGTTTTACCCGATTGAGAATATATCCCAGATTTAAGTCTTTTTTATATGAATTTCATGAACTCTTTTCCAAAAGGAATGATAGAGGTAGATCCACTCTCATAACTAACTAATATTTACACTCAAAATATGGAAATAATAACTTTGTAGTTGTCATAAAATGAAATGTTTTTTCTATATAATTAGATATATATTCATGGAACCTAAGAATTTTGAATTATAGTATGGAACACAAACATCATATAATATTTCACTATCAATACATCTAAATATTTTCATAATGTTTTGAATGTATTATCTGTATTGATTGTAATATGTGATAATAATGAGTATCTATCAATATATTATGATCCAGAAATATCCTATGACTATAAAATATAATATAGTATACATCACATAATTTTTATAACATTAATATACTATGCATCTCATAAATCTTAAGACTGTGAATTGTTAAAGAATCCAAATATTTTTCAGAAGGCTTTGAATGTATTATTTGTTTAATAGATATTTACTTAAAATCTATAATTTATGAAATTAATAGAGTATATTAAAAATTTTAATTGTTTGGAATGAAGAAAAATTATTTTTTATCGGTAGAAATGGAAAATTTATACTGATGATGTTTATGAAGTTATATGAAAAAAATATACAGTAATGATGTGTATGGAGTAATAGGAAAAATATTCAGAAGTGAGACTCATAGAAATAGAAAATGTAATGTTATTTATGAAATAAGAAACTATAAATCCCCAACCATAAACATTACATCATATTAAGTTAAGATAATAATTTTACATTCATTCACATTGAGGATATTTTTAGGTTTAGAGCTTTATATATTTACTCCATCACACATACATATCAACGTATGTATTTCAAAGTATACACTTATACTAACTATCCATTTTTTTATAAAAAATCATTTAAAAAGGAAAAAGGTTTCAATTTATGTTTAAACATCACAACTTTTCCATGTCCCATATTAGTATATATTCTCCTTTAAATACTATGAAAAACATTTGAAAACATGGGATGAGAATAAAAAAATCTATAAGGGATACACAAAGTAGAAAAAACTATTAGTCTTGTGAAAACATTTAAATAACGAACAAATTATCGTAAAGTAATATTTTCACCATTATGAAGTTGTAAAAACAATTCACTGAATATAAGCTCATTTCTTATAATATTTAACCAAAATATTACAAAAAACTCATAGAAATAATCATATAACATATAAAGTTAATTTGGGACAAAATCATACTTAAATAGAATAACCATACGGTCGATATCAACACATATCTGTAAATGGAATAACCATATGGATGACTTCCAAACCCAATGCATTGGAGGTTATATTGCAACCATCTATCCTTGGTTTATCATAGAACCACTTATCTTTGGCTATCACGTAACCACCCATATTGGATTTATTCCATAACCACCCATTAAATGTCCAAGTAACATTATATAATCATAACAAAGAAATATTGTAATTATCAACATTTCACTCTTAAAATTTTATTTGTAATCACAAGAAATAATTTCTATATATTGAAATAGTAAATCCTCTTTCAAAACCATTTCAAACACCAAAAAACCATAAATGGATTAAGGGATTTATTTTCCTTTTAAAAACATTAAGCCTTATAGAGGAATCCAAATATCAAATAATAGTTGTGGTGGAAGAGAAGTCATTGTCTCTACCTACATTAAAAAACATTATTTTTTTATTTTAGTAAAACAATTCGTAGAAAAATATTCCTTCTGAAAAACATTGAATGTAATTAAAACTCAAAGGACGGGGCTAGAGGGTCGGAGATGGTACAAAAATTAATATTTGGACTGATCCCTAGCTGATTGATAAATATGGCTTGCATGCTACCCCCACTACCGTACCTGGTTATGAGAACACCACTATTTGCTGCTTATTGGATGATCATGGTTCCAGGTGGTGTATGGATAATATCAACTCATGGTTCAATGAATGGGACATAAGGATCATACATAGCATCCCCTGTGTGAGGGATGGGGGGCCAGACTGTCCCTTTTGGAGAAATGATTTTTATGGATCTTATACAGTGAAGTTAGGGTACAGACTTGCTCTCAATATCCAAATTTAGGAAAGGGGAGGTCTCTGAAAAACCCTTTGGAATATTAAGGTCCCCCTAAAAATCCGTTTTTTCTGGTGGTAGGTTTGAACATGTATTCTTCCCATTATGGACTTCCTCGTCTCCCGACATGTCATGAATGATAAGCATTGTCCCATATCCTCGGGTATACTCGAATACCCTCTACCTGTGATCACCCAGTGCCTGGGGGTGGAAGAGATCTAGAATTTTTGGGGTTCTGATTTGGAGATTATGCTAGATATGGTCCCAGATCGTCTGACACAGCTGATGTTGTGGTCGTCTTCCTTCACCACTGACAAAGTTGCTTCATTATGCATCATGACATGGATCGTCTGGGCGCGACGTAATGACTTCATATTTAATCACATTGAAAATACCCCTAGGTTCTAGATTGAATGGGCTACATCCTGGATTGAGGGATGGAAAAGGGACTCTGACCGTTTAGGGCTCTCTGGAACTCACACAGTTGCATCAAGATGGTACCCTCCCCCAGAAGGGATCCTCAAGATCAATGTTGATACATATATTTTCATTGATGGAATTTTCGAAATTGGACTTGTGGCACGGTATTTTCGAGGCCAAATCATTGCTTCCAAACATGAATCAAACCACACTCTATGGGATCCCATTGTTGCTGAAGCCTTCACTGTCGTTGCCGGGAAGATGTTCACAAAAGATCGAGGATGGGAAGCTATTCACAATGATTCTAATTTCCTCACAATCATCAACGCTATCGGGCTTAATGATGGATGTCTCCATTATTTTGGACCTTTTATCAGGAACATCTAGGATCTCAGTCAAAGCTTCACAACCTGCTCCATCTCCTTCATTAAAATTGATGGAAACAAAGCAGCCCATCACCTGGCTTCTTTCAGCACGTCTGGCGTAAATCACCTCTGGCTTGATCACTTTCCTTCTTGGTTGCAAAAATGTGTAACTGCTGACCGTTGTGGATAATATATCATCTTACTTTGTCAAAAAAAATTCTATACCATATAAAATAATGTTTTGTATATTATCAAAATATGTCTCAATGAATGGAGATCGAGACGAAGTGCCTTACCTGGAGTCTAACTTGTCTCGTACGTTGTGTATGTCTAGAAAAAAAACATAGAGTAACAATGTCATAGTATAGTTATGATACATTTATTGTTATGTAACCATAAAATAATAAGATTTTAGGGAGTGGGTAATGAAAATGAAACTAAAAATCACGAGAGAAGGTGTTACCTATTAACCGAGTAACTTCTTTTGGTTTATACTAAAAGGAGTAATTGGGAGGCTTTATTCCCTAACGGATGAATTTGGGAGTAGTGTATTTATTTATGAAAGAGATTTTGGTAGGTATTGTATTAACAAAGTTTTCTTGAAGTGTGATTATTAGAGAATAGAGGGTACCATTTTATAGGAGAGGAAATGGGCACCATTGGAAACTCTTAAATTATTAATTAATATTAATTAATTTTTAATTAAAATTAATACAAAATGAGATATGTGGACAATATTGTTAGTATAGTTTGAAATACTCTCATCCAATAATTTTTATACTTGTATCTATTTTATTTTAATCCATATATTTTCATTTAACCCTAAATTATTATCTTTGAATTTTAATTGTGGTAAAAACATTTTAATTATTAGGAGGATATTAATTTTACTTATATGGGGTCAATTTTGCATAATTTGACACTTAATGAACTTATATACCTTATCATAGTCACTCTTGGATTCTAAAATATCTTTAGGATTTTTAAATAATTTAATAATTTATACTTTTTTTAAAACATCAATTATGTTAATTTTTAAACAATTCATTTCATAAAATTCAAATAAAATCTAGAAAGAGAGATAACTTAAAAAAACCATTTAATATTCTTATAAAATGTCATATTAACTTAAAAAAATTATGATATAAATTATTTCAAATAGTATATGTTTATTATTTATGAAATAATTTATTTTATTCCTTCATTAATAAAGAAATCACTGCATCATCATTGTGTCATAATTGAAGTTAGTTATTTATGTTTAAAAATTATAAATAAAATAACTAGATATAGGAAATAATTTTAGCTTTATAATTATGATTTATAGTGAAAGAGAACAATTATATATACTCATATTAAATTTATTTAGGAAGAAGATATAGGTTTATAACATATTTTCCTTTACATTAAATTAAAAGTTATAAGTTTCATAATCACACCCAAGTTGCTTCCAAATGAAATATTTTTATCCCAAGTGTTTTCATGGTCAGATATATCTTATACAATAGGATTAGAACATGTTTTAGGGTAGTTTTATATTATTATAACATTATTTTTAACCTTAGTTTCCTAATTCACCCTTTAACCGTTGTAAATAAAGACAATTACTAATGTTACTATTCACAATGTATAAAAATAAAAAGGACCTATTTACATAAATTGGACCTTATAATTATAATTATAGAATTTATTTCTCTAAATTTTAAAAATTTAATTTTTGATAATTAATTTAAAATTAATTCCCCTTGTCATTATGAGATAATGTGTTTTTTCAAAGTAAAAACGATCAAAATATTGACATGTGTTTAAATGAAATTTCAAGGTGAAATTACCTCTAATGACCAAAGATGGATTAAATGATAAAAACATAATCTAACTACCCATTAAAACCTATTAAAACAACAATATAACTATATAAACAAATTAGATGAAAAGATAGTTTTGTATTAAAATGGAGTATTTTTCAAAATTCATTAAAATATGAATTTTATCAGAAAAATACAAAATTTCAGCCAAATAAAATTTTTATGTCCCTCTTCCAAAGAAAAAAATAATTTTTCCAAATGGAACTTACAAAATTTCCAAAAACCATATTTTAAAAGGGATCTCCATAAAAAAGCAAAAAAAATACCTTATGAAAAATATTACAGTATTTCATGCTTAAAATAAAATTTATTATAATTTTTAGCCTCAAAAATTTATATGAGGAATGTAACAACATTTAACAACAATGTGTAATTTAATATAGTTAGTTCTATTCATTACCTCCAATACAATGTCGAGGCATCAACTACCATTTAAAATAATAACATTAATAATGTATTATTTTTTGATACTACTCACTCTTGTGTGCAACATAAGATTTTGGAGAAACCCATTGATACGTGTCGAGTACGCTATCAGAAAAATAGTTCCATTTAATGTAAAATGAATACCATATTCATAAATATTAATCAATATGAAGAGGTCTTATTTTATATATACCTAAGATGTAACATCCTTCCCCCATTTGGAAATTGAATCCCGATAATTTTTACCCACTTATCAAATAAGTGGGGGTATTTCCCCTTCATATAATTTTTAGATTCCATTATTTTCTCTTCAACCATATTGATTTTCTATAAAACTCTAACATGAAAAATAAACATATTCCACAACACTTTCTCTTTATAGTCATGAATCTAGATAGGATGTTCCAATTAATAATTATTTTCTTCCAAATGAACTACTTATAGACTCAAAACATCATATAGATCCGGAATATACTTTATTAACATTGAAACATGAAAAAATGTGTACCTTGGATAATCAGAGAGGAAAATTCACCCTGTAGGAAACTGAACCAACTTTCTCTAAGATTTCATAGGGTCCAATGAATCATGGAGTCAACTTCCCCTTCTTACAAAAAATGCATCACAACTTTCCATTAAGAAAATTTTTGAAAGACATGGTAACCTACCTCAAACAATGAATCATTCCTCCAGTTATCTACAAAGATATTCTTCATGCTCAGTGCTGTCCTAATGTGTATCTATATAAACGGATCTTTCTATACCATTTCCTCTATAATTTATAGTCCAATAAACTTTTCTTCACCTACTTCATCCAAAAAAACTAGAGTTCAACACAAATTTCTATACAATGCCTCAAATGGTGTCATCTGTATAATAGAATGAAAACTGTTATTATAAGAAAACTCAACCAAAGAAATATGTTTATCCCCACTTCCCGAGTAATCCATTTAACAAGAACATAGAATATCCTCTTAGGTCTGAATGGTTCATTCGGTCTTCCCATCTAATTGGGGATGAAAATCAATAATGAAATTTAATTTTGTTTCCAATGAATTTTGAAGGCTTTTACAAAAATTATAAGTGAACCTGGGATCACAATCAGCTGCAATAGAGAGGTGAACTACATATAACATGACTATCTATTTAAGATACAACCAATAAAGTTGATCTAGAGATAGAATATCTCAAATTGAAATAATATGAGAAGATTTACTCAATCGATCATCAATAACCTATATAACATTATTACTATGATATGTCCTCAATAATCCAACAATGAATTCCTGGGGATAAATTTTACAATTTAAACTATGGTACTGGAAACTTCTGAAGCATCCCCTTTGGTAACAATCATTCTGCTTTAACTTATTGTATTGTCAAAAATTTCATAGCGAAGTAAGTAATATCTCTTTTCATTCCATACAACTAGTAATACTCCCTCAAGTATCTATACATCTTAGTACATCCATGATTAACTGAAAACAGAGAAATATGAGCTTCATATAACCACTCTTTCTTTAACTATGAACCACAATGCACACATAATCTATTCCCAATACTCAAAACACAGACTTTATCAATGCTAAATTTAGGTAACTCACCCTTTTGAACCAATTATAACTTTTTCTATAACTCACTATTTTCCTTCTGTGCTTTCTCTATTCTATGTGATAGAGATGATTTCTCTATCACCTAAAGAAAAACAGAGGAGTTCCCTGCACCAATAACTTCTAATCCAAAATTCATAAAATCATTAACAAGAATATCTCATTCCAAACGTAGCATCGTTAATGTTTCATTATTCTTTCAACTCAATGCATCATCCAATTTATTTGATTTTTTTGGACGGTAATGAATCGTGCAATCATAATACCTGATTAATTCTAGACATATCATTTGTCTCATGTTCAATTGTTTCTATGTGAATATATACTTCCAATGTTTTTGATTAGTATATATTTCACACTTTACACCCTAGAAATGATTCCTCCCAATTTTTAATGCAAAAAAAATAGTAGCTCATTCCAGATCATGTGTATGATAATTTAACTAATGTGGATTCAAATGATGTGAAGAATAATCAATTACATAATCATTATACATGAGGACACAACCTAGTATTTTTAATGAAGCATCAATATAGATAAAAAATTCAACATTCCTAGAAGGCATGGACAAAACTAGTTCATTTACAAATGTCTATTTCAATTCCTCAAAAAAAAAAATCACATTCTTTTTTCTAGATGAACTTAACTCTCTTACATGTTAACATAGTTAGTGGGATATATAACCAAATATTTTTTGAACAAACATTTTTTAATAACCCTCTAATATAAGAATACTATGAATCGATGTGATATTGGTAGGTTTTTTCACTATTCAGAAACTATTGTTTTAGAAGGGTCCATAGTTATGCTATCTTTAGGAAAAATGACCAAGAAACAATTTTTTTTAACCAAAATTCACCCTCACTAAAAATTGGATAAATTTTCTTTTCTTTTAAGGTTTACAAAAATTCCTTAAGTTGAATTCATTTTCTTTATGGATTTTAGAATATACAAAAATGTTATCTATAAACACAAGAACAAAATAATCAAAAAACCGATGAAATACTCCATTCATAAGATTAATAAAAATAGGAGGGGAATTATATAACCCAAAGGGAATAAAAAAACTCATAATACCCATATCTTATTCGGAATTCTATCTTCAGAATGTCATCCTCATTCACCTTCAGCTAATAGTACCCAAAACTAAATCAATCTTTTAAACATAATGATCTCCATGGAGATGATCAAATAAGCCATCAATATTAGGAAAATAATACTTTTTCTTAATAGTGATGTTATTCAAGATACTGTCATCAATAAAAAGTCTCATAGAACCATCTTTATATTTCGTAAATAAAAAAGGAGAAACCCACAATGAATTGCTACGATTAATGGAACCTTTATAAAGAAATTATTGCCACTATTTTATCCAATAACACAAGTTCTAATCGATCCATTTGGTAAGGATATTTAGAAACATGAATAACATCAGGAACTAAATCAATAGTAAATACAACATCAAAATCAAGCACAATTCTAGGAAATTCGTTGGAAAAAACTTCTTTAAATTAATTCAATACTGGAATGTCACTAATCTAAACTATTTCCCTATTTTCATCAACATGAGATAGATAACTTTCACTGCCATCATTAATAAATCTCTCAGCTTCTTCGTATGTTATCAAAGTAAATAAATCATTTAATAAAACATTCATGGATTTACAATATATTTTAGCATTATGATCTAAAATCCAATCCCCATCCAAAATGATATCAATTTCGAATATGGGAAGTTCGACATGATTTTCAAGAAAGACTATCCCACAAATGATAAAAGAAATATTCCAATAAATATTTATTAGTTTTATACTACCAACCTGAGTTTTTACTGAATGTTCTATATCACATTCATGAGGTTCTATTTCCAAATGACATTCAAAGATCTTGGAAATGAAAGAATTTGAAGATACATAGTCAAATAGAGTATTGACATACATTGAAAAAACCTATAAAATACCTTTCACCACTTCATTTGATGGTCCCACGTCAACTTTAGTAGTAATAAATGATTTGTATACACCCTTATTCTTTTGATCTTGTTGGCTTCCACCTTTTGTAATCAACTTTTGAAACAAATTAGCATAATTCCATAACTCATTGCAACTGAAACATCTTACCACTGGGCTTTCATTACCTGCCAGATCATATTGCTAACAGTTATGAGTAATATGACCAGTCTTGACACATTGAAATCACTTCCCAGACATTGAGATACATTCTACAGGATTATTTTTACCACACTACTAATAAGTTGAAAATTTAGTTTTCTTACCTCCATAATTATTTGATGAATTCTTTCACATTTCTTAAGAACTAGATAGCTTATTTCGTTTTCTCTCATGGAACACCAGATCATTAGTAAAATCCATTTATACATTATTCGAACAAAATAAATGTTTCTCATAGATTTTAAACTCATAATAATCTAATTCCCTTCGATATTTCAACTTCAATACTGATTAAAACTGATTTATCATAGTATTAATATCCCAGATAAAATTGGAGATGTACCTTGAAAAACATGTGAAAGTTTCTTCATACATAGCCCTAGAATCTTTCTCCTTTTGTCTAAATTTTAATAATTTCTTTTCCATCCTAAGTCTAAAAGCCTTATGAAAATATTTCTCAAGGAAGATGTTCTTAAATTCACCCATTCTATGGTTTCGATCTCTTCACTTCCTCTTATATTTTTAAACATTAACCACTAAAGACCAGCTTCACATTTAAAATGATAATCAATAAGACTAACCTTTTGATTGTACGAACACCCCATTACATCAAATATATTTTCTAGTGCTTTAATCCACCCTTAAGGTTACACGAGGTTAGATGATCCTCTGAATGATGGGGGTGTTGCCTCATGAAATTCTCCACTATAACCATTTTCTTGTCCGGTTGATTTGGTTGATCTGTTGCATGAACACCACAACCATTTATTACTTGAGTCAGTGGAGGCATCACTACAAAAAACTATTCAATTCCAATTCTGACCATTTTAGGATCTTTATTTGGAAGGTTTTTTCCCCGCTAAGCCTTCCCAGCACAGTTTCCACGATTCCTATGAAAAAACCATTATGAAAATACATATATTAAAATAATCGACATGATAATCTTTTGATAATAAATCATTTAAATTTGAACATAATGTAAAAAAATCAATTATTTATATTCTATTAACAAAATCCTAAACCCTAATGTTATCTAAACCAACCTCTAATACCAACTATAACTCCCCAGCCTTAAACATTACATAATTATGAGTTAAGTCAATAATTTGACATTCATTCACATCAATTATCTTTTCAGGTTTAATGCTTTAGAGAATTAGTCCATAAGTCATACATATCAACTTATGTATTAAAAAGTATACACTTATACTCACTATCCATTTTTTTATAAAATAAACACTTTTAAAAAGAAACATGATTTAGTTTCATGTTTAAACATCATAAAATTCCCCTAATCCCATACTTTACTATATTCTCTGTTAAATCTTGTGAAAAACATTTCAAAACATGAGATGAGAATAAAAATCTTAGTAAGGGATGCATAAATAAGTAGAAAGCTATTAGTATTGTAAAATCATTTAAACCATGAATACTTTATCATAAAGTAATACTTTTCAGCTTTATGAAGTTGTAAAAACATTCAAGGAATATAGGCTCATTGCTTACCATTTTGTAACCAAAATATTTCCATAAACCCATACAAAGAAACATATAACATATAAAGGTAACTTGGGACATAATCATACTTAAATGGAAGAACCATATGGTCAAATTCCACACACATCACTAAATAGAATAGCCATATGAAAGACTTACATATCCAATGCATCAAAGGATATAATGTTACCACCCATATTTGGTTTATTAAAGAACCACCCATATTTGGTTTGTCACACAACCACCCATCATTGTTTTATCATATAACCAACCTTTAAATATCCATGTACCATTATATAATCATAACACATAAATATTGCAATTATCAACATATCATTCTTAACATTTCATTTGAAATCACATGAAATCATTTCAAGATATTGAAATAGTAAGTCCACTTTCAAAACCATTTTAAAAACCAAAAACACCCAAAAAGGGAATAATGGATTTCTTTTCATTTTATAAACATTGAGGCTTATAGAAGAAACCAAATATCAGATAAAGGTTATAGCGGCAGAGAAGACATTTTCACCATATATTTTAAAAAAGTTCCGTTTGTCATTTAGTAAAATGATTCATAGAAAAATATTACTTCAGAAGGAATTTGAATTAAATTAAAAGTCAAAAGGGTTTATTATACATGTTATAAAATAAGGTGCTTTATATTTTCCAAATATTCCTCAATGAATGAGATTGAGACAAAGTCCCTTACCTTGAGTTCGACTTGTCTTGTATGTTCTTTATCTTCCATAATAACAAACATAGGTTAATTTATACTTGATAAAGAAAATTTTTAAAATTTATTATTCCTTTTATATCACTTATTTCCAAGTTATAAAAATTACATAACTATTTATGTTCATATCGGACATTTTGTCGATATTCTGTACTTGAGTTAGAAATAAACTTGTTTTGATTTAAATTGTTCATGTGGTCAAAATTATATCATAAAATGAATAGTATTCATGATATCAATAAAATATATATCAACTATATATGAATTTATAATAATCTATAATATTTGGAGATAATAAATGTAATGCACCGTTCATGGAGAAGGCAGGCCATATGTACGCATGAACGATACATTCATTTCTTTTTCAAATAAAAATTAAAATAATTAAATGATATAAATGTATAGTATAATACCAATATTTTATTAATTTCATATCTGTATCATAGTATTAATAAAACCATTCTTTATATGGTCCATTTATAGCCGGAACGAGTGACATTTCCTTGAGGGGGCGGTAGTCCACAATTCCTCTAACGAAATTATCGTATTTACACAACATGGAAATAATAAAGGTATGTTATAAATAAAAATTAAATAATACTAGGGACAATATAAATATAATATATATAATATTTAAAAAAAAATTCATTATAATTTCCACTATGAGAGGTGGTTGGGGAAAATTGAACAATCATTGTTTCGTGAGGCAGTAGTTTGCGGTACACCGAAACCCTATTTTTGTTACCAATTAAATGGAGGTGTGTGTAACTGTAGATAAAAAACATTGAATAAAAATTCCAAATATATTTAGTTTAATGGTGTTTTTATGTTATCATATAATAAAAATATTTTTGGGATTGGGGAATGAAATGAAACTAAAATGCATGGGAGAAAGTGTTACCTCTTAATAGGATAACATCTTTTGGTTTATAACAAAAGACTTGCTTGGGAGGATTTCTGCCCTATTGGAGGCATCTAAGAAGAGGGTAGTGATTATAGTAAGATATTTGGGTAGGAATATTTAGTACTAATGGGCTCTTGAAGTGTGAGTATTAGAGAAAAGGGAGTACCTTTTTATAAGAGAGGGAAGGGTCACCCTAGGATACTCTTAAATTAATAAATTAATATAAATTAATTTTTTAATTAAAATGGATCCAATTGCTGATATATTTAATTTATGATTAATATGGTTTTTAATACTTTATTCAAATAATTTTCATAAATTTATTTATCACATTTTAAAACTTATATTTTCATTTTACCCTTAATTATTTTTATTTAATTTTAATTGTGGTAACAACATTTTAATTACTATGAGGATATTAATTTTACTTATATGGGTTTAATTTTACATAATTGGAATCTTAATGATCTCTTAGACATTATAATTGAAACTTTGGGATTTTAAAATATTTTTTGGATTTATAAATAATTTAATAAATTGCTATTTTTATAAAACATCAATTATGTCAATTTTACACTATTAATTTTATTGAATTTAAATAAAATCTAAATAAAGAGATAAATTCAAAATAAACAATTTAATAGTTTTAAAAATTTATATTAACCTATAAAAATAGTTTATAACATAAATTATATCAGATAATATATATTATACCATTTATAATATCATTTATTTGATTCTTTCGTTAATAAAGCAATCACTGCATCGTCATTGTGTTAGAAATAAATTTAATTATTTAATGTATAAAAATTATAAATAAAATAAATTGATATAGGAAATATATTTATCTTTATAATTAATATTTATAGTTTAAGAGATAAAATATATAAAACCATATTAAAATTATATTAGTAAGAATATATATGTTTATAATAATTTTTCCTTTACATTAAATTAAAAGTTATAAGTGTCATAATCACACCAAAGTGGCTTCCAAAGGCCACATTTTCATCCCAAGGCTTGTCTTGGCCACCCATATCTCATTCAATAATATTTGGATAAGTATTATGGTTGTTTTAGTTTATTATAATATTATTTGTACCCTTATTTATCCTATTTAACCTCTAACTGCGGTTACTAGAAATAATTACTACAATTACTATTCATCATATCTAAAAATAAAAAGGACCGATTTAAATAATTTGAAACTTCTGATTCAAAATATGGAATCTATTTTTTTAAATTCAAAACTTATAATTTGCAGTAATTAAATTCAAATTAATTCCTGTTGTCAAAATTAGAAAATAGGTTTTTTAAAAGAAAAAACTATCCAAAGATAGAGATGTGTTTATATTAAATTTCAATGTGAAATTACATTCAATGTCCCAAATTGGATTAAATGATAAAAATTTGACCCAACTACACTTTAAAACCATCTAAAAGGATAATCTAACTGTAAAAGTCAATTGGATGAAAATTCAGTTTTGAATTAAAATGGAGTATTTTCACTATTCATCAAAATATGAATTTTATCAGAAAAATACCAGAATTTAAACCAATGTAAATTTTTATGTCCTTATTCCAAATAAGAAATTTATTTTTTCCAATATAACATAATTTTATTCCAATAACAATATTTATAAAGGGGATTCCATGAAAAGGTGGTAAAACTATCTTATAAAAAGTATTATAGTATTTTACGCTTAAAATTGGATTTATTATCATTTTAAGCCTCTAAAATTTATTTGATAAATGTAAAAATATTTAAAAAACATATGTATCATAATATAGTTATTTCTATTCATTCCCACAAAAACAAGGGCTAGGCGTTAAATACAATTTATAATAATAATATTAATAATGTATTATTTTTTAGTAAAACTCACTCTTTTGTGGAACATAAGATTTTAGAGAAACTCATTGTTGTGTTTTAGGTATGATATCAGAAAAATAATCCCATTAAATTAAAAATTAATATCTTATTCATAAATATTAATAGATATGAAAATTTATTATTCTATAAATACCTGGGATGTTGCATCCTTCCCCATTTTGAAAATTGTGTGCCCATAATTTTTATTCACTCATTAAATATGTAAGGGGATTTATAATTCATAAAAGTTTTATAATCCCATGTTGCCTCTTGAAACATATTATTTTTCCAAAAAAACGTAACCTGAAAAATAAACTTATTCCACAATAGTTTCTCTCTACTATCAATAATCTGGACTAGCTGTTCCTCATAAGAAAGATTCTCTTTCAATTGAACTACTTCTGGACTCAAAAAATGAGATAGATCTAACATATAATTTCTTTACATTAAAACATGAAAAACATTATCTACCTAGGATTAAATCAATGGTAAATCCAATCTGTAGGCAAATGACTCAGCTTTCTCAAAGATTTAATAGGGTCCAATGAATCAGGGAATCATCTTCCCCTTCTTACTAAAACACATCACACTTTTCCCTAGAGAAGATTCGAGAAATAAAAGATCAACTAAATCAAATGTAAGATCTTTTATCCAGTTATCTGCATAACTGTACTTATTGCTATATGCTATCCTCATGTGTATTTGTATCAACTAAACTTTCTCTACCATTTCATCTACAATTTATGGTCCCATAAACTTCATTTAACCTACTTCATCCCATGATGCTAGAGTTCTACACCACTTTATATATAATGCCTCAAATGGTTTTATATGTATACTGGAATGAAAACTATTATTATAAGAAAAATAAACCAAAGAAAAATATTGATACCAACTTCCCTACTAATCCATTGAAGAATCATTTATAATATACTCCATGGTCTGAATTATTCATTCTTTTTTCCCATATTATTGAGGAGGAAAAGCTGTACAGAAATTTAATTCAGTTTCTAATGAATTTTGAAGTCATTTAACAAAATTAGAAGTGAACCAGGGATCATGATTAGATATAACAGAGAGAAGAACTCCATGTAACCCAACTATCACTTTATGATACAACTGAGAATTTTTATCTGGAGATATATTATCTTAAATGGGGTTAAAATTGGAATATTTAGTAAATCTATCAATAATAACCCAGATCACATTATTACCTCAGGATATATTTGTTAATTACACAAAGAAGTCCATGAATATATTCTCCCATTTCCACACTGGTATTGGAAAAGGTTGAAGCATCACCTTCAGTAGCTGCTGATCTACTTTAACCTATTGATATTCCAAACAATTCATAGTGAAGTCAGCAATATCTCTTTTCAATCCAACTCACCAATAATACACCCGAATATCTCTATAAATATTAGTACTCCTATGATGAATTGAAAACAAATAACTATGAGCTTCACATAACCACTAATTATTCAATTGTGAATCATAGGGTACAAATAATCTATTCCCAAACCTCAATAAATAGTCTTTATCGATGTTAAATTCAAGTAACTTACCCTTCTTAACCAATTCATCATTTTTCAAAAACTCTAAGTCTTCCTTTTCTGCTTTCTTAATTCTTTTTGATAGAGATGATTTCTCTGACACCGGAAACAAAATAGAGGAATTTCCTACACCAACATCTTCCAATCGAAAATTTATCAAATAATTAACCAATGTTTCTCTTTCAAAAAGTAACATGGTTAATGTAGCATTACCCTTTTAACTCAAATCACCAGCCACATTATTTTCTTTTCCTGGATGGTAATAAATTGTGCAATCATAATACTTGATTAATTCCATCGATCTCCTTTGTCTCACGTACAATTCATTCTGAGTGAATATATACTCCAATATTTTGGGATCAATATATATTTAACACTTTAGACTATACAAATGATGCCTCTAAATTTTTAATGAAAGAATAATAGTATCTAATTCCAAATCATGTGTATCGTAATTTAACAAATGAGGTTCCAACTAATATGAAGCATAAGGAACTTATTGATCATTCAAAAATAGGACACCAAAAAGTTCTTTCATTGAAGAATCACTATAGATATAAAAATCACCATTCCTAGAAGGTTGGACCAAAATGGGAGAATTTACCAATCTTTTTTTCAGTTATAGAAAACAATCATTCCATTCTTTTGTCCTGAAGAACTTAACACCCTTATGTTATAACTTAGTTTTTTTCATAAATAACCAAGAAAAGTTTTTAAGAAACCCTCATAAATAAACCTCTAATCAAAGAAAAATTTGAATATTTTTGATATTGGTAGGTCTTGGACACTCTTCAACAACTATTATTTTATAAAGTTCTACAATAATACCATCTTTAAAAATAATATGACCGAGGAATAAATTTTTTTGTAACCAAAATTCACTCTTAATAAAATTTCCCTAAATTTTAGTTTCATTTATTGTTTGGAAAATAATACTTAAGGGACTTCATGCTCATTTTGTATTTTAGAATATACCAAAATATCATTGATAAACACAACCACAACCTAATCAAAAAAATCGACAAAACACTCCTTCCATGAGAATCATAAATATAATATGGGAATTAGATAACCAGAATGGATTAACTAAAAACTCATAATTCCAATATCCAATTTGGAATGCTGTCATTGGAATGTCATCCTCCTTCACCTTCAGTTGATGGTACCCAGACCAAAAATCAATCTTCCAAAAATACAATTCTCCCTAGAGCTAATAAAAAAATAATTGATATGAGGCAAAGAATGCTTTTTCATAGTATGGATGTTATTCAAGGATCTATAATCCAAAAAAAATTTCATAGAACCATCTTCTTTTTTAAAAATAAAATAGGGGAACCCCATGGTGAATTTCTAGGACGAATGAAACATTTATCACGAAATTCATGCAACTATTTTTTTTTTCAATTCCACGAGTTCTACTTGAGCCATTTGAAAAGGGGGTTTAGAAATAGGCTTACCATCAGGCACTAAATCAATAGTAAATTCAACATCCTGATCAAGAACAATATCAGGAAATTAATTGGAAAAAACACCTGTAAATTCATTCACAATCAAAATGTCACTAATAAAAATTGTTTCCTTATTTTCAATAACATGATCTAGATAAAATTCACTACCATATTTACTCATTCTATCATCTTTTTGGTCTATTATAAAAGGTATTAAATCATTGAATAAAACTTTCTTGGATTTATAATATATTTTAATATAGTAAACTAAAATCCAATCTATACCCAAAGTAGTATAAAATTATAAAATGAGATGTTCAACAAGATTTTCATGAATGACTATCCCACTAATAATAAAATAAAGATTCATATAAATCATGGATACTTTAATACTTCCACCTAGATTTTTTACCAAATGTTATATATCACATTAATGAGGTTCTATTTCTATGTTACATGAAAAACTCTCACAAACGAATGAATGTGGAGATCTGTAGTCAAATAGAGTATTGGCATACTTTGAGAAAATTTATAACATACCCATCACCACTTCGTTTGATAGTCTCACATCAATATTAGTATTAGCAAATAATTTTTCCACACCCTTATGCTTTTGATCTTGCTGGTTTGTACCCTAGGTAATGACCATTGGACAAACATTAGCATAATTACCTAACTCATTACAACTAAAACATCTTACCTCTAGTTTTTCATCGACTGCCTGATCAACTTCCTTATAATTATGAGAAATATGCCTAGTTTTAACACATTAGAATCACTTAACAAACATTGAGATAAATTCCCCAGGATTCTTTTTACCACACTTCTCACAAGTTGAAAATTTAGTTTTCTTACCTCTAGACTTATTTGATGAATTATTTTCCATTTTTGGCCAACCGAATCAATTCTTTTGTTTTCTCCCATAGAACACATGATCTTAAAAAAACTCTATTTCTACATTCTTAGAACATCAGAAAAGTTTCTTATAGATTTGTAACTCATGAGAATCTAATGCCTTTTAATATTTAGGCTTCAATATTGAGTAAAATTGATTTATCATACTATTAGTATATCGAATAAAATTTGGGATCTTACTTGACTAAGAGGGGAAATTATCTTCATATGCAGCCACATATTCTTTCTCATTTGGTCTAAATTCCAAGAATTGATTTTTCATCCAAAGTTGAACAACCATAGGAAAATATTTCTCAAATAATAGGATCATAGATTAATCCCATTACATGGATTCAATCTCTTCACTTCCTCAGATATTTTTATCCATTCACCCCCACTAATCAAATTCACCTTCAAAAAGATAAAAAGGCTTTATTTTTGATTAGATGAACACCCCATTAGATTAAAAATATTTTTCATTTCTTTAATCCACTCTTCATCATGGATAGGTGTAACACCCCGACCCCATTTACCCAGAGTCGATGCATTATTACATAACATTGGCATGATCCCAAGGAAATCATGTCTCCAAAGACCGATTGGGTTAGTATTATTGGAAACAAGATTCATACATAAGTTCAACTTTACAACTTGGAAAGAAATACAACATGAATTTATTGCATTAGAAACATCCAAGCCTCCTAGATTATGCTTGCAAGTCACTCATAATTAACGTCTTCATATCCTGGGAAAATGAAACATAAGAAAGGGGTGAGATTAAATGCTTAGAAAGGGTCGGAAATATAGTGAAAGATAACCTAAATATTAAGCATGGTGAATAATTAAAACTAGATGCCTTTACTAATAATAAATATGAATACTTTTATGGAAGGAATATGAACTGAGTAAATAATGCCATAATAAAACATAATAATGGGTATTCTACTAGTCAAATGACCACATGAACCATCAATATTATTTTCATAAAGAGGGATTATATAATGCCGGACATTCTGAAACATTTTGTCAAGGCCTCGACCAAGACATTAACTATTGTCAGTTTTTACACTATTCATTTTATTGAATATAAATAAAATCTAAACAAAATGACAACATTGAAAAAACCATTTAATAGTCTTAAAACATGTAAAATTCACCTATTAAAATAATTTATGACATAAAGTATGTCAATTAATATTTATTTTACTATTTATAACGTCATTTATTTGATTCCTTCATTAATAATGCAATCACTGCATCATCATTATGTCATAATTAAATTTTGTTATTTAGTGTATGAAAATTTTAAATAAAATAGTATGAAGTAGGAAATATTTTTATATTTCTTATATATATTTATATTCTAAGAGATAAATTATATTAACAAATATTATAAATGTTTTAGTCAAAAAATATATGTTCATAACATATTTTCCTTTCCTTATTAAAAGTTATTAGTGTCATAATGACAACTAAGTTTCTTCCAAAGAACAAATTTTCGGAAAAAGGTTTTTCTTGGTCATAAATATCTCATAAAATAGGATTAGGACATTTTTTAGGGTATTTATATATTACTATAATATTTTTAAATCTTATTTACCCGATTTACTCTTTAACCAAGGTAAATAAAAATAATTACTGAAGTTACTATTCAGAATGTCAAAAAAGGAAATATTTAAATAATTTAGTATTTATGATTAAAAATATGGAATTTATATTTCTAAATTAAAACAAAGATGTTTCAGTAATGAATTTAAAATTAATTCCTCTAGTCAAAATGAGAAAATGGGTTTTTTTAAAGTATAAACCATCAAAAGATTGGCATGTGTTTATATAAAATTTCAGTGTAAAATTACCTCTAATGACCGAAATTGTATTAAATGATAAATAATTGATCCAGTTTTACTTTTAAACCAATTAAAATGATAAAATAACTATATAAATAAATTAGAAGAAAGAAAATTTTGAATTAAAATGCAGTATTTTCCACTATTCATTAAAATATGAATTTTATCATAAAAATACCAAACTTTCAACCAAAGTAAATTTTGATGTCCCACTTATAAATGAAAAATTTATTTTTTCAAATAGAACATATATTTTTTCCAAAAACTAGATTGAAAAAGGGTTCTCTTTAAAGTGTTGGTAAAACTACCATATAAAAATATTAGAGTATTTTATGCTCAAAATATGATTATTTCTCATTTTAAGGATCTAAAATTTATAAGATGAATATAAAAGAATTTAAAAAACACGTGTAACATGATATAGTGGGTTTTGGTCATTACCACTAATACAATTACAAGGAGTTAACAACAATTTAAAATAATAATATTAATAATGTATTGTTTTTCTGTATAACTCAATCTTGTGTGCAATGTACGATTTCAGAGATACCCATTATTACATGTCGGGTACACTATTGAAAAGAGTTTCCCATTTAATATAAAATTAATATCTTATTCAATAATATTAATAGACATGAAAATTTCTAATTCTATAAATACATTAGATGCTATAGAAACTACCCCTATTCCACATTAGAAAAAGAATTTTTATATTGGTAATTGTAATTAGAAATATTATGATGATGAATATGAAATTATTTAAAAAGGAATAAAAATAAATATATTCTTCTATAATTGTAATAAAATAATGATAAAAAAGTAAGAATTTGGTTTTTTGGAATAAAGTTCATTAGAATAGTAAGAAACTAAAATTAAAAAATGGGTAAAAAATTTAAAAATACAATTATTTACACATTTCATTCCACGATGTGTTAGAGGAAGAAGCCCCAGAAAAACATAGATAGACTCCATAAATGGTACGTCAAGGATATAATGATCTATGGGACATAGAATATCATGAAAAGGGAGTTTTCATTATTACATAATAAGGTTGTGATGCTAAAGAAAGTATAATATTTTAATAAAAATTCTTCTCATTTGAGAAAGATTATATAAATATTATAATTGTGTTTAGAACACCTAAATAATAGTTTTAACTAATAAATTCTAGTTTTATAAATCCAAAAACATTCATATTATGAGAAGTGTAAGAAACCATAAAATTAAATAACAAAATTTAAAAAATTATAATTGTACTATTTGATGCATAGTGGAAGAGAACCAAAAGATAACCCTCTGAAGAAAGTGGGGAAAAATATACAAGGAATAATCAAAAATAAATTAGGAATATAATGTTTCAAAAAGAACTTGTTACAAGGAGGATAAATAGGTTTCTTAAGATGAATTAAAATAATACAATTAGAAGAATTAATAAAAGTTTTGAACATTTAGATATGAATTAAGTATTTTTAACAATATAGATTACCATGGAACCATTATGATAAGAATCCATGAGTTCGGAAGCTAAAGACAAAATAGTGATTTCCACTCCTTGAGGGGAACAAAAAAAATGATATACTGTGACTGGAATAGAAGAAACTATGATTAAATAGATATTATGAAACATAAGACTATGAATGAGACCCTTCCTTGAATAAGATACTCTGATAGACATAGGGATGCGAGGATGTGGAGACCCGATTGTGAGGATGTGTCAGGGAGGAGGTTTGAAGTTGGAGGCAAAGGTGTAAGTGGAGGTGGGGGTGGATAAGTGGGTTGGGGATAGTATTGAGGTGTGAGGAGGTGTTATAAGGGGGACTTGGGGAGGGAGTACGTTAAGGAGGGAGGTGGAGGATTGGGGAGTCAGAGAGCAGATGTGGGAAGCAGGATAGTGAAAACGGGGTGAAAAAATGAGTGGAAATTCATGAAAAATAGAGAAGAAATGTGGTATATATAAAACCCACCTTATAGATATATATAGTATATGGGGAGGATAATTTTATAGGAAAATAGATTTTGAATATATATTATAACCATGGATTTTTTATTTATTTGTTTATCATCAAGCAAGAAGTTTATTTTTCTTCAAAATTTATTCATACAATTAACCTCATGGAATATATTCTGAAAGAAAATTTTATGTACAAATAGTTAAAGGATGGGGCTATAAATTTTCTTTCTTAAATAACTTCTAGTGGACTATAAAGTCCAATAGGATGAACACCTACCTAAAAATGGTAATGATGTATCCTTTATGAGTTAAGAGATAAGGAGAAACATTAAAAGACACTTCAATGAGATTTTAAACATTATTTCATATGTTAATATCAAGGATATGCTTGATTTCATCCTAATGACTATTTATGAATTTGAAAAGATCATGCTCACTGAGTTTTCTGAAATGGAGGAGACTAAGGATATAATATTTTCTTTAAACCCATCAAATTTTCTGGGACCATATGGGTTTACTAATTTAAATTTTCAAGTATTCTAGGACATTTTTTATAATTATTTGTTTAAAATTAATTATATTTTTTTAGAAATGATATTCTTCCAAATATTGTTAAATCATTGTTTATTATCATATTTTATAAAGATGAACATGCTAAATCTATAAAAATTTTATTAAATGTGGCCCTTTCAAATAGTTTCTATAGGATTCTGGGTAAAATTGTAGCCACTAGACACTCATTAGTTAATGGGAAGGTGGTCTCCAATAAATATTTTGTATTTTTGAATGGAAGAGAATTAAGGATTGTATTGTTATAACCTTAGAATGTAAATCCTATTGGATCATTGAAGATGAAATGGTGGAATTTCATTTAATATGGATTTTAAATAATCTTTTGACTCTACAAATTTGGTCTTCATGTCTAAAGTTATTCAAAAGTTTAGGTTTAGAGGCAATTTTTCTAGACAACTCAAAATTTTCTTTTACTATGCCAGTCTATCCATCTTAGTATATTATACCCCATAGGGATACTTCCCATGCTCATGTGGGGTTAGGAAAGGTGAACCCTTTTATTATGTTATATTTATAATTTTTGAATACTATCTAAGTTGTTCCATTTTAAAATAGTTGAGAAGGTTTTCTCAAACATATCCAATAAATCATATAGTATTTATGTTAATACAAACAAAATTTTAATAGGGATTATATGTTTATTTAAATGATTATTTATTTAATAAAATTAACATATAGACTATACAAAAATTATGGCCGGTGTTATTTAAAAAATATTACCTTATAAGCTAAAATGATTCAATAAAATTAACATATAAACTCTTATATGTATGAAAAAAATTAAAATAGAATCTCTAAAACAATAATAACTAATCAAAAAATACAAAAGAAAAGGCATATCATTGAATGAATTTTTAATTTAGAAGTAAATTATATATTAAATAAATTATTACATACCATTTGGTAAAATTATTACATTTATATAGTACATTAGTCATGTTTGGGATCTTGAATTATAAGAAGAACATTTTAAGGAAATAAACAGTAATGTGAGATTGAATGACTACGCATATTCTAGACAAAGGCTATTGGAGGAAGTGAATAATCTTCTCTCTTTGAAGTAGGTCCCCATTATAATTATTTTTAATTGAAGAAATTCAACCTAAATGATACAAAAAAATCCAGAAAATTATTCATATAAAATAAAATGGTGGTACTATTTTTTATGAATGAAATGTAAAGCATCAGAAAAGAATTTAAATACCATTAAAATGCTCAACTTCTAATATTTAAAACCAGTATTGTAAATCATTAATACCAATAAATAATCAATGGAATATATAGAGATAATATAATGTTTTTTGGACAACACACTTTTAAATAATCAATAATATATAATAATAAGCTTCAAACTATAGCTAGAAATAAACACCCAACAACAAATTCCACTTTCTATTACCTGAAATATAATGCTTTATTTTTTTTGCACACAAAAGGTGTTATATATAGTGAGTGAGAATATAATACATATAAAATATAACAACAACCTTTTTTAACTTGAGTAGTTAGTATGTGAATATATAAATAATAGTGTAATTCCAAAAAGGGTCAATTACCTTCATGTAAAACTATTCTATACCATGTAATTTCATAACTCAATCTACCATAAGCCACCTATAATTGACAATTACCATATTTTAACCATATAATTACATGGTTAGTGATAAAAATATCATATATCACAAAAAATATTACCTATTAAACCATTTATTACATATAAAAACTCATTTTTTCATTTTATTCCCTATACATATTATGAGGAATCAATAATGGAATTAAAATTATTTCTCTATGTTAAAGATATTAATTTCTGCAACCCAATACACATAAAGAACCTCTAATAGTGTCTCAATTTTTCATATTCATTCCAAGTTTAATTACCTAACACTTACACAATTATTATTCATTTGTAACCTTTTAAGAATTCATTTCCAGATTGATTACAAATAAATTCACCATGTAACTCAGACCATTAAAACCTGATTAAGGTTCATCATCACACATTATGGTTTAAAATATATTGGAAATGATTTATCCCTTAAAATCAATACCATATTCCTATTAAATTTTTTTCCTAGAATTTAGAAAACCATTTAAAGCATACTTATCTTACACTTATGTAAGCTCAAGCATTTTTCTAAGAACCAAAGCACTATATGTGATTTTTATAAGTTTAATCACCACTTTATACTATTATAGTACTATTCTTGTTTTTTTATAATCCACCAAATATATCCCAGGAATGCATATCAACATTTCAATATTGAGGTCAATTAACCAATGTAGGATTGACATACTTATCCCTCTTAAAAACTAATATCTACAAGCATAAATAACCATTTGAGAAGAAAATGTACACGAGAAAACCACCAAGCTATGTTTAACTTATCATCAGGAAATAATGAAACATATAATTCCACGATGAAAATGTGATAGGTCATCTAAATAAAATAATAAAAGGAATGGTCTTATGGTATAGAACCAAAACATCTCTAAGAGAACACAGATTCAATTATATGATGAAATAGAACAAATGAAAAGAGAATAACAATTTTAAAAATTTTATGATCCCCGTAATATTAGAACACGTTAGAACAATGATGTTAATTGAAAATTATGCAAATTATAATTATAATTTTTTTGGCTAGTGATTTATTCTTGATTTTATGTTTCCAGAAAAATATAATGTAACTTAATTACTAAAGTAAAATTGTTAAAACATGTTTGAGAAACATACTAAAAAACCAATACAATTAATTTAATAATTATTTCAATGATGATATCATTATTAAAAAATTTCATCCGAAATTTTTTGTTTACAATTGAGAAACTATGAAATTTGGAATAGAAAGTAAATAAAAACAGAAGATAAAAACAATATATGTCATTAAAACTAATTTTTAAAATATATAATAATAAAAAATTTGGTGGAATCAAAAGTAATGGAAACGAGGAGTTATGAGAAAAAAATTATTTCTTAGGAACCTATCATAACACTAATAATATTTACTATCATATCGAATAACAATGTGAAGATATTTTAATATAAAAAAAATCATTATCCATATTTTTATTTATGGGTATATTAATCATACAGATAAAAAAAGATGAAGGGATATATGAGATTAATTTTTTTATGAAACATAAATTGAAATGTAATAATTATAAATCACAAAAAATGTTTCCATTTTTATAGAAAATTTAAATTCAAGGGAAATTAAATTACATACAATATTTCTTACTATAATAACATAATTATTTGGATATCCATAACTTTGAATCTGAAACAATAGAGGGGAAAGGCATTAATTCATGTATATATCATAACATAAAAATAAAAAAAAACCAACTAATGTTTTTTATGTTTGAGTACATGTTAAATTTTTTATATAGTTATAGGAAATTGATTAAAATATCCTTAAAATACATGTATGGAAATATGTTTTTGAATTTCATGTATAAACATGTTAATATAATATATTTGAAAACTAATAACTGAAATAGTACATATTTTTTTAAAACATAGGATTAATATATTTTAATTAATAAAAGATCTATGACATATAATAACCATAGATAGTTTATTTGGATCATGTTGAATACATCAACCACATATATATATATATTCTATATTTAGTACAATGTTTAATTTCACTATTTTGGAAAAAACACATTAGCCCTAAATAGTGTAAATAAACTACATTTTCTGTGATAAGTATCATAGAAAATTGTAGATAAAGGAGTTATATTACTAAATCTGTCTAATATTCCACCAGTGCATTCACACAGGATCATACAGACAGTATAATAAAATAAAATAAAATTAAAATTAAAATTTTCAATATGAATGCCAACAACATAAACTATTATGATAAAAAATATAAATTCATATTTCTAGTGAATTAATGATTCAAAAAAAATTAATAATTACATTATATGAAAATCATTAAAAGTATGAAACATATGGATAATAAGAAAAGTAATATTTAAAATTAAATACACATTTATATAAATTGATTGAAATGAACTATGATCATTTCATTAAACAAAAAATATAGTCAATATGAATTTATCATAAATACAAACATGTGTAAAATTATAGTAATTAATTAATTAAGGAATTTAATAAAAATTGAAAAAGATCACTTTCAGTCTTAAAATAAAAAATACATATATATAGTCTATAAATAAATTTTTAAATATATTAAAAAAATAAAAATTTATCAACAAAATATAAGAAAAATTTGATTGGATCACCAATATTTAAGTCTATGTTAATGAAACATAGGAAATTAATGTATTTTATTAAAGTATGTTCATATTTTAAATCAAAGAAACAAAAAATTTAGTGGGAAGAAAATTACATAAAATTATTTTTAGCATGTGGAGAGAAAAGAAATAAACTCTTCATAGAGGTTTGATTAGATGATTTTATTAACTGATTAATAAAATCAAAGCCGTAAAACAAAAAATTTAAAATAAAAAAGTGAGTGATTTTAGATAGAAACATCATTATAACATTGTTTAAATCGAGATCACCAAAATAAATCCTGGAGAAAAATGATCCCTACCATTCATTTGTTTGGATTGATATTTAAATGAATACTCTCAATTAGTTTATAGAAATTAATAATGAAAAAATTACCACTCAAAACAATCAATTCAATCTGATAATACTAATACACAAAAGGTTTAATGTTTACTAATTGAAAAATAAATAAATATAAATTGATCAAAAACATATATGTCACTATAAATTCAATTTATTCTTTTAAATTTAATTCAATAACATTCCCTAACATGATATCCCTAATTTTGGGCTTACGCCAATAACCAATTTTAGTGAAATAAAAATCAATTTTATAAAAATGGTAAAGAAAAAATGTAATGAAAATTATATAATGAATCATTTATTGATTAAATAAAGGAAATTAATTTGATTATAATTATTTATTATAAACCCATTCATTCACAAATTGAACCACTCAAAAAATATTTGGTAAAATATTTTTTTAAGCATTGTGCTTCCATTTACAATTTTTTCCATAAAAAAATTGACATTAAAAAAATTATATAAATAAAATATATAGTAAAAGAAATTCTTTACATAAATAATTATGAATGAAAAAACTTAACACTATGAAACTCAAATTTATTTCATTGATATATAGATACAAAATATTGAAGTAGAGTTAAAGTGTATCATAAAAATGGACATATATGAGTTTGTAATATGTTAACTATATATTGAAAATCATAAAAATTTTGTGGATATTATGTTAGTGTTAAAATTGAAAATGGAGTCCAATGAATTAATATGGTAATGTATTTTATAAATGTAATAGTAATGATTCATAGGAAAATATACCCGAATTTGAATTTCATTCTTATGAAATATAAATTTAATTTTAAATCTATACATTATACATATGGAAGGAGATTATTAAAATCTCATAGTGAAATAAAGCCAAATTGAATGCACATGCAAAGCATATTTTTGGCAAGTAATGAGTTTTAAACTATATTTTATTGATAAGTAGGAATATTACATACAATTTAAAACTAATAGTAGATTATAAAAAGAGTTAATTATAAATATAAAAGTGTAGTTAAGTAGAACATTATAGAGTGTATCAATATTGAAGTGTAATATATAAATACTACAATCAAGGAAAAGAAGATATATTTTGATGAAAAATAATTAAAATGAAGTGTAATTTAAAAATATTAAATGAATTACATATATATATATATAATGTTAGTATAATTAAATATATACACATAATCTGTATGTAGAATATTCATAGTGATATTGGGTCTGAATATCGACATAGTAATAGAGACAATGTACATGATTTATAACCATTGAGAAATGAATATTATATAGTATATATACCAAAAATTAGTATAATTAATCGTTTAATTTTAATAATTACAACAGGGAAAACACCTATAGAAAAATGAAAACATAATTTTTCATTTAGATTAGGGGATTGGGATGAAAAAAATAGAAGGTTTCCATTTAATAGGAATGGTGGATTTATCTATAAATTAAAATTGATCTAAACTATTGAAATTCAGATAGTTTAATATTAAGAAGGTTCTAAATTAGTAGGATTTTAAATTATGGTTTCAAGAAATAAATTTGGGAGAGTACCTGTTGTGATGGAATAACCCTAAAGAGGCATGATGGGATTGGAGTAGTAGTTGATGCCACCGATGCTATAGATCAGTGAGTGATACTAAAAATACTAGGGTACCATGGTTGGAAATTGTCAAATGTATACAGAGGTAGGGTGTATGGATCGATTATGTTCGATGGGAGATCTATTAGAGCGGTATGATCAGATAAAATATGTGCCAAATACTGTATAATGAATTTGATAAAGTTTATAGGCGTGGAAATAGATGTGGGAGGTGAGGATGAAACATTGAAGCCATGTTAGAAGGAAGGTGGGGAGGTAGTGTTCGAGTCTTGTTGGGGGGGGGGGTAGGTGGTTTGGCTGTGTTGGAGCCACATTGAAGGAGGAGGATCATCAGAATCATATTTTTTGAGGCTGGGGATCAACCAAGAATAAAGAAACCATGAGAAGAAGTGAAACACATGAAGAGGATAAGGGAGCCGCATGAAGTGGGGATGAATGTTTGAGGGCTATTTCAATAATTTTAATAAAACCATGGAACCAGATTATCTACTTCCATGTTTTTAATAAAATTTGGAAATAGATGTGTGAAAATAGGGTATTTATATATTTGTGATGCTTCAATGATATCAGCAGTAGACGGTTTTTCTATCTCGTTATATTATGAATGGATAAGATGATCAATGTTAGGTGTTGGTAAAAAATACAATTCTTGAGGAAGAGATCAGAGAAATGGAGTGGAATTAATTTCATATTTATTTTTGAAAAATGTATTCCTTGCACTCTATAACATAAAATATGGAGTGATTTTACTTCCATTAAGTAAAAGGATAATGTCTCTTTTAGGGAATATGAGGAAACAATCACCATAATTGCATGTTACAACTTTGGAATTATCGTTATAGCCAAATGTAATGTGGAATTATTCTTTGGTTGGAAGAATGAAAGTCTACAAAAATCCTTGACAATTTTATAATTTAATAGATATTATAATATTTTCAATGTGGCCTGAAAGTTGAAACAAAGATTAGATAATCTCAAGGGTGTCAGAGGGATAATAAGAGAAAATTGTATTTTAAATATTGAGGTTCTATAGAGAAATATATTTGTGGAAATAAATTACAACATCCAACTATTAAATGTTTTGGGAAGAATTACCATAGAAATTTCTTGAAGGGAATAATAAAATGAATATGTTGTGGGAAGGAAGGACACTTAACCAGCTATAACCGATGGGAGAAATCCACTAATGTGATGAATGAAAAGAATTATCTAGTCAACACTCAACACATTTTCCACTGTTTTAAATGTATGGAACAAGGAAACTACATGATTAAAGACACTAATCCAATGATTTTCAAGGAAAACCAACAACAACAACCTCAAAGGATAAGAGAGAAAGGGATAACTTATATTGTCTCTACTACAGAGGTGGATCCTAATAACTAAGTGGTTAGACGTATTGTATTTATTCCTTCAATAATTGAAACCAAATATTTTGATTATTGTTTTATAAATTCTTTGAAATATCACTAGTTTATTATAACTATTCAAGCACTACTACAAATCATGTAATTAGAGTTGTTGATGAATATGAAAAATTGGGAGATTATTGACACCCATGTAAATAACAAATCCCCTGTCAAAATTCTTGGGATGAACTTACCGTAAATATTTTTGATTATTTCTTTAAGAAGAATTTTATTATAGTCTAGGAAGAAATTGTCTCTACTCATATACAACCAACATATTTTTCCTAGAGAAGGAAATTACCGTTGGTATCATGAATCTCCCTCCAATTATGTACAAGTGAAGGGAGGTGGATGAATCTTCCCTGGTACCATCATCTAAATCATTGATATTTTTTCCCTATTAGAAATTATATCTAGTTCAAATGATTTAGACTATGGAAAGGATCATCTATTAAGACATTCCCATTTTAGGTGAATATAGTGACACATTACTTGAAGAATTCCAGGGCCTTCCTCCTATCCGATAGGTTTTATTTTCAATCAATATCATACATGGAGATTTTAAAATATCTCATAATACATATAGAATGGATATTGGTAAAATTTAGGATCTAAGGAGACAAATATAAGAGAATATTGATAAAGGGTTTATATTCCCAAGTGCTTCACTGTGGGGTGCACCGGTCCTATTCATCAAGAAGAAGAATTGGTCAGTTTAGATCAACATTTATTATTTCGATGTCAATAAGATCATGATAAAGAATAAGTATCCTCTACCATAGATTGATATTTTCATAATAATATACGTGGATCCCATTATTTATCTAAGGTGGATCTTCGATTAAGATATTTCCAAGTAAAGGTGAAGAAGGAGGATATCCCCAAGACTACTCTTTGTTCAAGGGATGAGAACTATGAGTTCATGTTTTTGTTATTTGGACTCAATAATTCCCAAAAAATATTTTTGGTCTTGATGAATAGAGTCTATATTGGTTATCTATAAAATGTTTTGGTAGTATTTATAGATTATATTCCCTTTTAATCTAAACGAAATTAGTAAAATGAGTGTCATTTTGATATTATACTGAGGATATTGTGGAAAGAAAATATGTATGTGAAGTACAATAAATGTGAATTTTGGTTAGAGAATGTAACATTCTTGGGGAATTTTATCACTAAAAAAGGAATATCTATAGTCCATTAAAAAATATAGAAAATTGATATATATAAAATACCAACCTCTAGGATGAGAATTTATAGTTTCCTTTGATTAGCTAAGTATTATCATCGATTTGGGAGAAACTTATCTGTATTTTTATTCCCAAAACCAAGATAACTCGAGAAGGATTCAATTTTGTCTTAATGATGAATGTTAGGATATTTTTAAAGTGATGTAGAAGTTGATAATAACTACACAAGCTCTCACATAACCTACTATCAAGGAAGGATTTTTGATCTACAGTGAAGCACGCAAAAAGGGATTGGGTTGGGTACTCATGAAAGATGAAAAATTATTATCATAGACCTCAAACCAACTAATGATACAAGATAATTACTACCCAAATCAAGATATATAATTGGTTTTTATGATCTTTGCATCAATGATTTGGTGTCATTATCTCTATGGAGAAAGGTGAGATATATGAATGGATTATAAAATCCTCATGTATATATTTACAAAAAAGAAGACTAATATTCCCCAATAGTGGTGGTTAGAGATGACCAATGATTATTATTGTTCAATCCATCACCATACTAGGAAAGAAAACAATGTTTCATATGGTCTTAGTATAAAGGATCCTATAACTCTATCCATGATAAGGATTGTAAGGGATCCAATCTTCTTGGACATGAAAATTTTGGATATGGGAATAATAAAAGGATCTTTATCTGACCTTTCCCAAATAAATTCTCAACCATCCAATATTTAGAGGATCAAGGAGGATTATAAATCTATAGAGGTTATATAGAAGAAGTTGAGAAATATTCTGATGTTCAACATTTCTAATGATTGAGATATATGTTTTGAAATCTGAATATGTATCCATTAAAAACTGTAACTAAAGATATGACATATGGATAATTTTCATTGATTGTCATTCTATATTTATCAAGGAATAACTAAGATGTATAATTATTTGAAGAAAAATATCAAGCCAATGAACATGAAGAGGGAGATTTCATAATTCGTATATCATTTCTTGGTATAACAACAGGTCAAGGATGAATGATATAAGTATAATGGTATGATGAATCAATTTCTTATAACAATATAAAAATTTTAAAAAATAAAAATGGATTTCATTATAGGAATCCCCATGACATCTAAAGAAAATAATTCCATCTGGGTGGTAGTTGACCACGTTAAAAAAGTCAAAAAATTTTATTACTATCAAGGACAATTTATCTATTGAATAACTTGCTAAGATATACATAAGGTAAGTGGTAAAATATCATGGAGTTCCAATATCTAATATATCTGATCAATATTATAGTTTTACCTCGAGGTTTTAGAGAAGCCTATAATAAGAATTGGATATAGAACTAATATTAAACATTACTTTTCACCCTAAGAAAGATGTTCATTTAGAAAGATGATTCAAACTCTATAAGATATACTAAGATAATGTTTAATGGATTTACAAGGTTGTTAGGACCATCAAATTTCACTACTAGTGTTCTCATATGACATAAATGTCAATTATAGAAATCAAATGGAACGTTTTGAGGATCTTTATGGTAATGGATGTTAGACTCCAACATGATTGAATGATGTTGGTAAATAGAAGATGATGAGACCTAATCTTATCCTAGATATGATAGTTAAGATTCAAACCATTTACCACCATATGAAATTCAAAAAATTTTGACTAAAATGTCATACAGGTAATCATTGACAAGACTTGGATTTTGATGATGGTGATAAAGGGTTCCATCATATAACAACATTTAAATAATACATGAGGTTTGGGAATAATGGAAAGCTCAGTCCAAGCTATATTATCCACTTTGAGATCATTAATAACATTGGATTGGTGGTCTATCGACTAGCACTCCAACCTAACCTATCCCAAGTCCATGATTTTTCTATAAATCCCTCTTGAGGAAGTACATATGAGAATCCTTACATGTACTAAATCTATAGGTGGTATGATTAGAGAATGATCTATCATATTAGGAGTATCTGATGAATATATTTGATCATAGTGACAAAATTATATGAAATAAGACAACTATACTAGTAAAAGAGATATAGAAAAGCCGTTAGTTCTAGGAATTGGCATGGGAACTAGAAGAGGTGATGAAATAGAAGTAGACTCATTTGTTTTAGTGTAAGAAATTAAAATTTAAATGGTTAATTTTTTGAATGTTGGAATAATGTAATGACCTGGATATTTATAAATAAAATACCTTTTGTGAATGAATAAATTTCATATTAAATATTAACTTTATAGAAAACACATGCATTACTTTGTCTATTTTGAACATTTATATGGCCATAAAAAGTCAAAAGACCATTAAGAAGCATAACCATTGATAGTATTACAATTTAAGAGTAATAATATGATTAGTATGTATATAGGTTTATGAAAAGTACAATTGGTACAAATGAAAGTAGTGATGTTCTCATCTATTAGGATAATACCATATGAATCCAATTTATTGAAGCCTCTAAGGGACATATAATTAGTGGGATTATCCATTGATCTAGATTAATTTGAGATTAAAAATATAAATCATGAAAAAAACCATTCGTGGGAGAAGTTCAAGCTCATCATGATCTCGACCCAAACCATGTACACCAAACCACCCCAGCAATAATCTCACCATAGCATACCTTACCCATAGGGTGTTAGTTGGGGTAAAAACTAACTATGTATCTAGGCCCAAACAATATGAATTTGTATATTGAATTTTAATTAATTTTTTTTAATTATCCATATTTAATATTAATTTTTAAAATATTCGATAATGAGTTTGATAAAATTTCTATTTTGATAAGATGAAACAGAAATTAAATTTTTTATAAATGTATAGTATCAATCACGACAATCGAAATTAATGAAATACTTTTCTTAAAATAAATCATATTTTAGTAATATATTATAAAGAATTATTTTTTGTTAAATATAAATGGTAATATAATTTTAAGAAGTAAGAAATATATATTATAATGGTTAGAAAACTATTTTTTTTCAATAATATATTATTTTTCAACAAATATGTATTCTTGAATTAAAATCATAGATTATTTTAATTAGATATATTTTGTGGATAAAATAATTATTATTCTTATAATCAGTACTTCAAAATTATCCAACATTTATTTTTTCATATTTTTTGAACATAGTCAATTTTTTGGGTCAAAATTAAACAGAGTATAATTATATGGGATGTTTTATGAAATACAAATGACCCAAAATTGAGGGTGATATATGACATAAAGGTTATACATGACAAAATATATGTTTTACCTTTAAAATAATATGGTTTTAGGTTATTTTATTAATCTTATAAATCTTTTATGAATCCTCTAAAACCTACATTTTGTATTAGGTTTTTAAAATCAATTCTTTATTTTTATGACTCACATACAAATCACCAATAGTGATATTCTGATGATATAAGTTATACAAAATGTATAATTATTGTGAAAACAACACCTTGGTAGAAACCATTGAAGAAAAACCATTGTAAGATCTTGGGTGTTGAATAATTTTTTATATAGTGTCCAAAAACTATCTTTGTAAAATAATAAAGAACTACCCTTTTTATTTTTTCTATATAAACCCACCAAAATTTCAATTTGTCGATAATAAAAAACCTTGAATCATTATATTAAATATACCTTTCCAGTCTAGATCCCTCCCATGGTTCCCCAAAACTATCAAGAAGCTCATACCATGATTTATGAAGCAGTATCTCAAGGTAAGGGATCTCCTCCTTCTCCTTATTCAAGAACATTTATAATCTTATGGAATTTTACTCCAAATTGTTATTTGTTTAAATATGTTTTTAAATATAACCCTTAATAAATTTTGGATTTTTATGTGATTATGTACCCTTTTTACTATCATTAATCACCCCTTAATCATTGAGTACCCCAATTGTGCTGTCAAAATTATCATGTGATTTTCCATGAAAAGATTTTGTTTTGTGAATACTTATACCCATTTTTACTCAAGGGTATTCACCTATATATACCTATAATATATTTATTGGGTACTTCCTTGTATTTATCCTACACTCCTTAATCATGGTATTAAATTTGATGAAATATTATCCCATGTTCAATGATCTATACAACACACTTATGCATGTACATGATATGAAATTGATGGGTATGCCAAGAATTATATAGCTCCAAAATAAATTGGTTAATGTTTTAATCTCATGATATTTCATTTATGGTGTTTGTGACATTATACTAAGAACACTATATTATGTTTTCTTGGTGGTTATACGTAGATTATATTTATGATGCCATGTTTTATGTTGTTTTTTCATTCACATGTTTCTTTTATTTTATCATCATATATCATGTTTATTGTTATCTACACATTTATTTACCATTTTAATATCTATTTAGTAATATGGAATACTTCCCTAATGTTATTATTTTTTTATTCCCTTATAGGGCTTTATAGAATACCCCTTTTATATGTATGTCTTAGGTCATCCTGAACAGTATTAGAAGAATAATTTTTTTTGATAATCATGTAAAGGAAGTTTTCAATAATGTTGTTATATCTATGTATCGATTTGACATTATATGTGACAAATATCTCAAATAAACTACACTTAATGATCCTTTGAGATTGTTTTTTGTTTTCCATTATCATGAAATAACGTGTATTAACGATATGGGATTTCATATGTTCCATCTTAAAATAGATCATTCCCCCTAGAATGTTTAAGTTAGGATTTTATGATCACAAATAATATCAAAATATGATAAATATAGGGAACCTTGTTTTGATACTAATTGTTTTGTCCTGATAATAAAATTTAGATGGTCAATACATGGGATGATTGACCGTTTAATTTTTTAAACAATATATCAATGTTAGGTTAATGAAATATACATATAATTTTGAAAAAAAACAATTATTTTTATTATATTTTCAATCTAAATGATCTACCATATTCTTCACCCCTCTCAAACAGAAATATATATGAAACCATTTATAATGGGATCAATTCATTTTAAAGGCATTAAAAACATTTTATAACTACCATTTAATACCATGGAGGTACATTCAAAGAAATATTTTTTCAAACCTACAATCACAATCAAACTATCCTACATTTTCCTACCAAGTGAAAAAAAATCAAATGATCTTTCCATTTTCAATATACAGGCCCAATCAAAACAATTATTCCATTTCAACCTAGGGGAACAACCATAACAATCCTTCCTTTTTTTAACCTAAAGGAACAAACTAAAGACTAGCACTGTTTAAGTGTTAGAACATGAAAACACTACCTTTTATGGGTAGTATAACCAAAAAAATATAAGCAAAAATAATAATATAAATAATTACTAACTACAAAAACTGAATAAATAAGAAATTATTTGAGTGTTGACATTGGAAATTTTCATCTGGAATTAATGGATCAAATGGTTGAAGTTTAGATGAAAATATGATTTGATCATCAAAGTGTATCTCATAGTATAGTTTAAGAGTATCCTAAGATTCATTATGTTAAAATAATTATACTATACTCAATATATATATTTATTTTAAGAATAAAAAATTCAAAAATGTAATACGAATGTATCCCTTCTTTTCCAAATCATCAAAAAATGTACTTTCAATAAAATACTTCAGAGTTTTTTGATGTCTCTATATCACATTAATTATCCATTAGATATAAATGAATCTTATTCGATGTGGATTAAATTTGATAATCTATATAATTTAAATAATTTATACAACAGAAATTGTAATAAAATTTAATACAATTGTAAACTAACTCCTAGAAACCAATATAAATATTCATATAAACTTCCCATAACACATGTATGAAAAAAATCCAGTTTTCAATGTTAAAATTTTTCTTGTTCTCTATATCTTGAATTATTACACAGGATTGTTTTGCTGAGAAGGATAACCGTTCAAAGATTATTATGATTTAGATTAAATTCTTATACTTATTGCACATCCTTCTCTAATTTATTATTACTAATGATCTAAAGTATTATGCTCATTCATTTGTCAATTTTATGCCTTAGTAAAGTGTTAATATCATAAATAAAGTATTAAAATTAATTCATACACTCATTATATTGTTATTTTTCTTAGGAAAATCAAAAATTTATACTTAATAGTATGTATATTAATACATGTATGATTACATTTAATACTATTTAATAATATATCTAAATAAATATCCATAGGTTCAAAATAAATTTTGATTATTTAAGGAATAATAAAATCAAAGAAAAACATTTGAAATTATAATATGAAAATTTCATTAAGTGGATAATTTTCCTTTAATAAGTTCAATAAATTTCCAAATTCTACCATCATATGCTAGGTTGATTCGTCTTCTTATAGTAGGTTCATTTTTATTTAGATAGTTATTTTATTTTTATCCTTACAATCATGTGATTTTTCTTATTATGGTTACTTGATTTTTTATATATGTTCAATTAGTGTTTTAATGTGCGGTCACTTAGTTTTTCAAAATGTATTCACTTGGTTTTTCATTGTGCGATCACTTGGTTTTTTAATGTGTGGTGGGTTCATACATTTAAAAAAATTTCACTCACATCTAGTTTCATACATTACCAAATTTTCAATAATAAACTAAAAAAAGACTAAAAGAAGTATTGCTATGACTCATGTTGGAGGGAATAAAGGGTTAAAATAAAATATTTTATAATTTATAACCATGGAAAGCAATTAAATTATCAAAACATAATAAAGGTGAATCATGTATCCACTTCGACACTATAAGCATAGAATATGATGTTTTTCACACAATAAATATTTTAGTAATTATTCATTTTAATGATTAATTACACATAACTAGATGATGGATTTTATGACATATATTTTTCATTTATAAATAACTAATTATAAAAAATTTAATAATTAAGGAGTAATAACAAATAAAAATGTAACCAACTTATAAAAATGTTTCATTTTTATTCCAAATAAATATTTTTTCTATATATTATTTGATTTTTTTAAATTAAAATTTGAATAATTTTAATTTTAATTTTATGAAATGGGTTTTTTTGAAAAATATCATGTTGAAATTATAATTGGGTAATTTTTGTGTTTTTCTAAAATGTAGTTTTTTATGAATAGTAGAGAATTTATTTTTTATTAATACCATAAAATTTAGGACATCATCAGGAAATAAATATGATTGAAAATTAAATAATACAGTTTTTAAGAATTATAATATGTTTATGTATTAAAATAATGTATTTTAAAATAATAATTTGAATTTATAAATCTATATTTTATATTTTAAACCATATGTTTTATTTTATTCTAATGAAGAACTATTTTTGATTCCATAACTTTAGTTATGTTTTTCTAAGATTCCGTCTTATTTTATTATGGGTTTTAATTTAATAAAAAACCTCCTTTTATTAATCATAAACCAATAAATTAATAGGAATCAATTCAATACAACAGTTGTAACCTAAATGATATAATAATAAATAATTTATTCTAAAATACCCCTCTGACTATAAAAACAACCCTCCTTCACTACATGCATCAAAATTCCAAGAATAATTCCATTTATTAATATTTTCAAAAATTCATCTCTAAAATCACTTTCCAACATCTTTAGTTACCCAATGTATCTAAAATATCCTTTTATGAAGTCTTTAGGCCTATTACAAAGGAGGTGTCTCAAAGAGTAGGGAAAGGTCTCAAAGTCTCATTCCCTTATATTATTTGAGACTATTTTCCCCTAAAACACACTAAAACCTCTTATTATTTTGATATCATGGTTTTATTATCAAGGTATTAATATCATTTTTATTCATTATTGATGAGGGGTCTCCCATTCCCTCTTATAAATATCTTATTCACAACTTGTTACTATGTATATCACTTATATATTGATATGAAACATATTCCATGACCCTTTTGGACCTTATATAATTGATGTTCCCATATAATTGGTGCCACCATACTGAGAGGGTAAGAATCCATATCAAGGGATTTTAAAAACAAAAACCATTTTTTCTTTTTACGTCATCATTGGTTAAAGTGAATGGATCTCACACTCTCATTCACACTCTACATGATTTTATATAATGATTAAAATAACAACAAAATACAACAAACATGGGTTGTTATGATATTTAATCACAATATGTGAGATACACCTTTGTGTAGGGTTAGTATTATAATCCATATGAATAATATTTTATTATAAATAATTCTAAATGAAAATGGGATAACCTTGAACCCAATATATCTAATAATAACTAGATTATATGCATGATAAAACTAGGTTTTTCAAGTACCAACTATTTATTCTCAAATATTGGAAACAACCATATCTTCTATAAAAAACCATATTTCGAAAGATACTCCCTCAAGTAAAATCAATAATAGAAGAACATGTGTTAAATATATTTGATCTTGTTCCTATATTTAAAATATCCTTTATGTATGCCTCTCATTCTGAACTGTAGAATAATATCTTCCTGATTTTTTCACTTCTTCTTCATGAAGAACTTTGAAACTCATGATATCCAAAAATATAGTGTTTACCACTCAATAATTATCTACATTATTTATGTTCAACATGGATAATATATTTGAATTGATGTTATGAAATATGGTGTCACAAAATCTTTCCTTTTTTTAATGATTTTTTTGGAGTAGTACATATTAATAATCTTCACCCTCTCATATCTTTATATCTTCTCATATTAATCATTATATACTCATTATATATCACATTAATATTTCTCACATATTTAAATATATAAATATACATTAATTATGGAAACATGATCTTTATATTTAAAAAACTTTTAAATTTGAATAAATTTTATCCAGACCCCAAATATTCATGAAGGTGGCTTCTTTAATATTTAATTAATGGGTAACTAATTCAATATTCTCAAAGATATCATCTTTGATCATGAAACCTTTAAATAATTGAATACAACTATAATTATTATCAATGTTGACTATGTTGATGCTTTAATATCCATATTTGAATTTTAATAATCAATGACATCCCCTTTACTTAAATCTTCCACAAGTCATGCCTCTTAATTTCTTTTCAAGCATGGTCACATGTAATAATATTACAGTATAAATCTTAATCTCATGAAAAAAACTCCTTCAAATATCAACCTAGATTTTAACATGAATAATGTCTTACCTTATAAATTACATTAATATTTAATCCCTAAAAAACAACCCAAAATCATCTTATTTAATATTATGCATCACCTCTTTAATCTTACATAACCTTATGAAATATTTTACATATCAGTAGAAATATCTATGTTACTCTTACATATCATTATTGTTACTCTTACATGATCCAAAATTACTTCTTAATTATTCTCTTGAATCTATGATTTAATCTTATGCATACTCCAATTTACATTTATATATGTTTTGAAACATTGTAATTAATCTTATATATCACCATATTAATGTTTTTTTACACTCCAAGTTAATATAACACACCTCAATTTGAAATCATATTTACTCTTATGTATTATCTTGAAGATATTTTTTATCAAGAAATATATTTTATATATCACAATATAAAAATTATACCTCTTTTCTAAATTTCACTTGATTTATTATTATTTATTTCCTTTTTTGTGTATGGAACCTCCTACATAAAATTAAAACATAATATATTCAACTATGTAATAGTGTATGAAACCTTAAAGAGTCAAAAGAACTTGTAAAATCGATGTACTAAAACTGAGATGAAAAAAATAGTATCCACCACTCATAATCTCCCATCCTCACACATTCAAAAATATAACTAAAATATTTGTAATAAAAAATCCAAGTGAAGTATGAAAAAAATTTAGAATAATAAAAAGATATTATGTTGTTTATACTTTAGTCCACCCAATAGAATAACATCAGTTTATTCCTTATTTTAATATAATAATAAAGAGTTATAATAAGTACACCCCCCACAAAAAAATACCAAAAAAAGTGATCCCACCCAATATAATTATTTTCGGGCCCAAATGATCGAATTGTTTTCCATGGATATCAATGTTCATGGAGATCCCACTTTTAGCCTGGGCCACCTCAAGTTTTCTAAATGATTCACCACTACAGCCAATTTCATTCTATGAAAAGTGAAATATAGCTTTGAATAGCCATTAGAAACCTTTAAGATCATTATACAAAAAATATTCTTAAACAATTATATTTCTATAAATTTTCACTTAACATGGCCCTTAATTAATCTTATATATAATTTTCAAACACCATGTTATTATGAATTTCCCATTGGGCGATTTTTTCAAAATTTCGTCTTCTGCTTCCAAAATGTCCTAGTTTCGGACATCCCACATTCATTTTTCTTTACTTTACAAATCCTCCCCTATGGTCTAAAGACCATGTTCTGGAGTCACAGATTCCAATCTCAAGGAAATTGAATCTTGAATGGAGTCTTAACATTCCTAACAATATCCCACATGAAGACTAATTTCAATGATTCAATCCCCCTCCATTACTTATTTTTTAATTCAATTCTATTTTTATATAAACATTCACTACATCCATGTCCCATTTTAGTTACCCATTCCCCACTAAGGTACAATGCTTCGTTAAAATTTCATAGACTAAAACCTTGTTTAACATGATGTAATATCCCCCAATCCAATTCTTTATCACATGGCCAAACCAGGTTGGTTATCGGTTGTCAAGAACCCCTCACCATATGAATGTGGTTGATGAATATGAGTGGTGGTGAGATGAGTATAGTTGGATGAATGTAACCCATGGTACATAGAGAAAATAAATAATAAATTAATAATATAAATAAATATTGGAGGAAGGGAAATAGATGAAACAATAAAATAAACAACTAGGAAATAAATTGAGTAACCAATAAACCAAATAATAGTGAACCATGTAATGAAAGGGTGAAATGTATATAAATTCCAAACCAAAGTAATAAAAATAAAATAACCAGCTGAAAAAATAACTCAATAGCCCCAATCTCAAAACCCATGTCAGTCTCACATCCACACTCTAACCCATCAAGCAAGAAACAATCAACTACATTGTCCCTTTCCCTTTTCAAATCCTATATCAATGTAATCTTCTAGGGAACCAAAGGGTGGACCGAATAGGGTGCGATTAAAAAATAGTTTTTTGAAACCACCGTGTCTAGAAAACCAATCTTATAAAAACTACATAAAATAAATTGATAAAATAGTGTAATAATTAAACAAATTATTATAATAAAATAATCAATTAGCTTTGATACTAATCTAAAATATTCCAAGGCATGTAGAACAACCACGCCAACCATAACCAAATGTCAATTATATTATCTCATAACCTAGAAATTATCGATGTATAATTGTTTCAACATCCATGATAATACCTCTATATTAGAATTTCAATATCCTAAGAATAACCCTCTATATAAGATTTTTCGAATATGAGGAATTTCCATCTATATTATAATTTTAGAATCCTGAGCATAGCCCACTATATATGCATTACATCATGAAATTGGTTCATTTTCTCTATATAAGAATTACAACATGAAACTAGTATAATCAACCTATGTCGGATTTATAGCATGAAAATAAACATGACAAATAACAAAAATGGTTTTACAATATTATATCATAAGCCTTAATGGTTAATTCAAAAAATTTCATTTTTATATAATTTTACATTAATTTTTATATAAAATTATATATTGTAATTTTGATAAATAATAACCCATTAATAAAATTATTCCATATCAATAAATCACTTGTTTACTCATATAATGCTAAAGAAACATTAATCAATTAGCCAATTCATTATTATTCAAGGATTTTCTCACCCTATGGGTAGCCATGTGCCAGGCCACAATACCATTCAATATAATGGTATCTAGGGAATAATCAGATCCATTATTTACCATCATTCAAAATTTATTTAATTAATGTGCATGTTGGGTTTGAAAAATCAAAATTTATTACATACTCAAGTAATTTAACATACCATAGGGCTGGGTTTTATACCGCCAACCATAACTGAAAATTAATATAATGATTATAATAGGTAAATAAAATTATAAAGAAGGTGAAAAATATTGTAAAAAACCCTAGATTAAAAAAGATCAAGATCAACACCCAAAACATCCACAGTCAAGAGTTTTCACCACTATAATTGTAAAACAAGATAAGAGATGGGAAAACCGAATCAAACAAATTTATCAAAGATTTATCGGTTCAAAGAGTTATCCAAAAGGGAAGACAAGACTCCAAAATCACTTTGAAATAACCTAAGTCTTAAGATAGTGGAGATTCAATAGATAGATAATGAAATTATATATGAATTGTGTCTTAAAAGCCCAAAATATTTAGAAATACATGGTGTGTAATATTTAATTGTAAATTAATACTTGATTTATGAGTTACACCCAAAAATGCATTGCCTTAAGTTAAAATATCAATACTCAAACATTAAAAACGTGAATAATTTCCATGAAGTGTATTTATTTCATGTAATGAACCCATTTCATTGAATCTTTCAGATGATATTTACACATCATTTAGAATTTACATGTTTTGAAAATTCCCTATAGATAGGTTTAATGAAAACATCCACAAAAGCACCCAAACCACCTACGAAGCCTTTAAAATTCATGAAGAATATTAAAAATCACATTTAACATGTTTACACATAGAAACCATCAAATAAAACATTCAATCAACCTTGGAATCTAGGTTATTTCACCAGAAAAATATCTATATCTCTGAGTGATACATGTACACCAAGGTTCAAATAAGAATGAAAAAAGTTCAACACAAAACTCAAATAGGGATGCACTTAGGAAAATATATGATCTTAGAACCTCCCAACCATATAAAAACTTATCACTTCGCTAATCCAAGCATCACTATAGGGTATTGGAGACCATGTATAGCCACTATGATTTCATATCAGAATCCCTCTCTTATGTGTTCTTCTAAACAACCCATGATGAAACTGCACATGAACAAGAGGTGCAGTCCCACCCTAACGATATTTCTCACTATGGGCGACAATCCATATATGATGATCCTTAAAATATGAATCTACACAAATCTCTATATCATCAACTTTTACCACTAGAGAAGGGTTAGGATGATAATTCCAAAACCATGACATGCGAAACACATCATGCAAGCCACTATATCACTATGAAAGGTCTAATCAATATTACACTAGAAAGACCCTTTCCACTATCTCAAATGGGCTAACTAACATGGAACTAACTTCCCTTTTTTACCAATAGAAGGTTTCCTAAACCTAGGAAACACCCAATGGACAACATTATGGATAACATACAACTATAGAGGTCATATTTTATGGTCAGTGTAAGATTTATTCGAGTTCTAGATAATAAACAACAAAATCCTAATCAACTGAACCTGATCAAATGTATCATGCACATTACTAGGTCAAAAAATCATAGAATCACTTACCTCCAACAAACAATAATAAAGATATAATGGACTACTATAAAAATCATTGAAAGGAACCATTTGGATCGACACCTAGAAGATGTTATTATATGAAATATCACTGAGTTCTATATGATTCTCCCATGAACTACAAAAATCCAAAACATGGGATTAATAAAATATCCTATAGAATATAAATAGTCTGTTCAGATTGACTATCAGTCTGAGGTTGATAGGCTGTGCTCAAAAGTACCTATTATCCTAGAGCCCTATGAAAGCCCTAATAGAATTGATACATGAAATGTGGATCTCTATAAAAAAATATACTCCTCATAACACTGTGCAACCGAAAAATATCATGCACATAATGTCTATCCAAATCATCAATGGTGATGGTCTCTGTAATTGAAAAGAAGTGGGGTAGTTTCATCGTTAGATCCAAGATCACCCATACCAAACCATTTCTTGAGGTGTCCATGGTAATACATTAATACAATCCATAGATACATCTTCAAATTTACGCTTAGGAATGATAAGAGGCTATAACATTCTATTTGGCCTCTATTTATCGGCCTTCAACTTTGGAAAGGTGAAACATATTGCCAGGAATCCCATTATCTTATTATATATTCTTGACCACTAGAACTATCTATAGATATCAAGATACATATTTATCAATCTAGGACATATTTCCCATCTAGACGTATGAAAATATCTTATCTTCTCCTCCCACAATCCCATAATAACCCATACCCATACATGTAAAAGAATAGAACTTAAACTCTAGGAGATTATACTAATAGCATCTCCCTACCATATAAGCCATCACTCAGAACTAATACCCTCAGATTAGATAACTTCTGTATCTTCATCAGGTCCAAAATCCTAGGTATAAAAGACTTTGAAATCAAATAAACAATTCCCTTGGACTCTTGAACATCTAGATGCATGTATGCAAAGAGTGCCTTCATCTTCCACTCACTGTAAGGCTCCCTCACTTCCTCGATCTGCATCTTCAATCCCAAAGTATCGGCATCAAAATTTCCCAAAATTTAGTGTCTACAACATCTTAGTGCATGTAACACCTCTAATAACTATATATCATGTGAAGGATAATTCTTATCATGTGGTCTTAGCTATCTAGAACCTTATGAAAACACTCAATCATCCTGCATCAAAACTACTCAGAGTCCAAATCTAGATGCATCAAAGTAAATGATATATTCTTTACCCAAAACAGTTAAAGTGAGGATAGGTGATAATTTTTTCCATCTATTTATCTTCTAGAAATCTCTCTCCCAACCATCTGATTAAAAAAAACTTCACTCATTTCTTGGTCAACTAAGACAATAGTGCGGCAAGAAGGTGAATTAGTGGATAAAGTGTTGATAATATCCTAATAATCCCAAAATTATTTGAATCTTGAAGAAATTCTCGAACCACTACAAATATACCATGAGTAAAACCTTTTATGTGTCAAATAACACTATAGCCTCTGAGACAAAAAGAACCAATAAGTTTACTTTATCTATTTAGAAACTACCATTTGTTAGCTTGGTGTATATACAACGATCTATTAATTTACACTATGTTTTCAATATGTTGTGAATGATCATCTTCTAACTAGGATTACACAAATATGTATTTGAAAAACACCACTATAAACTGATCTGGAAAAGGATGAAATATCCAATTCATCAAGGACATGAATGCTTCCAATATGTTCATTAAACTAAAAAACATCACTAAAAACTCATATAAGTCATTGATTATCCTAAAAGTAGTTCATGGTATATCCAATGGTCTCACAGTAAACATGTGGTATCCTAATCTCAAGTCGATCTAGGGGAAGATCATGGTACCTCTCAACTTGTCGAAGAGATCCTCTATACACAAAATGGGATACTGGTTCTTTATATCCATCTAGTTTAACCTCTGATTATCCATACATAAGTATAAAGTTATTTAGCCTTCTTGATACAAGAACTATAAAACACTATGAAGATGTACTAGGACATATAAACCCCACTACTTCCAGATCCTCCAACTGATCATTCAACTCCCGATTCTCTACTAGTTCAATCTTTTAAGGCTAGATAGAAATTGGTTATGATCCTAACACTAATGTGATCTTGAACTCGACCTCTCAATAGGGTGGTAATAAATAGAACCTTTTATGAAATAGTTACTAAAAATAGACTAGTGATGGAGGAAAATTATCATGATATATTCCACCATAATCCAAAACTAGTACTACTATCTGAGCTATGAGACTATTCAATCTACACTGAATTGGTCCTACATGACCAGACTGATGACCCCACTCCCCCACTAAAAATAGATGCCTCCTTTTTGAGACAGAAAGGTAACTCTCCTCCTGTAATAGTATATATGGTCCTGGTATACAACAAAAAAATCCATATAAATAACCAAATTTAAATATGTTATTTACACCACAAATTATTCACCAAAGAAATGGGAACCACTAATCTCTATAGAAAACACCTTACAACTCTTTATATTCTCTAAAATCACTCCTAATGGTGTATAAATGACCAAAACACCATATAATCCTTTTAAAACCTTTCCAAAGATATTTTCAAAAAGACAAGTAAAAAGGCATTGTGATTCTCCTCTATCAAACAAAACTCATGGAAGAGTAGATGATATGAGAATTGTACATCTGATGGTAGAAGGTCTGGTAGCCACACTATCTAGAGCAATCTGTATTGCATGTAACTGACTTTACCATATTCTCTAGGATATAGTCTGAATCCCCTGAGCTATTTATTATGCATATTACTTCTACTCTTATACTAGGGTACCACACCCCTTTCTTTGACTTGATCATCCTATATAACTCTATCCACCAATATTCTAAGGGTGTTTGGAGTCCTTCACAGACTAAGGTACAAGTCATAATCCCCTATCACTTATCTTATGCGGCATGATCCTACAAAACCAATATAGGTTATGCAATATACCATAATCATGGAACTCCAAAGAAGAGTACGAACACTATGGCTTCTTGTGGACCTAATTTCCACACTGATTAAACTATAATAGAACATGGTCCTCAGATGGCTTCCAACATCCCTAACTTATCTTCACACTATTTCCTTGGAGAAAACTATAATTAAAGTGCCTCTTTCCACTAGAATAATAGCTCCCAGCTGACCTATTGAAACTACCGATCCACTACTTGGGCCCTCTCAAAAATTTCATTCTATGATTATTTCATGATGCATTACATCCAAAAATAAACTCAAGAAAAAGAATTTCACCTTTGAAAGAATATAATATAAACTCCCTTTATAAAAATGACTCACCCAGGACATCTAATCAGTTGCTAAAGATGGTGAAAACACTAAAATCTAGTTAAACTTCTAGCACCATCCATCACCGAAATGTACTTATATTTTAGATTTATGAACTCGTAAGACATATCATCCATTAATGTATCTAGAAAGAAGTTTCTCAAAAACTTCACCTCAATGTCCTTAAAGGTTTTTCCATATATTATAAAATACCCCACCAATGATTAGTAGGTCCATGATGAATATAAACAGAAAGCTTTACCATAATCTCTTTGTGCATCTTAAGCTACTAAAATATTTTCTGGACTAACTCAGTCTAGAACATAGCTACCCAGGGGCCTCCCCCCCAAGTAAATGTAGAAGTATTTTGTAGCTGCAAATCTCTCATCAACTCATACATAAATGGACCGGTATGGATAATATATCATTCCAAAGAACACATTACCCCTATGAAGCATTCGTGAAGATGAAAATCCATATTATCATCAAGAGCTACAAGAATCTCTTGTTCATCAATGTTATTAATGAGTTTATTTCCACTATTCTGACACTCAATTCGAATACATCACATAAGATTTTTTTTATATGACACACACACTCCTTAGAAAATGGTATTACAAAAAGGTCAACCTCAACTGGTGAAAACAATAGAGAACTACTGGCTCATGGTCTCTCTAAACATGGATTACAAGTTTTAAGCATGAAATAACTGTTCTTTCTTTTCCATTTAACAAATTTAGTAGGTATCTAAATTCACGGTTCATATATGGAAATATATATAATGATATAACTAGGTCTTTATCATGAACAATGCTTGTCTAGATACACCCCATTGTTCTTATCCTGATGCATGCATAGTCATCTCATGCCATATCGGCCCACAAATATAAATCTCAAGAAATAATAAAATCACAATATATATGAATTACCCTAGAAAAAATACCATCATTCTATATCAAGAGAATATCATGAACAACAATACCATCCCATGGTACTCATATTTTTCCCCATACATGGGTTAGCCACTCCCATGAACAAGATCATTAACAAGTCCCGAAACATCCTAGGATTCTTTCCACCTTTCCCAAATATTAAAGTAATAGAAAAGGAAAACCAAATCCTCTAAAACCCCCTTGTAACTTTCCTCGATCCAACACTCTATCACATGAAAAAATCAGTTTGGTTATGGGTCTTCAAGTGGACCTCCTTGTAAGCCATAGGCTACTGAATTGTAGTAGGGTGTGATGAATATAGTAGGAAAACTATAACCCATGGTATAGAGTTAAAATAAAGTGGAAATAAATTGTATCAATAAATATCAGAGTAAAATAATTAGTATAAAAGTAAAACATACAACTACGAAGTAAAATGAGGATCCAATAAACAAAATAATAATGAACCACAAAATGTCATGATGAAATGTATCTAAATTTCAAAATGAAGTAACACAAATAAAAGATCAATATAAATAAAATAACTTATATTTCCTAGTAATAAATCCCATCATAGACCAGTATATAAATTCCTACCCAGCCAATAAGAAAAAATCATCTATAAGGTCCCTTTACCTTGTCAAAACCTACATCCATGTAATTTACTTGGGTACCAAAAGATGGCCTGGATAAGGGGTGAGTAAAATAGAATAGATCAAAACCACCATGTCTAAAAAACCCATATGATAATAAATACTTGTAATAAAGTGATAAATAGGTGTATTAATTTATCATCTTAATATAATACAATAATAAACCACCTTCAACACCAATTCATAATATATCTGATCATTTAGAAAAACCATTCCCACCATAACCACAAGCCCATGGTATAATCACATAATCTAGAAAATCCCATGGAATATTCATTTCATCATTGAGGATAATCCCTCAATATAATAATTTCAGCATCCCAGATATAACACTCTATATATTCATTTCAGTATCCCATACATAGCCATCTATATAATAATTTCATAATCCCAAGCATAGCCCTATATATAAGCATTAAAAAATTAAACATGACCACACCAACTACATATTAATAACATCTTGAGACTGGGAAAAACACTCAATATAAGAATTTTAACATGAAATTAAACACAACTCATAAAAAAAGATATCATAATATCATATCATAATCCTCAAATATTAATTCTAAAAATTACCAATAGTATTTAAATTACACAGTAATTTTTTTTATCAAATTATCACCAATAATTTTGATAAAAAATAATAAATTACCAAAGTGATTCCATATCAATCAATCACTAGAGTAATCATATCATGAAAACAAACAATAAATCATTATCCAATTCTTTATTATTCAACGGTTCACTAACCCAATGGGTAACAATGGTCTGGGTCACAACCCCATTGAATTTAAAGGGATCCAAATAATAGTTTAATTAATGATTTACTATCATTCATAATCCATTTAATGTATTCTATTTTTTTATCAACACAATCTCAATACTGCACATACTTAATCAACTTAACATACCATTGGGTTGGGTTTTTGGACACCGACCTTAATTGAAAATTAAAAAAATGATTCCAATATGTAATTACAATAGAAAATAAGGAACATAAGACTATAAGAAGTAACATAGATAAAAAATTATCATGTTCAACATACAATCCAACCATGATTAATAGTTTCAACCAACAAAACTAGATAACAATGGAAGAGAGGGGAAAAACTAATGAAAAAACTCACCAGAGATTGGTCGCCTGAACATGAAATTCAAAAGGGAATTGGAGAGCCGAAAATCTCCTAAATATTTCATAGGTATTAATATTGTGGAGTGGAAATGGAAAAATAATAAATTTTTTTATTCATCAGGGATTTAAAATCACAAATCCTGAGACTTGAACGATGTTTAATTCTCGATTTATCTGTTTTTCAAAAAAACATATCTCTTAGAGTTATAATAAACCTTCTAGAATATTACAAAACAAAAAAATATTTCATATCCTGTATTCATTTTACATCTTTATCACATATCATATCCTCTTACCAGTGATAGTTACTTGTTGTGTAACATTTATATAGTGTGTAAATTCTATATAGAAAGATTTAATCCCAGCTTCCTCACAAGCACTAGAACCATATCCCAATACTTCTAAAATATCGGGGAACCATTGTAATAACAATTAACACGTTTATACATATACTACATCAATTTAAAAATATAAATCCTAATTGTTTTGTCATTTTCCTAGTAAAATCTCTCTGTCTCTGAATGAGAATTGTTCACCAATGTTTATTCGAGAAAGAGAAATCCAAAAAAAGATGTTCAATGCAAAAATAAAAGAGGGATATACTTAGAAAAAGATGCTATGTTACAAATAAAATCTAGATTTTTACATATATAAATCTTCCATAATTCCAACACCAAATCCTCCAACATCTTCTAGATAGAATGATACTTCAAGTTTATATGATTCAACCTTGAGTGAAACACCATATTTTTATTCAAATTTATTTTTATTTGAATTTCCAAAAATAAAAAATTTGTTTTATATACCCTTCCAATTTAATCCAATAATTACTTAAACTAAATAATTTAATTCCATTCATCCATTGTGACAATGTATTGGAATTTCATTGGGGATAGTTTAATTATAATCTGCAATCTTAACATACGTCTTTTGTCCATTTTTTCAAAGGTAAAAAACGTGATTGTGGTACACCTTTATGAATCCACGTCTCTATTAATGTCCAAATATATATAATGTAATGTCTTATCAATTCAAAAACATAGGGATATTTATTCTCATTTTTTATATCAAAATACCCCCTTAATATATTCCTAGTTCTCCTTTCCCGATTCACTATAAAACTACTTATTAGTTCCACTTCAAGATCAATAGTTGGCCTTTTTAAAAATCATAAAATACACCATACATCCAACTACTAATTAAAATAAATTATTTTTCATGTAATTTACATTATCTTCCATTTTCATTCATTTATATTTGGTTAATTTGAAGTTTCCAACCAATGTGGTAGATACAGGATTGCATCCACTCATTACAAACCACTTTAAGATATATTTTATGTAATATATATGAAAAAAACCAAAGTTTATATATTCATATATCTTTCAATCTGTTTCCCCAAAATATCGTTAGACCACCTAAGATCATTTATCTCAAAATTTATGAAATAATTATCCTTCAACTCTTAAATCCATTTTATTTCAGGACTTGTTTAGATAATAAAACCCACATCAAAGATATGGATGTGTAACCCCCATCCATTAACACATGAAACTACAATCAATGTTCCATATTTCTTTATAAAACCCCCTTATCATCCCTAATGAAATTGAAATTATTGTTTCCTTACCTTGGTTCTTATGTCAAACCATAAAGGCCCCAATATTTACTTCACACCTTACACTCATTCCATTTCCATGAAACCCTGAAGCATCATCATATAAATTTTATATCCGAATCACCTTGATGGAATTCTATCTTCATATCCATTTATTCCAGATACATACTTTAAATGGAAAAAATATAACATTATATTTATAGTTTCATTATTCAAAATAGGTTAAAATATTTTTGGGAAATATATCCCTTTATTATGTTGAAAACCTTTGACAACTATCATATAATTTTACATTTTTCTAAAATATACCCCGCCCTTCAACTAAAAAACCATTTTTTACAAAAATTATTTCTTCTGAAAAGGTATTTCCATTATCTCGTATATTCTATTTGTATGAAATAAATTAATTTTATTTTCCATACATAGTTCTTGCTTTATAAATTTTCTGATACTCACAACTACTTATAGGATATACGGTTTTCCTTCATCGATAATAATTAAGTATTGAAAATCATTTATAAACCTTTGAATCATTTTTATGATCCTGGTAAACCCCATCAACTAAATATTTAGTTCTACCAATTTCAAAACAACATATTATAAAAAATTTTACTTAAATAAATATTTATCAATATTCAATAGTCCTTGATAATTTTAGTATTTCTAGACTTGATGATTCTTTTAATATTTCCATTTTTCCTGAACTCTCTAAAATTTCAGAACTTATGAAACTTTTGTTAAAATTAACTTGGATATATTCAATTGATTATTTTTTATAAAATCTATCTGAACCAATTTATGATATTTCTATAATATCTTCTCATTGAATAGAAAATTATGGCTTCTAATGATTTTTTAATTTTCATTATCCCAAATATGAAAACAAGTTTCTATCACCATAACCAATAAAGAAACACTATGGATAGTTTTCTTCCATATTTTTCCCATCCTTCACATGAACATGGACATAGTTTAGAAACTCAAAAACATTTTAGTGGAATAATTTTATAGGTTCTCCTAGACACAACTATTCCCAAATATCATACTCCAATGGTGTGGAACAAATTTTGTTCAATATATATGTAGCATAGTTCACATCTTATTCTCAAAACTCTATTGGTAAACATATGTAAAACCTTATTATTTAATCCTTTTTAGTTTGAATCTAATTCATCCACACCTCATGAAACTCTATTTCAATGGTCCATGAATAGTATTTACAAACCAGATTCCCATTCTCCATAATAACTTCTTTAATTACTTACTACTATATTCTATGATATTATTAGACCTTAAGTAGTTAATATTATTTATAACAACTCTATCGACCTATCTCACCACTAAATAAAAACTCAAAAAGATCTTAGATTTTATATTAAGGATTTAAAGAAATATGTTCATCATTGAATTATCAATTAATGTAAAAAAATATAATGAACAACAATAATAGTAGATAGGGGATGACCAACAAATTTCATTATAGAAGATCTCTAACATTAATGTCTTTTGTGTCTTTTTTGAAAATTTTATCTACATCCCATGTATAAAACTATCAAAAGGTTTTAAGTCTATACATTTGAGATTAATTATACCCTTATCCACTATACTCACATTTTCCTCTCACTCATGTGAAAAAATATCAATGCCACAATTTCAGTGATCCAGAAGGGGTTTTCTTATTACCGTTGTTCCATATGCTGTTCCCCTTAGATAAAATGTTATTTATTTTATGCATTTGGGAACTAAAATGGTTATACATGTGATCCTCAAAACTCCATATATAATAATTTTTTTCAAAATTTACTTCTTCAAGATAACCAATAGAAATTATATTCTTTCTTAACCCTAGTATGTGATGAACTCCCTACAACTCCAAAAGGATTTTATTTTACATTTGGACATTAGTTCCTCCATTCCCCACAAACTCTTATGAAAAATAATTTATCATGTATCCCCACTTTAACATAGAATTTAAAAAATCCCTATAGTCAATGATATATTATTATAATAGAATGTCAAAACTTAGTAATAAAATACCTCCATCCTTAACTATGGTGTCTGTGGAACATCTCACAGCTCCCCTTCTAGAATTAATTATGTAATATTTGAAATTATTCATTATATTACATTTCATCCTAAAATGCCAATATACGGGGTTGAGTCTATCTAAATTACTTTGAATTCTTTCTCTATTCTCCCCAAAATTACTTTACGCATTCTAGGAAATATAAAATCCTCTTCCTTCAACATTGAGTATGGTTATTCAATGTATATGGGTTTCGTTCTATATAATATCCTCATTTAGAATGTGATAATTAATATCATTTAACACAATATTACACCCTTTTTAATGAATTATTAATTTAATTTAGTATCACATCCCATTATTCCAGAAGTTATGAGAGAACAAAAAATCCCACACTAGATATGTGAACATTACTCAAAGTGATTCCAAATGACATTGGTTCATGTTAATTTCATTTCCATGATCAAACACTAGTATTTCTTTTTTTATTATCATGTCAAATAACCTCTGCATTATGAACATATTTTCATTAATGATGGATTATCATACATATCAGTAATATTTCTCAATATCTCCATAATATTCTTCATATTTTGAATGTTCTATGAAACATTGCACACCAATGACATTCATATCACACCAAGTTTGTTTTGATGAAGACTTTTCCTATTATTTTCTTATCCATTTCCTCTAGATTTAATCCTTTAAATGTAAGTTCAATTTATTTACAGAATAGATAATCATTAATCAACTTCCTCAAGAATAAAATGCCATTCTCATAAAATTTTTCAATATATATCTTACCTTATTTTGATGAATTTTTTTCTAAAATAGAGAACTACTACCAAAATGGAAAAGTGTAAATATAAGAATGTATAAAAGAATTTTTATGCACATTTCACTAATACTTTATGAACCATAATCAATAATACCACCTTTTGTGTCCATATACAATGATTAGTAAAAAATTAACAGAAACATAAGCTATGGGACAAAGATGAAAAAATAAAAAAATCAGAAGAAATTGAGGGATTGGTGTACTAGAATTGAAAACAAAAACTGTACCCCACCACTATAGTAGATAATAATTCATCGTTTACTCAAGTAAAAAATTAATTTTAATAAAAAAAATTAAAAACACAAGACAAATTCCCAATTGACAATAAGATATTATGTGGTTTAGACTTCAATCCTACTCAATAAAAGAAAATTGAAACATTATTTATATTAATCAAAGATCAAGAATGAAAACAAGTATATTACAAAAAATATACCTACATAAGTGATCCAACTCTTTGTAATTATAGTGGGTCCCATCCAATGAAATTGGTTACACCTCCTTCAAAAGTTCATAGGGAGCCCACCATTGGCCTTATCCACCTCTGATTTCACACATGATATACCACCTCAACCACTATCCACCAGTAAATAGTGAATTATCTTCTTATGTATCTTTTGGGATCCATACGGGTCTCCTAATTTAAAGTATACTTTTGAAAATATATTTTCTATAATTTTTCACTTGACACAATCCTAAATGAATCATACATAGACTTTACTAACACTATGTTATTCAGATGTTTCACACGAGTCTTGTTTTTGTAAGTCTATCTTTAGGTACCTGCAAACCGTAGTTCCAAAAATCATACCTCTATCTATATTTTCCGTGGAAGACCCCTTCCATGATTCATAATACAATATCCCAAGTCACTCATTTAAGACTCAAGGATCCAAAATCATTAAAAAAGACTTCACATTACAAATATTTTAATTTTAATTTTTATAATAACACTACAATATTATGTATTAAGGTAAATATAAGAGTTTCTTTTATGTATGAACTCCAACCAACTAAAAATTATTCAAATCTACTCAAAAAAAATTTATATCATCTTTAAACATTTTGATTCAATACAAGTAACATCTGGACATCTTCAAATTATCTCCATCTATATTAGATGTTTCCTAATGTTTTCTCATATTTAAAAACTTATTTTTCATCAAATTATTCATATTTATTTACTTATTGATTAATAAATTCAAAAAATATCCCAGATCAACTCAAAATTCAATCCATTCACACACCAATGTCCAATTTTTGTTTGAGAATATTACAGTAATCTTCATGTTTGATAACACATGGATGAATCACTATAAAAAATACATCCATCTTTATTCATCTCTAAACATAACATGCTCTTAAATTTTTTTATAGATGTTATTATTTAGTTGTCTCTATAATACATGGAACAAAAAATATAATATCATCTCACTTAATGAGTCAAATAAACAAAAAAAAGTGTATCCCTTACTAGATATGTATAGTTCATAGCTTATATAGCTCCCTCAACAAACTATATAGATTATACACATGAAACACCCAGTAATAGAATCCTCAAAGTTCAAATAGTATTGCCAATATTTGAAAGATAAAAAATATTCAAGAAGTATAATATGTGGAAGAATATCATATAATTTATTCCTTGATCACTTACCTATTATTTATAATATTCCTTTTTATGTATCAAACCTAAGGGAAATTAAATCTTTAAGCTCTAATTTGTTCTTTAATCTCCATGAACTCAGTACATATTGACATTTTTTATTTAGAAATTAAATCATAATCCAATCTACTATTATTATCACATATTTTCATCCTTGATTATTAAAAATAGAATAATCTAAGGGACTAATATAATTCAGAGGATAATGACTTTCAATTGGACATCTATATCAAATTGGTTTTGGAACTATGAATTGATCAACCAAAAAATTTTCAATGTTGCCAATTTAAATTTAGTAAATAAATAATACATGGTATTAAAATAATTAAATGGAATAATAATAATCAAATAAACATGAAAAATGTTCATAATAATTCAAATTATTAATATAAAATGATCCTATAATATGTTAGAGGATATACAATAAAATTCAGGACTCTTGGTGAGTGTTTCTTTCAGAATACCTATTTTACATGTAATGTTCCAATATTTTCTACATTATATTTTATGGATCATTTAAATGTTTTATATATATATATTATTGTTTTAATTTCATTTATTATAAATTGGTGGTCTCTTTTCTTCCATTATAAATTTATATTTCATAAATTTTTTTTTCCGTATATTCTTCTTCTCGAACATTCTAATTAGTGATGATATATTATCTATCACTCTCTATCTCCATATCTCTCTCATACCCTTTACCTTTTTTAAATTATTCCCATTTATATTCTTTATTTGTATATATTATTATCTTTCTATGGATACTCATGTATTTTTGTGACCTTTCTTATTCTTCCTTTTAAGTAAAACCCTATGATATTTATAAAGGATCGTTTACTTATTTCTATCTTGTGATAAAAGTTTCTTATATTTTAAATATATTTATCTTAAAGTTACAGTATTAATAAATTTTTTTATTAAAATATTATTTTAATATAATTTTTATGTCATTATAAAAATGAGTTTTTAAGGTGACCTATTTCTTTATTTTTGTGACAATGTACCCAAACATTATAAAAACTCTTTTTATGATTTCTCAAATATTTTCCTCTATATTATTATCATGATTTTTTCTAATGAAACGTTTTTATTACATTTTATAATAATTATTAATTTTTGAAATATCATTTTCATACAATTATATCACTCCTCTTAAATATTATTCATCTATTCTAAGACTCCTTTACCTTCCACTCATTTGACTATTTGTTATATTACATTTCAATGAATAGAATTGTTTTCATAAATAGATAATATATCAAAATAATTATCAAATTCAATATATAAGTTCTTATATATGTGAAAAATGGTGAAAATAAAATCTCTATAATATAATTGATCTATCCCTGCCTTTGTCTTACCTTATCATAAACTATGAATACACATTACCTTTCCTCCGTTGTCTTTCCTTTATGAATACACTTACCCAATTATTTTAATTGATGTGTATGATATATATACACATAAATTTGATTAACAGGTGAAAATATTGACTAGATTATATCCAATACCTTATATATGGTATAAATACCTTTTACTTCATTATCTTACTAGATGGCTATTTACCTAGATAACTACTTTATTTAATTGGATGCCCATTTTATTTCCATAAGTTTGTAATGTTATGAATTTTTAATGATTTTTGATTGGTTTTTGTATTAATGTGAAACACATTCACATGATGTATGATTATATTATGGATAGTCTCTTGTTTATATATCACACCAATTGATTTGGTAAATCATTCATTTCATGAGATACTTTGTATGGTGCATGAGAAGTGAGACCAAAACATTATGTGGTGGGTGTGACTAAAATTATATATCCTCACAATTGATTAGGTAATTATTACATATCATGAGATGTTTTTATGATTCATGAGTAATGACCGTAGCACATTATGTTATATTGTCTTGGTTGAGATCCTTGAATAATGAAATGATTTATGTTTAGGACACATTATTATGATTCTCTATATTATCATGCTATTATGATATCTTTTCACTTAATTACCTGTGTCTATATACTGGTTTATGATCCTTTATAATTATTTTATCATGCTTAATTTTTATTTCATATGATTTATTTATCTTATTTCTTTAGTCATTTCATTTCACTAATAGTCATCTATCTCACATATTTATGATCCATTGATAATTTTTTAATGTCCAAATGTTAATGTTTTACCACTTAATAGTCATTTGAGTTCACAAATTTTTTAAGTTTCTCTATCTTCCTAGGTAATTATAGGTGTTTAAGATATTGTGAACAATTTTTCCAGAGCCATCAGAAAATGATTTTATTTAATTATATGGTATAATTTTTGGTTGATAATTTATTTTGTGGTTAGTTTCTAAATATGAAGAAATTTTTATCTTGGGAGATAGTGGTAATTATTTTCGTATATATAAATATTTGTATATTATACAGAATATCTAGAATTTTAGGGTTATGTAATTTCAAAAGTATCATATTAAACTGGTTTTTGATGTAACTACCCTCTTACTGAAAGAATTATATGTCCCCATATGATATCCTAATTCCTATCAACAATATACATCATCAATTAAACCAAGGTTGTGTCCCTTTTTAAATAAACGATTTCACAATGAAGAATATATAAAGGATCTGGTAGGTACTTCCCTAATAGAGAAACAAGAAACACATCTTTCAGTTTAATATCCTTCGATTAAAAATCCAAATGATATACTATATCTATAGTCTATTCAATTATATCCAACAGAACAACATACTATGGTGTAAATTTTATTTTCATCCTGATTCATTGATTTCCCATGAAAGATGAAACTCAAAAAATACTCATTCACTAACTAGAAAATTGAATGTTTCTCATCACCAGAAACACCCCAAAATTTTAAAATGTATGAATTAAATTTATTTTTCTCCAAACATAATTTATTTTACTTTTTTGGGGATAGTAGAGGTGTGGGAGGGGGGCCGAGGGTCTATTTTGATTATTTCCCCTTATTTTAGGTTGAAATATATTACATGTGGCTTATATGAATGTAATACCGCGGTTTGCACCATGAAAAGGGTCTCATAAAAAAATGTCACATTATAATACTAAGGTTTGTGCCTTGATGACCTATTTTAAGAGGGATACCACACTGTAAAGAGATGACCATATTTTTTCCCTTTTTAGTTGAGGGTATTTGTAAGGACCCAATATTTTTCAATGGAAATTCATTTCTTATAAGTATGTCATAATCACTTTAAATCACCACATAATTGACTACTAAGTCCTATGTGACCCTTAAAACTTTAGCTTGTCTCTTCTCTGATGTGAATTTTGAAAATCTGACATACACGGTTGCGATTAGTGAGTTATTTGGAGTCCAATAAGGAAAACAGAATTTTTGATGAATAGTAACCTACACTTATGAATAGTAACACACCCTTATGAATAGTGATATAACCTAATTAATAGTAACCATAACTATGATAGAATATAAATAATATTCAAGTGAATGTATGATATACCTATGCTTTGGAATAAGTAAATAAATGTTTTAAAACTGTTGTTTTTAGAATAAATTATGATTTTAATTAAATAATAAATTTATCATAATTAGTAAAAAATTTTTAAAAATGGAATTCATTTTTGTATTCTACATGTCGAAAAATGGTAGGGCTGAATTTTTGGGATTTTTCAGAAACACTAGAATTTTTGATGAATAGTGAAATACCATAATTTACAAAATAAGCTAAATAAGCTAATTAAAAAGTCATGCATGATGTTTTGATGATACAAGCCCTGTTGGTTCATTATAACAAGATATAATTACTATTCATTGTCATTTAAGAATCAGTATTTCTTTTCTTGTGGGGAAATAATAAATTAATGAATTTTATATTAAGAAATCTCCTCTCTTCTCCACTATAAAAACCCAGTCTCACTTCCTCTTCTATTCACTCCTCTCAAGCCTTGTCCAATCTCCAAGTTCAGTCCAAATATCCTCCCAACCTCCGCTCCCACATCCAAAATTCTGTTTTCTCATAAAAATTCCAAAACCTCTCCCATAAGGAGGCTCACAAGGAAGTTTGGTTCAAGAGGTAATTTCCTCTTTTCAATTCATTGTCTTTCCTTTAAAGTTCATTTATATTTTTTTTATGTTACCTCCCCTTATCAAAATTGTGTGATGAATGAATTACCTTATATGTACTAAAATTTAGTAATGATATTGTAATAAATTATCATCATCTCTCCCTTTTACCTTCTATTATACTAGTAGCAAGAACACAATCTGAGATGTGTCAATCTTCCACATTCAAGGATGGTGGGATTTTGATTTCTATTATCATTCTCAATTATGGTAATGAAATCATTATTGTTATGGTTGAAACAGATTATTATATATGTAATATAACCTATTTTGGATTCTTTAATCCCTTTGTACCAATGGTATTACGTTATAATGAAAAATGAGTTCATTGTAATCAAAATCGACAAATTAACTGAAACAATTATCATTAAAGTTCCATATAATAATTCATCCTCATGACAAGTATCCAATTTATATAAATGGAAAATAACACCTATTTATTATAATAAATAATATTTTAATTCAATTCTGGATATTTACATGAAAACCATTACTTAATAACAAGTAAACCAATTTTGAAAATAAAGGAAACGAATGCTACATAACGATGAAATTCAATATATTAACTTATCAATAAGGGAAGAACTGAGATAAACAGAATTATAAAAAACTAAATCCATGTATAATAGGTTCTGAAATAATTTATTAATATGTATAATTTCATATTCAAGGGGCTTAAGCTCAAGAGTTGAACACGTTTGGAGGTAAGGTAAGGGTTTTCAGCCCGAACTTCCAATATCATTTGGGTTACTTTCATTGTCTAATTACCGCAATGAAATTATTATATATTATTATGAACTAATCATAAAATATGTTTGATTATTTTATATATGTACACAAACCATAATCCTTCCCAAATTTCTGGATAGATACATGTTTTAAAAGAAACTTTCAAAACAATTTCCAAAATACAAGCGCGATTCAATGGAATTTCTCAAATTCATATCTATTTTCAAGGGATCTCTATAATCTGTTTTTGGATAACATTATCCTTATAAAAACACTCATTTTATCATTAAATAATATCTTACATTACTTCTGGTTTTATACAATTATTTTTTAAAAATAACTATTTTTTTCAAATAAAAGAGTATTTATCTCATGAATTTCATAATGATTTTATAAGAGTATTTTCATCTGATTGAACAATCTTGTTGATTACTATGTATTATTGGGTTTAATCATTTATGAACTCATATACCATATTTTATTTTATTTTTTATGAATAACACTATTATGGATGATCTATCCTAAAACCATTCACCATATTACTCGGAAAGGTTAGTGTTTTATGTTTAATGATTGGGGAAAGTTAGTTACATTTCATATGATAGTTGCAATATGGATGCATATGTTTTCTATGTTTATCCCTTATCATATGAGGAATGCATTGGACATATTATGTGGTGGGTGGGGCCCACTATATTTCCTCGATGCATCGGTAGGTCTGATGAGACAAATAGATGTGGAATTGGCCGAGGCCTTTCCCAATGTGATATACAGATTTTGGATGAGGCCTTAATCATTAGACATCTGGGTCGAGGCCTTGAAAAATGTTTTAGAATGTCTGAAATATGTACTTCCCTCATTATGAAGCTAGTAATTGAAAGATCATGTGGTTATTAGACTAGTATAATATCCATGATTATGTTATATTATGGTAATATTTACTCTGCTCATATTCCTGCAATTTTATGTTAAAACTTATTTTTAAAGGCTTGTGTTTTCAATTATTCACCATGTCTAATGTTTATATTATCATCCGATGTATTTCTTACTCTTACTGAGCGATTGATCTCACACCTTTCTTGTGATTCATTTTCTCAGGACATAAAGAAGTAAATTATTAATTACTTGAAAGATTAATCTAGGAGTCATGGATGTTTATAACGGATTAAATTAGTGTGGTTTTTCCCTTCAAGATTTAATGATAAATTTATTTATGTTTACTGTTTCCAAATGAAACTAAACTAATTGGTCCATCAGGATTTTTATTCCATGTTGATATATTAATGTAATAAAATAAGGCACCGGCTCTGGGAAATTGGGGTCGGGTCCTTACTGTTGGTATCAGAGTAAGTTTAGTAGAAAACATGGAAACTAGATTTCGAAAATGTATATTGGGGAAGAGTCCCTAAGATAATATTTGAGGATAAAAATCCAAGAAAGTACTAGAATTTTGGTAAGGAATATTTTATGTGCATCTTTCAAGCAATACATCCCTGTCTGGATATGATCTGGTAGAGGCAGATTAGGAAAAAAATGTTCCTAGGAGTGAAAGATCCAACAAGGAGTTTCAGGCTTGACCTGGGGTATCTAGGTACTCGAAAATAGGCCTTGTTGTACTCTTGGTTAAAACAGTCATGGGGGATATTCTTAGGATAATTCACATTTTCATTACAATCAGTTATGAAGGATTTAAATGTAAAAGTTTCCACAAAGAAACCATTCTTGTAAATATGGGATTACCCATGGATTGAATATCAATTTGTGCTACGTATTTTGTTAAGTAAAATTATACATTATGAATCATAACCTAATATATTATATGCCATTATCTAGAGATGGATCCTCATGGATGGAATGAAAACCAAACGAATGGATGTGTCCCATATAGGGATTTCCCTACGATGCATGATAATGATGTTGGATCTGGGGTTGGGATGGGTGCTGAGAAATTTATAACTATACTGGGACAACTTACTCATGTTATGAAAAATAACCTTACCCGTATGGAGAATCTGGATCCACCACGCGGGGGAGGTATGTCAGATCGCTTTATATGACAACAACAACCATCATTTAATGGGACTACAAACCCATTTGTAGCTAAGTATTGGATAAGTTCCCTAGAGAAAATACTCTTTACATTGGGATGTAATGAAATTGAGAAGGTCATCATGAATGTTTATCACCTATAAGGAGATGCGGATCAATGGTGGTCATTAATCCAAAACACAAAGGAGGAGGAATAAATAGAGGAGATGGAATGAAGGGAATTTAAGGAAATCGCCTTAGAGAAATACTTTCTTCATGAATAGAGAGTAGATATGGAGAGGTAATTCTTGAATCTAAGGTTGATGGAATATTAGAATGTTGCAATGTATGAAGCTAACATCCCAAGGATAGTAAGATATGATGTGTACTACATACAAAATCCAAGGAGAAAAATTGATCGATTTTTTGATGGCCTAAATCTATTACTCCAATGGGAATAGGTCTCCCAATGTTTTTCATCATATGAGGATATAGTTTCATGTGCAATCAAGATAGAAAAACAATTCACTATGTCTTATGAATTTAAGGGAAAGCAAGAATAGAAGAGGGCTGCTGAAAACTCTGAGAAAGGAAATAAAAAAACAAGTAAGAAGGGAAGAGTTGAATTTCCACCCTATGATAATTGTGGACAGAAACACCCTGGTTCATTCTTAAAGGGAAATGAAGTATGCTACAAAGGTGTTCAGAAAGGCAATCTTTCTATTGATTGCAAGGGGAATAAAGAATCCATTAATGTTCAATGCTAAAATTGTTGGGAGATGGGACACCATGATATTTATTATACAATTTTTCAAATAAATATGCAATAGAAAAGGCCAAGAGAGAAGGGACAAGCTTATGTGATCACAACTATAGAGGTTGATGTTCTGAATGATGTGGTGGCAGGTACTTTGATCGTTTCATCAAACATAGCCAATAATTTATTTGATTTTGGTTCATCACATTAATTTACATCCTCCCAGTTTTCCAAGAAAATTAGATATTTTAAATTTGATTTAGTAAAGTAGTTATTAGTCAAAACTCATAGTTGATGTATCATTACATCAAAGGTGTGTCGATTATTCCCCCTCATGACACATAAACATTATTTAGTTTCTAACCTTATCATCATACCAATGGTTTACTGTTATATAATTCTCGGTATGAATTGGCTATCAAATTATGATGAGAATATCTATTTAAAGAAGAAGGAAGCTACACTCTTTTAGAATGGTGTAGAATCCATCATTTTTAGAGTAGAAACATCACCATGTGATTCCCATATAGATCCAACCATAGTAGATCTACTGAATTTAATTATTGGGGAATAAGGGGATTAAATAAATATGGGTGAGGAGAAGAATTTATAGATAAAGGACATACCTATTGGGAAATAATATGTTGACGTCTTTCCAGAGGATTTACCTAGACATCCTCTAGAGAGGGAAATTTAGTTTTCCATTGACTAACTTCCTGGTTCAAGTCCCGTATAAAAGATGCCATATATAAATGCCATTATGGAGTTAGTGGAACTAAAGAAACAAAAAGAGGAATTGTGTAATAAGGGATTTATTTTCCCTAGAGTTTCTCTATGGAGAGCCTCTGTTCTTTTTGTTAAGAAGAAAGATGGGTCTATGAGGTTGTTCATTGACTATAGGGAGATCAATGCTATTACAATAAAGAATAAGTATCATCTGCCATGAATTGATGATTCATTTTATCAACTTCATGGAGACCATTATTTTGCTAAGAATGATCTTAGATATGGATATCATCAGTTGATTGTGAGGAAGGAAGAAACTCCTAAAGTATCATTTCGAACTAGTTATGGGCATTATGAGTTTATAGTAATGCCTCTTGGACAAACTAATGCATCATATATCTTCATGGATCAAATTAACATAGTTTTCAAGGATTCTATTATGAATTTGTAGTGGTGTTTTTTATGATATCTTGGTATATTTTAAAATCTATGAAGATCCTGAAAATCACTTGCGCACTATTTTGAAGACACTTAGATGAAATAAATTATATGGGAAGTTTATCATGTGTGATTTTTGGCTCCAATTAGTTTCTTTCTAGGACACATTTTCTCTAAGGATGGAATATCTGTAGATCCTGTGAAGACAAAGGTTTTTCAAGAATGGCATACTCCAATGAACATAACTGAGGTATGTAGTTTTATTGGTTTAGTAGGTTATTATCAGTGTTTTGTTCAGAACATCACTCGTTTAGCCAACCCAATGACCAAGCTCACACGAAAAGGGGTTAAGTTCATATGGAAAAAGTAATGTGAAGAATGTTTTGAAGAATTGAATAGGAGGTTAGTGAATTCTCCGATCCTAACCATACCATCGGGGAATTATGGGGTTAGTAACTATAGCGATTCATCAAAGAAAGGTCTTGGTTGTGTCCTTATACAGAGTGATCGAGTGATTGCCTATGCATCTAGGCAGCTAAAAATTCCTGAAAAAAAAATCCAACTCGTGATCTTGAGTTAGCAGTGGTAATATTTTATTTGAATATTTGTTGACATTACCTCTATGGTGAAAAATGTGAGATATATATAGATCATAAGAGTTTGAAATATATATTCTCACAAAAAGAACACAACTTGAGACAATGTTCTATGCGACAAGAATATTAATCTGGTCAAGGTACTATGGAGAAACAATATGTATGAAGAGGAAACATGGAAACTGGTAGAAGAAATGAATGAAAAGTACCCACACATGTTTTTGGCCTAGTTTTAAAATGAAATTTTGAGGGCAAAATTTCTAAAGGTGGGAAGAATGTAACAACCCAATATTTTCAATAGAAATTAATTTCTTATAAGTATGTCATAATCACATTAAATCAAAAAATAATTAACCACTATGTACTATGTGACCATTAAAACATTATTTTTTCACTTCTGTAATATGAATTTCGAAAATCTGTTATACACGGTTGTAATCAGTAAGTTATTTGGAGTCCAATAAGAAAAACATAATTTTTGATGAATAGTAACCTACCATTATGAATAGTAACATACCCTTATAAATATTTATATGCACTAATTAATAGTAACCTTACCTATGATTGTATACATATAATACTCAAGTTAAAGTACGATATACCTTTTGTTTAGGAATAAGTAACTAAACATTTTAAAACTGTCATTTTTAGAATAAATTACGATTTTAATTAAATATTAAATTAATCATATTTAGAATTTTTTTTTTGAAAAATGGTCTTCATTTTTAGATTCTACACATCAAAAAATGATTTTGGTGAATTTTTGGGATTTTTTGGAAATACATGAATTTTTTATGAATAGTGAAATGCCATGATTTCAAAATAAGATATATAAGCTAATTATAGAGTCATGCATGATGTTCTAATTATGTAAGCTCAATTGGTTCTGGATAACATGATAAAATTACTATTCTGGGTCAATTAAGATTCACTATTCCATGTCTTGTGGGGAAATAATAAATTAATGAATTTTATATTAAGAAATCTCTTCTCTCCACCACTATAAAAACCCCTAGCACTCCCTCTTCTCTTCACTCCTCTCAAGAATTGCGACTTCTCCAAATTATATCCAATTATACTATAAACCTCCTCTCCCATGTCCAGTAATCCTTGGTCTCATAAAAACACCAAAACCTCTCCCATAATAGGACTCTTAGGGATGTTTGGTTCAAGAGGTAAATTCCTCTTTTCAATTCCTTGTCTTTCCTTTCAAGTTCATTTATTTCCTTTTTCTATTTCCTCTCCCTATCAAAATTTTGTGATGAAACCAGTACCTTATATGTACTATAATTTGTTCATGATTGTGGAATATTTTATCATAATCTCTCCATTTCACCTTCTTTTATACAAGTAAGAAGAACACCATCCGAGATGTGTCAATTTTCTACAGTCAAGGATGATGGGCATTCAATTTCTATTATCATTATCAATTCTGGTCATTAAACCATTATTGTTATGGATGAACCAGATTATTATATATGTAATATAACCTATGTACAATTGTGTAATCCCTTTGTACAAGTGTTATTAACTTATAAAGAAAAATGAGTTCGTTGTAATCAAAACCACAAATTAACCAAAACATTTATCATTAAAGTTCTATATAAAAATTCATCCTCGTGACTTATAACCAAGTTATATAAATGACCAATAACACCTATGTATTATGATAAATAATATTTTAATTAAATTATGGAGATTTACCTAAACTCCATTACTTAATAAAAAGTGAATCGATTATGAAAATAAAGGAAATGAACGCTACATAACGACGAAATTTAATATAATAACTTATCAATATGGTCATAAATGAACTGAAAATAATTAAGAAAAAATAAATACATTTCTAATAGGTTTTTAAATAATTTATCAATAAGTATAATTCCATATTCCCAGAGCTTAAGATCAAGAGTGGAACACGTTCAGAGTTAAGGTAAGGGTTTTCCACCCGAACTTCCATTTTCATTCGGGTTACTTTCATTGTCTAATTAACTCAATGAAATTCTTATTTATTATTATGAACTCCTCATAAATTCTATTTTATTATTCTACATATGTACAAATACAAGAATACTTCACTTTTTTGGATAGTTACATGTTTTAAAGGAAACATTCAATACTGTTTCCAAAATATAAGCCTCATTCAAGGGAATTTCTCAAATTCATATATATTGTCAAGGGAACTCTATAATCTATTTTTTGGAATCCATTATCCATATAAAAACACTCATTTCATCATGAAATACTATATTAATTAACTTATGGGTTTATAGAAAGATATTTCCAAATGAAATCTTCTTTTTAAATAAAAGAGTATTTATCTCAAGAATTACTTAATGATTTTATATGAGTATTTCTATCTGATTCAACACTATTGTTGATTTCTATGTATTAATAGGGGTAATATTTTGTAAATTAATCTATCATATTTTATTTAATGTTTTATTACTAACTCTATTGTGGATGATCTATCCTCAAACCATTCACTATATTACTCGAAAGGGTAGTGTTTTATGTTTAATGATTGGGGAAAGTTAGTTACATTTAATATGATGGATTCAATACGAATGTATATTTTGATTATATTTATCCACACTCATATGAAGAATTAATTGTACTTATTATATGATGGGTGGGTCCCTCTATAGCCCCTTAATGCATCGGTAGGTCTCATGAGACCAATAGATGTGGAATTGGCTGAGGCCTATCCCAATGAGATATATAGATTTTGGTCGAGGCCGTAATCATTAGAAGTCTAGGCCGAGGCCTTGAATTTTTTTTTCAGAATGTTCGGCATATTCACTTCCCTCATTATGAAGCTAGTAATTTAAATTTCATGTGGTTATTTGAATAGTAGAATACCCATGATTATGTTATATTTTGACCATATTTACTCAGCTCATATACCTGCCATTTTAGGTTCAAACTTATTTTTAAAGGCATGTGTTTTAAATTATTCACCATGTCTAATGTTTATATTATCTTCTATTTTATTTCTTACTCTTACTGAGAATTTGAGCTCACTGCTTTCTTATGTTTCATTTTCTCAGGAAAAGAACATGTAAATTATGAATGAATTGCAAGCGTAATCTAGGAGTCATGGATGTTTCTATTGGAATAAATTAGGGGTGTTTCTTCCTTTAGGATGTAATAATAATCTTATTTACGTATCTTGTTTCCAAAATATACTAAACTACTTGGTCTTTTGGGGTTCGTATTCCTTGTTTATATGAAAATGTAATAAAATTAGGCACAAGCTCCGGGAAACTGGGGTCGGGTCCTTACTGTATTGCGCAGTGAAGTAGGGGATAAATCATGAAGAACCTAAGATTTGGTGTTAGTTCATCTTAGGGGATGTGTGATGTCCCATGATCTGATGGTCTATACTGCATGGGCGATCCAGGCATGGGAATTTTACTATTTCCATTGCCTATATTTTTCAAAACATTATATATGGTTATTTTTTTAATTTTTTATTAAATTAAATTTGAAAAGTTTAAATTAAATCTAAGTGAGATTTTTGTGTTATTTTATTCTATAATATCATATAAATCCATCTGCCTATGTTCCTATTACTTGAAAATTTTGAACTCATCCAGCATTTTTTGTTTTTTCATAATGTCTATCTCTATGGTTTTTTGAATGTAAGTGTATCACTCCCCCATTGTTTATTTTATTGTGTTATAAAAATATGTTCATCTCTCTTTATATAGGACTTATTTTGGGATTTTTTAGGATTGTTGATTTATATTGATTGATACCAGATAGACTATTGGTATTTAATGGGAAGGGAACAACTAATCTAATGTTGATATACTTCAAATTTCACATTGTTATTTTCATGTTTATAATGTGTCATATGATAATGATGAAGCACTATTTTGTGTGCATAACTTAGAAAATAAATTTAATTTGAATATATTAATTCCCACAATATGAATTTAATATTTAGGACTAGTGGGAAGTCCCATGACTAGTGTTTATTAGTACCATGGTCTTCTATGATCATTTTTACTTTGATACTAGAATGTAAAACTATGACTTCAACCTGAGACAGGTTTCTATGCTTGATAATTATTTCTACGAACTATATGGGTGTGGTATTGGATATCTATTAATAGGAAAGAGACTAATAATTATTAGGGATGGGGATGGTAAATCATTGGTGTGAGACTTTGAATTAGTTAGTGTCTTGTGGGAGTGACCCTTCACATCTTAAATATTTTAAATGTTATGTTTTGGTTAAATATGATCACTCTTACACTATTGTAATTTCATGGATATATTTCACCCACCCTTTATTAACCTATGAAGTCTTTCTCACCATGTGAGTTAGGTTTATAGTTCCTAGTAAATCCAGATATGGTATATGTGTGGTGTCTCATCTACACTCTGATGTAATTTCAGTGGTGAATCATCAACATGAATAGTTTCATTATTGGAAGATCATCACCATTAAGAATGTAGATGGTGATGCATCATCCACCCAAGGATTCATGTTGGTGGTGCACTATACACCTATGTAATTAGTTCCTATGGTTTATTATCCACATGGAGACTATTTTTGGTGGCAAATCATTGCAACAAATTGCATTTTTATGGGTTGGTGAGAGTCTATATAAATTTAAATTTTTAGATTCAGAATTAGAAGAGAGATTCTTGACTATATTTTGGGAGTGTAGACCATTATAATAACTCCAAATCTGTGTTTTGGTTTGTTGGTTCTTGAATACTATCGTTGGAAGAAAATCATGGTGTAACAAATTGGAATAATTCCATGATGACATTTGGTTGTGGGTCAAGCCCTCTATCCGGAGGTAATTTCACCAAGAACTGTACGGGTAGCTCGATGATAGTTCTTGGATAGGGATAATTCTATCTTATTAGGGAGTAGTCATACCATGAGTGTAATAGGGCACTTCAAAATGGGGTTTGGATAGGGTTGGCCCCTCTTCCAATGAATGGTGGTGCTGCAACCCATTGGGAAAACTTAATGACCGGACTAGGTGAGGCAACACCACGACGCAATGCTCATAGTCATTCTTTAACCTAAGTATAATTTTTTAGTGTGGTATTTTTGATAATTTTATAGGGGATATATTTGGACCCACTTAATATTTCCATCATTTAGTAATTTTAGAGATGGGTAAATGTCCTCTTTGGATCTATATTCTCTCCCATTGTCTTCCCTTTGATATGGGTCATTAAGAGGGGTCTTGTAAATGAAATTCTAGGTAAGATAACTCTCATTATCCTATTTTATATTTTCATGACCCGCCTTCTCCATGGTGAGGGAAATGATGTGAAGGTGCCCTTCCCTTCCTTTTTCAAGGTGTAAGAGAGATAATAACCCCCTGCGTCCCGCCTTGAGTAGTCCCCAGAGTAAGGACTATCACCAAGGGTATATAGTCTCACATAAATGGAACACATTAAACTTATTATAGAACATGATCAGGAGATAAGATGGTACGTCCCATCAACACCAAGTACTATTTTTAAAATTAAATCCAAAATTACTGCCCTACATTCATGCTCTAAATAAACTGATACAAAGTACAAGAAAACTCTAAAGGAATGTACCAAAATAATGAAAACATCAACAAAAACAGTCTTGATGCCTCAACTAATAAGGTCTAAAATAGTCCTCAAAGTCCTCCTAGAATCCTGGAAGAAGCTTTATATGCATTGGGTGAGTATACAAGTATACTCAAAAGGTAAACCAAAAGCACTTGTGAAAAAGTGGGGAAACAATCTAATGCCCTGTGATAAATAGGGGCAACCAAAACACCTAGCAAGGAAAAATATCCACCCCACCACACCAAGGAACACTCTTCAAATAACTCAATACATGTAAAATAATAGTAATAACAAATCTATATTTGGGTTCCCCTCACTAAATTCCCCTTGATTATTTATAAATCCTACGCATCAGACCTCCCCCGAAAATCCCGCTACAATCCCACTCCCACCCCCAACAACAACCATATGTGCTACCCCAACCGCACATTTATCTTTCCCACAAACTCCTAGGACACAACAACCACACATCCCACTCACATACACATGATCCATCACAACCACACTTCCTACCCGCATTCACCTAGGCCTCATCTTGAAGACACTTGGGGAACAACCTTCCCGCACACACCTAGGACAACCCCACATAACACACCCTACGCAAAGAGTCTTGGGATATAATAAAACTAGGTCCATCACATCCTACCTGATGAGTCCTGGGATACCTGGGAGAGGGATAAGAAATGAGATAATGTACTCATAGGAATGTTGGAAAAACACCCACCCTCATGACACATGGGATTTCAACATGAAGTCATCAACATGGGTGGGGTGTGTATAAGAAACACAAGAACTAAATTTTATACATACAGTTAATCAAACACTCATCCCAACCTAAGGGTCCAAAAAACAACAACCATCCCACACACAACCACTTTTGTTACTACCCATACATGCACAAGTACACAACCACCACAAGTAGAGGACCACCCATTTCTAGAAAATAGTTTTCTCATTTTACCCTTTCTCATTATTAGGTTCAATAGATTCCATTTAAATATTCCTTCACTACCGATCAACTAACAAGCATAACCACACGACAAAACAACCGAAGGAAAATAGACAAGCAGTTGTTTAAGCATTCCATCACTATTCTCTTGTAAATAAAAAACATCAAAATAGTATCCCGAGAGATCCCTCTATGTATTGAAACCAAAAAAATCCCCAACTTACTGGGCCTAAAACATTTACCACCAGATACACAGGGCATCAGATTCACAATCCAATGACATATCAAGCAGAGGATCCATTCCCATCGACTTCACTCCACAAATCATCAAACATAACAACCACACATATCACTTGAACATAACAATAAAGTTTTCAGATTTATCCAACACCATTCACTATGTTAATTCTTTCTTTTTGGTTAACCGGGGTGATCACACAAGGGTTATTATTCGTCAATAATCCATTTAATCAACCTAGTTTACATGATTAATTGGTTTCCATGTTATAGTTATTCAATCCACACGATTATCCAGAGAATAGAGATTTATTAGTGTGCAAGAAGTACCTCCAATGTCCACCAATTTTAGTGGAAATGATCCCAAAAAATTCACAACGCAAAAAAAGAAGTTAAAATGAAACAACATCATCATCTTTCTCACCCATTCGTTCCATAAAATTCATTTTATTAGATTTTTTGAAGTTGGTTTCATCTACATCCTGAGGGAACATCATCCTACCTACTCCACATGATGCACATTAAAGAGATACGATGAAAGACACCCTACATTTATAAACAAGGATTGATGTTTTCTCATTGCGCGAAGACCAGGGCTTGACGTGCCTTGTAGGAAGAACCCCAAGTCTGAGTGGGAAGAACTCCAAAATGAGCGATCAATTTTTCTTGGAAGGAAGTATCGAGGCTCAATTGGAGAAATTAAAAGGAAGAAGGAATAGAGGATCTCATCTTAATAAGAGGCCAGATACTTAAATTAGGGAGACCATTTTGTATTACTAAACATTCAGATCAGGGCATGACCATGTAGCTCGGTGGTTTCAAACATTGTAATTGGTTAATATTTAATAATTCCCCACAAAAACATTAGAGATAGGGTAGTGGACGACTGTGAGTTGATATATTTCCTTTAAATGGAGAAAAACATATAAAAGAGGTCTAACTAGAAAACATGGGAGACTGGAAAACATGGAAAAGGGTGTGAAACTGATATAAATCGCATATGTTTTGGTAATTCAATGGTCACAAGACTATTTGGGGATTTTAAATATTTTTTTATATGCCTTAAGTCACTTTAAAAGTGGTGTTAAAACATTTTTATGTTAAAATAGATGTTACTGGAGAGAAACTGAAAAGTCTAGGAGAAGATGGAAATGAATCACTGATTGGTGAGTCACCAACACCATAGAATTTATGCACTGGCACTGGTCAGTGTGGAACTATTTCTGATTGGTGCCACTGGTTCCCATTGGAACCACTGATGATGATAGGTGACATTGATGCCAATCAGTTCCATTGTTTCTTCACCGTGAAATTTGAAAAACTATTCAATGAGTCACCGATGGTCCTCATAATTCCTTGAACGTCATGATTTATAAATTTAATGGACTAGGAGTTTCTATTACATTACATTAGGTACCTCTGAAACTATTCACTCCCTCAAGAATTCAAGAGTAAACCTGAAGAAATGAGAGGGGTCGGAACAAACACCTTGTAAGATACATCTTAGGAAAACACCACCATAGAGTTTTTCAAAAGATGGAATAAAATATCTGCATCCAGAAAGATATCCCCCACATATATCTCCTAAACAACTATAGGAAAACTACTGGTCTTCCCCCTCATGTAACCAAAAAATACTAATAGTTCACACTATCCAAACACATAGGTTAGGTAGATCCTTCTTCCTTTCCAAGAAATTATCCGCTTTGGGAAGAATTGACTTGTCAGCATGAGTTTAATGAAATCCACCTTAATGCATCTTGATTATGGATATAGTTCTCCCCTACCCATAGTCAGTAATTTCCACACAAAATAGAGAACACGGAAAAACATATCACACAGTAAAGTAGGACAAAAATTTATTTATAAGAAAGGCATAAAGCAAACACAAGATCAATACTCAGAACAGATCTGGGTACTAGAAATCCATCTGTTCCTTTCATTCCAAGGTACTATCCTCAAGGCTACCATGCCCCCATAACACATGAACTAAGGCAATGGTCCATCTACTAAGAACCTTCTCTTTATGATCCTCGATTCTCACTAGTTGTTCCATGAAAATCAAACCACACTCAATATCTTACTCTCCCCCATTGAGGATGTGGGTGACATCATGTAGATACTGACGGAGATGAGTGACATGAAAGACATTGTGGATCCTATCCAACCGCAATGGTAATGATAGCTGATATGCCACCTCTCTGACTCATCCTAACACCTCAAAGGATCTATTGAACCATGGAGGAAGCTTACCCATACCAAACATCTATTGTCCAGAGCTACCTTCATCCTTTCACACTCAAGATGAACCATCGTCATCATGCCCTATGCCACCTCTGTGCTAAGAACACATGCCTCCCCTACCTTTGTCTAGCACACAGGTGAATGACACGGTCTTCTATACAAGGCTTCAAATGGATCCATGCCAATGGTAGAGTGGTAGCTATTGCTGTAGAAAAACACTACCAAAGGCATGTGACAAACCCATGATCCTTTGAAGTCCCGAACAGATTCTCACAACATATCCTCCAATGTCTAGATGGTCCTCTCTGTCTTCAATTCTTCTGAGTGTGGAAAGAAGTGCTAAGGCAAAGATGGGTTCCAAAAGCATGATGTAATACCTTTCAGACATGTGAATGAAAGTGTCTATCCGGATCTGAAATGATGGTTCTGGGAACTCCATGCAGCTGGAAAACATTACCCACATACTTCTGTGCTAAGGCATCTACCACGCTCGACTCCTTAACCAGTAAGAAGTTAGATTATTTCAACATTTGTTCAACCAGTACCCAAATGGAATCCCAACCACCATCATCTTTAGGTAGTACTGTGACAAAATTCATAGAGAACTCATCCCACTTACTCTCTAAAACATGTAAGGGCTGCAATAGACCACCATGAACATGGTGTTCGACCTTTACCTGCTAACACACATGGAACTTTTTCAAAAACTCTACCACTTCCCGCTTCACTCTGGGCCCCCAAAACTGACCTATCAAGACCAAGTACATCTTTTATACTCCTAGATGTACCCCCATGGGGAGTTATGAATTTCACAAATAACTCCCTCACACGTTTTCTCTCAGAAAAACAACTTCCCACATAAAAAAAATCTGATTTTGACTATCCTCTAACTATCCTTTTAGAGCATCACCCTGACTAACACGATCACACATCACTTCAAACTCTAAGTCTCCCAACTAATACTGCTCCACCAACCACACCAAGGAATATTGGACTACCATATAAAATAGAAAACCTCTTCCATCCTCCAATCTCATACCCAGATGTAAACATCTAACTCCTCTATTCCTTTCCCAAAATCTATAGTCTCCGGAAACACATCCTTCTGTGACTTCTTACTCAAGGAATCAGCCACAACATTCCCCTTTTCTAATGTTTAGGAGAGATTTAAGTTATAGTCTTGGAGAAACTCCATCAACCTTCACTGTCACAAGTTCAGGTCTCTCATGGATAAGATTTACCTCATGATTTTGTGATCCAAGAAGACCACTAAGCGTTCCCTGATGTGGTAATGACTCCATAGTTTCAGCAAGAACACCACCACTAAAAGATACAAGTTATGGGTTTCATGGTTACGTTCGTGAGGGAACAACTTCCTAGACCCATAAGAGATCACTCCCCACTACTACATCAGTACACACCCCAAGCCTAGACTAGTAGAATTATAAAACACATTGAACATCACCCCTACTCTGAAAACTAGTGTACTAGGGCACTAAAAAGATTTCATTTCATATAACTGAAATTTTACATGATCTTATCACTCCATATGAAATATTGTTCTTTTTTGTTCAAAGTGGTCAATGATGTTGAAACTCAAGAGAAGTAGGGAATGAAACACTGATAGTAACTTTCTAGACATAGGAAACTATAAACATCTGCCATATTCTTGGGTGTTTCCCAAGAAACAATTTCTTCAACCTTCAATGGGTGAACCACTATTCCTTACTGGGACATAATGAGTCCTAGGGAGTGAACCTCTCATGTATAAAAATTTCACTTTGAAAAAAGATCGTAGAGCTAGTGGTGTCGTAGGACTTCAAAAAAAATCTTTAGATGCTTGGCGCGATCCTCCTTTGTTCTTGAGTATATCAGGATGCCGTTAATGAACAAGGCCACGAATCGGTCCATATACTGACAAGAAACAAAGTTCACGAGTCCCATGAATATAGATGGTGCATTTATAACATCGAACAACATGACCATGAACTTGAAGTGCCCATATCGTCACTTGATGGAAGTCTTCAAGATGTTACCATCCTTCACCCTCAACATGTGATATTCAGATTGGAGGTCAATATTTGAGAATCAACTTGCTCGCTTTATCTTGTAAAAAAGGATTTCAATCCTCGTGATGTGGTAGAGGTTCTTGACCATCACCTAGTTTAGTATTTGGTAGAATATGCCCAACCTGAACCTACCACATGAATTCTTTGAGAACAAGACTGGATCACCCCATGGAGATAGAATAAGTTGGATAAAAACCTTCTTCATGAACTCAATAATCTGAATCCGAAACTCCCACAATTTAGAAGGCACTATCCGATAGGGAACCATTGAAATTTTATGGGCACTGGGTTGTAAGTCTATCCCAAACTAAACCTCACGTAGAGGGGGTAGAGTCACAACCTCTTAGCAGAAGATGTCTAAGAACTCATTTAAAATACATAAAACATAAAACATATCTAAGTCTTCTAATTTCACTAACATCCTGGCTAACAAAGAAAGAAGGGGTTCCACATGCCAGTTTCCCTCTTGGCAACCCCGGTCACCAATGACAGCTACACACTGGGCACCCATATCTATGAACATGACCCTTCTCTGGAAGCAGTTGATAAAAGAATGCAAGGAAAATAGTCATTCAATGCCCATAATGACATCATATGGGTACATTTTTAGTAGAAATAGATCCCCACTGAATTGATGAAGATCCAACATCAGTCTCCTTCCTTGGAAAACCTCAAACAGGCTGGTCTAACCTCCAACTATTGTACAAAACATTAGGGTCATAGAAAGTTTCTCTACACCTATACCCAAGACATGGGATAGAATGGGTGAAACAAAGGAGTGTGAAGCTCCTGAATCCAAACAAGGAAAATTTAAGAGTTCTAAATGGAATGATCATACCTTGAATGACCTTCAGCCTTGTTGGAACTGCTGCCTCTGCAGCATGCAACTTCCCACACCCAAATCCTCTACCCCTCTACTGACGACTACCTCCCCAACCATGCTCGGGATGAGGTCTCGGAAGAGCGCCATGAGGTGAGCCTCCTCTTGAAATGTCATCTCCTGGAGGGATAGGGGCCTACTGGTACTACTGGAAGGGTCTAGATGACAACTAGTCTTTCTGAGGTGGCCACTGAGCCAGCCCACCCCACTATAATAAATTTGATCTGGGCACTAACTATACATGTTCCCAAAACCTCTACAAGAAAAGAACCTTGGTTCTGGGCCCATGGTGAAAGGGTGAGGTCTGGGAGATCGTAACTAGAACTGCTGAAGCCTGCTCCCCACCAGATGAAACCTGTAAGTCCATGATGATAGAGCCCAATCGATAATGGCAATCCCCATTGACAAACTAAACCGTATCGCCTCTCGTGGAACACATCCCAATGTTTTCATGCTCTCCAATACTTCATCCTTATAATGAACCTCCAAGACATTAGTAGAGTGAAGGGAGTAACAAGAAACCAAATAGAAGGTTGTAGAGCCTCCTCTAAGAGTCTTGCATGCGAATCCTCATCCGAAAAGAGAACTAGAGAAAAATGAAGGTGATCCTTGAATCGATCCCTAGTTCCCTCACTGTCATACACTCTTTCTAGAGGGAGAGGAACACTAGCCCCTTTTCGTCCTTCATTGTGGAAGAATGGAATTCTTCCCAGAACTCCTTCGTAAAGTTAGTCCATGAAACCTTAGCTTCATTATACTCTGTGAGATCAAGAATCCACCACTGACACACCACCTCTAACATCTGGATCATAGCTAGAGGAACACAATACTATATTGGTGCCTGGATCAATATGTAAGAAATAACAAGATCCTTGAGCTAGCTCTCCATATACATATCAAAGACACTTCCCTTGTACTTTTTGAGAGTCTTCTGCTGGAAGGCACGAAGAGTTTTTTTGCCACTGGCCATCCTCCTCCTCTCGATCAGCCCTACACTGATCAACCATAGCAAACAGCTGGGACTCGACTTCCCACACTACCTGTGGATGACACATGAGTTCCATAGCTGAAAAAGAAAAAAAGAAACTCCTATGCCCGAGTAGTGTCGAATAATTCCATTCTAATCAGTGTTTGAACTGATTATTTATTTTAAATTCCCAAAACACCCAATACACACAAGAAAAAAAGACCTTATTATTCACACACTTTTCCCTAGGGTATTTACCCCAAAATCATAATAGCCTCACTTGGTCGTTCAATAGTTCTATAGTCCTTTAATCAGATCATGGGGTGCCATAAAATCCCATATCCTATCTAGTCTTCACAATCCTATTTCACACATAATGATTTCATAACACTATATCCATACCATCCCATGATATCCTCACCTTTCCTAACCCAGAACTCCAACCTATCTCTCAACCATCACCTTTGATACCATTCTGTCATGACTCACCTTCTCTAAGACGAAGGAACGGAATAAAAGGTTCCATGACCTTCCTTCTTCAAGGTGAAGGAGAAAGAATGACCCTTTGGTTCCAAATTCAGTGGGCCCTGAAGTAGAAACTAGCACCAAGGGTATAGAGTATCACATATATGGAAACCCTTTTTATAGAACAATATTGGGAGATAAGATGGAATTTCCTAGCAACACAAAGGAATAAAATTTAAAAGTAAGTCCAAAAATAAATCCCCACATGCATGTTTAATATAAAATAATACAATGTATAAGATAACTCTAATGGAATGTACCAAAAGAACGAAAATCAGCAATGAAAACTATCCCAAAGCATGAGCTAGTAAAGTATAACCCAGTCCTCATAGTCCTCTTAGAAACCTAAAATCAGTTTTATATATGTAGTGTGAGCATACGGGTATAGTAATTAGGAAAATCCAAAACTCTCATTCACAAGTGGGGAGACATTATAATGCCCCATGAGAAATAGTGGTAAGCAAAAACACCTATCTAGGAAAACTAGACATGCAGCCTCACCAAGTCACACTTCCCAAGTCATGAAAGTCTTGTAAAATAATAGTAAAAGAACATCATTATTTGGGTACCCCACACCACTTTCCAACTAGTTGTTTAGAACATCCTACATATCAGTCTTCCCCCAAAAATCCCACTGCAGTCCCATGGCCGCCCCAACAACAACAACATTGGCCATCCCAACCACACGTTTATCCCACCTACAAACACCTAGGCCACCACAACCACACATCCAAAACATAGACACTTGGTCCATCACAACCAAACCTTTTACCTATAGACACCTAGGCCTCATCTTGAATACACTTAGGAAACAACCATCCAAGACACACCTAGGACAACCCATCACAACACACTATGCCTGATGACTCTTGGGCTATAATAAACCTTAGGCCATCACAGCCTTCCCAAAGAGTCTTGGGCTACTTGGGAGAGGGAGAAGAAAGGAGCTAATAACTAGCCACTCATAGATATGTTAGAAACAACATCCTCCCCATGAAATGGGGGTGTTTGAAATGAAGTGGTAAGCATGGGTGGCGTGCATATAAGAATCAAAAGAACTAAATTTTATACATATAGGTAATAAAGCACTCATCCCAACCAAAGGGTCCTGAAACCAACAACCATCCCACACACAACCAATATTTTTTCTACCATTACATGCACAAGTACATAATAGCCACAACTACAGAAAAATCAATTTCTAGAAAACAGTTTCCCACTGTACACATTCTCATTATCATGTTCAAGTGATTCCAGTTAAATATTCCTTCACTATAGGGAAACTAGCAGGCATAACCAGAAGCCAAAACAACAACTAAAAGAAAATAGCCAAAAATGTGTTTATGTATTCACTCCCAGTTCTATTATAAATAACAACGTCAATATGGGATCCTGAGAGATCTCTAACAGTACTGGAACCCAAACAAGACCCATCTTACCGGGTCTAGAACATTTACTGCTGGCTCAAAAAGGCCTCATATTTACAATCCAAGAACATCTCAACCAGATATTCCATTCCCATATATGCTACCCCATAAAGCATTAAACAAAACAACCACACATATCAGTAAAACAGAGTAAGGAATTTTTCAGATTTATCCAACACCATTCATTAAGTTCCTTCTTTCCTTTTGGTTAGCAGTTGTGGTGAAAAAAGGTTTTTATTCATCAGTAATCCATTTAGTCAAATAGGTTTATGTGATTAATCTCTTTCCATGTTATAGTTATTCAATTACAAGATCTTTTAGAAAATAGATCTTCATTAGTGTGCCTAAAGGACCACTAATGACCAAGATTTTCAATGGACATGATCTGATATAATTCATAACATAAAAATGATGTTAAAATGCAATATCTTCATCTTCTTTCCAACCCCTTAATTCCTTAAAATTGGGTTTATTATCTTTGTTAAAGTTGGATTCATCTACGTTCCAAGGGATCATCATCATACCCACCCCACATGATACACAATAATGGGAGACAGAGGAAGAACCCCTACTTGGAGGATCGAGGATCAATGTTTTCCCACTGCACTATGAACATTAGATGACATGGCTTGTAAGACGAAATCCAAGGCTGAGTGGGAAGGACTCTAGAAAGGGATCAAGATTTGACTCGAAAGAATGTCTGGAGGCTCACTTTGAGGAACGAAAAGGAAGAAGGAAGAGAGAATCTGAACTTAAGTAGTGACCAGGTCCTAAAATCAGGGAGACCAGTTTAAAATACTAAAATACCGGATCATGGCTTGAACACAAGTCTTGAAGGTTTCACATGTTGGAATGAATTGATATGTAATAATTATCCTTAGAAACAATGGAGATAGGCCAACAGATGAATGTGAGTTTATAGATTACCTTTAAACAGATAGAAAAACATAAGATGGTTCTAACTAGAAAACAGTAGAGATAGAAAAATGCGGAAAAGAGAGTGACATCGATAAAAAGGCCACACATTTGGGTAATTCATGGGTTGAACAACTATTTGGGGATTTAAAATATCTTTTATGGGCCTTAAATAACATCGAAAGGGGTATTAAAACACTTTTACGTTAAAAGAGATGTTACTGGAGTGAAAATGAAAAGTATAGGGGAAGATAGAAATTAATCACCAATGGGTGAATCATTGATACCCTAGAACCGATGCCCTAGAACCAGTTGGTTTGGCTCTATTGACGATTGGTACCACCAGTTCCCATCGGTACCACCGATACTAATCAGTGCCACTGATGCCAATCAGTGCCACCATTCGTTCACCCTAAAATGTGGAAAACTCATCAATGAGTCAATGATTTTCACCAGGATTCCTCAAACATCGGGATTTGGTAATGTAATGGACCGGGAGGTTCCGAGCCATCACATATATCTTCCTTGGGTTCATTTTTTTGATTCAAAAGCATGATTATTAAGATAATATCTCATCAAGGCTTGGTTTAATATTTCCACTTGATGTGTAATTGGTGTCTGAATTATAAAATATGTATTGATAGGGGATTTATGAGTCTCTATTCATTATTTTTCTTGTGGAATTTTTCCCCATGAGTTTTTTTAGTTTTTTGGTGTTTTTATGTTTAATTATCCAGTGGTTCAGATGATTTAATTAAATATTTTTCATAGATTTGATTCCAGTGTGGGTTGGGAGTGGACAACACTGCATTTCTCTTGGTGCATCACTATTAAGCTACTTAATGAGTTTGGTATTGATTATAACAAGGTGGGATTTTGGTTCATGAATTTTGGTTTAATTATTTTATGGTGTCTATGTCTGTTATATTCGTTTATTGATCTAGAGGATGTCACTATGATCGTGATATATATTTGAGGATATTTAGTTAATGTAGATCACTCCTTTTAGAACACTTTAAATTTATATCCTTGATTTATTATCCATTTTACACCCATTATTTTAAAAAAATAAAAATCATAAAGTAGTTATGTATTTACACTTTCTAGAATGTCATTGTTTCTCCCTAGTTTCCATGTTATTATAAAAATATTTTTATTGTTTGTGTTATAATGAATTTCTCTTGGGTTATTTAAATTATTATTGAAAAATTCCATAATTAGAATTTTCAAATGCTGTTTTGGTTCTTGATGATTTTTTTGGTGAGGAAACTCATATTTTAGATAATGGGTTACAATAATTAAATTTGATTATTATTTATAAAATTATCTTAATATTTATAAATTAATTGGATTTTTTTATTTATATCAATATTTGTATTTTAATTTAGTGGGATGATGTTTATTTAATAATTTTATGTTTTCAAAATATTTCTAAAATCATTGTTTCGTGATATAGTTTTCAAGAGATGAATTTATAACTTGTTTTTTCATAAGATGTTTCCAAATGCCTAGTTAACACATTATAATATTATTTCTCTTGAATTAAACATTCACTTTATGTGTTATGTTTAAAAGTTAATGTGATGTTGATATTATATGGATATATAAAATTATTATGGACATGACACTTTTTACCATATTTTACTCTTGACGGGTAAGGGACTTCTTCTATGATGGGTGTTGGAGGGGATGGGGTGTTATAATTTTTGGTTAATATGTGTTTAATATATCTTTATGTGATAGATATTCCTGATTTCATGACCAATATTTCAGACCTCAATTGACTATTTAATGTATCCTCATTCACATAGTTAAGGAAGGCTAGGACAAGTATTGCTTGAACTTCCATTCCCTATGTGACAACCTTGGTATTTATAATTAGATATCACTTTTATGGTTTATTAGTATACCTGAATATAAATATATATAGTATTTAAATATTTTTATATATTTATATCATGTATCAAATCATTTTATATAATCAATTAGATACAATTGTACAATTAAAATTTTTACATGATAGAAAAGGCCTAAAATCTAAATATTAAATATATTTTGTTAAATGATTTATTATTGTCTGTTTATGGATTTATTTAATTAATTTATATTTTATAAATGTATATTCATGTTAATTTTATAAATTCATATTTATATTTATTATTATATTTAATGTAATTCTATCAAGGTATGAGGAAAGAATATGATTTCCCATTCAAAGAAGAACATGCTTTTTTAAAAAAATTGTTTCAAGTAATTCAATGTCCTAGTAGGGTTTCAATTTCATTTATACCCCTTAGTAATATTGATACTCATCTAATGTTTTCAAAATTTTTTCACAAGGTTTATAGAATATTAGAAAAAATTATTAAGTGTATAACTTAATATAAGATGTGGGCCATGAATGAAGAAATGTTATCATTTAAATAGTTCACTTTAGTGTAAAATATATTTATATAAAGGAATATTATGTGGTTTTTTATTTATCGTAGTTCATAAATATCTAAAACTATAAACTTAAAATGTCATGGGAATGTTTGTAATATAATTTTTTTTTATAAATATTTTAATTATGAAATGCATAAGGTAATTTTGAATTGTTGGTATTAGGGTAGGGTTTAGATAACTTTAGAGGTTATTATATTATTGGTTGGGGGACAGTTTAAGAGTAATGGATACTAATATCTTTTAATTAGTTTATTAGAAACCATAATTCAAAGGAATATATATTCATTGATTATTTTAAGTGATTAGTGTTCTTTTGGAGAACATTTATTTTTTTAGGAAGAATACATGATTTATTTATATATAACCTTTAGGTTTAACATGTAATTTTACATGAAGGTTATTTATGAAGAATGTTATTAGATTTTTCAGGACATATGCAGAAAGTTATTTATTACCTTAAAAGGATAATACATTAATTAAGGTTGAGGAAATTATGGTTAATTAAGATAAAAGGTTATTTGATTTTTGGGAAAACATGAGAAATATATATAACCTTAGGTATTTAAATCTTATTTTATAAAAAAATTTATAATGTCATTTATTTGAAATTCTTTCTATAACCTTGAAAAAATGAAATTATTATGGTGTAATTTTTTGTAGTATGTGATTTAATTATTTGAGGGATAATAATTGGATTAATTTTTAAAATAATATATAATTTTTTGTGGTTTTATATCGTGATGATTCAGGTTATTTTGGGAAAGGAATATAAATTTGGGGAGGCTATATTTTTAGGGTATATAAGTATTTTTTATATAAAATTATCAGCGACTTTATGTTATTTGGAGATATAATTATTTTTATTTTAGATGAATATGTGATCATTTTTATTCTAATTTCCTAGTTTGTAATTTAGATATTCAGGTGTATAAGAGTTTAATGTTTTGTTATTTCTGGAATGATTTAAGTCAAACATGCGTTGTTATTTTTTTATAGTGGTCCTAGAGATTAAAGTATTACTTCTTCAAATAATAGATTATTTATCATTTATTATATATTATCTTTACTCTGAATAACCATTTTGTTTTTTATAATTTTATAGAAATAAGAGGAATACAATTTTTATTTATATACAATATATAGGGAGGAACATTATCCTTTAATGGATTTCATGATATAATATGAATATATTTTAATTTTTTAGGCATGAAAATTTAATCTTGGTTATTCATTGTTTGAAATATGATATTAAATGGATGTGTAACAACACCAAAATACACAACAAAAGGATCAAATTTCATTTTCGAAATGTAAGTAAATCAAGGAAGTATATTTTATCATAAACTCCATCGAACTAGAAAAATTGTTTCTCAATATTAAGAAAAAAAGATAAATATACCAAGTAATATGTGGGAATCATCAACTAATTATAAAGGTATCACATAGAAATTAATTCATAAGTATTAATATTATAAAAGTATAAAATTGTTTAAATAATAATAGAAATAAAATATTTATGATAAATTTCAAATTATTAACATAAAAATCAAATTTAATGTTATAAGGGTATATTTTCTATATCTACCTTATTTTCATAAATTATTATTTTATTGTTTCTTATATTATATTCCATAATTAATTGATATTTAAAATAAAATATCACTCCTTCACAATCATTTAAAATGAATTGATAATATCTTTTCATCTATTATGAATTTCTAATTCTAAAACCACATTTTCATTAGGTTTTCTTGACTCAATATCTTTTTATTGATTCAGGTGATCTATCCATTGAGTATTATCTTATATGAATGGATAACAATACCTTAAAATTTTACGATAATCTAATTCATCATTATTTTATATGATATAGCATATAGTTTTCATATTTCATATGGATTACATGTATCAAATTTTATTCATTGAGACATCTTTTTAAGGTATACAGACTACTCTTTTGACATATCTTATCATAAATTACATATGATGCAAGTTATTTATAATTCAACTGAATTTTATACTTTTCAATATCATTTAATTTAAACATTACCAATTTTCATATATGTTTTATTAACTTCATATTTTTTTTGAGTTATAATCATTCTGTTCTGACTTTTTTCTTCTATGAATGATATATTATACAATTCAATTTTATGAGTAGAATTTTTTTCCCTTAGAAATTATATTTTCACAGATTCATCTTATACTTTAAAAACAATTTATGATATTTTTAAGAATAATCTCCCACTTCCATGTTGACTATTTTTCTTCACTATGACCATGTTCTTTTTTACAATAAATTTTTTCATTTCATTAAAGATAAATATATAGTTTCTTCTAAATAATTCATATTTCACACCATCTCTATTTTGAAGGAAATGTTATATTTATTTTTGTGTTTCTTTAAAATCCACTCAAAAAAATTTAAAAAGTATTTCTTTCAACTTCAATATATTTCTATTATCTCTCTCTTAACATTTATTATATTTAACTTATTTAATTTCAAGGTTGAATTATTGAGGTTTCTATTGAATATTTTGGTTTCTATAGTTCTATTTTAGCCTTGGACATGAATTATGAAATTTTTTTACTTTATCTATGCACTGTACAAACCCTTACAAATTAGGGAAGAGATAAAAATATGAGGATACAACTTCTGTAAGAGGGAGAATATGACAAACCTTATATTTTTAAAAATATATCACTTTTTGGTTCATTTATATTCATGATCATGAATTTATATAAATTATTTATGAATGTATATATTTTTATATCATTTAGGAAATTATTTATTATATTCATCTATATATAAATTATATATTTATAATTTTTATATGATATAATAGATGTTTTATTTAAAGGTTACATATATTTTCATAAAATAATTTTTTATTAACTATTTAAAAAATATTTAAATCTTGGATATTTTAAAAATGTATATTTATGATGATCATATAAATTAATATTAATATTTATAATAATATTTTAAATAATTCAATCAAGGTATGAGGCAAGGATATGATTTTTCATTTGAAAAATAATTTTTTTCCTAAATAAATTAATTTTCCAAGTATTATATGATTTTTTAAAATGATAAATTTCTATATCATAGAATCTCATTTTATAATATATATATATTTTTGTTTCATCATGTCTAAATTATATTGAGGATAAATTTTTAGATTTTTCTGAGTAAAATTATTTTGGATGAATAGTTTAAAAATACAGTAAATATAAATACCACAACTTATATGGAATAATACTGATATAAAAATGAATTAATAATTTATATTTTTTTATAATCATAAATAGATAAAATTTTGATATTATAGTTGAAATATCATATATTTAACTAAAATTAAATTTTATGTCTAGATAAATATGAAAACATTAATTAGTGTTGACACAATGTTTACAATATTGAAAAAGTCAGAATGGGTTCCTTTAAGATAATATTTAAAAATTGATAAGTCTAGGATCATATTTAAATATGAATATGATGAATGATAAATTATTTTAATATTTATATAAATATATATTCACTATAGTGTAATACAACTAGATAGTTATCCAAATTCATACCTCATGCTTGCACATAGTAAGAAAATTCAAAGTATAATCTTATAAATGTTTTAATGATAATGATGACAGTAATTATATATTATGAAAAATTATATATAATAATAACTATTTATATAAATTATATTTTTATTAAATTTAATAATTTTAAATAATAGGATAATTATAATAAATGATCATGAAGTATTAACGTAATACTTTATGCAAGAAAGAGAAATGTCAATATATATGGTTCAAAAAATATTCAATGTGATATTATTTGGATGAATAATACATTTGATGATTTTTAGAGATAAGAATAATATATAATTATTTATTTGAAATATGAAATACTAATTTCATAGTTTTCTAAATATATTTATAAAATTATGAAAATAACACTTAAAAGGGTTAGAAAGGGTAATTAATATTTGAAATGATCTTTAAATTAATAAAAAAGTCATATCAATATTATATTGAGTAAAGTGGTATGGGAAATAACTTATTACGTGATCCATTTTCTATTTCTGAACCACTTTCCATTTTGAAATCTTACTCTTGACAATTAAAGACTTAATATTTTTGAAAAGATGATTAAATAATATCTATAAAAGAGGACTCATTCTAACCTTTTTAAAAAACATCTCAAGTTTATTTTTTAAGCCATATTCTTCATAGATATCTATTTAAAAATCTCTTACCATACTCATATTCCTCTGTCCATGCTATAAATTTGGGGGAAATAATTTTTTTCTAACATATCCTAGTGTATAATAAAATTTGATTAACAAAAAACTCAATTTTTTTACTAATGGGTTTATCATGATTTATTTTTAGGTTACTAATTATTTTTTACATTTATTGTTTTTTTATATTTGGATTTTTTATTTCAAAATAATTTTATTCAGTTTTGAATAATTTTTTCTAAGTGATGATACTTACTGAATGATCATCTCTATAAATTGTCTGCCTTATTTGGCCATGATGATCTTTACAAGATGCTAATACATATAGTATTTCATCCTTATGTGGATGGGATGGTCCTTCTGGGAAGGAAATCCTTAAATTATTTCAACTTTATATAGAAAATATAATCTTTATAGGAAAGATTACCCTTATAGGATTTGATACTTATAGTAAAGATTACCCTTAGGTTATTTGATCCTTATTGGAATGTTTATGCTTATCAAAAAGATCATCCTTATAGTATGTTCATTATAATGAATATTCATCCACATAAAGATAATTATTATAAAATAAATAATGATCATTTCATATATGGATTGTTTCTTATAAATACCATCCTTATTTTATGAGGATTTTAACAGTATGAATTTATTATTTAATTTAAATAATGATCATAAAGAAGTTTAGACTATTAGTTTTTTAATAGAAAACACAACTGTCATTTTATTATCATCATAATTGAATACATTTGACTTAAATTAATCAAATAACTAACTCTGAGGAATATTGGAGGATCTAACAGTTACATGTGAATGAATTTTTATGGAGAAGAATAAGAAAGGTGATTCTGTAGTATTTATAACAAAATTTAATATATTTTATATATTTAATTAAATATTAAAAAACTAAATATTTTTGAAAATAAAAAGAAAAAATATATATTATTCAATTAATTAATCGAATGTACAATGAAAATAAGTTATATCTACTATGATATTCTATGTTCAATATCTATGCTCATTATTTCTATTCATTTTAATGAAAAATAAGAATATTAGTGTACTCCCACTACGATTACTGTGAAGACTTAATATATCATATTGTAATCAAAGAAACCATTCAGATATTTTCATTTAAGTATTATTCTTCCTTTAGGGGTTCATCATCAGTTTTCAATTTACTATTAAAACTATGTGTTCATCTATATTATATTCTACATTATTTATTTGATACTATAAGGTCACACTCCTTATACTAAGTTTGGGTGGAATATCATTGATAAGACTTGTCAAAGGAGGGATTAATATAATTTCTTAGCACCTTTGTACCAAGTAACAACTAATTTTTCTCAACTATCAAGGTACCTTTGAAAATTAACTCATTAGTACAAACACTATTATCACATCTTGCATATATGGAGTACACCAAAGGAGGAAATTGCTTCACCAAACCTCTATAAGTTTTTTATGTACAGATCTTTTCTTTTATTTATTTTCCATTGATTATCTATTTTAAAAAGATTATAAAATTTCTTCATGTTAAATTAGTAGTTCTTATTAAACAATAATTAAAAGAATTTAATTCACTCATATCTTTATGTATTGTGAAACACAACTGGAAAAATACTTAGTGTCTTTGTAGTGACTTTTGAGTTCTCAATTTTTAATAGTTTGAGTTCAATGATTATTTTCAATTTAATACAATAGAAAAATTTGAAAAATGAATGTCGTTGGCCAAGGATCCCTGTATAAATGGGGAAAATTATAGTTCCTAGAAGGCTTGAATGGTTATCTATTTTAATAACCTATGTCTAAAATTCTTTATAATTTTTTTAAAAACATATAAGATTCCATCTAGAGAACCAATGTTTAATATTGGAGATCAAGAGGCTTATTTTGATCTAAAATACAATGTTATGAAAGAAATTATCTATGGATTATTAATTAACTAATTTAAAATGGGTTCTGAGTGTCTGATTTCAAAATATATGTGAGAAACCATTTTTTCACATTTGATGGGACACCAAATGTGATACAATTAGGATAAAATACTACCAAACTTATGTTTTACACCTTCATGATGATATATGGTGAAATAATAACCCATATGAATGGTATAATTACTAATCATTTAAATAATGTTGCTACCCATCGAGATAATGCAAGAGAACTAGACCAAGATATAAATTTCCAGGGAGTTCAAGAATACAATCTGACTAAAAGTTATAATTATATTAGTTAGTCAACTCTTTTGAATTATTTAAAAAAATTAATGATTTCATTGAGACTCTAAATATTAATGATGAAAAAAATGTTGGATCTAATGAAAAAAATGTTTTTTAGAAAATAAAATTATTCTGTTTATGTTTCGACTTCAGATTATGAGATGAAATATTAAAATATATTATTAGTATACTCATATGATAAAGGAGATTTGAGTAGTTATAATTTTGACACTGAACTTGATTAGTTATCAAGAATTTTCAAAACGTTTTATAATTTTAGAAGAGTATCATCTAAGAAGTTAAATATTTTTTTATGGAAATAAAAAAGAAGTGATATAATATGAATGAAAAAAACATAAAGAGATCATAAATGATTGTAAAAGACTTAAATAGATGAAAAAATATGATAAGTAGTTTAAAAGAAATTTTTATTACACAAAGAAGGAAAATAAGACAAAAAAATACCCATGTAGTTATTTTAAAGACTATAATAATTAATCTCATTCAAATTTAGATATATAACTTTCAAATTAGAAATAAAAATTATCTTAATATAAAAAAAGAAGTCTAATATTTTTACACTTTGTCTTATGAATCCAAACCTTATTATAAAAACATCTCCTTTGATGAATAAAATGAATAATGATCTATTTTGAAATTATAAATCACTGAAGAAGAAGAAAAAATAAATTTAAAAAATCCTATGATTTTTTTCTAATTGAAATTCTGATTAGTCTTAATATATTTTACATTTAAAATCTAATTTATATATATCTAATTCTACCAATGTTTCCAGGATAACATAATTAGAGATTTAATAGTTGAGGTTGAATCCCTTAAAAAGGAATCATGTTTACTTACTATGGGGGAAGAATAAATAAATAAAATACATGAAAAAATTAAGCTAACAAAGAAAAACATGGAATAATAAGTAATGGTGAGTGGACTAATCTATATAGTAATTATTTAGTGCAAGGATCTAAAAACAAAATAATTTCTTCATTAGCATGTTTTTTTTGAATAAATTTCCATTATAAAAAGGCTGATACTTTATAAAAACTTAATTTAGTTCAATTAAACATGACTTTATTTTTTAAAATAATAATAAAACCATGGATGAAATTTTTTCTCATTATTGATATATTTGGGTTCCTAAAACTCTAATAGGTAACATGTCTGGACCTAAGAGGATTTGGGTACTAAAAAAAATTATTATGTATTTTACATTTATATGTTTAAAGACACAACTAAAAACCAGATAAGTGGTACTTGGATATTGGATATTCAATTAATATGAGTGGATAATTTTCATACCATTATTCATTATAAAATATTGAGGGAGGCTATAACATATTTTGTGAAAATGAAAAAGGAGAGATCATTGGAGTTGAATTAGTGGAAGATCCAAATTTTATCTTTATAAAAAATGTTATTAATGTTAAAGGATTGATGTATAACCAAATAAGTATTTCTAAACAAAATTATGACGAAATTTATTTTTATTTTTCTATTAATGGATGTTCTATTATTAAAGATAGACACCTTAAATTTGAAGATCATATAAAATAAAATGTTTACACTATAGATTTTTACTATTTATGTATACAAAATTTAAACTATTTGAATACTAAAATAAATTAATTATGAATTTGGAATAAAATATATTTGAGTTATAATATTTTTTTTTTCGAATTTAATATTTGAATTTTTTTTATTTATAATACAAATGAACTTAATTAGGATAAAAATAAATTATAATATACATATCAAATGGGAACTAAATAAAAGTCATATTTTAAATAAATCAAATAGGTTTCTACTATAAAATCCTCAGAACTAATATATATGGATGTTTTAGACCATATAGGATAGAAATCCTTGGTGGAAAATCATTTTTTTACATATTTGGTGATAATTTATCTATACTACTATGGGTTTTATTTTTAAGACATAAAAGAAAAACTTACTTTGTTTCTATAAATTTCTCGAAGTATGAAATGAAAAAGATTAAAAAACTTATTTCATTATGAAGTCATCATGGAGGGGTATATAATTATTAATTTAATTCATTTTACTTAAAACAAGGTATTAATCATACTTTGTTTACCCCTAGAACACCTCAAATGAATTGTCTTATTAGAAAGTGGAATAATAATTTTCAAGAAATTGAAAGAAAAATGTTATGTGAATATAGAATGTCATCTCATTTTTTTGGAAGATATTAACACGTTATGATATGATAGAAATAAGGTTTTAATAAGGCTCATCCTAGAAAAAACTCCCTATGGTTTATATAATAAAATAAAACCAAACGTTTAATCCTTCAATGTTTTTGGACAAATTGTTTATTTGTTGAAAAATAAGGATAATATAGGTAAGTTTGATCTAAAGGCCATTGAATGAATATTTAATGTTAACTCTACCACTTCTATATCATATAATGTTTTCAATAATGTTCAAGAATATTTAATAATCAACCAATGTAAAATTTTCGGAAATTGATCCCTTTCATATAATGAAGACTCAAATTGATAAGCTAATTGATTATTTTGATAACATGAAACTTAATCATATATTTTACACTAAAATTAAGGTTAACTTGGAATTTTATCAAGAAAAAACTAATACTAAAATGTTTAAAACTGACAACCATAGAATTGTTATACCTAGATAGCCTATAACTTCATTGAAAAACCCTTTATAATAGATTATATAAAGCATATATGAGATGTTTATAACCACCATATGTGATGAAATCGTTATCGAGTTTTATTATTTTTCATTCCACCTTGATAAAAAACATAAATTAAGCCTTGAGTAATGAATGTTTGATATTGTCTATGAAGAAAGAGTTAAAATAGTTTACGAGGAAAATGGTTTATGAATTGTTGATAGTCCCTCGGAATAAACTATTATAGGAATTAAAATTTTTTTAGTATTAAATAAGATAATATTTGTGTAAGAATTTAAATAATATAAATATTGGTTTCAAAAATATATAACCAAGATTAAGGAATTGATTATGAGAAATAATTTTCCCCAGTTCAATGATTATAATTCCTTTGGATTATTTTAAATTATTTATCTTCTTTGAATTTTATTTTATTTCATATGGATATGAAATATTATTTTATAAATGGATTTATAATGGAGTAAGTTTATGTTAAACAACCTCCATGTTTTAAAAAAAATATTTTCATAATTATGTTTTCAAAATTTCTAAAAAAATATATAGTCTTAAACAAACACCATGGGCTTGGTATGAGAGGTTATGTTATTTTTTATTAACAAGTGGTTCTTAAGTAGTCCTAGAAGAACCTATATTAATTAAAAAATCCTCATATTAGGATATATTTCTTATTTGTATAAATACTAATTTTTCTATTTTTGGATTAACTAACAAACTTTTTTTAATGATTTTTTATTCCTTATGATTTTTTTGAATGAGCATTATGGGGAGTCAAATTTAATTATTATTTTTTAAATTTTACAAAAATAATCTGGGAATGATTCAAATAAATGTATACTTGTTTCGTGGATTTAAAATATGTCGAAATTATTTTTTTAATAATATTAGTCCTTAAATTATGTTATCCATATTTTTTATGCTTTATTTCAAGAAAACCATATTTAATCTAATTTAACTATCACAAATTTTTAAAAGATATATTAAACGTTGTATTTCATTATCTCTAATTTTTTAGAAAAACTAATTATTTAAATTTAATCTCATATCACGATATTGAATTTGTGGTTTTTTTGTTTTATAGGAAATAAAAATTATGAACCTACTGCTTTTGTGGAAAATATTTAGTTTTCTTTCTTATTGTGAACCTAAACTATATGGAATTATGTACTACTAGATATGAATACATAACAAAAGATAGTTATTGTGAATAGGTTTTGTAGATGAGAAATATATAGTGGAATTTGGATATTATTTTCAACATGTTACAATAAAATTTTATAACAACAATGTGATAAATATTTCTATAAATCCACTACGCTGTTATAAAACTAGTCATATTGAATTAAGGAATAATGTTTTGAGAGATTACAAGAAAAAAATTGATATTTCTCTTAAATTAATTAATAGTTAATATTATCTAAATGATGTATCTAAAAAACCTATCTATCTCTACCTCTCATATTTTGTTGCATATTATTTAGTAACATAGAATTGATGTTCTTTAGAACGTGGCTGAAATGATTAATCAGACCTATCGTGGAATTTTTTCTCAATGATAGTTAAAATAATATAGTGTCTAAAGTTGATTTATCCTTGTCATAATACTGTGTTGGTTATTTTGTCAATAAATGATTATTTTATCTATTGTAATTCTATGAATATAAAAATTATTTAAGAATGGACATGGGTGAAAAATTTTACATTCTAATCATAGGACACCGAAATCATAATGATAATCCTCCACTCATTATTATGGATATTAGATTATGGTTGACCAATTTGTTTACACCAACTCCTTCTTACTAGAAATCTCTATCAAGTTAACTGATATTATTTAGAATGAATAACCTTCTTCATATAGAACTTATTATTTCAAATTTTAGAATTAATATATTTGTTGTTAAAAATTTTGATGGTTAAAGATTTAAAAATTTTCATGAAGATATTTTTTTTGAGTTGAGGAATATTGATCTAGATAAGTATATCCTTGGAGTACCTATATCTAAACAGTATCTAGATTTACCTTACCTATATTATTTTTCACTAGTACATACTAGTAATTAAGAATAACCTAACCTAGAGTCGAAATAATTATCATATTTGTTTTCTCTATACGATTAGGTGTTGATATTTTATGTATTGACCTATTATACAATTCTTTTTGATAATCCAATACAATTAGTGCATTATCTATATCGATTTTATTTTTTATGTTCTGGTATTTTCAATAATATAGTTTGTTATAGTAATTGTTTTATATATTTTTCTTTAACAATTTTTTTAATATCACAAAAAGTCTAGAACATTATGGACAACAAATTTACACCCTAATTTAACCCTTCATTTCAGATTTCTTATTTAATTCATTAATACTTTTATACTATGAAATATCATTTTTAAATTTGAAATTATTATATTAATTTATAAATATTAACTTATGATAATATATGAAATTTTTTATTTAATGTTTACGGATTTTTTGATCCAAAAAATGGGAAATTGGGGGTCACATTAATGATATTAAAACATATAGAAAGACATCATATGTATTGATTCTCACAAATGTCCAATTTATTTTAGTAATTAGTACACCTTGATCAAATTTTGGGTTATTAATTATTGATTATTTTATGTGTTTTATATTTGGTGTTTTTTTGGAAATTGGTGATATTTAGTATTGATGAAATATAGATAATTGATGATTTTTATGGGAAGATTATTCTTATGGGATTTTATCCTTACATGGATAGGATTATCCTTACCGGAAGATCATCATTACGATATTTAATCACCACTTGAAGGAAAGTATCTTCAAAAGAATATCATCCTTATGATATTTCATCCCTGCATGGATAGGATGCTCCTTATGGGAATTCAAACCCTTAAGGGATTTTATCCTTATAGAGAAGCTAAACCTTATGCGATTTGATCATTTTGGAAAATCTATTCCTTACAGGAGAGATCAACTATATTCAAAGTTCATACATATGGTGAATCATGTTTATGAGGAGTCATCCTTAAAAATATAATTCTTATGGAGTGTAGAATGATTCTCTAATGGAATGATTTATTCTTATGAAGATCATCTGTACATTATGAGATGTTTTTCTATATGGACTTTAACGTTAATTTAAATATTGATTTTTAAGAAGGGTTAAAAATATATATTTTTATAGAATGTGTTTATATTATTTTATTATCATCATAATATAAGAATTTTGACTTAGCTTAACCCCATAACTTCATTTGAGGGGACCAAATGATCTAACAACAACATTTTTACTAATTTATTTGGATAAAATTAAAGAAAGTGCTCAAAAAATATTTATATGTTTATTATATATATATTTATCTTCCTTTTAATAGAAATAAACTATTCATTTTTTAAATTATTAAAAAAAATATTCTATAATTTCTCAAGATAAATTCATGTTCCTAGAAGTTCTAAAACGTTTGATGATCTCTCTCCAATATTATTTCTCAATATTTCCATTCATTTTATTGATTAAGAATAAAAATATATTAATCATATTAGTTATAATATTCATAACATAAATATCCAATGACCATTGATGAACCCTTTTAGAGATGCTATTTTACAGATTATTCATTTTGGGGATGTCCTTAATTATTTTTCATTTCCATCTTACAAATATGTGAAATTTTTATTCTTTTATAAATCATATATTTGATTTTATACTTTCACACTCCTTTCATTAATTGTTCAATAAAAAATGTGGATAGGTCATGTAAAGGAAGATCATGGTGAAAGCTATGGGAACCTTTATACCAAGTAACAACCATTTAAACTCATCTACTAAGGTCCTTAGTAAAAAATATATGATTAATAAAATCATCATTCTTGCATAGAGAATTTTAGAGTGAAATAGGTGAGGTTATTGGTTCCATGAACCACTATAGAAGTTTCCCTTTTCCACCCCATTTCATTCCATTGGATTATGTTACATATCTAATTTAAGAAGAGTGGACAGTTTCATCCAGTTTAAAGAGAAATATTTTATCTAACAATAAAATTAATAAATTAATTCACCCTATTATGAGAAATTTTTCAACAAAACAATTTTAATAAAAGACATTTTCTATTAAGACATTAAACTGAAACATAAGACAACGATTCACATAGAAATGTAAGAGTTTACATTTCTCTTTCTAAACAATTATTTATGAATATTTATCTGAAAAATATTTTTAAACTTATCTTAATTTTTTTGCATGATTATATTCGTATTTCATTGGAATATTTATGAACTCTATGTAACAAAAGAGGATCCATTATTTATCACATTTATCTTTTTATATGGCGTTACTATGACAACATATAGGTTTATTGAGAAACCATGTCTTTCATTTCAGTTATCCACTAAATATTAAAAAAATAACCAATAATAAAAAGTATCACTAAAATTATAGTTTAATTATAATATAATTATTTTATTAATATCCAATTTCTATTGTCATTTTCTTTTAAACTTTTTCAAAAAAAAATATTTCTCAATATAGTGGTTTTATAACACCAATGTGAACAATGATGTTTTTATAAATTTTTTTCCTTAGAGTTATATTATTAAAAAAAATTATTAATGAAAAAAAATTACTATTGAATTAAATTTTGGATTATGATTATATCATACTGATAGAACCTTGATAAAAATGAAATTAAATGTGAACAATCATGATTATTTTTAATCATAAAAACGGCCTTATTTGGAAGAATATGAGAAATGTAATTTGTCTACAACATATTTATGTCATTTTCTTAAGGAATTATATGGAGACAATATTTTGAAACCAATAGATATTATTAAACCATTAAAGATGTATAGTTTACCATAAAAAAATATCAAATCTGTTTTGGTAATAAAAAATTGAATAACCTCTAAATGACTAACATGAAGAATAATAAGTTCATTATGGGATAAAATATGAGATTATGTAAATAAAATGGAATTATTACAAGGTAATCAACTTGAATATGGTTCTTAATTTGGAAGGTAACTTAGAAAATTGTATTATTATAGATGTTATAGGTTATACGAGGTGAGTCAGAACTCAATGAAATGATATTTCTTTTAACTATTTCCTCATTAGTTTTTGCAGTGTTTACTCTAAAAATAGTTTAATCAGTGTCCATACTATTTATTCAATTTAAATAATGTTATTCTCTACAATTCAATGATATCTTAAGTTAATTTTTTGTTAAAATATATATTTTCAATAAAGGTTTAAAAGAAATCTTATCAACATTTTCCAAACGGAACATTTTTTTTAATATCTTTACAAAAGTGTAAAAATAATCTCACTTTAAACATTTCACATGTGAGCAATTTTTAATTATTTTAAAACCATTTTTTCAAAATGAGGCATTATTTTCAAGTGTTCATGTTTTTACATAGTAATTTATATTCCTATTGTTTTTTGATTCTCTCATTTTAAAATAATTATTTCTTATTCATTTGGTGGGATTAATTATAATTTTGAAAATATGGGTTGAAAAGTATGTTTTTATGTATTTTCATCACAAGTTGACGTGTGGAAAGTTATTATATGTTTTATTCGTGTAATTATTATTAGAAATTATAGATGATGATGGGTGGACTTTTGATATTTATTCTAATTCATTGGCTAATTATTATTTTTTATAGAGTAATGATGTTCAAATTAAATTAGTTTATATTATTACTTTATAGGTGAAAACTATTGATAACGGCAATGAAAGTAATGTGACAGAAATACATGATGATTATTATATTATTTTATTCTTTTCGAAAATATTGTTTTATAAAATATTTTGATTAAAATATTTTATTTTATGTTTGAATGTATGTTTTATACCATCTCAAAGATTTTTGTTAATTGAAATAACTTCTAAAAGGATTTTATGTATTTCGATGGCCAAATGGAGTTTCCATTTCTTTTATACCCCTTACTAAGATTTATTCTCATAAAATGTTTTCAAAAAAATTCAAAGGGGTTATGGTTGGGAGAGAATGATTATGAAATATCTTATTAAATACAAATGTAGATCTTAAATCATGAAAGTGTTTCATTTAATGTATTTTTTTAGTGGAATATATATATATATATATATATATATATATTTGGTTTGGTTTTGTAAATAAGTTATTAAATATATTAAAATACAAACTTAAATGTTATGGGAATTTATTTAATGAAAATTTTTCTAGAAATCATGTAATTATTGGAATGATATGTATTGGTATTTTCAACACACTAACCCTTAGAGTACACCACCGTAGATAAAAGATGTTATGATATGGATGTGATTACTTCTTGGAAATGTAGTAGTTATCCCTAGTGGAACATCCAATCATGTATATATCCAATTATGGATTGATATTATTGAGTTTAATATTGATAAATAGTGGGTATCTTAGGGTTCCTTGAACTTAGTTCCTTATGAGTACACTAATGAAGTTCACTTACATTTCATTTATTAAGTGGATAATATCACTGTTTATATTCAATCATTTTCATATTCGTTGAGTGGAATCTATAAATTTTTGAATTTTCTATCATATAGTGTTTAAACCCTAATTATATATATTGTATTGTTGGTTTCTTTTAAATTATTATTACAAAAAACCCATTTTATAGAATCCTATAGGTGACAGATTCAATACATTATTGGTAAGAAATAAAAGTGTTATTAGAGGATTCCATACCTTATTAGTCTAGGAAGAATAAACACATATATAATTTTCATATTAAACATGATAATACAAAATAAAACATAAAAACTCTAAGAGAATATTATTACATCTTCTAGAAGATACATGAAAATTACATATAATGATCTTCTTTATTTCCATGGAAAAGTAAAACAAGATAAGGGTGAGATTAGATTCTCAGTAATGAGTGTTATAAACAAAAACCAATCGTTACATAAGAACAAAATAAATAAAATGACAAAAAAAAGAATAAAATAATTCCACAATCAAATGAAATTGAGGGAATTCTTTATTGATGAAAATAAATAAGACATTGATAATAATTAATAATATCATACTAATAGAATGTATAATTATGTACATCATAAATATATATTTGATTACTTATTCTAAGATATCATACAAAAATGGGTAAGGCATATGCCAATACCATTACGAGATTGTCTCATGAGTCCTGCTGATGCAATGAGGGGCTATCTATACTGGGACCTACAAATCATTGATTAAATCAAATTAATTTATCATATGATGGAAATAATTACTTATAATACATAACCAACATTCCTTAATAAATAATTAACTTTCATATTTAAATCACAAGTATATGGATTTTCAATATTTCCCCAATCAAAAAATGGAATAATATTATTATATTAAAAAATGTCCCATAATCAATAAAGAAAAAATGAGGTAATTTCAATGTAATATAAAGTACCCTTATCAATGAAATAATGATAAGGTGGAATAGATGGTACTTTCAAAGTGTTTGAATTTTAATATAATACAATATATGAGTTCATTAGTTTTCTGTGGTAGATGACTAAATAAATGGTAGGAAATTAATTTATTAATGTTCATATTGAGTGTATAAATTATCCAATGATTATTCTGACATGATCAAGGATATTGAAGGGGTCAATGTACTTGGGACTCATATTCCCTTTCTTCCCAAATCACATGATCCTCTTCTATAGAGATACACAGAGGAATACCATATTCCCAAACTCAATCTCTAGGTCCCATCATTAATTGTCCGCATATCTCTTTTATCGAATTTGGGCTTCCTTGATGTGACACTGAATGTTTTTCACAATTTACCCCATTTCTACGACCATTTCAGGTCCTCGTAGCTTACATTCATAGACTTTATCCCAACACACCATTGTTATACATCATTTCCCCAAAAGGGATTAATATGGATCCATTTGGATTCTCGAGTGGAGACTATTTTTATGAGTGAATTATTCCATAGAAATATGTTGGTATCATATTCATTTTGAAGTTAATAGAACATTCTATAAACATGTATTCCAGTGTATAAATTTTATACTCAGAGTGTCTATTAGTTTGAGGATGTTAATCTATACTTTTTTTCATCTCAGTGTTTAGATCATGTTGGAGACTTTTCTAGAACATGAAGATGAATCTCAGATATTGATCAGATATAATAGATAGTGTTACTCCATGCATCCTTACACCTTTTGATTTATATCCATGCAAGCTGATCTAGTGAGAAGTCCTCTTGAATTGTGATAATGTTGGTTTTCTTTCTATGGTGATCCACACCAACCCATATAGTATTGTTTCATGTGGATGTATTTGAAAGTATGATGACAATGTACGTGGGGGATATTTTTACATTTCCATATAGGTATGGGTAATGGTTTCATCATCTCCTAATACTTTTTTCTTTCATCCTTGACATGTTGACATACCAAAAAATTTGATGTATATTTAGCGTTATCCCTATTAAAATTTTCCCACCAATAGTTCTCAAGGAGATCTAGATATATCTTTATACTCCCTAGGTGAATATAGATGGTTGATATATTTGAATCATTCAGAAGATCCGTATTTATCTCTAGAATGGGTAGTACATAGATTAATGAACCAAATCTTACCACTCCTTCCCCATCAATTTTAAACTCAAAGGATTTCTCTTTTCTTATAGCCTATACCTTATTCTAAATTTATACATTATTTATTTGAGAATCCTTTATTTTATACATAAGGGATAGTTGAGAAATAATTTTAGAAAATATTGATGATGTTACATCCTAAATCATTCCCATGTACATCCTTTGTAAATCAAATAATTTTGGATCCTTATCAATTCTCATAATCAACAATGTTATAGGATCCTTTCTACATAGATCATCCACTACTTTATTATATATTCCCTGATAATAGTGGGATGAGAAGTCATAATCCTTAATGATCTACAACCATATGCGTTGGAACATATTAATATACTTCTATGTGAATATATATTTGAGTCTCTTATTATCGGTATATATATCACACTTCTCTCCATAGAGATAATGCCACCATATTTTCAACAAAATGATCACAACTACCTACTCCAAATCATACTTGGGATAATGTTTCTCATGAATTTTCAAATTCTTAGAGGCCTAGGCTACGAGTTTATAATTTTTAATTAATAAAATCTTAATTACATCTCTGAATCATCATTTTATATTACAAATATGTCCCCAATAGTCGAAAGTATGAGTACAGCCGTGGTGATAATCCTATTTTTTAACTCATTAAGGAAATAACAACTTTCACTGGTGTAGAAAAAGCTTTTCTTGTCTGAGTCATCTTGTTTAGTGCATTTTGAAATTGTGATAAGTTCTTCAAAAAATAGATGTTAATACCCATCATGGTCAAGTGAACTAAAAATCTCTAATAGAGATGTTGGCATGGGAAACACGTCAATTTCAATTATTTTTAAAGGGTCCACATATATTATTTTTCTGGTGATAACATTCCCTAGGAATTATAATTTATCCATCCATAACGCTAATTTACTATACTTTTCATAATGTTTCTACCTTTACAAAATCTTTATCATAATATTCATATGCTCATGTTCTTCCTTACTCTTTGAGTATATCATAATATCCTCAACAAAGACTACCAAAATTTTTTCGAGGTAATATCTAAAGAATATATTCATTAAATCAATGACTATTTCTAGAGCATTAGTGATTCTTAAAGGAATCACATTGATCTCATAGTGTTCATACTTTTTTCAAAAGGAAGTCTTGGGAATATCTTCCTTCATCACCTTTAATTAGTGATATCCCAATTGAAGGTCTACCTTAGAGAAATACATGGCCTCACACAGTTGATTGAACATTTCAGTTATCCATGGAAGGGGATACTTGTTTATTATCATTATTTTTTTGATATAATGATAATAAATGTAGATAGAAATGTATCCATACTTCTTCTTGACAAAGAGGACTGGTTTACCCCATGGTGAAGCACTCGGGTATATATAACCCTTGTCTTGATTCACTTGAAACTACATACTCAGTTCCTGCAACTCAATTGGGGCCATTCAATAAGGTGTATTGGATATAGGAAGAGGTCCAAGAATATGTTCAATTGAGAACTCAACCTATTGATCAAGAGGTAGAATATAGAATTTTTTGGGGAACACATTAGTGGAGTCCCTCACTATAGGCATGTCTTTGATCTTGATTCTTTCATTTTCCTCAATCATTTGAGAAAGATATACTTACTCATAAGGAAATAATATCCACACTTGTGATGATTAATATAAATGAGATTTATCCTTCTCTTAACACTTGTACATAATTGGAGGATTCCTTGGGATTTGAAGAGTAATCTCCCTTTCTAGACAGATGATATGGTATTTGAATAAAGATATCTAATTAATTCTTAGTATATCATCTAACTCCACCAAAAAATTAAGAATTGAATTTATTGTGTGGTTATGTCAATATAAATTAACTAGATAGGAGTTATATACTTTTTATGTAATATTTGTCCCATATTCTATTCCAATATATAACTCAAACTCTATATTTTTAGGTGGTGTTTGAATAGTTCTACTAAATTTTAATGTCATGAAAGAATGAACAGAACCTATATATTATTGAATGAATAACCAGATTACCTATCACCACATAATTTTTAGGCTCCACCTTAGTAATAGTTATGGCATAAACCTTCACTTTCTCCTTTGTATTTTTTGGCTACTGATGCCAATTAACCTTGAGAACTCGTGGTTTAGTGCATTATCTTTCATAGTTCCCTTGCTCCCTAAAATTGAAGTATTGAACCATAGGTAGTGCTCTCTTTTCCTCCACCACATTTCCCTACTTCCTCTTGTATTTTTGATATTCATGAGCTTGGTATCCTTCTCCACCACACTTATAGAATATGCCTATCCCATTGAGGAATTTCCCATGATGCTTCTTTCAAAAAAATTTACATGTGAGTGGTTGAGATTTTCTTCCACCTTTCTAATTAAATCCCCCATCTTGAAACTCCATAATTCATTTCTTATCACCATGGCCATGGGACCATTCCCCAAACTCTATTTCCACATTGATATCAAATCAAACAACTTCTTCATAACTACCAATGTCTCAGATAACTAGATATTTTCCAAGGGGTGGTTTCAAACCACTAAAGAATCAATCATTTTTCAATCTTTGTGAAAAAAAAACCTAAGTCATACCATGAAATACTTATGGAATTTGATTCATAGGCCATGATAGATTTTACTTCCTTTTTCTTTAACTATTATAATTACCTCTTCATATTTTTATTAATTGTTCAATTGAAATGCTTGTTAAGAAAAATTATCCTAAAGTCTTCCCACACAATCTCTTCAAATTTTTCTTAGATTAGTGTTTTAATAAATTTCCACCATTGATGGGCCTCTACAACTAGTATATAAATGTCCAAATTCACCTTCTCTTTCTTAGAATAATGAAGCACAAAAAATATCTTCTTCATTGAGAATACCCATGGTTCAAAGACTAGTGGATCAAAAGATCTACTAAACATCGATGGTTGTTGGTGCACAAAAGATTATACATCTAGTTTATTCCTCATAGGTGAAGGTTTATGTTCCACATTTTTAGGTTATTGTTTATATAATGAGACAGCTAGGTAAGAATCTCCATGATATTTTGAACACCACCTCCCATGTAATTGGGAATGTCATTTGGTAAAACATTGCATTGTCCCTTGAATGGGTTTTTAGCCAGATTTCCCCTTCTTCCCACCATTTTTTAAAATATAAAAGGATATAACACAACATAAGTCAACAAGTTGTGACTAAATAATTTATTCTTTTGTGAAATAAAATCTAAATTCATATATTGTGGGATCCCTATGTTTATAATTTTTCTAGAACAAATATTAATTACTTATACTTAGTCTCATACTACGGGTATTCACTATGGTTCTCCAATTATAATTCCAAAATTATCCAAACCATGATCTAATACCAATTATAGAGACCCTTCTAATGTTTACATGAATATTAAATAATTTTAAATATAGTCAACATAATAGTGATATAAAACCAAGATCTAATGTTTTAGTTCCTTGGAAAAATTATGATTGTTCATAACGTTTACACAATATAATATAAAAAATTATTTAATTACATATTCTCTAGATTCTAATTTTACCTTGAGTTGTCCTTAGTACAAGTATTCACCTGATTATAAACATAAAAAATGGGTGATCTAATAACCACATTAGAGGATAAATAAGAGACCTGAAACATGGGTGAGAATAATCATATGCATCATAACATAATTAAAGGATCATTATCATAATCATGAGATAAATCATTAGATAAATTCATGGAATATGGAAATACATAAAAATGAGACATCCTGTTTTAGTGGTTGAATACCACACATGGTTGTGAACAAAGCTGGAATCATGTTCACATGTATTTCACTTTTTATCAAAAGATACATCACATTACCAAATGTTTTGAAGTGATATATGATTCTGCATGCACCCATCACAACATATCTTTTACATGTGCTATATAATTCCTTTCGCACACACCACATCATAACATTTACATTATCTTGCATACCACAAAAAATGTATATCAATCTTGGACACTAAATAACACGTGGAATGGAATGGGATTAATTTCATAAAGAATACATTCATGAATAAAAATTGTGGTTCCAAAATGAGGGAGGGAATATCTTACTTTCTGTAGAAATAATCAATCTTGAGTGATGAATAAATAATCTCCCGAGAAGTAAACGATGTATTTTTTGAAAGAAAACTTATTTTGGAAAAATTTTTGTTTCTTCATAGAACTAGATTGAAAACATATATATCTAGGAAAAAAGGGAAGGGAAAATAAATGATATTTAAGGAAAATTAATGGAACATTCATACTGAAAATGGAGTGAAATAGGTAAACCCCAAAGAAAGAGAGTTGGGTTCGAGAATACCCTTACCTTATGTCTGAGTGATTACATCCACTTTCCTTCTACTCCTAGTAAAAATTTGGTCTACTAACCACATGTAAACCCCCACATCATTATTACCTCCATGGGTTTCACCCATCTAATCAACTTCAATTAGTGTTATGATTAGTCTGATCTGTCTCCACAGGATGTTAAACTAGTGGGATACCCAATGTTAATCATGGGAAGCTGAGGAAAACCTCAGAGAAATGCCTATGGCATATAATTCTCCACGTTAAACATGTGATTCCTCAAGAATTCACACCCTCGGGAAGACCTATCAAAAGCTAAAGAATCCCAGACGCATCAGTGTTCCATCTTCCAGACACGCCAGTGTCGTCCAATGTGACTAATCCCCCAACTGATGGTTACTACCATGACTGTACCCCTAGGAATGTCCTGATTGAATTAGAGTAATTAACCGGAATCCATGAAGACATTGAATTGGGAAGAGTTTCACAAACAACATCGTAAGTCCATAGGGGTGAGCCAAACTGGGAAACGAGTTTTGGGGAGGAATCCGTGGAAAGAGGAACCGACATCCCATCAACTCGTTTTGATTAAGGAGAAAATGTCCCTAAATAAGCGATGGATGTCGCTCGCCTTTGGAAAGCAGGAATGCTAGCCAAAAAGCAGTGCGTCCTCTGAAACAGATGGATGTGCACCCCAAAAAAATCATTGTAAACAATATTAATAAAAATAATATGAGTTCATGATGGTTGTAGAATCCGCCCAATAAATGAAATTATTTTCATTAGTAATCTATATAATTATTCATCCTCATACCTTATAACCAAATGATATGTAAGATAGTTTTATATAATAAAAACTCATTAATAAAATATAATTTAAATTCTATATAACTATTCCAATTTCACATGAACTTCTATAATCATATATGAGTGAACTAATCAAGAAAATCAAGAAAATGAAAAACCTAGAATGTTGGATCTAATCTCTATAACTCATCAAGATCCCATAAATAATCTTAATTAAACTATAATGAATAAAATTCATTTATAATTGGTTTTTTATTTTTTTTAATTAAAAATCAGGATGGATATGGATGGTAGAGATTGGATAGAGAATGGGATAGATCTGACGTGAGGATGATGATGATGTTGGGATTGATCCTTGAAGAAAATTTTTAAGTATCCCTCTGGTATGTAATAAATTTACAAGTAGTTCAATGGGGTGAGGGGACACCTGAGGAGGTGGCCTGTGAGAAGGGATGCATGGAAGGTACCCAAAGGAAATAAAATCTTTGGGTTGAGGCAAGATCTTCCCAGAACATAGGGGGCCGAGGGAGAGACCATGATGGGACATTAGTGAAGGGATTTAACCATACGTAGTCTTCTTATGTATCCCCGAGGTAGGGAATCAAATTCCAAGTTGTTTAGAATGGGGAATATAATTAGGGTGAGCACATAGGATAGTGGCCCAATGATATTCTAGGGCTTACACATGGTTAACAACCTGGGTTGGTCTGACTCCACCATAGCCGACCAGACATGTGGGTCACAACAAAGGGGATTACAATGGATTCCCATTGATTGTGAATCAAAATGTCTTACCGCTGGAGGGATTTGAGCTTCATAGATAATTCATACATACCTTGCCTAGGAGAAAAGGATCAAAGCCCACATAGTTCGAATGGGTACAATTTAGCGGCATGCGGGATGAAAAGGGGTATATAGTTTAATGTCATGAGATATGAAGGTGAACCTATATGGAGGGGTTGGTACAACTATGTGTTGGGTTTGAACCACCAGGAGGCTTACTATGTACCTTTCCATAGCAAGTATCAATGTCCACGTAGTTCAAGAGTGTTTGGGGAATGGATGTTAATGGTTCAGGACCAGTAGGTGTTGGGCTTGAACCTCAGAGAGGCTTCCTATATACCTTTCCTTAGAAAAAAAATAAAAGTTTTAATATTTTGGGATAGAGAATTTCATTGTTGAGGCTTACTCTAAGCCCATGTTATTCATGCTCTTTGTGAGAAACAAGTGGAAGCAACGACCTGACGATCACCTCATGAAAGGTGTATCCAAGGGAAGTGGAGTGGGGCTTTCACATTGTTAACATCTCAAAGAGGAAACATGGTCTTACTTGTGGTTAGGACCCTAGTGAGATGGACATTGGAACTTACTCTAGGATGGAGGCCCGATGAATACAAATCCCAAAGGGAGAGGGAAATGATAACGAAGGACCCTATGCCCCTCTCGCCTATAGTCTTTAGCATCGAAGAAGAAACTAGGAGAAGAGGTGCTACCTCCAGCAAGAATGGCTAGGGGCTTAACCCAAGGTGGTTTTTCTTCCCTGTGGATAGAAACCACTCCTGCATAGAGGATCTCATTACATGTGAGGAAGATCTCATTCCTGTGGAGACGAGTGGGTGTAAAGAATTTCTGAAATGGGGAACCTGCGTATGATGAATGGGGTGGGGCCACAGTTTAACTTCATGTGTTGAGGATGATGATGCTTTGTAGTTTAACATCCCGCAACTCAGACGAGGCAAGTTCACTCCACACCCCTAGGACTTAAATAATTATCACGCTTTAACCCGTGGTGAAGGGAGGGCATCAACAATGACATAATGAAGGGGTGTCATGGAGTGATCCACTAAGGGGCCCACGTTATAGTGTCTATGCAAAGAAGAAATACTCATTAGCATGCCCATGTGAAGAAGCATAAGGCTAAGAAATGCAACATAAACCACCACCCAAGGGACCTTGTAATCAATTCATACAGACCTAGAGGGTTGTATGGGAGAAAGGTGCATGACATTGGTGTGTTTCACATAAGAGGGGTTCATGCATGGTGCCTTAGGGTATGGAAAACACATGGAGTGCACAAGGAGAGTTGCACGTAAAAGAGGGGGTTTTAAAAAAAGAAGGAATTGGTGCACACAAATTGAAAGGATGCATGAAAAAGAGTTCCGGTGCAAGGGGATGTTGTGCGCAAGATGATTTTTTCACATGAAAATCGATTAGGGAAAAAGGAAATAGATGAGGATCAAGCTCAACAGGGACCACACTAAAGAGGACCCAAGGGGACCTATCTCCCATGATCCAATAACATGAAGCCAAAAAGTTTTTCATGCAGTCGCAGAAGATGTGTCTTTCGTGCAGCAGAGCATCGCATCGTCATCATTAACCATCCTCAAAGGGAGGGGGTACACTTCATTTTATAGCCAAAATATTCATAGGTGGTGCCCAAGTGGTGCTGCGTGCAACCGACCGTTTGACATCGTGTTGTTTGCGAAGGGGTATGTGAACCTATGAAAGACATCCACTCTGAACATTATTCCTTTGTGCCCATGACTTGGATGGTTTTTGAGAAGATGGCCGGAAAAGGGTCTATTTGACATCTCATTGGGCGCGCAGGGTATTGCGCACATTAGGAAGTCTTTCAATCTCACCTGGGATCTTGCATGCCTCTGCCTTGGCACGTGAGCATAAGGTCTCTATGGAAGTCTGTAATTGACATCTCATTAAGAGAGCTAGATTTTGCGCATTGAGGGGAATCTTCCGCGCACACCCGAATTCTTGCACGTGCCTTCATCTCCCTCCTTAGAATCATCCATCTAGTCTCAATTTGACTTTGGTTTCTTCAAAAGATCACCCTGAATGGCCCTATCCAAAATTCAGCATCAATAAATGCCCCCTCAATAGCTGGGCTGAAGGGGGACCTGGAGGTTGGATTCTAAGGGTCATGTAGAAATATAGAGTAGTTTTTAGTCGGTGTGCCCCAAAATAGTGTTCGGTCAAGAAATCCACTACCATGCGCATGAGGCGTAGTCTGTGCCTATAAATTCACCGAGGGCTCCCTTAGGTCCCTACTTTTATTTTTCCATTTGGTAGGCCTTGGATATTGTGAGTTTAAAAGTTCTAAATCTGCGTATAAGTTCCTGCTGCTGATTTTGAGGTTTTACGTGCGGTTTGGTCACTTTTGCACAGCCATCTGTTTTCACACAGATAAGCATTCTTTTGTTCCTCTGGATTTTTTTTCTCACCAAATCTCCATTCTTCCACACACATCCCTCAGGATTTTTGGAAACTTTCCAACAATTGTATGGCCAATAGACTGACATTGAGAGGGAGGCTAATGCAGCTTCAAGGAGGACTCAAATAAAAGAAACCCTCAGATTCATAATGCAAGTAGTGTTATGTCTAATAATAAAATTCATTTTGGAATTATTACACAAGCTCAAAAATATTATATATTGAGTGACAGCTTTCTGAAAAGGAACATTTTAATTTTAGAGGAGGTTCTGATTTCAGGATTTGAAACTGATACACCATGATCATTGGTGATGTGTGAGGATAGTCTCCCATAGTTCCACATCATCGACATCATCCATCCTTATAGGGAAACACAGAGCACAACCACCTACGTCCTGAATCCATAGACTAGGACTATTGTGTGGAGGGACCCGATTCCCAAGGAATCTCCCACTCTTTACGTGAGCACCTTTAGAAGTAGAATTACAGATTATATGAAGGGTTGGAAGGAATGGGACTTCAGGTCCAATGGAAACTTCACAATAGAATGGGCATGGGCGTATTGAGTACGACAAACAAGTGAGGAGTTCGGGCTAGAGCTACGGTCTATCGGGCTTTTCAAAGCTGTTTGCATATCCAAATTTCAGTTCTAACAGTAGCAGGACCTGGTACCAGAGCTAATCAGTTGGTGGTATCCAGATACCAACACCTTACACCTTCACCATGTGGAGGTAGGTATCAGTATGTTGGGCGTCCATTGAATTGGGGGAATCCCCATGGACGGGTACCAGTACGATGACTTCATCCCAACAGATAATGTCTTGGGGACAGGACGCACACCCCATCCTGATTTGAAGTCAGCTCGCATTGGCCAAGGAGAAGTTGAAAATGAAATATGCTTTAAAAGAAATATTTTATCCAAGATGGTTCAAGATTTTTATAACACATGAAAATGCAGTGAAGAAGCTCGACTGGGGGAATAAATGTCTGAACAAATCCCATAGTGGAAAGATGGGATCATATTGGATGGTCCTCGAGGTAGGATATTACCAATCATGGGTGTAACACCCCTACCCTAGTTACCTAGAGTCGTTGAAATATTACATAACATAGGCATCAACAGAAGGGTTCAAATCCTGAATGACCAATCAGTTTAGTATCCATGGAAGTACTGGTTAGATACATAAGATTTACATTAAATTATAAAATGAAAAAAATAACATTGTCTACTTTGAACACATCATCATAATATGGAAAAGATAAATCAAATAATACCATTTACATATTCACATTGATATTCCACTAGTCGAATAATCAAATGTAATATCAATAGACAATTTTATAATGATGGAATGCATAATGCTGGACAAAACAACCACATAGTCAAGGCCTCATACTACGAATACGAATAAATATTCTATCAAGATGATATACCAAAAAAATATTTTATATCATGATACCTACCGATGCATTGAGGAGCTATAGCGGGCTCCAACCTTCACTTACAAAGTCAAATGTGTTCCCCATATGAAAAGGGTGAAACATAACATTAACATTCTTATTAAAACTAGCATACGAAATTCAAATAATTTATCCATAAATAATGGATGGTATAAAAATTAAACATCCACAGTCAAACATATAAAAATATATCCAATACAATATGGAAGATTTTAGTATAATAAACAACCTTTATACAAGTGTAAAATCCATCAAAGGATGTTTACATAGATGAAATCAGAACTATTTGAGAGAAATATCTCCTTTTATTTTGTAATCAATTAAATGTAACATAACAATAAAATAAAACATTTATTTTTAAAATATTCTTATAAGCTTGTAAGGGAATCTTAGAAGGTGTTATAATGGATGAAAATAGACGAACCCTCCGTATATGTTAAAAAATATTCATTTCTAAATTTTTTCTAAAAGGTCATAATGGACCTTGTTTAGAAAATTATGGAATGATTCCATTATAAAACTTTTATAAAAATTAAAACAATCATATAAATGACTTTATCCCATAGTCTAGAAAATAGTAAAAATGTTTTGAAATACATTTTTAAAAAACATGGATGTGGATTTTAAAGAGGTCCCAGTAGATACTCACGTATAAACAACCTCAGATAATTAAGAGATTGTAGAATTAACCGTTAACTTGTAATTTTATATGGTAGTGGGTACGTTAACCTACTATATAATAGTTAAATAATTTTTATTAAATTATACAAGAACAACATATATAAATATTATATCATATATGATCTTATAATTTTTATTTGTTAATAATATTTTAGTAGCATCATTGTTTCGGGTGTTAACTGATTCGTTTTCCATTATATGTTTTTAGGTACGTCATGTTTGATATGGATTGGATGTATTTGATTCATATACATAATTATATTAAGTTAATAAAAATTATTTTTAATCAAAAAATGAAAATTATTCTTGAATGGTTATGATGGTGAATGAATTTCATCGTTTTCATAGAGACAGTAATCCATACATACTCATGACTGAAAATATCGTTCTATTGATGGTGAAATCATATGTAATTGGATGGTATATAATATATGAACAATCATTTAGATATTATATTTATTATTTACCTCATTAATACTCATTATTATACCAATCCAAATAATGAAGTTTTTGAATAACAAACTACACCACGACGTGGAACGGTAACCCGCACGTATGCACGTATGGTGACTTTTCATTCATAGGATAGATAGAATAATGAACATGTTTGTACCATATTTATAATAATATACTAGTATGAAGAAGGTACTGGAGTTTTTATTTTGTTATGGAAATAAAAATGAAATAGGAAGTGGAAGATGAAAAGAACTTTGAAAGAGGTGGTGAAATTATTACCTCTTCTTTGGGTCTTTCCTTTTGAGTTGATCAAAAGGGGTCCGTAGGTTGGATTTCTATTAAAAGTAAGTCTTATAGGATGAAGTCAGGGTATTTGAGAGGATATTTGAGTAGGGTTCGGATGATCCATTTGGATTTGGAGGTGTGATTTTGAGATAAAGGGATGTACCCTTCTATAAGAGAGGTTAGGGTCACTTTAGGAAATGCTTGAAATATTATTTTATTAAACAATCATATTTAGTTTATAATGGATTAAAAATGATTTATTTCGAGGATAATATGGAGATGGGTCAGGAAAATCTCAACCAATAGGTTTTAGACTGGTTTTGGTCACCATAGTTACCTTGTCTTTTAGATTTAAGTCTTAGTTAAATAGTTTAACTTTTACTATGTATTCTTGTATTATTATAATAATTGGTTGATAAACAAAATATAAAAATCCAATAAAACCCCAAGAGGTTAATTATTGATATATAAAACCTTATCTATGTCCTTTGGCTGAAACTTATATTTTTAGGAATATTATATCAGTTAATAATATATTATTTGTTTTAAAAACTCGTTTATGTCAATTTTGACACTATTTGGTATTTTGTTTTTGTAAAATTCGTAACAACATTATAATTTTGAAATAAAATTTATTTAATAAACCCTAAAATCTCATATTAACCTAGAAAATTAGTGGAATTCATAATAAGTCTATATTTATATTTATTTTTATATTTATAATATCAATTATTTTAATCATTCATTATTAAGTTAATTACTGCATCATCATTATGTCGTAAATAAATTTTATTATTTAATTTCTAAGAACTATATATATAAAACCATTATATAGGAAATAATTTTTAATTTTTAATAAATATTTATGGTTGAATTTATCTTATGTATAACCCTATATTAAAAATGGTTTAGTTATTAAATGTGGAATTTAACACTTTAAACTCTTCTTTAGAAAAAATAATAATAAATGTCCTCATCTAATACAAGTGGAACAAAAGGATCATATTATATTTTTATGGTTGATTTTGGTCTATTTAAAAGTATCCAATTGAATTAAAACATGTGTTAGGGTAATTGTAATATCATTTTTTACTTTTAATTACCCGATTTACTTTTAACTATGGTAAATAAAATACAAAAGTTACTATTCACCAAAAAATATTTTCATCTTATTGGACCACATTTTACTTATTGATGTCCACTGTGTCTCCCATATTTTTGAAATTCAATTCACAGAAGCGGTAAAATTATGTTTTATGCAAATTTGTAAATGAGCATAGAAGGTGGGTAAAAGATGGTCAAAGTTTAATAAAATTTTATATATATAATATTATTATAAAATTACTCCAGTTAATTACATTGAACATATATAGGTACTGTGTATCTATTTTTACCTAACATAAATTTAAATAAAATAACCAATTATTTAAATTTAAAGTTAGTTCTAAACAATAACGTAGTGTTTTTCACTATTCATCTTCAATTCAATGTTTTCAGAAAAATACAAAAATGTAACCCTAAAATAATTTTGGTATTTCAAATAAAAAAATGAATTCCATTTGGAAAAATAAAATGTATAAAATTTTAAAAAGTGCATAGTACTATTTATAACTGCTAGTTTGATTGGCCTTGTTGTGTTAAAACTCCAAGTTGCGTACAATGCAAGCCACTACATTATTCCAAGGGAAACATATTCTGAGAGCTTGGGGTGTAATATTCTCCCCTCCAAAAAATTTATTCCTCAAAATTTCTAGAATATTACTGCATAAAATGATTCGAGGGGTTCTTCATCAAATGTTCCTCAGGTTCCCATGTTGTCTCTTCCATCTTATGGTTTCTCCATAGAACATTCACTAGAAGAGTCATACGATTTGTTAGAAATTGTTCTATAGTATCAAGAATCTTGACAGGCCCTTCACAATAAGACAAATATGGTGCATGTATTTTCTTAATAGTTATACATGAAACACAACATGTACTTTGGAGAAACTTTACGGCATTTCCAAACGATAAGCTACAACTGCAATTCATTCTAGAATTTCGGAAGGTCCGATGTACCTAGGACATAATTTTCCCTTCTCACTGAATCTTATAACACCCTTCCAAAGAGATACCTTTAAGAAAACATGATCTCATACTTGAAATTACAAATCTTTCCTTCAGTTATCAACATATCTATTTTTCCTACTTTGAGCTACATTGATGTGGGGCTGGATAACCTTCATCTTTTCCATTGTTTCCTCTACAAGTTCTGTGCCTACTAGTTTTCTTTCACCAACATCATCCCAAAAAGTTGGTGTGTGACATCTCTTTCTATATAATTCTTCATATGGTTCCATCTGAATACTTTAATAGAAGCTATTGTTATAGGAAAATTCTAACAGAGGTAAATATTGATCCCACATACCTCTAAAATCATGTTAGAAATATGTCACCATGTATTAAAAGGTTTGAATAGTCCATTATGATTTTCCATCAGTTTGAGGGTGGTAGGCAGTGCTCAAACGAAGTTCAGTATCCAAGTCCTTATAGAGACTTTTCTAGAATCTTGATGAAAAACGAGGATCAAAATCAGAAACAATCGATAGGGGTACTCCATGAAGTCTTACAACATCATTAATATAAATAATTTCTAGACATTTAAGCGGTAAATATTATCTTATAGCAAGAAAATTGGCTGACTTGGTAAGATGATCAATAATGATCCATATTTCATCATTATTATAGAAGTCTTTAGTAGCCCCATGACAAAGTCCATCATAATATCATCCCATTTCCACTCAGGTATGGGAAGAGGTTGCATGACTCCTCTAGGATATTGTCTTCTAGCCTTCAGTTGTTCAAAAACCATACATCTTTACCTATAATTAGTAATCTCCCTCTTCATGTTCTCCCACTAAAAATGACCCTTCAAATCTCTATACATTTTAGTGATACCAGGGTTTATAGAGAAATTGGAGCTATGAAAATCATCCAATAATTATATTTTAGATCAGGTATGTCAGGAACACAATGTGTCTTCCCATATTTAAAAATTTCATCTTCATATATGAAGTCAATCAATATCCCATCATTCATAGCTTTATTTTACTTTTCCAACTCCTCATCATTAGTCTAAGAAATTTTTTTCCATTTCTAGTAAAGATGGTTTAGCAACCATTTGAAAAAGTATTGATGTTTCAGCTTCCATGATTATTCCCATATCTATCATTATTGGATCCATGAATATAGTACCCCTTTCAACTGTCATATTGTTCAAAACTCCACGATCTATTCTGCTCAAATCATCTTCCACCTTAATTTCCTTCCCCAGATGGTAGTGTATAGTGCAATAATAATCTTTGAGTAGTTCAAGCCATCGTCTTTGTCTCATGTTGGGTTCTTTCTGTGAGAAAATATACTTCAAACTCTTGGGATCAATATATATCTCATATATTTCACCCTGGATATAGTGTCTCCAAATCTTCAATTCAAATAATACAGCTTCTAACTCTAGATCATGAGTGGGATAGTTTTTTTCATGAATTATTAGAAGTCGTGATGCATAGGTAATAACCCTATCATTCTGCATAAAGACAAAACCAAGTTCTTTTTTTGAGGAATCACTATAAATAACAAACCCATCATTCCCCGATGGTAGATCCATGATAGAATCATTGAATAATATTTTTTTTAGTCATAAAAACATTCTTCACACTGCTTTTTCTAAACAAATTAACCCCTTTACGTGTGAGGTCGGTTAATAGGTTAGCCAATCAGGAAAAATTATGGATGAAATGCTGATAATAACCTACTAAACCAATAAAACTGCATACATCAATTATAATTTTTAGTGATGACCATTCTTGGACTTCCTTGGTCTTTGAAGGATCGACAGAGATTCTATCCTTAGAGACAATATGAACTAGAAAAGAAATCTCCAGAAGCCATAATTCACACTTGATAAAATTCCCATATAATTCATTTCCACTAAGGGTTTTCAGAATAGTGCACAAGTGTATTTCATGATCTTCGTAGCTTTTTGATTATGCCATCGCATGAATAATAAATACCAATACATTGTAATTACGATATTCCTTGAAGACTCCATTAATTAGATCCTTGAATATAGACGATGAATTAATCAATCCAAAAGGAATTACTATAAACTCATAATTCCAATACCTTGTACAAAATGTTTTCTTTGGAATGTATTCCTTCTTCACACACAATTGGTGATATCCAGAACGAATTTCAATCTTTGATAAATTTTGATCTTCATGTATTTGATCGAATAAATCATCAATTAGAGGCAAGGTATACCTATTATTTTTAGTTAGAGCATTGATCTCCCTGTATTCAATGCACAACCTCTTGATCCATCTTTCTTCTTAACAGAATGAATAGGGGATACCCATGGAGATACACAAGGGAGAATAAATGCTTTATTACTCAATTCCTCTATTTGTTTCATTAGTTCTACTAATTCCACAGTGTCCATTCTATAAGGGGTCTTTGATATGGGGATTGAACCTGGAATTAAATCAATAAAAAACTCAATTTCTCATTCTGGATGATATATAGGTAAATCCTCTGGAAATATATCAACATATCCCTACACAATAGGTACATCCTCTATTTGAACATTATTTTCCTCACCCAAAGTTAGTTCATTCTCCTCCTCCCTAATAATTGAATTTAGCATAGCTACTAGGGGTGAATCTAGATAAGAATCAGGTGGTGATGTTTGTGCTCTAAATATATGGTACTCTTTAACATCATCGATAATTCTAACCTCCTTCTTATTACAATAATGTTTTGTATCATGGTCAGAAATATAATCCATACCGAGGATTATATCAAATTCAATCATGCGTATAACAATGAGATTAGTAGATAAAAAAATTTATATGCCCTAATGGGAACGGATTCACAAAACATTGTTGTAATGATACTTCCCTTAAGAGTTTTGACAGAAAATACCCTTTTTAAATGAAATTGGAGATATATAATTTTCATAGAAAACATGGAAGATATGAAACAATGCAATGATCTAGAATCAAATAAATCATTGGATAAATTTGAGGAAACCATTAAATTACCTGTCTCCATGTCATTAGGAGCTTCAACCTCAGCAATAGGGATCACATAAGATTTTCCTTTCTCCCATGGCCTTTTCTGAGATAAGTTTCCTTGGTGTTTAGAAAATTCATTTCCATAATTCCCCATTTCTCTACAATTGCATCATTCAACATTGAAATCCTATTTCTTTCCCTTACAATCATGAGTTTAGTGTCCTTTTTTCATCACACTTGTAATATAAGCGCATTCCCTTTAGGCAAGTACCAATTTGTTTCTTCCCACATTTACAGTAGGATAGAAATTATACTTTTCCCTTATTCCCCTTATTTCTATTTGTAGAGTGTTCATCAGATCTCTTCTTCGCTCACTTTGATTAAAACTCATATGACATATTAAATTCCTTTTCTATCTTAATAGAAAATGAGATAACATATTCATACAATGAGAAGTATTGTGAGACTAATGGTCGATGGTGAAATGGTTCTAACCAATCAAATTATCGATCAATCCTACTCATTGGGTTACGTATATAATCTGTTGCATGCCTTGCTAACTTTGTAATGTTAGCCTAATAATTTGCAACATTCTCATACCCCTTTTTCATTAGATTCCGAAATTCTCTTTCCATATCCAATCAATGGTCATGAGGAAAGTATTTTTCTAATAAAATCATTTTAAACTCCATCCATTCCATATATTATTCTTCTTCTTTCTCATTTGTGTTTTGAATTAATTACAACCATTGATCTGCATCTCCCGTGAGGTGATAAACATCCATGAAAACTTGTTCCATTTCATTACTCCTCAAAGCATGAAATATTTTCTCTAATGAACTTATCCATTGCTCAAATAAAAAGGGATTTGTAGTCCAATTGAATTTTGGTGGTTGTTTCCTCATGAAACAGTTTAACATTGATCCTTAGCATTGTGGATTAGGGTTCTCCACATGGGTAATTTTATTATTCATAACCCGAGTGAGTTGTCCCAGTATGGTTATAAGTTGTTCAGCACCTGTTGTGTCACCAGATCCAATATAATTATCATGTGTAGGGGGAAATCCCTACTTGGATTACGTGCATTGATACTATTTTTATTACTTCCACTAGGCGCCATTTCTATACAATGGAATACACTATATTAGTTTTATAAATCGCAATACATAATTCCAAACTTATAGAACACTTAACATAAACTGAATAGTTTATGGATATAATCCATACTCATAAAAAAATGTTTTCTCTATGTAATTATTTACTCATAAATTATTCATAACAGTTTGTAAAAAAATGTCAATTATCCTAAGTATATCCCCTGGGAGTGTCATAACCAAAAGTGCAGCAAAGCCCGTTGTCTTGTACCAGGATATCCAGGGTCAAGCTCGAAAATCCTTGTTGGAGTTTTCACTCCTAGGTACATCTGTGCTAGATCTTCTTCTACCTTCTCATATCCAGACAAGAATTTATTACATGGAAATTACAAAAAATAAGCAATTTACCAAAATTCATGGATGTTTTTCTATACTAATCCTCAAATTCTATCTTAGGGTAATGTGGTCTAATATTAGTTTATCCAAATCTACCTTCCTTGGTTTGTAATAAAAATCCTCTGATTGCAACTGTAATGCCCTGACCCTAGTTATCTAGAGTCGGTTCAATATTACATAACATTAGTATGATCACAAGGGATCAAATCCCAAAAGACCGATCAATTTAGTATCCTTTGAAGTACTAGATACAAACATAAGTTTTAAATTATATTATGAAATGAAAAAAACAACATTGTCTCATTTTAACACGTTCAAATACTTCAGAATATCCCTACTGGTCAGTCATAATATACTTCTTCACATCCTAGATAAAATAAAACATAGAAAGGGGTGAGCTCAGGTGCTCAGTAAGGATAAAAATATAGCGTCAATTTTCATAAACAAGCACAAACATTTTAGGAAAATGTATATGACTAAAACACAATCCTTTTAAACAGACGCTTTAGAATAATATGGAAAAGATAAATGAAATTATTCCATTTACTTATTCACATGGATATTCTACTAGTTGAATAATCATATGTAATATCAATAGAAAACTTCACAATGGTGGAATGTATAATTCCGGACAACATAACCACATAGTAAAGGCCTCATGCCAAGACTACAAATAAAGAATTTTTAAAGGATTTATTCCGAGACACTGGTTTGTCTCATGAGACTTAACAATGCATCAAGGGGCTATTGTTGGATCCACCCGTTATTTACTAAGTCTAACACATTCCTAATATGAAAAGGTTAAAACATAACATAAACATTCATATTAAATCTAGCACACAAAATGTAAAAAATATATGTATAAACCGTGCAAGGTATAAAAATAACACATACACAATAAAACATATCACAAAACATCTAATACAATATGGAAGATTATAACATAATAAATCAACTTCAAACAAGTGTAAAATCCATCATAGGATGCTGACTTATATGAAATCAAAACTATTTGAGAGAAATATATCGTTCAATTTTGAAATCATTTAAAAGTCACATACTTATAAAAGAAAAAATTTTTTGAAAATATTCTTATAATATTTTAATTGAATCCTGTAAGGTGTTATTAATGCAGAAAATAGCCGCACCCACCGTATAAGTTAAAAAACATTTTTTCCCTTAATTTGGTTGAAAAGGTCGTAAAAGAATTTGTTTGGAAAATGACAGAATGAATACTTTATAAATTTTTTATAAAAATTCAAACATGTGTGTAAATGAATTTAACCCATAGTCTAGGAAATAGTAAAATTTTTTTGAAATACATTTTTATGAAACACTAATGTGGATGATAAATCGGTCCCAGTAGATACTCACGTATAAACAACCTCAGATAATGAAGAAATGGTAGAATTAACCCTTACCCTGTACTTTTCCTATGTCAAGGGTATGTTAAACACATGTATAATAGTTAAATAATTTTTATTAAATTATACAATAACCAGAAACATAAATATGATATCATATATGGTCTTCTTTTATTACTTTGATAATAATATATTAGTAGTACCATTGTTTCGAGTGTTAACTGATTTATTTTCCATTATATGTTTTGTTTCATAAGTCATGTTTGATATGGATTGGATATATTTGATTCATATACATAATGATATTATGTTATAAAAAATTATTTTTAATCATTAAATGAAAATTATTCTAGAATGGTTATGATGGGGAATAAATTTCATCACTTTTTTGGAGATGGAAATTCGTACGTATGCACGAGCAACAATATAATTCTATGGATTGTGAAATAAAACGTAATTGGATGGAATATCATATATAAAGAATCATTAAAATGTAATATTTATAATTTACATTAGTTATACTCATTATTATACCCATACAAATAATGAAGTGTTTGAATAACAAACTATAACACGACGAGGATACAGTAAGCAATACATACGCTTGTATGGTGACATTTTATTCACAAGATGGATAGAATAATGAATATGTTTGTACCATATTTATAATAAAATCACATTATGTATAAGTTACTGGTTTTATAATTTTGCTATGGAAACAATAAATTAAGAGGAAGTGGATGAAGAAAATAACTTTGAAAGAGGTGGGGAAATTATGACCACTTCTTCGAGTATTTCCTTTTAAGTTAATCAAAAGGGATCCATAGGGTGGATTTCAGATCAAAGTAAGGATACTAGGTTAAAATGAGGGTAGTTGGGAGATTATTTGAGCTGGTTTAGGATGAGCCAAATGGCATTGGATGTGTGAATTTGAGAGAAGGGGAAGTACAATTTTATAATAGAGGTGAGGGTCACTTTAGGAAAGCTTGAAAATTTATTTAATTATACAATAATATTCGGTTTATAGTGGATTAAAAAAGATTTTTTTCAAGTATATGGTGGGGATGTGTGGAAACCCTCTCAACCAATATGTTTTAGATAGGTTTAGGTCACCATATTAACCTTATCTTTTAGATTTGACTCATCGTTAAATAGTTAAACTTTTACCATGAATTCATGTAATATTATAATAAATGGTTAATAAACTAACAATAAAAAGCCAATATAACCCCAAGTGGTTCATTATTGATATATATAACCTTATCTATGTACTTTTTATGAACCTTATATTTTTAGGAATATTATTTCAATTAATCATATAGTATTTTTTTAAAAACACATCTGTGTAAATTTTGAAACTATTTGGTATTCTATTTTTGTGAAAGTCATAAAAATTTTATCATATCAAAAAATAATTATTTAGTAAACCTTAACATGTAATATTAACATATAAAATTATTTTAATTCATCATAAGTCTCAAATTTCATTTATTTGGATATTTATAATATTAATTATTTTACTCTTTCACTAATAAGGTAATCATTGCATCATCATTGTGTCTTAAATAAATTTAATTATTTAAAGTATATAAATTATAAATATAATAAAATTATTTAGTAAATCATTTTATCTTTATAATTAATGTTTATAGTCTAATTAATCCTATGTATAAACCTATATTAACATTTTTTTAGTTATTAAACATTGAATTTAACACTTTTAACTCTTCTTTAAATAAAATAATAATAAATGTCCAAATATAATACAAGTAGAAAAAAATGATCATATATTATTACAATGCTTGATTATTGTTGAAATAAACTTATCTATTAGAATTCTTACTTGTGTTAGGGTAGTTAAAATACCATTTTATACATTTAATTACCCTATTTACTTTTAACTGTGGTAAATAAAAGTCAATAGTTAATATTCACCAAAAATTATTTTAATCTTATTGAACCACATTTAACTTACTAATGTCAACTGTGTCTCTCATATTTTTGAAATTCAATTCACAGAAGTGGTAAAAATATGTTTTATGAAAATTTTCAAATGTGCCTAGAAGGTGGGTAAAAGATGGTAAAATGTTCAATAAAATTCTATATATCTAATATTATTATAAAACAAATCCAATGAATTACATTTTAACATATATAGGTATTATGTATCTATTTTTATCTAATATCGATTTAAATAAAGTAACTAATTATTTAAATAAAGAGTCGGGTTTTAACAAAAATGTAGTGTTTTTCCCTATTCATCAAAAATTTAAATTGTTTAGAAAAATACCAAAAATTTACCCTAAGATAATATTGATATTAAAAATAAAAAAACGAAGTCCATTTGAAAAAATAAAATTTAAAAATTTCAAAAAGTGGGTATTAATATTCATAACGACTAGTTTGATTGGTTGTGGTGTGTTAAAACTCCAAGTTGTATACAACACATGCTATTGCATTATTCAAAGGGAAAAGTAATGTGGAAGTTTGGGGTGTTACAATGGGGCTTTGGTATAAAATAATGTTTGGATCTGAACGTGAAATATGTTGGGTTGCTTGATGCATTCTTAAGTGGGTGGCTTTTACTAGTGATGTGTATGAGGATGGTTGTGTGCCTAGGGACGCTAGTAATGACTAGAATTCTGGCAGCGAAGATCAAGGTTTACCTGGGGGTACCCATAATACCTATGATATACAACATTCTGTAGAGTATCTCGAGGGAAAGTACACCCTGAAGTATATACGGGCCATTTTAGATCCTTCATGGTTGGTTCACAACCCAATGTTGAGGATATGAAATCCTGAATTCCATTATCCCACTAGGTGATAGTATGGAGCCATCCGTCTTTAAGAGTGCTAGAATCTTCCCACTGATGCTCAAAGAAAAAGGGATCAAGCTCAAGATCATAATCCATACCCATTTCGAATTTCACCTATTCCAGAACCCAATTGGTCAGATCGTAGATGACGAGTGGGGGCCATTGGAGCAGTGGGACTACCTGCAAAGAATCAGGGGTGGTGTGATAGTAGCCCAGATCGATGGAAAAATATTTTTCAAACCGTACGTGCTGACTAGGTTCACCATGCCATTCGGGTGCATGCATCGAACGACAAAGAATGTTTATACATAGGATTGAAAAGAGATAAATCCCTGTATTCATCACCAACTATAGCTTATGTTCATGACTGCAAGCCTAGGTGAAGTCATCACTCCCCCCCTGATACTAGTCTCTGCCTATCAATAATGTTTGTTTTAATCTAGAAAAAATGTATTTCGAGCTGATTTTACGGGAACACATCCAGAAAATAAAGGTGGCAAGTGCAGAGCCCAAAGAGCGGTGAGGTAGATGAAGTTCCATGGGAAAGTTGAGACAAATAACCGGCCAGGTTCCTTGCATGGATCATGCTAGCACTTCATCGTCAAGAGAATCAAAAGTTGATAGTGTCACTACGCCTTCCGAGGAGAGTGGGTCCCACATGATACCTCATGGGCTAGCTAAGGAATATCCTGGGAACTAGCTTAGGTCCCTCTTGATGCCAATTTATGATGCTATCTTCCCATCTCTCTGGTCCTCCTAGAGGATGCTGTAATAATATATGAACACAAAGTGTTGTGCTGGAGGCTGGTGCATAATGGGCTCGACTCTCCAGACATAAGGTGAATCCATGTAGTGGATAGGGTAAACTTTCTTCACCAACATGCATACCTGACAACCATGGACATGTACGCATGCTAGTGGGGGAGGTATAAATAGGCTAATCTCATGGTTAAAGTGATTCTTGGCCAGTAACATGACCCATAAAAATTTCCATTTGAGGATGAAGATGTAGAGGAGGAAAAAGAGGAAAAGGAAAACGAGGGAGGAGACGAAGAAGAAGCAGATGTAGAAGAAGGGGAAGAAGTGGAAGAAAAGGTTGAAGAGGCTGAAGTTCCAAGTGGTTAATGAAATTCATAAACACATTCTCATCAACGAATCCCTCATGAGAGCAGAAAAATTGAAGGCTCCGACACAGAATTGGCTGAGCAGCTCGAGGTGAGTTTCAATCTTGTCACTAGTGGCCTTTACCTTTCCGAAATCCAAGATTATCAACCAAATTTAATCCTGTTTAGGAACACATGGATGATGGCTCTTAGGGAGAATTCCCCACGGGGGACATGGACATGCCCATAGAGGTAAGAGAACATCCTCAAGAACCTATTCTCAGAACTGAGCGAGGTGGGGAACCAGATATGTTTACAGTTTGTGGCGATGAGTCGGAAGAGAGGGATGAAATGATGGCCTCTGAGTTCCCAACCGTTCAAACCATTTAGAGAGAACCGATGCTAGTGATTGAGCTTAAAAGTGCTGAGGTATCTCATGTGGAGGTGGCTCTTACCTTGAAATAAGAAATGGATACCACCACACTTGGATCTTGTATGTCTTTACCCTTGTTGGCTCTTATATCTTATCAAAAATCTCAACCGAAAAAGATATCAATTTTCATTGTAGTAATTGAAATGTTGGAATCTTTATAGGCGATTGATTGGAGAACATATTTAGGAGCCATGCTGGTGACTACACCGGCTCCTGCAGAGCAAACCTTTCAAGCAGACCCCACTCCAGTGCTAGCTGAGCCGTAGGCTATAGTCATGGGAGATAATGATGCTAGGGTGGAGCTCCAGTATGGTGAGGGTGAAGCTGTTGAAGAAGAAATAATTCTAGAAGAGGAACCTTTTGATAGACATCTAGCTATCGTTTTGGAGTATAGGCCTATGAACCCCATGGAGATAGACGATTCTGACCCAGACGCAGCTGACGAGAGCCATATGACATGTTGCAAGGAGTGGAACTACATCAAATGTTTTCTTATCTAGTTAAAAGAAGAATCTCTAAACCGAATGGACTCTCTTCACACCTGGCTACGCTCTCCCTACCCTGTAGGGGTATATGTTCATCATCTCCATACTATGATTAGCGATTACCTAGAGGATAAAATATGGGAGAACAACCAATGCTCCGACATTACCCAGTGCTAGATGGAGTTTAAGAATAATCAAGAGTTCCTCAAGGATGAGAAAGAATTCTAACACCTTGAAGAAAAGGAAAATGTTTTTAAGGAATGCACCCCAACCCATTCTGAGTTCATTGAACATTTTAGGGCCCACCTGGCAGACACCCAAGAGCAGGTAGTGCAAGCGATTCGCCTAATGATTGAGCCCCAAGCTAAATGAGCTCGATCATAAGTAAGGGCTATTGTGTTATGCTCTGTAGATAATGATGAAGAGAGGGATATTAAGGGGTTGGAGGCAGTCCTGGAGGCCACAAGCAAGAAGGTGGAAACAGTAGAGAAATCTATCAAAGTTGTTGACCCTTAAGGGCCATACTGTGGCCAAATCATGAACCATTCTCCCCTTTTTCTTATCTTTAACTACATTCATAGACTTATTATCTTCTTGTTTGTTTATTTTCATTGTCGCATCTCAACCATAACTGTGGAGTTACTGGAAATAAATCTATAAGATCATGCGGGTCATGCCTGATGTGTTAAATAAGGGATGACTACACCATTACTTCATCTAATCATGAGAGTGTTGATAAAGACTTGGGTATCCAGGGTTTGAACAACCAACCCAGATTTCCAAGGAGAGAGATGGAGGCATGAATGGAGAATAAGGTTCTCAGGATAGTCGTGTTTCTCTTTTTCTAGTATGCTTTACTACATGATCAGAGTAATGCTAGAGGCATTAGAATCAATCCAAACATAGGGGAATAGAAAGTGTGAATCATGATACCCAAAATTAGGAACATTATGGTGGGGGAATGAAAACCAGGATAACTTCTATCCGTGTTTGAAAAACCATAACCCTATTGAGTTAACCTAAATGGGGATGAAAAATGATGGCCGACTACTAACTGATTTTGAAACATGGGTCCTATCTCAAAATGTCAAATTTTAGTCTTCCAGAACGTTATCATAGGATAGTAGGTGAGATATAGGCTGATCATATGTACTGTTAGGGGTTTAATTTAGATTTAAAATAGGACGAGGGTCCGAATAATGGACATGTGGAGAATGGATGGTAGAGTGAGGGGTTGTTCAACTATAGTCCACAACTTGTTAAATTCTTCCACCATGGTGAATGAAAATTAGGTGGACGTATCGTTCTGATATGGGATCAAACATGCATCCGAAAATGACATTTTTTATAAGTATCTAGAGTTCCTGGTAGTTTTATGTCATACCAATAAGGATGATAAACACATAGTTCAAACGTCACATGGTGAGAATAGTGCACATTGTTTTAAGGTCATACTGCCTAGACCAAGATCTGGGCAAAGGGGCTATAAGGGTTAATTATCCAGTGGCTAGAACCAAGGAGAGAGGCCGTGATGTCGCTATATATCCCATACAGATGAGAATCGATCAAAATGTTGTTTTTAAGAGTGGCATGGCCAGATACTAATGTTAGTGGGTGGAATCCTCTTTAGCGAGGAAGCTGGCACATCCCACAGTTAAAATGGGGCATCCTCAACTAGCTCTGGGAAAGACCATAGTATAACGTCACGCATCGAGCGCACATGGACTTTTATAGTTTAACGATATATGGGAGGATGAGGACTCAAAAGGGATATCCCTAGAAGGGATAATGTGATGCTATAGTTATAAACCTGATGTGAATGAGGAGATAAGGAGTATGCACCACACCATGTATCCCTATAGAGGTTTGTTAGGTCAAGAGTCCAAAAATGAATGTTTGTTTGGTCCCAAGGAAAAGTGGTCGGGAATTCCTACGTACCCCATTATTTTGGGGATCTATCCACACATAGTTTTTAGATTATATTTTAATGTTATACAGGACGAGATACATGTGTGGTTCAGCTACACCAGTACCCATGCTACCAAAACCATTAACCCCACATGATCCATGCTCGATATGGGAAAAATGAGTAGTGGTTAGGTTTCTGTAGATGCACAGAGGAGTAAATCTGTGTGTTGTAATTCCAATTGAACATAAGGGAGTGGATAGATTTGAATCTTGATGACTAAGATCTGGATCACAATGATGGTGGCATGACTATAGAGGATAACTACTAACCATGTTTGAAACACAGTATCTGCTTCAAATTAGCATGAAATGGGGCAGGCAAATGAGAGATGACCGCTGACCATATTCAAAACACGAGACCGGTCAAAAATGTTGTTTGAGGTATTTAGGGGGTGTTGGAACAATCTGGTAGGTGAGCCCATGTTTCATGAGACCAGGCCATAAAGGGGGTCACTTCAGCCATAGAAGAGGATGTGGATCCAAATAAAGATCTCATGAAGCTTGTACATGAGTTGAGGGAATGTCCATGTGAATATTCAACACTTTGGTCACCTTATCATGAAGAATTTGAGTGCGACTATTAGATGCATCAGATAGAGGGTTTCAAATCGCTTTCCAAGGACAAGGGTCCTGGGGATGCACGCTCCTAACATAAGGTTAGAAAGTAGACCATTAAGAGGGGACCTGATTTAATAAAATTTTCACAAGGTGGTGAATTAGTCAAACCCAATGTGTAGTTCCCTTAGGGATATCATAGTTTAGGGTTGTAGAACTCAAACCAGGTTTGGAAGAGACAATGGAGGCACATGGTGTGGTTGTTAGAAAACCTGATGCAAGTGAGAGCCTACGTGGTAGTTGCAACATCAAATACATATGAAGAAGTTCAGAACAAGGGAAAAAGGGGGATTGATTTAATATTATTGGGGCTGGTCATACAAATGTAATATCTGGGTGTTCCTACATATCCTATAATGATGAGAATCAAGCCACACATAGTTTTTGATGGGAAAATGATGTTTGGTGTCCTGCAATAATGGTAATTAGATCTTAGCTCAAATTTATTGATATCAAAGCATAAATAGACGGAGGGGGTTGGGGAGACACATTGTACAATGATATCAACATCCGACATGAATGAAGACACAAGCCCATACTACACCATGAGCTCCCCAGGGTGGTTTTAGGTCGAGGTACTGAATATGAAAGTTGGGATGTGCCATAGGTAATGTGTCGATGAATTACTACATACCCCATTATAATGGGGATCAAGCCATATGTAGTTCATGAATATGTGTGGTAGGGTACCAGTTCCAGGGAAAATACTGTTGTGCGGGACTAGCCCACACACTAAAAGAAGCGGCATTTGATAGATCTTGTTTGTTCGTGTGGATGGATGTATTTTTTTGTGAAATTATAAACCTAGGATAGAGAATTTATCCATCTCCACAATAATTAAGCCACATATAGGAATTGAAAAATGGTATTGTGGATGAAAAATACATAACATGATATCCCCTCGAGTGGGGACATCACAAGGCGGAACCATTTTTTATCGTGCTGCTAGGACGATAATTTCATAGTTTAGGGTTGTATAATAGGTCGCACACAAGAATTTTAACAATGTGAAATAGAGAAAAAATAGTTTAAAGTAAATTGGGACCAAGAAACACAGTTTATGGTCATATTTCTTGAGAACATACAAAAGAAACCTGGGTTTAGGGGGGAATGTGCATTGTGTGATGAACCATAACCAACATGAACGAGGACAAGCTCCATACCACACCATGAAAAAATCCAGGGAAGGATATTTAGGAAGAGGGGACCTAGAAGGTCAAGGAATATGGGGCTAGACCTAGAGACTAAATGTGTAGGTGTTCCTACGTATCCCATGATGATGGGAATCAAGACACACACAGTTCTGGAAGTGCATTTTAACATCATGTAGGATGAAAGGTATGAGAGAGTATCTCCTAGAAGAGGAGTACATGGTGAGACTATTACAATCCCAATATGAGGACATAATACCCGACACACAAAACCACAAAATCATGTGAAATTCAGCACCAAATGGCTGAAGATAAGAGGTAACTAGTAGAACTTGAGCTGGACCCGAAGAAGAGGTGCTCGAGCATTCCTATGTATCACACAAGTAAGGGAATTAAGCTGTACATAGTTCCAAGAATGTCCTGTAGTTTTACTTCCTGTGGAAATGTTGTAGAGAGATCCGAGTTTATTGTCTTAGAGCTCAGACCATAGATAAATGACACTCTTCCAAATGGGCTCAAACCTTTACCAAGTCCCTAATCCCACGTGAGCTACACTCGGTGTGGGAAACACGGGTAGAGAAGGTCTTTGAAACGTGTGGAATCCATGAAAAGTAAAAATCAACGTGGATCCCTAAACGACGTCCCACCATGGATGTTTTCCCATAACATGCAAACACATACTGAGGGATAGCAGCAAGGGTGTTGAAATTACACAAGGACTTGATGGGGTGGGAACAGATGTGAGTCATACAACAAATATTTAGGGCTTGATGAAGGTGGTGTGATGATGGAGGAGAATTGATGACCATTTAGAAAACACATCATCCATATCATGTGAAATGAAATGGGAACAACGAATGAGTGTCGACCACTGACCATATTAGCAATGTGATACTTGTATGAATTTTTCATTTGAGATCATCGAGGGTGTTGGCCCAAAATGATAGGAGAGCCCTTGTTCTAAGTATTCATATCATTTGGGATCCCTATAGGATGTGAAAGATGATGGAATCCCAAATGAAGGGGAACATGATTCCAGAGGATGGGGGAAAACATGACCATGTATGATTCAACACTCTAGGTGCAGAAACAGAGTTCTTCTAGGCACATTTGTGAACTACCAAGGAGGTTCGAGGGGTCCATGTTAAGAGTATCCAACTCAAAAATATGATTGTAGAATAGAAGGATGAAGTGATCTTAAAAGAGAGAGTTATGAGGTGCGGTTGTTTTGAACCCAATGAGAATGAGGACATAAGCCCATACCACACTACATGCCCCTCTCCTAGGAGAACTCAGGCCAGGGGGCCAGGATGATAAGGGGGTTTCCAAAAAATGGGAATGGGCCCAAAGACAAGATGTTTGGGAGGTCTTATATATCCCATAAGGATGTGAATCAGTCCCCTCATAGTTTTGGAGGATGCTATGCTGTTTTATGTCATGATACAAGGATGAAAAATAAGGGAAAGGTATCTCAATGGTGGATGATATAGAAAGTCACAGCCAATTTTCAATTTAAAGTCTTGTAGTGGGGACAAGATGATAGTAGTTTTAGGTCATAGAGCATGGACTATAGATACATGACCCATTTCATGGGTATTGCATTACCAAAGATCCTAATCCCACACGAGTAATGATCGATGTGGGAAACAAGAAATATAGCCTAGCTCTCCCATACAAATAAGGGAAAAACACCCAGAATCACACTATTTCCTAAGGCATACTACCTTTTGATGGGATAGATGGCTTAAATTAACCACTACACCCATTATTTGGGACATATGGGGGTGGTTACAATGATGAAGTATAGTTGTTGACCATGTTCAAAACCTCTAATCCATATTGGGTGACCAGAAATGGAAAGAAAAAATGAGTGTCGACCACTAACCATATTTGAAATTCATGACCTATTTTAATTTATCATTTGAGGTCCTTGAAGAAATTAGTCCAGAATGATAGGAGAGCCCTTAGGACAAACATCCTTTCCATTTGGGAGTCCTTTTGGATGTGAATGATGATGAAGACCCAATTAAAGGGTGTGTGTGATGAATGAATGTTCTTGTGTTGTTTAACATTATGTGGGATGAGGAAATAGGCGAAGATATTTTTGGAGAGGGATACATGGTGTGGTCATGAGGAACTCGACATGAATGAGGGAAAAATCCTGTACCTCACTATGTGTTTCAACCCAATGGGAGATCATGATGTTTGGGGTTGGGCCGACGATCAAAATGTCTGCGCGTTCCTACATATCACATAAGGATTGGAATCAATCCACATGTATTCCTGAAGGGTCCATGAAATTTAACATCTTGTGAGGTGGACGTGGGAGGATTTAAGAAAAATGAGGAGCACACTCTGTGAGATTATCGGGATCCCACCATGAGTGGGGCCAGAGATGCATATAGTACACCATGTTAGATACTCCAAGGAAACTATAACCAGGGGGATAATGAAAGAGGAGTATGGGGGATGGACTAAAGACAAGATATTAGAGCATTCCTCTATATCCCATGAGGATGGGAATCACGCTATACATAGTTCTTGAAGGCGCCATGCAGTTTAACGTTGTGTGATGAGGATGAATGGTGAATTGTTTTACATCTTTCAGTCTCGATGAACCACACATTTTAGGGTCATGTGGCGAAGATGGAATAGTTTAAGGTCACATGGGACCATAAAAAGCTTTGTTTATGGTCACTGAGCTCAAACTATTTTACAGTTTATCATCACGTGGGACAAAAACTCAGTTTAATGTCATGCAAGACATAACAGTTTAATGTCATGTAAGACCGAATACATTTTAATGTCCTGTGGGATGACATACAATTTAATTTCATGTGGAAAAAAAATTTTAAGGCCATTCAGGACCAGAAAAAATTGCCAGGAAAAGTATTTCTTGAGGAATTTGGCATTGGTGGGGGACTTACACACTCTCCATCCATGTTAACAAGGGGGTATGCACCATTGGGGTAAACCTTGTGAATGATGTCAGGTCCATCCCATTTCGACTCCATCTTGGGTGGTTTCTTACCCAGTGTCATTGGAGTTCCCAAGTCCAACACCAGGTCACCTTGCAAGAATGATCAGAGTCGAACCTTCTTGTTGAAAGCTCTGGCTATCTTGTTCTGAGGCCTTTGCAGATTGTGCAGGGCATAAATCCTGTTCACATCGAGTGCATCCAATTCAACCCAACAGATTTCAGTTACCCTATTGGGAGCTTTCTGATCAAAGAAAACTATTTCTAGTGAAGGAAATCAAATCTCGATGGGTAGGACAACCTCTGTTTCATACACCAGGGATTACAGAGTCACCTGTGTGGAATTTCAAGTCATTGACTAGAAGGCCGAAAGGGCATTGTGGTGTTTTTCTAGCTAACTCTTCTTGTTATGAACAACCATATTTTTCAAGAATCTAGAGTGGGTTTTGTTGAATCCCTTTATCTTCCCATTTTCTTGCGCTTGATAGTAGGAGGTATGGTTAGAACTAATGTTGTACTTGTCGTACAATTTCTTCAACTCAGTTACACGAAATTTTGTTCCATTTTTAGTGAGAATGATACAAGGGACTCCAAATCAATATATGATGTTTGAGATCATAAACTCAATGATATAATGGGCCTTGACCTCCTTGAGAATAATTTTCTCTTCCCACTTTGAAAATAAATCTGTAGCGGTCAGGATGAATCTGCAATGGTGAGCTGTCGTCGGTGGATATGGCCCCATGACATTGAGTCCCTAGACTGAAAAGGGCCAAGATTACATGGTAGTGTGGAGAGACTCTAGCGGTTTATGCACAGTGTTGGAATTTATTTGGAATTCATGGAACCTGTGGGAAAATTCAATGGAGTCACAAATCATTGAGAGCCAAAAATACCCCACCCTCCAAATCTGGTGAGATAATTTCAGCCCGATCTGATGAGTTTTGAAGGAACCATCACGAATGTCCTAAATGACTTGATAAATCTCAAATACTTCAATGAAATGAAGGATAACTCCATCAAACCCACACTTTTAGAGGTTCTTCAAAAGACCATGGACATTTTAGAGGGTAAACTACAACGTGAAATGTTGGAATTGCTCGTGCTTGGCTCGGTTTGCTGGGAGATTACCATGCCAGAGGTACTCCAAAAAGGAAACCCTATAGTTGGTAGTCACTTCAATCACTGCATCACGGAGGACTAGGGGTCCTGATGTGGAGGCACTAGTAGTTAGGAGGCTTACATGGGTGATATCATTGTCGTATGGTGTGACGAGGGTGATGAATCTCCGATGTGTAACGTTGATAATTAAATCATCCTTCTCGGACTCTGTAAGATATGTAGTTACTCCAGCCAAGGTGTTAGCTCCACTATTCTAGGATCGAGGGATATGAGTAACCTCTGGATGAGATGGGAACTTGGCCATCATGTGAAGGGTGTGTTCCAATAGTTTTATGTGTTCTGGGTTTCTAAAAACATTGTCACTATTGATCTACTTGATGACTAGTTCAGAGTCCCCATTAACTAGAATGTGGGGAACATCAATCTCAAGGTCCATCTCGAGGAAAGTAACGACAACTTGATACTCCAACTCATTGTTAGTGCATCCTTCTAACAGTAGGATGAATATGGAATAATGGCCAGTGATGGTGTAATGAAGATGATACCCCGACCTACTCTATTGAGCATTGGGTCATTGATCCTTCTATAGGTAAGGCTTTGGGAAGCAACATCAATATGCATTTTCTACCACAGAATGGATTGGTCCACAGAGATAATTGCCTCATTTGTAAAATCAAGGACCAGAGACTGGTCCTCGGGGGCTGGATGGGCATCAAAGATGTCTTCCAATGCATTCCCATTAATATTATTATAAGGGACAAACATGATGTCGAATTGGTGGAAGATCACTGCCCACTGAGCTAGACATCCTATCAATATGGGGTGATTCAAGATGTACTTCAGAGGATCCACTCAGTACACTAGCTCTACCTCATAGTTCTGTAAGTAATGTCACAATTTCTGTACTGTGAATACTAGCTCAAGGTAACTCTTCTCGATAAGAGAGTATCTAGTCTCCGTATCAAGGAGCATGTGGCTGAGATAGTAAATATTTTTCTCTATTTCCTCATTGTTCTTCTAGGCAATAAGGGCTCCGAGAGATCATTTTAGGCTGGACACATAAAGGACCATAGGCTTTATAGAAACCAATGGCATTAGGACTAGATTCTAGATGAGGTACTGCCTGTTTTCCTCAAAACCAGTCTAACATTCCACATCCCATTGATAGACATTGCCTTTCATTTTGAGCCACGAAAAGGGATTTCACTTTCCGACCAAATTCATGATGAATCCAAATCTGTAGGTCAGGTGGCCATGAATGCCTCAAAGCTCCCAAATATTGGTTGGGGGAGACAACTGGATGATGGCCGTGATCTTATTGGTGTTTATCTCGATGCCCCTATATATGAAAATGATTTATATAAAATTTCTGAAGGTGTCCCCAAAGGCACACTTCAAAGGGTTCATCTTTAGATGGTGAGAACAGAGTAAGTCAAACAATTTCTCAAGATTTTTGATGTGATCCTAATTCTGCCAATATTTAGTCACCAGATCATCAACATAACATTCCACCAATGTCCTGATGATCAGCTTGAATATGCAATGCATGGCACACTGATAGGTGGAACCTACATTCCTTAGGCCAAAGGGCATTACCTGGTGGAAGAAAGTACCTTGTGTTGCCCTAAAGGATGTAGAATCCTCATCATTGGGAGCCATTCAGATATGTTTATACCTGGAATACCTATCCATGAGGTAGTGGTCTTGGAACCCAGTAGTGACATCAATCAATAACTCTTTCATGGTAAGGGGAAAATCATCCTTCGGACAGTGACTATTGAGATCCCGAAAGTCGATGCAAGCTATGACTTGTATGTTCTTCTTCATGATGGGAACATTGATGGCTATCCATCTTGGACACCAGAACTCCTTGAAGAAGATGGCTCTGATGATCTTATCAAATTCATCCTCGACCATGGAACCATGGGAAGGGTGAATCTTAATGGGAGGCTACTTATACCCGAGTTGACTTGATGGGAGACCGAGGTGGTGGTAGACTACCTATGAATCTAGTCCGGAAATTTCATTAAAACTCTAGGAAAAAATAGAATAATGTTGCTTCATGAAGTAATCATACTGTTCTTTCTCATCGACAGGCATAGCGATACTGATCAATGTAGGTTTCAGATTTGTCTCTCTACAAGGGATCACTCGTACTAGTTCCTTGACCACGGGGGATACACCCTCTTAAAAAGAAGGAGGAGCATCTATTAAATCATCTTCTTCACTTATGGAGGAGGGTTCCTCGGTTGGAGGAGTTTCCTATGAGTCAACATATCCTGATGGGAAGCTCGTTCCAGACTGAGCGATGGTGGACACTACATCGGGGGACTCATGTGCTAGAGAGACCATAGCGAAGAAAGTTGTCAATCCAATCCAATCTGGTCATCATCCCAAGGGTCCACACTTGATGAAATCGAAGAAATAGTGGCGCAACGGCTTGAGACGGTTTATCACAACCCAGAAGAACAAGACTGTATGGCGTATTGTTGTTTCCATGGGGTGGACAACTGGATAACATAAGGGCATAGGGGGCTCTGGGATCACCTGATCCTAATTTATGTAGGAACACGAGGTTATCTTCTGGAGTCTCTTAGACTTGGGAATGTGCTTCCCCATCATTCTAGAATCAAAAAAGTATTTCCCCATATTCGTGGTCATAGCCTCAAGTTGATGGATCGAGAAAATGTAAGCATCATCCAGGTCTATCCATGAGTTAGTTGCAGTCATAGCATGTTCAACCTCATTATCCTGAAATTGCTTGTCCTTGCTCTTGTAATAGTTGGCATCCTGGAAGCAGGATTTACAAGAGGAAAAGGAGGAAATGTCACCTTGGAGTGCATCAAATCAACCATTAATGGTGTTCTTAAGGAACCAGTGATACGATGAGGGGATCATCGCATGCAGGTGGAGCCATGGCCTGCCCATCAACGCATTTTAGGCTGTGTCTTGAGAAACAACCATGAACACAGTGTTGGAAACTAGACCACCGAACTAGGTTTTTACGAGAATCTTACTGATCAATGTCAGTTTTTTCCTATGATAACCAAGAATTGTCTGGTCAGAGTAACTCAGATCATCCTTAGATATCCCCATCTTCGGATGTTTCTAGGATGAGATTAGGATGATCCCCAAGCCTATGTCTAAAAGGTAGTGACAAACCTCTGTGCCATTGAAATGGATAGTGATGTAGAAAGGGTGAATGTTCCCCTATATGGGAGAGCCTTCATCTTCTCTAGAGAATGAGATAATGTCCTAACATTCAGCATGCTTGACTTCATCATCATGAAAGGCTTCTGTAGTTTCTACCTCTATATAAAACTGGACGGGGCTTTATAAAGCCTTGGTAATGGGTTCATGCATATATGATAATAGGAGAAGATCCTAAATGATATATAGAAATTCCTAAATTCTGTAAAGATGCATAAGGAAATCATACTTCTATGCTATGTTTGAACTTCTGCTTATAGGAGTTCATTCTTTGGAAGAGGGCATGACGGTCCCTTTTAGAAGAACTAACAACTGACTGGTGCTTGGAATTTCCCACTATTATCTAGTAGAAACTCATGGAGAAACTACTAGATGTGGCTCAGAAGACTATGTCATGTATGTAACAGAGTGTGGTTGATCGTGGTGCAGTTGAGGTGGCTCCTCCTGATCAAGTAACACAAACGATGATGAAGGCGGGCCTGATGACAACAGATGTGAAGGCTGCACATGCTGATCTATACGATGGGCTTTCTATCTGGTTTTGGTGGCATAAACGGTATGGCTAGAAGTACTGAACAAGGCACTCCAATGACACATATCCCCATGGCTCCATCGACACTGGTGAAAGGTGGGAACATTGGGAGGATCTTCCAGGCGCTCCTCGCCGTCAGAAATAATGTTGGGGCTTACCATCTCTACGGTGTTAACCAAGGCATACCCCTGATCATCACCTAAAGAATCATCCACTACTAGACAGATTCTAGGGGGAATTGACATTTCTGGGGGAATTAAGTATCCAAGCGTACGTGACGAAAAAAATGCCAGTTGGGGAATTCATTTTCCCTTACATCACCGAGGCATGCTCCTCTAGGATGAGGAAGGCAGAGCTGTTGAAGTAGAAGTACTAGCTGTGGGTGACGTGGCATCTTTAGAAGGATCAGGTCGATTTAGATGTGCAAAAATAAAATAATTGGCATTAGCGACTTTCTTATGAGCCATCCAGTCATCATACTTCTGGAATCTACGGTTATAAACCTAATTCCACTCACCTTCACTGTCACTACCACTATCTGGCTTCATGAAGACACATGCCACCTATTCCAGAGATGTTCCTAACCTGATTATGTTGTTATCAACATGGTCTCGAATCCAATATATAAACACATATAACTATTTATGTTGTTCCTTAGGATCTGGTGATAAGGGAAATTATAAGGGAGATAAGTGAGATCTGCCTCTTCTGGTCTACAACATTCAGGAAAACATAGAAGTCCATGTTCCGGGGCTCCTCATATATAACGGTGGACTAGAGACTTGTTGAATGAATATGTCCAGTTTCTCTTATCAGGGAAGGGGGATCTGTGTGCTTGGCCATGACAAGGGGTTGGAGGAGCCTATTGAGGAGGTGGATCCGGGTTATCTCACCTAGGTAATGGTGGTGCATTACACAGGGTGCCTGTCAATTCTGAGGTGGGTACTACTGGGCCGGAGGTTCCGCTTGAGGTAGAGGTCATCTGCGAGGCTGTGGATGTGGCTCCACTGGTAATTAATCTAGTCTCCCAGGGGCCTCTATCTACGCCACCGCGATAGGCTCAACTATAGCGGCCCTTCTAGCGGGAATTGTTGGAGGCATCCACCAAACCTACTGTAAGGCATCCTCTAAGTACTGGGACTTATTATTGAACTCTCAGAATCCCCTAGGGTATCCCTAGGTAATGAGAGAGAAGAATAGTTTAGTCTTGAAATTCCCCACACACTTGGTCACTTGTTGTTCTGGAGTCAGTGGTATATCTAGGGAATAGGTAAGGCCTTTCCACTAGGCGACGAAGTCAGCAACATGTTCGTCAGTCCTCTTCATAGACTTGATGAGGACTGTAATACTCTTCTTCTAGGCAGTAGAGATGAACTAGTAAATAAACTATCTATGGAGGTCTTCCCAGCCAGTGACTGACCCGATGAGTAGCAGGCTTTACTAGGAAAATCAAGACCCTTTCAATATCGGTATGAAACATTGGAGTTTGGCGGCTTCTTGCTGTGCTAGAGTTCCGAGAATGGGTCCTCATCTAGAGATGATGTGATTCAGATGTTGTAGTGGATCACCCATCCCGTTAAAGTGGTAGAAGGTGGGAGTTTCAAATCCCGGGGGTACTGGCATATCATCCACCAACACAAGAGATGGACTTCCATTAGGCGGGATTGCCACCTATCATGTTTCTAATGCCTCGAGGTGAGTAATTAGTGCCACCATCAGATCATTTGGGAGGGGGTTTTAATCTTGATGAGGATCCCAAACTACCAATGCACTAGAAGGTTCTTCAATATGATAAGTAGGACCAGTGGCTCGTGGAACAACTGGTGGTATAACCAGCGTAGTAGCTGGAGGAACACGAGCTGGGTCATGGGGATTATCACTGCACTCATGTGGATTTGGTGACACATACCACACCCTATTTCCGAAAGTTCCGGCCTCTAACTTGTATGTGTGGGAAGGATGGTCAGGGTCACCTGGAGGTAATTTGCTGGGAGGATTTTGTGATTGCCCTAGATACCCTGGTCGAGGATCACCATAGCCTAGCTGTCGCTCAGCAACATGCTCAGTAAGTTGGTTATCAACCATCTTCTTGTGCTCTGCAAGCTGCTGATGCAATGTGGATATTTCAGGACCATCCACTATATTTTGTGCTGAGCTAGACAGGTTTGAGGTTTTGACGTCTCCGAGGTTCTCATTGACCTTATTGAGATTCTTGATGAGGATCAAGTCCTCGGTGGGCATAGAAGACCCAATTTTTTTTGGTGACTAACACTTCCAAATGGGTCCAATAGTTGTGGCACTCCCCCAGGGGGAATGTCCCCATCATGGAGCTCCAGCTAGTTCTCCCCCACCGATAGATTGACCAAGTTAACGGGGACTCTATATGGAGGAATATCCTCAATATCACCTAGAATGTCAGGCTAAAATTCGATATAACTAAAATGGAGGGCCGCGTAATGTCCCCAACCACATATTTTCACATGGGGGGAATCCTCCTTGATAATTTTGTAGATCCCATTAATGCTCTGGATGCATCATTGTTGGAGTGTCCAATGGCGGCCTGGTGATTCAGGGCATTGGGCCACGGGGAGTGCAGCCAAATAAACCAAACGACACTGTTGACCAATGTATTTAATGTGTTCCTGACTCTTGGGGTAAGACACACACCGATGACAAAGACAAATGTGCATTCCATAGAGGGTCTGGTGAAAGCATCCAACTTCCTCCTGGGTGAGGGATTCTAGTGCCCTAAAATTCGGTACTATGATTGGATAAAACATCACTGGGAAATGGTCTTCCAATAGAATATCCCACAAGCTTCTTAAACCAGACACGAGGTTTGGCCCTTGGTTTCCCCACTCATCGACTAGAGGCAGCTGAATTGTCACGAACCGAATCTGGTCGCCTTCATAATCGGCACACGACCCGGTCCATGGTAAGACCTGAATGGCGTTCCCGATCCCAACGGGCTGGCACAAGTGCCTGGGTATCATAAAATGAAAATTGGGAACGATTTACCCGAGTTTATAATCTTAAAACAACAAAAGAATCCAATAAAACGAATCTGGATTTTTCAAACCAAACAATGTCTTACAAAAATTCAGAACGGAATTACATAGCTCAAAACTACTCGAAAAAGACTATAACAAAGGTAAAAAACCAAGTAAGGACAGCCCAAGAACCCTCATGGCAAGGGTCACCACCCTCAAGCCACATCCACAAGACTTCACCACCAAGGACCAGCTAGAAACCCGAACCACTGGAACAAAAAACTGTACCCAACCTGCGACAAAAAAATAACCAAGTCTACTTACACCCAAGGGTGTAAGTATGGTGTGATCCAATGCCCAGTAGTATAACACCACTAATAGATTCCATGTGATAAACATTTAAAGATGAAAAGCATCCAGGTTTTCAAAAACATAAAAAAACTAGTTATAATTTCTAAAAGATGCGACTTTGATTAAAAACAGTTTTCAAGTGGGCTATTTTAACGGGTTAACCTTTTAAAATAAACAAAAGAGCTACTGAATTTTCCAGCCAAATGTACCGTATTCCGACGGTAAGTATAAAGTAACTAATGAGCACAAGCAATAGGAAATAACCCCTAGGCACTAGCTAGCTTTGGGTCCCAGGTACCTCGTATCTCAGTGAGAGTAAACATCACAAATATCCATTCTCGTGCACGAGCCACTAGTAGGGAACATACCCATAACCAAGTGGTCCCCAATCATTATCATCATATTTTATTTAGAGTTGTAAGCGTCAATCTTGCTAAGTGAAACTGAGGCCAAACCCCACAGATTTACTAGCATACTAGTACACGTCCACCCACCTAGATACCCAGGTTTTCCCCTTGTGCTCAAACAAGTTCAACAAGTCAAGAAATATACATTGAACATGGAAATATTATTTCCACATCACAAATTCACCAAAAATCCCATATGTATACCACACAAGTCACAAAAATCCATTTTTCATTCAAAATGATTTTGAAATCCGACTCACACCAAAATAGGCCACAACACTTTTTTCATAACTTTCACAATCCAACACATCCTTTAACCATTTTATGAAGTCCATACAAATATGATAAACTTCACATAACATAAATATTCACATTTAAAATGGTTCATTTGAAAGTAGAAACAATCCAAAACAGTTTTCCAATATGGTTTCGCCTCTTACATAAATCATTAAACCACTCAAAACTTCCATAAAACAATTCCAAATAGTTTACCAAAGTTTTTCAAATAAAACCCATTTCAAAACCATATTTCAAGGACAAAATCACATCAATAAAAATTCAAAATAGAATTGTAATACCCAAAAACATTTATTAAACAACCCCCATGTGTTATACAAACACCTCAAACAATAGTACAAAAGATCCACATGAAACACACGTGTTTTCAAAATCACTTTCAAGAAGTACAATAAAGTTTTACACCTTAAGCCCTTAAAAAAACCTCTTTATGAACTAGTGGCACACCAATACCCCACAAAATCAGAATTTTCATCCCAAACAAGATTTATTAAACAAAATTCATATGTTATAAGACAATCCCAAACAATACCCAAATGGTTGCACATGAAAACACCGAATTTTAAGATAAAATGAAACTATAAAAACAAATGATTTACCAAATCCAATATTATCAGTTCACGCACCACACACAGCATATTAGGAACATGAATAATAAGTAATTCGAGCAAACTAACTCATCTAGAAATGTTTACACATCGAATCACCTACCTTTTATGAAGAAACCCTCAAAACATGGTGCGAAACATCAACTGCACCACCGTCGCACCTCAAGGAAGATAAATTCGGACCCAGATCACAAAATTTGGCCACAAATACACCAAATAAAACCCTAAGATCGAACCCTAACTTCTGTAAATTTTAGAACATAATGAAAGAGGGAGGAAACCCTAAGGGAAAAGGAAGAAACCAAGAAGGAATCACTTACCCAAAACAATCCTGAAGAAAACGACCCAAAATCGACCAGAATATTATTTTTAAAATAGATAAAAATTTAGTGGAGTTTCGAACAATAATGATGAGGTCATGTAGGATCTGGAATGGGGGGAAAATAATAAAAAATTAAGGAGTTATGAAAGGATCAATTTACCTCCTCAAATCTGGGCGATTTGTGTAATCTAGAGAAATTTCTCCCAATTTCGCAATGCAACCGAGTTCAAAATAGGGGGATAAGAGTTTGGGGGCGCGCATTAGGTATGTGGGCTCGTGGGAGAGTTGGAATAACCGAAAAAACACAAATAGTGAAGTATATATTAAAAAGTTAATAATAAATTTTAATGTAGGAAATGGGCTTTCGGGCAGGCCCAATATCTTAAAAAAACCCATATCCACCATGATTATAGATTCCTAAATGGTCCAAATTAATATTGTGGTGTTAATATATCAGGGGATGATAATTAGGAATTGGAATGGATGAAAAATGTTGAAAACGGAAGATGTTATAAAGGAATCAAAATTTATTTTTAAATCTGGAATTGGGCTCACGGTTTGGCCCAATTCATAAAAACTTACCCATTCCTCCATAAATGCTTGGGAAACCCTCAAAACAAAGCATGAATGGAAATTAAAATAAATATAAATTTAAAATAAGCTATGTATGTGACAATTCTCCCCACCAGGAAAACATTCCTCCCCGGAAAGTCACAGAAAGGCCAAAGCAACAACCGAACCCAATTGAGAAACCAAGAGGTACACCCTTGTCAGGTTTCTCCCCCAAAGGCCAAAACACCTCCAGTGATCAATTAATGAAGGATTACTATTACAAAAAAAAACGTACACCAATTTCATCATATTATCAATCACATTCATAATTGACCCCAAAATAAAACTCATTAAACACTATCCGAACAAGACTCAAGCAATTCACCCAAATGAACAACAACATCAAAGATGGTTACAGTTACCTTACTTTAACTAGACCATAGGTACTCCCCTATCCCAATGTTTACTAAAGGAAGATATAGGTATCCTGATAGCTCTGAATGAGACTACCTACTACCAAGCCACGACCATGGATAAGTCTGAGTTACTGGTATGGGGGAATAAAAATTACCTCCCCACCATAAGAGACAACCTATATTTTTTTCTCGAGAAAGAATCCGGACACTAACAGGGGGAGAACTAAATGGACTCCCCATTAAAAAGGGTATAATTCCATAATAAATTTACAAAAGAACTTATAAAAGACTCATAGTGTGTCTCCCCACCATAAGAACCAACCATCTTAACCGATCAGCGTGGGCCAACACAAAAAGACCCGAAAATTAAAGAATTGGGACGGCCGCACGGTTAGTCTGCACAGTTTGGAAATTGTGCAATAACTGTGTGGATCCTTTTATCTGCATGGTTATTTTTTTTGTTCATGGTTAGAACTAACCATGTGAAAATTGTGTGCTCAACTTGTCTACCAAAATTTCCAACCATTCTCCAAAGACTCAATGGAAACCAAAGGGGGAGGGAATAAAATTTTGTAATGACATGGGTACAAGACCCTCCACCTATTTCCACCGAATGGGAACAACAGAAGAAATATGATGACACCATTGGTTTAAACTCTTCCTATATTTTATTCTAAGGATATGAAATTTTACAAGGGTTTAAACAACACTGGAGTTTCCCATGACTACACGCCAGCTTCTCTCCGGGACCTATGGCTAGAGCTCAAAATATTGAAGCATCTTCGGCCATGCAGTTAGGCTGTTGAAACCCCTATGTGGAACTTCTTCTTTCGGTTCCACAAACAACTACACCGCATACCCCGATGGGTTCATCAAGACATAACACACTCCATAACCCACTTTACCAAAACCAGACATTTCATTGAAACAAGGGATCAGAAGATGCACACACATCGCACCTTGTTTCTTTGGGTGAGAAACATCATAAGGGAAGGACACGTATAAACACCTTCCTCTAAGATAGAGGATTTTATTTTTTTCCCAAGGGAGACATACTCCCAACATAACATAGAACCTCAGATGATTGTGTGACCTTCACCTTTATAGTCAAAAGAGCACACAACAACACAATGTGTCACTGAACATGACCCTTGAGATTGATAGAAACAATACATAGAACGAGACCATATTAAAAATCCCTAAACAACAGACAAGTCCAAAAAGTGGACACAATATCTTATCATGACCAAAATCTCAAAAATTGTGGTTTAATAATAACTATTTCTTAAAAGAAACTATAAAGAACCCAGAGGCCCTCTTAGACACCATCAGGACACTCATCCACACTAACAATGAAAGAACACTTCCACCTTCGATGAATCAAGAAACTTATGAAACTAAGGTCTCTTTCAACCTTCCACAAGCACTATACCACTATAAGAGGATCCACAAATCAATGAAATGAATGGGTGTAGACTCAATCAACAATGATCGATAAAATATTCCTTATATTGATCAACTGGAGGATTTTCCAATAGAAAAACAATACGGGTTGCACTTCAGTTGTGCATTAACCCTTAATGGGGGCGTACCTTATCCAATGAGAGAACCCAAGGACCCAACCAAGCTGGTCCATTGGTCAAAACATGCCACAAACCAGATACAAACACAAGAGGGGAACCACCGTAAAGACATCCCAAATTGTTTTTCAAAATAGACCACTAACCGTCCCTACAACACAGCTTACCGACCAAACACAAACCCAAAACACAGTTCAAACAGAAGGGGTTCTCTAACTCTAAACATCCCACAATATCAACATTTTCAAAAACCCATAATAAAAACCATACCAAACTATTCATCAAGATATAATGTTTTTCTTTAAAACCAATTCATTGAAAACAACCGGTTTATCAGTAAGCATTTCCACCAATGGTACCCCATGGGCGTCACACATGCATGTTTTTGTACCACACTAGGCACCATCCTCATATCCATCCCAGCACTCATCCAGTCATGCCATCAACCATCCATCATCACATATAACCCCATGCATGTGTTCACTCACGGAAATACCAAAGGTTAAAGAAAAAATTCTTTCCACTTTTCAAAAACAAAATGGTCAACCAACCCAACCTTTTTCTTAAAACTGCTAACAATGAGGTCCAAATCCCAATTCACATCTTACAAAACTTTTTATAAAGACACAACTATTTGGAAATGAAATCACTTTCAAGATATTCATATCAATTTCAAAACATCTCATCCCATTAAAACATCCTTTGATTGTTTAGAAAACCTTATTGGAAACACTTTTCAAAACCAACTTCAATATAGTTCCTTCTCTCAAAAGAGGTGTAAGCACAACATTTTCCATTTCAAAACAATTCTAAAAATTCACTTCCACCATCTCATAAATCAAAACATTACCTCTTTATTTGAAAATCATTTCACAAAAACTTTATAATTCTTAAAACCAATGTGACAAGATTTCAAAACCTAAGCACAAAACAATGCGAGAGGAAACTAGTTTCAGTGGGTGACTTGGAAATATGGTTGGATGCCATATTCCAATCACTTAACTATCACAGATAGTGTTCTAGGGAATATCCTTGGCTCCACATGGCTTTCCAGGCCCTGTGAGCTCACTAGGACCATTAACCCAACTCTCTTTTCATTTCTCTTAATCATCATCGAACCAAGAAAACCAATGGACTTAGATAAATACCAACTTCTATTGGAAACATGAATCCCATTACGAGGTGTGGTGATCAGGCACACTACCCATAAATGGAATTCCATGTCCCAACAATCCTAAATCTAGACTATCTCGACTGTTCCCCAAATAACATGACCCAAAGAGTTAACCTGAACCTCCTCTGATACCATTTTGTCACGAACCGAATCTGGTCGCCTTTATAATTGGCACCCGACCCGGTCCATGGCAAGACCCGAAGGGCGTTCCCGATCCCCATGGGTTGGAACAAGTGCCTGGGTATCATAAAATGAAAATTGGGAACGATTTACCCGAGATTATAATCTTAAAACAACAAAAGAATCCAATAAAACGAATCTGGATTTTTCAAACCAAACAATCTTTTACAAAAATTCAGAACTGAATTACATAGCTTAAAACTACTCAAAATGACTATACCAAAGGTACAAAACCAAGTAAGGACAGCCCAAGAACCCTCATCGCAAGGGGAACTGCCCTCATGCCACCTCCACAAGACTTCACCACCAAGGACCTGCTAGAAACCCGAACCACTGGAATAGAAAAACTGTACCCAACCTGCGACAAAAAAAAACCAAGTCTACTTACACCCAAGGGTGTAAGTAGGGTGTGATCCAATTCCCACTATGATACCACCACTAAGATATTCCATGTGATAAACATTTAAAGATGAAAATCATGCATGTTTTCAAAATCATAAAAAACTAGTTACAATTTCTAAAAGATGCGTCTTTGAATAAAAACAGTTTTCAAGTGGGCTATTTTAACGGGTTAACCTTTTAGAATAAACAAAAAAGCTACTGAATTTTCCAGCCAAATGTACCGTATGCTAATGGTATGTATAAAGTAACTAATGAGCACAAGCAATAGGAAATAACCCTTAGGCACTAGCTAGCTGTGGGTCCCAGGTACCTCGTATCTCGGTGAGAGTAACCATCACAAATATCCATTCTCGTGCACGAGCCACTAGTAGGGAACATACCCATAACCCAGTGGTCCCAAATCAATATCATCATAGTTTATTTAGAGTTGTAAGCGTTAATCTTGCTAAGTGAAACTGAGGCCAAACTCCACGGATTCACTAGCATACGAGTACACGTCCACCCACCTAGATACCCAAGTTTTCCCCTTGTGCTCAAACAAGTTCAACAAGTCAAGAAATATACATTGAACATGGAAATATCATTTCCACATCACAAATTTACCAAAAAGCCCATATTTATACCACACAAGTCACAAAAATCCATTTTTCATTCAAAATGATTTTGAAATCCGACTCACACCAAAATAGGCCACAACACTTTTTTCATAACTTTCACAATCCAACACATCCTTTAACAATTTTATGAAGTCCCTAAAAATATGATAAACATCACATAACATAACTATTCACATTTAAAATGGTTCATTTGAATGTATAAAAAATACAAAACAGTTTTCCAATATGGTTTCACCTCTTACATAAATCATTAAACCACTCGAAACTTTCATAAAACAATTCCAAATAGTGTACCAAAGCTTTTCAAATAAAACCCATTTCAAAACCATATTTCAAGGACAAAATCACATCAATAAAAATTAAAAATAGAATTGGAAGACCCAAAAACATTTATTAAACAACCCCCATGTGTTATACAAACACCTCAAACAATAGTACAAAAGATCAACATGAAACACACGTGTTTTCAAAAATCACTTTCAAGAAGTACAATAACGTTTTACACCTTAAACCCTTAAAAAACCTCTTTATGAACTAGTGTCACACCAATACCCCACAAAATCAGAATTTTCATCCCAAAAAAGATTTATTAAACAAAATTCATATGTTATAAAACAATCCCAAACAATACCCAAATGGTTGCACATGAAAACACCGAATTTTAAGCTAAAATGAAACTATAAAAACAAATGATTTACCAAATCCAATATAAACAGTTCACACACCCCACACAGCATATTAAGAACATGAATAATAAGTAATTCAAGCAAAATAACTCATCTAGAAATGTTTATACATAGAATCACCTACCTTTTATGACGAAACCCTCAAAACATGGTGTGAAACATCAACTACACCACCGCCGCACCTCAAGGAAGATAAATTCAGACCTAGATCACAAAATTTGGCCACAAATACACCAAATGAAACCCTAAGATCTAACCCTAACTTCTGGAAATTTTAGAACATAATGAAAGTGGGAGGAAACTCTAAGGGAAAAGGAAGAAACCAAGAAGGAATCACTTACCCAAAAAAATCCTGAAGAAAACGACCCAAAATCGACCAGAATCTGATTTTTAAAATAGATAAAAATTTAGTGGAGTTTCGAAAAATAATGATTAGGTCATGTAGGAACTGGAATGGGGGGAAAATAATAAAAATTGAAGAGGTTATGAAAGGATCAATTTACCTTCTCAAATCTGGGCGATTTGTGTAATCTAGAGAAATTTCTCTGAATTTCGCGATGCAACCGAGCTCAAAATAGGGGGAGAAGAGTTTGGGGGCGCGCATTAGGTATGTGGGCTCGAGGGAGAGTTCGAATCACTGAAAAAACGCAAATAGTGAAGGAGATATTAAAAAATTAATAATTATTTTTAATGTAGGAAATGGGATTTCGGGCATGCCCAATATCTTAAATAAAAACCCATATCCACCCTGATTATGGATTCCTAAATGGTCCAAATTAATATTGTGGTGTTAATATGTTAGGGGATGACAATTAGGAATTGGAATGGATGACAAATGTTGAAAAAGGAAGATGTTATAAACAAATCAAAATTTATTTTTAAATCTAGAATTGGGCTCACAGTTTGGCCCAATTCATAAAAACTCACCCATTCCTCCATAAATGCTTGGGAAACCCTCAAAACAAAGCATGAATGGAAATTAAAATAAAAATAAATTTAAAATAAGCTATGTATGTGACATGAATAATAGATAGCAGTACTGATGTAGACAACTAAGATGATAGGTTAGCCGTTGGAGAATATGTCGAACGGGCTGACAATACACTGTATCTCGTGCTATCTTCTAAATAGTGTAGTGACATAGAAACAAAATCTCAATAGGATTAAATGGAGGACATAGTTTCTAGGGTAGGGACCACATCTTCTTGTGGTGGACCATGCTGTTGACCGTCTGCCATCGTTCCCCAGAATAACTCTCTTTGATCTCTGGTTGAGGTAGAATGTTCTATTGAAGATGATAAGGGCGATTGCATGACCAGAACTTTGGGAGACACCCAATAATTGCCCTCCTAGATGTATCTGAGATGGGATTTAGGGATCCAGTGGACCTCATGTTCTGTAATTATGTGGCTGATATGCCTCATCCCTATCCCGGTCCCCAACACAGAGGATTGAGGTGAGGGTTCCATTGATGAATTACATTCCACCTCATAATTTGAGAAGTAGATAGGTTTAATGTTTGTATGAATATTCCCAAAATTATTTTTATGGAGGTGGCGACCCTCCCTCTTGACTTAGGATGGCTCTTCTGGATAGGGTATATTTTTGGGTTGGGGAGGGACTTCAACCAAACTGGTTCTACGGTGGAGAGGACATCCACCTGGGTGAGCCAGTGTGTGAGGAGCACCTAGACATATGTCAAAGGTAACATAGGGAATTACAGCATGTAAACTGGCTGATGCATAGAGGGAATCTACACCGAAAGTGCTGGAGTAGGTAGGACCTCTACTGGAGCTGGAGGGATCATGGGTAGGGCCTTAATGCTTATTCCTTCTAGAAACGTCGGTGTGAGGAGGGTCCTTATACTGGTCAAGCAGAACATGGGTAGGACCTCCGAGTTGGGTGTCAATGAAGCGAGGAAATCCTATCATTATGTGGTTTTTTGGATGAGGAGGACCTTAATCAGTTTCCATAAGGACATGGGGATGGCCACCACACTAGTGATTGACCAGATGTATAGCATCTTTACACCTGTGACCTATGAAAAGTGGAACGAATCCACACCTGAGGTCATGGGTGTGAAAGAGGATTCCGTACTAAGTATCACTAAAGTGGGGTGGACCCTCATTTGGGTTGAAGTTGGAATCCGGAGGACCTCCACACTAAGAATGGGATTAAAATGGACCTTATCACTCATTGGTTATGGTATAGGGAGTACCCCTGTACTGCGTGTCATTTCCATGGGTCCGCCAGTGGTGGGCGCTTTTGGCATCAGCGACCAGGAGAGTCAACCCAGCCTGCTCGGTGGGGTGGCTGGGGCCTCAATCATGACCATGCATTTGAGAGGCCTAATCTATATAAATAGGGGACTGATGGTTTCCTTCATTGGTATCACAAACCATAGTAGTCATTGATGTTGAAACCCCTTGGTTGGCTTCTTCCTCAGCTCGTGCCCGACGATGGCATTGGGTTAACAGGGATGGGGCCATTGGTGAAGATGCATATCTTACCTGCTCTTTATCTAGTGGGGTCGGGCGGTGGCTTTGACATGACATAGTGGGAGCCCTCTTTGGGAGACCTTGGTATAAGATTCCAGCAGGGCTGACCTGGACATCCCTCTCCTCATCGGCGTAGAAGAGGGAGTTGTCGAAGAGTATTGGGGAGAGGCCCCCGAAATGGTCATACATAGGAGTGGGGAAAAGTGACTCCTTGCATGGCCTTTGGGGGAGGTGGCAGCGGTGAGGCACATAAGACTCTATGTATTGTCAGGCCCTATATAGGTTTGGGATCATCCCCTCTTCCTATTATCATCGAACAAGGTCATTTATCACCCTTCTATGAATGATTTAATAAGGGGAGATGGCATGTGGATGCCAAAAATCTGTAGACATGGAGGCCACCATGGGGGGAATGAGGTCGCATAGGATTGTCTAATTGACATTTACCCTTACCCTATGTTAGTGGGTGGGTGGTGATCAGTTTCCAGTCAAAGCAACTTAGGTCCTGAAAGGCAAGGAAATTGAACCATTAGTGCTGGAAGAAGGAAAGTGACATCCAATTCCCCAACACCATTCTATCTTCCATGGTTGGTAAGAAGGATCCACACTAACAATGTTATATACTAGGATGTCCAATGTTTAAATTACCTAATTTTTTGTGAGTTTCATGCCAGTCCCACTATTTTCTTGGTAGGACCTAGCTCCATATACATGGATTTGGTGACACATCATTCCACTGATGTCTCAAATGCTACTAATATCTATATTGATGAGAATAATTTCATGTCGGGTTCACTATTTCTTTTCCACAAGATTTAGTCAGGGAACACATCCATCTATTTTGGTGGATGCGCTGATTTTTTCCCCACATTCCCAAGTTCTAATGGTGGCAAACATCCTTAACTTATTCAGGGATATTTTCTCCTTGATCGAAACGGGATGATGGGATGTCAGTTCCTCATTCTGTGGATTCCTCCATGGAACTATTTGCCTGGTCTGGGTCTCCCTCATAGACTTAAGATGTGGTTTTTTGAAACTCTTCCTAGTGCCATGTCTTCATGGAGACCAATTAATCATGATACTTCTATTAGGACATTCCAAGGGGTCCAGTCAGGGCAGCAACCTTTAGTCAGGGGAGTAGTCACGTTGGACATCGCTGGCGTTTCTGGACACTGGAACTCTGATGCGACTAGTCTTTCTCCCCATACAATAGAGATTATTGAGGGAGAGGATGCCCAAGGAATCCCACATCTAATCTAGGGAATTTTATTCCATAGGTATTCTCTGAGGTTTTCCTCAACTTGACATATTTATCACAGGGTCTGCAATGATTTTAACATCCAACAGAGATAGATCAGACTGATCCGAACATGGACGTGAGTGGATCTGATGGGTGCAACCCGTGGAGGGAATAATGAGGTTGGGGCTAATGCATGGTTAGCAACCCTATTGTACTTAGAAGCATCAAAAAAGTGTTTGAAATGATCTCACCGGGATGTGGCGGCCTGGGTAAGAATCAAGATTGATATGGATGGTTGAGAGGGGATGGATAATGAGATAGATCCGACGCGAGGATGATGATGATGTTGGGATTGAGCATTGAGGATACTTCCAAAGTATCTTGGTGGTAGGGAATCAAAATACACATAGTTTTTTTTGGAGATGGACACTTGAGGAGGAGGCATGTGAGAATGGATGCATGGATGGGACCCAAAAAAATAAAACCTTCAGGTTGAGGCAATATCTTCCCAGAACATAGGGGGGTCGAAGGAGATACCATGATGGGACATGAGTGATGGGATTGAACCTCAGGGAGGCTTCCTACATATCACCATAGTAGGGAATCAAAGTCCACATAATTCGGGATGGGGAATATGATTTGGGTGTGCGTGGAGGACAAAGACCTGACATTATACTGGGGCTTAGCATGGTAAGAATCCAAGGTTGTCCTGACGCCACCAAGAAGGACAAGAGATGTGGGTCCCAAAAAAGGATTCAAAATGACTTACCATTGATTGGGGATCACAACATCTTACCACTAGATTGCGTTGAGCATCATGGAGATTTCTTATATACATTACATATGAGACAAGGATCAAAGCCCATGTAGTTCAAATTGGTACACTTTAGCATCATGTAAAATGAAAAGGGGTATATAGTTTAATGTCACAAGGGATGAAAGTGAACCGATGTGAAGGGTTCGGGATAAGTAGGTGTTGGGATTGAACCTTAGAGAGGCCTCTTACATACCATTATTTGGAAAAAATAAAAATCCATGTATTTTCTATGTGTCTAGTGAACAGATGTGAATGGTTTGAGACTAGCAGGTTTTGGGATTGAATCTTAGAGAGGCTTCCTACATACCATGCCTTGGCAAGGATCGAAGACCATGTAGTTTGGTATAGAGTATTTAATGGTTGGTGCTTACTCTAATCCCACGTGAGTCATGATATGTGTGAGAACCAGAGGTAGAAAAGACCTGACGATCATGTCATGAAAGGTGAATCTATGGGAAGTGGAGTGGGGTTAGACATGGTTAGCAGCCCAAAGAGGGAAAATGGGCTAACACGTGGTTTTCATCCCATAAAGATGGATATTAGGAAATAATCTAAGATGGAGGACCGATGACTACCAATCCCATTGGGATACGACCATGATAATAAAGGTCCTTGTGCCCCTCTAGCCACTAGTCATTGGCACCGAAGATGGAAGGAAGAGCATGGGTGTTTCATCCTATAAAAAAGGCTCTGGGATTACATCAATGTGATTTTTCTTTCCCATGGACAGACACCTCTCCAGTAGAGAGGATATCATTCCATGTGAGGAATATATCACTCCAATGGAGTCGAGTGGGCATAGAGAATTTTTGAGATGGGGAAACCCACGTATGATTCATGTAGAGAGGCCACAATTTAACATCATGTGTTAATGAGGATGGTTCTGGGTAATTTAATGTCCTTCAACTCGGACGAGGCGAGTTCACTCCTAACCACTATGACTTACATAACCCGCATGCTATAACCCTTGGTGAAGACACATAAATTCCATAGTGAAGGGGTGCAATGGAGTGATCCACAAAGGGGACCATGTAAGCCTGATTATGAGAATAAGGAATATCTATTAGCATGGCTATGTGAAGATGCATAATGCTAAAAAACATAACATACAACACCACCCACAAGACCTTGAAATCACTTCGTACAGACCTGGAGGGTTGTACGGGAGAAAGAAGCATGAAATTGGTGTGTTACACATAAGAGGGGATCGAAGATGGTGAGATAGGGTAAGTACAAAACATGGGCCACACAAAAGAGAGTTACACACAAAATAGGGGGTTTGAGCATTTGATGGAATGGTTGCTATCAAATTTGAAGGATGCAAACAAAATAGGTCTGATGCAAGTTTATTTTTCACACAAGAGGGATCTTTTTACAAAACATTTATTAGGGTAACAGTACATGGTCAAGGAGAAATCCCAAGTGGGCCCACTTGAAGAAGGACCCTTGGGGGATCTGTCGAGCAAGATCCAATACCATGAGACAATAGTGTTTTTCATGTAGTTACATGAGAGGTTTCTTTCACATAGAATAGAATCGCTTAATCATTTATAACTATCCCTGAAGGGTGGGGGTACGCTTTGATTTAAATACATAATCTTTGGAGGTGGCGCAGAAGAGGTGATGAACCCAACTAACCATTGGAGGTTGCATTGGGCGTGCAAGGGTTTGCACAGCAAAGAAAAAACATCCGCGCCGAATTCTCTTCCTTTGTGTGCATGCCTTGGAAGGTTTTTTAGAAGGTGGCCATGAAATAGTCCTTTCAATGTCGTGTTGTACGCACAATGTATTGTGTGCCATAGGATGTCTTGTGTGATCCCCTGGGCTCTTGCACGCCAGTGCCTTGGAAAGTGCGCGGAAGGTCGCCGCAGAAGTCCGCATTTGATGTCTCATCGGGCACACAAGATTATTGCATGCCAAGGGTAATCTTGCGCGCACACACTTATTCTTGTATGCACCTCCCTCTCCCACCACATAATTATTCCTCAAGTCACAAATTTCCTTTGGCTTCTTCAAAAGATCCCCCTCATGGCCATATCTGAAATTCGGTGTCAAAAAATATCATGATTATATGTTTCTTCCAATACATTATATAACATACAATATTTATAATAAAATATTACTTAAATATAAAGATGGTTTTATTACCAGCCTTGAATGTGTTAGTGAAAATTGAAAATGCATTTTTCATGGTGGTGATAAATCGACACACCAATGAAGATATTTGTATGTTTTGAAAAAAAGAAAAGGGGAGAGGCATGGCGATGAATTATTATATTATTATAATAAAATTATAGTATATAAAATATAATAGAGTTTTCATGCCTCTATTATTTGTTTATGTGAGGAGAGGATAAGAAAAGAAATTAAATTGAAATGATATTAAAATAAAAAGAAAGAGGATTTTGTCTCTTGAATTTATCCTCCTTGGGAACCACCTTTGGGGAAAGGGTTTGGTATTTTGATGATACCAAGGGCTCATATAAATTCGAGAGGGGATTAATAATTGTATTTGGAATAATCATGACAAGGTTAAAATATTTTAAGGTGTGAGGAGAAGTGTTGGTGAGGGGTGGTATTTATAAGCAAGGAGAGAGGTGTTTACTCATTATTTTATCCATTAGTTTATTATTTTACCTCAAGAATATGAGTAGCTTGAGAATTATCATAAAATATATTAAAATAATTATGTATATTTAGATATTTTGGTATTACATCAAACATACATCATATATGACTCAATAGTTCATGTATTTTTTTTATCATAAATTATTGAATTATACAATTAACCAAAAATTCATGTATTTTAGAAAAATCCAAAAAATTAACCTTAACCATTTTTCAACATGTAGAATTCAACAATGAAATCCATTTTATGAAATAAATTTAAAAATATGATAAATTTAGTTTTTATTTAAAATCATCATTTACTTAGAAAATACCAACTTAAAAATTGTAGTTGATTATAAAACACATTGAAAAATTAATTATGTTATTACAAAATTATCTTATAATAATAAGAAAAAAATGTTATTTTATGAATATATTTTATGAAAATAAATTTTATTTTTAAATAAATATATCAATTATAAAATTTTAAATTATCATATATGTTTTATACAATTATATGACTAATAATTCTTAAACGATTTATTTACATATACTATAATTATATTATATTATCATTTATAAGATGCTAGAATTTTATTACAAATTTAATAGATAATGTTACAATTATATTTGTAGAATTACTATTCCTAATGGCCATGTTAATATTCGAAAGCTAATGTTACTATTCCATCATGATAGGTTCTTTAATTTCAAGAAATTCTATTTATTCCATTCATTCATAATTTATAAAGTTTTAATCCTGTCCTATATAGGACATTATTTTATTTACATTATAAGTAATAATTATAATAATGGGGTTTCTATTGATAAAATTTTAGGTCATTACATTCTTCCTCCATTATGAAATTTCAGACTTGAAATTTTGTTTTAGATTCTAAGTTGAAAATAGGGAATGGTATTATCCTTCATCACTTCCTCTAGTTCCCATGTTGCTATATTATAGTTATGGTTCCACCCAAGTAATTTGAATAGGTTAGTAGTCTTGTTGCGAAGAACATTATCCCAATGGGCCAAGATCTTCACTGGCTGCTCCTTCTATGAGAGATCATTTTTCAATAGTACCACCTATGGATTCATTACATGTGAGGGATCTAATATGTACATTCTCAAGAGGGATACAAGAAATATATCAAGTACCAGAGACCTATTAGTTGGAAGTGCTATAAGATCGACCATAACTCTGACATGATCAAGGATCTCGATGGGGACGATGTACTTGGGAATCAAATTTCTTTTCTTCCCAGATCTCTTGATCCTATTCCATGGACATATATAGAAGAATAACATTCATCTAGCCTCAAAAACTAGGTCCCGTAGATGATTTTCTGCATATCGCTTCTATTGAATCTAGGCTTCTATGATGTGTAGCTAAATGGTTGTTACATTTTCCAACATTTTATCGACCATTTCAATTCCTAGAATTTTATGTTCACGAACTTCATCCCAACATGCCTATTCACAAAATCTTTTTCCATAAAGGGATTCATATGGATCCATTTGGGTGATCAAGTGGAAACTAATTTTGAAAGAGAAGTCATCCAAAGGAAGATGTTGGTACCATCCTCTATTAATGTTCATAGAATATGCTCTCAACATGTATTCCAATTTCTGAAGTTCCCTCTTATATTGGACATTGGTTGGAGAATGATATTTTTTACTAATGATGAGATTATTGTTTAGAGAAATTTAGGGACTTCTCTAGAACATGGAGGTGAATCTCAGATCTTGATCAGATATAATAGATAGTGGTACTCAATGAATCGTTACTAATTATTTTATGTATATCCATGCAAGATAATCTAGTGATAAGTCCTCTTGAATGGTTATAAGGTGAGTATTCTTTATTTGACGATCCACAACAACCCATATAGCAATGTTTCCTCTAGATTTCTTGGAAATTTGGGTGAAAAAGACTATGGTTATGTTTTCTAATTTCCATGTAGGTATGGCTAATAGTTGCATCATACCATTAAAATTTTTCATTTCATCCTTGACTTTCTGACATATAAGACACTTTGATGTTTATTCAGTGATCTCGTTCTTCATATTTTCCCACCAATAGTTCTCTCAAAAATAGCAATACATCATTGTGCTCACTGGGTGAATAATGAAGGTTGAGCTGCGTGAATAATTCAAAAGATATTTATTTATCTCTATATTAGATGGTACACAAATCCATTACCCAAATATTACAACTTCTTCATCATAAAATTTAAACTATTAGGATTTAAATTTTCTCATAGTTTCCACCTTCTTTTGAAATTCCATATAGTATCTTTGGGCATACATTATTTTATACATGGGGGATGGTTGGGAAATAATTTGAGAAATAATATATTATGTTCCTTACTTAATTATTCCCATTTATATCATTTAAAAATAAAATAGGATTTGATCCCTCTCAATTCTCATCATTGATAATGTTTGAAAATAATTTTTACTTAGAGCATATTCATCTTTATTAAATTTTATAGGATAGTAGTTGATTGAGAAACCATAATCCAGGATAAGATATAACCATATTCACTAGTGTATATTATGATCCTTATTTGTGAATATATATTTGGGTAAATTATGATTAATATAAATTTTAAACTTCTCCCCATATAGATAATGCCACCAAAATTTTCCATGAAAATATAACAGCTTCCAACTCCAATTCATGTGTGAGATAGTTTTAATCATGATGTTCCAATTTCCTAGAGGTTTTAGGATACAAGTCTATTACTTTTCATCAATATACAAACTAGTACCTTATTTAAAGAATTTTTATACACCACAAATTTTCCCCACTTGTCAAAAGTGTGAGTAATCGAATGATGATGAGCATCTTTTTTAACTATTTGAAGAAATTATCCCATTCACAGGACAATAAAAAACTTTTGTCCCTTTTGAGTCATATTGTGTAGTTGGTTTTAAAATCAAGAGATGTTATTAAAAAATAATCAGTAATACATATCTAGTCCAAGGAAACTAAGAATCCTAATTATAGATATTACCCTATGTCACTCATTAATTGCCTTTGTTTTGGAAGGGTCCACAAATATTCCTTTTTCTAATGAATACATACCCCAAGAATGATACATTCTCCATCCTGAACTCACATTTACTATAATTTTAATAACACATGACCCTTTAAAAATTAGTTAGAAAACTATATAAATTCTCATTAGGTTCCTCCTTGCTATTAGATCATATTAGAATATCATCCATAAAGGCTACCATAAATTTCCAATGTAATCTCTAAAGACTCTATTAAATAAATCCATGAATATTACTAGAGAATTTGTGTGTCCGAAAGGTATAATTATAAAATCACAGTGTTCATAACTTGTTCAAATGGAATTTTTGGGAATATTTTCAATAAATATATTTAATTGGTGATATCCTAAATGAAGTTCCACCCTAGATAAATTCTTTGACCCACATAGTTGATCGAATAAGACATCTATCCATGGAAGAGGATACTCGTTCTTTATCGTAATTCTGTTGAGCTCTATATAATCAATGTAGAGGTGTATTGATCCATCCTACTTCTTGACATTGCAAACTATTTCACCCCATGGTGAATCACTCGTGAATATAAAACCCTTGTTCAAATTCTCTTGTAACATCATATTCAGTTTTTCCCACTCAATGGTGGAAATTCTATAAGGTGCCTTTGACATAGGTAGGGATCCAGAAATAAGTTCAATTGTGAAATAAAAAAACACTAGATTAAAACATGATTCATAATTTACCAAAAAAACACATCTAACTCAAAACAACCATGAGATAAAAGATCACCCACAACACATAGATCACAAATAATCACAAAATATAAATGAAGGATAAATCACATAAGAAATAAAATATGAAAATGTAAGGGGGAAATATAAAAAGAGGCTTACCTCAAAATATCATATAGGAAAAGCTTCATGGATCCCAAAATGGATCAAACTCTATTTTTTCTTATCATGGTGTCACCTCGATGAATTTATTAAGATGTATTATCCAACTGCACTAATGGAAAGTCATTGGATTATTATGTAAATATGACTTAGAATACCCAAAGTGGACACAATAGAAGAAAAAAAAGTGAAGAAACCTTTTTACAAGAAGAAAAAACAAACAAGGAAAGATCAAACATAATAAGATCCTCTAGTTCAAAATCCTCATGTGATGGGGAATCACTACCAATACCAAGTTAATCTGGGATACCAATGACCATAGGATTCCCCATAGAAACTATCCTAGAGGAAAATTCACCATAAATTAGCTTCTTGTGAAAGTATTTACCAGATGAAAGAACTCAGTCCTTCATCTTGAGTGTTAGATCCCACAGAATGATATGGGTTTTCATTAAATGACTCTAAGAAACATCAAAAGAATATGGAATTATCTATTTGATGTTTGGAACATATCCCTTAACCATTTTTAACCTTGTTTAACAACCAGAATCTCTTCCTCATTCTTCACCTTCACCTCCTTATGGAAAAATGATTGGATGAAATTGGTTATAAATAAATCTCAAATCATCCCTACATGAAATGATGATAATGAGATAAGATTTCATTGATCCAAACCTTATACCTAAAACATTACCAATATAAATTGAACCCTTATAGATTATATAGTTAAAAAGGAAATGAAAATAGTTTCAATTTCCTTGAGCCACTCCAATGCCTCAAGAAGACCTCAATTACCATTGAAAATAGGAATCATATGAGAACAAATTATTTCCACCACCTCATTATGATTTTGAGAAGAGTCAACAATTGAAAGATATATCTAAGAAACCTTCAAGACCATTTTGGGATGCATACTCCAGATTACATAAAAGAAAAAATGGAAAAAATAATGATTCAAAACCAAACTATCACTAGAAAATGTGATTTCTTATAAGAAGTGGTGATCATGCACATACCCATGACCTACATATTGATCCCAGATGATCCTATCTATAGTATACCTAAGACCCAAAATAAAAACGTTCTTCTATGATAATATTTTTTCTTGAATCTGTCTAGGTCAACCCTAAACAAAACAATCGAACCAGTCCACTACAAGGCTTTAAGGGTATCCACAATAACTAAGGGGTGACAAAAAGTGACAGGGAATCAAAATATAATTATTGAGGATGATTTCTCCCAATAAAATAAAAAAAGAGAGAATGCAACAACATAAAGAAAAAAATAAACCACTAATAAAAAATATTATGATCTAGATATTAAAAAAACAAATACTAAAACCCAACCAAAAATAGAAATGATCTATATATATCCTCTTAGTCACCACTATCCACAAGAAAAAGTAACTCCATGGGTGAACCTAAATGAGAACAACAATCTTCCAAATTGATTGGTTCTACTAATTTCGAGTGGAATAAGTAGGGAGAATCCATACAACAACATAGTAGGTAGGCCCCAAAAGTCCATACATGACCTTTCCCAATATTTTCTAAGAATAGTAATTTAGAATTATAGTTAGATAATATGGTTCTTTAATTTATAGAAACTATATAATCATTTTCCAAAAATCCATTTGAAAAAAAACATTGATTTTAATTTCATATCAATTATTTGAAAATCAATTCTAAAATGATTTCCAAAACCTATATAAGTAAAAAAAGGATAAAAATAAAACATAAGAATCAAGGTATGTAAAATGAAAAATTATAAAAGAAAAGGAAGAAGTATATGTATTGGTAGATACATGTTAATAGTATAAGACAATATTTTTATAACTAGAACCAAATCATATAGTTTACATAGTAATGGGAATTTTATAACCATCCATTGAGGATACTTTAGATATACTCGATTTAGAACCATATTCCTTTGTGTGATGTGATCCATAGTCTATCACTATCCTAGCTTCTATACTATTATAAAAACAGTGAAACTCCGACCATTTCCATTCACATACTATTTGGGATCTAGTCCATATCACCATAAGATATTGAGTAACCCACTATGGATAATCAAAATGAAGTGTAGGATCCTATAAGAATAGTATAATGTAAAATTAAGAGTCCATCACATGATTTACACTAAACTTAATGAAAATATTGCAATATTTATTCCTTTTTCACTTTTTGACACACTCCATGCAGAGACCCTCACTAAATGGTGGACAAACATTAGGGTTCCCATTACATAATTTTTTTACAAGCACCAACCAGGACTACACATCATGAGTGTTTTAGACCATTTTTTTCAAGTAACACATCAATGTTCTAATCAAGAATAATTAAATCAGGATCAATAAATATTTTACAATGAAGTTTCCAATTTTAAAATAAATACCTTAGTGTTTGAAATCCTAAACAATTTACCGGGAATGAATATTCCTTCCAAATCCATTTAAAAAACCATTGAGGTATCTAAACATAACATCCATGGTCCCAAATAGGATTTCTATGATTCTAAATAGGATTTTGATGAAATATTTATAAATAAAAATTTAAAACTGCATTTGGGAGACATTTAGAAACCTATAAATCATTTATAAAACATTTAGAAACATAGAAAACACTTGTGGATAAACCTGATTTTGGGAAAAAAATACATTCTATGTAATTTAGCATTTATTTGATTCAAAATTATATATATACACCTCATACACATTTTTAGATGATAATATCAAGATCTAATATATACAAATGTCTATAATAATGTCAAATCTTCAATCAAAAAATCACGAGGAAGAATCATAATACAAAATAAGATTCTTCACATAAAAATCAAACCCAAAATGATGGAAAACTATACAAAGAACAATTATAATTTCCATCCAATGTTCATCATATACCAACAATTACAAATAAAATTTCAAAAACCCATATTCTTTTTAAAGGAAACATATTATTTTATCAAAAAATAAACATACCTATTAAATACATATATATATATATATATGAATACTACTAAAAATCATAAGGAAAACCATTTGGACCTCAAAAAAAATAATATACAAAGACATATAAATTCATCATAACAGAACACAAGAAAGAAGAACAAAATTAAGATTCATTTAAAATATATAATGAGTCATTCGGTATGTTTAAAAAAGTAAGTGTATGGAAACAATTACCTCAATAGTGTGTGAATTTGAAAAATGTCTGCGATAGGGGAGATCTAATCCCAAGAGGCAAACTAAACACCCTAAATAAAAATAAAAAACAAGAAAACATTGTTTCCCCTCCTAAAGGGTTATTCCAAGAGAAACCACAATCTTAGAATAATAAGGAACAAATAGGGGAAGAATATAAGATGACGAACACTCTCAAAAATACAAAAAACATTCCCAATAATGAAGGAGGGATCTTTAATCTAAGGAGGGGGATAATTTAAGGTCACCCTAGGCTCCAAAGTGCCTCCTCAAATGAATGGTTAGAGAGGGGTTTGAATGGTGTTAAATCATAAGATTTATGAACTTAGAATTTCACATTTTTGATAATCTAGGAAAGGGACATAGTTTTGCAAAAAATTTAATATCATCGCACACTCTACAAGAAAGGAAGCAGATCCTCACCTAATTTGGATGTACAATATAGAAAACGTGTGTAAAATAGGATCTTTGACATAGAAGCTAATCACCCTCACCCAATCAATCTATATGGTCTGAGGAACTGTGTTCCATCCATGTCTCTTAGGTCTGTGAATATTATTAACACCATTGGAAATTTTTGCATGATTTACTTTGACTATGAACAAGTTGTGCGACAGTTTTCATACACCCCAAGATATTCGTACAGTTTCATATTTATCAAAAAATATTTGAGAAACAAATATGTAATAAAAATGCAATATAAATAGTGAAAGAAAAAAATTAAATGAAAAATGATGATTTTATTAATAGGATTCATGGTTTCCCTCCAAACAGTGAACACTATCCATGGACAACACCAAAAATAGGTCCGAAATTAAAAAACAAAAAAAATCAACAAGGAGATATATATAAAAAGTAAAAATGAAAATAAGATCCCAAAAATAAAAAATAATTAAAATTAAAACCATGGAGAGTGAGTTATATGTGTTGTAATTACATAATAGGTTATTAAATATAGTTTATAAGATGACTATATATCATGGAACTGTAATTTTAGATTAATAAATAGTACCTTTAATCCCACTTAGTTGAATATTATAAAACCACCTATATAAAAAATAAGTATCTTAATAACCAATTTAAGAACCATATTCATTTATATAATTTTTTATGCATCATTTATAATTATACTATATTTATATATATTAGTTAGTTACTTTCTATTTTCAACATCGGGTGAGCGTAATCTTGATCATCATGAACTTGTTTTGTAGTTGAAGTGTTATTATTTATTCATATCCCAATCTTATTCATTACAATATCAAAACATTTACTATAATATATTATTTATAATTATTTATAATTTTATAATTTTATTAAAATGGAATATTGGTGATGATCTTGATTGATGAAATCGACGATGACCATAATTTGGAAATTTTTTAACGAATGTGAATTGATATATTAATTAATGACTTTAATATTAATGTTAACATTGATTAAATAGAATAAAATAATTTTTTTAATTAATTATATAATTTATTATAAAAAAATAAATTTCAATATTCATCTATGATTTAAATTAATGTTCGTATTTATGTTGATAGTTAAACTGACCCAAACAAGACCATACCATAATTAATGGATCATTATGTAGTGATATATTTGTAATATAATTATACATGAACAATAATGAAATTATTTAGTGTTTATTATAATGATATATCATAATTATAAAGAATTATAAGTAATATTTAACCAATATGAAGTTATAACATATAATGAATAAATCATTTTTTCTCTTAGAAAAATCTTTTAGACGATTTAATTTTCCATAAATATTTATTTCTCACATTGTTAATAGGTTGTACCATATTATTCTATATGACCTTCATAATTTTATAAAAATAATTTATCCATTAATACAACTCTCATTACTTCTTATTAAATACAGTTATGAAATAAAAATAAAAATATGAATCAATCATTTTATGGTGGCTGTAGTATACACACATTCATGGTTGACAATTTAATTTCACATAGAAAGAGAGAAATGTATAATATGTTATATCACTTAAAAATATAAAATATGATAAAAATATATATGTTAAATTCAATATTACTACCATCTATATAAGGTGGTTAAGTAAACTAAAAAATGGAGCTTCATGGAGGCGGTAGTCTGGACACATTACCAGATGTCATTTTTTTCCATAACAGAAAAGTGGAAAGGTGATTGATAGATTTAAAATTAGTATAAAAAAATACATTTTGAATGTAATATTGATTCAATTATATAAAAATTATAAAATAATATTTTGAAAATTAATATAGAATTGATAGTCAATGTGGGAAAATTAGTAACCACATTGAGGGATTTTGCTTTCCCTTGGAGGAGTCCATAGAAAGGGAGTGATTAGTATAATATCTCAACAAAGAAACATTAATTTGATGAAATATTATTCTAGGGGAAGGATCAAGTGTAGATTTTAAATTGGAGAAAAAAATTTCATTGGTATTGAAGGGGTGGGGACAAGCCTCTTTTATAATTCAGGAGAATTGATTTTTTGTAAATATTTTAACATAATGTAACAGGATCACATGTTTAACATGTGTTTTGGATATAAAAATTTAAAATAATTGATTTTGGTATTATAAGGTTGATAAAAAAATAAATTTTTAATAAAACACATGTTTCAAACAGGTTTTTAACTCTTTTACCCTTTTAATTTTTACTTTTATCATTTTGGGTTGTATCGTGAAAACAAGATTTTACCAAATTAATTTAATTTTTAATTTATAAAAATAAAATAACTATTAATATGTAATTTATACATAAATATTCTAAATATTAAAATAATTTTATAAAATAAAATTTATTTTTGTAATAAAACTCAATTTGAACATTATCGTTTGTAACACATAAAAATATGTTTACATAAAATGTAAAATCTAATCATAAAATTTATGTGTTGGATAAAAATAAAATGAACATTATTTTATTTTAAATAGTTTGATTATCGAAAAAATACGTTTTATGTGACTTTCAAAACAATCTGAAACTGAATTTTACTAAAATAATATTAAATTATAAAAAATCAAAAGAATTTTCTTTTATTAGAAAATATAAGTTATATTCATAAAATTTTAAAAATAGGTTTAATAAATTTTAAATAGTATTTAAAAATAATTATTTTAAATCCTTGAAAAATTATTTGATCAGTTAAATTTTTTATAAATTTGTAGGTCATTCTCATATAATAATAAATTTATAAAAGTTACACTTTTGATAAAAACTGAATCATTCATTATTCACCTAAAAACCAAGTATTTAAAAAAAATATTAAATAATCATCTTCAGATAATATTGACATTATAAATTAAAAAGTATTTTTTTTATTTCAAATTGAAATATGAATTCTAAATAAATTAACGAATAATGTGTCTTTAAAGTGTGCATTATATAATCATTTTGGGATGTTTTTTTTTACCTTCTCTATTAGGGTCTTGGATACTATATTATCCCTTCTGTAAAATAATTTCATCAAAAAAATTATATACATATCATATGATGAACAAATATCGATATTGTTTCCGCATATATTTTTCATGGTCCCATGTTTCCTTCTCAAGATTTTGATTTATCCAAAATACTTTCAGAAGAACAGTTATCTGATTTTGAAACATGTTCTCTTTACTATGATGAACATGAAAAGATCCTAATTTAAAGAAAATTATGTTTCCAAATCTATTAGCTAATTTGTTAATATATCCATTGGACATAAAATGTATTTCCCCAATAACGAATCATTGAAGATATTATGTAATTTAGAATAAATGGTTGTCCTAACTAATTGATAAGCTATAGATCCAATTCCGTCTCGAATTTAATAAAGCCCAATATACCTAAGGATTACATAATTTATTTTTGAAAATAAATCAAATAATTTTCGTGGTGAAACTTTAAAAAAAACATGATCCCCAACTTGAAATTCCCTAAATTTCCTTCAATAAGCATCATATCACTTTTGTTTAGTTTGATCTTATTAGATACGATCCATAATAATCTACACATTCATCGTTATCTCCCCTACATGTTTTGTTCCTAATAAATACCTTTCTCCAATAAAATTTCAATAATTTGGATTTCAATATATCATCCCAAATAATTCCTTATACATTACCATCTGGATTCTCGAATTGAAAGTATTGTCATATAAATATTCCACAATCAGAAAATACTAATTCCATGCTACTTGAAAGTGAAGATAAGATGATCTTAGAATATTTTCAATTGTTTTAACAGTCCATCACAACACCTTATCAAATTGGGGATCATAGGAGATGTTTAAATGTACCATGGTGTTGATATCCTTTTAAATAATCTTAGAGAACTTTTCCCTGAACCATGGGTCAAAATCAGATATAATCAATAAAGGTTACATGTGAGGTCTTTCGATTTAATTGATATATAGTTATGAAAGGAAATCAAGGGGTAGATATTCAATTATAACAATGAAATGTGTAGTATTGGGATGTTAATTAACAATTATTAATATAGAATAATTATCCCTTGGACTCTTCAGTATTCTTGTGTAACAGTTCATCATCAAATTTAACCACTTACATATTAGTATAGACTGAGGTTGCATGACTCCCTTAAGATTTTATAGTTTATCCTTTACATACTAGAACACCAAGAATATAGACATATAGCCATCAATTTACCAATTTATAACATACCCCCAATAATATTATTAAAATTCCCATTACATAACTGTGTTATTAGGGTGTACTGATAAATTTGAGCTATGTGCTCCATCTAGTAGATCTCTCTCTAGTGCAGGTATCAATGGAAAACAAAAAATCTTTCCAAAATTCAAAAATTCATCTTTATAAATGATGTCTGTTATTTTTTATCTTTCAATACTTTAATCATCTATTATCAATCCTTATCTTCTTATTGGTATATGTCTTTATTTTCTGTTAGAGAAAATTTTTCATTTTTCTTGAAAAAGAAATGATGGCTCCCCTTCCTTAAAAATTTCTATATCTCTCTTTACTAGATCTCTAAAAATAGTATCCCTATTAATCCTCATCATTGTCAGAACTCCTTGGTTAACAGAACTTAATGCATTAATTTCATTTATTTATCTTCCTAGGGTGGTAGTGTACTATGTAATCATAGTTTTTAAGATGCTCCAACCATATTCTTTTCTTCAGGATGATATCTTTCTAATAGAAAATATAATTTAATATATTTATAGTCTGTATATGTATCACATATTTATATATAGTGAATGTTCCTCAATATCTTTAAGGAAAAATATTACCACTTCTAACTGAAGATTATATGATTTATAGTTCTATTCATGCATCTTAAATTGCATTAATTCATAAGAAAATAATCTAGAATTATGGAAAATGAAACAACCCATTACTTTCATCAATGTATCACTATATATTAAAAATCATTCCATCACAAATGGAAAATTCAGTACTGGTTTATTAATAAATATCTTAGTTATCTCTTAAATACCATCTTCACATTCCCCAAACCATGTGAAATTAACCCCGTTATATTCCAACATGGTTAATAAGTTGGATAATCAATAACTTTTTTGAACAAAAAAATGATATGAATCAACTAAACCAAGGAAAAATTGTATCTCATATATATTAATTTGTGTATTAAATGATTTAATACCTTTTTCATCAAATGATCAAAATATATTCCATACTCATAGCCAATATGGACTAGAAAAGAAACTTCATTGAGATAAAATTACCACTTACTTAATTTCAAATATAAAAACTTTTATATAAGGGTTTCAAATGTTATTCAGAGATGGTTCTCATGATCTTCAAAACTTTTAGAGTATATTAAGATATCATCAATGAATACCACTATTATCTTATCAGGATATTTATTAAATATTAGATTCATTGAAACCATAAAAAATAATGGGAATTAGTCAGTCTAAAAGTCATTATTGTAATCTTATAATGTGCATTTATTTAAAAAAATTCAATCTTCACTATATCCTATTTATTCATCGATAAATAACGATAAACATATTTGATGGTTATCATTGAAAAATATTGAGGTTCTTGTAGTTGATCAAATAATTCATCAATCCTGGTAATGTATACCTATTCTTAATAATAATGGAATTTATCTCCTTATAATTGTTGTACAATCTAACCAAAGGATCCTTATTTTTAATGAATAAAATTGGGGCTCCCCATTTTGATATACTATGGAGTATAAATAACTCCCCACAAAACTCATGAAGTTGTTTATTTGAATCTAACATCTATACTTTTTCCATGATATAATTATTATTATTATATGGTTCATTCATGATGAATAATTCTAGTGGTAAAATAATATTCTCACTCTGGTGGATGACTAGGTGATTCCCATAGAAATAAATTAATGTATTTTCTATAAAATGATTAAATAATATATCCTTACTATTTTATTCCTATAAATAGTTTATATTTTATCTTTCTTTTCTTTAATAATTTTTTTAAGGTGAGATACTGGGGGAAGGACTAAAAAAGAATTAAGAGGTGAAGTCTCTCCCTTAAAAATAAGGGATTATATACCCCATTTAAAAATAATATTCTCCTTATCTTGATAATAAATTATTAAATTATACATTGAGATCAAATACATACCATGTATTAAGTCAAAATCATCCATTGATATAACAATCATGTTTTCCATATGGGAATATCGATTCATATTAATAGATACTTCTAAATAAATCATCATTACAATAAGAATCTCATTATGAGTCTTAACATTAGTCACCTTTATCATTGTATTAGGGGATTATTACATGTTCTCATCAAACATAAATGATATAAAGGAGTTCATATATCCATAATAAATTAATGAATTTCCAATTTTTTATTTTAGGATCAGTGTAACTGCTATCACATAATTGGGAACTTCTACCTCAGATGTAATGATCAAATAATCTAGGCCTTTCTACATCGAATATTTCTAAGGTATATTCTCTTGATATTTAGGGAATTTATTTATATATTTCCCCATCTCCTTATAGTTGTGTCATTGAAAATCAATAACTTATTCCTTGGATTTACATTCGTGGGATTGAAGGAAATTTTTTATAGACATGAAACAAACTCCAATTTTCTTTAATAAAACCATAAATTATTTCATTCCATGATTATTAAATGTTTGTATATACACTCTTCTATTATTTCCCTTTAATATACATTTATTATCCTAGTTATCAATATTACTCTTCTCATCCATATTGAATTTGAAGCCATAAGTTTTAGAGAACTCATTTTCTATCAAAATCGTACTCGAGACTACGTCCTCATATAATGAAAATTTATGAGAGGATAATTTCATTTTAAGGATTGAATTTATCCCATAAAATAAATGACCAATTATAATTTTAACACTATGTACATTGTCTTTAACATGTATAGATTGAATCACAATGTTATCCTCATACTCAACAACAATATCCTCCAATTATTGTATGATATTGAGGAATTTAATTTCCATTTTAGAACTTCTATCATGAGGAAGTTATATTTTATAGATTAAACCCTTAAAATTTTCAATTAGATGCACTCTATCTCAATTTCCTCTTTAGTTATCTAAATTAGTGACCTCCATTGATCTACATCTTCCTTTAAATGATATTCTATGATGGTGACCCTTTCCCTTTCACTACATCACAATGTAAGGGATATATTTTATAGGGACATGATCCATTGGTTAGATTCCAACATAATAGTAGTTACATGGAATGCGGGAGGTTGTTATTACATAAATCAGTCCAACAAAGTTAGTCCATGTTAGATATCAGTAGGTTACTATATCTTTGTGATGTTTTTTTTCCATCACCAGGGTCAAATGTCTTAATATGGTTATGATATGATAATATATAACTCCAACCAAATGAAATTTCCTATGATGAACATCCCTACCCTAACTATGGGTTTTTTTAGAGTTTCAACACCCTCTATTTGTGACCATCTATAAGTAATAGCATACACATAATTAGTGCAAGATATTTAATTATAAAATATAATTCCTCATAGGTATTATATGAAAACATTGACATAAAATGTTAATGGTTTTCCATATTATTTGGTCTATATAAAAATGTTTATCCAAATATAGTTTCCACGGTTTCTACTAAGCATCCTATGATGTCTATTGAAAAAACATAGTCACTAGAAACATTGAACACATAGTTATATTACATTATTGGTATATTAAACAGTAGATACTAAAGAATATAATATCGTTATAGTATATTAATAGAATATGTATACATATTTTTCAAACCAAACATGAAAATATAAAATAAAACATAGAAACTCCAATAGAACATTATTATATTCTCCTGTAGATCATTAAAAATTACACATTAATCACTTCCAGTTTTATTATGGAAATGAATAAATAAGTGTGAGCTCAAATTATTTGTAAGTATTCCCATAAAAAATATATCATAACATAATAATAGAATATATATAATGAGAGAAAAATAAATGAATGATCAAAATAACTCCATATTCCAATAAAAAAGGGCCCACATTATCCATGAAAATAAATAAAAATATGGATAAAAAGTACTGAAATCATATTGATGGAATGCATAATTCCCAACATCATAAATATACTATCAAGAACATGGGTTAAGACATCATACATAAATTTCCAAGGAATATTATAATAACCTAGTATGTTTTTCTTGTCATACCTACTTATATATCAAGGGAATATCTATACTGGTCACCACTCATCACTAATTATGCCTAATACATTCATCATATAAAATAATTAATATTATATAAAATAAATAACCAGCATGACTTAGTAATCAATAAACATCAATATTCAAATAACAATAATAAAAATTAACAATACTTTTCAAATCAATAAATGTAGTAATGTCTCTATAATGGAGAATATACCATAATAAACATGTGAACAAAGAGGTATTCTCAATGTAATAGGAAGTACCCTTATTAAACAAATAATGATAAAGTGGAAGATAGGGAACATTCAATGTGTTGGGTTATCAATAGAATATAATAGTTTATCTAAGCTATTTATAACTGTAAGAGGCCAAATAAATGGTAGGAAATTAATTCATTAAGGTTCATTAGGAGAAAGTGAATTATCAAAAGTGTATTACCAAAGAGTGTTTATCCAACTGACTATTCTTTGTCCCACACATCTTGCACCAAATAAATATTGAGTTGATAATATACTAGCCTATTTAGAGTGATTTACCCATGGTTAATCAGTTAAATAACCTCATACAATTTACAATATCTATACATGGATATAATTTCTAATAGAACTACACAGACACTTTACTTTCCAAAATTTAGGATTTTTTTGGGAATTATGATGGATTTAGGTAACATTTCAATAAAAATTTATTAAAAAAAAGAATTTCTAATAGAATATTAAATATTATGAATAATGGGATAATCATGATATAAAATATTTAAGTGGTATTATTTATTCCATATAATATAAAAAAAGATGTAGAACATAACCATACCTCAATGAATTTGAAATTTGAGATAATAAACCCTTAACATTAATCTCATATAGTAGAGATCTAACCTCATGTATAAAAAAAACAGTGTTAATCACCTATTTTAGACCCTTATTCATACATATATCCTTTTCAACAATAATTATAATTTTTCCATACATTTTATTAGTTATTTACTATCTACTTGCAATATCGTGTGTGAGTAATCTTCATCATCTTGAACTAGATACATAATAATAGAGTTCTTATTAATTTATTTACCAATTTTTATCATTATCATATCATTTAAGATACTATAATTGGTGGTTTATAATTATTTATAATGTGATAATTTGATTCAATGATAATCTTGGTTATGATTCGTAAATATAAAATCAAATATTAACAAGTTTCAGTGTTTTTAACGATTATACATTAGTATATTAATTAAAACATTTAATATTATTTTTAGCAATCATGAACTAAAATATGACAGTTATTAACTTATTCATATCATATGTTACTATAAATTAAAGTCCCATAGTCATTCATGATATAAATATATATCAATCTCAAGTAGCTTCTTAAATCAACCGAAGCAGTAACATAACCTAATAAATGGATGATTTTGAAGTGATTTAGTTGTAATATCATTATAATGGAAGAATAATGAACCTCTTTAGGGTTTATTTTTTAAAAATAAAAATTTTAAAGAAGAATGAAATCAATATAAACCTATAAAATGTTACTATATAGAACACAAAATTATTATTTTCATAGAACACTCTATAGGACAGTTGAATTTTCCATGATTTTTATTGATCATTATTTTACAAGGCTACCAAATTTTTCATTAAAAAACATTAATCATGTCATAAATTTTATAGTTATCTACTAAATTCATTCTCAATAATAACCTTCAAAGATTGGGATGAAAATAAAAATGAGAAAATAAATTATTCAATGATGGTGGTTGTCTTCATGGTTAATGATTTCATTTTCCATAGAATGATAGAAATGTATAATATGTTTTATTATTTCAAAATAAAAAATATTTTATAAATAAAATATAAATTTATTAAATTCAAAATTATAACCATATGTTTAATGATTTTAAGGAAAACAGATCATGACACTTTCTCGATGCGACAATCCACACACATGTATGAATATAGATATTTGTTTCCCTTTAGGGAAAATAGGAATGCTGTAGAATAACTATTATCTTATAATAAAAATCTTAATTATGATTTTTTTTTTCATTTTATCATAATTATAAAAATATATCCAGAAATGTAATATATAATGGAAAATAAATTATGATGAATTTTTACACATGTTGAGGAATTAGGCATTCCATTAGTGGACTCCTTAGAAATTGAGGGAATATGATAATATCATTTTAACAGAGTCTTAATTTAGAGAAATATGATTTTATAATAAGGAATAATGATATAGTTTAAATAGCTAAACAATTTTTTTAGTCATATTGAAGGAGTAGTGAGAGACCCCTTTTATAAGTGGCGAGAATGTAATTTTTGTAAATCATTCATCATAGTATAAAGACATAACATGTTTCACATGTCAATTAGATCCAAAAAATGGAAGATAATATATTTTTTTATGAGATAATGTTGTTAATAAATTAACAATTCAATTGAACACATGTTTTAAACATCTTTTTTTGTCTTCACTCTTACAATTTTCACTTTTAACATTTTTTTTTCTATCATAGTGACTAGTTTTTACCATGGTAATTTAATTTTAATAAATAAAAATAAAATGTACCTTATTAAATAATTTGGTCATAAATATTTAAATCTTACAAATAATTTTATCTGATAAAATTTCAATGGGTAATAAAACATAATATTAACATTAGAGTATGTAACATGAAAAAGCCTGTTTTTAGAAAAAGTGTATTTAATATTTAAATTTATTTGTAGGAAATCGTTTAAAATGTATTTATATTATATACATTAGTTTATTATAATGATATAAAATATAATAGGATATAAAAGAAATAAAAAACCTACTTTAATAAAATAATATTTAATTAAGAAAACAAAAAACAATTTATTTTTTTTAGAAATTATTAATTAAGTTCATTTAATGATAAACATAGATTTTAAAATTTTAATATATTTTTTCAATATATATATTTTTATTTATGAAAAAAAATATTTGATCAATTAAAAGTTATAATAAATTTATAGGTCTTGACCATATAATAATAAAGTCATAAAAGTAACCATCTTGATGAAAAGTGTTTTTTACTACTCATGTAAAAATTATATATTTTAAAAAATAATATAAATAAATATGAATATAATTTAGAGATTGAAAATCCAAAAAATGAAGTAAATTTAGAGAAATTAAAATTAAAATTTAACTATAAATTAAATTTCGTAATAACGATCCATTAGTGTGCACTTATATGATATATTTAGGATGTAGTGTTTACCCAATATAGTAGGGTCTTGGGTACTATAATTATATTAGTTTTTATTATATTTATGTTTTTATTGGAATTTAAAATAACATATTTATTTCTATCTAGTTAATATTTCATATGGATTAAATAGGTATATTAAAAAGTGTGTATTTTTTCTTTTATGCTTAAAATGTTAATATTTTTCAAATAAAGTATTTAAAAAATTTATTTGATTATAATTCTGTATCATTTAAACGTGATTTAAAATTTTGATTATTTTAAATACATAATTTTCTTTTCTGTGGGTAAAATTAAATTTAAACAATGACCACTTTTTTAATGCTTTCTAGAAAATTGAGAGTTTACTTTCATAGATGTACTTTAATGTAGAATTAAAAGGATTTACTTTTAATGGGTATTAATGGGGTGTGGGATGAATAAATTCTGGGATCTTTTTCTGACAAAGACATATATTTGTTTATTTCCTTTTCAAGTTCCACTTGGTTATTTCCATTTTTCATGGGTTTCTAGTTCATGTATGTTGGTGGTGCCACAAAACAAAGTATTTTATTGAATTTTGAAGATGTGGGATCATGAACAATGTTTTATTTTGGTATTTTCTTTTTTTTTTGTATGTTTGATTAGATATTTAAAATTTATTCTAGTTTGTTTTTTATTAATATTGGTTAATTTATTAAATATTTATTTTATTCACAATATTATGATTTTTTACATCATATTAGTTTTCTTTTTGTTTCATAATTGATGTATTAAGTTGTGCCATAATTGGTTTTCATTATTATTGAATCAATTTATTTTTTATACAAGATCATCCATATATTATAGTGAAAATTCTAGAGTTTTAGGTTAAATATTATTTTTATTTTTCTTTTATTAGATGAAATCATTTCCACTTATGTATGTTTGATTCCCGAACACTAGTTCTCTGTATACGGGGATGTGGAATGACCTTTAGGGGTTTATGTGGGTTTAAATTTCTTACCCACATAAAGAGTATCAATTTTTAGTTCATGAAAAAATAGTATCATATTTTGGTTTTGGTTTTGTTTTATTTTTTACTCATTATTTATGGGAGTTATGGTTTTCAGATTAGAAGAGGTATGTAAGATTAAGTATCTAGAAGACACATTCCGCAGTAAACCATTAGTATATAGGGAAGGGTAGGTATGTTTAATTCTTTTATGAGGATTTATTAATTCTTCTATATGGGTACAATTACATATTTAAATAAAATTGGAAAGTGAATAAATGAGTTGCATTGGAAGGGTGCATGAGATGAAAATAATGCACACAGGACATGTGGCTTGGAAGCATATGGTTTTGATATGTTCTAAATGATTTTTATTTTTTTATAATAACCACATTAATTTATTATGATTTATATTATTTATAACTATATGATATTGATATACTTTTACCATGGTTTACCTAAAATATGAGATAAATTGAGATGATTTTATTGAGATATTTTTACCAAGTGATTATTTTTGTTTTACCCTTTATGTTGTGACTTTTGGGTTTTCAAATTTTAGAATTTAAAAATATTAACCAAAATTGATTTTCTAAATATCCTTGAAATTCATTTTATATTTCTATTTTTATGTGGAAGACTTTCAGAAATCATTGTCATTAGTTTAAACTAGTTATTAGTTCTTTCAATGTATTTCAAGAAACTTTTAAATGGTTTTAATATGGAATTTTACATTGAATGTTATAAATGTGGATAAATTTGAAATATAAATCATTGTAATGGATTTATTTTTGAAATAAAATAGATTAAAAAGTTTGGTTTTTTCAATTATGAAAAATGTTTTTGATTTTTAATGTGTTTAACTTATAACCATTATCATTTATGAAAAATTTACATCTATTTTCGGTTTGGAAAACATGGAAATATTGGTTTGAGGTAAGAGGCAGTAAATTAATTGGTAATTAAATTAATTTAATAATTTATAAATGGGTTACAAATATTAAGATACATGAATTATTTCAGAAACAAAAAAGTATAAAATGATTTGTAGTTCTTTTAATGGACTAGTATGTTTTTATCATTTATGTATAATGTTTTAGGTATTCATGAGTTTTATATGATTGTGAATGATTTTTCTCTTAATAAATTGATTACACGAATAAATGAGAATACCGATGTTTTTTGTTAGAGATTTAATATTTCATATGTTTTTTTATATCCTGAATATTTTAAATTATATTTTTATTATTATCATTGGAAATATTCATTTTTGGTTATGTAAGGTGGATATTGAATCTTGTGGATTTAAGTGGTGTTTTGTGTGTTATTCTCCAATTGGTTTGAAAATTTGTAGAAACTTTCATCAAACTATGATATATTATATTTAATTGGCATATTGTTCTCATTTATGTTGGGGATATTTTATGTGTTAACAGTGGTTTATGTTTTATAGGGTATGATAATTTTATAATGCATAAGTATTAAAATAATTTAGCTATTTAAATTTTTTTCTTTATGATTGAATTATTTCTTTGTTGATGAGAATCCATTGGTTTTGTTTTAATTTTATTGATATTTGATTTTTGGAAGACAGAAATATTTTTTTTTGTGGATAACAGTCTCTATGTATTAGGTTTTGATGAAGGGTTTTATGATGTTTTATAAAGTATTTTAAAATATGTGAAAAATATCCCTTATTGTGTTAGTGATTTTCTTTCAATGAATGTCCATAAGAATTTATAGGGATTTAATTTTTTATGTTGGTGACTTTGTAGAAAACCACATCGGTACAGGTTAGTGAGATTCTTGGTAAATTTTAAATTTTGGATTTAGAGTGACGAGTTAGAGCTTTGATAATATTTTAGGTTTTTTTAGGATGATTCAATAGTATTATTCAAGTATAAGATCACCCCTAGTAAGTAATGTAGTTTTGGTGCTTAAATCTTTCATCTGGAAGGGTGTCATAGTGTGATTAATGTGAATTATGTCATGATGATGTTTTTATGAGGGTCGATACCTCTTTCTAGAGTAACCCATGTCATGACCTTGAGGGGCCACAACATGATGATGCTTGTCTGGGGATCAGGACCTCTGCTTGGAGGGATGTTATTCCATTACCCCGATGTGCTTTTCTATAATGGGATCTAGTTGAGGCTCCCACATTACCAAGGGGTTATTATTCCATGACCCAATGGGGTCATGATGTCACATGGCCAGGTAGGAAGCAACTTAATGAGATCCTCATGGTCAAGAAGCAAACCTCATGGCCATTTAGTGACCATGTTATAGGATTTTTTGTTAGTAAAATATTTTTATAAATTTTTGGGGGATCTATTGGGAACCTCCATTATAATTGTTTTCCTTCACGCTTTTGAGAAATGGTGATATTCACCCAATTCTCCCACCATTCTCATTGACTTCCCTTTTCTATGGGTAATTCTAAAGGGTATTTCCACTCCGATTCAAGGTAAGGGATAAAAAGTTATCCTCAATTTTTCTCCCATAGTTTCCTTTTAATTTTAAATCCCTTATTCTTTTTTAGAGAGTTGATTCCAAAATCAAATCATATAATCATTAAACATTATTACTATTTTGTGTGTTTATTTTAGAGGAGGTCCCAAGAGGAAATGTTCATGACATTTTTCATCGCTCTTCTTTTGGTATGATTCCTTGAGAGTTTATTTTGTATTTCTGATGATTTAATGTTTAATAAGTTATTAGTTTTGGTGATATAATTATATATTTTGTCTGTCTTAGGTATGGGAGTGGGACAGTAGTAGAATTCCCTATATGTCTCATGGTTAGACACCATTAGGCCTGTTAGTGATTTTGGCATTGATTATAAAAGGGTGGGAATTTTGTTCTTGATGCATGCTTTATTTATTTTATGATGATTACGGTTGGGATATTTCTTAATTACCTGTAGGATTTCTCAATGATCATGGGATTTCTTTATAGGACTTTGGTTGAGGTAGCATGATCAATACACATATCCTTAAATTTAAAGAATTTAATTCTTGTGTATTTTTTACACATTATGGTTACAACATAAAAATAAAAAATAAAAAAACGTTTTTTCTCACCTAAATGTATTAGTTTCTCTCTATGTTTCTATGTGAATATAAAAGGGGTTTTATGTTTTGCATTATAATCCACTAATATAATGTAAAAAAGGTTTTTTTTAAATGTATTAAATTATATTTCTAAATTGTTTTTGCTTATTGACGATTTTATATGGATGAAACTCATGTTTTATAAAATGTTTTACGAAATAAGGATGAGAATAGTTTTTTTTTCTAAAGTTGTATTGTGATTTAATTATTATTTGGACTATTTCTTTTGAATTTTCAGGGATATTGAGATTTTAATATATTCGGTTTTTGTTTATGGGATAATATAGTGTTTTAATAACATTTAAAAAAGTTTTGTTTAATGTTTTAGTTATAATGATAGAAATTTATAAATTGGTTTTCCAAAATCTGTTTCCAAAGGCCAGATTAAAAAATTATAAAAAAGGTTTTCTCAGTTTATAAATTTTCTTAAATTGATACCCTTTGATAGGTTAGTTTAAATGATAAACTGATATTGATATTATATGGTTTGATATAATTATCCTGGTTAAGGGATGTGTTTCTTATATTATATTCTTAATAAGAAAAGGGATTCTTCTATTATGGGTGTTCAATGGTGAGTGTATATTATAATTCATGGTTTCTATATGTTTGATATATTACACTTAGATTTATAGGTTTGATTTCATGTTTTATATCTCCCACCTCCATTGATTATTCATGGGAACCTTATGTAATTATGTAAGGAAGAATAATTAAATTACAACTAGTTATTCCATTCCCTACATATCCTTAAATTACTCCACACTATCTAAATTATAATCTGATATGGATCTTATTACATATAGAATGTTACATAGTTATCCCTATTAGTCTACATAGGAATGAACATATACTGCAATGGATGAATATGATTGGTTTTTATCATGAAATAGTTTGATGATACTTATGTTCCTTGATACTAGTTCCATGACATGATATAATTTACCATTCCATTATTGGGTGTATTTTATTTCTGCATATATGTATATTTATTTATTTTCCTTTTCCATAGGTGGATGTTATTTTTTGTTTAATTCTAATTTCATTTGGGTTTTTCCCAAAATGTATATATGTTAGTGTTTTTGTATTTATAGTTTTCATGTTAGTGTTCGTTATCTTTAGGGATTTATTTCAGTTTAAATCCCAAGACTTATTTCTCTTATATTAATTTTCATGTAGTTTAACAATAGATATTAAAATGTTAGATATTTTTCAATTATTTTAAAATATAAATATATTTCAATGAAATGATATAAACTATTTTTTGAGTGTTATTTATTCTCCTCTAATATTGTTTTAAATGACTGATTATGTTTAATGGGTAAATCTTTTACCATGGTAAAAAAATAAATTTAAGTAATAATTGAATAATTATTTTTGTGATATAATATATAGTTTATAATCATATTTTTATTTTCATACAATAATTATTTGTATTTAATTTATAAGGGTATGTATAGGGTGTGGGGATGATACCTTTTGGTCCTTTTTCTCGTGTCTTTTTATATTTTAGGATTTTAAGGCTCTTCTTGGGTGTTGAATTTTATATTGGGCTTTATGTTATAGTATAGTAGGGGTACTAAACAAATGATTATTTTCTAGATACTTAGAGATATTTTATCAGGGATTTTGTTTTAATTTTATATTTTCTTCTTCTTATATATGATTCTATGAAGGAAAAAATTTCTAGTTTTATTTTTTTTTTATTTTTTCTCTCATTATTATTTTATTTTAGTCATACAAATATGTTTATTTATGTTGTGGGTTTTTATTTTTGTTTCTTTTTTTTGTATTATATTTTTTCCTATGTGTTCTCAGAAATTCTTAAAATTATTTATTTTTTATATGTGATCACTTGACTAATAAAATATGCATGATGTACTTTCTGGTGGGTGTTTTATGTTATTACCATTTTATTAAGTGAAACCATTCTGACTAATGTATGATTGATTCCCACAAAGTAGATTCAATCCCAAGGGGACTTGGTGTTCCATTCAGGCCTTATCACTGGATGATGCAGGCACATAGATTAATGGATCACAAGTTTGTTTCTTAAAAATATCCCACCTATAAATTTTAAACAGTGGTGGATCATCCATGTAGATATGGTTAAAGGTTGTGTATTATATTAATTATGATTGATATGGTACTTATATCATCCACCATAGTTTGATAGTGTTTTTATACCAACCGCTCAGTGAGATGATTCCAATGGTGAATCATCAACATTTTTTATGTTATATTAGTGGTGTATCATCCACCCAAGTTGTGTAATAGTGTTATATAATCCACCCTTGGATGGGAATTTATGATATATTTTCATCCTAGGACTGGGGATTCCTTATTTAGAAGTAAATGATTCATTTTACATTGATATTTATCAGTGATATATCATTCACTTGGATAGTTTGTGATGAAAATTCATCATTCCCCTATCACATTTAATGGTGATAGAACATTCAAGTGGACTACTGTATTAAGTTTGATACATCATTTATCCTCAATGTGTGTTCATACCGTATGTATATGATCCAATTTCAACATTGGATGAAGCATGCATAATCACATGTATATTGGCTATCAGGCATTCCATATTGTGATAGGGTTATTTATTAATTATTCATTATATAATTTTTTATCATTCAATGCTGAGTGTTCCCCCTTATTTACCAGGATTGTTAGGGATTTAATTATTGGAGATCTACTAAGTTATTATTACACTATTATTGATCACATTAGAAGCCACATATAATTTATGATTCATGAACTAGGTACGGTAAATGGATCTTATATTACTAATTGATGAGTTATTATAGATTGATCTAGATTATGATTTGAGAATGATCTCATAATTGTGAACAGTTTTTTGGAGACCTCATGTACATTCATTTACTTTTGGACCTTGCTGGGTAAGATCTACTCATATGAGATGATTTTTATGATGCCTCGATTTTTTGACATGTACATTATCTTAATATGATATAACATGATGATTTTTTACTATTGATTAGAGTGTATCTTTGATGAATATATTTCATGTTGATGTGATATTTTGATGAATGATTCTTGATATTTTCCCTTCTGAACTAAATAGTTATTCTAAATGAGGTTATAAGCTCCCCATTTGTCATATATCAACCCTCACCATTAGTAAATAGTATTTTATATATAGGGATGTAGGCCTGATGTTTGTAGTAACTCAGTTCATTCATAGTGTATATGTATCAAAGTGGGTAAATTAAAAATTGGTATCAAATACTAATTTATTATATATTAATATTTGGGATATGGTGGATAAAATATAAATCTTTTTGTGAATTGATAAGGATCTTGCATCTTGGAGTTGGTAATACACATGTGTGAGAAGTATAAGTTAATAGGTATGGTATTGATATTTTTTATTTTTGAGTTCTATAGTTTTTTCCAATAATATTGTTTCTGATTTATGATTCATTAGATCTTAATCATGGATTGGTGGGGAAAAAGAACATTTTTCAACACATAATTTCAAGCATATATTATTCACATGAAATTTATATTCTTTCTTGTCAATAAAATTATTATCTAATATTATTGATATGATGAAGGGATTTGGTCATTTAATGTTTCAACGAAAACTTATATAGAGATTTCATATATTAATTACTGATGACACACTAAAAGAACAACCCATGATTTCTAATCTCTATTGTAATATTCTATGACTATTATGTCATCCTAAATTAGATTGTCACCTTACTTAGAAGTGGATAGGAAATTATAGACATGATTCTATTTTTAAGAATCTTATATCATTGGGTGTATGTTTAGGATAGAGAAACATGTTCTTTCTATTACTTAACCTTTGCTATGATATTTATACTTTTTTGTAACATTTATCTAAGTCATGTTCATATAATTTTAGAGACATTACATGATAAAAAACTCCCTTTGAGCACCAGGAGGGAAGGGTGGAGCATTACACAATGATTGTAGAGTCATATTTTCATATATTTAATTTTATTCCTATATATTAGTAGGTCGGAGAGAGTCTGAATTATGTGTTATAGTATATAGGGAATAACATGCCAATAGTTGGGTTTACTATGTCAGACATGAATAGATATTTCCATGTACAACACCCACAACACTTTTTGGGTGAGGGTGGACCCTAGGCATCAGAGTTATTGATAGAGTCCATTTAGAACATCTTTAATCATATTGTGACACCCCTTAAATGGTGGGTGAAGCTTGAAACATAAATACATTGAGAACCTACGATGTACGAGTAGGATTTTTTAATCTAATTAGAATAGTATGTGGGGAAGCATTTGAAATACATCCAATTTTTTATTTTTGAGAATTTATTCCTAGAGAACACAAGGAATGATAGATCAATGGTGTTCATTCATTTGTTTATGGATCATGTAACCAATGGATAATTCCACACACTCTATTGATTGTTGGAGATTTTCACCCATAATAGTTAGTAATATAACATCTAGAGTTATTAATTTTGATAATAAACCAAGCAACCTTATTTGGTATGAGGAACATATTGTTTTGATTTAAATGATTTTTAAAGATCATAAATTAGGATCTAATTATAATTTTGAAATAGATATATAATTGACTATCTAGGTTGCATAATTATTTTACCATCACAATGTTCAGGTTATTGTGTTATTGGAATCATAAGTTTGAGGAGACTATTTAGGAAAGAGATTGAAAATTAGGTATGGTGGGGTTTTTTTGCTTCCCTTAAGAGTGTGGGCCGTGGCCAAGTGTTATCAAAAATTTTAATTGTGTTATATTTTTCATGATTGTAATAAAAAATTTATATAGTTTTAATAAAATGTGAATATGATGAATCTATAGAGGTACCATTACATAACTCCATGTTTTACTAGTAGTTGTAGTTATGGTTTGAATTTTGGACATGGGGTAGGTCCAAGAGCCAATAATAGTCTAACAGTTAGATTTTTTGGATTTTCCAGTTTCTTATTGATGTTTTGATCCCCAAGTATATGGGTAGAGTTTCTAGTGGAATGATGTCCCTTATCTATTTAAAAAGGAGATATTTCTTGTCCATCGTTTAGGATAGATTCAATCTACAGAGAAGAATCCTTCCATATCTGTTTGGGAGCCTTCTACATTTAAAGGTATGATTCTTATTGAATCACCCCTAGATTTTGTTCTATTTAAGATTGTTACGTCACACTCATTCATATATACTTAGCCAGTCATTGATCTAGGGACTTATTTTGAGTCTTTAAATGAGGTTATATCTATCTATATGCACCTAGGGTTGCAGTTAAAGGGTATTGATAGATTTAAAATGTTATCTACAGTTATCAGTGGATACAAAATTCTCTATGAAATTTTCATATGAGAGATTAATTATTTTAATTTGAAATTTTAGATGGATTGGATGATGTGGTTTTGAGAAATCATCCAATACTATCACAAAAAATTATATTTCTCATTTTTTGGATGATTTCTATAACTATGTTAACATGTAGTATTAATAGGCAGGTTATTTAGAATCTATTTGTAATCATGTGGGGTCAATTACAACTAAGTTTTATAGTGTTGTTTTAAGAGATGAGGGGGTATGATTATTGATCATTCCAACTTTAATCTATTAGTATTAGTATGTTTTACCAAATTACTTATTTATATTATCACTCGATCATAATATCATGTTCCTGATTGAGTTTAGGATAGGTATATATACCATATCCATGCTGAATTATATGACGTCTCTTTCACATCATTGAGAGATATAGCCTTAGTTAAAGGATCTTGGGGTAAAGGAGTTTAATAACCATAAAACATCCCCTTTTGTGCTCCTATTTTTTAACCAATAAAAAAATTGGATCACTATGGTTCTGTTTGGATTATTGAAGGTGAAATAATGTTAATACTGAAGGCTAAATTAGGTGATAGTTATGAACTATGGTTTTGTTCCTAATATAGAAAACCTATTTGATTAGATGAGGTTTTACAAGTGGTTATCCAAATTTAAATGAGTTTGGGATATCATTTTAATATTTTTTGGATTTTTTTATATTCCATGTACTAGTTTTAGAAGTAGGATTGTCTTGTATGTGTACCTCATGATGCCATTTTTCTTGAAAAAACATGATAGTATTATTTATATCCTTTATGAATCAGGTATTCTATCCTTATTTAGATTCAATTATCATATTCTTCGATGAAATTATTATTTCAATATCAGTATAAAGGGTGTATCAAACTCACCATATGAAGGCCATATCCCGTACACTAATGTAGAATTGTCTATATACCAAGCTCTCAATGTTTTAGTTTTGAACTAGTGAGGTGTGATTCTTAGAGAAATTGATATCTAATGTATAAATACTTATTATATTATAGAAGGATGAGGATATGATTTATAAAAATAGGATAATGAATATATTTAATATTAATAGTTTCTTGGTTTTTGTTAGTTATTTTCGATGGTTTATCAATGAATTACCGCTTTTTGTTGGGTTTCTGATGTCTCTCACCAAAAATGGGATGGTGTTTTTGTGGTTATATTCTTATGAGATAGTCTCTTAGGAGAGGAATGTGAGGTTAATGTATTCAATGATTCTGTTCTAATCTGATCCATGTAAGGATTATAAATTTTATAGTGAGGTGTCATGAGTTTGGATTGCATTAGTTCTGATACTGGGTAGGCTTAGGGTCACTTATTGGTCCATGAGGTTGAGGCCTCATGTTTGGGAGTAAAAAATCATGACCTAGAGTTGGTATAGGCGATGATCATGTTGAGATTTTAGTGTTCCTACCTTATTTGTGATGTGATTGTGTTGTATATGGTCTATAAAATATAGTATTATATTTTTTCCTCTGTGACCTAAAAGTTTAATAAAAAAGGCGGGTTAAGTATCTATAGTGTTTTAATTTAGATATGACATATACCCCTAAGAAATGGAACATTACAAATGATATTTTAAGTAGGATTACATATGACTAATTGGTGAAGATAGCCAGTAAAGAGTTCTGAATTATGACCCTCTCTACTAAAATGTGCCTTGATATTTAGGAGTATCAGAATAGGGTAATCCATTCCTCTCGGAGTCTCACATACCCACTTATTAAGAGGGTGAATGAGAGAGTGTTATTTTAATTGTATTTCCATTTGATAAAGGAAAATATATATGGTGGGGATCCTCCACCAATTTTTCCTTAATACCAATAAAATACATAATGTTTAATGTTAGGTTGTGGTAAAAAATATCATGCCCAAGTAGCTGATACTAGATTCAAATTCCTTGAAATGTTCTATTCACAGTGGGATTAAAAGAATGTAAAGTGGAATTCATTGTTTTTATTAGTTCCCTTGAATGAATATGGAAGTGACATGGTTGGTTTCATGATGCTTTACCTTTTATTAGGGGAATAAAGAGAATCACTGACCCATGATTATTCCTCAATTGTTACATAATATTGAGTGGAAGTAGGATGATGTGACCATGGAAGTTGTTTTTCCATTGACAAGGGAGTCTCAATATAATAATTTAATATGGGGTAAATTATAATTATTAATAAAGATAAATCATTTCATTCATGTTCAAGAGACCTATTCTATTAATTAGCCGTGAAGAATATATGCCCGATAGGTAGTGCATCTTTATGGGATGCCTAGGAGAATAATGTACAAAGCACATATTTTCCTTAATTATAGTTTATAATTAAATGATTTAATACCTATGAAATTCAATAATAAATGGAAATTCACTTATTAAATTTTATTGGTTTAAGTGAAGGATTATTATCAAAATTAACTAAATATTTAATTTTAGCGAATTTATTATTATTGATTAAAATGTTCATGACTGTGCTTTAAAAATTTATTTTTCATGTTTTTAAGGTGAAAATGTAAATATTACATGATAATTTCCTTTAGTTCTATTCAATTTTTTATATAATATAAATAAAGGTGAATTCCAACTATTACAAATGATTACATTGGATGAGAAAACTATTTTTTAGTTTAATTTAGTTGAAGTGAGATGGGTATGAATGTAGTTTTGGGATGTTATTAAATATGAATAACTAGAAATGAGAATGAGTGGTGTAAAATTAAATTGAAGATTCCAAAAATTATATATAAATAATAATTAAACATAGCGCTTTCATGATATTAACCATATAAGCCAACACTTGCAATAGAATAATAATAGCTATATAGGATTGAGCACCGGTGGACCAAGTATATATATAACAATACATAACTGAATTCAAATTATTATGTGATTCAAAACAACCTATATCAAAAAGGATCATGTAATATTAATTTAATTCCACGGATCATATTAAATTCTCTATTGAGATCACTACGTAGGATTAATAGATCTAACCAACATACTCACATGAGATTAACTTTATAGGCCAATTAGGATGTGAGATTAACTTCATAAGGTAATAATGTGGATGTTGGGTTTACTATCATTATAAATTACAAGTAGTTTCTTTTTAAAAAATTATAGTATTTTTCAAATAGATAATTATATATATTTAAATGGAGGATTAAATGGCTTGTTATGTTTTATTTTTAAGAGATTGTATATGTGTAATTTATTGGGAAAATTTAGGAAAAGTATTTATAATGATTTTAGGGAAATTTTAATTCCATAAATTTAGTGATATTATGATGCAGGAACATGGAATCAAAATATCTAGTAGATTTGAGGAATGAAGTAAGCCAATATTGATGGGTAAATATTTGATGATTTACAAACTAGAAAGAGTCTGTAAGCTTTCCTCATATAAAAATCCCCCTATTTGAATTCCTTTCCATGTGGAATATTCTACACGCACCTACAATCATTTCACTACATATTTAAATGATTTATCTCTTCCATTGTAATGTTTTAAATACATGGATGATAATAGAATAGGGTATTCGATTTCTCTATAATAGTTCATAGTATTTTGAATGAAATTTAATTATGAAATGTTTCTCTCTCTATAACTCTATTTGTGTTTACCCCATCCCTGAATATATAAATCCACAATGTCAGAGTTATAACTCGTTGATTAATCCCAATGTAGGGTTTAACGATGTTCCCAAATCCCTATTATTTTTTTCATTAATGTCTTAATTTTTTTAATTATAATGTCTGTATGTCAAATTTTGGTGTGTTATTTTCCATCCATCCATGACATTTATCAATGTTTTTTCCATTCTCTAAAAAAACATCAGTCCTTACTTTATCTTTTATACTCTATATACAATATATTTTGGTTTCTTCAAGATTTTTAATGATATATAATGGAGTCAGTTTTAGGACAGTCACACATACTTGATGGGGATATTGTTATATTTCCTTTCTATTAGAGGATTCAATACTTGACATTCCAAATAGATCTCCTAGGTACAATAATATTTAAAACATAATTTAGTAATTTTATCACAAGAATGATGAAATATGTTATAAAATTAATTCTAAAATATTATAATTGAAAATGAAGAAAATAATTTATCAAAATATATGATGTTGTTATATATAGCTATTTTTTGTGTTTTACATTATTTCCTTTAATTTTTTTGAAATATCTTATATAAAACCTACATACACATTAATTTTTTATAAATATTTGAAACAAAAACATATAAATAAAATGAAATGAAACAATGAGTGATTAATAAAAAAGGATCCTTAAGAGATGAATTGGTCATCCATTGTGCTGGAAATGGTTAGAAAAGAAATTCTTTTTTTCATGCCTCGTGATGGGCCTATCAATAATTTTGGAACCTTATTGGGGATCTAATCTATAAATAATTATTTCATTGAAAATTTGTGTGTAATCTATAATTATTTTCATAAAATCATTTTAAAAAATATTTCTTCTAACTGTGATTTATTCGAATTTAAATTTTTATGATTTATAATCTAACTACAATCAGGTTCAGGAAAATTTTGATTATAAAAAAATAAGTTTCTTTTCTCAAGAGATCAATGAAGAGATATGGGAGATAATGTAAGAAAATATTTAAAAACAGCTAGAGAAATAATATGAAGAAAAATTATGGAAATAACTTTCACCACTTATATTTCATATTGAAGAAATTGAAAAGGATTAGAAGGATTAAAAAGAGAACTCACTATCTAATCTGAATCTAACAGTTCCAAAATAGATCACCAGGATATACTTTCCTTCTAATACACAAGAGGGGATAAATAGATTCTGGATTCATATTAGAGAGAATTTATATAATGTTACTTATAAATTGATCCTCCTATATCCAATAATGAAGAATTAACACATTTATACATTTATATAGTACCAGAAGAAAAATAAGATAAGACATTGGAGGAACATATGGAGTTCCTTGAGCACATATATTATTTTATAAATGGAGTACACAAAGAAGAAAAATATCCAGTGGTTGTGCATAAAAATAAAAAAAATTACATGATAAAAATATTTAAGGGGAATATTTATATTATAAATTATAATTTTTTTATTTTATTCAAATATATATATTTATTGATTTTCTATTTAAGTTATTTTTTATACCAAAACAATAAATTATACACTAGATTTTGAAGATGAATCTATAGAATCAGTGAACGATGCCTCACATTCTTCTACATTCTTAACCCGATCTATATTTCACTTTTAAAGGGGTAGGAACACAATAATGAAGCATATGAAGACTATATGCCTATTTAATTTGAATGAAAATAACAAGATTGAGGATTTTGTGGTTCATATCAAATAAATCAAACCATTTATTATATTAGGGATACTAGATGAAACTACCTAGATACGGGTAGTAAAAACCTAGTACCCAATTTGAGATTCAAACCTCGAAATATTTACATCTCTATTTATTTATTTTTATTTCATTCAATAAATTTCTGAGGTTTCTTTCTTTTTATGTTTGAGAATGTTTAATCTAGGAGCTTATATCGTGAAAACCTATGTTGAAGAAAACCATCTTTTATTTCTGCAAATATTTATGTTTACTACCTAAATTATTTTATTTTTCATTTAATAGATGGGTAGTAAAATTTAAATTAGGGAGAGTTTTAAGTTTTTTTAAGATTTTTTTGGTTTCATTTTTACTTTTTTATATGTTTTTATTCATGAATATCCATTATCATTTTCATCATTGAGTTAATTATAGAATATTATTCTTAATTTTTTAAAATTATTGTTAATAGATTTTTCTAATGAAAAGTATCCCTTATATTTATTTTTTATTTTTTATGAGTTTAATAATCTTTTCTAATCGCAATACATGAAAATTTATCCAAATTAGTTTTCCCATACTAAGAGGTAGTCTTTATGGGTTATAGGGAATTATTTATTGAGTATAGAAGCAGAATAAAATATATATTTAGGATTATCTATCATTGATATTATAAACAAGAATAAATGATGAAAAGTAGAATACCTAATGTGACATCTAGTATATATTTTAATCCTACTTTTAATAATGATTTTTTTCAACAAAGTAGTTGAGAAAATACACCTATATCCAATGGTATTACATCAGCAAAGGATCCTAGTTAAAAACATAAGGATTAACACACATAAAAAAGTGATTCTAGATCATGAAATATTTCAGTAGAATGATTCTATGAGAATAAAGTGATATTTGTGATGATTTTTATGAAACTAATTGTCCTTCGCAATGAGGGAACATATTCCCTTTTATAGGAAGGGACCAATACTTCTAATAAAACGAAGCGTGTTGTCTGTATCAACACATATTATTGAAAATTATTATAAACATAATTAAAAACATAAATTAATGATAAAATACATTATTAATTAATTCATAATATATTATAGTTGAATAACCACATGGGTGATTATATGGTAGTAGTTCCACCCTATAACACACATTACATTTGATGGAACATAGTCTCGTACTGCATCACATGCACAAATGACTATATTTGAACCAATGCATAATCGAGCTCATACTTATGGATAAATTATTAGAAAAATATCGTTATTTAAAATATATTATATGAATATAGTTTTAGTTAACTTCTAAAAATATCATAATCACAGTAAAATCCCTATGAAAACTATGAAAACATTACAGCTCTGTGATTTGATCCAAAACTCATTTTGAATTTATTTTAGAAAACTATATTATTTTTGTAACAAAATATTTATCCAAAACTTTTTATTATATAATTTAATTTCTATGTAATCATACATTCCTCATTAGTATTGATAACAATTATAAAATCATTATTTCCTTAATGTAAGAAAATAGCGAACTCTAGTATAACATCAGGGATAATAAAGATTCTTAAGGGTATTATGTGATCCATATAAAACAAAATAATATCTCATTTGAACATGTACACCATAATATTTATTTTATAAATAATATATATACCTTTATAATCCTTTTTACCATGACATTGAGTGACCCCTAGGCACAAAAAAATGTAAATGAAAAAAACTTTCCAGGTGTATAAATACATCCAATATCATTAATCTAATAGGTGAATACATCACATGTCCCTTATCCAAGTTTTTAGATACATCTCGTGTGACTCAAAAATGAATTTCCATGCATTTTCTAATTCCAAATATATCATGGTATATATGTCTTCACTTATCAAATATATGGTAAAATCTCATCTTTGTTGTAATCCAAATTATTAAATAATAAAAAACATTTAAAAACATTCCCTAATAGGCTACATTTTAATTAACATTTCACATAACGTAAAAAAGTATGAAGGTTCTCATGATAAATATCTCCCCAGCCTTATGTAATAATTAGTTATTACAAGAATACACCCCTAACTATATCTGATGATTATATGAATTTTCATGTGGTATAATTTGGTGGATTATCCTATGTAATAACTCTCTAATTATTACCTAATAATTATATTCATAATTTTTCATATATTACCCATTATAATGAGTATAATAATCTATTCATACTAATAATAATATATTATCAAAACTATGAAACTATGTGATGATCATCAATTTATAGAATAATCAAACTCACAGTTTTTAGTATAATTATCATTTAACAGTTAATATAAATAAAATTTTGTACCCAAGAATGAATAATAAATGTATATTTAATTTATTATAAAAACATGATACATTATGAAATTATTACATCAATATCTTTATTAATATATTCCAAATGACACTATATGAATCTCAAGCTTCTACTACACCAATATAATCATTATTGTAGCAACTTCATTTTCATCCACAACCACCCAATAAATCCTAACATCACTAGTATTTATGATCTATCACATATTATGGTATATTTTAAAGATGTGTTTGGTTTTTAGGGATATCGGGGTTTCTTATAATTGGATGTATATCCATTATATTCATTATAAAGCATGTTTTCTCACTCAATTCAAGGAATTTCCACTAGTTTATCAATAATTTTGTTGATCCAAAAATATTCCTTTTTATTTTATAATGTAGCAATGGGATCTACCTCTATTTTTTAGTCTATTTTGTGGAATCTATTAGTAACTCTTCCAACTGATATCTTCACCATTTTGGAATAAAAAAACCAGATGTATATTTCCTTTATTCCCTATAATATTGTAAACTTTCATCTATATAACCCTTTACATAGATCTCATACACTCTTATAAATATTAATAAATCATTTTTATTCCTTATAAAGTAGATGATTTTGTTCCTTACAATTATCTAGTGACTCTCACAAGGATTGGATAGGTACCTAGAAGAAACAATAAGATCACATGACACATTAAGTTGAGTAAACATCGTGGAATACATGTTAAAACATTTGATAGGTGAATATGGATTTCAATCCATCATTTTTACACATTATAATGATCCTAAATATTCCTCACATTTATTCAATTTAACATTAGTACAACACCATTTTTAGTCTTATCCATACTAATATGGTTCAAAACCGTACAAATATAAGTGTCCTAGTAGAATCTACAAAGCCTCTTAAATATGTATATTAAAATCTTCATACAGAGTGCATCAGGAAAATCACCCATGTATTTCTTCTCGAATCACTTAAAAATCCATATCTTCATAGAGTGGTTTCTATATGTTGTTTCCAATATGTAGTATGTCATCAAAATACCATATTAGAAATAATATTATACAACAACTGACCTATTTTTATTCACAAGAATCATTTGTGTTGTTAATGAAACCAGAATGTTTTATTTCATAATTAAAAGAGGTATTCCAAATATAAGAAGGTTTCTTAAACCCATAAATTAACACATTCATATTTTATATCATAGTAGTCTCATTTTCTAACATCAAAACCTTCAGGTTATATCATACATTTATCATTGTCTAAATTCCAAACAATGAAAGTATTTTTAACATATTTTTGATATATCTCAAAATCAATGTATGATTCAATGGAGAGATATATACGAATGGAATTTATCAAAACATTTGGTAAAATGGATTCATTGTAGTAAATACCATGTAATTTATTATAACATTTTTCAACAATGCCTGATTTATAGGTTGAGACTCTACAGTCCATATTAGTTTTATTATATAAAACCTACTTTCACCGTATGGGTATATCTCATTCAAGTGTATCCACCACGTTTAAAACATGGTTATTGTACATGAGTTTCATTTCATATTACATGGATTATAAAACATTTTTCAAAGTTTGTACTTTATATAGCCTCAAAATATGTGTTAGGTTAATTGCCTAGGAAAATTTTCTCATCATAATTAGCCATGATTAATCTATATCGAATTCTCTCTCTATGTATCCATTAATAACTTTGATATTATTGTGTAGTTTGAGTCGATCCTTCTTCCTCAATTCAATATGTAATTAGCTCAACCAACATCCTTGTAAAACATCATTTATGTTGGTACTAAAATTCTTCAGGCTCTAATTTCCTCCCACAAACTCCTTATCTTCAGTGTTTCACATCAAGAAAATAACCATTATGGTCCACAATAACTCTATTCTCAATAAGATTATAGAAATAATATCCCATAACTTCTTTATGGTAACTAATAAATAAGTATTTTTGATAATTTAGAGTTTGGTTTATCAGAATCCAAATATTGTATGGATGCCACACATTCCAAATTATTTATAAAAGACATAATGGGAAATTTCCCATTACATACCTCATATAGTGTCTTTATTAATGATTAATATTGAACATAATTTAGTAAAAATGCAATAGACTGTAGAGAATAAACCCATAATAAAATAAGAAGGCCACATTGACACATCAGTGACTGAACCATTTCTAATGAGTTATAATTTCTCCAATAACACACACCATTATATTTTTTTTGTTATAACAGTAGTGAGTTATAAAACTATTAAATAATCTATCAGATGGTAAATAAACTATTTGATCAAGTATTCCCCACCCTGATCTGATCAGATGGTTTTTGTACCTTTTCCCAGTTCATTCTATACATCATTCACAAAATTTTTCATCTATTGAAATGTTTTGTACTTGTATCTAATTTGAAAAAAGTATCCATAACATATAAAGTCATCAATATTGTTAAAAAAGTACATAAATGATAAAATTTTTGAGTACTCATTGACTGACATAAATCACTATTTATGATATCCCATAGTCCACTATCCCTTTCACCTTTTGAAATGAATGCCACCTCATTCTTGTTTCCTTAAAAAAATATTTACAATATTATAATGATTTATAACCGAATGGTTCCAATAATCCATATTTTTAGAGTCTTTAGATGATGTTCTCATTTATATGTTCAATGTGACATGACCAAATGTTGGTGGGTTATAAAGAAATCTAACCTTATTATCTTGAATATTATAAATAGGATTTTCTAATTCATAATGAATATATTATTGACATATTAATAATTCCATAAAACATTTCATTCAGATCTATTGTCCATCTCTTTTTCTTAATGGTGAAATATAATTCACTCTTTTTAAACCAATATATATAAATGAAATTATTTATTGTTGTGTGAACATAATAAAAATTCTCCAATTCTACGAAAATCTTATAGGTAGAATAAGATCATAAGTGATTACTTCTAATATTGATCTTTTTGAATCATTATTGAGAAATAGATATATTATTTATTCACCAATTCCCTCATATTTAAGAGTCAATGTTTATCAAAAAAATGTGTGACAAACACATATTATCCAATACCTATGAGTAATATTTGGTTGAATTAATATTTATAAAATTAATATTTCAAGGTTCTGAAATATTGTCCATGAGAACAATTCTCAACCCTAGATACAAATATCTATCTTCTCTATAGTCCAATACTCTAGGTAATCTCAATATGACTATCATAAATTAATCTATAACCTATAATAGGGGAATATCTATATATGGGTATCATATATTATACATTTTCATATGGTAATTTTATTAAAATCACTCTCCATAAAAAATATAACCTCTTACATCATAAGTATTTACTGAGCCAAGATCTAGATTTTTTCAAGACTTAAATCAATTTGAGAATGTAAATAGTCCATGAATGTATCTGGTATATAATAATTCATCAAATTATATCATATGTTATTATAGGATAAATTATTTTATAATATATTTTTCTAAATAAATTATATGGATTTACTCAAATATATTACTTTGGTATCATAACTATTAGTGTGTACAAGGTAGTATAATCCAAGGAAAATTATAAGAACAAGATAGCTAATTGTTATGGTCACATTAATAATTTTTACCCTTATATAATTTAATTCATGGAAACAAAAATCATAGGGTCACTCTTAGTGATTGATCTAGGTGACGAAGATTTATGCATTGGAAAAAATTTTAAACATATTATTTTAAAGTGGTTTCTTCAAAGTATCACCAGATGAATATGAATATAATGTATATTAAACTTATACCATCTCATAAAATCATTAGTATCAATTTTTTATTCCTTTATGTATGCATTATTCTAAGGATTTAGATTTGGATAATTTTTCAACCCACCAAAATAATATATTCACACCAAAATAAATGTGTAATTATTTAAAAAACCCACCAGTTTGTGTTAATCATCCAAAATCTTAGGAAAATAATATTCATTCATATTGGAATGAATATCATGAAGAAGATATATAAAATTTTAATGTAAATAAATAAAATTATTTGAGATTGAGAATATCCACATGAGTAATATTTGAGTAATAGATTTCCAACCATAACTTTTCTAAAATTAAGGATAATAATCCAGGCCTATGGGTCATTCTACCCCTATCCCCTCTCCTAAAGGATACTACACTAAATATATAAATCAATTCATGATATATTGTACAACTAATATTAAAATAATATATTTGAAAAATAAGATAAATTTTATAAATCAAATAAAGAACCGTGGTTATGGTAGGTGAAAACCAAAACATATGATATTTAACATAACATTTAATGTAGAGTTATATGTCTTAGAAGTAGTTTATCACACAACATTTTTCATAAACCATATTAAAATTTCATTATCAATTTAGTAGAAATTAATATTAATGTTATTTAAAAAATAAATAATCATTTTATTTATTTTCCAAAATAAGAGACCAAATATTTCAATATATTTTACTAAAGAATATAATAAAATGTGATATCACATGCTATCATTATGGAGGATCCAATTATCATAGGAAACAAGGACTAAGTTTAGTGGTAGGTTGGTCTAGAGTAGCATAGGAGGTGCTAAAGGATTACTTGAGTTAGTTCAAGCATGTGTAACCCAAGGAGAAATAGGGATAACAAACATCAAGGGTGGTATAATAATGAGTGGATTTGTAGTGGGGATGCTTCTTGAGAATTCTAAAACCATCCATAGAGAATGTTGGGAAATAACTAATTGTGTTTCCTAGTTGATGTCTGATGTGGGAATTTATCTATGTAGAAACTATTAACCATTTTAGTGGTAATTTCCCCCACATTGTATTGACACTCAAATTAATATGTATAGGGTAACAAACAAAACATTGAAACTCAACATAATGTTATGTCAAAAAAATTTTTGATACTCTATTTTCAATACTATTTAGGTATTCTATATTATCTTACAATATATACCATTTCATTTTTCACACACGTTAAATCCTAAAGTAATTGAATTAGATACATTTTATTGGTTGGTGTTTTAAAGGGAATTGGAATATTGATGGATAATTATGGGTAACCATGAATACACTTTCTACATGTCCAAAAGAAGGACACATGGTTGACTTACCAGCATGGAATTAATTTTCTATAGTGGTCTTTCTCTCCTAGTCATCACTCTGTAATTAAAAAAATGGAAGATTGGGAGACTCGAAATCCACACGTGGGACTCCACACCATGGAAATAAATGATGGAAATTTTGAGGGACCCAAATCATAATATGGTCTTGAAAACCATGTAGAGCAAGGAGAATGTCCATGGAGGTCATAACTTCTTATGTGGTGGTACTATCCAGTTTTCCACTATGACATGGGAGTGTGAAGGAAGAAAAAGTGGCCTCAACACCTCATGTTATCCACCGCACTATACAAAGAGGTATTGGAATCCCATGTATCCCCAAATCCAAACACCGTCCACCATCCCTTATGGTTAGGTGATAATGTTCTACATACTCAGATCCCCATCTATTACAAACCCAACCACTTTAGGATCTTGATACCTATACATACATTTCATATAAATTCCCTATTTCCATTATTGGTAAAAATGCATTTTCATATAGAGGTGGATACAAGATGATATTATAGACTTGAGAAGAGATCTAAAATAAGCATTGGAAATTCATATGACTCAAAAGGGAAAATGAGGTGGAAAATTCCCACTGAAACCATACCGTGTGATGCACCCATAAGGGAATAATGTCAGACACATTCTCATGAATCCTCACACACATTTATATCTTTATTAAATTCCCTCACATAAGGATAACTTTAGGTAGATGACCCATGGTAGCTGATATTATTTGGATGATCCTAGGCAAACAACTCCATGAAGAAACCAATATCATGTGAACTCTCCATGTGTAACTATGTTATTGACCTTTCCCACATGAAATTTTTTATTATATGAAGGGGTACCCCAATTTTGATCTCACCATTAATTCCAAAATATTCAATTTTTCTAAATTCCTTCACCCTCTATGAAAATAATAAATGATATTAAAATTAGTTACTGTTGGTCATCGCTGATAACTCATCCTTTATACAGATCCCTCACCTGGGGCATGTTAACTCAAAAAAAAATTCTACATCCCTTATTCCAAAGGAAAAAAATAAAATTATTTAACTCAAATAATCCTCTAAACCCGTGAAATTTACATGATCATGGTATGTTAACCCAAATGCACCCTTTCAAGCATGAATTCCCTTTTTATAATCGGAGTTACAAAATTTTCCATTCCAAAAAGTTATGATCCAAAATGAAACCACAAGTTTTCATACCATTTGAAATGAAAGATCTTAGATTAGGGGCACCCAAAAGTAACCCATAGATCAATGATGGATTTTTATCTATTCAATGAGCCATGGAATATAGAGTAATATCTAGGGTAGCTGAGGCATAATCCTGAACACATATTCATAAAACCTTGTCCCATGTGTAATCCTACGTGAAGGGCCACATTCCAAGAGAAGTATAAATAATTGGAATAACCATATGTGTACCCCAAATAAATACTATACTTCCACATATATCACTACACATAAGTACCTACAACATTATTTTAAATTGTAAGTACAACATTCAAGACCCATGGCATTAAAATACAAGACAATATCCTTATCGTAAAATGTTTATCTTCATGGTATGGTCATTTCACATTAAATTAAATTGTTTTACTCAAACAATATAGGATTTTATTCATAATAATTTGGATTAATAAAACATATTTTTGTGGTCTAAACCTATAATCATAAACCCTCAACATCTTTCTTCATGATGCTATATTCCTTTGAAATCAAATTCTTTCCAGGCTCATTAGTCTATAATCTGAAGGAAATCACACCCTTATTGGAAGGTTCATATTCCCTCCTATAATCACTATATTTATCCTCATTAGGTAATATTACATTTTAGATCAATCATAAAAAGAATATTATCTTTAATCCCCATAGAGTCCATTTTCACAAACCTATCATAGTTGAGTCCATTTCGCATGACTGTTGACGACATGGAATTTGACCTTATCATGCAGTATTAAAAGGTATAACATGTCCACTAAAATGGAACTAAAATACATGAGTTATAATTCCATTTATAAGAATACATATGAATCCACATAATGGTCATGATCCTAACATTATAAAAATCTACTTTTTTAGAAGGGATCAATGTTCAGGGTAATCAATTTATAACATTAAACTATAAGACACTAAACTAAAAATTAAAAAATTAATATAATAATGATGGTGAAATAATGATATATAAATATGTTCACATGAATTCATGAAATTGGTAAATTTTTTTGGAATTTGGTAACTAGCCCCACAATGGGACTTGGGAAGGATTCCATAAAATTTATTAAATCTATAAGATATCACTACAGTATGAAATAATTCTCCCCAAAAGGTTTAGATGAGCTCAAAATCCCATCCTCTCGACCAAATAAAATTTTGAATATTCAATCATAAAACCCCCAATGAATAACAAACATTTAAAATTAGGTATATGAAAAAATTAATTATCAAATATATAGAATCCATTGGAAATTTTTGGTCCCACAAAAAACACCATTATGAATCGACAATATAAAAATCGTGAACCTGACATGAATCCTTCAACTATAACAAAAATTTTATAAATGTAATATTATGGATTGTTAAAACTAAATAATGAAATTTAGTTTCTCACTAGTAAACGAACAGAAATGGTGAACCTGTTGTGGTTCATTTAACCAAATAAATAATTAAATGAACATACTTTTACTTGAGATACTACGTTGATGAGTTTTATTGTTTCTGTTTTATTTTTCTATGGAATTTTTTAATCCATATAGAAGGTTAAGTAAATCGTGATATGGTATAGATAAACTACAATACAAATTAAACCACTTTATCCATTTCTACAACTCTATCCAACTGGAGTGAGTTTTCAATAAAAGATCATCTGCAATAACAAGTGGTGAATACCATGGTCATGGAATATCATATCAATAGCATGATCCCAACAATGGGGGAGGACCATGAATGCCTATGAAGTTTGAAACCTTTTAATCCTTCCCAATATATGAAAATAATGATGAATATTTTATAATCAATCACTACCACAAACTAGTTCAAGTGACATTCCCATGAATGAGGCAATGTGTAACTCTCATATCTAATGGAGATTAAGAAACCTATAGGTGTCCCTATCAACCTTTTAGATCCACTAAATAGGACTCCATCTACTAGTATTCATCATATCCAGTGTTTCACTACCCGAAGTCCTTATTAGTTTGTTGAGTAGGCCACCTATGAGACCTCAAATCCATCTAATCATGCTAGGGAACCTAGTATATGGCCTCATTAAGGAACTAATACCAATAAAGGAATGAAATTGGAACTTACTATGTTTTCTACCAAAAAATCCTTGTAGAACATCATTACATCACCCAGAGGTCTGACTAATATCTAGACACCTAGATAAGAAGTATGTTCATAGAAATTGATGAGAATTGGGGAGAGAACATATACTTTCACTCCATCATATTAGGCCATTATTCATATTATAAAGGCGGAAAGAATTAATGAGAGTTCCTATATCCCTACCTCTATCAAAGAAGTCTACCAACATATTATAGAGATAAATCAATATCATAAGGATACCATAATATAGACTTGATTTTCCTGAGGACCGTTTATGCACTAAGAAGTGGTGGATGAGGTGGAACTATAATTAAACAACTAGGTTTGACCCCAAACTAGTAACTCAATCCAATCTGCGACACGACCCAAAGGGAATTCCCAATCCTCATAGGCTAGAAACTGGTGTCAGGCATCAAACAAAGTATTCCAAGGTAATTATATATCTCAATAAAAAATAATATAAAAATTAGAAATAAACAATGAAGCCCAATATATATAACAATATTCAAACATATAATCCTCTTATACAAGAATCCGAACATACATCCAAACTATACAATAAAACAGAAACTAAAACGTAAAAACCCAACATCACTATATGACACTGAGAGTCACTCTTAAATACTAAGAACCACTATCACCCACAATGATCAAGCCCCAGATGTTACCTACTCCACAAGATAAAAACAAAAAACAACTATAGGTTTGAGTATTAAATCTCAGTAGGATTTCTTGAAGAAACTATTCCTAATGAACTTTCGTTAAAATAAAAGAATCAAAAACATCAAATTTTCAATTCAATATATAAGCTAATGTTTTCCATAGATTAACCATTTCAAATCCAAATATTTTATATTACCCCTTACACAATTTAAAAAGACACATTACTATCAAGTAGTTACCATTTATTTTTAATTGGTCAATATAAAATTTTAATTATAAAATATATAAAGAGTGCAAGAAATTTGTAAAACCTTTTTACATAAAAAATTCATTTTTAAGTTTTAACATTAAACCCTACCAATAAAGGATTATGAACAATAATCATATGACTAGGGAAATGGAAATAATCATAAAAGAGTAACCCACCAATAATACATCTCAATCATTCACCATAAGAAACTAAGTGCCAATAGACCTGGGTGAACCTTGAATATCGTGAATATTATAGAAAATACTAATAGAATAGATCTATCCTAGACATCATGCCTCACATGATGTAATAAAAGTTTACTAAATGCTCATGGACACCCTAAATCATGATAAACCAAGGAGAAATTACATAGCAATAAACTTAATATATCCACCAACTATGGACCACTATCTAGTGAATAATCAATAAAGTTAATAAGTCATTCTCAAAAAATTCTCTCAATATTCTAGGTTCCCATATATCACATATAAAGGGGTAACAAAACTGATTTTAACCAAGAATAAAATCACATGAATATATAATAATAATAAATTAATAAAATTCCTCACCTGAGAAACCCCAAGCATATATCTTGTTCTGTAAAACTCATTGATCCAAATGGAGTCCATACCAAGGATCTTCAATTACATAAAAGTAAATGAGTCATGTGGATTCCACAATAATTATATCCCACTCATTCTTATATACAAGGAAATAGAATCATCTAATTATAGTTTTCATAATAAAACAATTCACAATTTTCATAAAATCTTCCAAACAAGCCTTAAGAACATTTAACAAAAACTATCATTTATCAAAGGAACAAATACCATTTACAAATATATGAAAATAACCCATTTACCATTTAAAAATTATTTCTAGATAAATACCATTTAAAACCCTCATTAAATTTTTAAGGAAAATACATTTTCATCAAAATTCTAAATGGGCCATTAACCACCATCACCTACCAAACCATTTACAAATCCAAATAAAAGTTCATCTTAATTTCAATACCACTTGTAGAACACATTAAATAAACTCAAACTATTACTTCATATGAAATTTCACATTTATAAATTCAAACCATGATTTGAATACCTCAATTCACATAAAAGTTCCAACCAAGCATTTCATTGATCACTTAGTGTGCAACATTTTGTAAAACAATTCCATTTATCACAAAATAAGGTACCAATCACTACTTTGAACATGAAACAATTATTAAAAAATTTAGACATCACAATTTATACTCTATGAAAGGTGTGAAATGAAATAAAAAAATTAATAATAAAGTAAAAAATTCTTGTGTAAAAGGAAATATAACTCAAATCCATGGTGCATCAACAATGAACACCCGAAATAACGTCGTGTAGGTCTAAAGAATTGTGAACATCAAAGAGGAAGATTAAAAAAGAAAAATACTCAATTTCACAGCACCCTAGGTATGGAAATCGACCAAACATGGAAACTATAGTTAAATTAGAAAGGGGAAATTGAATTAAAGTAATGGATAATAAATGGGGATCCCTATCCTTTCCAACTGGGTGATGATTTACCAGGAGACCACATTAAAATATATTTAGAGGGGCTTAGAAGAGCCAAAAACCAACATTAGAGGAGTTTTGGTCAACATTATCAAATGGGAGAGGATGAAGAAAGAAACCCCAATTAAAAATAATGATAAAATCTCAACATACCCTTTCATGGACGGGTTCTTTGTTAGCTCTTACGATTTAAAAAATCGTGCAAAAACCGTGTAATTTCCCATAGTGTTGTGCTTCATAAAATAAACAATTTGGATGAATGGTTAGTTATATCATATGAAAACCTTGATAACCCTTCACACGTACCATCATGATTGAATTAACCATTCTTCTTAAACGTGTGATCTAGAAAAAGTACCAAAAAGTTACTCTTTTAACTCCAAAACATGTCTAACTCAAGGGAATAAACCATCCAACAAACACACCCCATACAAATATGCTGCAAAAAGTGTTAAAAATCATTTTACAAGATACCTACTCTTGATTATTTTCACACTAACCAATATGTTGTCCATAAATAGCCAAAAACATAAGAAACATGAAATTAAAATTTGGAACACCAAGAACTGAGAAGAAAAACCAAGATACACAAGTTAATGTGGAACAAAATAAGTAAAGAAAAACTATGGTGGGAAAATTCTCCCCATTATAATGATTTCCAAACATATAAGGCCATAACATTTTCTAGTTTATCAATCCAGTCAATGGATTTCCATAACCTCATGATTCTATCTTCCAAATCAAGAACACCTCATCCACCAACAAACAAAACGTTCACCTATTACATGAGACAAACAAAAAAACCCAAAACCACTTCTTAAGAAGCATCATAAAATTAAAACCATGACCTGCACAACCCCTCTACATAAGAAACCATTGAGTGTGATACAAAAGCCCAATTACTTCCCAAACAAAGAGGAAATTGGGATTAGATAACCTCAATTGAAACCACATGCCTCCCATTCAATAATAATAGAAACACCATGTTAATCAACATAGAAGGTTAAAATAGACTCCCCGTTATATGAAACTAACTAGCACTAATTATTTTAGGATAAATATTAACAATACCTATGGTGGGTCTCCCCACACTTAAGAAAAAATGAGATCATACAAACTCAAAACATTCCCCACATAGACTAAAACCCCCACCATAATGGGGAAATATGGGCCTAATGAATGGAACACTAATCCAAAATACAACTAACCCATGTCTCATCACCTCAATATAGAAATTAAATGAAGACAAAACTGGTTCACATGGGCCTTCCACACAAGGATAACACATGAGAAACAATCCGAATGACTGAGAACCCATAATAGGAACTTATAAATTGCTTCACTAAAATGGCAGAAACAGAAGATTATCAAACCCCCCACACACCCATTATTCAAAAATACGTTCTATCATCACTCTATGGAATTTGTATAGATCCCTAATACTTGGAGAATCCATATACTTTTAGTCAGGAGTTGGTAATCCCAAATAAAAACTCCTTATTTTGGTTCCACAAGCAGCCACATAACACTCCATGATGGAATAGAATATTATGAATCCCCACTACAATAAAATTCTCAAACAAGACACTTTTACCCAAACAAGGACTTGAAATATGAAAACAACATTCTTTCTCACTCCGAACAAGGTGTAGAATGAACAATGCAACCACAGAAACCCATAAATCACCACCGAGAAATTTTTTTACAGAAGAATGGATCATCATAATATGAAGGAACATTAAATTTTTCCTAAACAAATCTCTATGAAATAAAGGATTTGGTATCCTTATATGGGGTTTATTTAACTTTTGGAACATGATAAAAAAATTCTTAAGTTGATAAACTAGAAATCCCTTTTTATGGGGAACCACCCGTTGCCACGCCACAATAATTCAATGAATCTATTTGGGGGAGAACGATTGGAAAAAAGGAAACTAATATCTCTATCAAAACTATATCATTAACCAAACCTCATATTGAACAAAAAAACACAAAGGTAAACTAGCTCATGGATTCCCAAAACCTTTCTAGAAACATGATAAACACTGATTCAAAACCAAGTCACCATCAAGATTTCAACTCAGGACACAACAAGAACATCACTTCCAAATCACAATAATGAATATTAAAAAATAACACTACCCAAACTTATAAATACACAAAAAAAACTAATGGAATATAAAAACACCACAATTTCCAACATAAAAATACTTTTGAAAAACATAACAGACTTTATTGATTTTTTTACACCCACCAAGGGTGTCCCATAGAGTCTCACTCACATGAACATTTACATGCCAATCTGGGAACATATCCACTCATTTCATACCAGGAACTCATCAACTATACCAATCATAGGAAATCTATACCCACATCTGTAACACCCCGAATGATAAAGGGTTAAATTACTAAATAATATGCTTCATGTCAACAAGGCGGACCTTCCTTTTCAGAATCCTACATGATTAGAAATCCACAGTTAAGGGTGTTTGGCCTATATTAGTGATCAGGAAGGGTGAATATCTGGGATGTTTCCCAGGGTGTGTGTGAGTGAGGAAAAAGCACACTAGAAAGGACATGTGATTGCCTGTGGAGACTGTCATTAGTCAGATGACCCGTTCGGGCACATGGTAGGGCCCTAGAGTGGCGAACATGTGTTTGTGGGGAAACTGGTGTTACCTAGTAGGCTAGGACCTAACAGCCACATTAAGGTGGGGTGGTTGGGCTGTCACTAGGACATAGTTGTTACATTTGGTATCAGAGACGGTGCCCAGCCTTAAGTGTGGTTCACTACCTGGGTTGAGATGTAGGGCCCAGAACGAGGACGTTGTGCTCAAGGGGGGGGGGGATTGTTACACCATGAATTATAAAAGGATAAATGACTAAATGACATGACTGATGTCAACAAGGTGCACCTTCCTTTTTAGAAGCCTACCTAATTAGAACTACACGGTTAGGTATTCTTGCCCTGGAGTAGTGATCATGATGGGTTACCTTCTGGGATGTATTCTAGGGAGTGTCTGAGATAGGTCAAATCCCACTAGAAAGGACATGTGTTAGCCTGTGGGGACTTCCATTAGTCAGATGACCTGTTCAAGCAAGTGGGTGGTCCCTAGAGTGGGGAACATGTGTCTACGGGGTAGTTGGTGTTACCTTGCGGGCCAGACCTGACGACCAAGATAAGGCGGGGTGGTTGGGCTGTCACTGGGACCCAGTTGTTACAACATCATCATTAAAACACTTACCGTACATATCTATGTATGTGAGCACCCGTGGAATACATCAATAGTAAAAAAATCATTATCATTTTTGTAAACAAAAAATCTAACCCAATCCAAATATTCATGAAACCTTTTAATGGATCACTAACCACCAAGTCAAAAAATCATATTTACATTCCAAATTTTAAATCATCTCATTATGTTCTAAAATAAAATACAATGAATTCACATCTAAAAACTCAATTTGTTTTATTCAAAACAATTTCTAGAATCTCAATAATGATCATTCCATCTGATACATTTGATTAAAAGTCATCTATTTTCATTTAAAAAAATTACAAAAAAAGATTCACTTTCAAAAAAAACTTTCCAGAAACCCCATGTTTGATTATAATTGTCCAATATCATTAAACCATTTCAACATTACCCTATGAGGTAATTTTATAAAAAAAATTCATTTTTCTAAAGTCCTCCTCAAGGTTAATTATGAGATTTTTTCCCACTTTCAAAAAATTCAACCATTACAACTAAAACCACATTTTCAAAATTCCATCCTGATGGTTTTCAAAATAGTTTTCAAACCTAAAGAAGATACAAACAACTCAAAAGGGGGGAAACCTATATCGATGGTTGACTTGGCCATAAGGTTTGGAGGATATATTCCAAACACCCCACCATCACAGTGAGCCTTCTAGGACCATGCCCACATGGCTTACCAGACCCTACAAGATCATGAAGTCCAATAGCTCAACTCCCATTTCATATACCACACACTAAAAAATCCAAAAAGAACAAAGAAAAAAAACTAGACTTATATTAGTCAGATGACCCGTTCGAGCATGTGGGTGGGTCCTAGAGTGGAGACCATGTGTTTGTGGGTAAAATGGTGTTACCTTTCTTGCCAGACCTGATGGCCATGATAAGGCGGGGTGGTTGGGCTGTCACCAGGAACCAGTTGTTAGAAAATCATAATCTAAAAACTTGTCGTACATATCCATGTAATTGAGAACCCATGGAATACACCAATAGTAAAAAATCATTTTCATTTTTTAAACAAAAAATCCAACCCAATCGAATATTCATGAAACCTTTTAATGGATCACTAACCACCAAGGAAAAAAATCATATTTATATTAAAATTTTCAAATAATTTCATTATGTTTAAGAATAAATTACCATGAATTCCCATATAAAAATTCAATTCATTTTATTCAAATCAATTTCCTCAATAAAGTTCATTTCATCAGATACAGTTGATTAAAACTCATACACTTTCTTTTAAAAAAAATTACAAAAAAACATCCACTTTCCAAAAACCACTGTACAGAAACCCCACGTTTGATTATAAATGTCCAATATCAATAAACCATTTCAAATTTACCCTATGAGGTAATTCTATAAAAATTAAAATTTCTAAATTCCTTCTCTATGTTAATTATAAAAATTCCTTTTCCCACTTTCGAAAAATTCAACCATTACCAATAGAACCCCATTTTCAAAATTCCAACCGATGGATTTCAAAATAGTTTTCAAACATAAATAAGATCCAAATAAATAATAAGGTGGGAAACCTGTATTGATGGTTGACATGGCTATATGGTTGTAGGATATATTCCAAACACACCACCATCACAGTGAGCCTTCTAGGACCATGCCCACATAGCTAACCAGACCCTACAAGATCATAATGTCCACTAGATCAACTCCCTTTTCATATAACAAACACTAAAAAATCCATAACGGCCAAAGAAACCAAAAAAAACTAGACTTACATTAGTCAGATGACCCATTCAAGCATGTGGGTGGGCCCTAGAGTGGGGACCATGTGTCTACGGGGCAACTGGCGTTACATTGTGGGTCGGACCTGACGGCCACGATAAGGCAGTGTGGTTGGGCTTTCACCATGAACCATTTGTTCCAACATCATCATCCAAACAATTATAGTACATATCCATGTATGTGAGCACCCATGGAATATATCAATAGTAAAAACTCATTATCAATTTCCAAAACAAAACATTTAACCCAATTGAAATATTCATGAAACCTATTAATAGATTACTAACCACCAAGTCAAAAAATCATATTTATATTCCATATTTCAAATCATTTAATTATGTTCAAAAATAAAATACGATGAATTCCCATCTAAAAATTCAATTCATTTAATTCAAAACAATTTCCAGAAGCAAAATAAATTTCATTATATCAAATACATTTGATTAAAAGTCATCCATTTTCTTTTAAAACAAATTACAAAAAACATCTACTTTCAAAAAACCACTTTGTAGAAACCCCACATTTGATTAGAAAATTCCAATATCATTAAACCATTTCAAAAATACCCTATGAGGTAACTCTATTAATATTCATTTTTCTAAATTCCTCCTCAAGGTTAATTATAAAATTTCTTTTTCCCACTTTCGAAAAATTCTTCCATTACCACTAAAACCCCATTTTAAAAATTCCCACCCCATGGTTTTTAAAATAGTTTTCAAACATAATGAAGGTCCAAACAACTCACAAGGGGGGAAACCTGTGTTGATGGTTGACTTGGCCATATGGTTAGATGATATATTCCAAACACACCACCATCATAGTGATCCTTCTATGACCAATCCCACATGGCTAACCAGACCCTACAAGATCATGAAATCAACTAGATCGATTCCCTTTTCCAATCCCAAACACTAAAAAATACATAAATACCAAAGAAATCAGAAAAACCAGACATCCCATGGAATCCTATGGATCAGATCATGAAAGGGTTCATGACATCATTCCTGTTCCTACCACTGGAGTCCTGAAAAATCCTACCCCATCTACATTGAAATCCCCAAGTACCAAAGGGAACTTTGAAATGAAAGGTTCTATAAATGAGCAACCTCATATAATACCATTTTTTCAAGAACCAAACCAAGTTGACACGAAACCGATCATCCGAGCTGATTTGAGACATTTCCATAAGTGAGTAAGTGATCTCCATAGGCTGGAAAATAGGGCTGGGCATCAACAGAGTAAAATAAAGGGATCTATTTCACCAAATAAAAAATAAAATAAATTGTTGGAATAAACAATTCATCCTAATAGATGTAGAAATATCCACACATAACATCTTTTTATACAAGAATATGAAAATATAACAAAAATATACAATAAAATCCAACCTAAAACATGAATACCTAAAATCTCGATGTGGCCCCTAGGGCCACTTATGGGATACCAAGAACTAATATAACAACCTATATTTTTATTACAAAATTAACATAAATTATTACATGAAACGTCCACTTGATAAGACATAGTAGATCAAGAGGCCCAATGTATTTGGATATTAAGAACAATATATAACAACATAAAACATAAAACAAAACATCCTAATGAAAACTTCTTTTACATGACCACAACATTCCTTCGTACTTAAAATTGCATAACATAACTTGAGAGCATACATAAGAAAGGGGTGAGCTATAAAGCCTCATAAGGGAATAAACAAAGAATAATCTAAGGAACAGAATACATGTTAGAAAAACAGTAAAATTAGTGGAGAAAAAGAGAAACATGAACATAAAGGCACGATAAAGCATGATAATCATAACCTGGAGATGGGGAAACAACATTTAACAGGATATTAGCATGGGCCAAGGCTCAATGCACATGGATCTTTAGTAATCCCTAATTTCACATAAATCATGAGTAAACACTCATTGCCCTTGAATTAGTATGATTCAATACCAATTGAACATGACGTAGCATGATACTATACTTTACCCAATGCATTGGAGCACTATTAGGGTGCACCCTTCCTATGAACTTCATTTAATGCAAAATTGTGCCACATAGATCATACAACATGGATTCATTAACATCATAATTATTTAAACAAATAAGAGATGTGGAATACATAAATGTAATTCCAGAATCAACATGTACAAGTCCATAATGGTGAAAACCATTTTTATAGGAGTGGGTATGGTATTCCCTACACTATAATTTTGGTATGGAAATTTAGGTGTAATTTCGGCAGCATAATGACATCAAATAGAAATTCGTAAAATGGTTTTATAAGAGTGAAAGTGGTATCTCATCATTTATATATTAAATGGAATGTAAATGGATCATGGGACATAATATAACATCATATGGAATTGAATTTAGAAGCATAACATAAATGAATTGCTTGAATGTAAATGAGGAGAGAGAAATGCATTACCAAATTTCAGCAAGATAAAAGGGGTACATGGAAGGAATTAATTAGATAGAAAAGGGGTCCATAATCATTAAAAAATTAAGACGGATTTGTTGGAGAGTTTAGAAATCATACCCCAATATTTGTAATTGAAAATAAAAGGGCACAACATTGTAATGAAATTTGGACAACAATTAGAAAGGAAGAAATCCTTTACTTGGATGTATGATACCAAAGGCTTGATAGGGGCTTGATAGAGGATTATTGGGAGATTGGGGTACCTTGGGAGGTTTATAGAGAGAAAATGGAAGAATTTGGACAATCTCTAAAGGATTTGAGTGAAGAAGAAGTGGGAGCATGTGTGAGTTTATATTGGAAATGAGGGGAATTCCTTATTATTTATGATTGGGACACCGCACATTATAGTAATCAAAACCACAAACCATACCATGGTTTTTGCCCACAGTTTTTTCCTTAGTGTAGTGGAAGATAATATTTTATATGGAAAATGTCCAAAATTCATAAAATATGTAACACCCCAAGATTTCATAGTGTGTTATTTCTTTAAAATAATACAATAACTTGCACTACACGCAACACCGAGTTCAAGCACACCATGACTTACCAAACAAGCCGTTCAAAAGAGGTTATGAATAGTATTAACTAAATTTTAAACTTTATATAATCCTTATAATTTTAGAATCCATATTATGAGTTTCTTAGACATAATGTAAGAACAAATTCATTTTCAGTATTGCACTTTTACCAACTTTTAATAGTGAACCCATTTTAAATACAATATTTTAAACTTTTTGAGTAAAGGGGGACATCAAAAAATTTAAAATGAAACATCCCAAGCTTCCAAGGTATGCTTTCCTTTGAATAATACAGTAGTGTGTGTTGTACGCAACTTCGAGTTCTAACACACACCACAACCAATCAAACTAGCCGTTATGAATAGTAATACCTACTTTTTGAAATTATATATATTTTATATTTCACAATGGACTTCATTATTGGATTCGGAATATCGAAATTAGCCTAAGGTGAAATTTTGGTACATTTCAGATAACTTTCATATTTTGATGAATAGTGAAAATTACTAAATTTTAATTAAACACAACTTTTTTAATCAAAATAATTAATAGTGATAAATTATGAATTTGAGTGGTTTTAAAGTATATTTAGAATATATTTTTACCATTTAATATAATTTTGGTCATTGGACATAATTTTACAATTAAACCGAACATAAACAAGTGTCAATCTTTTGATAGTTATTATCTCTTAAAAACACGCTTTTTGTTTTGACAGCGGGAATTAATTTTATATTAATTTCTCCCACTTCTGTGTTTTGAATTTAGAAAAATGGATTCCATATTTGGAATCAGGATTTTTAAATTGTGTAAATAGGTAACTTTTATTTTTTGACATTTTGAATAATTACTGCGGTAAATATTTTATTTACCATGGTTAAGGGTAAATCTGGTAAATAAGGGTTAACAAATAATATTATAATAATACTAAATTACCCTAAAACGTGTCCTAGACTTATTGGTTGATACATGTTCGACCATAGGCATCTTTGGGTCGATTTGGGGACCCCATGGTGCCACTTGTAGGTGATAGGGACACTTTATTTTAATTAAGTTAAAATGAATACAAAAATGACACAAGCATATATCTTTTAGAAAAACAATTATTACATAGGGTTATATATGTTGGATTTTAGATTATAAATATTCATTAGAAAGCTAAAACTATTTCCTACATAATGATAGTTTATTTATAATTTTTAGACATTAAATAATTTATTTTATTTATGACACAATGATGATGCAGTAATTACTAAAATAGTGAAAAATTAAATTAATTGATATTATAAATACCCAAATAAATATAATATGAAACTTTTAATGAATTAAAATAATTTTCAAGGATAATATGATATATTAGGATTGATTTAATTTACTTTGTTCGGAGTAATCAATTTGTTATGAGTTTCAAAAAATCAACTATTGAATAGTGTCAAAATTGACATAAAAGAGTTCTAAAAACAAATATTATATTATTAATTAATATTAAATTCCTAAAAATCTAAGGTTCAGCCAAGAGACTTATATCATGATAGTTTCATCATTAATGGACCACTTGGGGGTCGCTTGGATGTATATAGTAAGTTTATTAACCATATTATATAAAAATACAAAGAGACATTGTAAAAGTGAAACTAATTAACTTAGAGTTAATACTTAAAGATAAGGTTAATATAAGTACCCAAACCTGTCTAAATTCTATTGGTTGAGTTGTATTCGAACCATCCCCACCTTAACATTTAAATAATCAACTTTTGAGCCATTAGAAACCGAATAAGAATTTATTATAAACTAATATTACTAGCTTTTCCAAAGGTGCCCCTCACCCCTCTTATAAAAGGGCACTCCTCCTTCTCTTTTCTTCACACATTAAAAGCCTTTTGGTTCGGCCAAACTCTGCCCAAATACTCTCCCAACTTCCCTCACTAAGACCTAGAGGCATTAGTTTGATCATAAATCCATCCTAAGGATCCCTTTTGATCAAATCAAAAGGAAGAAACCGAAGAAGAGGAGGTTAACCTACCCAACCAAGTAAAAGTACAAGGTAAGGGGTTTTCATCTCACTCCTTATTCCTGTGAGATTCATGCCATATTGCCACCATTACCTTTTGTGTGGTGTATGTACTTCCCATAATTATATTCTTTGTGTAATACACTTTAATTTATGTGTATTTACATATTCATTGTATGATACCTCATTCATGGGTTGTACGTTTCGTAAGTTTCCAAATTAGTAAGGGTTTATTTCACAATCTCTTCATTTTCCGAGGTTTTTTATGCGTAATAATCTACTGGGATCTCTTTATCATCCACATCCATGTTTCTTCAAAATGTATTTTAAAACATTTTTACTATTTACAAGAATATGGGTTAATGTCATTTATACCCTTGTTTGACTTTTATAAGTGGTTTATAAAGGAATCTTTCCGTCGTTTTCCAAACAAGGTGCTTTTTAACCTTTTCGACAGAATTAAGGTAAGAATGTTTTTTAACTTATACGGCGGGTGCGGTTATTTTCTGCCGTTATAAAATCGTCGAAGCTTCTCTTACAAGCTTATAAGAATATTTTCAAATTTAATGTATTATTTTATAATTATGTTGCTTTTAAAATGATTTAAAAAAATAGATATTTATCTAAAATAGTTTTGATTTCATCTATGTCAACAACCTTTGATGGATTTTAAGATTATTTGAAGTTGATTTATTATGATACAAAACATCCATATTTTATTGAAGGTTTTGTGATATTTTTGATTGTGGATAAGCTATTCTTATGACACTCATGGTTTTTGTTTAAAGTATTGACATTTCATAAGTTATTTTTAATCCGAATGTTTATGTTATATTCCAACTTTTCATTCAGATGAATGTGTTAGACAAGTATGTTCCAGGTTGGGGACCGGTAAAAGTAATCCCTCCGGTTTGGTCTCCGTTTATTAGAGGAACTCCGGTTTAGTCTCCAGTTATTAGAGGAACTCCGGGATGGTGTCCAGTTATTAGAGGCACTCCGGGTTGGTGTCTAGTTATTAGAGGCACTCCGGGTTGGGTTCCGGTTACAGTTAGCCCCAAGGTCTTGGGACGAGGCCTTGACAAAGAAATTAAAGTTCAGCATTATGCATTCCGACATTATGAATGTGGTTATTGATATTGCATGTGATTATTCGATTAGTAGAATATCCATGTGAATAAGTAAATGGCATTATATCATTTTAGTTTTTCCATACTATGTTGAAGTTCAAGTTTAAAAGGCTTTTGTTTTAGTAATTCATTGCCTTAAATGTTTATGCTTATTTTTCAATGTTCCGCTATATTGTTATCCTTATTGGGCATTTGAGCTCACCCCTTTTCTATGTTTTATTTTTCCCAGGATGTGAAGAAGTAAGTTATGAATGACCTGCAGGGATATTATGAGGGGATAATAGTGTGGACTATGGAGACATTATGTTGTCGTAGTAGTTTTTCACTTTATGATGTAATGTAAAACTTATGAATATATCTAGTGTTTCCAAGGCTACTAAACCAATCGGTCTTTCGAGATTTTATCTTTCTTGTGATCATACCAATATTATGTAATAATGCACAGACTCTGGGTATCTAGGGTCGGGGCGTTACAGTTGGTATCATAGGAAGTTTAGTACAAACCTTGGAAGCTAGATTTAGATAAACTCTGATTAGAGGACATAGATTTAAGACGGACTTTGACGATTATTATAGAAGAACTTCCTAGAATTTTGGTATTGTAGAGATTTTGTAAGTTTTCTGAGCAATACATCCCTGTCTGGATACGAGCAGGTAGAGGCGGCTCTGGCACAGATGTACCTAGGGGTAAAACCCGAAAACACCGCTTTGAGCTAGACTCGAACGGGAACTGGTGCACGACAACGGGCCTTGCGCACTCTTTGTTACGACACTCCCGGGGGATATGCTTAGGATTATTCTCATTTTCTTTACAAACCATTATGAAGGGTTTATGTGGATTTACTTCCTAAAAGGAGAAATTTATATGATTATGGATTATATCCATAAACTATTTAATTTATGTTATGTGTCTTACAAGTTTGGGATTAGTTATTGTTATTCATAAACTAATCTAGTGTATGCCATTGTTTAGAAATGGCGCCCAGTAGAAGGAATGAGAACTCCAGCAATGCACATGATCCAAAGAGAAAGAAGGATCATATCTTTCATGGACTTAAGCCAAAATTTATAAGAGAAATAGTCTCCCATTTATTATCATCATACGAAGAAATAATATCATGTGTTGATAAGATAAGTAAAGATTTCACTGAGTCCTATGGCTTTTAAGGGAAGCAAGAGAAGAAAATGATGGAAGAGAGAAAGATGGATAAAGGGAAGAGGGAAAAGAAGAATTTTCCATTTGTGATAACTGTGGGAAGAAACACCCTGGAACTTGTCTGAAAGTAATGGGAGTTTGTTATAAGTGTGGCGGAAAAGGGCACAAAGTACATGACTGCAAGGGTAAGAAAATGGTTTCAAATGTACAATGCTTCATTTGCAAGGAGTTTGGACACTATGCGAACCTATGTCCCAGTCATCAGAATATGCCACAAATGATGTTATTGGATAATAATCAAGTTATGATACTTCCACAGATGAAGAGGAATGATTAGAGTTCTTATGTTGATTATTTCAATAGAGTGTTGTATCAATAATGTACTTGTTATAATAATTATGGAGTATATAAGGATTGTATTGCAGTACTATTTCATTAAGGACTTGAGATTGTGTGGAACAAAGAAATGTGACTCAATAGCAGGTTAAATTTTTGGAAAATATATGGTTGATAGAATGATAAACCATAATATGGTTCTGATACCGAGGTAGTGATTTTAGAATAATACATGATTGATTTGGATAAATTATATTTGATATTCTTGACTACCTTGAAACTAATTAATTATTTGTATATTCCATCATTGTTGGGGTTTAAAACATTTTTGGATTGATGAAGTATATCCAGCATTCTATATGGAATAAAGGAGCATGAATGTAATCAATATGGATTATAGTAATTCAGGATGTTTCAGTGTTTTAAAAGAATACATGATGAAGGTATTCATATGCTATTACGTGGTAAAAAGGATCTAAATTGTGTTTAACTTCCTTATAAATGTTGGAATTTGAGTTTGGTTAGAAGTATCTTGGATAAATTCTAGTTTGAGATTAATTTTGGATTGCCATAAAAGGACAACCCGGAGGTCGGGCGGCAACCCGTCGCGTCCGGCAAGGCCGCGAGACTTGAACCCGCAAGCGAAGGGCGACAAGGGTGTATCACCTACCAATGGCCCAAGAGATGTCCTGGATTAAATAATATAGTTTTTTAAAAGATCTGGTAGATGAATTATAAATTCGTTTATTTTGGAACCCTGTATGAATAGTATAAATTGAATTTCTTTTACGAGTGAAAGATGAGTTTGTGGTAGAAATTTATTAATGGACAAAACTCTAATTATAAAGTAAGTATATCTCCTTATGATCTTAGCCAATCTCATAAATAAATTCCTCTATATTATGAAAAGGAACTTAGAACAAAAATGTTGTCCTAGATGGTACCTTAAATCATCACTAATTTATGGCTTTGGGATTGTTGGCCTTTTCATAGCCATGTTCTCTACCTCTCTCCATCAGATAATTGATTGTTAGATTTCTCTTCCATATCCATATTTTCCTACATGGAACCCTAGTATGTGTTATTTTCGGTAATCTTCATACTTTCCACTCTTTATTTTAAATAGAGGCCTCATTAATTCATTTTTCGATATGGGATTTCAACTAAGATATTTTGAAACGTCAGAAATGTGTTATCCTAATACCCTATGTTTTGTTGAACCGATGGTATTTCAAATCATCATAGATTGATGAGTTTAAGGACCTCAATTTTATACTTGTTTGTGATTGATGACCTCAATCACTACCTATAAATATTTACATTTTTCCACTAATTATATGTCTCTAATTGCCACCAATGTTCTCCTAATCGAGATCATAATTTGATGGTGACCCTTTCATTTCTCTTTTCCTCATATTAAGACTAAATTTTAGTAACCCAATTTCCGATGTGGGTTTTCCCACAAAGATATTTTTTATTTTCAACCTTTTATTTTTGAAGAACAATTTCAATTAGCGAGGACGCAATTTATTGAAGAAGGGGAGAATGTAACACCCCAAGATTTCATAGTGTGTTATTTCTTTAAAATAATACAATAACTTGCACTACACGCAACACCGAGTTCAAGCACACCATGACTTACCAAACAAGCCATTCAAAAGAGGTTATGAATAGTATTAACTAAATTTTAAACTTTATATAATCCTTATAATTTTAGAATCCATATTATGAGTTTCTTAGACATAATGTAAGAACAAATTCATTTTCAGTATTGCACTTTTACCAACTTTTAATAGTGAACCCATTTTAAATACAATATTTTAAACTTTTTGAGTAAAAGGGGACATCAAAAAATTAAAAATGAAACATCCCAAGCTTCCACGATACGCTTTCCTTTGAATAATACAGTAGTGTGTGTTGTACGCAACTTCGAGTTCTAACACACACCACAACCAATCAAACTAGCCGTTATGAATAGTAATACCTACTTTTTGAAATTATATATATTTTATATTTCAAAATGGACTTCATTTTTGGATTCGGAATATCAATATTAGCCTAAGGTGAAATTTTGGTACATTTCGGATAACTTTCATATTTTGATGAATAGTGAAAATTACTAAATTTTAATTAAAAACAACTTTTTTAATCAAAATAATTAATAGTGATAAATTATGAATTTCAGTGGTTTTAAAGTATATTTAGAATATATTTTTACCATTTAATATAATTTTGGTCATTGGACATAATTTTACAATTAAACAGAACATAAACAAGTGTCAATCTTTTGATAGTTATTATCTCTTAAAAACACGCTTTTTGTTTTGACAGCGGGAATTAATTTTAAATTAATTTATGCCACTTCTGTGTTTTGAATTTAGAAAAATGTATTCCATATTTGGAATCAGGATTTTTAAATTGTGTAAATAGGTAACATTTATTTTTAGACATTTTGAATAATTAATGCGGTAAATATTTTATTTACCATGGTTAAGGGTAAATCTGGTAAATAAGGGTTAAAAAATAATATTATAATAATACTAAATTACCCTAAAACGTGTCATAGCCTTATTGGTTGATACATGTTCGACCATAGGCATCTTTGGGTCCATTTGGGGACCCCATGGTGCCACTTGTAGGTGATAGGGACACTTTATTTTAATTAAGTTAAAATGAATACAAAAATGACACAAGCATATATCTTTTAGAAAAACAATGATTACATAGGGTTATATATGTTGGATTTTAGATTATAAATATTCATTAGAAATATAAAAAGATTTCCTACATAATGATATTTTATTTATAATTTTTAGACATTAAATAGTTTATTTTATTTATGACACAATGATGATGCATTAATTACTAAAATAGTGAAAAAATAAATTAATTGATATCATAAATACCCAAATAAATATAATATGAAACTTTTAATGAATTAAACAAATTTTCTAGGATAATATGATATATTAGGAATGATTTAATTTACTTTGTTTGAAGTAATCAATCTGTTATGAGTTTCAAAAAATCAACTATTGAATAGTGTCAAAATTGACATAAAAGAGTTATTAAAACAAATATTATATTATTAATTGATATTAAATTCCTAAAAATCTATGGTTCGGCCAAGAGACTTATATCATGATAGGTTCATCATTAATGGACCACTTGGGGATCTCTTTGATGTATATAGTAAGTTTATTAACCATATTATATAAAAATACAAAGAGACATTGTAAAAGTGAAACTAATTAACTTAGAGTTAATACTTAAAGATAAGGTTAATATAAGTACCCAAACCTGTCTAAATTCTATTGGTTTAGTTGTATTCGACCCATCCCCACCTTAACATTTAAATAATCAACTTTTGAGCCATTAGAAACCAAATAAGAATTTATTATAAACTAATATTTCTAGCTTTTCCAAAGGTGCCCCTCACCCCTCTTATAAAAGGGCACTCCTCCTTCTCTTTTCTTCACACCTTAAAAGCCTTTTGGTTCGGCCAAACTCTGCCCAAATACTCTCCCAACTTCCCTCAATACAACCTAGAGGCCTTAGTTTGATCAGAAAGCCAACCTAAGGATCCCTTTTGATCAAATCAAAAGGAAGAAACCGAAGAAGAGGAGGTTAACCTACCCCAACCAAGTAACAGTACAAGGTAAGGGGTTTTCATCTCACTCCTTATTCCTGTGAGATTCATGGCATATTGCCACCATTACCTTTTGTGTGGTGTATGTACTGCCCATAATTATATTCTTTGTGTAATACAGTTTAATTTATGTGTATTTACATATTCATTATATGATACCTCATTCATGGGTTGTACGTTTCGTAAGTTTCCAAATTAGTAAGGGTTTATTTCACAATCTCTTCATTATCCGAGGTTTATTATGCGTAATAATCTACTGGGATCTCTTTATCATCCACATCCATGTTTCTTCAAAATGTATTTTAAAACTTTTTTACTATTTACAAGAATATGGGTTAATGTCATTTATACCCTTGTTTGACTTTTATAAGTGGTTTATAAAGGAATCTTTCCGTCGTTTTCCAAACAAGGTGCTTTTTAACCTTTTCGACAGAATTAAGGTAAGAATGTTTTTTTAACTTATACGGCGAGTAAGGTTATTTTTCGCCGTTATAAAATCGTCGAAGCTTCTCTTATAAGATTATAAGAATATTTTCAAATTTAATGTATTATTTTATAATTATGTTGCTTTTAAAATGATTTAAAAAAAAGAGATTTTTCTCTAAAATAGTTTTGATTTCATCTATGTCAACAACCTTTGATGGATTTTAAGCTTATTTGAAGTTGATTTATTATGATACAAAACATCCATATTTTATTGAAGGTTTTGTGATATTTTTGATTGTGGATAAGCTATTCTTATGACACTCATGGTTTTTGTTTAAAGTATTGACATTTCATAAGTTATTTTTAATCTGAATGTTTATGTTATATTCCAACTTTTCATTCAGATGAATGTGTTAGACAAGTATGTTTCGGGTTGGGGACCGGTAAAAGTAAGCCCTCCGGTTTGGTCTCCGGTTTTTAAAGAAACTCCGGTTTGGTCTCCGGTTATTAGAGGAACTCCGAGTTGGTGTCTGATTATTAGAGGCACTCCGGGTTGGTGTCCGGTTATTAGAGGCACTCCGGGTTGGGTTCCGGTTACAGTTAGCCCCAAGGTCTTGGGACGAGGCCTTGACAAAGAAATTAAAGTTCAGCATTATGCATTCCGACATTATGAATGTGGTTATTGATATTGCATGTGATTATTCTATTAGTATAATATCCATGTGAATAAGTAAATGGCATTATTTCATTTTAGTTTTGCCATACTATGTTGAAGTTCAAGTTTAAAAGGCTTTTGTTTTAGTAATGCATTGCCTTAAATGTTTATGCATATTTTTTAATGTTCTGCTATATTGTTATCCTTACTGGGCATTTGAGCTCACCCCTTTTCTATGTTTTATTTTTCCCAGGATGTGAAGAAGTAAGTTATGAATGACCTGCAGGGATATTATGAGGGGATAATAGTGTGGACTATGGAGACATTATGTTGTCGTATTAATTTTTCACTTTATGATGTAATGTAAAACTTATGAATATATCTAGTGTTTCCAAGGCTACTAAACCAATCGGTCTTTCGATATTTGATTTTTCTTGTGATCATGCCAATATTATGTAATAAGGCACCGACTCTGGGTATCTAGGGTCGGGGCGTTAAAAAATAATAGGGTTTCTTTAGTAGAGGTGAGTCACACTCTCATGGAAATAAATTTAAAAGGCTAAAATGTTTTATATGTTTTGGAGGGCCCTCTAAAGCTTTTTAAAATAAATCAAACAAATGTAATATCACATTATTTTAATGGTAAAACATATATTGGCTGAACATAATTATTATAGTATTTTATTACTTAAAAATTGGGTCTTTATGATGTCATAATACACAATATATATTTAAATTATATTTAATTTTTTCCCAAAAATTCATGTGTCTTAGAAAATTATGAAAACTCACCATTGGATAATTTCAAAATCCTAATTTTAAAAATAATATTCATTTTATCTAAATAATTTTCTAAATATGTGAGTTTTTTACTTTTAATATAAATTTGGCATATATAAAAAATTCATGGGTTTTTAAAAAAACATCATTCAAATCATAATAAATATTACAATTTTATTCCAAAAAATTATATGATCATTTATACTTAATAAAAATTAATTTAATAATATTTTATTAAAATATAAGATATTAAAAAATCCATTAATTTATCTAAATAGAATCCTTGGGTGAATATTAACTAAAACTACTTTTTCTTCTTTAAATACTAGTTACAACGTAACAATAATAAAATGAATGTATATTCTTTATTATATATGAAAATAATGAACGTAATCATAGTGACAAGGTCTTGTTAAATAACATCTTATAACACCCACAAAAGACCAAAGGGTAAGGTGTGTGATGGTGATAGACTCTTGGGGTGGCTCAGATAACATCACTCAGGTGGTATTCTCTATCACCTACCACATCTCCCATAGGCTGTTTCGTTCGATTATAACATGTTGAAGCTCGGACTGGGCTTGGTCTAGAGAGAATCCCAATGACACCTCCCCCTTTCCGAACTTCGACAAATTGGATTCATACGGGAAAGTCTACTAGAAGAGGAAATCACATCCTTTGTCTGAGTAAATTGGATTTGACAAAGTCCTATATTTATACTAATCATGTGATCATTGTTCAATGACTATATTAACAACAGTTAAAATTCGAAATGGTATTTTAAAAGTCAAAACCATAAAACCAAAGAATTGATTATTTTATATAAAAAGTTTACATAATCATATCAAGAGGAATTTTCATTAATGTAAGTTTGGGTCGTTATAATCTTTCCCCCTTTAGAAATTTTTCCCTGGAAATTTCCTCTTCCCACACTAAAACAGATGTAGGTTACTCTGCTTCATCAATTCCTTTGATTCCCACATCAGTTCCACAAACTTGTGGTTTCGCCACAACACCTTGATGAGGGGAATTGTCTTATTTTGTTGAACGTTTTCCCTACGATCTAATATCTTCACAGGTTTCTCCTCATATGAAAGATCATCATAAAATAGTACTACCTCTAAAGAGAGTATATGTGAAGGGTCTGGTATGTAATTTTTTTAGAGGGATAAATGAAATAAATCATGTACTTTGGATATGGTAAGTGGATGTTCTAGTCGATAGGTCACAGCCCCAACACAATCAAGAATATCGAAGGGGCCAATGTACCATGGACATAACTTCCATTTTTTCCAAACCACGCGATTTTCTTCCACAGAGATATGCGTAGAAATACCATGTCTCCAACTTTGAACTCAAGGTCTCATTGACGAGTTATCTGTATAACTCGTCTGTTGAATTTGGGATTGCTTGATATGATCCTGAATGTTTTTCACCTTCTCCACCATTTCTCCAACCATTTCTGGTCCTAGCAGCTTACGCTCACCAACATCGTCCCAATATGCTAGTTTTCTACACCTTTTCCCATAAAGGGTTTTATATGGTTCCATTTGGATGCTCGAGTGGAAACTGTAATTGTGGGAGAATTCAACTAGTTGAATATGTTGGTCCCATCCACCCTTGAATTTCCTAGAACATGATCATAACATATCTTCTAGTGTCTGAATACTTTTCTCAGATTTTCCATTAGATTGAAGATGATAGGCTGTAATGAAGTTTAGTTCAATGATTAGATCTTGTTGGAGACTTTTCCAGAATGTTGAGGTGTATCAAGGATCATAATCAGTTACAATAAATAGTGTTACTCCATGCAGGCATACCACTTCATTGATTTAAATCCATTCAAGTTGATCCAATGATAATTCCTCTAAAATTGTGATAATCTGATCTATCTTCGTAATACGATCCATAATGACCCATATATCATTTTTCCTATGGATGTCCTTGGATGTCCTGTGACAAAGTCCATGGTAATGTTGTCCGACTTCCATGTTGGTATGAAAAGTGGTTGCATAATCCATGTATACCTTTTCCTATCATCCTTTACTTTATGACATACCAAACAGATTGATGTATATTCAGCAATCTCCATTTTCATATTGTCACAAAAAAAAGTTTTCTCGGAGGTCTCGATACATCTTGGTGCTACCTAGGTGAATAGGTAAGGTTGTGCATTGTGTGTCATTCAGAAGTTCCTTCTTTATCTCTCTATCTAATTGTATACATAATCATGACCCAAATCAGACAATTCCATTCTTATCAACCATGAAATAAGATGATTTCCCATTTCAAATAACCTCCACCCTTTTCAAAACTTTCACATCCTTTCATTGATCATCAGTTAACCTTTCCAAAAGAGAAATTTGAGTAATCATTTGTGAAAGGATTGATGATGTTCCCTTATATATTATTCCCATGTCCATGTTCATCAAATCTAATAAGATGGGATCCTTCTCAATTCTCATCAATGACAGAATCATTGGATCCTTTCTACTTTGAGCATATTCCAACATGTTCTCTTTCCCAGGGTGGTAATGGATTGAGTAGTCATATTCATTGATTAGATTAATCCATCTTGATTAGTGCATATTCATCTCTTTATGTGTGAATTTATACTTCAGTCTTGTGTGATCTGTGTATATTTCACAATTCTCCCCAAAGGGGTAATGCCACCATATTTTTAATGTGAAGATCACCGCAGAAAACTATAGATCACATGTTGGATAATTATTCTTAATAAATTTCAATTTCCTTGAAACATAGGCATTGTATTTTTCATTCCGAATCAACACACAACTTAGGCCCTTCTTCAAAGCATCATTGAAAACCACAAAAAGTTCCCCACTTGTGAGTAATGCGAGCATGGTTGCAGGGATAAGACTCATTTTCATGTCCATGAAGCTTTCTTCACATTCATCACTCTAAGAAAACATTATCCACTTCTGAGTTATCTTGGTAAAAGGGTTGTACAAACATGATAAATTTCTCACAAACGGTTGATAATATGCAGTTAACCCCAAGAAGCTACAGATATCTGTTACCGATGTTGGCCTTGACCATCCCTCTATTGAAACTTTCTTCGTGGGATCCATAGATATCCCATTTCTTGTGATGATATGGTCCATGAATAAGGCCTCCTTCATCCAGAACTCATACTTGATGTACTTTTAATAAATCTTCTCCTTTCTCAAGGTCTCTAGTAAAATTATTAGACGCTCCTCATGAACCTCCATGGTTTTGAAGTATATTATAATATCATCTATAAAGAATACAAAAAATTTGTTGAGGTAATCTCTAAATACCCTATTCATCATGTCCATAAATATTTCTGGAGCATTAGTCAGTCCGAAAAGAATTTCAATGAATTCACAGTGTCGGTATGTCGTACAAAAAGTAGTCTTGGGGATATCTTTTTTATCCACCCTTACTTGAGAATATCCCGACTTCTAGTCCACCAAGGAAGAAGTATTGTGATCCATGTAGGTGAACGAACAAGTCACCAATTCATGGAAAAGGTTAATTTTCCTTTATCATGATTTTTTTGAGCTCATGATAATCAATGAAAAGGCACATTGGCCCCTCATTCTGCTTGACGAAGAGGATTGGGGCACCCCATGGTGAAACACTTGGGCATATAAACCCTTTATCAAGATTCTCCTATTTTTGTTTTTTCAGCTCCACAATATCCATAATTTTCATTCTATATGGAGTCTTGGATATTGGCAACACCCCAGGTATAAGGTCAATTGAGAATTTAACATCTCTTCTTGGAGGAAGACCAGAAAATTCCTTGGGAAACACTTCAGAGAATTACCTCAAAATAGGCATTTCTTCAAGGATGGTTGCTTCCTTAGACTCAATAATCTAAGCCAGATACACTTGCTCAGAGGGTAGTAATATCCATGATTGAGATGATTGTGATAAATAATATTCAACTTCCTCATTTCACTCATATTTAATCGGGGGTTGATTATCCATATTGAGAGTGATTTCCCTTTAACGACAATTTATGTTGGCTCTATATAGGGAAATCCAATCTATTCAATGAATTGAATCACATTCTACTAGAGGGAGTATGGAGAGGTTTTATGGGAAGTTAAAATTACAAATTATGAGAGGGGATGAGTTATATTCATGGGATGCATTGATTTACCCATTTTTTGTACTCACTGATATCTTCAATTCCATGATTTGTGGTGGTGTTGGGATTGTTCTACTAAAATTTTCGGATATAAAATAATGCATAAAACTAGAATAAAAAAGTATGTTTTATATTCTTGAGTGAATAACAAGCATAAATGTCACCGCATTATTGGCATGGTTAACTTCGGAGACAGTGATGGTTAAATCTCTCCCTTGCTACATTTGAGGTTGTTGGTTGCCTCTGAAAACTCTTGGCATAGGGAACTGATTTTCAAGTTTCCCTGGTTCTTTTTAGTTGAAGCAAGGAATATAGCGTTGAGAGTCGAACATAGAATTTCTCTTCTCTATCAAAGCTGCAGGGTTTTCTTGTCGAAATTTAAAAGCTAGGTTCCCTTCTCTTCAACACCTAAATCACTTCCTCATCTGCTTTAGGTAATTTCTGGGATGATTCTTTCCACACCTTTGGAAAATGGGGTTTTGTATTTTCTTAGCACCATTGTATTTGTCTATAGAACTAGAATAAGTGAATTTCACCTTACGATTCTTATCCCCATGATACACCTGATATTTACCGATCACCATTTCGACCTTGAGGGCACATCAGACAATGACCTCATAGTTGTCGAAGTCATGGATTGCCATGGGTTTCTGTAGGCTAGGTTTCATCCAGCCAAAGAAGATGTTAACCATTCATTCTGGGGTAATGACATATCCAAATGTGCATCATGCAAGCCTTGTGATGTTTTTCTCATACAATCTGATGAATTCGTTGTATTTGTTTTCTTGATTTCAAGGAAGTCCCTTTCCGTCTTAAGTTGGAATATGCGAGGAAAATATTTGTTGAAAAACATTTTTTAGAAATCCTTCCATTCCAATTCCTCGATTTCATCCTCATAATTTTTTATTTTTGATCAATTTCAACCAATGATCTGCTTCACCCTCCATATGATAACCATCCAGAAGAACCTTCTCTTGTTCAGAACATTGAAGGATGTAGAAGATATTTTCAATGGAGTTGATCCATTTTTCGATGATTGAGGGATCTGATTATCCATTATATGTAGGATTCATTTTTCTCATGATGCTCTCGGAAGTGACTTGTTCTTCATTGGGTGGGGGGGGAGGGCGGAACGTTCATGTTGACCCATGTTTCTATTCAAAGATTGAGTTAACTAAGAGAGTATCATGACAATGTTCATGATTCCTACTCCCATAAAATTAAGAATCCCATTAGAATTATCATTATATAGATCTTCACATCAGTTGTTATCCTGAGTCCTCCTATTACTGGCCATTGGCTATAATAAAAATAATGTTAGGGGTAACACATAAATGGTAATCCAATAAATATTATATAAATTATAAATAGATTTTATTCCCTTAACTTATGAATCTATAGGCTTCAGTCTATGTTATCCATGATCTACTTTCTAACATATATTCTTAGGGGTAATTTTTTTATTCCCTTAATAATGGTTCATTCTAAGCTTATAAATTTACCAAAGCATATCCCATGGGAGTGTCATAACCAAGATTTCAGCATGGTCCATTGTAATGTTTTACGATACCCTAATTTATGACCAAAACTCCTTGTCGGGGTTTTCACTCCTAGGTACATTTGTGCCAGAGCCACCTATACATGCTCGTATCCAGACTGGGCTGCATTTGCTTGATAAACCACTTAATCAATCCTCACCAAAATTTAGGGATTTTTTATTATATGTAGTCTTATCACTAAGGCTTTCACTAGTGTTTTCTAATCCTAATCCCAAAAATAACTAAACTTATTCTATGATACGAACTATAACAACCCAAATTTTTATTACACACTTAACATAAATTATTACAAAAAACCGACCCTTGATACAACAAAGATGATTGAGAGGTATAGTGTCATTAGAGATAAAGAACATTATATATCCACTTAAAACATAAAATGAAACATTTAATTGAAAATATACTTTACATGACCACTACATTCCCTCATAATTAGCATTGCCTGGGACATCCTGAGGACTTACATAAGAAATGGGTTATTTATAAAATCCAGTAAGTAAATAAACATGGAATAACATGTGGAATAAAATAAAAGTTATAAAATAGGCTTGTTAATTGAGAACATGAGAAACATGAACATAAATGAATGATAAAGCATGATAATCATAACAGGGAGATGTGGAAACAACATTTAACATGATATTATAATGAGCCAAGGCTCATTGCACATGGAGCACGAGTAAACAATCATTGCACATGAAGAACATTTAAAAACTGATTTCACATGAATTAGTATGAGTCAAAACCCATTTTACATGACTTATCATGTTACTATACTTTTCCTAATGCATTGGAGTTCTATTAGGGAGAACCCTTCATAATCATTTCATTTCATGCATAAGTTTTCCACAAAGATCATACAACATGGATTCATTAACATCTTAATTAATTCCATGAATAATAAATGTGGAATAAATAAATGTGTGTCCTCAATAAACAAGTACATGTGAATAAAGGTTAATACCCTTGATAGAGGAGTGAGTATGGTATTCAGTACACAATGATTTTGGTATTGAAATTTTGGTGTAATTTCGACAGCATATCGACGTCAAATTGAAATTTGTGAAATGGGTTGATGATAGTGAAAGGGGTGTCTCATAATTTATACTTTAAATGGAAAGAAAGGGGATCCTGGGACATAATATATGAACATATGGAATAGAATATAGACGTATAATATAAAATAATTGTTTGAATGTAAATGTGGAGATAGAAATTCCTTACAGAATTTCGGCATGGAAATGAGTGTACATGGAATTCATTAATGAGAGTGAAAAGGGGTCTCTACTCATTATAAAATTAATAGGGAAGTATGGGGGATGTTATAAATCATACCCCAACATTAATAATTAAAAATACAACAACATAAAAACATAATAAAATTTGTACAATAATGAGAATGGAAGAAAACCCATACATGGAAGTGTGATCCCAAAGGCTTGGGAGGGGCTTGAGAGAGGCTTCTTAGGAGCTTGGGGAACCTTGGGAGGATTCTAGTGAGAGGAGGTAAGAAGTTGGATGAACTCCAAAGTCTTTTAGTGAAGATGAAGTGGGATCTTGTGTGGGATTATATAGAGAAGGAGGGGGAATGCTTTATTATTTAGATTTGGGACGTTACACATTAATCTAATCGAAACCAAAATCCAAAACACAGTTTTTAACCTTGGTTTTCTCTAAATGGGAGTGAAAAAAATATTTTATAAGGCCAGTGGCCTAAGTTTTTAAAAGAATTGGGATGAGTATATGAAGATGAGTCAAACTCTCAAGGAAATCAATTTAAAAAGATAAACTGATTTATGAGTCTTGGAGGGTCCACTAAAGCTTTGTAAAATAAATAAAACAAACCTAAAGTCACATTACCTTAATCTTATAACTTATATTTTCCGAACATAATGTTTTTAGTATTTTATTACATCACAATTGGGTATTTATGAGGTCATAAAACACATTATATATTTATATGGTATTTAATTTTTACCCAAAAATTCAATTGTCTCAGAAAATTATGAAAAATTGACCATTAGAAAATTTTGACGTCCTGATTCCAAAACAAATATTAATTTTATCTTAATAATTTTCAAAATATATGAATTTTTACTATTAACATAAAAGTGATATTTATAAAAAATTCATGGGTTTTGTCAAAAACAATTTTCATGCTTTAATAAATATTACAATTGTCTTCCTAAAAATTATACAATCATGTATACTTAATAAAAAGTAATTTAATAATATTTTATTAAAATAATATTTAATTAAAAAAATACATAAATTAATCAAAATAGATTCCATAGTTAAATATTAACTAACAATACTATTGGCGCTTCAAAAACTATTTACAATGTAACAATAACAAAATTAATGTATATTATTTATTATATACAAAAATAATCCAATAAACATAGTGCTAAGTTCTTTTTACATAACCTTTTATAACTTCCACATAAGACTGAAGGGTAAGGTGTGCGATGGTGAGATACTCTTGGGGTGGCTTGGATAACATCAGTTGGGTGGTAATCTCTTTCAAAATCCACTTATCCTATTGGCGGTTCCATTCTAGCTTAACTTGTTAAAGATCAGCTTGGGGTTGGTCAATATAAAATGCCAATGACCCCACCTACTTTTTGAGCATCGAAAAAATGGGCTTTATATAGGGAAATTCTACCTGATGAGGCCATCTCTTTTTTGACTATGTAATTTCGAATTGTTAAAGCCCCATATTTATACTAATCATGTGATCACTATTGAATGGCTATACTAGCAATGGTCACAATTATTAATGGTATTTTAAAATCCAAAATTAGAAAACCAATGAAGATTATATTTTATATAACCGTTTTACATAATCAGATCAAGAGTAATTTTCATTAATAAATGATTGGGTTGTTACAACCTCTATCAACCATGATGATCAAGACCACGATGAGATCTACACCACAAGATAAAAAATCCAAAAATAACTATATGCGTGAGTACTAATACTTTGTAAGAATGGGAAAAAAATTATTCCTAATAAACCACATTTAAAATAAAGGAAACACTTAATTAAAATTTGAAATACAATATTGAAATGTATTATTTTCGACACATTAACCATTTTAATGATGAAAACAGGCTATTTCCCTTTCTACCACTAAAAACCACCCATTATTATCACGGATGATTCAATGATTTTTTATAAGGGAAAGATAAAATTTCAATTTTTAAAGAGTATAAGTGTGAAAATCATTTTAGAAACCTATTTCCATAAACACTTGATTTATTTCTATTTCAACATAAAAACATATCAATTAAGGAGTAAGAAAAATAATAATATGACAAGGGAATTTTAAATAAACAAACAAGGGTATCCAACCAACAATTCATCTCAGTCATTCTCTACAAGAAACTATGTACTAATAGACATGGAGAACCTAGGATATCATGAATAATCTAGAACATACTAATACATGATACACAATCCTCAAAATCTTACCTAACAGGATCAATAAAATGTGACCTAAAAACTTCCTTCCATCCAAACTCAGGACAAATTGAGGGGAAAATCCAATAATAATAAACCCAATATAACCACCTATTATAGGCCACAAACTAGTACATAATCTAGTAAGTGCAATAATATTTCTGGGAAAATTATCTCACTACTCCAAGTTCCCATGTCTAACTTATAAGGGTGGCTTATTTAATTGATTCCAACCAAGAATCCAATCACATGAATATATATATTAATAATTCCAAAAACAATCCACCCCTCGCTCCACCCCAAATATATATCTCCTTTCATAAAACACATACATCGTAAAGGAGTTCGCATCAAGGATCTCACATTCCATACATGTAAATAGTTCATGTGGATTCTATAATGATTACAACCCCCCATTCACAAAAACATAAAAATATAATCATCCAAGAAGAGTTTTCATAAAAAAATTCTCACCATTTTCACAAAGGTGCCAAATGGCCCTCAAGTTCATTTCACAAAAACCATAATTTATCAATGAAATAAATCCACTATCAAAAATTATGAAAATACCCCATTTACAATTTAAAAATCATTTATAATGAAATACTATTTAAACACCGACCTCAAATTTTCAATGAAAATAAATATTCTTTAAAATATGAAATGAGACATTAACCACCATCACATGACAAACCATTTACAAAGCCAAAAACATGATTCTTTAATTTCAAAACAACTTAGAGAACAGATTCAAAAATTCCAAAATATTACTTCTTATTCCATTTTACATTAATAATTTCAAACCATGATTAAAATACCTCAATTAACCTACAAAATCCAATTGGTAATTTCCTCAATCACTTGGTGTGAAACATTTTATTAAAAAATCCCATTTATCACAAAATAATTGATGGATCACCACATTTCATAAAAAATGATTTTTTGAAAAAAATCATTCATCTAAATTTATAATATAAAAAAGTTGGAAAAAGAATGAAATCAATGAATCTATAATTATAAATGACAAGTGTAAAGGGAAACCTACCTCAAATTCATGGTGCATCAACTACACACACCTAAAACAACCGCACAAAGGTCCAAAGAAGTGAGAATATAGAAAAAGAACCTTAAGAAGGAAAACCCCCAATTTCTCACCACCCAATGAATGGAATCTAAGTAAACATGAAAAAATGAGTTGAATTAGAAAGGTAAAATGGTTGAAATGAAAATGGGAATGATATGGGGCCCTATCCTTTGAAAATGGTTGAAGATTTACCTATAAACCACATTAAAATCCACATGGAAGGGATTAGAAGAGTGAAAATCTACTATGGGAGGGAATTTCATTGAATTGTTCGAATGGGGAAGGACAGAAAAGAAAACCAAGTTAAAAATAAGGGTAAAATCCCAAAACACCCTTTTAGGTGTGGGTTGCATGGTTATATCACATGGTTTAACAAACCATGATCAAACCGTGTGATTTCCCATTGTTTAGTTTTGTACGAGCTATAAATAATGGATTCATGGGTAGTGAAACCAAAAAAAACATGAAACACCTTCACATAGACATGCATGATTAATCTAATATTCCATTAAAATGGTGTGACCTGAAAAAAGTACCAAAAAATCACCCTTTTCACTCAAAAACTCATTTAAATCAAGGGGATATACCATCCAACAGACACACCCCAAAACATGATCCACTAAGAGTGTTACAAACTCATTTCCCAAGATACCTCCTCCTCATAATTTTCACACTAACCAAGACATGGTCCAAAAAAACCCAAAACTTCCAAAACACAAAATCTGAATCTGGAACTCTCGGAACATAGGAGAAAAATGAAGATAAAAAAGATCATATAGAACAATGGATTAAAAAATCACTTTGTGGTAGAATAATTTTTTTCCATTTTAAAGATTAACACATTATTCAATTCAACCCCTATTGATTTTTGGAGTTATCTTCTTTATAAAATTTTATAGGAATCTCACAATCATGAAAATTTTGGTATGTAAACAAGGCACATGTGATTCACAAGTCTTAACCTCATTTTGAGAACCCAAATCCATTCCATGGAAAAACCCATGGGTCCATTAAATTTATTTAATAGAAATAACTTATTAAAAATTTTAATCTGAATCCCATTTTTATCCTTCTGTCTCCAAATTAGTACGATTATATTGACCCCTATCTATTTACAAATTTCTCTAACAAAATTTTAGAGAAAACATGAATATGAAACTTTTATCAAACTACTCCCAAAGTTTTTTTTGAAATCATTGTTTGATATTACATATGTCTGATTTATCCACAAGGTGTGCCTCCATCTAGAATCTACATTAGATTCACCTATTCTGAAACTATTTCATTTTAAAACCCTGTATTATTACTTATTATCAAAAGAAACAAATCAGAACAAGATTCTACAATGAATCCTAATCCATTTACTCTGTATGATTCTTGCAATTTGGTTATCTGAACTGAATTATGTTTGATAATTTTTTTTCTAAATCTATATTTGGAATTCTGCATGAACAAAAAACTGACTTTGGTTGGAAACAAAACTCCTAAAAAATTCTTTCACCGTCCCTTTTTTTTCAAAGAATAGTATTAAGTACTGACATACTTTTGACATATATATATATTTTCTAAGAGAATCGAAAAGGTAGGTAACCAATTATTTTTATTTCTCTCTAAAATTCAAAAATCCTAATTGCATGATCAATTTAATTTCATTAGGATTCATCTCACCTATTCTTGGATGTTCTTAAATTTTTTTGAATTATCCATTATTTCAAAATTTCATCAAATTTACTTAAACTATAATTTTAAGAAACTCACCAAAAAACATCAATTTATTTTATAATAAACCTATTTGAAATAAAAACACTATATCATCACAACTTAGGAATTTTTAAATTTGTGTGATGTTTATTATAAATTTTAGTCTAGAAATTGTTTTTTTTAATATTTTATAAAGTAAAAACTTAAAATCATAATGTCCCTTTATCTGGTTCACTCTGTATGATCTTCCCACTTCAACATAGAATATAATATAATCCTAAAAAAAGGTTATGTAATGTATTTTATTAAAAATAGTTTTTTGATGGACTTCACTTTCCAATGTATAAAATTTTTTCAACATTGAACCATACACTATAACTAAACATTGTTCTCAAAACCATATAAAAAATATTTTTATGGGTTAAAAATTGACCCTATCAGATGCTCATGTCCCATTTGATGAAAAATCACTCAAAAAACATAAAAAACATTCTTAATCTGTTATTCTTAATCTATTCATGTGTGTCTAGAAATCTATGACCGATAAAAAATATGAACTTTACTCACTTTTTCTGACTTCCCCACCTAAAAATCATCCACCCCTTTATGCATATTAAAACATATTATGAAATATATATATATATATATATATGGGAGAGTTAGTTTCTATTATATTGTCTGGATCCACATATTATCCATCCCTTTGTTTTCTCAAAACTCATATACATTCCTTCTTAGTTAAAAAATCATCCCATATTATCCTAACTATTAAAAATCATCATTTTTTCTTATTGTAAAAAAACATATCCACTTACATAAAATCAATCTTTCCACTTAAATATTCATCCATTTTTTGGGAAGTTGTTTCTATTTAAAAAATTTATGTTCTATGTTCGATATCTAAAATCCCACTTCTGAGGGTATGCATCTAGAGCTGAATTTGAAGCTATGCATATTGAACACTGTGTCTAGATATTTTTATCCAAAAAATAATCAGCATCATATCTTTATCATCATTTATCACGAGTTATCAATAATATAAGGAACATCAATATATTATTATTATTTTATGCATAAATATTAGAATGTTAAAAACTTTATATATTCCCAACATTATCACTTTCATTATTTTTAAAAAATTGGTACAAAAAATTCTGTCTGTCTCCCAAAAAACATCATAAAAAATTCATTTAATATCCTTTAGAAACATTCACTTTTTTTACAAAATCATTAATTTAAAAAGATAGTTTTTAAAAAATACTAGTCTTTTTTAGAAAAAAATAATAATGGATATTAAATAAACCCATATAGATTTTTTGAAATAATTTATTAATAACTATTATCTCTCATTATTTTCAACCACTCATATATTTTCACAACTCATTTTTGTAACAGTTATAATTTTTACCTTTTACTAAAACATGAAATTTCTCAGAAAGAGTGTTTCCATGAAATACATCTCAATTTAATCTTTTAATTTTTTATATGTCAATTTTTTACTATCACGCTTTTTGTTTTCTCCCCCATTTTATAATAACCACAATATCAGATTAATTATAGAAATAATTATAAAAACTTATTCCAATGTTCTGAATTTCTCTAAATATTGAGTCAACTTCTTAAGAGTTTTGTGAAGTCTATAGTACAGTATGAACATGATGTTGCAACCTCAATTACAATAAAATCTCTTTCGAGATTTCTTATTTGAAAAAATCATTAATCTAATATTTTGTAGAAATGTATTCAAGAAGTTTTTATCAATAATCATGTTTATATTTATAATGTGATTCTTTATACCAATATCTTTTGATATCAAAAATTGTATAGGAATTTTTCAAATTTCCAAAGCACGTTGATTATCACAAGTAGTCCTTAATGGTTATCAAAAGACAATATTCAAATGATTGAGTAAAAAAAATTTCCACACAATTTGAGTATAAGCCTGGATAGCTACAACATATTCTTATTTTTCTGTGATCAATGTTATTAAACACATTTACTGACTATTCTAGCCATAAAAACATTATCCCAATAAAAACGTTCCTCATAAAGTTGATTTTATATCATTTAAATCTCTATCCACATTAGTATCAGTATAAAAATTAATTGTTTTTTATAAAAACATTCTTTATACATTATCTCATATGAAGTGGTTACTTTAACATATCTCAAAATTCTCTTTCCTCTCAACTTATTTGATCATTTCTGATCAATGGAATATTTATCACATAAATTCATTGTAAAAACAATATCATTCAATGAGTATGTAAGGTAAAAAAACATACTCTTATCTTTCGAAAAATATTTTTCATTTATAGTTTTTTGAATTTATTCTTTACTAACCTTTGTTTTAACTATAATATGAGTAGAAATGTATTCAAAATCCAAAATTCCAAACTTCAATAAAAACTAACTTTCATTCTTTTCATGAGATTAGAACATGTATTTTCCCTTTTTTTGTACTTATAAGCTTGAGAAGAAATATAATTCAACTAATATAGATATCTCATAATTTTTTTTTTATTTTGAAAATTATTTATAAACATTACCAATATCCCCCAAAAAATTATATCCTCTGTATAAAAAATCAAATCAGGGTGCATGAATCTACTTCTTTCACATATATGTTGTCAAATTTTCCTATAGAAAACTCAAATTTTTCCCAAAAGTATCATGTTTGGAGTACTGGGAAGGTGGAGATTATTTTAATTAATATATAGATTTTTTAAAATATTGAAACCTTACTTTCATCATTATTAGTTTCAAAACCATAATGTTTTTCAATATACATAGTAAGATGAATTTATATATGTTTATTAAAATTTATAACATTGATGTTTAACCACTATTAAGAAAGGTTCTCTAATCACTCAATAAAGGAAAGAGTTTCATCAAATTCCAAACCTTCCACCTATGAATAACCATTACAAACAAGTCTTTAATTGTTTATTGAATGTTCTCCATGTATATTCAAGTTGTTTTTGTAAATTAATTTTGTTCCAATAACACTTTTTTCTGATGGATGAGGAATAAGTTCCCACATTTCATTTTTCTCAATTTTATTCAACTCTCCATTATTTTGATTCACCCATTATTTTTATATTAACACTTATGAAATTTACCCTCATTGAACATGTTAAATAAGTGATTCTAAATTTTATAATATAAACATTTTTCTAGTATGACTCTGAGAATTCATATTTTCAAGTACACTTTTTCTTTAAACCGGTTTCTATAGGGTAGTAAATTTCGATTTTTCTATTATATTATATCATTCCTCATAACATGATTTCTCTATATCAAGATATATAAATTTATATATTGGATCACTTCCAATTTCATTTAAAATCATTATCTTTTCATCCTCAATATTCTCATCATCTTATTAAAATAATTTAAATTTTTAATAACTTTCACATCATAGTAATCTTCTAATTTTGTAAAAATGTGATCCAAAACATATAAATTATTATATTCGGTGAAAATCCCCTAAAAATATATTCCTTTCATTTTTAATTGAATTTCCCAAGATCCATATTATTTTTGTAAAAATGGACTTCCACAAACCTTATAATAGTTCACTGAAGGGTTTTTTGTTATACGACATGTCATTAGAAGTATTTTGTGATTATCGCCACAATGAATTTCAATTTTATACATATACAATTGTGATAATAGTTTCTCTATAGTAAAACTTTAACAGTTTTTAAACATCCAATGCACTTCTTCCAATTTCCACCAAAGTTCTATTTTTCTTTTATGCAACTCTATTTTACTGTGGTTAGTATAATGAATTATATAGATATTTTATTACATTATTCATTATATAATATTTAATATCATTTCATGTGAATTATGTACTATAATAAGTTCTCAACATATTTATGTCAACCCTAATTTCTCTCTCAAATCATCTTCTAAAATATCTAAACATTTCTAAAGCCTAATATTTATTTTTCAAAAACATGGAATTGGTTATCTGCGTGAAATAATTAATAAAAGAGATAAATAAAAATTATATTTTAATTTATTAATATATCATTGGTCCATAATGATCTTAGTGAATATGTTCTATTGGTTCTATAGATTTAATCATAGCTTTATTATGGATTCTGCCAACAATTTTCCATTTCAGAAATGTTACACAAACATCATGTTCCTTTATCTTAATCTTTGGAAGGTACCTAATAACATTTACTTTAAAAATTTTATTTATTATTTTCTACCTAATATTCCAATTTTCATGTCCACACCCTATTCCCATCTACAACACTCAACTAACATGAGGCACCAATTCCCTAAATCATAAAAATATTTATGTTGGTTCTTTCTCCCATTACAAAAAATTTTCCACATTCCACACTTCTAATGATGCAATGTTTTCTTCTTCTGAATTTCGCGTATTTTCCATCATCAATGTTTTGAATCTCTCTAAAAAGGTTATACCTAGTCCCATGAATAAATAGATCTTCCATTGATTGTTTACAGGTTTTTTATTAGTTTGTATTCCTATTATATTAAAGGAACTATTATTTTAAAATTTTACTACTACTCCACTAGTATTTTCAAATATATTCTATGTTTTTTTATATCTCCCATCATGTGTATGGAACAAAAACCATTATGCATCTATAGATTGTTATATTTTCATGATTTTAGAGCATTCTCACTAATAAAAGTTCTTTTTATTGAATTTATTATTTTTATCCTCCTTTTACATTTTAGCATAGTAACACTTCCCTAGATTTCTAGTCATACATTCTTTTGAAATTTGACTCAGTTGATCACTTCATCTCTAAAATCACTCTAGGAAGTCAAACTAATTTTTTATTTAATATTTTATAACATATTATTATTTCACATTCTAGGCTTCATGTGTATTTGTAATGTTACTAATTTTACTTCACAAATTTCTTCCCCTCTATTCATGCCTAATTATTGGATGTGATATTTTATTCCAATATTTTATTCCTTATTCTCATAAATTACATATCAATAAAAAACTGTCAAATATTGGTTTTATATAGATTTTTTACTTCTTTCTACTCATACTTTTTTTTGGTTTAGAATCTCTTCCTATTCATAATTACTTTAGGAATGGTCCATATTTACATTAGAGGAAGCTTTTCACCTTTATGGATGTGACAAGTTTCTCATATCCCTTCACAACACATGTTTCTCACCAATTTTCATAACACCAGAAATGTTAGAAAAATAATATAAGAACATACATTTATTTGGTGACAATTTCACCTGATTCATAGAGTGATTTTTTATTTAGATTTATATGATTTAGATTTTACTTTAGAGGCCTTTTATAAATTTTCATTCAACATTATTAGGGAACTTTCATCCTCAAGTAGTTTTTATTGAGTTTTTTAGAACTCCATATTCTTTAGTTTACATGTTATTATTATGGTATTGAACAGTCTTTTTGTATAGATTAATTATTAGTTTTTAGTTCAATATTTCCTAGATGTGCTATTAATCTTGATTCAGTAACTACTTCCTTCCATGAAAAAAATTTCCACCCTATCCTTTATCATTCTTATTTTTTTAAGAGTTTGATTATGTTCAAGATATGATACAAGAAATGATCTATGATGATACTCTCTATGTGATTTTCAACTCCCCCTTGTACTTCTTAAATATTAGAGTAGTCATCCTTTTACTCAGAATTTCCAATGAGTGTTATAATTCATTCCAAATATTCATATTTTAATAAATAAATCTCATCTATGTCATATTCAACATTCTTATAGAGTATGATTATTCTGTTTCTAGTGAAATATTTTATTCCCACCAATTTATTTCATTTCTTCCTTGTGATTTTCTTTCATATTCACCCATCAAGATTTTTCTTTAGGTTGATCTACAAATTCACTAACATTTTTCTTAGTTAAATTCCTAGAAAATATCATGATTCAACCAAAATCAAAACATTTGAGTTTAATTTTTTCCCCATACATTCATAATCCCCTTCGACAATTCTTTGAGATATATGAATAATTTTTTAATTTAACTCATCATCATTCTTATCATTAGAATAAAAAGGATAATCTTTTTCAACATCTTGATTTTTCATCATTATCATATCATAAAAATCCATTTTATATTTGATATGGTTTTTAAATGTTATATATTTACTCATTTCACAGGAAAAAATAATGTTATGTAATTCGTCATGTGATAAATCCTCTTTATCTTTAATGAATAGTTTTTTGAATCAATCCTATCGAGAATTTTTCTCTTGAGATTATATATAATTGTAAAATCATCCAAGAAATATTCTAAACCTCTAATGTTGAATGCAAATTCACTAACTCAGGATAAGTACTAAAAAATAGTTTTTTCATCACTCAATCACATTTATTAAAATATTCAGTACCATATTTTTATCTTCACTTCATTAATAGTAACATTTATATGAAAAAAACTATCGAGATTTTTCGACATTATCTTTTCCATTTTGATACCCACAACCTCCATGATTTTTTTGATAGATATATAAGAATATAATTTCTTTACATTACATAAAATTCAATTTTTCTATTGTCAGAAAATGTTATTGGAGCATATTTTATAACAGGTAGTAAAGCAATTATTTCAAAAACTACATCCTCCAAGAAAACATTATTTTTATCGAAATGATAATATTTTCCATAAAATGTTGGAATATATATACTATTTATCTAAATGATATTTTCCATGACAATTATTTGGTAGGGGAACTGTTGGTTATTATCCCAATTAATGTTCAAAAGGATCTTCGAACCACTGAGAAGGGGATGGTGTGGAATCAGTGCTTGTATTTTTAAAAATTTCTTAATGTATAGAATTTAACACCTTAACATTGTTTGAGTTATCTTCATGATAATTTGTTATATTAAAATAATAATAATGAATATGTAGGAAATTAAAAAAAGGTATTCACAATCAACAAATTTCACCTTAAATGTCAGAACCAACATCCTTTCCATGGCCACTCTTATGGGTTAATGAGAATTCACTATTATAAATATTTGAATACAAAATTTTAACTATCTCCAGTTGGTCTCATTCTATCTTCCATAGGAATGATTATACTGACTCCCATCATTCAAAAAATAATTTTTTTAAAAAATTTAACCATAATAAGAATTTTAAAATATTGTCAAACTTCTCAATAAAGGTTCCATTCCAAATCTCTGTCAAATCTTCTATTTGTATAATTTCACTATCCTATAATCTATGATCTTCATTCATGAATTTGGAATCTCTATCTGATGAACCAATTCTGAAACAAATCCATTTATAAAACCTTTGGTATGGCCAAGTAAAAAACACAACACCTCACAATAAAATATAGGAGTGGAAGCCTTTTCATTTCTGTTATTCAATGCTCTTTGTCTGGTTCTCATAATTGAACTATGTTCGATTAGTTTGTATAAAATTTCCTTCCTAAATTATAATGAAAAAAAATTACTTCTATTAGAGTGTCAACTATGGAAATATTCTTTAATCATATCAATATTTTGTTAGGGAACAATGTTTAGAACTGATGTACTTTCCACTTCTATTTATAGGCTCTCTTATAATAGAAATTTCAGGAAAACAATTTTTTTTCTAACTCATTTAAATCCATAAATTAAAATGTCATGCTCATTTGAATTTCATTTGGATTCTTCTCAACTATTTTATAACATTCATAAATTTTCATGAATTCTATATAATTTCTATTTTTATTAAAATTTACTTGAAATTGATGTTCAAGAAGATATTCAAAACATCCTCAATTATTTTGATAAGAAACCACAATGAAAGAAAAAAAATCCATTAAAAATCAGGACACAAAAAAGTTGTACTTATTTTTTAAGGAATCTTCTTCCCAAAATCATTTTACCAAAAAATATTTTTCCAATGAAAAAACATAACATATTCAACTTTTTTTATCTATTTTACATCTTATAATCTACAAGACTCAGATCATAACATCATATGAATCTTTAGATAACTTTATCCATTATAGTTTTTTAAAAAGGATTATTTGCTAGAATTCCCAAATCAAAAATTCAAAACAAAACTACTTTGGAATTAAACATGTATAAAATCTTGGATATTCAATCCTTATAAAAAAATTCTATCCAGAAAACAAGAAATTTACTCTTTTAGATTCTCATGGACCATTTGAAGAAAGCTGCCTCAAAAAAATATAGAAAGAATTTCTATATCCATTATTTTCAATCAGTTCTTGTATGTTCAAAAAACGTAGTCTGATAAAAAACATTAACTTTACTCACTTCTTGTGACTTATCAACCTAAATATCTTCAATATGTTCAATAATATTAATAATTATTTAGAAATATTTGTATTAAAGAGTTTATCTCGAACCTTATTTCTAGAACCACAAATGTCCTCTCTATTTGTTTTCTCAAAACAAAAAATCTCACATTCTCAGTAAAAAACTACTTCCATATCGACCTGAATAAAAATAGACATATTCATTTTATAACATTTTTCACAAACTCAATTATACGTAGAAACATAGAAAAACCACTGAAATATTCATCCAAACCCTAAATTCAAAAGGTTTTTTCCATTCACCTAAATGGAAAATATAATTTTTAAAAAAATGTATATTCAAAAAATAAAAAACTTTTTATGAAAAGAAACATCAAGGGTATTAAAAAATATTTGATACTATTAATATATCTTTAGGGAAAAACATTTTATTTGACAGCATGTTCTAAAAACATCAATGGGAAAAAACATATTCGTTCTCAAATCACCAAAACATATCATTTAAATATTTTCATAGATACACAAGAGTGAGAATATATTAATTCTCCCATTTTTATGGATCACAAATATATTCCTATAATGAGTGGGGTGTGGGATCAAGCATAAATTTCATTTACAATGGAAGACTATAATCATATTTGGATGATTTCTTTAGAGAAATCATATATTCCTTTCCCAACCATTAAAGAATTCCAATTAAATTTTTAAATGGAAAATAAAGGAAATATGAAATTATATTCCCACCCATATCTTACAATGCTTCAAAAATTTCGTAGAAACAATCATGGAAGACAATCATAGGGATATTCAGATATCTTACCAGGGAAGGAATATATTTATTCTCCTTCCAATAAAGGATATCAACAATTCACTTAATGTGCCACAAATTATAGGTCAATTATCCAATCACCCATTATGGAGGATTTCTAATAGATAGTGGTGAAGAATGAAGATCACGATTAGGAACATACACTTGTTACAACAAAAAATGGTTGATATACACTTGGAATCACCATTGTGAAGGGCCATATCTCTACTAACAAGATAGATACCTTCTAGAAGATTCTAATAGTAACACTCCAACATGAATATATTCCCTGAATAATAATAAAAACCCTCAATATATCCCAAATACACAAACATGTAGGATCATATCCTACCTCAATATCAAATATCTGGTTGGTATATTCCATAAAAAAATTCACAGATCGCCCATTTGGGATCCTACATGATAGGGAAACCATCAGTAACAAATAGCCCAAATCTACCATCATAGAATGTATAAAAGGAAATATGATTGGGTGAAACACATGGTTTTGGAGAAGCTTCACATTCCCATCCTAATCAATAATATTCCCCTTGAGGATATTCATTGATAATAAATACATTCCCATGGATATTTATATTCTTCACCATAAGAGGAATGTTAGGTTTACTATGAATATTTTCCCTATGATAGCACAAATTTTTATCATGGAAGTACCCCTAATCGATCTCCTCATGATATTAATTATGGAAATCTTAACAAAGTCCAAATTTTATTTAAATAAGAATTTTCTACATTCAAAATCATTACCAAGAAAATACCTTAATGTAGAGTTTCAACTAAAGTGACACAGTTAAAGACTTATGAAGCAATACCATTAGTTGAAAATGATTTACTATGATTGATAAATGATAATTGTAAGAACCCAGATCATCCATTCAGTTATGTTTTCCTTTTCTAGTCGTTTTTGAGAAAAAGAGGAAAATCTTGAAATTTTCAAAGTACACACCATGTACTTTATAAGTACATTCCATGTACTTCGATAGCACTGGAGCCCATGTGCTAGCCATGTCATGACCAGACACACGACCATGTAGGGGTGACATGGGGGCTGCTTAAATCAGAGTATGGTAACATTAACTACACGTTGTGTACTCCAAAAGTACACACCGTGTAATTTGTTTTTTTTTCATTAAACACACTGTGGTCACGTCTAACCCCTAGAAGCGTCTTCCTCAAGGTTCTGTTCGGCTGAGAGAAACCGTAGGATGCCGAAACTTCCTTGATCCCCCGAGCCTCTGTCTTTTCTCTGAATCAACCCCCATCGGTTGTGTTAGAACCACAATGGTAATCTCTTCCTTCTTCATGAGTTTCATTCCATGATTACCCATCTTTCCCAAGATATCGTTGGTTGAATGTTTTATGAATTTACATATATCTATGATGTTTTTAGGCGATTCTTGCCTCGTGGTTGAGGTATTCCAATCTCCAAACGTCAAGGTAGGTGGTTTGTGCCTTTCCGTTGAATGTCTTAGAATATTATGTTCAAATTCTACCAATACCCTTGAATGGGTGTATTGTGTGTTTACCGTTTTACCCTGTTGTATGCTTGCCTTGATAGTATGCATGTGTAGAGGATGTTTGAATATGAATATGGTTGAACAACTATGATTTGGAGGTCCTTCCCATGCTCATTCTGTTTATGACTGTTTGGTCCTATTTTTCCTTGGATGCTTTGTCTGTTCCCATGCCTATTGAAGTAGGATGGAGAAATGTTTTCTGACATGATTGATATATTGTAGAACTGCTTATCCACATTGTTATATATGTCTACTTTTGCTATATTGTATTGCCATGCCATTATCCTACACAGGGCAGTGAGAACTAGGTGTAGAAGACTATAAGGGGATAGACCGAGTGAGCTTTCTCAGAGAGTATTTGAGCTCGAGGCTAAATGGGGATTGACCAAGTGAGCAACCTCAGAGAGATTAGGATAACTTGGGGCTATACAGGGATAGTCTTTGAGAGATTCCTTAGAGAGTCCTTGACTTCTTTAGACTATACGGGGGATAGATCGTGTGAGCTTCCTGAAAGAGTCTCTGTTTTGTTTGTTTGAATCACCTGTTTACCATAGTCTATAAGAGGAATTGACTATGTGAGCTTCCTCAGAGAGTCAATGAAAGACCTGGGATATAAGGTAAATTGACCGAGTGTGCTTCCTTAGAGAGTCCTTGACCTTGGGACTATAAGGGGAATGGATTGTGCGAGCTTCCTCGGAGAGTTCCCGACTACCCTAGACTATAAGGGGAGATGACTGCGTGTGCTTCCTCAGAGATTCTTTATAATAATGTATGACCAATCCAGAGGGGTTAGGCTGAGTTCATTGCCCAGAGGGTTGTTGGTACTTGTAGGTAGGACCATAGGGGATGGCTGTGGGTACTTCCTAGAGAGTTTCTTGTTGTTCTTTACTGCTTGTTAGCTGTTGCTTGACTTTGGAACTGTGTATTTTTTATTATTTAGCATGTTCATGTTTACTGTTTTCTGTAGTTTTACCTTCCATTTATTTACTAACTATTATTCAAAGATCTTCAGGGGGTTTCCTACTAGCATTTAGTCTCACACCCTGTTTGGGACATGATTTTGGGCCCATATAGACTATGAGGTTTGAGGTATGGACAAGGGAAAGCACCCTTCGACTTCAGGTACTTGACTTGCTGTGGAGCTGGAGAGCATGAGACCAAGCTCAAGATTACGATGCTGGGGAGATTTTTATCGTTCATTTGTATTTATTTTTAGTACTCTTTGTATTTCCGGCATTATGACTTGTTTGGCTATTTTCCTAAACATATGTTTCATGCATCATACATATATATATATATATATATGTCCCTAATGTTTATCATATTTAGTCTTTAATTGTTCACTTGTGTATGGATTGTTTACTACTTCCGCTATTTTTTTTTGTTTTTCTCTTCCACCGTGTACTCTTCCAATGAGGTCATAGTTTTTCCACTATCACACCCAAGTCCCTCGCTGCTAGTCCGCAGCCTCTGGCGTTTTGTGAATTTCTCTTGAGGTCATGTGAAAAACCAGGTATGGGGCGCCCTTGGGTGGCTTCCAGAACCGAGACGTTACAAAGTGGTATGAAAGGAATTCTTTTCTCTTGACATACCATTTGGAGCCTATAGCCAGGGATAGGAAGGAATAGGTACTTGATAATAAGCTGTGTCCGGGAGTAGCTAACCCCTGTACAGGGAAAAGCCATATTACCTTGTTTATTGAAATTTTACTGGTTGGCAATTTTAAATTAGATTTTATTTCACCGTTGGGTGATTCACATGCATTGTGCTATTACCATTGTTGTTATTTGTGTTCTATTTCTTTTTCAACCTGATGAGATGAAGGTCTGCCACCTCATGCATCATATAAGAACTTGTTCTATATCACATGCCATGCATTATTTCCATGCCATCTAGGATGCATTAGCGATTGCATGTTTTTGTGATAGACGTTTTTTAGATTATTCATGTTGTTGTGATATATGCTTTGATATGAATACCTGATGTTTGATAGGGAATTTGTTTTTATAGTGATTTGCTAATATGGACGCCAATATTTGGTTCTTGAGGTGTTATGGGCCCTCATGGACTGGAATTTGGTGAATCATCTCTTGTTTTCTTGTTATAAGTTGTAGAAGATGCCAAATATTGATTTGCGGGGAGTATGGGCCCTCAAAGATTAGAATTTGGCACCTTCTATGTTCTTTTCAGTGTTTTTCTGGGCTCCAGATTCGTTTCTGAGGCATACTGTATGGAAAAACCCATAATACATACCATGTAGTTTTGACTACATGCCATGTGTTCTTTTGTTCGGGAAGGAACAATTTTTCAAAATTACATGCCCTGTACTTATGTATATTCCATGTTATTTCTAAATCATATCATATACCATGTAGAAAGAGGCACGAGATGGGGAAATTTTTGTAGGAATACACCATGTACTAGTCTTGCATGCCGTGTAGTCTGAAATAGGTACCCCAGCCATGTCCTGAACAACATGTGTCGTGTTATCATTTCACATACACGCTGCGTCATAATTTTTACACGTCGTGTAGTATGACTTGGGTACCCTGCCTTGTCACTAACAATATAGGTCAGCGTTATCTCTTCTCAAACGCGTCGTGTCCTCCTGGAACATGTTGTGATGTGTCAACTGTGTAGTCGACCGTGTAACTAACAACACAGGTCATTTAAACTTGTCTAGTACATGTCGTGTCCTTAATAAACACGCCATGTAGTCTAGGATTAAGTGGACCGTTTGGGTTATCCATGTAAGGAGACTCAAGTAAGGGAATAGAGTTCATGTACACGCTGTGTGTGGGGACAACACGCCATGTGGTTGGGGTGTTACACGACAAGTCATGGCAGAAGTACCCACTGATGTGAATGGATTAAAATAACACACCGTGTAGTGTTTATACATACCATGTAGTCATGATTTGTAAAACATGAATGATTTCTTTCATTTGTTCCCTTAATGTCCTTCCATTTTTCAATTTTTGATAATCTTGAATCTAAGGTGTGTGTTTGACCTTGTAGAGTCATGCCAGTGAGACATCCTCCGTTTGACCGCCATATGGATGGTGGTGATTGGAAGCCTAATATGGCTAATCAGGAATTTCCTGTGGATCCTTCTGTTGTGCTAGCCATGGCACCAATGGTTAAACAAGTTGAAGGCTCCAATGAGAAGTTTATGTAGGGTTTCATGAGGATGATGCAGACCTTCCATGGAGTGCAGCCTCCTGCCCCGTCGATGGGTGATTTGTCACGGGTTTTTCTATAGAAACATCCTCCCACCATCTCAGGGGAAGAAGGACCTCATGCTGCAGAGTCGTGGATCAAAGTCACACTGATGATCTTCGAGCATCTCAAGGTTCCACTAGAGTGGAGAGTGAAGCTTGCGACCTATATGCTTTGAGACTCCACCAAGAGGTGGTGGGATGTCATCTCTCAGGTGGGATGCCTCCAAAATATGGATTGGTATGAGTTTCAACGTATCTCCTACAATTAATTCTACTTGAAGACCTTGAGGACCGACCGAGCTCGGGAGTTCATGAGCTTAGAACAGGTTACTCTTTCTGTGATAAAGTATTTCTCTCGTTCCATGGAGCTGCAGCATTTCACGCCTATCCCAGCAGGTGAGGAGTTGTTCCTGGATAGGATGTTTGAGGATGGTATCAGGAAGGAGATCTATTGATAGGTGAATATCTTCATCTTGACTTTAATATCCTTTATCGTCAACTAGGAGCTGATCCCAGAGCTCAATCTGAGGGATTATGGAGAAGTGAGCTAGGAAGGTTCGACATCCGGAGTTAATATTCCTCCTGCTGAAAGTAGGAAGTGTCACAGGGAGCCTTCTCGAGGAGATCAGAGTAGGAGGGATGCACCTTCTGGTAGCCACGTGGTGTAATACCAATGCGGTAGGAGTGGGAATACGAGGCCACGTTGCTCGAGAGACCCGATGGAGTGTCGATCTTGTGGCAGGATGGTCCATCTCCAGCGTTTCTGTCAGTTTCTCCCACCAGAAGCTGGAGATAGGGGTTCTTCTATAACTCTGCGTTTGGGAGAATCACCACCATTTTTTCACCAGTCTAGGAACTAGAGTTCTTCTGGCTGTTCAGGCTGAGGTGGAGGTCATGGTCGGGGTGGTCAGTAACCAGTCTTTCAACGACAACAGGGTGCATCAGCTCAGAGTGGTCAGGCAGGGTCACAGGGCTAGGGTACATGTTAAGCTTTTGTAGTGGAGTAGTCCCATCATGAGCAGGATCCCGGACCCTCTACAGTTCGAGGTATGATCTTAGTATCCTCAGTTTTATCTTCAGCTCTATTCAACATAGGGAATTCCCATAGCATTATCTATGTTGTTATTATGGAACGCATTGGTCTCTGAATCTATTCTTCTGCTGATATCTTGACACTGGACACACCGTTGGGGACTAGAGCAGTTAGTGTATTTCGGTTCAGAGAATACAATCTTGAGGTTTCAGGGTGTCACTTTTTATGGGACCTCTATGTCCTTGAGATGAAGAGCTATGATGTCATTCTCAGAATGGACTGGTTAGTTCCCTTCTAGGAGGTCGTCGATTGCTATCGCCACAGGGTGAGTTTCATATCACCAGAGGGTAGATCTTTTCTTCATCGGGGCGAGTGGGATGTCCAGGCTAGTTAAGCAGGGCCCGACCATCATGGGCTAGGAGGATTTATAGTCCAGATTTCCAGTCTATATCTAGATGAATAGAGGAATTCACAGTTAGTCTTTCCTCTAGTGGTGGACCGTTTCAGGGACGTCTTTCTAGAGGAATTTTCATGTTTGCCTTCGGAGCGTGAGGTATAATTTTCTATTGATCTCGTTCTAGGAGCAGCACCGATATCTATTCCTCCTTATAGGATGGATACACCTTTGTTACTGGAACTCAAGAAGCAGTTAAAGGAGTTGTAGACCAATGGTTTCATCTAACCCAGTACTTCTCCTTGGGGTTTTCTTGTCCTGTTTGTAAAGAAGGCGGACCTCATCCTCAGGATTTGTGTTGATTATCGGAAGATGAACGAGTTGACGGTCATGAAATGATATCCCATGTCGAGGTTTGATGATCTCTTTGATTAGATTTGAGGAGCCCGGGTGTTCTCGAAGATCAACTTGATGTTCAGTTACCAAAAGATGCGTGTTAGACCATCTGATATAACTCTCACATCCTTTAGGAGTAGGTATGGTCTATACGAGTATACGGTTATGTCATTCAGTCTCACAAATGCACCTTCAGTTTTAATGGCACTAATGAACTGTGTGTTTCATCCATACATGGACTCCTTCGTGGTGGTTTTCGTGGACAACATCTTGGTGTACTATCACACTCGAACAACCATGATACCCATCTTGAGATCATTCTGAGTACACTGAGAGAGCATCAGTTATATGTTAAGCTCCTGAAATGAAACTTTTGGATGGATCAGATACACTTCATGGGTTATGTTATCTCAGAGACAAGAGTATCAATAGACCAAGAGAAATTGAGGTCAGTAGTTTCCTGGGAGCATTCGAAGAATGTATTTTAGGTATGTAGTTTCCTAGGGAAGGATGGATATTGTAGACGCTCCATACAAGACTTTTCACACTTATCATCACCATTGATAGGTCAGACTAAGAAGGGTGAGATGTTCTTGTGGTTAGATTCTTGTGAGTCAGCCTTTCAAGAGCTGAAGGGGGGTTGATGTCAGTGCCGATACTAGTATTGCCAGAAATTGGAAAGAGATTCACTCTTTATTTTGATGCTTTAGGTATTGGGCTGGGGGGCTGTGCTGATGCAGGGTGATGGAGTCGTCACGTATGGGTCTCAGCAGTTGAGGCCACATGAGAGGAATTATCTGACACATGATCTGGAGTTGGCAGCTGTTGTTCATGCCTTACGCTAATGGAGAGATTATCTTTTGGGAGAGCATTTTGTCGGTTTCACTGACCACAAAAGTATCCATTACAACTTCACTCAGCATGATCTAAATCTGAGACAATGTAGGTGGGATGAGTATCTTCAATCCTTTGACATTGAGCATGCCTATACACCTAGGAAAGGCAACGTAGTGGTTGATACGTTGAGGAAGAAATCTCATATACAGGTAGTTCAGGAGGCCAGTAGTAAGTGGAAACTTATGGCTCTATTCTCTGATATGCATTTGGAGGTGCACAATAGACAGGGGTAGATTTTCTATCTTCCATAGTTGTTTCCTCTACTCTTCTCGATCGAGTACGAATGATGAAGCTATCAGACTCAGAATGCATAGTCCTACGGGAGAGTTTGTCATGAGAGGACCCTCTTCCTAGATGGACAGTAGGTGGGGATGAGATCTTGTGTTTCCAGGGACACGTATGGGTGCCAGGAGACATATACGATGATCTGATGCAGGTTTTTCATTCCTCAGTTTAGGCAGTTCATCCTGGTGTCACCAAGATGTATCAATATCTACACAGCTAGTATTGGTGGCCAGGTATGAAGAGAGATGTTTCCTATTTTGTCATGAGGTGTTCCACTTTTCAATAGATGAAAGTGGAGCATCAGTGACCAACAAGTATTTTACAGTAGTTACCCATTTTGGATTTGAAGTGGAGAGATGTCGCGATGGACTCTGCGACCGGTTTTCCATGGTCACCTTGATGGAATGGTGCTGTTTGGGTTTTTATCGACAGGCTTACGAAGGTTTCTCACTTCTTACCGATCAAGAAAACCTTTAGTGTTGATGAGTATGGATGGTTGTACATTCGAGAGATTGTACATCTACATGGAGTTCCACACTCCATTGTTTTAGACATGGATGTATGTTTTACTTCTCGGGTCTGGCAGGGGCTTCAGAAGTATTTGGGTATATAGGTACTTTTGAGTATAGCATACCATCCCCAGACAGATGGCCAGTTCGAGCGTACGTCTTAGGTGCTTGAGGATATGATTCGAGCTTTCATTCTAGACTTCAGTGGTTCTTGGGAGGATCATATAACTCTTGTGGTGTTTTCCTACAATAATATTTTGCAAGCAACTATTCAGATGGAACCTTATCAGTCTTTGTATGGTAGGCCATGACGATCACCCTAATGATGGGTGGAGGTTGGAGAGGTAGCTTTTCTGGGTTCTCGTCTTGTCCAGGAGGTCACATAGCAGATAGAGTCGATTCGGAAGTGGATGGCTACAGCATAGTCCCAACAGAAGTCTTATGCTAATCAGAGGAGATGACCTCTGGAGTTCGAGGTCAGGGATCAGGTTTTCTGGCATGTCACACTGAGGTTGGGGAATAGGAGGATTAAGAGACAGGGAAAGCTTTTACGGAGGTACGTCAGGCTGTTTGAGGTGTTGGAGAGAGTTGGGCCGGTTTCCTATCAGTTGGAGTTACCTCCGAGGTACCGATCTATGCATGACGTTTTCCCCGTATCCCAGCTCTGATGTTCCTTTTCAGAACCATATCATGTCTTTCAACCCGAGGTGGTTGAACTTGAGCTGGATGCGTCATTTGAGCAGTATCTTATTAAGATTTTCGATTGCAGTACACAAGCTCTCTGTGGCTAGTCTATTCCTCTGGAGCGGGTGATATGGTAGCATAGAAGGGTACAGGACGAGACTTGAGAGAGGGAGACCGATGTACGAGCACAATGTCCGGAGTTGTTCGGGGTTTCTTCTTCAATGTTGATCTTGGTATATTTGGGGATGAATTTCTTTATGGGGGAATTCTGTAAGAACCCGGATCATCATTTCAGGTATGTTTTCCTTTTTTGATCGTTTTTGAGAAAAAGAGGAAAATCTAAAAAATTTTGAAGTACACACCATGTACTTTATAAGTACATGCCATGTACTTCGATACCACTGGAGTCCGTGTACTGGAAATTTCGGGACCACACACATAGCCAGGTAGTGGTGACATGGGGGCCGCCGAAAGCGGAGTACGGAAATATAATGTACAAACTGTGTACTCCATAAGTACACACCATGTAATTTTTTTTTCATTAAACGCACTAGGGTCGCTTCTAACCCCCAGAAGAATATTCATCTAGGTCCTATTTGGCCGAGAGGAACTGTACGATGCAAAAAATTCTCTACGCACCTGATCCTCCGTTTGTTCTCTGAATCAACTGCCATCGATTGCGTTAGAACCAGAGCAGTAAGCTCTTCCTTCTTGAGTTTCATTCCCTGATTTCCCCTCTTTACCAAGTTATCATGGGGTAATCTTTTTAAGTTATTTCATAGATCTACAACGTTATAAGGAGATTCAATCCTCTTGGTTCAAGTATTCCAATCTCCTAACATCAGGGTATGTGGTTTGTGCCTTTCTGTTGATATTCATTGAATATTATGGTCATATTCCACCAATAACCTTGAATGGGGTATTGTGTGTTTACCGTTTTACCCTTTTGTATGCCTTCCATGCCAGTATGCTAGTGTAGAGTTTGTTTGAATATGAATATGGTTGACCTTATATGCTTTGGAGGTTCTACCCACACACATTCTGTTTATGACAGTTTGACCCTGTTTTTCCTTGGCTGTTATGTCTGTTCTCATGCCTGTTGTAGAAGGATGGAGAAATGTTTTCTGACATGTTTGATATTCTATTCCACTGTTTAGCCATGTAATTCTGTAATTCAAATTTGTACATATTGCAATGCTTTGCCGTTATCCTACACAGGTCCGTGAGAAGCAGGTGTGGAAGTCTATAAGGGGATAGACCTATTGAGCTTCCTCAAAGAGTATTTGAGCTTGAGGATATACAGAGATTGATCGAGTGAGCATCCCTAGGGAGCTTAGGGATACTTGGGGCTATAAGGGGATAGAACATGAGAGATATATTAGAGACACATTCACTATTTTAGACAATATGGGGATAAACCATGTGGTCTTCCTCAGAGAGTCTCTGTTTTGTTTTTTTGAATCACCTGTTTACCATAGGCTATCAGAGGGAATAACTATTTGAGCTTCCTCAAGGAGTCTATGAATGACCTATGCTATAAGAGTAATTGACCAAGTGTGCGTCCTAAAAGAGTCCTTGACCTTGGGAATATAAAAATAATTGATTGTGCGAGCTTCCTCAGAGAGTTCCTGACTACCCTAGACTATACAGGGAGTTGACTGTGTGTGCTTCCTTAGAGAATATTTACAATTACGTATGACCAAACCCGAGGGGTTACGCTGAGTGCACTGCCCAGAGGGTTGTTGGTACCTCTAGGTAGGACTAGAGAGGATATATATGAGTACTTCATAGAGGTTTACCCGTTTTTCTTTACTGCTTGTTAGCTATTTCTTGACTTTGGAACTGTGAATTGTTTATTATTCATCATGTTCCTGTTTACTCTTTTCTGTACTTTTACCGGCCATATATTCACTGACTATAAGTACCGTTCTTCAGGTGTTTTCCTACTAGGATTTAGTCTCACACCCTGTTTGGGTCATGCTTTTGGGCCCAAATAGAGTATGTGGGTGCTGGTATAGTCTATGGAAAGCACCCTTCGACTTCATGTACTTGACTTGATGTGGAGCCGGATAGTATGGGACCAAGCTTAAGCTTCCAATGATGGGTAGCAATTTATCTTTTCATTGTATTTGTTTTTAGTAGTATTTTTATTTCAAGAATTGGGACTTGTTTGGGTGTTTTCCTAGACCTATGTATCATGCATCATATATATATGTGTGTGTGTGTGTGTGTGTGTGCTCCTAATGTTAATCATATTTAGTATTTTGTTGTTCAATTGTGTATTGATTGTTTATTGCACTCACTATTGTTTATGGCTTTTCACTTCCACTGTGTACTCTGCCAATGAGGGCATAATTTCCCCACTATCATACCTATGGCCCTCATTGCTAGTCGGTAGCCTCTGGCGTTTGGGGAAATGCACTTGAGGTCATGTGACCAACCAGGTATGGGGCCACTCTCAGTGGCTTCTCGGACCGGGACGTTAGAGATATATGACCACAACCATCACTTATGAGTCCCTCACAATATAAATTTACCTACTTGATTGATAAAATTCAAATTATTCAAAGATTATTGAGTAAGAAATTTGGGAAATAACCATTGTAGTCTGACTCGATGGAAGTATATCCTTCCAATAATGAAGTCTATGTTGTTTAAATATGGAAACATTTAGCCAATGACAATATAACCATTTGGTTCTTGTCCATGAATGATGTCTAGTACGATATTACATAGATTTTAAGCATAAAATGCATCCATTATCTATGCCACAACTTATGGGAGAGCATCCACCATCTAAAGGTGGAAACCCATTTTAATAAAGAGTATTCTATCCATATCAAGATAGCTAGTGATATCTATCATCAGGTTTATTTTCAAGCCTTCTAAATGGTGAAAACAACATTATCTTAATTGAAATATGGGATTCTCCTAACAATTTCATTTTTAGAATAAAATCTCTATAAAAAATAATTACTAATGCCCCACCCATTGTGAATATCAAGGGATGTGGTTACAATGATGAATTAAATTTCACCCCAATTCCTAGTTAATATATGCCAATTTCAATTTCATCATCCAATGTGATCTCCTTATGAAATGTTTCATGACCAGAAGGCATATATTTCAACTAGTCATCTCAAAAAAATCCAACCTCTTCTAGAATCTAAAAGTTTCACAATCAATGGGAGTGATACATTATTAAATTAATAGGTCCAAAAAATTGGAAAGAGAAACTAGATTCCCTCCTATGGAATGTATAATCCCTAATAATCGGGAAACCCTTAGAAATAAACCGGTCATACATGGAACACCCATTGCATCGTTATATTTATTTATTAAAACTAAGAAAACTCAAAAGGTGCACTATTGATATACCCTATACATCAATCGGCGTCTAGTCCCAACCTATAGTGATATGAGTTTTTTCATCTTGTTTACCAAAACTTCCACTTCTTGGATAGTCAATACCCTAATGATATGAGGAGGAGATAGTGACACATCCAAGTAAACATCACCTCATAAGGATGGGTGAATTATTACCCCATAATCCTTCTCGAATGTTTATATTCTCAAATATTAGGATTAAGTATGCAATAGGAACCCTCCAGTTAACTTTTAATAGATGATCCTCCATCACCATTGCGGAGACATTTGGTTAATAATATTGAAAATGAACGCCAACTCACTATCTATATGATTAATATGGATGAATAACCATAGGAAAATATAAAACCAAAAAGTGGATAAAATAAAAAAAGTACCATGAATAAGGATATCCAAGAAATCTCTATGTTTTCTCAAAAAAATATCTAGAGGGAGGTAAATCAACATTTTATTTTCAGAATGATAATGATATGATCATGAAAATTCAATATTATTCAATGAATGTTTTCACCATCAATATAATATATGGGACAAGCTAAGATACTTATGCATATGAACATGTCGAATAAATATTTACTCAAAATTAAACACACAGTTCAATTCATGAAGAGGATTTATGCACCACAAATTAATGGAATACTCATAATTTATTAGTATTTACTATCAAGTTACTATCAACACCAAAATTATTCATTATAAAAAAGTTAAAATCATGTCCACATCCAATACACCTCCCAATGAAACTGAATAATTGACTATAGAGGAAATATTGGCCTAATATGTGGTTATTGTTTTGGACAAAATGACATGCGTTAATGTTTAATTTCTCATAAGAAACATTCTTTTTTGAATTATAACCATAAAATCAAGTTTAATATTACAGAGACAATAAATCATATCAATTTTGAAGGAATAAATAATCCTATAAGGTACGAATGAGTACACATATATTCATGATCTTATTATTGATGTATATTTAAATAAGACTAATAAAGATGACTTAGGGTTTCCTTCATTTCCATAATAGTTACCTCATAATAAGAAATTCTATTTGGGAATGATTATATTGGAAAATCAATAAATAATATTTATAGGTCAACCACAACATATTTCACATCTAAAGGATTATGTTTAGACAATAATTCCTCTTGTATTAATGGATTCTATACAATATCTCATCAATTTAATGAAAGTGATAAAATTATGGTATGCACTAGTGTGCCCATAAATGAATACCTACAAATAATGGGTCGAGGTGAATCCTCATATGCTAAATTTTTGGAATCCCACAATCCCAACATTTAATGGTACTACGGACCTAGAGAAGTATCTAATGCACTTATAATCCTATTGCGGACTTATTATAGGAAAATTGGATCTACAATAGATGAACATGCAATAATTGTTTTATAGACATCAGAAGTCCTAACCATTATTTAGTAAAATGATTTTCCCTCAAATAATGAAGATAAGGGATGACATGCATTGAGAATCCCTCTATTTATTTATCCCGAAATAAAATAAAATAATGGACCATGTCCTCTACAATTGAAATAAATATGGAAATGATAAAGTTTCATATTTCATTGCTAGATGGATGGGTCATAACTTCTATATTGACATGTACCTCTCACAAGATCATCTATATCATATATTCATATAGAACAAAAAAGATATTTTGAAAAAATAACTTATCCCAAAAAATATCTATGTGAATTTAGGGAGTTGGAAATAATGGCACAAAATTTGGAGGAAATCATTGAGTTTAAAATGAATAAAACCAAAATAATGCTGGAAACTCAAGTAGAAAGAACTGTAAAGGAGGTGGTAATAACTATAAAATTCAACACATATTTTTCACTGATTTTAGTTCCCATGAATTATCAATATTATGTGGTTCCTCATTTGGATCTATCAATGTAGAGATTAATCTATTATCAGGGAGGTTGGAATGAACAATGGTTCTTGAATTTTGGGGATGAAAGAATATAATTTTTTTTTTTAAAGTGAAGGTTTCAAGATATGATATCAATAAAATATATAACAACAAACTTTATCTAACAAAATCATGGAGACCTTTTGAAAATGGTCTCAATGACTGATCACATTAATATCTCTATCACTGAATGTTGGGACCTAACATTCCTAGATTCATCATATTCATGGACATTATTTAGAATAAGTTTAATTTTGGTTAGTCTTACTAGAGAAATTCCATATAATGGGTCACTTATATCTCCATTATTCTATATGTGGAAAAATGTGAAAGGAATGATATCTTTTCAAGGAGCACAAAATTTTTTTATCACTTATTAACCTAGAAAATTGACTATTGAGTACACACCATAATCATGGAGAAAAAATCAACTAGTAATTATATAAAATCCCTCTATAACATTTTATCCATATACTAAAGACATAAATTGTCAATGAATGATTTGGAAGGTATAAGAATATGAATTTGATTCAATTCATAAGATAGTTTAAACTATCAACCATTTTCATCCTCTACTATTGGGTGGATGGGAACCACATTACCATATGGAACCCTCAAAAGATGAAGAGTTTAAATATGAATCATTCAATTATATCCACTTGTTAGACCCAATATTTGGGGAAAATTCACATATGAATAGAAATTACAGAAACAAAATTTTGGTTGGTGAGAGAGATGCTGCAATGGATGAACAATTAGGAGAAAATGCAATCATGACTATTCTCAACATTCCGAAATAATCTTATATATATCTAAAACTAAAAGATAATCACTCCAACAAGCACACCTAGATAATCAGTAGTCAAAAATTTAATATTCATGATCTTTTTGTATTTTGATCATATCATATAAATTACTCTCTCAGACTTGATCTTCTAATATATAGCAAAATAATAAAGTAACAAACATCCCATAAAATGGGTGAAAATGGTACTTCTATATCTGAATAAGTAAAGATTCCATTACTCATATGACATTGACATTGAATCCCCATACTTGGAATAAACATTAAATTAGTAATTGCATTCACTTGGTCTAGAAATATTTTATTTTTAAGTATCTATGAATATTCATATCCAAGATTTAAATTTTGGATGTTCTTAATATCTTAAATGATCCAAAAGTTTTTCTCATTGAGGACCTATAATTTCTGCATTAATTTTAGGTAGTGAACACTGTAGTAGAAATATTCTGTGTAGAAACTGACTCTGATAAATGACACACAACCATATGATACACTGAATAGGTCTGAGATGCAAAAATATAGGGTCAAATCAAACCTATGTGCATATTTAATAAGATTAATAATGTCACGTTTAATTAGGAATTTATTTAAAATGTTTCTGGGTTCAATTTTATTCTAGTATAAACTCTACAGACATTTAAATTTAGCAAGAATGATCTACCATGATCTACGATGACCATCCAAGGATATGGTAAAACATAGAATATGGTACTTGGTTGGATACAATTTTAATAAAAATACAGATATTTTATTTCCAATATAGTGTTTATGGGGGTCCAATAATAAATGACATTTAATGTTTTGTTTGGAAGACTATGGCTTGTTTGAATGTAATTGTACCATAATGCCATCATAATTGTCTAATGTATAATTTCAATAAGAAGAATGGGGTAATTTACAGAAACAACTATCCATTAAATTATTTTCAAGCCTATTATATGGTGGTACATTGCTGTGTAAGATAATTGAAACACCCAATTATTTATTATTTTCCCAGATTATAGTCTTGGATGGTTTTAATACCACTCACACCAATTCATGGATTGAAGTCGATAAGTAATTTTTTTCTTCCCATAACCCCAATTATCGTGACAACATGATATTCGGTAAATTGACATGTTATGGGTGTCCCATAAGACTCAAGATCATTGAATGAATGTTCTTATGATTTCAACTAAATCAGCTACTTCATGTAATTTTTTTTCAGAATATGTATGTGACCTCCAATAAAGAAAAAAACCCCTTGAAAATAATGCCTTTTTAATATTCACGTGAACTGTAGGGCCCGATATAGTTATACCCTTTAAATTGGAATTATAAGTTTTATAACTATTTTCAATAGTTTTGATGAAAAATATACATTTTATTAGAGTTATAATTCATCTCTTATATTGAATAATTGTAATGATCTTGATTTTCAGGCATCCATGACTTCTTCAAATCCCCTGTAGAATAAAATATCTTGTACGTCTATTGAAAATACATATCCCATATATCTATAATTTCATAAGACTTGATATTCCTATGTACCTAATAATTAAAAACCCCCAATAATCATATCTTTACCGCATCCCCAACCAACAGTGATACAAAAAAGGAGAATCAAGAGGGATACAACCTTTGAATTGATCCACTAGTATTTTGAATAAAGAATTAAAATTTCCATATATTAAGTAAAGAAATTGAACCTAGATATAGAATAAGACACACAACATAAATTTATTAGATCCGATATAAACAATGATGAATTTTAAGAATATATTTCTTCAAAAAATAAACACTATGATGCATTTTATTTGAATTATATTAAAATTATTGGGTTGGGCCCTAAGGTATAAATGCACCATATGAGTAAACCAGATTCCCAACATAGTTTTAAAGAATAACTAAAGAGATTAAACTAGATCCTTGATTCTATGGGGTAAGAAGTTGTTGATAATATTTTCAAAACCAACTTCATCCATGAGCTCCAATATCAGAAGTGGCTAACCAATATCATTCCCATCCAGAAAAAGAATGAGATGATATTTTTCTATATCAACTATAATGACCTCAGTAGAAATTTCCCAAATTATGGATTTTATGTAGATCCTTTTTATACCTTTTAATACTTTGATATATATATATATATTATATCCAAGAACTAATACAAGTCATGATTCAGGGGCCTAGTGTTCTTAGAATAAATTTTATAAAAATATTATAAATATTTTATATCACACATGAATTTTTTAATATAGAAAATTATTAATATAATAAATGGACTATCATATTGAAAATATTATTCCTTTATTGAATATGGAATTCTAGGTTTACCGTAGGCTTGACTTAAAAATGGCTTGATGAGGGATGTTAGGATAAAGAGACCGTTGGTGGTACGTTTAGGGGATTAGATAAATAATAAATTTAATTAATTAATTTAATTTATTAAAAAAATTATCTATACATATATTTTTATTTAGGATCACTAAGGTTATCCTAATAATCATGGGACCATCTAGAGGATATTTCATCCCCGCTATATTGGCGAATCGAGACTAGATGACAATTAGCCTCTAGATCATAGAGATTTATGGCACACCGAATACAAAAGATCTTAATCCTCCATTCATGTGTGTGTTATTCATAACATATAAACATAAATCTATGTAGTAATCATTAACTAGGGTTCACTCCAAATTCCTTAGTCTATTTATACACGAGTCATCGATATTATTGTTGGAGAAGTGATTCTTGAAACCATTGCAAAATCCCTGTAAGAAATAATTGATTATTTAATTTTTTAATCACTATTGTGCCATGATTTCTGAACAAAGATATCCTTGTATACATTTATTGTCCAATAATACTTGAAAAATGATTTTTTCACCTTTTTTTGTTCTTTTCCAATAATGTGCGTTGCATTTTTCACCATAGACCTATGGGGCCACGACTCAACATTTTTTGGCAGGATCGAGCTCAATCAGACCCTGAGGTTTGTGGAAGATTCAAGTGTGATGAACGTTTTGATGAATCAAGGATGTATTTTCATATATTTTGGGATGAGGGAGATTATAACAAGGATTAATAAATCTATTTTGGAAGCATAAGGCACAATGGATAATGGCAGTAAATGTAGGCTTTGAATGATGAGAAAAATTACATTTTCTGACCAATAGACAACTAGAAAATACGGTCAGAGGATAATTCCATATTTTTTGGGTAAGAAATAGATAATATCTATGTTGTGGGATTCAGATATTGAATTATAGGGATTATCTAGGATTTACGAGGAAAACCTAAATACACACCATGTTGTATAAAGAACACACAATGTGTAGGGACCTAGCTGTGGTAGCAAGGGTTTCATTGAATGTTAAATATAACATTTCTTGTGGGACCCCCACACTCTAGTTGAATCATAACTAGAGACATACATATACCTTTGTAGTACAAGGGCATGGGAATAGACAAACACACAACCATTGTTCATGGACACAACCAGGATCATGGGCATGGCCTCATACAAGAGGACACACCATGACTTTGAATACACAGACACAAAAAAGGTACACAGAAATAGACAAGATCATGGGAAGGACCATGTTTAGGAGGATATTCCATTTATAAGTTTACACAGACAAAAAATGGTACAGAGACACAACCAGGGTCATGAGTAGGACCCTAGGTGGTGAGGCACATGTTTAGTCCCCTTACATATTGTTTAGGGATACATGGGAAGTTATCCATGTACTTATAAAGGAAATGATTAGGAAATAGGGTTGTACCACACACCATTTGTGTCCCCTTACATGCTGTGTACCCCTTCCATTTTTAAGAAACATTAACCTCTCTTATCTTCTTCATTTTGACTCTAATTTTTTCATATAAGTAGCATATCCAGAGTTTTTTTCATCATAGAACATGATTGTAGACTTCAGGGTGGATTTTGAGGTAATATAAGGGATATTATGAGTGTTGATATTCTTTTGGATGTTTTATATGATGAAATTGATTAGGTAGGACCATCCGAGATATCAGAGTGGTACCCTCATTCTTGGTAGAGCATGGGTCCTCTCTTGACTATTATTTTGGAACCCTCATGATGGGAATGGAATGAGTACTCCATATACTGTAAGAGTGTCAACCTCCTAGGGTATCTGGGTATGGGTCCTACACTATTTGAGTGGATCCCTGCATAGGTATTAGGGAATGGGATACCAATTATCAGTGTGGAACCACCTATTGGGAAGGGCGTCGGTCCTCTATCAACTATAAGAGTGGAAACCTCTTACTGGGTAGTGAATGGGTAATTTATATACCATTATAGCGGAAACATCCTATGTTATCAGGGTAGGGTTTCATAGAATATCATAGTGATACCATCATATGGTATCATGGAATGGTTCGTCGACCGATAGAGTGGCACCCTCTTGCTGGGCATGGAATGTGACCACTATAGACATTTAGAGTGAAAGAATCTTACTAAAAAGGGAATGGTTCCTATATCTACCATCAGATTGGAACACTAATATAGATAAATGGTGTGGATCTACAACTATAAAAGTGGAATCCTCTTGCTGGGCAAGGCATGTGTCCTCTATATTCTATCTGAGTGGAACCCCATGTTGTATCAAGGGTTGGGTTTTCGACAATCAGAGTGTAACCCTACTATGAATTAAAGAATATGTCCTCTATTTATTCAGTGGTAGCCTCTTTTTTTACAGGGAATGGGTCTTCTACCAAAATGTTATGTCCCCTCAACTATGCACCACAATGGTGAGGTGTATCATGACTTGGATATTTCTTCAGAAGGACCTGTGAGATGTTGGGCATCATTGGTGGACTCTTGGAACTATTGGCTCTCTTTTTTTAAATAGGGATGTGAGATTAATATCCCATTTTGACCTCATTTGGGATTCTTTTTTTGAGCTCATATATATATATATATATATATATATATCTAATTTGTCAGATTTTGATACTATATTGATATGGGTTGATCTATCTATTCCTATCACATATCGTTCAACTCCCCCATAATCTTTTATGGATTCATACTAGGTTTGTTTATAATCACTTTTGTATGAGATTTTAATGCTTGTTTTTTCCTTATGTAGATGATGAAATGTTCTATGATGATTAAAAATGATCTTAGGGATATTTTTTGCATTAGATTAGGTACGGTAGTCAAGACTAGGAGATCTAGACTTGGGATCTCTAAACACATAACTTTTCCCAGAGTTTATAGGTTGGGAAAATTTTTTGTTTTGTGTGTATTTATTCTATTGTTATTTATAGATTATATTTTCATACTCTTATACTCATAATAGATTTTACATGCATGGTTTTTTTCTAGATGTTTCATATTTTATATTTACTCCTCCATACATCTTCAGGGATATGGTTAGGTGTATTCATATATGTACCTTAGGAAAAATCCTCATATATTATTTATTCCTTTTGGTGATTTTCATCATCCCCTAGCATTTCGAAGTGGGATTGTGGTAGTTTCCACTCGATCCCCATTGGGTTAGGTAAATACATATTGGTATAAGAGGTGGTTCATTCCTTGAGAAGATGTATGGAGTTGTCCCATTATTATGATTTGGTTTAAAATTAGGGAAATAGTGTAAAAGTGTCTCGAGTGAGGTTTTCAAGCTATGAAACCCAATAATGATGCGGTAGAGAAATATCTATATATCATTCCTCTTACCACATACATTTCGACTCAAAATACCAAGACATTGGTTGTATAGATCAATGGATCCTACATCATAGAGTATTGAGTCTTTGAATATCTTTAAAGAGTTAGATACCCATTTATATATTATTATCAGACCATTTTATGTTTGGGTTAAATTTTTAGTTTTCATCATTGATGAAAGAAATCCACTTTTCCAGTTTTGTATAATGAAAAAGATATGATCATTGGTGATGTGTTAGTTCAGGGGTATCATGAGAGATTCCTCCTCTAGGTGCATAGATAGAGTCACCCCTATTTGTTGAGTAGAAGATCATACCAGCAGAGTTGGATGAGGAAGCATGAAGTATGTTCACACTGTAATGACCCGAACTATTATGAATAAAATTCTCATTTTGAATTAATTAAATGTATTCTGGTTATACAAAACACATGAACTCATTTTATTTATTGAAATGGATTTATATTATCATTATGTATCATTAACATTGATAATATATCCATTTAACAATTATAACATTACTAATATAAATATAGGGTCTTAACACATCCTTCTGGCACACAAAGGAAGTGATGGAATAAACCTCTAGGAGCATACCCTATGAAGCCAATTTATTAGTGCTTTAAAGAGAGATATTATTTTAGATATTTTCACTAGACCAACCCCATGCTAACATACAACAACTTAAGAACGAGAAAAATCATTTATGGGAGAAGATGAATCTCAATGTGATCATGACCAAAACCATATTCATCGAATGAACCCATGAAAGCCCCACCATCGCGCACCTAAATCTTTTGGAGTATGTTATTGTAATCAAGTGATATTTATAAGGACCCTATAAAAAAGAATATATACATTATTTTTAAAATAATAGTGAATATATTTTCATCCTCTTATTGTTACTTTATAAATGTTTTCTATTTTTGATTCAATAACGCACAATGTTTTTTTGGTTACTATTCAAATTAATTTATTAATTAATGGAATTTTGAAATAATTAATATATTAATTAAATATTATCAGTAAGTAAAATTTATTTAATATAAATTGTCATATAATTTTCTTGGAGTCACATGTAATTTTTATAAGGGTTCAAAAAAATATTATTTTTAAAAAATACAAATTTTTTAAATAAATGTCATTTTTTATTTTAAAACTAAAAATAAAAATATTTTGAAAACTATTTATATAAAATAAATACTATTTCTGGAATACGGATGTGGAAATTATCTAATGGTGATTTTTTCATAATTTTCTAAGATAATTGATTTTTTTGGTAAAAATTAAATATCGTATAAATATACATTGTGTTTTATGATATCACAATGACCAAAAAATGATGTAATAATTAATATAAATATAATCATTGAGAAAATATTCTTTTATCTTTAAACTAATTTTGTATTCTGTTTATTTTAGTTTTTTACTAAATCCATTAGGAGTAATCCTTGACTTATAGTATATTTTAAAAATTTAAAATAATTTTTTTGAGAGTGTGAATCACCTCTCCATAAGAAGAATAATTATTTTATTATATTCATCTCTGAGGCTTATAAAATAGATTAATCTAATACCCTATGGAATAAATGATTTTATGGTTTGTGGTTTTGAATATTTTATTATGTAATGTCCAAAAATAATAATAAATAAATATCACGATTTTCCTATATAAACCCACACAAGAACCCATTTAATTTCAATAAAAATCCTTGGATGATGACCACACTCAAAAATCTACTCAATAGAGTCTTGAGAAGGTTCTCCGAATCTTTCAATAATTCCCTCCCATGCCTTTGGAGTCACACCCTCTCATAAGGGATTTCTCTCATCTCATTTCAATTCAAGAACATCATTTGAAACTATTCATTTTAATTTAAATTGATTTTATTTCAATTAATTTATTAATATTAAATGACTATAAAATGTTTGTTATTTTAATGAGTTATTATTTATCCTCTCTCATTTTCACTGTTTCTTAATACCTTACAACGTCGAAATTCTGTAAGGGAACCTTATCTTCCACTCTCCTAGTTTATCAAGAACTCCTTTTAATGGTATGTATTCTAAATTCCCTTTTCCTATGTTGGGATATGTTATTAAAAATCCCATTACTATAAACATTATTTATAAATGATAAGATCCCCTATCACACTCATTTATCCCACCTTTGAAATTTTATGCGCACCTGTTACCATGCTGTTATTTTGGAAGGTTTCTTTACGTTCTCCTCTTTCTTAATTTTTATTGATTATGTTACACCTTATATTTATGATTACTTATATCGAGGAATGACTTTACGAGTCCCAATTACTATCCATATGTTGTATAAATGATTATATAACTCATTTATGCTCATCAACCCATTTTAAGAATTTCTATATTACGTTGTTATGGTACCGAAATTGCACCACCATTTTCCATGCCAAACATTTTTTGTAGTGAATACCAAACCCATTATTCTATATAGGGTATGAAACTTTATGAATTTATAATTATTTATTGGAGGCTAACATGTATTTCTTTCACATTCCTTTATCTTGGAAAAAATTATTATATTGAATGAATCCATGTTATATGATCTTTGTGGAACACTTGATAATGAGAATTAAAAGATTATGAATAGAGCACCCTCATAGAGATCTAATTCATTGGGTAATGGTTATTATCATGATTCATCACATTGGGAAATGGGTTTTACCAGATTCCTTTATTGTAATTTTTCCATAATGATGTCTTGATGGGTTTATACATGACCATTTTTTATGATGCATTATTTTACGTTATTCCTACATTTCCCTTATTATGATTAGCATGATATATCATGAATTATTATTCATGTTCCTTGTATGATCCATTGTTATGCCTATTGTTTAACATGTATTGTCTTCCAATTGTTATTACTTTTTTATTTACTTACCGGGCTTTATATCTCATAAATTTCTTATGTATGTCCCAAGGTTATCCCATGCCTTATTATGTATGAGGGAACATTTTTGGTCATTCCAAAGATGTTTTCAATAAAGATGTTTCCTTTCATGTTTTATGTTGTTATGTAATGTACATAATTTCCCAAAAACTCTAGAAAACTAGATCTCGTGGGTTTTCATTATGTGTAAAAAAACATGTTATAATAGGTAATAAAGATCAGGGTTGTCATTGTTGGTATGAAAGGATAGGTTATAGTTTTTTAGGATTAGTGTAACACCCCGAGATTTTATGAAAAATATTCTTTTAATTTCTTTAATGTCTTGTGTTGTATTCTACACCAAGATTACCTTGCGCTATACACAACACCGTATTAGCTTGCAGTATACGTAACACTACTCTTGGATCGTGTTACAGACAATTTTGATAATAGTTATTCTACGCAACATTGAGTATATATATATATATATATTCAATGTATAAATGAAATATTTTTGGATTCTATTTTATGAAACAATGAAGGATTCTTTCACAACATGCAACCCTGACTTGGCTTGCATTACACGCAATCGCGACCTTCCTCGATAGCGTGTGTTGTATGCAATACCGGGTTTTAATAAACAAAAATATATTATAATAATATTGTCATGAACTAGCCGTTATGAATAGTATTAACTAAAATTTGAATTTTATAACATTATTATTCATCTTACACATATTATAGAACATGGTATAAGAATAAAATAAAATTTTCGGGTAAAATAAGTATTTTTCAAAAAATGCCGTTTTGCTGCCTTTTGATGGTGCACCCACATTAAATCTAGTTTTTGACATGTTTATATGTTCAATTTAACAAAATAATATTCTTATTTTGAATCAGGATATAAAAATTTACATTAGATAAAGTTTTGATATTTTTCCGATAACTTTCATATTTTAATGAATAGTAAAAACACACTATATTTTAATTAAAAACAACTTTTTTCTTCATATTATCTTATGTGGTTAAATTATAATATTGAATGGTTTTAAAGTATAAATAGAATATATTTTTTCCATTTAATATAATGTATGTCATTAGCAATTATTTTACCTTGAATTCGTAGGTTAAATCAATTCAATCTTTTGCAATGTTTTAAAGAAAAACCCGTTTTCTTTCGACAACGAGATTAATTTTAATTTAATTTCTGCATCATTTGTGTATTGAATTTGGAAAAATGGATTCCATATTTGGAATCAGTGGGTCCAAATTATTTTAATAAGATACTTTTTATTTTTGGGCATTGTGAATAGTAACTACAGTAAATTTTATTTACTATAGTTAAAGATAAATCAGGTAATTAAGGATAAATATAAGATTATAAAATTACCCTAACACTAGGAAAAATCCAATTGTATGGCTAAAAGTATACCCATATAACCTAAGGGTCAGATTAGATTCATTTTATGGAGTTTTTTCCATGAAAATAATTTAATTATTATTAAAACCAAAGAATGCGACAACATGTCACTTTCTTAAATCTTATAAGTATAATAATTTTAATTTAGTGATAAACTTCATGAAACTTCGAAAATGAAAAGTCTCCAGAAATCTAATACAATTTTATACATCATAGGAATTTATTTAGAATTTTTAGGGATTAAATAATTATCATTTTTTATGACACAAAGATGATGCAGTAATTGTCTTATTAATGAAATATTGACATAATTGATGTTATAAATGCCCAAATAAATATAATTTGTGACTTTTTATAACTTAAATTAATTTTATAGGTTAATATGACATGTTATTGTGGATATAATTAACTTGGTTCGAACTTAGAATTCTGTTATAAATTTCATAAAAATCATGTACCAAATAGTGTCAAAATTGACATAAATTAGTTTTTAAAACAAATATTATATTATTAATTGTTATTTAATTCGTAAAAATCTATGGTTCGGCCAAATGACTTAGATAAGGATATATATATTAATAATAAACAACTTGGGGTTAGTTTGGCTTGTTATAGTAAGTTTATTAACCACATAGTGTAAGAAAACAAAAAGACACGGTAAAAGTTAAATTATTTAACTTTGAGTTAAATCTAATTGATAAGGTTAAAATAATAACCTAAACTTGTCTAAATCATATTGGATGAGAGTATTTAGACCCATCCCCACTTTATCTTCGAAATAAGACCCTTTGGAACCATTATAAACCGAATTTGAACCTTAATATAAAATAATATTTTGAGATTTTCCTAAGGTGCCCCTCTCCTCCCTTATAAAAGTGCACCTCCTCCCCCTCTTCGTCACACCACTTTGAGCCTTCATTCTCGGCCAACCCCTCACAAAATCTCTTCTCCACTTCCCTAGAATAATCCTAGAGGTCCTGGTCTTCTTCAAATACTATCCTTAGTTCTTTAAGTGGAGGTTAAGAAAAGGCATGTCAAAAAGAGGAGGTTCGGACACTTACGAAGCAAATCGGACCTAAGGTAAGGGAAATATCACAATCTCATTTTTTTCCGAGATTGTTTATACTTTGGCATTTATTGGGGTGTATTTTATCATCCACATCCATATTTTTTCAATATGTAATATTATTTCCATCCACCTACAATTGTTTAAATCCAATTTTACCCTTCGGTGAGTTTTTAGTAAAAGATATGAAAGGAATCTTTTGTCGTTTTTCATACGAGGTACTTTTTGACTTTTCCGACAAAAGTACAAAGAATGTTTTTTTAACTTATATGGAATGAATGGATTTTTAAAACATTATTTCAAAGAATCTTCCTTTACAAGTTTTCAAGTTTATTTTTAATCAACTTCTTTTAGTTTATAATTGTACGACATGTTAAGAAAGGAAAATTGGTTTTGAAGCAGAAAGGATATTTTCCTCCAGAATGGAGTTCAAGTGTTTTATCAAAATTATTTTCCATCTAAGATAATAAAGGGTTCTGTTTTTATCCTTATTATTACATTGATTTGATTATGTTGTGATGGAATTATATTTTTATGAATTCCTTTATCTTATATGAATTGTTTTATGATGTCAGGATGTTTAAGATTCCCATTTTTATTACATGGGTTATGAAATGATGTATGATTTATGATTTTGTGGCACACATAAGAATGGTATCATTATGAGACAGTTGGGACCTATATCTCCCTCCAATGCATTGGGTAAATATTTTATATCTCATGAGATAGACATGGCTGGAACGGTAGGTTATACCGGTTCAGTGAAACAGGACTGAAATGAGGAATGAACTCAGTTCAGAACGGGACTTTGTCCACTAAGATAGTCTTGGCAATGAGTCTTGACTAATAATAAATGATTCTCTATGAATATGTGTGTATGACACATCGTTTCATGTTTTATGTTATGATTATTGGGATTACATTTCACTACTATGATTTATCCCATGTTATGAAATTATGATCTCTTTTGCAGGTTAAGATTTCCAAAAGTTATGTTCTTATGTATATGATGTGATTGATATTTCTTTTGTTTACCCTTACTAAGCATTTGAGCTCACCCTTTTATGTTTTCTTTTCCCCAGGATATAAAGAAAGGTTTTTGGTAAAAAAAAAGAAGATATTTATGGGAGATGTTGAAGATCTTTCACCACGAGTAGAAGATTATATTCCGAGTTTCAAAGACACTAAACTATTACTGTCCTTGTGTGTGTGTTTTTGTTATATACTAAGTATTCCGCAAAAGTAATGTAATTTCCATGTACGTCAAGCTTCGGGTCTCTACAGTTGGGATCAGAGGAAAGGTTTAGTAAACCTTTGGAAACTAGGATGCGAGAACTTTAGTGAGATCCCTAGAGATATTTCTAAGGTATGTCTAGGGATGTCCCTAAGGTTAAGTTTACGTATGGGTTATAATAATAGAATTACGCTAATGATCATATAATTAAACCTAAGATGTTAGATACTGAAGGTACTCTCCCTTTATTATGTTGTTTTCCCTTGCATGATTTTTGCCTCTCACACTATTCTTTTTGGGTTTTAGAAAATGGATGGAAACAAGGTGATTCACAATAATGGAGGATATGATGGACAATGGAATGATATTCTTCATGAGCAACCAAATGAAATGGGATTTGGAAGTCCAAACATCATTATTATGCCAAATCAGCAATCTCATAATATGATCAATATAGTAAAATTTGGTAAGTTTCCTGACTCGGCTAATAAGAGAAAGATTGAGTTTCATGATGATCATAGAGGAAAGAAAGTTCAATTTTCCCTATGTAAATCATGTGGGAAGAGGCATCAAGGAGAATGTTTCAAAGGAACTGGAATATGCTTTGGGTGTGGAAAAGAAGGACATAAAGCCAGTAAGTGCAAAAAAAAGGTTCAGTTAACACTAGGGATGAGGATAATGGTATTGCCACGACATCAACAATGGTTAAATGTTTTAAATGTAGAATGTACGGGCATTATGCAAACCAATTCCCTAAGGGAAAGTCTCATGAAGAGAATCAGTACGGCCGTATGGGTAGTATTTATGTTGATGATGATGAAGAGACTACAAATGATATGTGAGATGAAAGAATTGTTGAAGCTCGGTCAATGGTTTAAGAAGGTAGTGGAGTGATTACATGTTTATCAAGTGTAATGTTGTATAAAGAATCTCATGGTACTATGGAATAAAGAGACATCTAAGGATTGTTACATTGTTGTCTTTCCTTGAGTTATGAAAGTGTGTGATTAATGCTACCAGTATGCATGAAAGGTTATTCAGATATTTTTGGAATGAAGATGATATGCGCATAATGAAGGGATAAGGAGAAAATTAAATGTTTGATAGTATTCATGAGCTCATGACTGATATAAGGAGAAGGTTATATCATGGATTGAGTATATAGAATTCTTGGATTTTGGTATGTGGTAAGAGTTAACTTTTGACAGCATTCATGTTTTCACTAAGGTTTAATAGGTATTCATTTTTCAAGAGAATACATGATTAAGGTATTCACATGATTGGAATGTGACCAACAAGATATATGGGGGATAAATGATGGTATTCACATTCTTGGTTGATGACATTTCAAGTAATTGTTTTCTTTATACTATGAGCTTGGACCGAAGTATTTTAGATAAGCCTAAAGATTGGAATGGATTATGTTGGACATAAGTTAGTATTGTTTAAGGATAGAACTTTTTTTTATATTATTGATGGGATGTTATAGTAATGTAGTTTTAGAAAAAGGACAACCTGCAGGACGGGTGACAGCCCACCACGTCAGCCAAGGCTGTGGGAATCGAACCCACAACTAAAGTGTGACAGGCCTTTATCGCATACCACTGGCCTACAGAAAGTCCATGGTTAGTAGAAACTAGTTTTATTTTACTAAGCAGTATGATATATGAAGTATAAGTTCATTTTTGGAATCGTATACGATTAACCTCACCAAAGTCGGATTTATGTATATTTGATAAGTATTGATAAACTTTTGTTTAAAACAGATGGAATGACCCATCATTCTATCACATGATCTATTAACACTTCACGAATAACAAATTAAACATCATTTCTTTAAAAGATGAAGAGGAAATTGTTCAAAGCACGAACAAAAGTGAGATTGTACCAAAATCAAGTAAGTATTTCTTCTAATTCAAAATTTTCAACTTTAGAGAAATGATATTGATAAACAAAAATGTTTTCCTAGTGATCTTATATCTGATGAATCAGATGGTACCCTAGATCATCACAAATTTATGGCTTTGCGATTGTTGGCTTTTTCATAGCCATGTTCTCTACCACTCTCCATCAGAACCTGATGGTTAGATTTTTCTTCCATATCCATATTTTCACCTATGTTCTCCTACGTGGAAACCCAATGACGAGTTAATTTGGGTAACCGTTACACTTCATACTTTAGTTTTTAAAGCCATGTTTTGGTATTCCTTTTTACGATGTGGGTTTCTATTAAACAAACATTCAAGTAGTAACCCATTTATAACCCCGAAGAATTTCGAGGGAGAAATTCATTTTAAGGGGGGTAGAATTTAACACCCCGAGATTTTATGAAAAATATTCTTTTAATTTCATTAATGTCTTGTGTTTTATTCTACGCCAAGATTACCTTGCGCTATACGCAACACCATATTAGCTTGCAGTATACGCAACACTACTCTTGGATCGTGTTACACAAAATTTTGATAATAGTTATTCTACACAACATTGAGTATATATATATATATATATATATATATTCAATGTATAAATGAAATATGGTTGGATTCTGTTATACGAAACAGCGAAGAATTCTTTCACAACACGCAACCCTAACTTGGCTTGCATTACACGCAATCGCGACCTTCCTCGATAGCGTGTGTTGTACGCAATACAGGGTTTTAATAAACAATGATATATTATTATAATATTGTCATGAAGTAGCCGTTATGAATAGTATTAACTAAATTTTGAATTTTATAACATTATTATTCATCTTACACATTTTCTAGAACATGGTATAAGAATAAAATAAATTTTTCGGGTAAAATAAGTATTTTTTAAAAAATACAGTTTTGCCGCCTTTTGATGGCGCACCCACATTAAATCTAGTTTTTGAAATGTTTATATGTTCAATTTGACAAAATAAAATTCTTCTTTTGAATCACGATATAAAAATTTACAATAGATAAAGTTTTGATATTTTTCTGATACCTTTCATATTTTAATGAATAGTAAAATCAGGCTATATTTTAATTAAAAAAACTTTTTTCATCGTAATATCTATTGTGGTTAAATTATAATATTGAATGGTATTAAAGTATAAATATAATATATTTTTTACATTTAATATAATTTATGTCATTAGCATTGATTTTACCTTTAATTCGTAGGTTAAATCAATTCAATATTTTGCAATGTTTTAAAGAAAAACCTGCTTTCTTTCGACAACGGGATTAATTTTAATTTAATTTCTGCATATTTTGTGTATTGAATTTGGAAAAATGGATTCCATATTTGGAATCATTGGGTCCAAATTATGTTAATAAGCTACTTTTTATTTTTGGGCATTGTGAATAGTAACTACGGTAAATTTTATTTACTATAGTTATAGGTAAATCAGGTAATTAAGGGTAAATATAAGATTATAAAATTACCCTAAAACTTGGTAAAATCCTATTGGATGGCTAAAAGTAGACCCATATAACCTAAGGGTCGGATTAGATTCATTTTATGGACTTTTTTCCATGAAAATAATTTAATTATTATTAAAACCAAAGAATGTGACAACATTTCACTTTCTTAAATCTTATAAGTATAATAATTTTAATTTAGTAATAAACTACATGAAACTTCGAACATGAATAGTCTCAAGAAATCTAATACAATTATATACATCATAGGAATTTATTTAAAATTTATAGGGATTAAATAATTATCATTTATTATGACACAAAGATGATACAGTAATTGTCTTATTAATGAAATATTGACATAATTGATGTTATAAATACCCAAATAAATGTAATTTGAGACTTTTTATGACTTACATTAATTTTCTAGGTTAATATGACATGTTATTGTTGATATAAGTAAATTTTTTCGAAATTATCATTATGTTATGAATTTCATAAAAATCATGTACCAAATAGTGTCAAAATTGACATAGATTAGTTTTTAAAATAAATATTATATTATTAATTGTTATTTAATTCCTAAAAATCTAAGGTTCGGCAAAATGACTTAGATAAGGATAGATATATTAATAATAAACAACTTGGGGTTCATTTGGCTTGTTATAGTAAGTTTATTAACCATATAGTGTACGAAAACAAAAAGACACGGTAAAAGTTAAATTATTTAACTTAGAGTTAAATCTAATTGATAAGGTTAAAATAATAACCTAAACATGTCTAAATCCTATTGTATGAGATTATTGCGACCCATCCCCACTTTATCTTTGAAATAAGACCCTATGGAACCATTATAAACCGAATTTTACCTTAATATAAAATAATATTTTGAGATTTTCCTAAGGTGCCCCTCTCCTCCCTTATAAAAGTGCACCTCCTCCCCCTCTTCCTCACACCACTTTGAGCCTTCAAGATTGGCCAAACCCTGCCAAAATCTTTTCTCCACTTCCCTAGTATCATCCTAGATGTCCTGGTATTCTTCAAAGACCATCCTTAGTTCTTTAAGTGGCGGTTAAGAAAAGGCATGTCAAAAAGAGGAGGTTCAGACACTTAGGAAGCAAATCAGACCTAAGGTAAGGGAAATGTCACAATCTCATTTTTTTTCCGAGATTGTTTATAATTTAGCATTTACTAGGGTGTATTTTACCATCCACATCCATGTTTCCTCAATATGTAATATAATTTCCATCCACCTACAATTGTTTAAATCCAATTTTACCCTTCGGTGAGTTTTTAGTAAATGATATGAAAGGAATCTTTTGTCGTTTTTCATACGAGGTACTTTTTGACTTTTCCGACAAAAGTACAAAGAATGTTTTTTAACTTATACGGCATGAATGGATTTTTAAAACATTATTTCAAAGAAGCTTCCTTTAAAAGTTTTCAAGTTTATTTTTAATCAACTTCTTTTAGTTTATAATTGTACGACATGTTAAGAAAGGAAAAGTGTTTTTGAAGCAGAAAGGATATTTTCATCAAGAATGGAGTTCAAGTGTTTTATCAAAATTATTTTCCATCTAAGATAATAAAGGGTTCTGTTTTTATCCCTATTATTACATTGATTTGATTGTGTTGTGATGAAATTATATTTTTATGAATTCCTTTATCTTATATGAATTGTTTTATGATGTTACGATGTTTAAGATTCCCATTTTTATTACATGGGTTATGAAATGATGTATGATTTATGATTTTGTGGCACACATAAGAATGGTATCATTATAAGACGGTTGGGACCTATATCTCCCTCCAATGCATTGGGTAAAGATTTTATATCTCACGAGATAGACATGGCTGGAACGGTAGGTTATAACGGTTCAGTGAAACAGGACTGAAACGAGGAATGAACTCGGTTCAGAAAGAGACTTTGTCCACTATGATAGTCTTCGCAATGAGTCTTGACTAATAATAAATGATTCTCTATGAATATGTGTGTATGCCACAAAGTTTCATGTTTTATGTTATGATTATTGGGATTACATTTCACTACTATGATTTATCCCATGATATGAAATTATGATCTCTTTTGCAGGTTAAGATTTCCAAAAGTTATGTTCTTATGTATATGATGTGATTGATATTTCTTTTTTTACCCTTACTGAGCATTTGAGCTCACCGTTTTATGTTTTCTTTTCCCGAAGATATAAAGAAAGGTTTTAGGTAAAAAAAGGAAGATCTTTATGGGAGATGTTGAAGATCTTTCACCACGATTAGAAGATTATATTCCGAGTTTCCAAAGACACTAAAATATTACGGTCCTTGTGTGTGTGTTTTTGTTATGTTCTAAGTATTCCGCAAAAGTAATGTAATGTCCATGTACGCCAAGTTTCGGGTCTCTACAATTAGGATTAGTAAACTCTAGTTAATGCGTTTGGATTAGAGAAATATATAAAATTCAATTTGGATAAGACTATGTATTTGAAAACATAACTAAATATTTGTCAGTATATATTAATTGGTTAATCAAGAAAATTCATCCCCACCTAGATACTACAAGTGGATGTGGTTGTGGGATAGTTATACCTCAGTGTAACAGCTTTGACATGATGTTCTAGGCCAAACTTAGGGTAATTTGATATATGAAAATGGGCCATACCATGCACTTGGTTTGAATCTCTTTGTTAGTATTCTTTGGTAATTTCATAATCTCATTACAAACCATTATTAAGGGAACTAAAAAATTTCCCATAGGAATATATTTTAGGAAATAGATCATTGATAAAAAAGAATGATTCCTAGAAAGTCATAAGTTATGAATATAGATAATTTATATGTTATATCTTTAATGTCATTAGATTCTCCTTTTTGTGATTAATAGTTTAAAGTACCCATCCCATGAAAATATTAGATAAGGTAGTACCAGAGTCAAAATGTGAAAGGTAGGGTTATCATCCATAGATTAATGTATTTCTTAAAATCATGAAATTTTTGTAGAACTATTCCAACACCACCAAAAAGCATGTTCGTAGAGTTGTTAGTGGAAAAAGAAATGGATAAATTGTTTCTTACAAAGAATATAACTCCCCTACTATCAACATTTGTGTACTAAAATTCTTGATGAACATTGTCATACATCCCTTGGTAGAATTTGATGAAATTATAGGAATGGGATTGTAGAGACCCGAATCTTTACGTACATAGACATTACATTACTTTTGCGGAATACTTTGTACATAACAAAAACACACACACAAGTATCGTAATAGATTAGTGTCTTTGGAAACTTGGAACGTAATCTTCTAATCGTGGTAAAAGATCTTCAATATCTCCTATAAAGATCTTCCTTTTTTTACCTAAAACCTTTCTTTATATCCTGGGGAAAAGAAAACATAAAAGGGTGAGCTCAAATGCTCAGCAAGGGCAAATAAAGGAAATAAAAATCATATCATATATTTTTGAAAATCATAAACTGCAAAAGAGATCATAATATCTTAACATGGAATAAATCATAGAAGTGAAAATGAGATCCCCATAATCATAACATGAAACTTGAAACTTTGTGGCATGCACACATAATCATGGAACATCATTTCTTGTTAGTCATGACTCATTTCCAAGACAATCTTAGTGGACAGAGCCCCTTTCTGAATCGAGTCACCCTTGTTCCAGTCCTGTTTCACTGAACTGGTATAACCTACCATTCCAGCCATGTCTATCTCATGAGATATACAATCTTTACCCAATGCATTGGAGGGAGATATTGGTCCCGCCCATCTTATAATGAATCCTTTCTTATGTGTTCCACATAATCATAAATCATACATCATCGCATAACACATGTAACAAAAATGGGATTCTTGAAACATCATGACATCATAAAACAAATCATATAAGGGAAATGACTTCATAAAAATAATACCCTCAAAACATAATCAAATCAATGTAATAATAGGGATAAAAACAGAACCCTATATTATCTTAGATGGAAAATAATTTTGATAAAACACTTGAACTCCATTCTTGAGGAAAATATCCTTTCTTCTTCAAAAACACTTTTCTTTTCTTAACATGTCATACAATTATAAACTAAAAGAAGCTGATTAAAAATAAACTTGAAAGCTTGTAAAGGAAGCTTCTTGGAAATAATGTTTTTAAAAATCCATTCATGCCATATAAGTTAAAAAAATATTCTTCGTACCTTTTTCGGAAAAGTCAAAAAGTACCTCGTACGAAAAAACGACAAAAGATTCCTTTCATATTCTTTACTAAAAACTCACCGAAGGGTAAAATTGGATTTAAACTATTTTAATTGGATGGAAACAATATTACATATTGATGGAACATGGATGTGGATGATAAAATACACCCCAGTAAATACTTATGAATAAACAATCTCGGATAAAAATGAGATTGTGATATTTCCCTTACCTTAGGTCCGACTTGCTTTGTAAGTGTCTGAACCTCCTGTATAATGATTTAAATCATGTTATTGACTTATTCCAGAATCATATTCATTGTTATTATATCATATATGGTACACTTACGACTTTATATTACTCGTTCTTTTGTAAATTCATGTTAATGTAGCGTTTTGGGTAAAATCGTCTCATTTGTCGTTCATGTTTTTAACTTGTAATTATTCATATGATTACTTAGATCATGATTACATAATTCCAGAATATAAAACATGATATATATATATATATATATTCAGAATATACATATATAATAAATCAGTAAATAGAAAGAAATACACCGTTCATGGAGACGGTAGTCCGTACGTACGCATGAACGCTGTTTTCATTTCCTTATTGAAGTGAATGGAAATAAGTAGATGACATAAATATAAATTTACATAAATCCAGTATCATTATTATGTCATATATTTCATTAGCACTTATTATATATACTTTATAATCATTCATGAATGGTTAATCATTGAGAATGAATCTCATCGCGTCGTGGAGACGGTAGTCCTTACGTACGCACGAGCGATGATATCATTCCCATGGTCGTGGAATTGTGTTGAAGTGTATGTAGACTATTTCAGTATCAATATAACTTTATAATACTCATATATAGTTACTCATTACACCATTATACCCATCCTATTAAGGTGGTGGTGGAAAATAGATTACAACACGGCGTGGAGACGGTATTCCGTACGTACGCACGCGCGGTGATTTCATTTTTCCGTAGGATCGATAGAAGGTGAATTAGGGTTGTTTCATATTTATAATAACATATCAGTATGTAATTAATACTGATGTTATTACTTTGTCATGAAACAACTAAAGAAGAAGAAGTTGAGGAAGAAAGAAATTGAAAAGATCGGTAATGGATATTACCTCTTCTTTGAAACGCCTCTTTGCATCCTCCACTTAGGGAACTAAGATTGGTCTTTGAAGAAGACCAGTACCTCTAGGATTATTCTAGGGAAGTGGAGAAGGGATTTTGTCAGGGGTTGGCCGAGCTTGAGTGCTCAAATTGGTGTGAGGAGGAGGGGGAGGAGGTGTCCTTTTATAAGGGAGGAGAGGGGCACCTTAGGAATATCTCAAAATATTATTTTATATTAAAGTCAAAATCGGTTTATAATAGTTCCAAAGGGTCTTATTTCGAAGATAAAGTGGGGATGGGTCGAAATCCTATCAACCAATAGGATTTAGACAAGTTTAGGTTATTATTTTAACCTTATCAATTAGATTTAACTCTAAGTTAAATAATTTAACTTTTACCGTGTCTTTTTGATTTCTTACACTATATGGTTAATAAACTTACTATAACATGCCAAACGAATGCCAAATTATTTATTATTAATATATATATCCTTATCTAAGTCATTTGGCCGAACTTTAGATTTTTAGGAATAAAATAACAATTAATAATATAATATTTGATTTAAAAACTATTTTGTGTCAATTTTGACACTATTTGATATATGATTTTTGTGAAAGTCATAACAGAATTATATGTTCACACCAAGTTGATTACATCAACAATAATATATCATAGTAACCTAGAAAATTAGTGGAATTCATAAAAATTCTTAAATTGCATTTATTTTGGTATTTATAACATCTTTTATGTCAATATTTCATTAATAAGATAATTACTGCATCATCATTGTGTCATAAATAAATTAAATTATTTAATGTCTAAAAATTACAAATAAAATACCATTATGTAGGAAATCGTTTTATATTTCTAATGAATATTTACAATCGAATTTATCTTATGTATAAACCTATATTAAAAATATTTTAGTAAATAAACTTTGATTTTAACTCTTTTAACTCTTCTTTGAATTAAATAATAATAAATGTCCTAATCTAATCCAAGTGGGCCTAAATGATAATATTTTACACTTAAAGTTGCTTTTGGTCGAGATACACTTGTCCAATAGGATTAGGACATGTGTTAGGGTAATATTAATATCATTTTTACCCTTAATTACCCTATTTACTTTTAACCGTGGTAAATAAAAGTAAAAAGTTACTATTCACCAAAAATTATTTTCATCTCATTGAACCAAATTTTACTTACTGACATCAACCGTGTCTCTCAAATTTTTGAAATTCCATTCACAGAAGCGGTAAAATTATGTTTTATGAAAAATTCAGTTTTTTAACTACCACTTAGTAGTTTCACTATTCATCAAAAATTGATGTTTTTCAGAACAATGCCAAAATTTCATCCTAAGCTATATTTCATATTCCGAATTCAAAAATGAAGTCTATTTTACCAAATTCATAACATAGAAGTTGCATTAATTAATTTTATAATTAAATCCCGCTGTTAAAACAAATAGCGTGTTTTTAAGAAACAATATCTATCAAAAGATTGACACTTGTTTATATCTGGTTTAAATGTGAAATTACATCCAATGACCAACATTGTATTAAATTGTAAAAATATATTCTAAATATACTTTAAAACCACTCAAATTAATAATTTATCACTATTAATTCTTTCGATTAAAAAAGTTGTTTTTAATTAAAATTTAGTAATTTTCACTATTCATCAGAATATGAAAGTTATCCGAAAAGTACCAAAATTTCACCTTAGGCTAAATTCGATACTCCGAATCCAAAAATGAAGTCCATTTTGAGCGATAAAATTTCTAAAATTTTAAAAGGTGGTTATTACTATTCATAATGGCTAGTTTTAATAATATTTTTATAGCATATCGTTGTTTAGTGAAACTCGGTATTGCGTACTACACACGCTATCGAGGAAGTTCGTGATTGCGTGTAATACAAGGCAAGTCAAGGATGCGTGTTGTGTAAGCTCCTTTTGGTGTAGCGTACAACACAAGACATTAGTGAAATTAACAAGAATATTTTTCATAAAATTTCGGGGTGTTACATTCTACCCCCCTCAAAATGAATTTCGCCCTCGAAATTCGTCGGGGTTATAAATGGTTTACTATTCGAAAGTTTCTTTAATAGAAACCCAAATCGTAAAAAGGAATACCAAAACCAATCTTTATAAACAAAGGTATGAAACGTAACGGTTACCCAAATAAAATAATCACTGGGTTTCCACATAGGTGAAAATATGGATATGGAAGAGAAATCTAACCATCATGTTCTGATGGAGAGTGGTAGAGAACATGGCTATGGAAAAGCCAGCAATCACAAAGCCATAAATTTGTGACGATCTAGGGTACCATCTGATTCATCGGATATAAGATCACTAGGACAACATTTTTGGTTTTCAAGATCATTTCCCTAAAGTTGAAAATTTGAATTAGAATAAATACTTACTTCATTTTGGTACAATCTCACTGTTGTTCGTGCCTTGAACAATTTACAATTCATCTCTTAAATAAATGAAGTTGAATTTGTTATTCATGAAGTGTTAGCAGATCATGTGATAGAATGACGGGTCATTCCATCTGTCTCAAACAAAAGGTTAGCAAAAATTATATACATAAGTCGATCTATAGTGAGATTAATCATATATGGTTCCTAAAATAGACTTATACTTCATATATCATACTACTTAATATAATAAAACTAGTTTCTACTAAACAGGGACTTCATGTAGGCCAGTGGTAGGTGATAAAGGCCAGTCGCACTTCGATTGTGGGTTCGATTTCCACAGCCTTGTCCGACGCGATGGGCTGTCACCCGTCCTGCAGGTTGTCCTTTTTCTAAAACTATATTACTATAACATCCCATCAATAATATTGAAAAAACTTCTATCCTTAAACAATACTAACTTATGTCCAACATAATCCATTCCAATCTTTAGGCTTATCCATAATACTACAGTCCACTCTCATAACATAGTGAAAACGATTACCAGAGATTTAATACCATCGTTGATCCCCATATATCATAAGATATGTTTTGTTGGTCACATTCCAAACATTCAAAGTCCTTAATCATGTATTCTCTTGAATACCTTAGTGAAAACATGAATTCAGTTAAAAGTTAACACTTTCCATATACCAAAATCCTCAAAATTCTATATCCTCAAACCATGATATAACTTAGTCCTTATATCAATCATGAGCTCATGAATACTGTTAAACATTTCATTTTCTCTTTTTCCCTTCATTATGCGCATATCATCTTATTAAAAATATCTCAATCACTTTGAATACCACATTAGACCAACACATAAATATTTCAATACACCATAAAACTACCTCAACAACATTATCCCTGAATACCAATACATAAACACTTCAGTCCATCCACTTCAATGATTGTCCTGGAAGAAGTCCTTCCTTGATTTAGAAGTAACTTTTTAGGTCAGGGCATTGAGTTGGGTAATGCCCATGTTCTCCACAAATAATACATTGAACTCCATAAAATTCTGTCACTCTATGACCCTTTTCTCCACACAGATAACATCGGTTCCTCCATTTGAGGTATTCCTCAAGTTTCTTCTTCCCTTCTTTAGAAATCTCAATCTTCCTTTCTTTATGCTCCTCAACATGCGAACATGCATAATAGTTTATCTTCCTCTTCTTTGATGAATTAGTCATACCACTAAATTTCACCTTGTTAATCATATATCGCGATGACTGAATCGGAATCATCACAATATCTTTATCTCTAGGCATTACACAATTTTGTTGCTCATAGTCACCAATTTGTCCATTGGATTCAATGTTAACCGAATTCCTTCTGGTTCCCTCCATTAACTAAAACACAAAACAAATTTTGTGAGAGGCGAAATCATGCTAGGGAAGACAACATAGTAAAGGGGGATCACCCTCAATATCTAACATCTTAGGTTAAATTCTAAGATCGTTACCGTAGTTCTAGGACTATATCCTATACGTATACTTATCAATAGGGACATCCCTAGACATACCTTAGAAATATCTCTAGGGATCTCACTAACGTTTTCGCATCCTAGTTTCCAAAGGTTGACTAAACCTTTCCTCTGATACCAACTGTAGAGACCCGAATCTTTACGTACATGGACATTACATTACTTTTGCGGAATACTTAGTACATAACAAAAACACACACACAAGGATTGTAATAGTTTAGTGTCTTTGGAAACTCAGAACGTAATCTTCTAATCGTGGTGAAAGATCTTCAATATCTCCCATAAAAATCTTCCTTTTTTTAACCTAAAACCTTTGTTTATATCCTGGGGAAAAGAAAACATAAAAGGCTGAGCTCAAATGCTCAGCAAGGGCAAATAAAGGAAATAAAAATCATATCATATCTTTTTGAAAATCATAACCTGCAAAAGAGATCATAATATCATAACATGGAATAAATCATAGAAGTGAAAATGAGATCCCCATAATCATAACATGAAACTTGAAACTTTGTGGCATGCACACATAATCATGGAACATCATTTCTTGTTAGTCATGACTCATTGCCAAGACTATCTTAGTGGACAGAGCCCCTTTCTGAATCGAGTCACCCTCGTTCAAGTCCTGTTTCACTGAACCGGTATAACCTACCGTTCCAGCCATGTCTATCTCATGAGATATAAAATCTTTACCCAATGAATTGGAGGGAGATATAGGTCCCACCCATCTTATAATGAATCCTTTCTTATGTGTGCCACATAATCATAAATCATACATCATCGCATAACACATGTAACAAAAATGGGATTCTTGAAACATCATGACATCATAAAACAAATCATATAAGGGAAATGACTTCATAAAAATAATTCCCTCAAATCATAATCAAATCAATGTAATAATAGGGATAAAAACAGAACCCTATATTATCTTAGATGGAAAATAATTTTGATAAAACACTTGAACTCCATTCTTGAGGAAAATATCCTTTCTTCTTCAAAAACACTTTTCTTTTCTTAACATGTCATACAATTATAAACTAAAAGAAGTTGATTAAAAATAAACTTGAAAACGTTTAAAGGAAGCTTCTTTGAAATAATGTTTTTAAAAATCCATTTATGCCATATAAGTTAAAAAAAACATTCTTCGTACCTTTGTCGGAAAAGTCAAAAAGTACCTCGTACGAAAAAACGACAAAAGATTCCTTTCATATTCTTTACTAAAAACTCACCGAAGGGTAAAATTAGATTTAAACTATTTTAATTGGATGGAAACAATATTACATATTGAGGGATCATGGATGTGGATGATAAAATACACCCCAGTAAATACTTATGAATAAACAATCTCGGATAAAAATGAGATTGTGATATTTCCCTTACCTTAGGTCCGACGTGCTTTGTAAGTGTCCGAACCTCCTGTACAATGATTTAAATCATGTTATTGACTTATTCCAGAATCATATTCATTGTTATTATATCATATATGGTACACTTACGACTTTATATTACCCGTTCTTTTGTAAATTCATGTTAATGTAGCGTTTTGGGTAAAATCGTCTCATTTGTCGTTCATGTTTTTAACTTGTAATTATTCATATGATTATTTAGATCATGATTACTTAATTCCAGAATATAAAACATGATATATATATATATATATATTCAGAATATACATATATAATAAATCAGTAAATGTAAATAAATACACCGTTCATGGAGACGGTAGTCCGTACGTACGCATGAACGCTGTTTTCATTTCCTTATTGAAGTGAATGGAATTAAGTAGATGACATACATATAAATTTACATAAATCCAGTATCATTATTATGTCATATATTTCATTAGTACTTAATATATATACTTTATAATCATTCATGAATGGTTAATCATTGAGAATGAATCTCATCGCGTCGTGGAGACGGTAGTCCGTATGTACGCACGAGCGATGATATCATTCCCATTGTCGTGGAATTGTGTTGAAGTGTATGTAGACTATTTCAGTGTCAATATAACTTTATAATAATCATATATAGTAACTCATTACACCATTATACCCATCCTATTAAGGTGGTGGTGGAAAATAGATTACACCACGGCGTGGAGACGGTATTCCGTACGTACGCACGCGCGGTGATTTCATTTTTCCGTAGGATGGATAGAAGGTGAATTAGGGTTGTTTCATATTTATAATAACATATCAGTATGTAAGTAATACTGATGTTATTACTTTTTCATGAAACAACTAAAGAAGAAGAAGTTGAGGAAGAAAGAAATTGAAAAGATCGGTAATGGATATTACCTCTTCTTTGAAACGCCTCTTTGCATCCTCCACTTAGGGAACTAAGATTGGTCTTTGAAGAAGACCAGTACCTCTAGGATTATTCTAGGGAAGTGGAGAAGGGATTTTGTCAGGGGTTGACCGAGCTTGAGTGCTCAAATTGGTGTGAGGAGGAGGGGGAGGAGGTGTCCTTTTATAAGGGAGGAGAGGGGCACCTTAGGAATATCTCAAAATATTATTTTATATTAAAGTCAAAATCGCTTTATAATGGTTCCAAAGGGTCTTATTTCGAAGCTAAAGTGGGGATGGGTCAAAATCCTATCAACCAATAGGATTTATACAAGTTTAGGTTATTATTTTAACCTTATCAATTAGATTTAACTCTAAGTTAAATAATTTAACTTTTACCGTGTCTTTTTGTTTTCTTACACTATATGGTTAATATACTTACTATAACATGCCAAACGAACGCAAAATTATTTATTATTAATATATATATCCTTATCTAAGTCATTTGGCCGAACCTTAGATTTTTAGGAATAAAATAACAATTAATAATATAATATTTGATTTAAAAACTATTTTGTCTCAATTTTGACACTATTTGATATATGATTTTTGTGAAAGTCATAACAGAATTATATGTTCAAAACAAGTTGATTAAATCAACACTAATATATCATAGTAACCTAGAAAATTAGTGGAATTCATAAAAAGTCTCAAATTGCATTTATTTTGGTGTTTATAACATCTATTATGTCAATATTTCATTAATAAGAGAATTACTGCATCATCATTGTGTCATAAATAAATTAAATTATTTAATGTCTAAAAATTACAAATAAAATACCATTATGTAGGAAATCTTTTTAGATTTCTAATTAATATTTACAATCGAACTTATCTTATTTATAACCCTATATTAAAAATATTTTAGTAAATAAACTTTGATTTTAACTCTTTTAACTCTTCTTTGAATTAAATAATAATAAATGTCCTAATCTAATCCAAGTGGGCCTAAATGATAATATATTACACTTAAGGTTGCTTTTGGTCGAGATAAACTTGTCCAATAGGATTAAGACATGTGTTAGGCTAATATTAATATCATTTTTACCCTTAATTACCCTATTTACTTTTAACTGTGGTAAATAAAAGTAAAAAGTTACTATTCACCAAAAATTATTTTTTTCTCATTGAACCACAGTTTACTTACTGACATCAACCGTGTCTCTCGGATTTTTGAAATTCCATTCACAGAAGCGGTAAAATTATGTTTTATGAAAAATTCAGTTTTTTAACTACCACTTAGTAGTTTCACTATTCATCAAAAATTGATGTTTTTCAGAACAATGCAAAAATTTCATCCTAAGCTATATTTCATATTCAGAATTCAAAAATGAAGTCTATTTTACCAAATTCATAACATAGAAGTTGCATTAATTAATTTTATAATTAAATCCCGCTGTTAAAACAAATAGCGTGTTTTTAAGAAACAATATCTATCAAAAGATTGACACTTGTTTATGTCTGGTTTAAATGTGAAATTACATCCAATGACCAACATTGTATTAAATTGTAAAAATATATTCTAAATATACTTTAAAACCACTCAAATTAATAATTTATCACTATTAATTATTTCGATTAAAAAAGTTGTTTTTAATTAAAATTTAGTAATTTTCACTATTCATCAGAATATGAAAGTTATCCGAAAAGTACCTAAATTTCACCTTAGGCTAAATTCGATACTCCGAATCCAAAAATGAAGTCCATTTTGAGAGATAAAATATCTAAAATTTTAAAAGGTGGTTATTACTATTCATAACGGCTAGTTTTAATAATATTTTAATAGCATATCGTTGTTTAGTGAAACTCGGTATTGCGTACTACACACGCTATCAAGGAAGTTCGTGATTGCGTGTAATACAAGGCAAGTCAAGGATGCGTGTTGTGAAAGCTCCTTTTGGTGTAGCGTACAACACAAGGCGTTAGTGAAATTAACAAGAATATTTTTCATAAAATTTCGGGGTGTTACAAGGAAGGATTTTCCTATATAAATAAAACATAAATTGCAGTGAGAGGGAAATAACTCTATATGTGGAGTAAACCACAGATTATATACAACTAAATAGAGGAGGATAAATCTTATTTTGAGCCATCATATTATAAATGGAAATTATTTTCCTATGATAATGTGTATCTAGATCAAATTATTGAGTCTAAGGAAAGGATAAACCTCTAAGACATGCCTATTGTGAGGGAATACACTTATGTGTTTCTTGGGGAATTGTTTGGTCTTCCCCCTAGGTGAGAGGTTTAATTCTCAATCAAGATTATTCTTGGGGAATTTCCAATATCCAAGACTCTATATTTGATGAATGTTGTGGAACTTGAGGAATAGAAGGAACAACTAGAAGAGAACCAAGATAATGGATTCAAATATATATGTTCTTCACCATGGGATGGGCCAGTCCTCTTCACCAATAAGAATGATTCATCAATACACCTTTCCATTCATTGTCATGATCTCAGCAAGATCACAATAGAGAACAAGTATAATTTTCCACAGATTGATGAATTGTTTTGATCTGCTATGTGGAGCACAATTATTATCAAAGGTATATCTACACTAATTATATTACCAATTTATGGTGAATATAGAGGATATCCCCAAGACTTCTTTTCATACAAGTTACATGCACTATGATTTCCCAGTGATACAAATCATACTCACTAATTCAACAAAAATCATCATCTACATATTGAATGGAGTCATTAGAGATTATCTAGAAAAATTGATTTTATTATTTATATATTTTATTATAATATATTCAAAATCAATTTAATACCAAGAGAAGCATCTAAAAACTACGATAAAGACCTCATTAAATGAGGAGATCCATGAAAAGTACAAAAGTGTAATTTTTGTTTGAAGGAAGAATCGTTCTTGGGGAATATCATCAAAAGGAATAGAATACTTGTGTATACTTCTATGAAAAAAATCAATTGAAGGATGTCAGAGGCCTACATATGTGAAATATATCTATATTTTCCTTGGGTGAGATGGATACTATTGCCTATTTGTGAGAAATTTCTCACTATGGTCAGACCAACTTTTTTGAGCTAACCCAAAAAGGATTCTAATTTTTTGGAATGCTGAATATTAATAATGTTTTATGGAGTTGAATAGAAGGATTATAATTACCTCTATTCTCCCATTACCTATAATTGGGTAACTTTTCATAACTTTCAATGATGCTTAGAAGAATAAATTGAAATGTTGGTTGATGTAAAATGAAAAATTCATAGCCTATGCTTCAAGGAAGTTAACAATTCCCAAGAGAATCAATCCCAGACATGATATAGAGTTGGTAATGGTGATCTAAAATTTACTTTTTTGGAATTATCTAATTGTGTAGAAGAGTGAAATATGTACAGATAACAATTTAATAAAATATATATTTACAGACAAGGATCTGAATATGTGCCAATGAATATGGTTAGAGCCCATCAATGATTATGACTACGCAACCCAATACAATCATGGGGAAGAGAAAAAAATGAATGATTCTCTATGTAGAAGGGATATGAAAGTAGTATCATCAGTTAAAATCGAGAAGTATCCAATCATCTTATATTTGAAGTGGATGAACATGTGAATTATAATGGTAGGAACATAATCAATCCTTTTAGTAATGATTTCTCAACCTTCACTTCATATTGGTTAAAGGATTCTCAAAAATATGATGTGGGAATTTAGAAGAAAGTGGAAACTATAATGAAAGGTAATTCCTCTTAGTTCAATGTTAATGAAAAAGGAATTTTAATATTTGGGTCATGACATTGTGTTCCATCAAATCCTGAGTTAAAGAACAAACTATTGGATGATGCACATAGTTTATTTTTCTCCATTTACCAAGAAAAAACATATATCAAGATCTCTGAGAGAAATATTGGTGGAATAACATTAATATGGAGATCCCTGATTATACATAAAAGAGCCTGGCATGTTAGTGAGTAAAGGTTGAAAGATCGAAGTCTATGTGGATGATGTAGCCAATTACCATACGAACATAGAAATTGGAAAACATCACCAAGGAATTTATCACTATACGTCCAAATGCATCAAATGTAATTAATGCTATCTGGGTTATTATGGATAATCTTACAAATATTTTACACTTAAATGAAATTTTAGAGTATTTCATACTAGATAATCCAGCACAGATATACATCATTGAAGTGGTAAGTATGCAGTGAGTACCAATAACGATTAAAACTTATTAAGATAAAACATCCACCTCTATTTTTTGTAAAACTCTCTAGAATTATTCAAAAAATGATATGAACTTAAATACAGATTATGACCATCAATCTGATAGCCAATCTGATTAAACTATCCAAACACTTTAGGATATGTTGAGATCATGCTCAATTGACTTCAAAGAAGGATATGTCAAACATCTTCATCTGGTTGAGTTCAATTACAATAAAAATTTTCAATAAAGCATCCAAATGAATCTATATAAAGACCTTTATGGGAAGAGATGTATAAAATCAACATGTTGGGATGATGTTGCGGTACGAAAAATTCTAGTACATGAAATGGTTGAGGAAATTATGGTGAAACTAAATACCATTTACCATCACATCAAGCCTTCCAAGAGTTAACCAATGCACTATAATAAAAATCATCAATGTGACCTAGAGTATGATGTCAGAGAAGTGGTATATCTCCACATATCTCCAAGGAAGAGAGTGATAAGATATGGCAAGAACGGAACAATTATTACAAGGTATATCTTTCCTTTTGAGATCCTTGATCACATCATATTACTGGCCAGTCGACTAACACATTGACCGAACCTCTCTCAAGTTCATAATGTATTTCATGTATTCATATCATGAAATTACCCAACATACCACTCAGATTTAATAAATCAAGAGGTGGTACAATTCGATAATGACCTTTTATATGAGTATAATCCAATGAAGATCGTAGATCATAGAGAAAAGGTTATACAAATTAAGATAAGACCCCTCATCAAATTGTTTTGGTGAAGCCACAAGTTTGAATAAGAAACATGGGTACCTAAGGAAGTGATGGTGTAGAGTTACCATCATCTATTTTTAGTGTGGGAAAAGGCATCTACAGTGAAATTTCAAAATGGGTATGATTGTAATGACCCAAAATATTATGCACAAACCACCCATTTTGATTTTATTTAATGTCTTATGGTTATAGAAAACACATGAAATTATTTAATTATATACAATTGGATTTAAATGACTGATAATTATCTTTTCCAAAGAAAATATATCCATTTAACAATGGTCACATGAGTAGTATAAATATAGGGTTTTAATAAATCCATTTTCCATAAAAAAATATGTGATGACCTCAACCCATAGGATCTAACCCACTAAATCCCATTTATTAGATCTTATATAAGAGATAACATTAATGGGATTTTCTATTGACGAATCCAAAGATGAGATCCAAAAACCTAATCATGATCTATACTGTTTATGGGAGAGGTTCAAGCTCAATGAGATCATGACTCAAACCATTTTACCCAAACGACCCAATGAATTCCTCACCATAACACACCTTACAATTAGGGTGTGTGTTGGTGTATCAAAGGGATATATATCCAGACACATGAAATAGGAATATGTAAATTATTTTTAATATAATAATGAGTATATTTCCATTCTATTATGGTTACTTTATAAATGTTTTTTAATTTTTATTCAGTAATTAACAGATTCACTTTGTAGTTAATATTAAAATTTAATTAATTAATTAATGGATTTTTGAAATAAGTAATATTTTAATAAAATATTATCATTAATTTTTTTTTATTTTATATAAATGATCATATAATTTTTTAGGATTCCAATACAATTTTTATAAGGGTTCAATAAATTTCATTGTCTAAAAACCCATCATTTTCAATAAATGTCTGTTTTTATTTTAAAAGTTAAAATTCACATATTTAAATAAGTATTTATATAAAATTAAAATTTTTTTGAATAAGGATTTGAAAACTATCTAATAGTGAATTTTGTATAATTTTTTGAGACAATCAAATTTCTAGGTAAAAATTAAATACTGTATAAATATATCTACTGTTTTATGACATCACAATGACTGAAAAGTTATTCAATAAGTAAAATAAATAGAATCATTTGAAAAATATATTATTTCATTTAAAATAATTGTATTTTAATTGTGTTTTAGTTTTTTTTAAATCCATTTTGAATCCTGCAAGACTTATAATATATTATAAGAATTTAAAATTTTTCATTGAGATTGTGACTCACCTTAACAAAAGAAAAATAAATATTTTATTATATTTTGCCATTGGACTTATAAAATAATTTAAACCAATCACATTTTGATGAAACCGTTGGATAAACCTTAGCATGATTTGTGGTTCATAATACTTTTTTATGTAGTGTCCAAAACCCAAATAATAAAGAAATTCCTCTATTTTCTTATATAAACCAACACAAGATCAAATTTACCTTCACTAAAAAACCTTTTAGCATGACCAAAATCTGACTTGTACTCCCTGTATTCCTCCCAAGGTGCTCCATGATTTCAATAATCCCATCACAAGCCTTTGGAGTTACACACTCAAGTAAGGGATTCCTCTCCTCTCTTTTTATTTCAAGCACTTCTATTGAAATTAGTCATTTTAATTTCAATTGATTCTCTATCTATTAATTTGTTAATATTAAATTACTATTAAATGGTTGTTATTTGAATGATATATCATTTATCCACTCTCATTTTTACCATTTCCTAAGCCCTTACTTGGACAAAATTCCATAAGGGAACCTTATCTTTCACTTTCTTCTTTTATGAAGAACTAATTTTAATGTTTTTGTCTTTTAATTTATATTTTTTTGTTGGGATATGTTATTAAATATCCCTATTACTATAAATGTTATTTATAAATGATCATATCCCCTACCACTATCATTTATCCCTCTTATGAACCTTTATGGACAACTGTTACCATGCCAAAATTTTAGAATGTTTTTTCCATTATCCTATTTCTTCAAGTTTATTTATTATGTTATGCCTTCTATTAATGATCACATATGTTGGAGATTCTCCTTATATGTTCATATTAATCTCCATTTCATTTATAAAAAATGGGATACTCCCTTCTCTCTCTCAACCCATTTTATGAATATTTATAAGATGCTATTATGTTTCTGAAATTGCATTGCGATTTTCCATGCCCAAACAATTGTGTAGTGAATACTATACACATTTTTTACCAATTTATTCACCTTTATGAACATATTATTATTTATTAGAGACTTACATGTATTTATTTTATATTCCAATATCATTTAATAAATTATTATATTGAATTAATTTATGTCTTATGATCTATGTCGCACACCTATGCATGAAAAAGAAATGATTATGAAGCGTGAATCCTAATAGAACACCAACGAATTGTGTAATTGTTAGTATAATGATACATAAAAATGGGACATGGGGTTTAACTAATTGATTTATGGTACGTTTTCCCCTATGATGTCTTGGAAGGAATATCATTGACCTATATTTATAATGCTATGTTTTAAGTTGTTTCCACAATTCTGATGTTATGATTATCATTCAATATCATGCATTATTATTAATGTTTCTATTATGTGACATTGTTATTCCTATTGTTTAACATGCATTGTATTCCTTAGGTTATTACTTGTTTATTCCATTACTTGGATTTATATCTTACCCCATTCTTATGTCTTCCCCCAGGTTATCCCATGAAGTGTTAAGTACGAAGGATCAATTTTCGTCATGTCAAAGAAATTTTCAATAATGATGTTTCGTTTCATGTTTTAAGTTGTTATGTAATGTATCTAATTTCACAGACACTATAAATATCATTATTATAAGTTTTTATTATTTTTAATAAAACATTTATTAATTTTTAATAAATAAAAGAGTTTTTTACACACTGAGTGGGTTCATGTGCAAGTTGTCGCCGAGGTTTGGAGGTAATCAAAACTCTTAAGTGGTAGAGAATTATATAAAATAGATCATTTTTGTTTAATGTATTATCTAGAGACCAACTATTCAAGTGGTATAACTGGATTTTGGACTCTTCCATAGCATAGTTGGGCACTAGTAAATGCTAGTTTCATAGATGCATGATGAATCAGTAGTCTCATGGCCCAACTTAAAGTAGCTATTTCATGAGGATAATTACCCATCATTCTTCTTCTCAGTTCATATTAATGATATTATGGAGCTAAATTAGGGAGTAATGATAGTAGAAAATTATGTTTAATGGTTCATATACCTTATATGGTACTCCCTCATTATTATTCAAGATGGACACTTCCAGGCGTTAATGTTTGAGGAGGATCTCCATGGAGACATCTATGCCCGTGTGGTTCCCTGATGAATTATTATATATTCTAGGGTGTCGGAATGGTTTTGGGTGATGGATAGATTCTTATCATAGGGACACTGGTTTTCCAGGGCTGGCGGTGGGAATTATAGGGTTGAGTCATCTACAACAGCTAGTAGGCGCCAATTAGTAGTAACTGGACAAAATAGGCCTTATAATGATGATACTCTGGCACATCTTCATGTGGAATAATTACCAAACTGGGGAACAAATATTGTCATCGAGGGGTGGTGCTATGATAGTGATGGGTGATATCACATGAAACACGATTTCATGACTAGGTTTGTTGAGGAGGGCTGAAAGATAGCATATGAACCACTATAGAAGAGGTAGTTCCATGTCCAAAAATATCCATTGCATGGGAAGGGTGGACCCCAAATAGGTACAGGTGTATGTGGAGTAGGTGGGGATCCACGAGGGGGAGGTTTGGTTGGTAGATGATGTTATGAGATCATTCCAACTACACCACCAGGTGTCCCATGCCTGGCTCAGGGAGCTGGGGGTCCGGGCCGATCACAATGACATGATATGGAGGCATATGACCTAGTGGAAAAAATGATGATTAGATTTATGATCTGTTTTTATTCTACTATAGTTTTAGTATTATTAGAATCAAGAATGAGATATCAATTTATATCATTATTTCAAATACCAGATATGGATCTCCCACTTGAGGATTTAACCCATCATCTTTTTCTTGAAGTTCCCAATAGGAATTACTCTCCTATTTTTTTCTAGTAGTGAGATATATATGTTATTAGAAAGTGTTTCTCATGGGACCTTTTTTTCATTATGATAATACCTTATTATTATATCTTGGGTATGCATTGGTTTTCCATGATCCAATCCCAAAATAACTTTCACCGTATATTATTCAAATTCCTTCACACTAATAGGAGAATATTATTATTTGTGGTTGAGAGAGATCTCATGGAATGATGAGCAGGTTTTTTGAGAAGGAGACTGTATGACATTACCCATAATTTAGATATTATATCCCTCATTATAGGAGGCCCTTTTAAAATTTGGATTCTTTCATTCACGAAATATTTTATGGATAACTTACCTAAGGATATTTTTTGACTACCTCAGAGGTGGGATATGGATTTTTTCATTGAATTGAACAATTAGACCAATATTATATACTTTGAGTCATATCAGATGGACCCTAATGATCTCTGAAAGATGCAGTCATAGTTTGAAATCATTTGAGATAAGGGGTTTATATAACCTGTGTGTTCCCCTGGTAGGATCTAGTGGTTTTCATTAAAAAGGCATATGGGAACTTGTAACATAGTGTGGATTATCATTTCCTAAAATAGGACACAATAAATTAAAATAGTAATCATTTACATGGTTCAAATCACACATTGATCAATTAGTAGGAATAAATTAGATCTAGAATATTGATCTCATGTATGGCTACCACATTTTGAGATTTTTCGAGGTTGATATTCCTATATTGTAATTCCAATTTCTCAATGGACACAATGATTTCCAAGTGATGCCTTTCAGTGTGACGAATGACCCCACTATGTTTATGAAATTGATGAACTATATTTTATATCTGTACATGGACCAATTTCATGATTTATTCATTGAATAAATACTCAAATACATTGTTTCAAAGGAGGAGAATGAAAATAACTTAAGGATGGTCCTTTATTTTCTTTTGGAGCAATAGGTTTACGGTAATCTGTCAATGTCCCTGTTCTAGATTCACGAGGTTCACATTCTTAAGAATGTAATTTCTGATTATGGTTTATCTATGGAACCAATGACGATCAATGTAGATAATTCATGGGATTTAAATAAGATAATGTTAGAGGTGAATTGTTTTCAAGGATTAGTAGGGTACCACCATATGATTGCAGAATAATTATCTTGGATTACAAAGTGTATGACCAACCTAACATGGAAAGGGTAGATGTTTACCTACACTGAGCAGTGCGAGGGGGCCTTCAAGGAATTAAGTATAAGGTAGATGACTAATCCAATTTTTATACTCTTCGGGTAGGTAATGTAGTAATCAGTGTATTACTTTGTCTTGGATGATGGGGTCATCTATTTTATGTTGTAGATATATGTAATTATCATATAGGGGTCAAGAAATTTGAGACCCCCTAAGAAAAAATATTTTTAGCAGGATCTAAATTTGGAAGTGGTAGTCTTTTTATGAGGATGTAGAAGAAATATAATATAAGGCCCTAGCCTTAAACCTTACTTAATCTTGAGTTATTACAAGATTACACATTGAGGATATTTTCGGGTTTAGAGTTTTAGAGAATTAGAACATAAAACTTGCATTACATTCCACATATAAACAAAGTGGTTACATAAAGATAGTATTTTTCTTTCCCATCAATGAAAACATATTTAAAATAAAACATGGATTCTTTCTTGACACTTCCTTGACACTATCATCATATCATGTACCTTTCCCTTGACCAGTGAAAAACATTTCAAAAAAACATGGGATGAGCATAAAAAGCTCAGTAAGGGATATAAAAATACGGAAAGGAAACATGGGTACATATATACATAAGAATGAAATCATACTTTACCCATAAAACATAAGAACTTTAACATACCTCATCAAATCATGAATAAATCATAGAAATCATAAGACAAAAAGGTAACTTGAGGCATTCACAACATTCTTACATAGGGAGTAACCGTCATGGTTACGTTTGGAATACCCATCACAGTATATTCCCTAAATCTCTTTGGAGAAACCTTAACGTTTCACTCCTTCGCGTTACCCAATCCATTGGAGAGCTATATCGGGCTCACTCGCACTTAGTCTATCACGGAACCACCCATCTTCTTAATAATTCCCAAGAACCTCAACATAATCGTATCACATAAAACATGCATAAAGGAAACATAACATTTCCACCTTTCAATCACAAGACATCAATAAAACACAATGATATAAAAACATTATGAAAACAATTTTCAATACCAAAATAAAAGAAAAGTAAAACATGGTATTTATTTTTCTTTTTTTAAAAAAGGTATGGCTTATAGAGGAAGCCGAAACTCAAATAATGGTCACGGTGGCGGAGAAGTCGTTGTCGCCACATACGTATGACAAAAACATTCCCTTTTGTCGTTTAGTAAACTCTTCATATAAAAAAGATTCCTTTTGAATAAACGTAAAAGTCAAAGGGGTTTATACACAGTATAAAAGAAGGTTGTGTATAAAACAAAATATGCCTCAATGAAAGAAGATTGAGACGAAGTCCCATACCTCGGGTCTGACATGACTCGGTCGTTCTTTAATCTCCTGAATAATAAACTTGAGTTAATTTCTACTTGTTTAAGAACATTTTTTATGTTCATTATTCCTTTTATATCACTTATTTCCATGTCATGAACACTATGTAATTATTTAAGTTAATAACGTTCATTTTAACAATCATTGGTACTTGAGTAAAAAATAAGCCCTTTATAATTACAAGTTGTTCATGTATCCATTATATCCAGAATTATAATCATGATGTATATATCATACATATCACATATATCCGGTATATACATGCATTTATAATATTACATAATCATTTAGAGATAAGAAATGAAATGCACCGTTCATGGAGACGGTAAGCCGTACGTACGCATGAACGCTACTTTCATTTCTATTTCATATTTTATAGAATGGATTCATAATGATATAATGGTATATTATAATTCAGTATAATATCATATATAATATCATAGTTCCATCTTTTATACATCCCACATATGGTATTTAACGAATCAAATCACTTTGAGGGGGCGATAGTCCGCACTTCCTTAAATAAAGATATCACGTTTACCCATAATGGAAACCATAAAGATATTCCCAAAATGAAAAATACATAAGATTAAGGAAAAAATAAGCATCTTATATATCATATATAAATATAGTGTCATCTTAATGGCCACCTTTAAAGGTGTTAAAAGAATGTTGAACAATCATCGTTTCGGGAGGCATAAATTCACCATCCACGGAAACAGTATGTACTTTAACCATTAGATGTAGGTGTGTGTAAATGTAGCTATAATACTTCTTATAACAACAACCTAGTATATTTAAGATACTGGAGTTGTTAAAAAGAAATGAATAAAAAGAGTTTATGGGGTTGCAGAAGCAAAATAAAACAAAAGGACTCATGTGAAGACATTACCTTAAAATCGGGTAACTCCCTTTGGTTTGAGCTGAAAGGCTTCCTTGGGAAGACTTCTGCCCAATGTGAGGCTTCAAGGAGTAATAGAGGGATGTGGAGAGACAAAATGGGTAGGGGTTATCCGATCCAAAGGCTTTGGGAGTGTGGGTAAGGAGGTAGAGGTGGGGGCCTTTTATAAGAGGAGAGGAGGGGCACTCTTGGAAAGTAAAGTAATGTTACATTATTTTAAAATGAGTTTCGGATTCAAAAGGTCCCACATTGATATAATTCGAGGGTAAGGTGATAAGGGTTCGAAATCCACCCATAAAATAGGTTTTTTACATGTGTAGTTCATAGATTTTACATTATCATTTCATTTTATTTAAATCCTTTATTAATGTGGTAATCGCTGCATCATCATGATGTCATAAATAATTTACTTTATTTAAAGTCTAAAAATTATAAAAAAATACTATGATGTATTACATCTTTTTATCATTCCAATGACTATTTATAATCAAAAATCTGACTTGTATAACCCCATGTAACAATTGTTTTAGTAAAACATCTCTTGTTTGTATCATTTTTATTTTAACATTAAATAAAAAGTTATTTATGTCATTTCCCAACCAATGTAACTCCATTGGGTCCCCAAGTTGACCCATGGATTGTCTTGGTCGGACATGACACATCCAATGGGGGTAGGACATGTGTCAAGCTCATCTCATATTATCAAAACATTATTTTTACCTTAAACTACACTAATTACCACTAATCGCGATTAAAAACTTAAAAGTTACTATTCACCAAAAAATTATTTTAATCTCATTGAACCACATTTTTCTTCTTAATGACAACCATGTTTTTCATATTTTTTAAAATCAAATCACAGAAGTGACAAAGTTTCATTTAAACGAAAAATCAGTTTCTTTAACTACCACTTAGTGGTTTCACTATTCATCAAAAATTGAAGTTTTTCAGAAAGATACCAAAACATCACTCTAAGCTATATTTGATATTCTGAATTAAAAAATGATGTATATTTTACATAATTCAAAACATGTCAGTTTCATTAATTAATTTAATAACTAATTCCCACTATCATGACAAATAGCGTGTTTTTTATGAAACAATAAGTATCAAAAGATTGACACTAGTTTAAGTCCAATTTCAAAGTGAAATTGATTCCAATGACAACCATTGGATTAAATGGTAAAAATATATTCTATGTTCACTTCAAAACCAATTCATAGGATAATATAATCATATAAATAAATTAGATTAAAAAGTGGTTTTGAATTAAAAGACAACATTTTTCACTATTCATTAAAAAAATCAACTTTATCGGAAAAATACCAAAAATTCACTCAAAGTAAATTTTGATGTCCCAATCATAAATAATAATTTTATTTTGACAAACATATCTTATAAAATTGTCAAAAGATAGATTTAAAAAGGGTTTGCCATCAAAAGGCAGTAAAACAATCTTTTAAGAATATTAGTGTATTCCATGTATAAGATTGTATTTATTTTCATTTTATGCCTCTAAAACACTATCTTAATCATTAATAGACATAGATAAAAATATATATTATTCATTACTTACATGGGATGTTACATCCTTACCCCCTTTAGAAAATTGTATCCCCGCAATATATTTACTTATCGAATAAATGGGGGTACTTATCCCTCATTGCATTTTCAGATTCCCATGTTGCCTCTTCCATCATGTGGTTTTTTCACAAAACCTTTACCTGATTAATCACCTTATTTCGTAACACTTGCTCCCTATGGTCAAGAATCTGGACCGGTTGTTCCTCATAAGATAGGTTCTCTTCCAGCTGAACTACCTCTGGACTCAAAACATGAGATGGATCTGGCATATACTTTCTCAACATCGAAACATGAAAAACATTGTGTACCTGAGATAAACTCGAAGGTAAAGCCACTCGGTAAGCAACTGATCCAACTCTCTCCAGAATTTCATATGGTCCAATGAACCTTGGACTCAACTTTCCATTCTTACCAAATCGCATCACACTTTTCCATGGTGATACTTTGAGAAAAACATGATCACCTACCTCAAAAGATAGATCCTTCCTCCTGTTGTCCGCATAACTCTTCTGCCTACTCTGAGCTATTCTCATGTGTTTCTGTATCAGCTGAACTTTTTCTGCCATCTCTTCTACCAATTCTGGTCCCATCAGATTCCTTTCACCCACTTTATCCCAGAAAGCTGGAGTTCGACACCACTTCCTATATAATGCCTGAAATGGTTCCATCTGTATACTGGAATGAAAACTATTATTATATGAAAACTCAACCAAAGAAAGATGTTGGTCCCAACTTCCCTGGAAATCCATCAAACAAGCTCGTAGCATATCCTAGAAGGTCTTAATTGTTCGTTCTAACTGCCCATCCGATTGAGGATGAAAAGCTATACTAAAATTTAATTCAGTACCCAACGACTTCTGAAGGACTTTCCAAAAGTTAGAAGTGAACCTGGGATCACGATCAGATACAACGGAGAGGGGAACTCCATGTAACCTGACTATCTCTTTAAGATACAAACAGGAAAGTTGATCTAGGGAAAAAGTATCTCGTATAGCAAGGAAATGAGCAGATTTAGTCAAGCGATCAACAATAACCCAGATTGCATTATTACCTCGAGATGTCTTGAGTAATCCCACAACAAATTCCATTGATATGTTCTCCCATTTCCACTCTGGCACTGGTAAAGGCTGAAGCATCCCTTTCGGTAACTGCCTCTCTGCTTTAACCTGTTGACATGTCAAACACTTCACAGTAAAATCAGCAATATATCTTTTCATTCTATCCCACCAGTAATACTCTCGCAGATCTCTGTACATCTTAGTACTGCCCTGATGAACTGAAAATGGAGAACTATGAGCTTCACATAACAACTCTCTCTTCAACTGTGAATCACAAGGCACACACAATCTCTTCCCAAATCTCAAAACACAATCATTATCAATGTTGAATTCAGGCAACTTACCTTTCTGAACCATCTCTACCTTTTTCTGCAACTCACTGTCTTGCTTCTGTGCTTGCTTGATTCTGTCTGATAGAGAAGATCTCACTGATACCTGAAACAAAATAGAAGAACACCCTGCACCAACAACTTCTATGCCAAAGTTCATCAAATACTTAACCAAAGGATCACGTTCCAAACACAACATTGCTAATGAAGCATTACTTTTTCGACTCAAAGCATCATCCACTTTATTTTTCTTTTCCTGGATGGTAATGAATTGTACAATCATAATCCTTGATTAATTCCAGCCATCTCCTCTGTCTCATGTTTAACTCTTTCTGAGTGAATATATACTTTAAACTTTTGTGATCAGTATATATTTCACACTTTACTCCATACAAATGATGTCTCCAAATTTTTAAAGCGAAAACAACAACAACTAATTCCAAATCATGTGTAGGGTAATTTACCTCATGAGTTTTCAACTGTCGTGAAGCATAAGCAATTACCTGATCATTCTGCATTAGGACGCAACCAAGTCCTTTCAATGAAGCATCACTGTAGATAACAAACTCACCATTCCTGGAAGGTAGTGCCAAAACTGGAGCTTTCACCAATCTTATTTTCAATTCCTGAAAACAATAATCACATTCTTTTGTCCAGATAAACTTAACACCCTTCCGAGTTAGCTTATTCATTAGACTAGATAACCATGAAAAATTTCTAACAAACCTTCGGTAATAGCCTGCCAACCCAAGGAAGATAAGAATCTCAGTTACATTTGTGGGTCTTGGCCAGTCTTCCACAACTTTTGTTTTTGCAGGATCAATAGTTATCCCATTTTTAGAAACAATGTGACCAAGGAAAGAAATTTTTTTCAACAAAAACTCACACTTGTTGAATTTCCCATACATTTTTTTTAAGGTTTGCAAGATAACCCTTAAATGTATTTCATGCTCCTCTTTACTTTTATAAAACACCAAAATATCATCAATGAAAACCACCACAAACTTATCCAAGCACTCATGGAAAATTATATTCATTAAGTCTATGAATACAGAAGGTGCATTGGTTAGCCCAAAAGGCATTACTACAAATTCATAATGGCCATATCTTGTACGAAACGCAGTCTTCGAAACATCTGCTTCCTTTACCTTCAGCTGATGGTACCCCGATCTGAAGTCAATATTTGAAAAATACTGAGCTCCCTGGAGCTGATCAAACAAATCTTCAATATGAGGGAAAGGATATTTGTTCATAACAGTGATGTTATTAAAGGATCTATAATCAATGGAAAGTCTCATTGAACCATCATTCTTTTTAACAAATAAAACAGAATCACCCCAAGGTGATGTTCTAGGTCGAATGAAACCTTTCTCTAATAAATCTTGCAATTGCTCCTTCAACTCTAAAAGTTCAATTTGAGCCATTCAATAAGGGTGTTTTGAAATTGGCTTAGCATCAGGAACTAAGTCAACAGTAAATTCAACTTCCCGATCTGGTATTATTCCTGGAAACTCATTAGGAAAAACATCAGGATACTTATTTACCACGGGCACATCATTAATCCGAATAGTTCCTTTATTTTCAATGATGTGTGCAAGGTAACATTCATTTCCATCTTTTACAAGTTTCTCGGCCTCTTGATAAGTTATCAACAGTAAGGGTTCATTCATGTACACAAACTGAAAGTCTTTCTGAAAAGAAACTTCTTTAGCTCTACAGTCAATCTTAGCATGGTAAATAGAGATCCAATCCATACCCATGATAACATCAAACTCTACTAGAGGTAGAACAATAAGGTTTGCAAGCAGGTTCTTTCCATAGATAAGGATAAGTGGATTCTTATAAATTCTTTTTTCCTCAACATTTCCCCCAGGTGTTTTAACCAAATGTTTAGGAGTCATTTCTTGAGATGGTATTCCCATTTTACTAGAAAAGTTTTCAGAGATGAAAAAATGTGTAGACCCCGAATCAAACAACACACTGGCATAATCTGGAAAAACAAACAAATTACCTGATACAACTTCATTTGATGGCCCGACATCTGCTGAAGTAGTTGCAAACGATTTCACCACCCCTTTCTGCTTGTAGTCTAACTATTTCCCATCACTCAAGATCTTTTTCGGACACTCGTTTGTATAGTTACCCATCTCATTGCACTTATTACATTTCACTAACTGTAAATCAAATTTGGTCTTACCTTCACCTTGATCCTTTTCAGTGCAATCAAGAGCCTTATGTCCCATCTTACCACATAAGTAGCACTTTCCAGAATTCATAGGACATTCCCCAGCATGCCTTTTGCAACATTTATCACAAACTGGAAACTTAGTTTTCTTACCATCAGACTTTTTTGAAGAAGTCTTACCTTTCTCATGCCACCTCGGTCTCTTCTTTTGTTGGTTGTTATAGAACACTTGATCATCGGAAAACTCCATTTCCACCTTCTCAGCACATCGAACATGCTTTTCATAACTTTTAAACTCACGAGAAGATAATGCCCTTCGATATTTTGGCTTTAATCCTAAGTAAAAATGATTGATTTTACTATCAAGGTCTCGGATAAAATTTGGAGCATACCTTGCAATCGAGTGAAACTTTCTTCATAGGCGGCCACTGAGTCTTACTCTTGCCTCAATTCCAAGAATTTTTTTTCCATCCTAAGTCGAAGAGCCTTAGGAAAATACTTCTAAAGAAACATTCCTTTGAATTCATCCCAATAAAGAGCATCAATCTAATCGGCATCCCTGATATTTTCAACCATATACCACCCCTGATCTGCCTCACCCTCCAAATGGTAAATAGCAAGACTAACATTTTGATTGTTTGAACACCCCATGACATCGAAAATCTTCTACAGTGCTTTAATCCACCCTTCAGCTAACACAGGGTCAGATTATCCTCTGAATGATGGGGGATGTTGCCTCATGAAATGTTCCACCACTGAAATGTTCCTCCGCTGTTGATCTGGCTGATCTCGTGCATGGATACCACCACCATTTATCGCTTGAGTCAACAGCGCCATTACTGCAACAAACTGTTCAGTTCCAATTCCGACCATCTCAGGATGCTCATTCGGAAAGTTATTTCCTTCTGTATGCCTTCCTAGTACTGCTTCCCTATTTCCTCTGCAGAAAAATATTCTGAACAAACATGTCTTAGATGAAGCAACATGGTAATCTTCAAATACTATATCACATCAATTTGACCATAAAAAAAATATTTTTGGATAATCATTTAATAGAATTCTAACTCCTAAAGTTATCTAAACCGACCTCTGATACAAACTATAAGGCCCCAGCCTTAAACCTTACTTAATCTTGAGTTAATACAAGATTAAACATTGAGGATCTTTTCGGGATTAGAGTTTTATAGAATTAGATCATAAAATATGCATTACATTCCACATATAAACAAAGTGGTTACAAAAATATAATATTCTTCTTTCCCATCAATGGAAACATATTTAAAATAAAACATGGATTCTTTCTTGACACTTCCTTGGCACTATCATCATATCATGTACCTTTCCCTTGACCTGTGAAAAACATTTCAAAAAAACTTGGGATGAGCATAAAAAGCTCAGTAAAGGATATAAAAATACGGAAAGGAAACATGGGTACATATATACATAAGAATGAAATCATACATTACCCATAAAACATAAGCACTTTTAACATACCTCATCAAATCATGAATAAATCATAGAAATCATAAGACATAAAGGTAACTTGAGGCATTCATAACATTCTTACGTAGGGAGTAACCCTCTTGGTTACGTTTGGAATACCCATCACAGTATATTCCCTAAATCTCTTCGGAGAAACCTTAACGTTTCACTCCTTCGCATTACCCAATGCATTGGAGAGCTATATCGGGCACACCTTCCCTTAGTCTATCACAGAACCACCCGTCTTCTTAATAATTCCCATAAACCCCAACATAATCGTATCACATAAAACATGCATAAAGGAAACATAACATTTCCACCTTTCAATCACAAGATATCAATACAACACATTGATATAAAAACATTATGAAAACAATTTTCAATTCCAAAATAAAAGAAAAGTAAAACATTGTATTTATTTTTCTTTTTAAAAAAAGGTATGGCTTGTAGAGGAAGCCGAAACTCAAATAATGGTCACGGCGGTGGAGAAGTCATTGTCGCCGCATACGTAAGACAAAAACATTCCCTTTTTTCATTTAGTAAACTCTTCATATAAAAAAGATTCCTTTTGAATAAACATAAAAGTGAAAGGGGTTTATACACCGTATAAAAGAAGGTTGTGTGTAAAACAAAATATGTCTCAATGAAAGGAGATTGAGACGAAGCCCCATACCTCAGGTCCGACTTGACTCGGTCGTTCTTTAATCTCCTGAATAATAAACTTGTGTTAATTTATACTTGTTTAAGAACCTTTTTCAAGTTCATTATTCCTTTTATATCACTTATTTCCATGTCATGAACACTATGTAATTATTTACGTTAATAATGTTTGTTTTAACGATCATTGGTACTTGAGTCAAAAATAGGCCCTTTATAATTACAAGTTGTTCATGTATCCATTATATCCAGAATTATAATCATGATTTATATATCATATATATCACATATATCCAATATATACATGCATTTATAATATTACATAATCATTTAGAGGTAAGAAATGAAATGCACCGTTCATGGAGACGGTAAGCCATACGTACGCATGAATGCTACTTTCATTTCTATTTCGTATTTTATAGAATGGAATCATAATGATATAAATTTATATTATAATTCAGTATAATATCATATATAAAATCATAGTTACATCTTTATACGTCCCACATATGGTATTTAACGAATCAAATCATTTTGAGGGGGCGGTAGTCCGCACTTCCTTAAATGAAGATATCACGTTTACCCATAATGGAAACCATAAAGATATGCCCAGAATGAAAAATACAGAAGCTTAAGGAAAACATAAACATATTATATATCATATATAAATATAGTTACATCTTAATGTCCACCTTGGAAGGTGTTAAAATAATTTTGAACAATCATCGTTTCGGGAGGCATAAATTCACCATCCACGGAAACAATATGTCCTTTAACCATTAGATGTAGGTGTGTGTAAGTGTAGCTCTAATAATTCTTATAAAAACAACCTAGTATATTGAAGATACTGGAGTTGTTACAAAAGAAATGAATAAAAATATTTTAGGGGGTTGGAGAAGCAAAATAAAACAAAAGGACTCAAGTGAAGACATTACCTTAAAATCGGGTAACTCCCTTTGGTTTGAGCTCAAAGGCTTCCTCGGGAAGACTTCTGCCCAAAGTGAGGCTTCAAGGAGTAATAGAGGGATGTGGAGAGACAAAATGGGCAGGTTTTTACTGAGACAAAGGCTTTGGGAGTGTGGGTAAGGAGCTAGAGGTGGGGGAATTTTATAAGAGGAGAGGAGGGGCACTCTTGGAAAGTAAAGAAATGTTACATTATTTTAAAATGATTTTCGTATTAAAAAGGTCCCACATTGATATAATTCGAGGGTAAGGTGATAAGGGTTATAAATCCACCCATAAAATAGGTTTTGGACATGTGTAGTTCATAGATTTTACATTATCATTTCATTTTATTTAAATCCTTTATTAATGAGGTAATCGCTGCATCATCATAATGTCATAAATAATTTAATTTATTTAAAATATAAAAATTATAAAAAAAATACTATGATGTATTAAATCTTTTTAACTTTCCAATGACTATTTATAATTAAAAATCTGATTTGTATAACCCCATATAACAATTGTTTTAGTAAAACATCTCTTGTTTGTGTCATTTTTACTTTAACATTAAATAAAAAGTTATTTATGTCATTTCCAAACCAAAGTGGCTCCATGGGGTCCCCAAGTTGACCCATGGATTTTCTTGGTCGTCCATGACACATCCAATGAGGGTAGGACATGTTTCAAGCTCATCTGATATTATTAAAACATTATTTTTACCTTAAACTACACTAATTACCACTAATCGCGATTAAGAACTTAAAAGATACTATTCACCAAAAAATTATTTTAATATCATTGAACCACATTTTACTTCCTAATGACAACCATGTACATTGGATTTTTAAAAATCAAATCACCGAAGTGGAAAAGTTTCATTTAAACAAAAAATCAGTTTCTTTAACTACCACTTAGTGGTTTCACTATTCATCAAAAATTGAAGTTTTTTAGAAAGATACCAAAACTTCACCCTAAGCTATATTTGATATTCCAAAATGAAAAATGATGTCTATTTTACAAAATTCAAAACATGTAAGTTGCATTAATTAATTTAATAACTAATTCCCGCTGTGATGACAAATAATGTGTTTTTTATGAAACAAAAAGTATCAAAAGATTGACAGTTGTTTATGTCCAATTTCGAAGTGAAATTGATTCCAATGACCACCATTGGATTAAATGGTAAAGATATATTCTATGTTCACTTCAAAACCAATTGAAAATATAATCTAATAATATAAATAAATTAGATTAAAAAAAGGTTTTGAATTAAAATACAACATTTTTTACTATTCATTAAAAATGAACTTTATCAGAAAAATACCAATAATTAACACAAAGTAAATTTTGATGTCCTAATCATAAATAATAAGTTTATTTTGACAAACATAGCTTATAAAATTGTCAAAAGATAGATTTAAAAAGGGTTTTCCATGAAAAGCCAGTAAAACCATCTTTTAAGAATATTAGTGTATTCCATGCATAAGATTGTATTTATTTTCATTTTAAGCCTCTAAAACACTATCTTAATCATTAATAGACATAGATAAAAATATCTATTATTCATTAATTACTTGGGATGTTACATATAATCTAAGAGAATACATAGTTTTTTACTCAGGCCAACAATGCCTCATGTATTTATTCACACAGAGAGGCTTGAACCTGTGGTGGAGTCACTGGTTAGAGTTCCTGCGGGACATTGAATTTGATATAGTCTATAATCAAGGTTCTTAAAACATTATGGAAGATTCCCATAAATGTAATTCATAGACTCGTTTGGTGCAGGTTGGGTTAGAGCTATTTGATTCCTTACGTAACACCATGATTGAGAAAGAGGGTTAATCATTTCATTAGTTGATGATGATTACTTCTTGAATTAATCATCTTGTGATGATCTCCTAGTTATAAAACATCAATTACGTGTTCTTTCATGACCATATGTCATTAGTATATTCACAATATGAGTTTTCTTATAGATTGAATGATGTCATCCTTTTCCAATGATATATGGTGTCCCTAGCCATGATATGGGAGTAGGTGATGAGATATTCTCACACTACTTCTTTAGCAACACATCCCAATGTGGGGTAACCTTAAAGATACATTCAATGAAATTTTTAGTGGACTAACATGAGAATGATCATGGATGAGTTCATCTCTATGTTACCTACCTGCCATTAGGTGAAGGATGGGCACTAGTTTCCAATAGGTTTTTTGTAGCCTATTTAGATCTCATAGTTCAAATGGGATGCAATATACATGGACATTGTGATTGGGATTCCATAGATAAAGAGACTCCACAATGACATCTGGGTAATTGTTGACCGACTCATGATTTAGGCACATTTCCTTGATATTAGGCTGTAGTGTTTGGTGGAGAGTTTGAGGTATTTTTATATATGATAGATAGTTATCCATTCTATGGTTCCCTTGATGATTTTCTACAACCACGATTCATATATCATATCAGTATTGAGGAGATTTCTATAGGAGGAATTCAATACCCAAATGAGGATGGATACAAAATTCCACCCCTAGATATATTTTCATGATGAGGGAAATACCTAGGTATTATAGGATATGAAGAGGGATTTCATTTTATATTTTATTTGGTGCTGGGAGAATCAATTTATATAGATTGATTTTTCATAAAATAATATCTACTAATATATTATAAAATTTAGACTTTTGAGGCCATGTATGGGAGACATTATAGGTCACACTTATGATGGACTATAATCAATGGGTAATTACTTTTTGGGATAGATATGGTACATGAAATGATAGAGAAGGTCCATGTCCTCTACAAGAAGATGATGAAAAATATGTGCCTGCATTAATTTTATATAGATCAATGATATAATCCCTTAGATTTTTTGATTGGAAACCATGTTTTTTTGAGTGTCTCCACATGATGTAGATTATAGAGATTCGGTTAGGGTGTAAATCTATCCACGAGGTTCATTGTGACATTCGAGACCTTGAAGATGGTTTGTGAGGCTACGTACCACCCCACCCTTCCCCTAATTCTAGATCGGGTGAATGATGTATTCCAAGCGTTAGAGATGAGAAGATATGTACATGTCCCCATACATGTTATTGACTAGGGAGATCTAGACAATAAGGATGGATCTAATATTACAGATCACTTGGTGTCAATCATGGATTGGTAGGATAGAACCCTGTGTCGATTGACCACTCACTTTGTTCATGTATTGTGGTAGCACGGGAGTATAGAAGAGAGATCCTACGAGTGTGAGAACCAAATTCAGGCTCAGTATCACAATACTTTTTTTGTTTTTATTTTTAGGGGAAGAAAGGTTGAATGATGAAATAATTATACTCCATTTTTTCCCTTTCAAGACTTTGAAATATATCAAGATGTATTTTCCAAGCACGGAACTGAGATGATGTGAGATTCAAAGGCATGGTGATCCAAAAATTAATTTCATAAAAATATTAGTTTTAATTTTTACCAAGTTCCCAAATGTTATTGAATAAAATCCTATATCTACTAAATAATGATTTGGATAAATAATTTGAGACCACAGATTAATCTAGCATGTGAGACTCAACATAGGCGTGCCCTAAAAATGGGGTGGTGTAGGAACATTAGAAAAAGATAACATATTTGGTACGTTTAGTTGATTAATTAAATAATTAAATATTTATTTTTTTAAAAATAATAATAGATTATTTATAAAAATATTGTTATGTGGTGTTTCAAGTGTTATACTCATATCCTTGGGACCATTGAGAGGATATTTCTTCGGCCATCTACTGGAGAATCAATGTTAGACCAAAATGTGCTTCCAGATCTAGGGGAATTAAGGCGCAACGAACATAACATACCTTACTCCATCATTGCTTAGTGTGTTATTCATCAAATATTGATCTAAATAGATGTGGGACTCATAAATTGTGGTTGTCAATCTCATGATTATAATTTTTCTTCCTGGATTAAAAATATGCTTATTGATTTGGGATTCTTAAAACCTTCGCATAGGCCATGTCAAATTAAATGGAATATTTATTTTTTAATCCCCATTATACCATGTTTTCTCACCAGAACTATCCCAATATATTTTAATTGTCCATGAATTCTTACAAAATGATTTTAACCTTATTTTTTGTAATTTATCCTAATGTTCTTTGCATTCTTTGTCGTATGAATTCAGGTGCACATTCCGAAAATATTGGGAGGGATCAAGATCTATTGGACCCCCATATTGAATATAGATTCTCATACGACAAAAAAATTCATCTATTAGGAATTTATAAGTTTATATTTCAGGATTTTGTTGATTCTATTGTGGATTAGGAGATCCAGTGTGGTAGTGGTAGGTGAAAGAGATAAAGGTTGTTCACGAGGACTTCTAGCAATGACCCAGATTCCATTTTCCTGCCAAGATATGGCTATAAATGATGTTCATAGGATATCTATATAATTTTATGGTTATAAAAAGGTGAAATCCATGGAGGGTTATCCATATCTAGAACTTCAAAGTAGATCTAGGATTTCTATGAAAATCTTAACTACACATAGTGTAGTTTGAAAAAAAACAGCATGTAGGGCCTTGTAAATGATAGGTGGGTTTTTAAGACAATTATATATAATACTACATGTGGGAAACTGACATCACAGTTGAATTGGTGCTAGAACCCTGGTGTGTACTCTGGGAGTGCATGGGAAGGGGCATGGACATACAAAAGGTCGGTGTACGCATACATGGCAAAGAGCACGGGCAAAACTCTATGTGGGAGGACACACTACGTATAAAAGTACAAAAACATGGATAAGCTAAAAAACATGACTAAGAACACATTTAGGACCTTGTGGAAGAAGAAAAATCTTGTATTAATATACACAAAAATGACTATGGTACAGGAAGACAATCATGGGCAAGGTTAGGACCCAGGATGGATGAGACATTCCATGTAGTCTGATTACACTCTTTGTAAGGATAAATTGATAATTATTGTTGTAATAATGAAGGAATAAGTCCATTTTCAAGAAAGGAACAGACTCCATGTAGTTATCATTAATCTGTGTGTCATCCCCTTCCTTTTTGAGGTAACTTCCACCTCTCATATATCCTTTAGTTGGGCTCAGATTTTGGCCGATGAGTATAATATCAAGATTATTTTTCCATGTAGAACATGATGGTATCCTTATTGGTGTATTTTATTATATGATATTAAATTTTCTATAAATTATAAGTCATTAGGAAGCATTAATTTACAGATTTCATTGGTCATGATTAATAGAGATATTAGAGTGGAAACCACCTGCTATGTTGTGCATGAGACCTCTATTGACTATTAGGGTGGTACCCATTTACTAGGAATGGAATGGTTCCTCTATCAACCATTATATTTGAAACCTCCATTGATATCAGGGTATGGTTACATGACAATCATAGTGGAACCCCCATGTGGTATCAAGGTATGGGTCATGAATCAACTGAGTAAAACCCTCTAGGTGGGATGGGTTTCATCCTATATCGTCTATTAGAGTGGAATCCTCTTACTGGGAAGGGTATGAGTCCTCTAATTACCATTAGATTTCCACCCTCCTTTGGTATTAGGGTATTAGTCCACAATTTTCAAACGGGAACCCTCTTAAAGTATCATGGTATGGGTCCACAACCATAAGAGTTGCACCCTCTTTTTGGGAAGGGCATGGGTCATCTTTAAAATATTAGAGTGGAACCATCCTTTAAGACATGTCATGTATCCTATATCTATCATCAGTGTGGAGCCATCCTATATAGAAATTTCATGGTAACTTGAATATTAGAGTTGAATTATCATATTGGGAAAGGAATGAGTATTCTTTATATTATCTGAGTGGTACACCCCATGTGGTATCATGGTTTGAGTCCTCGAATATCAGAGTGGAAACCTCCATGGATTATGGACCTTCATCCCCTATATATTTTATGGAACCCTACAATTATACTAGTTCATAGTTCCTCTACCTAAATATTATGGACCCTAGGCTATGTGTTATAGTGTTGAGGTATTGATTGACTATGAATTTTCTTCTGAAGGACATTTGTGATTATAGCCATCATTAAATGACTCTTTGAATAGTTGGCACACTTTTTTGAGATGGTTTGTGAGATGAAGAAACCGTTTATCTATAATTTGGGATTATTTTATTGAGAATATATATATATATATATATATATATATGTTTTTGGATTCTATTACTCTCTTTACATGGGCTGATTAGTCTATTCCTTTTTTTGTATCTTATCACCCCCACATCACCTTTCAAGGAGCTTTATTTGATGTGTTTATACTCACCCATGCATTGTATTTTCCCACAAGTTTCATGCTTTAAAAAAAATGGATAAGTCAGAAGTGATTATAGAGGATCATAGGGGAAGGTAGTACATTAAATCATGTATACTGGTAAGGGATTGGAGTTATGGAGTAATTTCTCTCGGCACAATAATTTCCTAGTTCTTTTTATTTTAGGGAATCATTCTAGATGTGCATGTATTTTTCACCACATTATTTTTATATTATTTTTTCATACTCCTTTATACAATAAAGGATTTTCATGCTTTCTTTCTTATGTAGATGTTTTTTTCCTCTTCACTTCTTAAAGGAGGTTTTTAGGCATTTGAATCATGGTGCATTTGGAAAGGCCTCTCATGTTAGTTATACCATTCCTCAATGGTATCCAGTGATAGATAATAGCGTCATACTTAGTGTAGTTATAGTCGTTCCCCATTGGTCCAGATCATTACAACCTCTTGGTCACGATCCCTGAATCTCTAATTGATATGATCGCAAGATTTAAAGCTATCTCATTTATGACAAAATTCTCAAGATATAAGTATATAAAAAATGGACCATGAGGATAAATAGGCTAAGTCATTCCATGAACCCCAAGGGATATTTTCCTATCGATTCATTCCCTTTAGATATATGAATGCATAGACCACACATAAATAATCCATGCACAATAATTCCAAGCCCTTTATAGGGAGGACTGTGGAATTTTATGGAAATAGTCAGGTGGTTAAATACGATTAACACTGTGGTCATCTTGTAGATCCAGATATATTTTTGAAAATTTTATGGAATAAGAACCTAAAGAAGAGTCCCTTTATATATGATTTTGGAGGCTTTTCCATAATATTCCTTGGCTCCATGTAATTCCACTATGGTATTGAATTTGACCCAAAAAGGATGAAATTGAACATTTATATGTTTCCTCCTTGAAACCTAATAGATTTTAGATAGATTCATGGGTGAATCACTTATATTAGGCATTTCATAGGTAAATATTTATGTAAAATTCCGCCACATTTTAAATTTCAAGATGAAAGTGCTCGTTTATGGATTATTAATTGACTATAAATAATAAATGGAAAATCTCAATCAATATCTGCTACACCCACCAATTATGAGGCCTATGGAATGGGGAAAGCTTCTCATTATGTATATGATGACAATTAAGACCAAAAACGTACATATAATTATTTTTCATCTTTACTAAAAATTAAACATTACATCTCACAATAATCTCACATATCTTTGTGAAACTTGGGGTTCAGTTACTTTGAGGACCGGTTACATAGGAAACAAATTTTAAAAAACATATAAAAATTTCCCCATAGTTAAACTATTTGAGAACACCATATATACTTTTTATAAGCTATAATTTCTTCATAACATTGTTAATAGAAACATAAGAAAGGAGAGATCTCATGTTTTTAGTAAGGGAAAACATATCGGTATGTCATATAGGGTAATATTATAATCATATTTGAAAGAAATAGAGATAAATTTATTATTACAAAAACATGTAAAATTAATATTTTTCCATAATTTATAGGACGGAAACAAAATTTCAAATGAAAAAATGTACCATGATATAAGAGTGTGAGATATGAATGGGGATGTGGTATAAGAAAATTATATCATAAGATTATGGAATCATAAGCTTACAAAAACATCATAAAACATGAAATCATAAGAATATGGGATGGAAAACACACAAAAAAACAAAATAAAGGATAATCCCCATCATTATCATTATCTTATTTGGATAAACCTTATCATAACATATATTTTAGGTTAGCTACCTAAGAAACATAAATATTATGAATAGGCTAATAAACCAGGCGTCATACATGGTACCTCAAGAGACACTGACATTACCAATCACATTTAAATTCTAAAAGAGTCCCACTCATCACACCTTAGTCTTACCTCTATAAAAATGATCAATAATATATGTTACAAAAATGGATAAACAAATCTTTCACAAATAATAAGCATGATAAAACCCATAATAAACAAATTAGGTATTGCAATATTTCATAAGGAATAACTCTAAGATATATCATATATATTACTAATAGAATAATTATTAAAATAATTTCTAAAATTCCTATTTTAAAATTTAACTTAAGTATTTAACACATAATTACAATGTAGATATTTCATGAGAAATATCAAGTGAAAAATAATGAATGTGAACCATTTGGGGAATGCATTGTGAAGTATGCCAAATATATTTTAAAATAAAGAAAGGGAATATCATTTTCTATACAACCATAATTAAACCAAGAGGTTTATAAAAAAAATATAGATTTTTCTAAATATATTAATGGTTTAAAAGCATTTAATTGGGGTGATTCATGACATTATATCAAAAATAGGAAGGTTTCATTAAATTGTATTTATATAGAAGATGTAATTTAAAAGGGAACTAAAACATTTATTACCCAATAAATGAAACTGATATTTTATTAGAAATATAAATAAGATAAATATATAAAAAATAGAAAGAAATTCATGATAAGAATATTAAATTAGAAGGAAAATAATAAAGTGAATTCATACCATAAAATTCATTAAGTTGGTATAAAAGATCCCTTTTTATATTTTCAAACACATTTTCTGAATACCAATATTAATAAACAAGATAATAAAATATTATTTTGAAAATATGAAAAAGGTAAATATGATTTTAATATGATTTAAAACATAATGATGTTTCTTATTAAAAAAATTACACTGGAAGAAAGGGTAACTACAGATAAAGAGGGGAAACGATCATCAAAATAGATGTAAATTATTCTTAACGTAGTTAAATTTTTAAAAAAGGATTATATGTATATTTTAAAGAATAATTGAATCAAAAATTGATCTCCCAATATATAAATTTTTCATACCATATGAAATAGAAAATAAAAGTGACGAAAAAAATTTATAACTCAAAAAGTAAGATTCATTTATGAAAGACCGTTATGGAATTAGAAATTTTTGAATTGAAAGTCATTGTATGTTTTGAAACAATGTAGTTATATAAATAAAATTAAATAAATCATAGAGTATTTGAAAATAAATTATTGGGCGTTGTATACACTAGTGAAAAATCGCTTCAGAAGATGTATCAAGGAAGGGATGTTGAGATAAAAATCCTTATATCTTATGAAAATTTAAATAAAAACCTCATAAATAAAAATAGATTTATGTTAAAGAAAAAAATACAATTAATAAGGATAGATAATGATATTCAGTTTCTAATTGGATGTATTCAAACAAATTAAAATTAACAATGTTATTAAAAGAACATGTGTATCAAAAATGGTTGTTTTGTGACCAAAACCTTACGTGTGTCCAAAAGAATTATGTACATGAACATAACTTCTGGAATAGTTAAATTATGTTTTATAGATAAAAAATAACCGCAATCCTATATATTTAATATAAAAAGTTATTTTACAATCATATGTTATTTATTTATAATATTGTTTTCTTACCTAAGTCAGTTACTTGAGGATTTCCATCAATTTTCACATAAATCCTTATGTATGCTGAATATATTATAAATAAATATAAAATAGTTTAATAACATATATAATATTAATATTTCCCTACAAATATTTTTTAAATATTTTTTTAAATCCGTCTAAAATGGGTGGTGAAGATAAATGAAAATCATTGCTCATGGAGGTAATAATTTTCACGTATGCACAATAAATGTTTCCATTTCTAAAGGAATAGGTGAGAAATAAAGAATATAATAATTTAAAATTTCATGATCATATTATTTTTATAGTTATAATATTTATTCATCTATTATAACTTTTTTATCATCCATGTTTAAATATTATATATCTCTTTGTGGAGGTGGTAGTTCGCGGAGCACACTGAAAATGATTTTGTTTTTCTTATTTGATGTAGAAGAATAAATAGTGGTCATTCCATTAATATAAAAAAATATTAATAATAATCATACCAATGTCAATATATTTTTTTATATAGGATATTTTATACAGTTATTGTATCAAGAAATACATAGGAATTAGAAAATTATTACATTGGACCCTTGAAGATTCCAAGGAAAACTCCATGGAATTAATGTAATTTGGCTAACATAGTGTGACAAAGGGTTTAAGAACTTGTGGATGGATTATAGGAGAGTATATATGTTTATATTATAAATGAAATTTCATATGGTAGATGTATGTTTCAAATGGAGTAAGTTACCCCTTTATAAGAGATCAAAATGGAATTTTTTTGTTACACCCATTATATTTAAATAACTCCATGAAACTATTTCATGCTAAATGGATCCAATGTTACAAAATAATATAGTGTAGGGTGTATTTGGGTTGAAAAGGACTCAATAATTGCTTTTAAATAATTTATTTAAAAAATTATTGAAAACAATATACAACACATATAATGAAATTTGCGGGAGCTAGAACTAAACTCAAACATAATTTAATATAATCCAAATTCAAAATATTATAAAATTATCTTTTAAATTAAAATAGATAATGTGTAGAAATCCCATTTGATTATAAAAAGATTTTTTTATCACCAACTATTCTTAATCTTATTTCGTATTGACTACAAATTAAATGAGTGATAATATATATATATATATGTGTGTGTGTGTGTGTGTTTATACTTAATTTAGGATTCATTATTAAAAGTATATTATTTTAATTGATTTGATATAAATTAAATGATATTAAATAATATTATTTTAAAATAAATATTTCACCCCTAATGTTTTAATTAACATTAATACATATAATATATGTTTTATTAGAAAAATAAAAAATAAAAAATTTAATAATATTAAATCTATTGTCTCAAATATTTGATGAAATTGATCAAATTGTCATTATATTTTTAGAAAAATTATTCTTAACATCAGTGCATGTAATGTGTAAAAATTCATTTTTCAAGGAAAATATTGTTTTAATCATAATGTTATTCTACAAGGAAAAAATATCAGTTTTATTGATTCTAATGATATTAATAAAATTTTAAATATTAAAATAAGTGTAATATGATAATAAAATGAATCTGAAAAATTAATTTTCCCTTTTGTAATTTTAATTAATGAATATGTTGAAAAATAATTATCATTAAATATTACTTTATTTTATAAAAAGATATAAATGGGTTTTATAATTTTAAATAATATGTGTAAATTATTTATTTTAATTTATAAATATATATTTTGTTTATAAAAAGGGTTTCAAAAGATTATATTTCTTATAAATGTGATGATATTAATAAAATTGGTATATTAACTATGAAATTTAAAAGTAATTATTTTCAAAAGAACCCAAAAAATCATTTTATGAAAATATTATAATTATAAATCAAAAAAAGATGTCACATTTTTTAAATTTAAATTATAAAATTTATAAATTTAAGTTTAAATTAAGAAGAAAAATAGTAGCAAAGAACATTTTTATAGAAAAAATAAAACTTTTTAAAACACTAGTTGTTTTTATACATTATTTCTAATAATCAAAATAAAAACTCCAAAATTAATTAGTCAATATTATATTTTATTAAAATCAAAATTGGACAAAAATATAACTAGTTTTCTTTAATAAAAAGTAAAATGTATAAAATTAAATATTCATAAAAACAATAATAAATAAATTAATTTTTTTAAAACAAAATATATATATAGATTGTAATTTTGGTACTCTTATTCATACCTATTAATTCAATTGATAAGTTATAGTTGTCTAAATATATCACATATTTTTGGTTTTTTTTGCGTGTAGATCAGGATTTCAAACATATTTATCATAATTACAAGAAATGTATATTAAAATACCATGATTTTAAAATTAACATAGTGTGACCTATCAATTCCCTATACAAATATAAAAATGATACTCACTAAGAAAAAAACTATATCATCTTAGTAGAACAATGCTTGATGTAGAGGATCGATACTTTGATACTAAAAATAACTGCCATGTATTGATCTTCCCAATACAAATAATGAGCCATTATGTGAATACTATTTAGTGAATATTATCTATCATATGGATCTACCAATGTATATCCCCATTCATCAAATTTAAATAGTATTTTGAGTATGATGTGAAGTTATTTTGCAGTAGTTTGGAACCTAGTTCAAGAGTCTAAGTTTAATAAAAGGAAAGGTTGTGGCAGATTTCCATGTTGTAATTATTTCCTTGAGAGGGCACTAGTGAATACATAGCTCCCTTATGAAGAGTTATTATACATTGTTAATATGCTCCAGACATAGAAGATTTATTTTGGAATTGCCTCTCAAAGACAAATGGGAAAAATAATGGAGGACCTGAAATACAATAAAGTCAATTGGATGATCATGAAAAACTCCCCAATAAAGGAGATTCTGACCTATTATTTCTTAATATCAGAAGGATACACCAAAAACAAGGAAGAGTCTTAGGCAATAATTATATGTCTAGATTTATCTTATTAGATACTAGTGGATTATATAAATATGTATGTCAATTCAAATTTGGTTTTCAATCAAACTAATGATTAATATACCACTAGGGAGGAGGTATTTATCCCTTTTCTTGACTTCATATGGGATTTTATGGAGGATTCCACCTCAGAATGAAAAATATTCCACATATTTTTTTATAATATACTCATATAAACACATTGGATAATTCAAAAATAATACTTTTAGATCTAGATATTTAGGATAATGTCATATACATTATGCACCATGCAGTGATATCTCCATTTTCTCCACGAAATTAGTGATTATAATAAAACCAATACTCCCCTAAAACAATGTGAGATAATTTCCTAACAAAAAGTTGTTAGGTATGGATAGATGTCTACCCAATAAGACTATCTCAAAAATGGAATTATACCCCCTGATCAAATTATGGGGGATAAAATTTAGCCTTGTGAAGAAAACACCATCGTTTATGATAAACCAAATTCATAGAATGTCCTCTATAAAAAAGTCATTACGTTAATTCTCCATATAAGAAATAAAGAAGAAGAAACATCACTATTATTTAAAGAGACCAAGATAGATTTGATATCACCCATTAATCAGAAACTAATAACTTTCATTAAGTCAATATTCATGGTTATTACCTACTATCTTTGACGTAGGATTTCATGGAGTTTACTTAAAAATTTAATGCTTGTAAAATTTATGCCACCTTCATCCATCATCTACCATAGTTATTGCATGTTAGTAGATATTAATGAAAATTTTCCAAAATGTGGAATGGATGTCATGGGACTATATCCTCCATCTATAGCTTGGCAGTTCATATTTATCATTACAATCACTAGATTCATATCCAAATGTACTATGGTTTTACCCATCCATGAATTTAGAACTAATACTATTATCATTTTTTTATAGTAAAAAATTATCAATTTTTTTTCCCTCAAAAAACATTAATGGACAAAAACACCAATTATTGTTCTTTTGAGTTGGTATGGTTTACCAAGGAAAAATATAATCAAATCATTCACCCCACTACCATTAAATATAAAATTTTTAGAAAGAGGCATTCAATAAGACTCTACCAATATACCAATGAAAATGGTAAATATGAACAAGACATCCTCGATAGACAAAATTATGCATGATCTATGGTTCTATCATACTAGAACTCACACTAAAACACAATTTACCCCATATTCTCTTATATAAGTAATGTATGTGGTGTTACATATTTATTTAAATTACCTTTACTCTGTTTCACTATTGAAAACCCATTAAAAAAATGACTAGTCCCAAAATAGTCTTGATGTGTTGGAGGAAATATATGAAGAATGGTCTCAATCATTTCACTTCTTTGAGGTTTATCAAAATCAAGTGGCATGCTACTCTAATAGTCGAGTGAATCTATAATCTTTTCTCCAAGGAGAGTTGGTACTAGTTCATAAAATATCCATGATACCCATGAAGGAGTCATTGAAAATTAAATTAAAATAAGGGTTAGGGGGTACAATACATCATATATAGGGTCTATTCTAGTAGATATTAATCCTTGGTCAATATGGATGGTGAGTGTTTTACCCCTCTTACCAATATAATGTTTCTCAAAAAAAAATTTCATAACCTTCATATTAGTGCACTAAAATCCTAGCCCCGTGATGTTAAACTGTATATCATTAGTTACGGATAACACTTTGTAAACCATTTATAATTTTCACATTATAAATTAGGTTTGAAAACATGACATTTGAACATAGGTATATTACGTAAAAATACATATAATTATTTCTTTACCACAAGTTTCTAAACTAGGTGGTAAATGTCCCAATCACATGACGTTAAGTAGTGTTGTATGGGTTTGATCTATGGGAGCTTAATGTAACTAGTACAAAAACCCTTTTGGCATGACATTAAGCTTAACGATTCAAAGTCTTTCCTATTTGAATATAAACTACTTTGAGTATCCCATCTTTGTTAACTTATTCTCGACATGAGGGTCTAACCTGTTTTGATTCCAACACCAAATGAAAAAAAACCATTTCCCTATATGATATATTTATTCATAAAATAATACCTTATAAGAACTATATATTCCTTGATTATTAATATTTCTTGATATGTAGTGACATTAGGATTCTATTACCCCTAATTACCTAAAAACATTCATTAATATCATCATATTTCTTCAACAATAAAATTATATTTTTATAGGGATTCTTAGCAATAAAAATATAAAAATTCCCCCCATCTATTCCCTATCATATACCCTAATTAAATTCATATGGATTACTAGTAATATTTTTTTTATTAAACCAAATATTGCTCATTTTGGAATAACGTCGCTTGAATACCACATTTATTATCATGATTGTGTAACATAATATTTAGAAATGGGAAACAAAGTCCTTATCACATAAATTAATAATTAATGACATATGGTCTATCGTACATCACCTTAAACAACCTATAGTGGATTATCTTTCATGGAACAAATAACTAACTTAAGAGCTATATATGTGTAGTAATTCCTAAGACTACTTTTTTCTCATATTCATGAACATAAATACCCCCATTATTTTATCATAGTATTATCAGCATTGGAGTATTCAAAAAAATGACATTGGTATTGATTTCAATATTATATGATCTATAATGAAACATTGATTTAAGACCCTAGGACCTACTATAATTAAATTATCCGTTACCAATATATGATCCTTATATATGTAATAAATTTCTTTCACAAAAACTACATGTTTCTTTATTCTTATTACTATGGAATACATTGTTATTTCTATATTGTTTATTTCTATCCCAACCACAAATCTTACATTGCTTTGGGTTCCCCTTCCAATATGCAGTCTTTTCATTCATGTAGGGTTATTATAAATTTAACTCCATTCTATGAAGAAAATATTTCATTAGAAATACATGTGAATTGATTACTTTTCCTCCATGATACATAGTGATGCCTAAAATTATCTATCCTAGGCCCAACCATGAATCGCAATTAAATTTCCCATAGTGTCTAAGTGTTTTGACCTCATGAAAGTCCTTGCCTCATGATATGAATCTTCATGACACATGGTCCATTCTGAAACACCATAAACTTGATAGATCAGTAAATTTGGCATGACCTAATATAATTAGATATGTGTAATAACTATATGTACATGTGGATCCCCATTTGTAATACCATGATGTAATAAAAATTACACCATTTAAGAACAATGTGAGGATTGATTAATTATATTATGAGATATGTATTGATTTATATCACATATTCTTGCCACATTCAGAGTATATAAACAAAATTTTCTTTATTTAAAAGAACCATAATTTGTTTAATGTTGTATTCCCATGTCCCAAATGCATCCCTTACATTTTTTTAACACCCCTTATCCATGTTATCTATGTCAGAAATCGAGTGTGTCATACTACTATAAATATTACATGACTATTAGCAATAAGTGACTTCAACTTTAAAGGATGCCAATGTTTGGTTATACATACATGATCCAATTGGATCTTTATATGTTAATCCAACCACAAGAATGTTTTTTTTAATGTGGATGGACCTCTGATCTCATATTCCATCACAGTACCACAACATTACCTGTCATTCAAAAAGTTGTTTGTTGTCATCCATTTCGTACATTTCTTATATTATCACTACTGATATAAAAACCTCAAGTCATTATCAACCATAAAATTATTCCCTTTCTAAAAGATATCGATACATTATTATCATTAAAAGTGTATTATAGTTAGTATTCTATTCCCCTACCAAAAATTGGGTTACTATTTCAAGGAAGTTCATGTTATTAATGAACCCCTTATTAAATTTAGGATTTAAATTTAACCTTTTTCATGGATCAGATCACCATTTTTTCAAGGACGTATGACATCAAACTCATCACCTTTTAGGAAAAACTGTATGACCTTAAACTCTAACCATAATTGTATGAATCATATGACCTTAAACTATTAATGAATTAGACACAAAACATGTTATACTGAAGACCAATAAAGGGTTACCATGGAAAATATTCAAGTCTCCACTTACTAATTATACTCTATAATATTCATAAGAAAATGTAATATAAAAAATAAAAAAGCCACAAAGCTTATGGTTCCCACTATATTTCATGGAAAAAGATGAGTTATACTTTATGGATCCATTGGTCCTAGAAAAAACTAGATAAGTGACATGTTATATTTTCTTCTCTTAGATAATATGATCAATACATGAGGGTGTATCATTTATGGTGTATGGAAAATTATGGAATATCCCCCTTTAGATAAACAAAATTAATTTCCAAAAGTGTTTTCATTATCAAAAATATTCCATTAATATCTAAAATGAGGGTATTTAAAACCATTGGGATACTCTTTTTGGATCCACATAAATTACCCAATATTAATATGGATATCTGAAAGAATATTTTCTACCAACCTAAGGCATGTTTTATGCTAAGTGGATGGTCCTATAATCTTTGTATACATTGAAACTATTATAGAAGAACATAAATATGATTAGACTTCTTCCCCAATAGATACATTACATTTTATCATCTTCAATTTTGAACTCTTAGAGATATGATTTTCAAATTAAATATTAAAAAATTCAAGTGGATTTATTATCATCGATGTTAAACCATTTTGAATTATACTCATTTTTAAAGATAGGGTGAACCAACTCATTATCGATCCTTTATTAGACCACATCATGTGACCCAACATCACATGAAATGAGGTTCTGAGGTAAATATAAATAAAAAAATTCCATCATTTGAGGTATTATATGATTACACATTCCCTTTTTAATTCCATGTTTTATTTTCCCATTTACTCAATATACTTCCTTACCATTTGGTCAAATCGTTTGGTCCTTAAACATCTGTCATATTAGTCTATCTTGCATTTCCTAACACAGCATAAAGAAAAATACATGGAACTCAATAGTTTTTAATCCCACAAAAGTGGAATTGGAAAAATTTATATATTTTATAATTGTACATGAATATATCTTGACCTACTTGAAGTTAATCTCTTGTAAAGAAAATGGTACAAAACATTTTAGGTAGAAAACCCACAAAGGGATACCTACGAAAAATTCAAGTCCCTACCTTCTTCATCTCTATCATATGAGTCATAAAAAAATATACGATGATAAAGGAAAAATTAAAATGATTTTGGGGGCCATGATATAATAAAAAAAATCTATGATATTATTTTTCTATACCTATTTCTAGGAAAACATAGAACAATCACCCATCTATTAAAATATCAACACGGAGGATTTGTGAAAAAAATACATTTATATCCATGGTTCTCAAGCCCTATTAAATTAATTTTCCGTGATATCATGGTTAAATTTATCCATTTGATTTTAACTTTAGATTTGAAAAAAAATATATTGATATTACCTTATTAGGTTTTCATATTTTAGTTCAACACAAAAGTAGAAACTAAGAAACGAAGTAAAGAATAAACAAGCAATTGAGATTTTTTTTTGTTTTCATTCCTAAAATAAGAACTATAATATACATAAATTTTGGAGTCTCTCTTCATAATGGATGCATGTTATAAATATTTCTCAATATATCTTAATTTTTGAAATCACCAAATATGATTAATTTATATTATGTTGATGTTTGTCGAGATTTTCCAACATAGTATCATCTAAAAATCATAGAACCTTTACTATAAATACCCTAACCCCAGTGGCCCAGAGTCAGTGGTTAATTTAATATTGAAATAATATATAAGGAATCACATTCCAAAGGACCAAATATCATATTATTTTTTGAAAATAGTATACATAATTAAATATTACATTACGACTAAAAATAAATAATAATGAATAGTAAATTAGTTGACAACACCATTTCTCCTAGATTAACTTTGTATATTAGTCATAATATACTAATTGGAATCATCAGGGGAAATTGAACATAATAAAGGGGTGGTATCATATTCTCAGAATGGGTATTCATACAACATAAGAAAACACAAATAAGTGTAAATATTTTGAAAAGGGAAATAATTGAAGACACATTCTATTAAAAAAATAACTTGAGCAAAATATGGAAGGAATAAATATAAATTATATAATTCCATAAAAAATATATAGTAAAATATATATTGATATCAAAACTAATCAGATAATCACATGGGAAAGAATAATTAATCTCATAATGAGGGAATTAGTAATGAGGGACATCATAAACATACCCTAAATGCTTTAACCAAGACTTCATATATAAATGGTAAGGAATTAACTAATACCCAAACTAGTTTGTCTCATGAGATCAACTGATTCGTTGTGGGGATATAGTGGACCCATCCTATCAATTAATAAGTCCAATACATTCCTCATATAAAAGGGGTGAAACATAATCAACAAATACATTCATATTGAAAATATATTATTTAATTTGAATAAATTTTCCCAATAAATAAACATTAACAAAAACTATTCAAAGTAATATGGATAAGGATATAATAATAGTACACTCCCCGTCATATTGATCATAAACAATTCTATAAAAGTCAGTAGGTGGAACTGGAAGTGTTCAACCTCAATATAAAGTATGATTCAACAATTGATGTTAACATAGAGTAAATAACTATTTAAATATCATTGAAAAATCCATGGGGGAAATACCCATTTTATGTCGAAATCATTTATGTTTAAAACATTGTGTAATTATTTATGAAAACATGTTTTTGGAAATAAACTTGTAAAATTTTAAAGGAGGATACAAACATTAATGATATAATAAGTGGAAAAAATCATCTCATTTCAAATAAGTTAAATTACAATACTTTGTTTTTTTGTTATAAAAGTCATAAAACACCTCATTTGGTATATAACCAAAAGATTCCTTTCAAATTGTATTTAAAAATTCAAACATAGTTAAAAATGGATTTAAATATTAATAGAATAATATTAATCATTTTAAAAATATTCTCTTTGAACATGTACATGGATGAAAAATAGTCCCTAGTGGATACTTAAACATAAACAATCCAGAATAATAATGAGATTATGAAATATAACCTTTCTTTAGGTCTAATTTCCATCGTACATGTATGAACCTCCTATATAGTGTATTTAAATATATTACTAACTTATTATAGAATAATATTAGTATTTATGATATCGTAATTGATCCAAAAATAAAATTTTACCACTCATTTATTAATAATATTAAATTCATTTCACTATTTAGGGTGATAATTTCTTATTTCCACACAATTGTTTTGTATGGAAAGTACCAGTTATATTCAATAAGATAGAGATACAACATCCCCACAATAATATTAATATAATAAAATCATATTTAACCATTAAATACACTTTTATAGCCCTTCGTTAATGTTAAACATAGGAAATGATTGTCATCACTTCGTGGAGACGGTAAACTGTATTCACGCATGAACTATGACATAATTTATAAATGGTTAAAAGTGTATTGAATTGGATGATATATTAATTTTACAGAATCATTATATTGTCATAATTATCATTTATATCAATTATTTCCATCATTATACCACACCATAAGTAATGTGGTGATGAAACATGAATTACACCACTACGGGGAGATGGTAACCCATATGTATGGACATGCGATGAATTCAATTTTTATAGGAAGGATTAAAAGTAAAATATGATTTGGAATAACCATAAAAATGTGTGTATATATATATATATGATATTTTATTTATTATTTTAGGATGGAAAAAAATCTAGATGAGGAATTAAAATAATAAATCAACTTGATTGAGTGGGTAAAAACCATTACATCTTCTTCAGAAAAATTCCATCAAATAACTTCTTAATGAATCTAGGAATGTTACTTTGATAAGATTAAGAGCTCTAGAACATTGAAATGATTTTTTTATAGATAAATGAAAAGAGTTTTTTTAGCTATTAGGTTCAATGTTTTGTGATGATGTGAGGGATTATGCACCCTTTTATAACTGAGGCAAGGGGAACATTTAAAAACACTTTAAATATAAAATTAATATAAATTATCGTTTAGTTAAAAATGCCTCCAATGTGATTTATTTGGAAGATAAAATGATTCTGTGTCAGAATATTCTCATAAAATAATTATTAGGCATGTTTAGGTCACATTCATAACGTTATCATTTTTTCATTCTTATTTAACCCCGTTATCTTTTAGCATGACAACATGGATTTTATTCATCAAGGGTCGACATTGATAATATAAAATTATAAACTATAATTAAATGGATCATGGTAGATATTTTAAACCATATCCCAATCACAATCTTAAATGTAATTTTTTTATATTTTTTATATTATTTAATAACATGTTATTTATTTTAAAATTTTATTAATGTCAGTTTTAAGAATATTCATGACATTGATTAAAAAATAAGAAGAAAATATAAATTCCAAAAAAATTATTTTAATACTTACCCAATATGTCAAGTTCATCTATAAAATTTATTCATGACATTAATTATCTCAAATAATATTTATTTCTAAATTTTTTAATTCTTTATTTTATTTTTCCATTAATTAAATAATTACAGCATCAGTATTATAAAAGCATTTAACATAATTATTTCTCCACTAAAATTTAAAAATAAATTTTCATGATGAATGTATTTCCATTATCATTCAAAATAAAATTTATAAAGGTATATATTGAGTATAAAACACCATATTAATAATCATATAGTTATTAAAAACATGATTGTCTCATCTTTTACTTTTCAACAAATTAAATATTATAAGGGTCAGAATCCCTTCTTAATGAAAAAATGGTTATATATATGGAAATTTAATGATTATGGATTAAACTAACTCATCCAATAAAATAAGTTAATGTTTTAGGATCATTTTCTAGTCCTTTTCATTTTATTTGTAACCTATATTACCAAATTTACCCTTTACTATGGTAACAAAAATTACCAAGGTTACTATTCATTTTTTGGAAGAAATAAATAAACAATTTACTAAATTTCATCCCCTAGATTACAAATATGGAATCTATTTTATCAAATTCAGTACATATAAGTGGTAGATTTTAATTTTAAAATAAGCGCGCAAAACATGACATGAATATCATTTAAGAAAATGTTAATATGAAGAATAAAACTAAATTTATTCTTATCCTATGGATTATAAAAATATTATATGAATGTCAAAACATTTTATAAAAGATATAAGATTTTAATTTCATTAAAACAATTCAATAATAGTGGATATTTCAATTTATTATGATTTAGCTATATTTCATGAAAAAATAGTTTTTTTCTTTATAAAAACACTTCATTTATTATTATTACTGTTTATTCTTATAAATTCATAAACAATGAGTTTTATTCTATAACCCATATTTATTGAAAATTTAATTAGTCATAATTATTATTGAAAAATTAAAATACATATCATATAATAATATAGCATGGTCTATTTGAAAGTAGAGTTGTGTGAAACTCAGGCTATTTGAAGACATTAAATTTATTTGGAAAAAGAAATACTATAGAGTTTTGTCTATAACATATCGAAGTAGATGAAAATAATCTAGTTCTCCATGATAGTTCAATATGAGGCCTAAGGTACACCTCCCCAGAAGCTAGAGGCTGACGACTAGCAGTGAGGGCCTAGGTTCTGTCCATGGGGAGACTATGCCCTCATATAAGAGTAAAAAAAAGAAAACAATATCTAAATATCAGAAATTTTGTAAATAATAAAAAATGTGTAATAAATCTATAAGAAAAAATATAATATTATTTAATAATGAAGTAAATTATATAAAATCATAAACAACCATGAAATACATACAACATTGGTCAGCCACTAGTCTGACTATACATATACATGAGTAAAAAAGGAAACATAAATAAAATTACATTTTTCTACTTTTATCTCTGATAAACACCATATTCTCGGTCACCAAACACTGTTGAACTGAACAATCCTGATTAAAAGTATCTACACTAGCATCTTTTCATGATCATACCACTCTATGTCTTAGCCCTTACCCACTTGCATTTGTTCTCATATTGACAAATAGACATAAGGACATAACGCACACCGAGGTGAATAGACAAGGGTTAAAATTAATTTCAACAAGACACCCCAAAGATGAAAGTATAATATTCTACCATAAGTGCATGATGATTCTTTATGTTCAACTTTACTGAGACTCGATTGAAATGATATTTAAAATATAATACAAGAAACCATATTAGATCCCTAGGATCCTGAACCTAGTAAATTGGGAAATGTGATTTCATGTATATCCATATTTATTTGTGTATATATTCATATTCCTAGAGATATGAATATATAAATAAATATGAATATAAATTAGTATGGGGAATGAAATAACATAAAATAACAGAAAATGATCCTTGGAACAGTAATCTCGATCACGCAGACATCCCATGGAATGGAATTGCGTTGGATGTCATACAACTCAAGCCATGTCTCATTAAGTCAATATTATGGTTTCTAAGCCCAATAAAAATTAACTTCTTATGCCATAGATGTATATCACTTTGAGAAAGAGACATCACCTCTAAAGGAAACTCATCATTACCCAAGATTCATCAGTTCTCAACAGGAAGAACCTATGTCTATCATTATATGAGCATAAAAAAGTGAATGAAAAAAAGAGTGAGGGTAGAAGAAAACCTAAACCCACCACTACTTAAACAAACTGAGTGGATTAACATTTCAGTACAAGTTATATGGTGACAAACACTACCATATCTACCAAAAACAAACAACATATTAAATGAGGGTTGGTTAAACACTAGGGCACCCACTGGGTCCCTCAAGCCAAAACATTGAAGATGCATTCTACTTGAGATCCTCATGTACTACACAAAAGAGAAGGAATCCTACTCAACATCCTCGTTATTGAAAGAAAAATGAGGACTCCTATATAGGATCTTTGATAGTGATCAAGTAGAGGAATCCTACTCTGGATCCTTAGAATAGTACATAAGAAGAAGCATCTTACAGGGGACCCTCAATATCAGAGTACATGGGTTGAGGAATCCAATGTCCGATATTTAGAAATTAATACAGGTAAAGGATTATTATAAGGGATTACATAATTCATAATTAAGTGAAGGAACTCCTTAGGGTACCATTGGTAAAAAGTATATGATAAATGAATCCTACATGAGATACTTTAGGTTGAAATGTAAATAGAGGAATATTTCATGGAATCTATGGAATAAACTAACCTCATAGCCTCCTAGTCCATAAGGGAACATCTCGCAAGGGATATGTCATCAAGGGAAGAGATATGAATGTGTTGGTCATGGAAGATGTCTCATGTAACATCTTAGATAGTGGTATCTCTCTCGGGATAAAAGGGAACCTATTACTATAAGAAGAACCTCTTGGATCTAGAAAGTCTTGAAACACCAATGATGAGTCCTGAAAACACCCAAGGGTTTCACCACCATGATCTATGAGAAAATATTCTAAGAATGAACTAATCATGGGTCCATATCTAATTCAACTGATTAATGATATGAAAAAATAGGAAAACCCCTAAAAATCATACCAAAGGATAAGTACACCATGTGTTAGTCAAAACAAACCGTGTGTACCCTCATAACCTCACATGAGCGTGTACTTAATTCAGACATGTCGTGTAATCCCATGTACATGCATTTTAAACGATTTAAATGGTGAGTAACCTACATGCAGTACCTACACATGTACTTCACATAGTGTTTAAAAGTATGTGGCCTAACCATATATATATCTACATGGCATGTGACCGGTAATGGATCCAGAATTGTACTCTATAAGGTCTTCTCCCTCTACACAGGACGTCTGGTCCGATACTCTACCACATGAATGAGTCCTAGTAAATGGGTTGTATATCCCCTAAATGGATTTTATCATTTAATGATTAACCTACCGAAATAGGAAGAACACACGATGTGTGTACCTAAACTACATGTAATGTGATCAAGATTTATGAAAGGAAAATCCCTCAAATCACCCAAATCCCACGTCCCCCAAAAAAATGATCATCCCAAAATGGGTCTGAAGTAATTATAATAGGGGATTTAAATTTATAAAAAGTAAATTTAAATGGATTTATAGAAAAGACCAAAAAATGGATAGGCATCGGGAAGAATCCTTTGAATCTTTGCCGGTTTCTATGGTTCACAACAACCTCATTATGATCTAGTGTTCCACATGATTCATTGTTGTAGCCCTATTCCCCTCCATCTATTTATATATATTTTTCTCCCTTTTTATCTCATTTTCATGAAATATGATCTATAACGGGAATACACGAGAATAAAATGGAGAATGAAGAAAAAAATAGAATAAAGGAAAAGAAAGAAAAATGAAAGAAAAAGAAAAAGAAAATAAAGGTGGTCCCAACCCGAACATGGTGAGAAAACTAGTTTTATGCCCTATTATGGAAAATCTCTCTATTTCAAATATAACAGAAGAGATAGAATCTTAATTTTATCCTTCGTTAAAAATATATGGTTGAACAAACTTGGGAAAATATAATTATATTTATTTAATTAATCATTTAATATTAAATATTATGTTAAAATTTAAATTACTACGAATTCCATATAACACATATACCATTTTAAATACCCTACTCTGGGACCAATGGTGTGGTCAAAAATATTAATTGAGATTATATTCTATGGGGAAATACCATATTGTATCTTATATTTTATGATATTTCTAAAGTAACTTTACCAGCTGATTCATCTGATTCTTCAAAAAAATTTCTCTAGTGTCTAGAATCTCAACAGTCATTTCACAGTAATATAAATTGGGTTAAAATTATATTCATACAGAAGTGATAATATTTGTGGGGTCTAGAATGTACTTTCATAATAAATATATATAGAACATGTCATATACTATAGAAAGCCTTAGAGAAGATTCCAAATTTTAAGCCACAAATCCAATTATCTATAAGATGCCAAAAGGTGTAATGTACCTTGGGAAAATTTTTCCTTTGTTTCCAAATTTTATAAAACAATTCAATGTAGATATCATAAATAAAATGTGATCTACCACATGAAATTCCAAATATTTGCTCTTATTTTTGGATTAACTATATTTCATACTTCAAGTTGCTTTGATATGTGTTTGAATAGTATTTACCTTTTCCATTTTTCACTACAAATGTTTCTGGTCTACATGTTTCATTTAACTATGTAAATCCAAAAAAGTTGTTGTGTTCCTATTATTTTCTTATAAAACCTCATGCAGTTCCATTTGAATACATGAATGGAAGATATTGTTCTAGGTAAATTCATCCAAATAAAAATACAAATCCCAAATACTCTGAATGTCAAGTGAGAGGGACATCAATGTGTCTAATAATGTTTGGATAGTCTTTTTTATATGCGTTTAAGATTAAGGGTGATAAGAGGTTCTCAAATGATCCTCGGTGTCAAGAACCCTCCAAATACTATTCTATAATTTTTATATAAATCTTGGATCACAATAAGAAACAATTAAAACAGGTTATCCATGAAGTCTTAAAACATCATTAATATAGTGTAATGTAAGTCTCTATAGTGGAAATTCCACCCTTATAGATAGGAAATGTGTAGATTTGGTATGTAGATAAATAATTGCCTATACAACATCATTCATTCTTGGAGACATTGGTAATTTAGTGAATTTGATGGGAATGTGACCATAATGTATAGGAAAATCATGTTCTTTGTTTACCAGCTCTTTACAAATTAAGTATTTCACATTGCTAACTTCTTTCACTCCCTTGAAATCTCATTACTAGTGGACTTTCCTCCATATATGTAATAAAATATCATTCCCAATAATAATTATCATTGATGTTTCATTCCTTATAAAATAGATATTCGAAAATCTACTCTTCCCTTCTTTCCATATTATTTGTTTCATTTTTAGAGTAATCCACGTCAATATTCATATATTGATTACCTTATAAGTTATAAGACTTTGAAGTTTACTTCTATATCATTATGAAAGATAATTATATATTCTTATATGATGAAAATGTTTTGGTGACTAGTTATGTTCAAATAATTTTTCTTAATGCCATTAATGAAATTAGTATTAATACTTTTTTGATTACTTATATAGTCTGCAACATTCCATTCTTACCTTGTAAAGGTAACTTAATATATAGAAATATTATAATACTATTTTTTCCTCATACATATAAATTTTCTGTCAATATATTCTCATTGTTTGTGAGGTAATTATTTTTCAATGAAAATATCCATAAAATATTTCTGTTACAAGTTTTTACTTTAAAACTCCTCCTTAGTGTTTTTAATCATTGACCACCATTTATCTAAATCACTAGAATAATGATAAAATAACATAGAAACATTATCCCCTTCATCAATTCCCAAAGAGAGAAATATATTCTCTAAATAACGCATCCATTTATCAGCTACAAATGGATTTGTTGTCCCATTGAATGATGGCCATTGTCACTACATGATGTGGTCTTACATTGTTAAATGGCATTGAGGATTGGGATAATCCATATGAGTAATGTCATTTCTCATATATTTTGTCATATGTTCCAATATAGTTATATGTTATTCAACTCTAGTTACTACTCCAACCCCCACATCATAATCCTTTCTAGGAGGGAAATCCCTGCGTAAATTATTTACATGGATATAATTTTCATTAATCCCACTATGTTCCATTTGTAAACATTGAAATACACTACATTATATTATTAATGATAATGTATAATTTTGATCTATTAAATGACATAACATAAATTTAAAATTAATGTATAACATAATTTCAAAATTATAACCTTACTTACATTGGGAATATTCTCTAAGTCTATATTAGGTTTATGTTTCCCTAATATATATATTTTTAAATCTAGTTTCTCAAGGTTCTACTAAAATTCATCCAATTCAGATTATAAATACCCTAAACCCAGTAACATATAGACATTGGTTACATTACTAAATTTATAAAAAAATAATAAAATAACACACCAAAAGACCGAAAACATTATTATTTTTTAAAAATAATATATTTATTTAATTCTTACATTAAAACAATAAATAAATATAACATATTAGTTTCATTAAAAACAAAATTATTCCCCTATCTATGCCCTGATTATAACTCATAATTTTCTTATAAAAATACAATGTAAAAATAAAACAAAATAAAGTGGTGAGATCATATTATCTGTAAGGGTTTGTATATAGTGAAATCTATCATAAAAAATAATAAATTATTATGGCATGGTAAATAACTGAAACACATTCCATTAACCAAATAACATGACCTTAATATGGAAGGAATAATGGTAAATGAAATAGTTACATAATAACATCAGTCTAAACTTATTCAGGGATATCAAAACAAATTAGATAATCAAATGGAAAGAAATAAATAATCTTATAATTTGGGAATTCATAATGTTGGACATAATAACGATAATATTAATTCTTCATCCAAGACTTCATACATAAATGTTTAAGTCCTCAGTAAATAACTAAACAAGTTTATATCATGATACATACAATTGGATTAAGGGACTATATTTATCCCACCCATCACATTATAAGTCCAATTAACTTTTTTATATGAATTATGTAAAAAAATAAACATATAAATTAATATTGAAAACAGAACATGAAATGTTAATAACCTTCCTCAATCAATAAACATAAATAAAAAACATTCTAAGTAATATAGAAATGGTATCAAAATAGTACATTCATAGTCAAACTGCCGATAAACCATTAAATAAAATATGATTGATGGAATCATAATACTTTAGACTCAATTAAGAATAATATTAAAAAATAAATGTTCACATTGAAAAAATACATTATTAATATCATTGATTTTTTAAATAAATACACATTTTTTACTATTTAATCGGTTATACTTAGAATATTATGCAACAATAAAAGAAAAAAATTTCTTCGAATATATCCCTATAAAATTTTAATGGTAACATAACAAAATGAAGGTGTAATGATGGTGGAGAATAATTTCATACCAACAAAGTTAAAAAATCACCCCTTTTATTTTTTTTGGAAATGTCATAAAGCACAAATTTTGGTAAACAAAAAAAATTCCTTTCAAAACATTATCTCAAATGTAAATAATTGGTAAAAATGGAATAAAATCATTATAGAATAATATTAAAAACATTTTGGAAAATAATAACATGGAACAAGGTCTTGTAAAAATAATATTCCACAAATTGGACATAAATATAAAAATATCAAAAAATAATGATATTGTGAAATAAACATTTATATTAAATCAGATTTCCTTAGTATGTGTATGAACATCTTATATAGTGGTTTTAAAAATATTTTTAACTTATAATATAATCATGTTAATATATTTTATATCACATATGAGACCCTTATTACGTTTTTTACTCATTTGTTAATAATTTTTTTTATTTCATAGTTTAAGGAGATGATTACCATCTTTTATCATACATGTTTTATCTTGAATATCCCAACTCTCATGTATTTTATTTTTATATAAAATGAAAAGAATGATATTAATATCATAAATATATTATTTTTTTCATTAAAAATATTTTTAGAACTATTCATGAATTCTGAACAAATAAAATGCTTCACATAACTTTTGGGATAAGTTATGTCATAAGTGTGTGCGGGCGATGATATCATTTATAAATTCTTGAAAGGGTAAGGTATTGGATGGAATATTAATAATTTATAATAAATATCAAGTCCTAATTATCATATAAATCAATAATTTCCATCATTTCATCCCCCAAGTAAAAGTTGTCATGAAAAAATAATACACTGATACATGGAGCCGATAATATGTACGTATGAACATTTGGTACATTTGGTTCTCATAGGATAGATAAAATGTATATTATGGGTCTATAATAATAACAACATATATTTCGAAATATGAAACTATATTTATTATTTTAGGATAAAAAAACACATTACGTGGAATTAAAAGAAGAAATGAACTCCAATGAGTTTGTAAAAATTATAACCTCTTACTTGTAAACTTCCTTCATATCTCTTAATAAGGAATATATTTGGGGTTATTTTGTATGAAAAATAACTCTATAACGTGGATAAGGATGTGGTTAAGATAAATGGATGGTTTCAGTCAAGATAAAAGGCTAAAAGTTTTGTGAATATGTGAGGGAAGAGGTTCCCTTTTATAGTTGACGTGAGGGACACATTTGGAAACTCAAGAATAAATAAATAAAAAAAAGTAATTTTCTATTCCAAATGGATCCAAATGAATTTATTAAAATATATGATGCATAAGGGTCGAAATTATCTCATACAATAATTTTTATACAATTTTAGGTCACACAAAAAACCTAATAATGTTTTTAGCCCTATTTTAACCCCTTTGACTCTTACAATGACAACATGAATTTTACTATTTATGGGTAAATATTGGGACTATAAAATATCAAAATACCCATAAATATATCATGGTTGATATGTAAAATCAGATCCTAATAACATGAGAGAATATAATTTTTTTACTAGATTTATATAATTTAATAAAATATTATTTATTTTCAAATATGATTAATGTCAATTTTTTTACTATTTACTATATTGGTTAAAATATCAAATAAATAAGATAAATTCAGAACATATCTTATAATAAATCAGTAATATTTCATGTTTATATATAAAATTTTATGATGAGACTAATTATCTCAAATTATATATTTTTTAATATTTTTATATCATTTATTTTATTTTTCTATTAATTAAATAATTACTCCCGCAGCGTTGTCCATGCATTTATTATAATTATTTTTTCAATAAAATTAATAATAAATTAACATGAGGAATTTAATTCCTTTATCATTCATGTTAAAATTTTTATTCTGATATTTATGCATTATAAAATTATATTAAAAATGTTATAGTTATTAAAATCATAATTGTGTTTTCTTGGACATTTCATTAAATAAAATATTATAAGGGTCATAATCACTTTACAATGGAATAAAATGATCATATATATGAACCATGAAATATTATGGACAATAATAACCCATAAAATAAAATTGGGTCAAAATTTAGGTTCATTTTCTCATCCTTGTCATTTTATTTCAACCTATATTACCCAATTTACCCCTTACAATGAGAAAATTTTACCATCATTACTATTCATACATGAATAAAATAAATGGGACCGATTTATTTAATTTTCACCTATTAATTCAACATATGTAATCCATATTAACAAAATAAATATCTATAATATGAATAAATTAAATTTACAATAAGTGTGCAAAATGTGATAAAAATTGCATTTTAGAAAACACTATTTCCATGAATAAAAGAAGATTTAATATATCCAAATGCATAATAAAAGTATTATATGAAAAAAATATTTATTGAAGAAAAAATTTTTACATTTCATTTAAAGCACGCACCAATAATGATTATTTCAAATTGTTATTATATAACTATATTGCACGGCCAATTTTTTTCTTGAAAAGCACGTCTTTTGTTATTGTTTTTTTATTTCTGGTCAATTAATAAAAAATGTATTTTATTCTATAATCCATGTTTTTGTGATTCAGTTGTTCCTATTTATTCCCACAAAATTAACACCGAGGTTACATAATAATATATTGTAGTCTGTTTGAACATGGAGTTACGTGTGAAGAAAGCTACTCAAAGAGATTAAATTTATTTTAAAAAAATATATATAATAAAATATTGGGGTGTTACATCTACCCTAGCTTTGAAAATATCCTCCATAGTGTAATATTATTATTGAACTATGTGATGCTTAACCTATTTTTATATATTAATATATATATTTCTAAATGTGCTTCATATAAATTGTTGCATCATAATCTAGGTGTCATCGTTCTTTTATCACTTATGTATTGTAAAATTTCTCTTGAGACAATTATTATTTAATGCTGGATGATTATGATGTCATGGTTTCCCTAATAAAGAGTTTTCATGATTCATCCTCTCACTCTCACATTTAGAGGGTTTATTTTAAAACTTAATGAAAGGATTTATAATCAATACCTCTAAAATTCAGTGATGAAAACATAAAAAATGTTACAAAGCTTCAAAGGAAAATAATTTAGAATATTCGGTGTGGTCCAATCCCAAATATCGGTTAATATATACTATATAGTGCTGTAAACTGAATCTAACAACCCTTGGTCTGACTCAAATTAACTATTAAAGGGTGGTACAAACTCAGGAACAAACATACCATGTAGAACAAATTGAGGCACGCCCATATATCATATTGGTCTATAAGAATGATCAACAGTCACTTGCCTCTTTAGAATGGAGATCCAAATTCAAATCCCAATATTGTTTTTAGTATTTTATAAAATTATGTATGATAGATATGTAGATATTCAATTACATATATGATATTAGTTTTAATTATTCTAAATTTTGAGGAATGTATCCAAAAATATAACAATTTGATTGATCAACCTCCTTGATGAAGAATCCAGTTGGTGAAATTCCTTCATTGGGTAACACATGATGGTGATTTATCGAGTTTGTGGGTGGATTCTATACTCATGGTGCTGTTATTGGCACATGAATAAGAATATTCAATCCATATAGTTTAATTTGGTCGGATATCTAGTAAACATAGAGGACTTCTCCTAGGAGTTTAGGCAGTAGCTTGTGAAATGAATGAACATGCTTCATTTGGATGGATTTGATGATTTTGATCATTAAAAATATTCTATTAGACATAGATAGGTCTTTTTCATAATTTTTTGGATCATTTTATATAAATATGAAACAAATTCAACCACATTTGAAATCTAAGCCTTGTGATCTTTGAATCCCACGTGATATCCATGTGAGAAACTATATGCATAGACACCAATTCCTTGTCAAAACCAAGATTGATGGTCATTTGTTAATCAAGAGGGAATATCTTAGTCACCTAATGAATTATCATCACATAAAACCACAAAATACACAAAGAAAACTAGAGGAATCACTATATATATTTTTCCAGACAACATATAGAGTAAGATTAATCAATTACTATTAATATAAATGGGATATTTGTTTTTAGTTCGGTAATACAAGTTGCGCTACATAAATTTGATCACCAAAGGAGAAGGAGGGTTAAGAATAATAGGGTGTGGTATTATTTATTATGAATCTTCATAAACCATTAGGTTCGTACATAATCATTAAGTGAACTAGGAGATTTAAAAGATGATTATTTGAAAATAATATGGTCTTCATTCACTTCCTCAATATCATCCCACTTTATATTGATTAGGTTTGATTCTAATGAGGGGTATTTTTTGATATGAGTGAAATACCAAAATATAATAAAATGGTGTTTCTGAAAAAAATCACTCTAACAATCTCTACATTTTCATGAGAAGGAAACCTAGTGGACATACCTCTATAATATTCTTTTTGTGTAATGGGCCTTCTCTCTTGGCATCCATGTCATTTAGAGCTACAACGAGAGCCGAGGAGGTCCTATTTTCTCATGAAGGAATCCACAACATGAAAAACATTTATGAAATCCCATGAAGACTAGACTAATAACATAGTGGGATAACCTAGCTGGTCTATATGATTCATGTATTGGCCTTGGAATACAAGGTGGATTTGAATCCTCTAATATGCCTCCATTACACGTGAAATGATGAAGAAGTCCTTGGAATCCTCAAATCCTATGGTGAACCTCCAAATAATGTAGAATGATGATAGATTTCTATGGGGATTATAATCCTTATGAATTCTTCCACTCTATACAGCTTGGTAATAATGTCCCATTTGACTATATCCCCAATGAATATTCATATTTTTAATATTGTATATGACTATATACACACACTTAGACTATAAATAACCCATTAAAATTTTGATGAAACAGACTATGTGATATAGAAGAGGATATAGAAAAGGAATAAATACTTGATATGATTTCTGAAATACCCTTATGTAATTCATACATAACCTACATAAAGACTCTGTAACGTCATCATCCTAGAACACTTCTCATGAAGACTACTGTTTGAGGTTATACAATGTTTTGACCTTTAAATAAGGCTCAACATAAGATCTGACACATAAGTGGAGGGCCCTAGGTGATTAACATTATGTGAATAAACCTAGTTGAGTTTACCCATTTATAACCCAACTATACATATATTCCCTATATGAAACCTTGTTAATTCCCTTTAATATATGACACTTTGTCTTATGTTAAGGGGAGAACACTAATAGAGTTTTCTATCATCTCCATAATGTTCCATGGATACTAGATATTAGGCCTTCCATTAAGGCATCCCATATAATTCAAATGTTTTATTATTAGACATCTCTAATACCTCATCTTTTTCATAGATCCATCACCTATGGAATGTTAACTCAAATGACGTTTTTGGATTCCATCCCTGAAGGCCAAAACCTAAAAAAATCAACTCAACACCTAATAAAAAACCAATTCACATGATCAAAGCATATGTACAAAAAACAATCAATTTGAACATGGGCTTCCTTTAGTGTAACATTATATTAATTATTTTTAGGTATTCCTTGAACCTTGTTTTTTTTCTTATGGTTTAATGTTGTTTAGTGGATCTTACGGAGAAATTTGGAAAATTTTAGAGGTTTTTTGGGCTATTCATAATTGGTGCATGGTTTTCACCAATCGTGTGCCCCCGAAGATGATCTTGAAATACTAGTTTATGAGGGGTTGAATAGTTGGAGCATGGTTTGAAAAACCAAGGAACCACCTATTATAATCAATGCACCTTGGACAGTGATTCCATATGGAGGAGATACATTTACGATGAATATTTTTTCTAACCATTTGACCCTCTGTAGGAAACCTTGCATGTAGGATTTGTTATTCTATAAAAATATATTAAGATCCCAAAGAAATTTTTTTAACACCTCTCTATCATCATTGGACTAAAATCATATTCCTTGTCTTAATAGGCTCTCGATAATTTGTTTTGACTCTTAAAAACGCATTCATTGGAAGATCAAAGCGTGGTGGATCTTGTTTGACCTCGTTCGGGTAAGTGAACCTTCTCTTTTTTTCCCCCTGATAAAGCCTTCCTTCCTCCATAGATTTTGATAGATAATCATATATTAGATAGATCAAATATATTGTTAATTATATCATTATTCTATGTTGGGTTTCAACATCTCTATAAATTTTTTTCTTTGTTATAGAATCTCATTTTTGGTGTTGATTCATGATATTTTATTAAAGGAAGATGATTCCATCAGAAATTTTTCTTATAATATATGCCTTGAGTTTTGGGAATTTTTTAATATATATTTTAATTTATTTATGAAAACAAAATTATATAATCTTTTTAATTAGAATTTAAAATGGGATGGATTTTAGAAAAACCCCCCAATTATAATGGAACTAGATTTTGGGGAATATTTGTTAAATTGATGGAATTGATAAAATGATTTGAAACTTTATTTTAGAAAATTTTTCAAATTGAATTGAAGAAAAACATTGATTTGTTTTATATTTAAAATGAATGAATTGGTAAAAAACACATGTTTTCATGTCATAACTGAATTACTATGTTGAAAAAGAATGTGGAGAAATGTATATTTTCCCATTATTGATTGATTAATTGAGCCCTAGAGAGCCTGGGTAGTTAGTGTATTATTTGGGACAAGGATGCTTGGATAATGATTCCCTTAAAAGGGATTGATGATGAAAAATATAAAAAAAAAATTCTAACATATCTTATCCCCAATGGGATGTTGATGAGTCATATTCGACCTTAGCTCGAGGAACATGTATGCACATAAATTTTGTGATCACTGATATAAGAAGTGTGATGATCATATAGCCAGAAACAATCACACTTTAAGGAAGATTACCGTGATTCTTTTTTTAATATATTCATTATAATTTTTAATGATTATAGAACTATTTTCTTCATTCAATTTTATTTATATAAACTATTTTATAGAAAATGTTTTTTATAAATTTTTTAAATGTTTTCCTACCTTTAAAAAGAAGAATATGGTTTAAATATGAAAATTATATTTTATTCCATGACGTGATTTATGAAAATTGAAAACCTGATTTGGTATATTATTATAGAATCTAATATAGAACACCTGTTGAGATCTTAATGGGGTTCATATATGATATCCCAACTTTTACTTTAGGCGTTTTCATATTTTATTCTTCAAGGTATGAGAAAAGGGAAAACACCTCTTGTAGGTGGTGGATTTTCTTGATCGTCTTTGATTGGAATGATATTTCCTTTTGGATATTTAGTTTTATCTTACCAATTGTAGATTACATTGATTATGTAGTATTTTAGGTCTTTTTATACCTTTTATGTTTCTAGTACATTCTCTATTTGTAGTGTTGATCATACTAAATTGTATGTTTTATATTCTACTATTTTGTAAAAAATTAATTCAATCTTTTATCTTGTATAATTCTTGTTCTAGTCACCAACCCATGATGATCGGGAATTCCCTTTGGGAAATGCTAGTTCTAGAATAGGTATTGGGGTACCGAAGTATCTATACTGGTTTCTGACAAATATGCATCATAGGTTTAGGATTAATATATTTTCTTGATCTTGGTATATATTTTGTATCATCATTTTGTGACATAAAAGGTAGTTAAAGATGAGTATCTACTAATATCTTATCGAAAAGATACAATAGTCTCCATGGGTGGTTTGGGAAATGATTCTTGAGAAATAATTTGATTTTAATATTGTGTTTTCATGTGTATTTATTTTGGATAGGTTGAAATTAAAATATTGATATCTTATTTGATATGATTTATTTTACCGTTGATAATGTTTATGTTGTTGATCAATGTAACCTTATAATTTATTCCATGTTATTTGTTAATGTCTTGTAGCATCATTCTTCCAAGAAGAAATGTGAATATCCTCTTGGAAGATGTTGCTCATGAACAAAAGTAAGTGAATCCTCCCATGGACCCAAATCCTATAGACATTATTGTACATGTTATCCATGCTCTGTGATTGGAATATAAACATATTCCCATTCAGTCTCATGTTGTGGAACCTTAGATGGATGAATATTAGAATCATTCCCAAAAGATCCATGTCAAGAAGAAACCAATGGTCCAAGACTCTATTGATGGATTGGTTTAGTATGATAAAGATTTTATTTGATTTCATGGAAACACCTAATTTGATTAATGTGAAATGTGAAACATTCAATCAAGAGGGTCTTAGGAGGAGATGGTGGGACAAAATGGTTATGAAAAAGAATTATGTGGTATTAGAGTGGAATAAATTTTGATTTATCCTCACCAAAATGTTCTATCCAGATTATTTGGTACTGTCTAAGTATATTAATTTCTTCCAACTTGATTACGCAGAAAGAACCATGATGGAGTATGCAATCGAATTTTTTTAATTCTTGTATTTTTCACATCAGATTGTATTGAATGAGATGATGAAGACTCCATAGTAAGAGATGGTTCTTCTAATTGATATTCATTCTCATGTTTTATTTCCAAATCTACCTTCACACATTGACGTGACGAATAGGGAATTTATGGTTGACCTTGATCTGGATGGTATGTAAGGGTTGATTGGAGTTTCTTTTTTATTACAATGGTACTTCTTGAAGTTAATTTAAATGATAGAGAAAGAGTGAAGAGTCTCAAAGTGGTTCTTGATCACATGGTTCTTATAGACCACATGATACTCTAGGAATATGAACTTTGAATTTCATATAGTGTGTCAAGGTTGGGAAGTCAGAATGGGTTTCCACTAAGGTACTTAGGATCTTCAGTTCCAATGTATTCTCAACTCACATTCAAAAATTCTATTATATCTTTTTTACCCTACGTAGTGGCACTGGTTAATCCGCCCCTAAAATTACTATTGTGATATCATATTCTTCATTAAGGAATGGGATCTAACCACATTCATCAATAATGATGATTATTTATGCAGTGGAAGAGTCACTTGAGGGAGAAGATATGGGTCCAGTGATTGTGAGATGTATCATCACTATAAAATAAATGTTAGGGACAACATTATTTGATAATGGTGTAAATCACACATTTATATCCACCCATATTGTGATCCTATTAAATCATCATTCAAATATTTTATCCTATTTGATTAATATTTCTATGTCCATCAGAATGAATAGGGAGTTGGGTCTTTATTTCCCTGCCTGTGACTTCTCATTATCTGATATTGAGATTACGTGAAATTTTTGGACTCTCTACATAAAACCACATGATATTATTTTGAGGATAGATTGGATCACAGCTAATAAATATAAAATAGACTTTTATTTTCAATGGGTACCTTTACCACACCCAATGGGGGTGTTCTATTTATTTATGGGATAATGGGACATGTGGTTCAGTACAGTTGGACCTTCTTATCCAGAGTGGGGAAATTAATATTAATGTTCACTTTGTATTGGGAATTGGAATATTTGTGTGATTATATATTTAAAATTTTCATCATGTTTGTCAATTTGATCAATTTTTAGATCTATATTTCTTCCATTGTTCGGAGTGGTGGCGTTTTTTGTTGACATAGAGAATGTTACTCTACCAGTTTATATTTCTTTTAATCACATGACACTAAATAAAACAAAAGAGTTTAATACTTAGATCGATGATCTTTTTTACTAGTTTAAAGGAAAGAAGTGGGTCTAAAATATTGATCTTTGATCTGGTTATCACCTAAATGGAATAAAATAATCTTACATTCATAAAATCTCTTTCCATAGTAGGTATGCCTATTGTGAGTATATTTTCATTCTATTTTGTCAAACCAATTCTCCAACATTATTTATTGATTTAATGAATACGAATTTCCAAGAGCATATTGATATGTTAATGGATGAGTTTTCGGATGATATACTTGTATGTTATTAGTTCAAATATGATCATGTCCATAATTTGAGAGAATTTATATAATTTATGATAATTCAACTAATTTATGATAATCAATAAAAATGTGATTTCTTTATTTAAGATGTGAATTTATTGGGGAACATTGTCTCAGAACATGGTATATAAGTTTATCCTTAGAAGTTTCAAACTATTAGGAAATGGGAGAAGTTGATTTTTTTTTCAGTATTCGTAGTTTCTTGGGACTAGTGGGGTATTACCATTGGCTCAAAAAAGTATTATCAAATTTGGATTCATTGAATAACACTCTCTCTCTAGAGGAGTATAGTTCATCTTGGATGAAAAATGATAGAGATAATCTTTATGATAAAATATAATTTACATAATGCACCGGTGTTGATTCTTCTATAGGCCGATGTGTGCAATGTGGTCTTTTGTGATAATTCAGGTTTGGGTTTGGGTTGTGTTATTTTGTAGGGGAATCACAATGTAGCCTATGATTCTTGAAATCTTCGGACCCATGCAAGTTATTATCTAACCCATGAACATGAAATAATAGGCTTGATTCATGTGATTAAGAGTTGGAGACATTACATTTTCCTATAAATTTTATCATGTATTCTGAAAAGAAATACTTTGTTATATATTTTCTAAAAAAGTTTTGAATCTATAATAGTGGAATTAGGTTGAGTACCTGTATTATTTTTATATTTACATTTACTATAACATGAGGAAATGGAATATTGTTGTTCATGATTGGAGCATACAAATTCTAAACCTGGACATGAATAAATCATTGGAAGAGTGGAATATAATGGATCTTATAGAATAGTTTCAAATTAGTGTTTGGTAGGTAGGTGATAAGGCTATCTTGAGTTGTTCTTAGTTTAGATATGCTCTTCTTGTGATGATTTTTCAAGAGATACATCTTGATGAAGAATTCTTCTACATTTGGGACTCTATCTCTGGTGGGGAGATCATTGTTGAGTGGTGTTCCCCAACAGAGGGTATTAAATGTTTTTAGAACTAGTACATCGTATCTTTTGTAGTGAGAAATTATGTGATGGTGGATTTATATAATTCCCAATGATATGTGCACCGAAAAACCACGATGATATTTTATGATATGCAGCAATGATTCTGGTGGCTAGGTATGGGAAAATACATTGCTGATTTTGTTTCTCATTTTAATACATTCCAACTACTAAAATCATATTACCAGAGAACTCTCATTTGTTAATTAATAATCATCAAGTGCCGACTTGGAAGTGGGATGATATCTATAAGGAATTATTGGTAGGGTTTTCCATACACCTAGAAGTAATATTGAAATATGGGTTGTGATTGATATGATTAACAATTCAATCAAATTTATTCCCATTTGTGATATAACCATCATTGAAGAGTTTGGATGTTTCAATGTCTAAGAGATTTTTAATTTTTAGGATGTCCTGTCTACTGTAGTTTCTAATATATATTCATGTACTACCTTTTTTTGGTAGGGAATTTTAGAGGTGATGGGATATTAGGATGGTTTAAGCATGATTTTCCATTCATAGATGGATATCCAGATAGAGAGAGCTATACATATTCATGAGGACATGAATATTTATATATCCATTACATTTGTGGAGATTGGAATGAACATTAAGGAGCAGTTGAGTTTTAATATAATTATTGTTATTGTACCGTGATCTAAATAGATCGTATTGAGGCATTTCATAGTAGGCTATATAAATATCTCTTGTGATGGTATGAGATTGTTGGAACATCCATGCTTGGACTGATTTTTGTGCAAATGTTGAAGGTGGAGATTAAATTTATTTTTCATATAATTTTGATGGCATGGATCTATTATAGATACTATTCTGAATGTTTTCCTAGGATGTGGGAGTTTTTAGTTAGTGACTAGGTGTTTTTTTGAGTTTCAACCTGTTTTTCTCATCGATAATTTAAGAGGAAAGAAAATCATTATCCTCATTTTTTGGGATCTTTTAAGGTTGTAGAGAATGTTTCGAATGTCGATTACCATTAAAACTTCCACCACAAACATAATTGATACATAATTGGTTCCATATAGCATAGCATTAGAAGAATGTTTCTAACCTATATTTTGTCTTGATATTGGAAGATCTTTAAATTGAGCCTAATTCATCGATGAATGAGAATCCATTTAGTTTATAGGATTCATATAAAAATTTTATTTATGAGAGGATGATAACTTTCATCTTTATTATATAGAGTCGTGCTTCGGATTTTCATGACATGTGGGAGAATGAGGCACTAATAAGAGAGCAGTGAAATCACCACTTCAATATAAAAACATCATGACATGCTTATTATGGACAAAAAAATTCTATGGAAGGGAGGATGAAAAATATTATTACTGATCTCACGGTAATCCATGAACCATGTGAGTTACTGTTTTGGTTGAATCTTGTTTAGGGGTACTTTGGATGAAATTTGAAATATTTTAGAGGTTTTCATTGATGTGAATGTCTGGAACACAATTTTCCCATTCCATGACCTCCCATAAAATCTATGAAAAACCTTAGTAGTGATGGTTTTCATAGTTCGTTATTAAAAAAAAACCATCTACCCAACTAGGAAATATTTATCTCTTTATACAAAGAGTCCAGAGGGGGAATACAGTTATGGAACATAGTTTTTCTAACCATGGAGCCCTCACCAGAAAACCTTCCATGTGGAATTTTTAATTAATTTTTTTAAATCCAAAACTTCATGGTTTAACCCATAGTAACCCCAAATTGACCTAACTATAATTCATTGGATTATTAGGCTCTCTATAAGTGATTTGGACTCCTCAAAACCCCTTGTTATGATAAATCACAGTTGATCTCATTCATTCTTCTTTGGGTTAGTGAATCTTATCTATTTTATTTCTCCTATTTAATACATCCATGATATTAATAGTTTGATAGATAATCATTCATTGTATCTATACAAAAATATTTTAATAGAATATTTATTATAGTTTTGATTTCTAGATTTTTTTTGATCATCATTAGTTAATGTAGTTATGGGCGTTGATTCATGATCATTAATTAAAGGAAGGCTGTTCAATGTGAGATTTTCCATATAATAGAAACCAGGGTTTTCTTGATTTGTTTAAAATGGATTTCAATTAATTTATGAAAACTAAATTTGATATGAATTGGAATTGTAACTTAAAATGGTATGGATTTTGGGACCCCTCCAATTCATATTGAATTGGAATTTGGGATATATTTCGAAATTTATGGAATTGATGAAATGAGATGATAATTGATTTTAGAAAATTTATTTATTTATGAGATATTATAATGGATTTCTTGTTGAAAAGGAATTAGTTTATAAAAACCCCATGTTTTTTATTTGAAATTGAATTGGCATATGCAAACAGAAAATTTTGGAAAGAGGATTTTCCCATTATAGATTGGTTTATTGAGTAGATGTGAGCCTAGGCAGTAAGTGGGTTATTTGGGACAATAACACTAGGATAATGATTCCCTATTAACGGATTAGTGATGAACTATCTAATAAAAAAATAGTTTGGTATATTTTATCTCTGATGGGGTTTTTATGGGTCATATTCATCTTAGGCCCGAGGGACATGTGTATACATACTTCCCATGATCACTAATCTGTGAAATGTGAGGATCCTATAGCTAGATACTATCATACTTTAGGGAAGGTGACCATGGTGATTTTTTGTTATATTTATAATAAATACCGTTTATTATTGTACAATTTTCCTCATTACAGTTGACTCAAATTAATTGTATTATATAAAATGTGTTTTAATTCACATGTGAACTGATTCCCATCTTACAAAAAGAATCATGTTTTGTTTTAAATATGAAAATGATATAATATCCCATTACCTATTTTATTTAAATTAAAATCATGATTTTTCTTATTCTTTTGGAATCTGTTTTAGAATACTTGGTGATACCCTACTAGGATTTATATCTCACACATTACCTTTACTTTGGGTGTATGTATATTATATTATTATTTGTCCAACAAAAGGGAATGCACCACTAATAGGGGTGGATGTTCTTAATCCTATTGTATTGGAGTGATGTTTCCTTTAGGATGTTGAGTTTTATCTGTCTAGTTTTGGATTACATTGATGAATTACTATTCTTGGTTTTATTATACCTATTTGGTTTATGGAACATTCTCCCATTAGAGTGTTGATCATATAGAATTGTATCTTTTATATTTCCCTATTTTGTGAAAAATTGGTAACATATTTTATCTTTTCTGGTTCCTTGTTCATGTATTCTGTTCATGGAGATTGATAATGCCTTTTAGGTTATGTCAATTTCGACTCAGGTATAAAGGAACTAGGGTATCTAAGTTGGTTGGAATTATGGAGTTCTCTACCATGATAGATATGACCCAAAGGGGGAAACACATTTTCATTACATTGATAATGTGTGAACTTGTATTAAAAACACCGAGAATGTGACCCATGGAATTATAATGGATTTATTATACAATAAAAAAGCTATGGTATCTTGAACAATATCTTGGTTAACTCTTGTTCATTACCCAACACATCTGGATAAATACCTATTCCATGTGAAAGCCTACATGAAGGGTCATATTTTAAGAGAAGTACATACACTGAGAAGACCCATATGTGTAATCGTCTATAAAATATATATTATTTATTTAACACCCCAAGATTCCACAGTATGATTCTCTTTGAATAATACAGTAGCGTGTGTTGTATGCAACTTCAAGTTCAAACACACACCACAACCAATAAAACTAGCCGTTATGAATAGTAATACCCAATTTTTGAAATTTTATAAATTTTATCAATCAAAATGAACTTCATTTTTGGATTCAGAATGTATAAATTAGCCTTGATTGAATTTTTTGTATTTTTCTGAAAACTTTCAATTTTCGATGAATAGTGAAAAAACACTATGTTATAGTTTAAAACCGAAATTTTATTTAAATAATTATTTATTTTATTTAAATTTATTTTAGGTCAAAATCGATACATAATTCCTATATATGTTCAATGTAATTCATTGTAGTCAGTTTATAATAATACTAGATATATAATAATTTTATAGAACTTTTCACTATCTTTTACCCAAATCCTAGGAGAATTTACAAATTCACATAAAACTTAATTTTACTACTTTTGTGAGTGGAATTTTGAAAATCCGAGAGACACGGATAATATCATGGAGTAAAATGTGGTTCAATAGGATAAAAACAATTTTTAGTGAATAGTAAGTTTTTACTTTTATTTAACACGGTTAAAAGTAAATAGGGCACTTAAGGGTAAAAATGATAATAATATTACCCTAACACCTGTCCTAATTCTATTGGGAAAGTTTATCTCGACCAAAAACAACCTTAAGAATAAAATATTATCATTAAGGTCTACTTGGATTAGATTAGGAAATTTATTATTATTTAATTCAAAGAAGAGTTTAGAGAGTTAAAATCAAATTTTAATTACTAAAACATTTTTAATATAGGGTTATATTTAAGATAAATTCGATTATGAATATTAATTGGAAATATAAAAAGATTTCCTACAAATCAATATTTTATTTATAATTTTTAGACATTAAATAATTTAATTTATTTATGACACAATGGTGATGCAGTAATTGCCTAATTAATGAAATATTAAAGTAATTGATATTATAAATATATAAATAAATGTAATTTGAATATTTCATTGAATTAAACTAATTATCTAGGTTAATATGACATATTTGTACTGGTTATATGAATTGTTTTTAAAATAATAATGCTGTTATAAATTTATCAAAAACAAAATACACAATAGTGTCAAAATTGACATAAAAGAGTTTTTAAAACAAATATTATATTATTAGTTGATATTCTATTCCTAAAAATATACTATTATCTCAAAGGACTTATATAATGATATTGGTATCATTAATACACCACTTTAGGGTCTCTTGGAAGTTTATAGTATGTTTATTAACAATATAATATAAAAATACAAAGAGACATGGTAAATGTCAAACTATTTAACTAAGAGATAAATAAAAAAGATAAAGTTAATATAGTAACCCAAACTTGTCTAAAACCAATTTTTTGAGTTGTTTTTGACCCATACCCACCTTATCATCTAAATAAATCAGTTTGTAGACATTATAAAGCGAATATTAATTTATTATAAAATAATATTTCTATCTTTCCAAAGGTTCCCCTCACCCCTCTTATGAAAGAGAACTCCCCATTATCTCAAATTCATACCTTCAAAGCCATTTGTCTAGGAAAAAACCTTCCAAAAAATCCTCCCAACTTCCGTTACTTAAAACTAGAGGCATTAGTTTGATCAGAAATCAATCCTATGGATCCCTTTTGATTAAATCAAAAGGAAGAACCTGAAGAAGAGGTAATGTTTTCACCAGCCTCTTTCAAGTTCATTTCTTCTTCATCTTCTTCTTTCATTTCTATTTACATTCTAAAATAATAACTATACTATATTATATATACTGTTATGTTATTATAAATATCGTACAACCATATTCAGTATTCTATCCATCCTTTGAATGACATATCACCATACGTGTGTATGTACGACTTACCGTCTCCACGTCGTTGTGCAATTGTTATGCAAAACATTATTATTTGGATGGGTATCATAATGATGTGTAATTTATGTAAATAATAAATATAACATGATAATTATTCTGTATATATGACATACCATACAATTATATATTATTTTAATATCAAAAGAATGATATAGTCTCTCATCCGTACGTACGGACTACTGTCTCCACGAATGTGATGAGATTCATTCCCCATCATATCCATTCAAGTATAAGTCTCATTTAATGATTAAAAGTAATTTATAAGGACTTTATATCATTCTGGATATGAATAATATTCAACCTATTCATAAGAAACACAGCTTATGTAACAAATCATATAAAACAAAATGAGTAAGTTAACACCCGAAACAACGATAATACTAAGATATTATTAACAAACCAATGTTAAAAGATCATATATGATATCATATTAATTTAAATGATTCATGTATAATTTAATAACAATTATTTATCCATTATACAGGATTCTAACTTACCCTTGACCAAGGAAAAGTACAAGGTAAGGGTTTATTTCACAATCTCTTCATTATCCGAGGTTGTTTATACGTAATTATCTACTGGGACATCTTTATCATCCACATCCATGATTCTTAAAAATGTATTTAAAATCATTTGTACTATTTTATATACAATGGGTTAATGTAATTTATACCTTTATTGACTTTTTATAACATGTTTATAAATGAAACTTTCCTTTGTTTTCCAAACAAGGTCCTTTTTAACCTTTTCTACAAAATTAAGGTAACCATGTATTTCTTTAACTTTTACGGCGGGTGAAGATATTTTATGCTGTTATAAAAATGTCAAAGAATTCCTTAAAATATTATAAGAATATTTTCAAAGTAAATATTTTCTTTTATAATTATGTTACTTTTAAATGATTTAAAAAAAGATATATTTCTCTAAAATAATTTTGATTTCATCTATGTCAACAACATTTGATGGATTTTAAGCTTATTTGAAGTTGATTTATTATGATACAAAATATCCTTATTGTATTGAAGATTTTGTGATATGTTTGACTGTGGATGTGTTATTTTTATACCATTCACGGTTTATGGAGAATGTATTGACATTTTGTATGCTAGTTTTAATACGAATGTTTATGTTATGTTTAAACCTATTCATATGAGGAATGCATTGGAATTAATAAGTGACAGGTGGAGCCCTCTATATCTCCTCGATGCATCGGTAGGTATCATGAGACAAACTAGTTTCTTGGCACTACGCCTTGACAAAATCTTTTTTGTAGCCTCGGCACAAGGCCTTGACTATGTGGTTATTATAGTCTGTAATTTTTCTTTCCATCATTATGAAAGCGGTTATTGATATTGCATGTGATTATTAGACTAGTAGAATATCCATGTGAATATGTAAATGGAATTGTTTCATTTAATTTTTTTCTATATTATACTGATGTTCAAGTTTAAAAGGCACTTGTTTTAGGTCTACATTTTCTTAACTGTTTATGCTCATTTACGAAAGATTCCTCTATATTGTTTACCTTACTAGGCATTTGATCTCACCCCTTTCTATGTTTTATTTTTCCAAATATGTGAAGAAGTATTTTATGAATGACCTGTAGGGATGGTATAAGGGGATACGATTGTGGATACAAGATTTTGTTGTAGTTTTCACTTTATGATGTAATGTAAACTTTATGAATGTATCTTGTTATTCCAAGGCGACTAAACTAATCAGTCTTTCGAGACTTGATCATTTGTGATCATGACAATGTTATGTAATAATGAAACGACTCTGGGTAACTGGGGTTAGGGCATTACTATTGGTATCAGAGTAAGTTTAGTACAAACCTTGAAATCTAGATTTAGATAAAATCTGATTAGAGCTCATAGAACTAAGATGGAATTTGAGGATTAGAATAGAAGAACTTCCTAGAATTTGGGTATTGTAGAGATTTTGTGAGTTTTCTGAGCAATACATCCCTATCTAGATATGAGCAGGTAGAGGCGGCTCTGGCAAAGATGTACCTAGGGGTAAAACCCCAAAAACGCCGCTTTGAGCAAGACTCGAATAAGAACTGGTGCATGACAACAGGCCTTGCTGCACTCTTGGTTACGACACTCCTGAGGGATATGCATAGGATAATTCTCATTTTCATTACAACCAATTATGATAGGATTATGATTATATAATTCCTCAAATAAGACATATTTATGATTATGGATTATATCCATAAACTATTCTATTTATCTTAAGTGTTTTACAAGTATGGAATTATGTATTTTGATTGATAAACTGATCTAGTTTATGGAATTGTTTATAAATGCAACCTAGTGGAAGGAATAGAAACTATATCAATGATCGCACTCTATGTAGGTATTTCCCTCCTGCTCAAGATAATTATAGTGGAGCTAGTGATGCAATTGGTTCTGATCAGCTAATCCCCATAATGGGACAACTCACTCAGGTTATGAATAATAACCTTACCCGTATGGAGCACCCCAATCCAAAACATGGAGGATCAAAGTCAGATCACTTCATGAGGCAACAACCACCGACATTCAATTGGAGTACAAATCCCTTAGTAGATAAACAATGGATAAATTCCTTAGAGAAAATATTCCATGCCTTGGGGAGTAGTGAAAGGGAAAAGGTAATCATGGCAGTTTACCGCCTCAATGGCTATACTGATCAATGGTGAGCATTGATTCAAAACATGATGGAAGATTATGAAGTATCACATATGGAATAGAGGGAGTTCAAAGTGATTTTCATATTAATACACTTTCCTCATGACCATCGAGTAGATATGGAAAGGAAATTTCTAAGTCTGAGGCAAAAGGAGGATGAGAATGTCGCAAAGTATGAGGCTAATTTTACATGGATAGCGAGGTATACTGCAGATTATATACACAACCCAATAAGTAATATTGCTCGTTTCATTGATGGGTTATAACCATTTCTCTGTCGAGTATTAGTCTCAAAAACATTCTCCTTGTACGAAGATATTGTCTCATGAGCTATCAAGATAGAAAATGAATTCTCCATGTCTTACGACATTAAGGAAAAGAAAGAGAAGAAGAGATCTGTTGATCCCTCTGGAAATGTAAATAAGGGAAGAAGGAAAAAGTTGAATATCCATCCTATAGTAAATGTGGGAAAAACCACCCTGGTACTTGATTGAAAGGAATGTGAGTCTGTTACAAGTGTCGTAAAAAAGGCCACCAAGCTCGTGATTGTAAGGGGAAGAAAGAAGCTACTGATGTTCAACGCTACAACTACAGAGATATGGGACATTATGCAAATTAATGTCCCAAGTGTTAGGGGAACTTACCTTAGAAAAGGCCAATGGATCAAGGCCAAGATTATACTATCACTACTGCTAAGGTTGAAGCTTCGATAGACTTGGTGGTAGATAATTTAATGGTTTCCTCAAGTTTAGCCAAAGCTTTATTTGATTCCGGATCATTGAATTGTTTCATATCTTCCCAGTTTGATAAGAAAATTAGATATTTCCAATTTGATTTAAAAATGGAGTTTTTAGTTAAAACTCCCAAGGGAGGTATCATTGCTACAATGTTCTGTGGATTTGTTTCCCTTAGGGCATATAAATCTTCATTAACTTCTGATCTCATAGTCATACACATGATTGAATTTGATATAATTCTTGGTATGGATTGGATTTTGGACCATGATGCCAAAATTTATTGTAAGAAGAAGGAGGATATGATTTTTTATGATGATAAAAAAGAACAGGTTATCATTAGAGCAGAATCGTCACCACCTAATTCCTATCATGATCCACCCCTAGTAGCTCAACTAAATTCTATAATCGGAGAGGAAGAGAATGAAATAACTGTGGGTGAGGAAAGGAATGTTCAAATAGGATATGTACCTATTGTGAAAGAATATGTAGACGTGTTTCAGGAAGATTTACCTGGACATCCTCCAAAATGAGAAATTGATTTTTCCATTGATTTAATTCCAAGTTCAAGGCCCATATCGAAGACCCCTTATAGAATGTCCACTGTGTAATTAGTTGAACTAAAGAAACAACAAGAGGAATTGAGTAATCAAGGATTTATTTTCCCTAGTGTTTCTCCATGGGGAGCCCATGTCCTTTTTGTTAACAAGAAATATGGATCTATGAGGTTATGTATCGACTATAGGGAAATCAATGATATAACAATAAAGAACAAGTATCCCCTACCTCGCATTAATGATTTATTTGAACAACTACATGGAGCTCAATAATTTTCAAAGATTGACCTTCGATCTTGATACCATCAGTTGTGTGTGATGAAGGAATACATTTTGAAAACTGAATTTCGAACCAGGTATGGGCATTACGAGTTTACAGTAATGCCTTTTGGGCTGGCTAATGCACCCTCTATATTCATGGATCTAATGAATAGTGTTTTCAAGGAATATCTCGATGAATTTTTAGTGGTATTTATTGATGATATCTTGGTATATTCCAAAAGCTATGATGATCATAAAAATCACTTGCACATGATCCTGAAGACTCTTAGAAGACATGAATTATATGAGAAGTTTAGAAAGTGTGAATTATGGCTTCAGGAGATCTCTTCTCTTGGACATATTGTCACTAAGGATGGAATTTCTGTTGATCCTTCTATAACCAAGGAAATCCAAGAATGTCCAGCACCGATGAGTATAACCAAGGTACATAGTTTTATTGGTTTAGCAAGTTATTATTGACGTTTCATCCATAATTTCACCTGATTGGCTAACCCATTAAAAATACTCACTCGTAAAGGGGTTAAATTTTTTTGGACAAAAGAGTGTGAAGATTATTTTGAAGAACTGAAGAATAGATTAGTCAATGCTCCTATATTGACTCTACCATCAGGGAATGATGGGTTTTTTATTTATAGTGATTCATCGAAGAAAGGACTTGGTTGTGTCCTTATGATGAATTATAGGTTAATTGTATATACATCACAACATCTAAAAATTCATGAGGAAAACTATCCTAATCATGATCTTGAGTTAGCAGCTATAATCGTTTCTTTGAAGATTTAGAGACACTATCTCTATAGTGAAAAATGTGAGATTTATACTGATCACAAGAGTTTGAAGTATATTTTATCACAGAAAAAACTCAACATGAGGCAAAGGAGATGGCTTGAACTACTCAAGGATTATGATTTCATGATACACTACCGCCCATGGAAGGAAAATAATGTGGAAAATTCTTGGAGCAGAAAGGATCATAGAGTTTTGAATAAGATGAGAGTTGATAGGGATCCTATTTTCATGGATCTAGTAACGTTGGAAATCGGAATAACCATGGATGGTGAAACATAGATACTTTTTCAAATGGTTTCCAAACCATCTTTACTAGAAATGACAGAGTTCTTAGACCGATGATGAAGAATTTCAATAGAATATTAATGCTGTTAATGATGGGAGACTTAATGACATTGTCTATGAAGATGGAATTTTGAAATTTGGGAAGAGACATTGTGTTCCCGATATAACTAATCTAAAAAGGGAATTGTTGGACGATGCCCATAGTTCCAATTTCTCTATACACCCTGGGGGCACCAAAATGTATAGTGATTTGAAGGAACATTTTTTGTGGGACAACATGAAGAGGGAGATTGCTGATTTTGTGTCAAGATTTATGGTTTGTCAACACGTGAAAGCTGGAAGGAAACAACCTGGTGGAGTATTGCATCCTCTTCCCATACCTGAGTGGAAATAGGATAATATCATGATGGACTTTTTCATGGGACTACCAAAGACTCCTATAAGGAACGATGCAATATGGGTCACTGTTGATCATCTTACAAAGTCAACACATTTTCTTGCTATGAGGGAGGATTTACCACTCGATTGCCTAGAAAAACTATTTATTAATGAAGTTTTGAGATTTCATGGATTACCCCTATTGATTGTTTCTAATCGTGATCCCCATTTTACTTCAAGATTATGGAATAGTCTTCAGAAAGACCTGGATACTTAACTTCGTTTGAGCACTGCCTACCACCCCCAAACTGATGGACAATCAGAACGGACTATTCAAACATTATAATTCATGTTGAGATCATGATCACTTGAATTTTAGGGTATGTGGGATCAATATTTACCTCTGGTAGAGTTTTCCTATGACAATAGCTTCCATCCAAGTATTCTGATGGCACCGTATGAAGCGTTATACGGAAATAGATTTTGCACACCAACCTGTTGGGATTATGTGGGTGAAAGAAAACTCTTAGGCCCAGAACTGGTGTAGGAAATGATGGAAAAGGCGAAGGTAATCCAAAACCACATCAAAGCAGCTCAATGTATGTAGAAGATGTATGCCAATAACCGAGGGAATGATTGGTAATTTCAGGTAGGAGGTCATTCTTTCTTGAAGGTATCTCCATGGAAGGGAGTTATTCGTTTCGGTAAGAAGGGTAAATTGAGTCCCAGGTACATAGGACCTTTCGAAATTCTATAATGAATTGGGGATTAATCTTATCGTTTAGAAATGCCACAAAATATCTCCAATGTTCACGATGTGTTCCACATATCACCGTTGAGAAAATACACGCCTGACCCAACACATGTACTCACCTATGAAAAATTAGAACTGGAACCCGATATGTCTTATTGCGACGATCCCATCAAGATTCCTGATATAAGATAACAAGTGATGAGAAACCGAACGACTCGACTGGTGAAGATTCTATGGAGAAACCATAAGATGGAAGAGGCAACGTGGGAACCTGAAGAACTTATGATGAAGAACCACCCGAGACTTTTTATGTAGTAATATTCTAGAAATTTTGAGGATGAAATTATTTGAAGGAGGGGAGAATGTAACACCACAATCTTCCACGGTACGCTTCTCTTTGAATAATACAGTAGCGTGTGTTTTATGCAACTTCAAGTTCTAACACACACCACAACCAATCAAACATGCCATTATGAATAGTAATACCAACTTTTTGAAATTTCATAAATTTTATCATTCAAAATGAATTTCATTTTTAGATTTGGAATATCGAAATTATCCTACGGTGAATTTTTGGTTTTTTTATGAAAACATTCAATTATTGATGAATAGTGAAAAACACTAAGTAATAGTTTAAAACCGAATTTTTATTTAAATAATTATTTATTTAATTTTATTTTATTTTCAGTCAAAATAGATATATAATAACTATATAAGTTCAATGTAATTCATTGGAGTCAGTTTATAATAATTTTATATATAAAAAAAATTTATAGAACTTTTCACCATGTTTTACACACATCCTAGGAGAATTTGAAAATTCACATAAAACATAATTTTACCGCTTCTATGAGTGGTATTTTGAAAATATCGGAGACAAGGTTAATATCAAGGAGTATAATGTGGTTCAATAGGATAAAAATAATTTTTGGTGAATACTAACTTTTTACTTTTATTTACCACTGTTAAAAGTAAATAAGGTAATTAGTGGTAAAAATGATATTAATATTACCCTAAAACATGTACGAATTCTATTAGAAAAGTGTATCACGACCAAAAAAAACCTTAGGAATAAAAGATTATCATTTAGGTCCACATGGATTATATTAGGACATTTATTTTTATTTAATTCAATGAAGAGTTAAAATAGTTAAAATCATAGTTTAATTACGAAAATATTTTTAATATAGTGTTATACATAAGATAAATTCGATTATAAATATTCATTACAAATCTAAAAATATTTCCTATATAATGGTATTTTTTTTATAATTTTTATACATTAAATAAGTTAATTTATTTATTACACAATGGTGATGCAACAATTACATAATTAATGAAATATTTAAATAATTGATATTATAAATATACAAATAAATGTAATTTGAAACTTTTTATGAATGAAAATAATTTTATTGGTTAATATGACATATTAATACTGGTTATATGAATTGTTTTCGAAGTAATAATGTTTTTATGAATAAATAAAATAAAATACCCAATAGTGTCAAAATTGACATAAAAGAGTTTTTAAAAGAAATATTATTTTATAAATCAATATTCTATTCCTAAATATCTATTGTTCGTCCAAAGGACTTATATAATGATAGGTTTATCATTTATGGACAGCTTGGGGGTCTTTTGGTTGTTTATAGTATGTTTATTAACTATATAATATAAAAATACCAAGTGTCATGGTATATGTCAAAATATTTAACTAAGAGTTAAATAAAAATGATAATGTTTATATATAACCAAAACCTGTCTAAAACTGAATGGTTGAGTTTTTTGTGACCCGTCCCAACCGTAACCTTGAAATAAATCATTTTTGAGCCATTATAAACTGAATATAAATTTATTATAAAATAATATTTCTAGCTTGTCCAAAGGTGCCCATCACCCCTCTTATAAAAGATCACTCCCCCTTCTCTCTAATTCACACCTTCAAAGCCTTTTGGCTTGGCCAAACCCTACCCAAATATCCACCAAAAGTCCCTCACTTCATCTTAGAGGAATTAGATTGATCATAATTCCTACATAAGTATCCCTTTTGATCAAATCAAAAGGAAGAACCCGAAGAAGAGGTAATGTTTTCACCATCCTCTTTCAAGTTCTGTTCTTCTTCAACTTCTTCTTTCATTGCTATTTACATACTAAAATAACAACTCCAGTATCTTCTATATTCTATGATTTTATTATAAATATGGTACAACCATATTCTGTTTTCTATCCATCCTTTGAATGACATGTCACCATACGTGCGTACGTACGGATTACTGTCTCCATGTCGTGGTGTAATTGGTATTCAAAACATTATTATTTGGATGGGTATGATAATGAAGTTTAATAAATGTAAATAATAAATATAACATGATAATGATTATGTATATATGATATACCATCCAATTTTATGTTATTTTAAAATCAAAATAATGATATTGTCGCTCGTGCGTACGTACAGACTACCGTCTCCACGAATGCGATGAGATTCATTCTCCATCGTATCCATTCATGTCTAATTCTCATTTAATGATTAAAAATAATGTTTAAGGACTTGATATCATTCTGGATATGAATATGATACAACCTATCCATTAAAAACATGTCTTATGTAAGAAAACATATAAAATAAAATGAGGAAGTTAACACAAGAAACAACGATAATAATAAGATATTTATAACAAAGTAAGGTTAAAAGAAAATATATGATATCATATTAATTTAAATTATTATTTTATAAATAAGAACAATTATTTAATCGTTATATAGGAGGTTAACGTAACCTCGACCAAGGAAAAGTACAATGTAAGGGATTTCTTCACAATCTATTCATTATCCGAGGTTGTTTATATATAATTTTCTACAGGGACCTCATTATCATCAACATCCATGTTTCTTAAAAATTTATTTCAAAACATTCTTACTATTTTATAGATAATGGGTTAAAGTCATTTATACCTTTGTTGAGTTTTTATAATATGTTTATAAAGGAATCTTTCCATCATTTTCCAAACAAGGTCCTTTTTAACCTTTTCAACAAAATTAAGGTAGGAATGTCATTTTTTAACTTATATGGCGGGTGCAGCTATTTTCCACCGTTTAATATTGTCGAAGATCCCCTTACAATATTATAGGAATATTTTCAACGTAAATGTTTTGTTTTATAATTATGTGGCTTTTAAGTGATTTAAAAAAAGAGATATTTCTCTAAAATAGTATTGATTTAATCTATGTCAACATCCATTGATGGATTTTAATCTTATTTGAAGTTGCTTTATTATGATACAAAACTTTCATATTGTATTGAAGGTTATGTGATTGTTTGGACTGTGGATGTATTATTTTTATACCATTCATGGTTTGTGGAAGAAGTATTGACATTTCGTATGCTAGTTTTAATATGAATGTTTATGTTATGCTTAAACCTATTCATATCAGGAATGCATTGTACTTAATAAGTGATGGGTGGAGCCTGCTATAGCTTCTCAATGAATCGGTAGGTCTCATGAGACAAACTAATGTCTTGGCACAAGACCATGACAAAATGTTATTTGTATTCTTGGCACAAGGCCATGACTATGTCATTATGATAGTCTGGCATTATGAATTGCATCACCTTGAAAGTGGTTATTGATATTGCATGTGATTATTAGACTAGTAAAATATCCATGTGAATAAGTAAATGGAATTATTTCTTTTTATTTTTTCCATATTATGCTTAATTTCAAGTTTAAAAGGATTTTTTTAGTTATACGTTGCCTTAAATGTCTATGCTTATTTATGATTGTTTCCTCTATATTGTTATCCTTACTGGGAATCTGAGCTCACCCATTTCTTTGTTTTATTTTTCCCAGGATGTGAAGAATTATTTAATGAATTACTTGTAGGGATAATATAAGGGGATATGAGTTTGGAGACAATATATTGTTGTAGTTTTCACTTTATTATGTAATGTAAACATTATGAATGTATCTAGTTATTCCAAGGCTACTAAACTAATCAGTCTTTCAAGACTTGATCTTTTGTGATCATGCCAATGTTATGTAATAATGCACCGACTCTGGGTAACTGGGGTTAGGGGGTTACAATTGAATATTTCTTGAAATAGAAATACCAACATAATAATGTTAATATTTTTTCCAACTAACAAGTCACACAATATAAATCTACATGATAATGCAATTACCATATAATGTTGAACTCTAGGGTACAATCCTGTCAAATGACCATAAAATGTGTCATGTGAACTACATATTCATTATATAAATTTAATCATGTTAATTTTTACACGTCTTTTTGGAAAAAACCAAGTATCTTCAACCCTATATAACTATCCTCTATAGTCTATATACCTGATGATGAAATTTTTTCCTACCTCACCAGGCCATACTCCTAAAGGAATCACGCCCCCACTTGGAGGGATACATTTAATCCAGGTATCATTATATATATCCATGTTGGGATAAATTTCCTTTGATGTTATTCAGAAATGTACTCTTTTTTTAATCTAGGCATAAAACATTATCGAGAACTTCTCACCTGCAATTTTATTCTACCTTACTTTATGTTTCCTAGAATTGTTTCTTGTCACAGTAATTTAAAATGTATAATGTGTGCCAATAAATGTAACCTAACCAAGGGGGTTCTAGTTTCATTTAAAATTTTGTCCTAGAATACCCTTTATAGGCCTAATCCTATCCTTATAAACATCTTCTATATTAATAGATGAAAAAAAGATAATATTTCCCATCTGTGTGACTTAAAAAAAATACCCATAACTAATTGTAAAAAAATAATTTAATAAAGTAATAAATTTGAACCTATGATACATATAGTTTTATACTTATGCGGATTAATTTGATCAAATTATTATCATGGGGGTAACCAATACAACTGTATATCTTTGGAAGGATTCACGAACACATTGTAAATCTATAAGAGAGTCCTGATGTAGATAATAATTCCCCTGAAATGGGGTGATAAGCCTTGACTCCCATCCTCTCGACAATGCACATTCTGAAGCATCACTAATAAAAACCCCAATGACTATATACCTTTGTAAACATGTTCTATAAAAACTTTTAATTACATGGCTATGTAATCCATTATACATATCTACTCATATGAGAAAACCTCATCAAGAATCGATGAAATAACCTTCTATGGAACATTACATCGATTTATTAACTTAATATAGAGTCTTGGTGAATGATATTTTATCACATCAATATATATTAAGGGGGAAACATCAGATTTTGTTAGCTAGTTAACATAATGTAATTGTGGATCACCCAACATAACATTTTTATATAACCCAATTTTTATTTGTGTAAAACTAGTTAAACAATCTAAATAATTTTCTTAATCAAAAACTGATTAAAAACATATTGATTTTTTTAAGAAGAATATGATAACACTGATAGGAATTTTGGGATTATCTATGTTCCTTGTTTGTGTAATCAAAACCATATTTTTCGATGATACATGTTTAATAATATAAATGTGGATAATCTTAGAAAAAACACATGTACCTAAATTTAGGTATAATATATCATTTACTCTTTGGATTACTCTTAAATATGATCACCAAACAAGGATATGAAATCCTTTAACCTCTAAAGGTATTATAATTGAGATGTGGAGTCTAGTAAAGTCACCAGATTTAGTTCTTTAGAATTTTCCTCAATAGTATATGATCATATTATTTTGTAGAATATTACCATTGGAACTACCCAAGTGGAATTGACATGATAAAAAGTCTTAAATTTTCTGATGGATCTTAGTTGGGGTAAATGTTTTACATTGAGAAGGTTTTAGATGACTAAAATATGGAACACACTAGAATGAAATATCCATAGTTGTTCACCATAGTATACATTATGTTTAATAAGGATACTAGAGATCAATAGTTTTTTTGATGAATTTTGGAAACTGGCGAAACTAATTTGACTGACTTGGTACTCCTAAAAAATGTCATGCGGACCAAGTTCATAGTGTATCCAATATATTTAATTTACACGTTGTCAAATAATAGAATATAAGAGAAGTGTAATGTTTATAAACTAATTAAATAGTGTTAAACATATATTGTTAAGCATTGCTGATGGATTTTTCAATTGAATATACTTATTTTACTTTTAGTGAATGAAAGAAAAGTCCTAGTGTTACTCCAATGCATCTTAGATAAACTATATGAATATTGTAAACGAATTTTTTTATTTGATGCTTAATTTTCATTACAGATTTTTTTTACATTCCATTAAATTCATTTGAATTATTATGGGGTTTAAGGTAAACTTTGTGTAGAGGGTAGGTTTCAATTACTTCATACTTCTATAATACGTAGTTGAGGGAGTCCTTCTAGATGATGTGGTTCCATTGTAAATTATCCAGTGGTACTGATCCAATGGGGGTTCTTCTGTTGGTCTAAAATAAAAATTTGTAAGGTAAATTTGAAGAATGTATGATTATTATTATTAATAAGTGGTATCAAATAATAGTTTTTGTCCAATAAAAACAATATAGTTAAATAAAATTTCTCTCTCTCTCTCAAACATTGATGTAGTTTTTTTTGTTAGTGTTTACTATCATAATAATTTATAGAAATAAAATAAATTAATATCATTGATGGAATGTATTTTTTTCTAGAGAAATCATTTTGAAGGTCACCTAATTATGATGGATTTTGAGATACCAATATTAGGTGTACATCCAGATAATATTATAATTTAAACATGGGTATGGTTAAATAAAATTCATTATAATTTGTATTAATTTCATTGGAATTTAATAGTTACATCAACATATAGGAAATGAAAACCACTATAGGATTGATAAAGGTGATATCAAACATGTATTCTATTTAAATGTTACATGAAAATGTTTTCAGGTTTTGTTAAATGTTAAGCTTTATAAAATGATAAGTAAGACCAATTAATAATAATATAAACAACTACACAATCATACTTGTGAAGATCCAATCGATGAAGGTAACATTCATGAATTATTTAGGGGAACTAATTTTATTATCATTACTTATGAAAATAAGGGATCTTTATCTTACTATGGTTAGTAAATGAAGGGGAAAAATATATCTGTTGTTTGAGTATATTTGTAACATAATGAGGATCTATGATATAGAAAAATACATTTTCCATATAGAAGTACACACAATACTGTTTGATGAGGATGCAAGTTTCATTAGAAGATATATTCAAATAAACCATTTGAATCTATGACATGGAAATGGAACTAAGTCAATTTGGATGGTTTGAGAATAATATGACAATGTTGTGTAATGAAAGGACACATTAAAAAGAATTGAAAAATACTGAAGGAAAACTATGGAAGGCCATATACTTAGAAAATTTTACATTCAATCATTTTAATGGAATGTGTTAACAACATTTCGTTGAGTTTCAATAATATAGTTTAATTTTTGGTGGTTGACTATGGGTAATCCTTCTAATCAATTGGAGAGAAAAGTAACATGAACAATTATATATTGGATTTTCTAGAAAGGTATATTTTGTGGGTGATGAAGTTATATAGATAGATTGAAAGGGATATTTCTAAATCTAGAAGAATAATTGATGTTTATTAATGATAAAAGAATATATATATCTCATTGATATAGAATATATTAATTTGCACAGGAAAATTTGAAAATGTGGGATATGGGTCTATATTTTCAGATGGAGTTTATAATGTGAATAAAGATCCATTATAGTTTCATGAGATGTTAAATAGTGTACTATTTACCAGGCTAGAAGTACTGATTGAATATTAGATGTAGGAAGTATAACATCTGAATGTTCAAAATTATACAATGGCAGGATGGGTCACCTTAGTAAGGAAAATATGAAAAGGTTTAATGGTAAAAAGATTATTTAATCTTGATCCCATAGAAAATTATAAATTTTAATGTTTTATGTTTATGAAATATATAAGGTTGTGCTTCAAGTTACATGGATGAAAACATATATATCAAGAGTTGGAGTTGGTTCACCTAGAATTATGAAGACGTTCCAATGTTCAGTCATGTAATGATTTAATTTACATAATAACATTCATTAATGATGATGTGATAAATTTTTGGATTCATATGTTTAATTATAAGGCCATTTATTTCAGTTTTTTATTGAATGGGAATTTTTTGTGGAAAGGGATTGTGTTTTGAAGTTAAAATCTATAAAATACAATAATTTTGGTGAATAAATTAGATAAAAACTAGAAAAAATACATAAAATTGAAAAAATGCACGAGACAAGGTTCTTGAAACAAAACAACATAATGGTGTATTTTAGAGTATGAATAAAACATTTATAGATAATCCTCAGAGTATCTGATTTAATTCTAGAATGTATAAGGGTATTTGGTTGTAATACCATAACACTACAACATATCTCATTAATATAATTCTATCATCGGTAGTTGGGAATGAAATTTTGGATGAACTATGGTGTGATAAATTAATAGAATTTATATAAATTAATTTATTTGGAAGACTTCATATATTCATGTTGTCACTGAGGATTGATACAAGATCTATTAAAAATTCAAATTGCGTCTCTACTAGGTATGGCGTTGGTAACTTCAGTTATGGGTTTTAGGATGATGAATGGAAATAAATCCCCAGAATACTATATGTTCACATAAATAAAGGGGTTCTATAGAAGGAATTAAAATTTTCCAATAATAAATTTTAAGGTGAAAAATACATAATTTAATTCATAGTGTTTGTATGTAAGACCATTATAAGATCATTAGTTCTAGAGAGTTCAGATGGATGTATTTTAAGTAACAGGATGATACTTTTAGAATAAATTCAATAAATTTCAAGGATAGATGGAACTTGAGTGGTACTACTATAAGTAAGGTCTTTAGATATTCTAGTAGATCATGATGATTCGTCATAATTGATTCATTTATGGAGGTCAACCAGAATGAAAAGTTCAGTTTAATGGTATATTGATAAATTGAGTTTAATACTATTAATGCATGAAGGGGAACCAAAATTCCTTGGAGAAAGGACATGGCTAATGGAATCTAATAAATAGTATCCGAAAATGAAACAATAAATATTTTCGTTGAATTCCAATAAAATTTATGAGCTTTCTGACTTACTAGAAGGAAAGAGATCATTTAAAAATAAATGGGATTAATATTTGAATGAGGTTGTTGATGACAAGAAATGTTTTATGGTGTGATGAGGGAAAACTGAATTAAATAGGACAAAGGTATCAACTTCATAGAAATTTTATCATCAATAGTTAAACATAAAACTATATATATGGTGTTAAGATTGGTGGAATCAAAATAAACATTCCTAGAAAATAGGGATATAATGATGTATTTTCTTTATGGTGAGTTGGAGGAATAAATTTTAATGAAACAAGTAATGTGTTTTATATAAAAAGTGAACCAAAATGTAGTTTATAACTTGAATAAAAATTTGTATGGACTGAAGTGATAACTATTATAGTGGTATTAGAAGTTTAGTGGATCCATGTTAGAAAAACGATTCATAAGGTAGATAACAACTCAAAACTATTTCCAGATGAAATTCAATAATGGGTATTGAATTATATAGATTTTTTATATTAATGAATTTTTTTGTACGGTATATAGATATCATATATTAATGAGAGGAATCATTTTTTTTCAGGATGTTTTGACAAAACTTTTCTTATGAATGAATAGAAAATATTTCGGATGAGGATATGAAGGGATATGAAAGGTAAAACCTTGGTGTTAGATAAGAATACTACCTCTAAAAGATAATTTAAATGATTGGTATGAAATCATGCATGTCAATACCTAAAAATATTCTTGGGAAATTGAAAATTTTAATGGAATAGGCACCAGCAGTACAAGAAGAGTTCCAGTATAGGGAGAATTCCATTTTCATCGGTTGTTGAAAGTTTGATGTATGTAATTGTCTGTACTTATCTAGATATGTCATTTCATGTTGTATTTATTGTTTATTTATGTGAATAAAATAAAAAAAACAAGTAATCCACTATGTGGATCATTGGTTACCTGAATGAAATAAAAAATGTATCTCGATGTTTCTGGGAGGAAGGTCTATTATATGGTTTTTTGGATAGATTATTCACTAGGAATTAAGATATATAAAATATCATGATCTACATTTTTTCACATACATTGAATAAATTATTGGTTGGATGTAATGACAAAATTTTATTATTACTTTATTTAAAAAAACATATTATATTTCTACAAAAAAATAATGGAAGGATTTGGTCTAGTTGAACTGTTATTTGAAAGAACTCAAATGAATGTTGGAAACAGGAATATTTTTTATGTGGTAATCAGAGTGTGATTCACCTAACTATTAATATGATTTTCCTTGAATTGATAAAGTGAATATACAAGAAGTAATACATATTATAAGACTATGTTTTAGATATTTGTAAGATAACTAGAATCTAGAATATAGTAAATATGTTCCCAAAAAACTAGATAGATAAAGTGTATAGTGGAATTTATCCTTAGTGGTGATTGGGATAATAGAATTAGGATGGAGAAACACTATATTACATTGAAGTAGAAAGGAAGTGAATTTTTTACATAAAATTTATGGATAGTTCAAAAAGGTTCCTGTAAGTATTGTCCTAATCGATCATTATTGGAATGTGATGTCTTCTCAAGTCACGATATTAAATATTTTGGAAAATTTCACCCTATATTATGGTTGGAAAATTGTGAAGATAATAAAAATACAAGCTCTAAAAGAGGTACAAATTTGATAAAATGTATTTATCTTCTAATATATCAGCGGATAATTTGATGTTTTATTTGGAAAAGGTCCTAGATTCATGGAATATAGAAGACATTAAAATGAAGTATTTATAATAGTTCATTAAATAATGTTTTCGTGGTCTTCTATGAAATATGATATCACAAGTTCCTTGAAATAATATTGTAATGGATTGAAACCAATATACTAGTTGATTAATCTGATGAAATTTATTCAGGACCAAGTGAACGCATTATTCTATGGATTTATAGAACATCCTAATAGAGAAAAATTCAATGTAGAATTTCATTGTGGATATTTCAATTAAAGAGTGCTAATCATATTATTTTAATAATTATTTATGGTTATTTAGTTAAATATACTTCTATTACTATTAGTGAGGGAATGTAATTGTCTCTCCCATTCACATATAATAAAGTGTCTAAATCACATTAATATCGTATATTATTTCATCTGTGATGTTATTTGAATTTTTTTTCATTTATTTGAATCAAGGTGTGTTCTTATTAGTTGTGTGTAAGGTCGAATGTTTGTGGGTTGTTGGGTGTAGTGAAATAAAACATCTAACACATGTAGTAAATAGTGTCCTTCAAGATTTCCTAGTCCTCTGTGCATCAAATGTTGGTGTTGATCCAATGGATGTTATTTTATTTGTTAAAGATAAAAATATTCTATTTAATCAGAAGAAATTGTGATTATGATTAAAAATAATTACACTAGCCTATGGATACATGTTTTAATGTTTGGATTACCACACATTTAGAGGTGTGTTATATCCTTCAAAATTTCTTATGAAGGTTGTTAAATAAAGAAGAGTCCCAAAAATATTTTCGTGAATCTGATGATCATCACCAATGAGGGAACTCATTGACATTTATAGGTAGTTCTATAATCTATTTATTAAATGAGTAGAGGTAGTATTATCAATAAATATTACTAATTGTTGGTGTAATGTATAATGGACAATGTAATTAAGGAGAAAATGTAGGTTTAATCCAGTCATAATGTATTATAATAAAACAACCAAGCTGGTGATTATGTGGTGGTAGTTTCAATTAATAGCAGACATTATGTTAGGTGTAACATAGTCATTGGTTGCATAAATTGCACATTGGAATACATTGGTTATGAGGTAAGATATTGATCCTATATAAGGATATGTTTTAATAATATATCCTTTAGAAATATAAATTATATTTATTTAATTATAGTGCACATACAAAAATTATATCCTCTTCAAAAATATTCTTTATAGGACGCTCATTTTATTGAAATAAATTTAATACTTTTGTAAGAACACAAACATGTATATATATTTTTTTCAAATATTTGGAGTTTTTGATAGAATTTTATGATGGTTGATTCACATTATTATCAATCCATTTTTCACTTTCAGGACCATATTTTATATCATTATTTTCCATTAGATGGCTTGGATTTACTTATATGTTTAACCCACTTTACTTGTTGATTTTACCATCCACAGTTATTTCAACTCTTATTGTGGGTAAAGGACATATAATATTTATTAATTGGGGAATATTTTAATTTTAGGTGATATGATAGGAATATGTTATCATTCATCGAATTTGATAAAGAGAAATGGGAATGAGTTATTATCATAAATTCTATGACATTATTCTAATAATATTACAATGAAATAATAAAAAATATCAAAATTATATATGATATTGAACTATTCATTGGGATCGATCATATAAATCATGATCATAATCAAGAAAAGTGCATGAATCATTCATTACATTAATATTTCATCTCATCATCCTTGAAAAAAACCAAGAATGAAAAAATAGAGAATAATATTGAAGTCATTTATTGTTTTCATATTCATTAAAAATTTAACAGTATAATAAAATTAATTTTTGTTTCATAACATGAAAAAGGAATTGATTGGGGAATTTTATTTCATTTTAATAAAAATATTATGCATTATATTTAAAAGTAAAAAAACATTTTTCATCATTTGAACTTTTAAATTCACCTTCCAACCAAACATTATCTACAAAAATTAACAAGAAAAAATACATCAAGATGAAATAAACTTTTATGTCTTACAATATTAAAAATTAAATACATTAGAACCCCATGGTGAACATAAAAGTTTCCACGAATATGTATAACTACATATTAAAATTTATATTTAGTAAAGAAAACCACAATTTTCAATGTAAGGTTGGTTGTTACAGTCTCATTGATTGGAGTTTAAGTTAATAAATTTTTAATATTGGATAAGTAGATAAATATATTTTTTATTCATATAAGTTACATGATATAATTATATTTTGAAAATATTGTGAAACGAAATAACAAAATTGAATTTTTTATGGACATTGACATTAATATATAATGATTTCAAAGGAGTAAAATATTTAATTATTGAGGAATTGATATACTACATTTTTTAATTAATTGTATATTTTAATTTTGTTATTTAATCCAAATTGAATTCAAAATTTAAGGGAAGTTATCACATATTCAGTATAAAGGTTTAATATTAATTTTATTATATTAATGTCCACAATATTCATTGGTAGTGCCTTTATTAATATTGTGAATTTAAATATTCATGACTATGATTCAAAAGTTATTTTTTCATTTTTTAGAAGGAAAATGTTATTCTCATAGGGGGATGTAATTTTATATAATTAAAATGTTTCACGGGTATGAGTAAAGGTGGATTCCAACTACTATATTAGATTAAATTTTCAGGGAAGTCACATTTGATAGATTAATTCCACAAAAGAGAGTGTTGTGTGGGTAAGTCATTTTTCGGTACTCACAAATGAATAAATATAATTTAAATAGAGTTTTAGAAGGGAAAATGAATGATTTCAAGTATTTTATAGGAATTAATATGCTACATAGTGCTCACATTAGAATTAAAATTCAAAAAAACAACATTAGTATAAATGAAATCTAAGTAGGTTTAAGCACCCATGTTCCAAGTAACTATAAATGAGTAAATGGAATCCAAATATTTGTTTAGGATTAACTGAGGCCACTAATAAACTCATGAAAGATTAACATTATAGGCCATGTTCTACATGATATTATAAAAGAGAATTCCCTAGAAATCAGGACGAGTTTCTTGTGAATCACATAGAAAATTATAATAAAGAATCAAAGGATTTTTGTAATTGATAATTAAATAATAATATAAATGGAAGATTAAATGGATATTTATGTTTTCATTATTGGATTTTAAATATGAAAAATGGAGGGACAAATTCAAGAAATGAATTTCGAATGATTTTATAGAAATTTTATTTCCAGTTTTTTAGTTATAACCTAAAGAAGGAAAGTAATAGATAATTATTATAGATTTTTGGGGATTGAAGTCATATGAATATCATGGGTATATTTTTGAATATTTATTATTTTATAGGATATTTGATGATTTCCAAAAGAGAAAATAAATTTTATTAAACCATTTCAATGTGGAATTATCCCTATTCATATAAAAGAAATACGTAAAATTTTTAAATGGTTGATCCCTTCCATTTTTAATTGTTTATTCATTTTATGATAGTAGTTTAGGGATAAATATTTATCTATATTTTTTCACAATATTTTAAATAAATATTCATTTAGTTTTATCACCCATATTGTTTCCTCTATCAGTACCTCTCTAGATTTCCAATTATGGAAAATTTATCTCAGGATAAACCCTGACAGATGTTTTAATTTTTATTCCAACCCCCTATTTTTATATATTTAATGTTTTATGTAATTGGTAATTAAAATATTTGTGTAGTGATTGTCTATATTTCAATGACATTATCCACCTTTTTGGTCCATTCAGAAAATATATTCAACTCATTCCCTTCTCATGTCCTACTCTTCATATGATAGAGTTAGATTTCATTGATAGGTGAAATATAATTTTATGGATATAGTTTCAGGATTTTAACACATACTCAATTGAGATGTGAATAAATTTTGTTACTATTAGAGGAGAGTATACCTGATATGACAAAGAGATCTTGTATATTAACTATGAATAGAAATGAATGTCATGAATGGTAGATCATGTATTATGGGTTGAGTTATTGAATAATTTCTAAATAATTAAAATAGAAAATGGAGGAACACATTTTTCTAAACCTCAGATACACTTATTAATAGAATAATTCGATTTTACAAGATTTTATTTTAATTTTTTTCACCCATGAAAAAAATAAACCCTTATATTTTAATCTATTTTATAAATATTCAATACATAAAAATTTATAAAAATAAAAATGAATAACCAGGGATTAATAAAAATGCTCATGGATAAACGATCATGGTAAGCCACTATATTTCAATAAAGAAAAAATAAATTCATTTTTTCATTACATATTATTGTCATGTCAATCATTACAAATTTGGATACCTAATTTACTTCACACTAACAATAGGGGTTATATAATATACTTGATATGAATGTGTACTTGAGAACTACTTACCATCCTAATGAAAATTGATAATTTTTGTTGAACTATATCAGTATTGGATGATATGTTCAGCGAATTTCTCCTAGATTTTAGATGTTTATAGGAGAAACATATCTTCATTAGTGAGTTATGTTAATAAAATTTTTATCAAGAATCAATTCAAATGGTTCCTTTTTAGAATTTTATAAATAGAACATGGTGATTTTATTTTTTATGATTTAGAGATAGAAGATTCTGTAGTTATTGTGCTGATTATCAGGAATAAGAAATAATATCATACTCATGTGATCAAGAAAAAATTGTGAGCCCTTTTATTTGGTATAAATCATTTGAAATTTGGTTACACAATCCTCTAGTATTTGAGGTGTGTGAGTAGGTTTTCATGCAGGTTCTCCATCATATGGGCCACTGTCGAATTAATTGTATGTAAATCTAGCACCTAGGTATGTGGGGTCATTATTGATTTTCAATATAATAAATAATATGGTATATTAGTTAGATCATTTTTCTAGATAAACTACAATGGTGGATTTTTTTCATGTATCCTAGATTTAATGATACCATCTGTACACTTCTCATGTGATTTTTATAAAAAAGGTTAATAAAGATCCAGATACATCATTTGAGGAGTGACTAGTACATATAGTCAATTACAGTAAGAATACTATTTGTATTAATAAGATCTCTCTAGTGTAAATTTTTTCTCAATATAAACATATCCGGGAGGAGACATGAGAGTTGGAGTTCAATATGAAAACATTGTGTCTAGTGGTTTTAATTAACAATAATCAGTGATGATTTGCGATGTAACTTACGGATGATACACTATATAGTGGGGAAGTTGTGACACCATACATATGTATAAGGTATGAAAATAATATAATTTCCATCAAACCATGTGCATTTATATTTTTTTTGGGTTGTTATAAGAGTTAGATATGTCTTGAGGGATTGGTTTAAGGAGTTTTCCCTGAGTTGAAGCTGAAATATACTATGGGTGGATTTTGAAAATGTAATGCTAGTGGTTTCACTATAAAGATGTCTTAATGAAGGGATTTCATGCTTTAATATTGAGGATTCTTCAATGATTTCTAACTTGAATATGGATATCACACCGTAATGATGTTTCTATGGGTTTTTTGGTTATGATATGGTTGAAATAATTACGTTTTGTGGGGGGACTACATGAGGAGGACCCCCGGTCATGGGATTTGATTCTAAAAGGTACTAAAAAACTATTTTATGATAATATGTTCTACACTAAAAGGGTGACCAAGATATGGGAATTTCACAGTGACTATTATATTCATGCCCCAAAACGTACCATTTAGTATTTTTTAGAGATTATAATAAATTAAATTTAAAATGTTTTAATTGTATGACTATGTGAGTTTTCACCTAATTTTATCCCATAATAAAATATAAATCCCTTTACCTTTTATTTCACTTCAGCTAAATTTTTGATCTCCTCAATTTCAAGTTGAATTTTCATACTATCTATCTATATGTGTTGCTAGAGATAATTATATCATTTTATGTTAGTTTATTTGTATGTCCCCTATTCGTATATATGTTTCTCACCAGTTAGGCCTTATTTTAGGTATTTTCATAGGTTTTATGATATATACCCATTGAATAAATATAAACTAGTTTTATTCCAATGGAAGTGGACTACTAAGATGAGGTTGGTGGTATATTTTAATCTTTTTGTAATTTACATTTGTGGAATTCATTTTTTGAAATTTACAATGAACTATTTTTTGTACATTACATAGAAAATAAAGTTAATTTGAATCCATAATTTTCTATGGTATGAATTGAACCCATTCAACTAATGATATGTTCCTTGGAGTGGTATTCATTAACAATATAGTCCTTGAGGGGCATTTTCCAAGTGAATTAGAATGTAAAACCATGAATTACAACTAAGATGTGTGCCTATTTTTGGGACATAGTTCTTGGAGCCATATAGGGTGTCTTGGATAATCCCTTTTAAGGTGATAGTTAATAATAATTTGGGAAAGGGGGTTTCCATCATTTGTCTAATAATAAAAATGGGTTAGTGACTTTAGAGCATGCTCCTTAATGTGGTAAATTTTAAAAATATTTTGTTTCCGTTATATGTGACCACTCATCAACCTTTTTTTTTCATAGTGGTATATAATACACCATTTAATCTCTTATGGTATTTGATTCAACTTGTAAATAGGGTTTGTGGTTCATGTTTCACCTATAATTGGCTAGATAGTGGTTCATCATCCACCATATGATGTGACATTGCTGGTAAATTGAATATATGAATAGTTTTTATTGTGGTAGATCTTATTCTATGAGATTATTGATGGTGGTGTATCATCAACCGAAGAATTCATGCTAGTGGTATAATAACCACCTCTAGATGTAGTTCAGATGGTGTATCACCCACTTAAAGATTTATAATTTTGGTATATCATTCCTAAATATATTGTTATCAATGATGTATCATCCACCTAGTTATGGTTACCGGTGGAAGGTTATCCCCCTATAGACTAATATGGGTGGGGAATCATCCACCTATAGTTGGGAAGAGTAATTATATCATCCAAATTATTAGTTGATTTTGGTGTTTCATCATACACCCATACATTTTTTTATTGGTGGGGTATCATACACCTAACATTTGAACAATTGTATATCATTCACTTGAGTTTGGGTTGTGGTGGTATATCTTCCACATGCGATTTGTGATGAATCGGTCGATGTAAAATGAGTCATTCAAAATTGAGATTGGATTGGTGATGGATCATTCACCATGATGGGTTATGTTGTTGATACATAATTCACCTAACACATTTGATATTGCTATAACGTTCACTATGACAATTATACGAAGAGTGATAAGTCATCACACTCTGGGTTTGTTCAGACCACAAGTATATCATCCCATTACGACACTATCCAAAGTCAGTATTGTTATACATGGATTTTCTATTTAGTATTCAATATTATTATAGGATTATTTATTTATTTTTATTATATTATTTATTACTATTAAATTTCAATAATCAATTTGTATTTACTAGACTTTATTGGGATACCTATAGTGGTGACACACTATATTATACTCAAACCATGATTAGGAACTGTGGTAACCAAAAGGATTTATGTCTCATTATATATGTAATGTAATGATCCTATCTTTTTTAATGTGTTTTATGTTATAGATTGATTTATGTTGGGATATGATACTAGTAGATGACTCTAGACTAGTTTTATAGAGATGCTCCTTAATTTTGTTTACTTTTTAACCCAATTATATATAATCTACAATGAAACATACAAGGCTTATGCTTGAATAGAAACTTGAACTAGTTGTCCATTAAGACATGTGATATCCCTGATATTCCTGAGTTGATAGAAATAATCATAGGAATCAAAATAAATAATTAGGGACAATTTCATGAAATTTATAATTATTTAGTAAGATGTGGAATCCAAAATAATTATTACATAAACCATCATAAGTTGGTCATCAAAACTAATAGAAAATTATAATGCCCCGACCCCAGTTACCCAGAGTCGGTGCATTATTACATAAAATTGGCATGATCACATGGAAATCATGTCCCGAATGACCGATCAATTTAGTATTATTGGAATCAAGATTCATATATATGTTTATATTTATAACTTGAATATAAAAACAACACTAATTTATTCCATTATAAACTTCCAAGACACATAGATTATGCATGCAAGTCATCATAACTAACTTTTTCATATCCTGGGAAAATGAAACATAAGAATGGGGTGAGCTCAAATGCTCTGTTAGGGTAAGCAATACAACGGAAGATTACATAAATATTAGGTATGGTGTATAATTGAAAAAACATGCCTTTACAAATAATAAACATGAACACATTTATTGAAGGAATATGAGATGAGTAAATAATTACATAATAAAACACAATCATGGGTATTCTACTTGTTGAATAACCACATGATCCATCAATATTATTATCATAATGAGGGAATTTATAATGCCAAACATTCTGAAACATCTTTTCAATGCCTCAACCAAGACATCTAAAAATGATTAATGTCTTGGCCAAAACCATATATCAAATTGGGAGTGGCCTCGGCCAATTCCACTTCTAGTTTTCTCATGATTCATACTGATTCACCGAGGAGCAATAGCGGGCACCACCCATCACATAATAAGTCTAATACATTCATTCATATGAAAAGGTTGAAACATATAATACAAAATCGTATTAAAACTAGCATAGGAAATGTCAATACATTAACCATAAACCATGAATGTTATATATAAAAATAACACATCCACATTCAAACATATCACAAAGCATTAAAAAATAAGAAATATTTGTATCCTAATGAATCTACTTCAAATATGTATATAATCTATCAAAAGATGTGAACATAAATGAAATAAAAACTCTTCGACAGAAATATCTCTTTATTTTTTTGAAATCATTCAATGTCACATAATTATAAAATAAAACATTTATTTTTGAAAATATTATTATAAGATTTTAAGGGAAACATCGACAATTTTATAATGGTCAAAAATAGCCGCACCCGCCGTATAAGTTAAAAAACATTCTTACATTAATTTTGTCGAAGAGGACATAAAATACCTTGTTTCGATATCAACGGAAATATTCCTTTCAAAAACATATAAGTTCAAATAAGGGTATAAATGAAATTAACCGATTTTTAAAAAAAATAGTAAAAATGTTTTGAAATACATTTTTAAGAATCATGGATGTGGACAATAATGATGTCCCAGTAGAGACTCATGTGTAAAGCAACCTCAGATAATAAAGAGATTGTGAAATAAAACCTTACCATGTTATTTTCCATGGTATAGGGTAGGTTAACCTCATGTATAATTCTGAAATAATTGTTATTAAATTATTAAAAAAACATATACAATAATATGATATCATATATGATCTTCTAATATTGCTTTGATAATGATATTTCTGTACTAACGTCGTTTCGGGTGTTAACTGATTCGTTTTACTTTATAGGTTTTGATATATAAGGCATAGTTTTTTATATGGATAGGATGTATTTGATTTATTTCAAGAATGATATTATGTTCTTAATAATTATTTTTAATAACCAAATGAAAATTATTCTTCAATGGTTATGATTGGGAAATGAATCTCATCGTGTTCGTGGAGATGGTAATCTCTACGTACGCACGAGTGACAGTATCATTATTTTTATTTAAAAACACATGTAAATAGATGTTATATCATATATAATGAATCATTAACATGTTAAATTTATTATTTACATCAATTATATATCATTATTATACCCATCTAAATAATAGTGTATTTGAATAACAACTACACCACGACGTGGAGACGGTAACCCGTACGTACGCACGTATGGTGACATGTCATTCATAGGATGGATAGAATAATGAATATGATTGTAATATATTTATAATAACATAACAGTATATAGAAGACACTGGAGTTGTTATTTTATAATGGAAACAAAAAGGAAAGAGGAAGTGTATGAAGAAAAGAACTTGAAAGAGGGTGGTGAAATTATTACATATTCTTCGGGTTCTTCCTTTGGATTTGATAAAAAAAGTCTCCATAGGATGGCTTTATAACAATATTAAGGCCTCTAGAATTATGTGAGGGATATTGGGTGGATATTTTGGCCAGGATTGTATGATCCAATGGCTTGAGAAGTGTGAGAAATGGGTAGGAAGTGATGGATTTTTATAAGGGAGAGGAGGGGCTCTTTTGGAAAGTTTGAAAAAATTATTTTATAACCTCATATTCTGTTTCAAAAGGTCAACTATTAGTTAATAAAAAAGATAAGATGACTCATGGTTGAAATATAATAATCAAATAATAATTGGATAGGTTTTGGATATTGTTTTAATATTTATAATCTTATTTATTTAAATCATTAATTAATGAGGTAAATATTTCATCATTATTGTGTCATAAATAATAAAATTTATTTCATGTCCAAAAATTATAAAAAAATACCAGGATTTAAGAAATAGTTTTAGCTATCCAAAAAATATTTATATTTGAAAATATAACCTATATAACCCTATATAAATATTTATTTACTTAAAGTTATTTGTTTATGTAATTTTTGTCTTTACTTTAAATTAATTTATATAAAATGACATTATTATTCCCATGTGGCTACATGGGGTCTCAAATTCAATCCCTGGACGCCCATGGTCAGCTATGTATCAGACAATAGGATTAGGACTCATGTTAGGGTATTTTAATATTATTATAATATTACATTTTACCCTTATTTTTTATATTTATCCTTTAATAACGGAAAAAAATATTTACTTAAGTAAATATTTAAAATGTATAAAAATAAAATTCACTTATTTACACAATCTAGACCAACTAATTCCAAATATGGAATCCATTTTTCCAAATTAAAAACATATAAGTGGCTGAAAGTAATTTAATATTAATTACCACTGGAAAAACAAAAAGCGTGTTTTTAAGAAATAATAATTATCAAAAGACTAACACTTGTTTATGTACATTTTAAATGTGAAATTACATGAAATTAGAAAAATGAGAATAAATTGAAAAAATATAATCTAGTTATACTTTAAAACCACTCAAATTTATAATTTACAACTATAAATTATTTTGATTAAATAATATGTTTTTAATTAAAATTTAGTATTTTTCACTATTCATAAAATTATGAAAGTTATCATATAAGTGCAGAAAAGTTACCCTAAGCTAAATTCGATATTCTAAATAAAAAAATGAAGTCCATTTTGAAAGATAAAATTTATAAAATTTCAAAAAGTGGGTATTACTATTTATAATGGCTACTTTGATTGGTCGCGGTGTGTTAGAATCTCAAAGTTGCATACAATGAAAGCTATTGCATTATTCAAAGGGAAAAGTACCGTGGAAGCTTGGTGTTTTACAAAAATAATCAATTTAAAAAATTAAATAGAACAATAAATTTAATTAAAGAAAAATAAATCCCTTATGTCACCCTCCAACACCAGCTATATAAACAACCCATGGGATCCATCACCAAGTCTCCAAAATATTGTGAACCACTAATAACCATAACCAAATCAAGGAAATATCAATTTGGATAAATCTACTATATAATTTAACATAAAAACTAACCTTCCATATCAAATATCCCAAGTGCCTCAAGGTCACACACCATTCAAAATTGTATCCCATTCAGATACTCAAAGATTGAACATGAAAATCCACTTGGTTAATGAACACCATGTGATGTGTTTAAGATGTAAGATCAATGCCACAATAGGTAATAACTATAGTGTTTATTCATTTAATATCCAAAATAAACTAAAAATTCTATTTTTGAAATAGATATGAAAAATATGGTTTTATTCTTATAAAAAAACCAACCATCATCTTTTCAGGACACATTTATTTAAAACCAGAAATTCTATTAAACAATTATTTTGAATCCTTTATTGACCTATATTATTTTGAATTTAAATTAATATGGTGAATTATAATTCATTTCCCTATCCTATGTCTCATTTATTAATGAAAATTATTTAAAAATCCTTTTTCAATAAATAACACATGTAAACCATCAATTTTTTAATTCCTTTAATTTATAACATAAAAAATGGCACAATGATGGAAAACTAGATTAATGAAATGATACAATGATAGAAGAAATACATAAAACAATGATAAATAATAGAAAAAGTGTAGTTTAATTAAATAGTAATTAGAAATAATGGAAATAATAAATTAACACAACATCATTTATAAAAGTGAGAGTGGTCCCTAAATAGTATATATCATTACAAGAATCATCCATGACACATGGGTAAGAGATTTGACCTATAGACTCCAAATAAAACTGAATATCTCATGGAAAAATATCCATCCAGGTTTTATAAACATATAATACATCCGAAGACTCTCGAGCACACTGAAAATGACCCCTAGCTAGTATATCAACTAAGCTATAGCAGGACCCATCTATTTACCTGCCTAAAATTGGTGTCCCATATTCCAAACACATAAAATACACATAATAATCATTCTTCACATCATCAATAAAAACCCACAATCATGAATGAAATTTGAAACCATTCCTCCTTTAGAAATCTACTTATAAAGATTACTTGCAAATAGAATATTTTTCATGAGGCTATTTGTCAAAATATTTAACAAGATAAAACCATATTTTAAATAAATAAAAACCATTTATAAACACCTCTTTGAAAATAAATTTTAATAAAAATTATATATAAATTTTAAATGTCAAAGATTCTCATTTTTATGTAATTATATTAATATGAAAATATATAGACATACAAATTTATCAATGTAAATATAGAAATATTATTACATGGAGATATATATATAAACATCTATTTGTAAAAACTAATCATAATATAAAAAATTCTCACCATCAATTATAGGTGAATGACACATGGGTGAAAGAAATAAATATAATAATATTCCTGAATATAATAAATCAAAACAATTTCACCTCATGATGTAACACATCAACTAAGAAAATGAAAAAAACAATCCCAAATAACTTTGGAACACATAATTACTTTTGGAAGAGAATCTCAAATGATTTATTTTCCAAAAAAGAAAAAAAAAATTATTCTCTAAAATATGATTAAAATAGGGTAAAGTGCCTAAAAACACATTTAGAAATCAATTTAATCAACATTAAACCCTCTAGTAATATTATTTTCTAAATCCATTTAAAACTAATAAAATTAACAAATTTAAAAGAATATAATTTGAACAACCATACATATATGGTATATTAATGAAAATCAAAAGCATGAAACACCTACAAAGGGAAAGTACAAATGTTTTTAATCCCTCGATAATGGAGGGAAAAGGATTAAATAACCCATTACACACCCTAGAAACATAATACATACGATTTTAGAACAAAAAATCAATATGGGGTTTATAGGGCCTATATAGTTAGAGGGAGGGGAGAAAAATTGAGGAATAAGAAGAAGAGGGAGTATGGGAATGGATTAGGGCACTTACATAGAGCAAATACCACTGAAATCTAAAGTGAAAGGGAAACTAATTGATGGAATAAGTGAGGAGATAAGTGAAATTGGATAATTTGGTCACATAAAATAATTGGGGGAGATGAAGAGGGGTGGGTTTTTATTTTTGGTTAAATAGGAGGGAGGTATTGTTGTGTAGTTTTCAATTTTTTTTCTAGTGGGATAGAACCTCGAAACATCACCCAATGATTGTGGAAAATGAAAACATCAATACGCACATCCATGGATCAACCTATGATCGGTGTCATGTAGAACCTTTATAGGGATAAAACATAATTCATATCATGGAACACCACCTGATGAGGAAACAATTTGGTATATGGTGTGAAGAGTTTGGATGTGGTTGAGATAGGTGTTTTTGGACCCCAAGCTTCCATGTTGTTATTAATTTTACAATGATGTAAAGACTTCCCCGACATCATCCTCAAAATGTAATATAACTGGATGGGGTGTAGTGACCTATTATTTCCCCCATATAATAGAATCAACACTCCCAAAATCTTTAAAGTAAAAGAAATTAAGTGACTTAATTTACACAATCATTTTAATAAAACCAATGACCCAAAAGGTGTAACGACTCTCCCCAACATAATAATCATTACCCATAGAAATCAACCGAACATTAGCAGGATAACTAAATAATAATATTAATATATAGAAAGGAAAATATTAAAAATGATATTTGAGATACCAAAATCAAATTTAGCCCAATTCCATAAAAGCATCTCTAAAATTCACATAATCTAAAAATAATCAAGAAACAACTCGCACACGACTTCTAATAGAGAAATCAATATATGGGGACCAAAATGGGTATCAAAACATTTAAAAACTTATATGTTATTTTGTATTAATATAACAATTTATTCCCAAAATGACATTGAAAAAGATGAATTTAACCCCAAGGAAGAAGAACATATCCAAAACATCTAACCACAAATGTTTCCTCAATTTTTAGAAACTAGAAGATCCTCTAAAAATAGAATAGACTTAGAATAAACTAAATAAAAGAATGTAATTAAAAATAGTTAATGTGAAGGTTGAATAGGTTGTTTAAAATTTTAACTAAACTTCCCCCAGAGGAAATTATATCCATAATAAGACTCTACAATCCCAAAATAATAATGTTCACACAATCCATAAGCAGGAACACAATTGAGGAAGGAAATAAATATAAACACAATTATTCAAAAAACATGGGTTCAAATTCATTGCCATTAATAAAAAAGAGGTAACCTAGCTCTTCATAAATATGAACATGATAATGGTGATCGTGTCAACTCAAATGGATACCAATTAGTGTATAATATCAATTTGTTCAACATCCATCATAGGTACCCACATTACAAACAAGTTCTTCCCCTATTCTTAGGGAAATGAATTCATGAATTTTTGACCATATACAGACAAAAAATATGAAGGAACTATAATTTCTAATTTCACATATGAAAATAAAAAATATATAATACCATAGAAAGGCCTACGGTCTAATGATGTACCCCAGATAAGAATTACCATCTTGACCATTTGGCTAAATACCCCTAAAATAGGTGATCACCAAAAAAATATAATGCTAAATATTAATTTTGGGAGAATACTCAAAATAACATAATTATTAAAAATATCCAATAAATTAAATTAATTGTTAATTATACTCCCATAAAAAATTAAATATCAATACGAAATAATAGCTTCAAGGGAATCAACTAAGAAAAGCATCGAAAAGATCCACAATATTAAAAAACAATCCCTTTTTACACAATTATAAACCATAAATTCAAACATTGAAATTTGAATTCCCATTTTAAAAATTGTTTTTTAAAATGCTTCAAAAACCTCATACATGAATGTTTAAATAAAAAAGATTATTTAAATCCCCTTTCAAACATCACACGCTCCTTATAAAAAACATTTTTAAATCCCCAAACACATATCTCATTGTAATTCATTTTTAAAATCTATATAATAGTCTAAAGTAAAATTCTATTATTAAAAATATTTTTTTTTCAAAAACAATTTCCTACACAACCCATTCATAAAATAGTTTCCAAATAAAAAACCATACTTGGAAAATTTAAGATCACCCCACCTTTAAACCCCAAATATCGCACATTAAATCGATTTTAAATCCTTACTTATTAGTTTTAAAATATCTAAAATTTTATTGAAAATCAATTTAATATATAAATATCTCTATTAAAACATAAAAAAATTTAAATTACTGAACATCATACAACTTAATCTCGTATAAGTGGGATTAGTGATGATGTATATATTTTCTGTATGGCTTATATTACTATATAATAGTCATAAAACTGTACCAAATTGTAATATCAATCCATATACAAAGCATCCAAATTAGTTACTAATCCATGTGAGCGCACCGTGTACCACCTTCACAACTATTGTTATCCTAAAACAAAATAAATCCATCAATTATCCCATATAATATCAATATAATTCAAAAAACCGTGAAAATAAAACATAGCAAATACAAATTGAATACCAAGAATCAAACCCCAACGTTTCATAGAGACTTGAGTTTTATAATGAGTATGAATTAATGAAACTCTTACTTCTTCAACCTAGAAAGTTCCTAAAGTACAACCTACATCTACCAAACATACCAAATAAAAAATTTATTTTAAAACACTTTAATTTTATGAAAAATAAGATACTATACAATTTTAAATAAACCAGACTGATATTCCACCAAAAATGGACCCCGAACCCATCCAAACCTGATCCTAGGGTTGTCCCCGATTCCTAAAATTGATGATAAGAATAATAGGCATAAAATTAAGTCATTGGAAAAGATTTTATCCAACTAAATAATAGTTAATAAGGGGCATAATTTCAAAATAAATTCTAGCATGACCCATATGTATGTTGGACATCCATTCCAGAAAAATAAGTAGTTTTAAACAATAACCAAATAGAATAATATATATATAAAATTCAAAATAAATCCCGTACATCTCCATCCAATTACCAATACATAAAAAATCTATAAGATCTATAATACAGTATCTACATACATAGTGGGTCACCAATAATCATAAATGAAAACAAGAATGGATTATTTGTACAAAACTAAAACATTACTTAAAATAATCACTCACATACTTGATCAAACATCCCATGTGATTTGATTTCACAATTCATCCAAAATATGATCCCAATCCATTTTCAAAGATAAAAACTACAAATACTATCATCCTAGAAACATTGGCCAATGTTAGTAGGGTGTGAGATAAAAATTCCAATAGATAATCAATAAATAGTTCATGATTTTATTTTCCAAATTAAAAAATTATAATTAGAAATACAAGTAGAAAATATATTTCTTATTATTTTCTAAAAAACCAACAAATATATTTTCTTGAATCCAGTCATTAAAAACCAAAAAAAATTTAATTGGTTTTTAAATATTTCTCAATACATTAATTTTTTTAATGAAATTGAAGCAATAACTTGAATTTAATATCCTTAAACTACATATTATTGATTAAGAATACACATATAGCAATTCATTTTCAATAAACCAATCCATATATAAATACATTTATAAATTCCATTTTAGATCACTTTAAAAATATAATTATGAAGGAAACTAAGAATAATGAAATGAGATGATGAAATAAGAAATAAAAAAAAACAATAAAAAAATGGCTAAATGAACCATAGGTACATAATAAAGACTAATACTTACCACAATCAAACTACAAAACATAATACATAAAATTCAATGTTGTAACTAAATAATGTATAACATCAAAAAAATAATCCCTGAAAAATAAATAGGATCTATGACATATAAGATCGAAAGTTATCGAACTCACTTATGAAACACTAAGGGTCTATGTGAACTAAAAATAACAAAATTTAAGTCTCCTTAGGACACTATAAATGAGACCAAGATATTAACTAAAATAATCTAGAGAAACAACCATCTTATTAAACACTTACCTACAATAAATTATGTTATAACAACAAAACATAATTTTTTTTATCATTCTACCCATAATCAATAATATTCCAAAATAAAGAAAACAATTTAAAACCATATCTCCATTCAAAAACCACTTTGATATATTACTTTTAAATCAATAAATTTTATAATTTCAATTTACAAATAATTATTAATCTCCAACCAATTTTTACATGGGAAAAAATCATTTTGGAACCCATCATTGAAAAAATGTTAAAAAATATAGCATAAAAATCATGAGTAAAATTTAAAGCTTCATATTTCATGTCATTTTAACAATATGCACTTATATACACATATCAATTTTTAAATGTTAAAATTTAAATATTCTCCGGTTGATATGTACAGATATTGATATATATATATATACACCCACACATATGCGTAAAAACACAAAAAATGTTATAAAACATTTCTAATATCAATCATAGTAGAATGACATAAGGATGAAACAAAAAACATAACAAAATTACCAATGAATAAAAATTACAAATATTTCACCCCCTGAACTCAAAAATACAATATGAAAATTCATAAAAAATATCACAAAAATTTAAACATAAAATTATTATATGAAAAATATCTTTAAAATTTTACTAGTCAAAACATAATTTATTTTCATAGTGAAAACAGAAAAAATAGAAATGTTCCTATGATCCCATTTGGAAATAAATTGGATGTAATTGAAAAAATAATATAATTATTTTATAAATTCGATTGAACCCAATAACATATATAAATTTTAAGAAATACAATTTGAAACACCATGTATTAAGTTGTATATTATGGAGATCCATATGTTTTGAAACCACTCCCTAGGGAAATCACATATGATATGTATACTTTAATAATATAGAGAAAATTTCTTGAGGAACTGGTCACACAGACATGAAAATAATGGAATACAATTTTATAACTAAAACCCCGCTCGTGGTCTATCTGAGGAACACACAATAGGATAGAGGGAAAAATAATCAAGGAATACTAATAAATGATATGGAGGAGAAGGGAGAGGATCACTTACCTATATGGAATCAAAATGAAATCATATCATGATGGTTAAAAATTAATGGAGTAAGAGAAGAGTTGAGAGGTTTGGGATCCTTTGGTCACATGATTTGAGGGGGGGGGGTAGACATGATTGTTGGAAAATAAGAGGTATGATTGATTTTTTAGTCGTTTATTTTTTCTTGTTTGACATAACCTTATTGCATATCCATTGGGGCTTGGAATGAGGATGCCTTATTAGTCACCTCCACATCATAGAATGAGATCTGTGACATGGAGCACTTCCACGAGACATTGTCACAGGCTCAATCCCAAAACAACAACTTAAACAATGTCTCTCTGAGATATGGTCTTGATGGTCAATATATGATAATGATTGTGATTTATTAACCATATTACAGAGTTCCTCCTATTACTCTTGTTCCTAAGCATGGATATCATCCACATGTTTGGGATGATCAAAATGAAGGTGCTCATCACACTTCATCCCATCAAAGTGGAGGTCCACCCCACTCTCTGAGTAAACATGAAGTTCTTCACCTTATTCCATTAGATCAAATAAAAGATCCACCTTACTATGTCAACAACCCAAGATCATGGAGATTTATAATATTGCTTGATGGATGACAGTCATCCTATAGATCCACATATGAGTTCCACTTCCCTCACACATGAGGCATTGGTTAGAACCCATCCTTACAAGGGTGTCATTATGTGATTAGCACTGACCTCAAGAGATGGCATAGCATGTAGTGAGAAGTCGACTCATGCAGTGGATCCTCCGATGGTTACACCACCACCACTAAAATCTACATCAGTTCCACCTCTAGATTCCCACTATGCACTGATAGAATTCTGAAAAAACCAATATAGTGTCTCTACTTATGAACAAGGAATATTATGGTAAACTGTATCCATTGGCCAGCTTTTAAGCATGTTCTAGCCAAGTGTGACCCCCCAACTTTGACATCTTAGAGTCCCTTACCCCAGATGAAGTTACACACTTTCTATAAACCATCTGGATGGTGCATTATCACATATGAGGTAATAGGTTTTTCTGTTAAAGAATCCATGAGAATTTTGACATCATAGATAATTAATTATAAATGGTTGATTTGGAATCATTCCTAATGTCTCTGCATTACCTAGCTATCACTAGACCCTCTGATAGAGACGGGTCCAGAGCGTTATAGTTCTATGAAGAATCATTGAAGAGGAATACCTGAATATGAAAATCCAGGGATGGGGAAAATATGCCTCTCTTCACATTATTCCTATCCCATGACATCCTGACTTTCCCTATGATATTAAGGATTCCCCGCCAGTTTTTGTTATTTTTAATATGATCGATTTGTACAAGGATGGGTGTTGAAAACATAGGATTTGATAAATAATGTCCTAAGAATTAGCCCATAGGTAGTGAAGATTCACGTAGACCCTTATATTGGAATCCTAATTCACTTGAAGAGGAACGTACTCAACAATGGAGACCCCTCTATATCATTTCTCAACATCCCGGATACCAACAATGGTAATGTACAGATTGTGATATCTAATCCCTCTGATCCCTGTGATTTTTCATAGAATAAATAGGTTGATCCTTCAATGGATTCCATTAAATAGAAGATTAAATATTACAAGAATATTATTGATGATATATTCAATGATAGGATCCAATATTATAGAACTCATGGACAGGATGACATCCCTCCTCCAATGGGGTAGTTTGGGAAGCCGCAAGTCATCGACGGCTAGTTACCCACGGGTGATCTAAAAAATCCAAAAAATCTAGATGGTAAAAAGATATAGGTTTTAAAAAAACAACCATGATGCACGTCCCCACATCCTACCAGGTGATATGATAATCTCTATTGAGAACCAGATTAAGCTAATACACAAGCATCCACATGAGACGTTGAGGAAACCTATCATATTGATGATCCTGTCAGTGCACCAGTGTTCATGAATCCTTGTAATGATAGGAAACCCCTCTAAAACTAGATTCCCTCTATCATTTCTCTCCTCGGAAACCTTATAAGAGCGACTGATTGTTACCCCAACTGATGAAATGTCATATCTGGAAGGGGTGAACAACATGCGATCACCCCTATATTTTTGGAATCCTACATTTGTTCACTTAAAATTTATGGGTGACCTGCTGTAGCATATATCCAACTAAATCTCAATGTGAGGGACCCATTTTGGGGACTCTGAATAATCAATAATCAGAAATCATCCAATATTTTTTTAGACATTAGAATGACCTATGTTCATCTTGTAAAACTAGTTATCCATTTGGTCCATCACTTGTTGGGAAAAACTCTATATGAAATTTCTCTTCTTGTTCATTTCCACTACGCACAAGACAAGCATTGAAAACCCATTCATGTTGAATAAATTTCAAGATGAGAACATCAAAAATATTATTTCTAGATTTAATTCCCTCATATATTCATTCGATATGACACTGCCCTAAAAACATTTTTTTTATGATGTGTATGAGGAATGTCAAAAACAAATCAATCCCTTCCCTCATCATTCATAATTCCCTATGTGGATTCCAGAATCTCAGTGATAAAGAAAATATCCTAGAGGAATCGTTGTAGAATCCATGAATGAATTTATATTCCCTCTTACCACTCTTACTTGTAGTAATGATAAGGTATAGACTATGACTACAGTATAGGTAGTGGATCGAGATCACTAGAGTTGTTGCTTGATGAGCCTCACCCAACGTAGCCTCACAGTGTAGAATAGACTCACCAGGATTATGAACACCTAGCGCAGAACTAGTAGGAACTACCTCATCATGAAATGCCACCAAGGTGGGAGAATTTGGCTCTGAAACCTCCACAAGATCCAGACCCTCATCAGATAAATGATCCTATATCTCCCTTACTGTAAAGGTCAAATCAGACCTACTCCTTCAAATAATAATAGGTCCCTAGTAACATTCAATGTGCCTTCGAATTGGGGGTTATGAAGATTCTAGATTATTGGAAGACCCTTGAAGTGGAGCTCACTGATCTTATTTACTACATCCCTTCCTATAGGATCCTTTGATATACTATTAACAAATGATATGTGCTCAAGGATTGGAATCAAGACCAAGTGGACAACAATGTGGTCAATTTGGGACACATACCGACAATGGTGTCACACATCTCAACCGATCCCAACAACATCAATGTGGGTTCTGGAGAATGGATGTTGGATTCCAATCACAGGACTCATAATTAAAATTGTTGGTTGGTTTTAGGGCTGTCCATCATTCCAAAAGTGTCATCTGCACCCGTTCATGTTGGCCTAATCCTCTTGAATTCACCATTCCTTCTCTAGATACTACCTCTGCATCCACCTAGCAGCCTTACACATCTCAAAATAGTAGATTATTATAGAGAAAGCAAAATCGATGCCCAAAAATGGTGTTGAACCCATCTCATACCTTTGGTGACTTCATGTATCCATAGATGATAATCACACCTAGAGTTAACCCATTAATGGAATACCCCTCCTCTTATGATGAACAAGAGTTTTATTCCATGAAAAACATTGAGCTGGTGGATCCCTTCACTATCCCTAATTATGAGGAATGATTGGAATGCTCTCCGAGTGCCTTTCACCAACACCAAGTGGTCAAAGGTATGAAAACCGATAAAGTGATAAAATTCATAATGTAAAAGCTACCAAAACGTGACAACAATTTATATGAAAGGCTCAACTGAAATATTCCTCTATCCCAATCCGATGGACTCATCTCTATTTCTAAACTTGTTCCCTGATTAGGATGAACTATCATGAACACTAAATGATCAACCATTTCTAGCTAAATCTATGTCTAATCTACCCAAATGTATGTAATTAGTGGTTATAAGGGAGTTTCTTTAAGAGTAGAGGGATATTTATAAATAAATACACAATCCAAATGTTCAGCCGGTAGTGCTCGTCATGCATCAAACCAAATAGAAACCCATATAGGATGAAATGTTATTTTGACATGGTCATATGATGTAATCAAGTACCTCACCAATGTTACTGTAATTATATCAATTCTCGACCCCCTCTACCTATCATAAGTGATGTGTGTGGGACTCATAAATGCATTAAAAACTCAATTTCAGTTTTAAATATATGTACTGACCATTGATAACATATATATAAAGGAGTTCGATCATGAAGGATGCCAATCCATCATCTAATTCTTATAAGAGGATGAGGGATACCAATTTTAGGGGAATATCCTACCATTGTACATCACCATCCATCTCAACGACATGTTGTCTGTTGTTGTCTGTTGTTGTCTGGTGGAAAAATGTTCTAGAATCAATTTCACCCTAATCTGAACTCTCGACTGGATCGGTATGACATAAGAATATTTGAATTTATCTGATGACTAGGTGGAAGAATACATTTGAAGCCATATTTTGGTGGTTTGGTATAAAACATAGAATATATGGTTTTATTAGAGGATAAATCCTACAAAACAATGACATAAAGAAATCATATCCTTCATCATGTAGTAGTTCCCTTCTTGTTTCAACAATTCCCCATGTACTGACTCAATGGTCAGTTAGGCATGATCTAATGTAATAAATCTCATTTAAACTCCAATGAAGCCTGATATATGTATGTTAGATATTATAATTGGAAGGAAAATTAGGACTAGTCTAACGATTTTGATCACACCAGCTTTGCAGATAGCTCATGGAGAGATTTGGATGATGCTTTAAACCTCCCAATTCACTAATTTGAGGCTCTTTTGTCGATCCGAGAAAAATTCTTTATCACTTCCATGAGGAAGAGATATCACATGAATTGATACAGGGAACATAAGAAAACTATATAATATTACTACAATGTTCCAACTCAGCTGATACTAGAACCCCCATTCCATTCTAAGGTATAGATATGTTCTTCTTATTGCTATAAGTGTACACCACACTCATCTATTTTTCCATGCCATATTTAATCGAAAAAAACTGACCCACCACTATTTCTTTGAGATCCTACATGGACCCCTTGGTTAGAGGCATGGTGGAATTTTTATGAAGGCACATGTCTTAATAGATTCAACATATCATTAGTCTTCTAGTGAGGATTCCACATCCACATAAGTAGAAACTATAGTTTCCCATGTATCAGTAATCCTCATTAAACCATATTCTCCTACTAATTCCACTATATCATATGATGAGATGGATCACAAAAATTCTCAAACCACATTTTATGAGGTAATATCCACCACCATTGAGGAGTTGAGTCAAGTGAGCCATGGTGTTGAGGTAGACCCTAGGACAACGCTGATGAGTGCAGCTATGCCTCTGGATGAAAAGTACCTGTACATGGACTTCCTGAAGCAAAATCATGATATTTTCATATGTAGTTACGATGAAATTTGAGGAAAAGACCCCTAGGAAACCATCCCTATCATGGTCTCCTAGTAATTAATCATAGGTTAAAGAATCCTCCCTAATAATTTCACCCCTCTCATTGGGCCATAGATGAGGTTGAACGTGATTATCTTATCAAATAAAACTACATTAAGGAAGATTAGGACCCTATGTGGCTAGAAAATATCATCCTAGATAGGAATAAGAACAACCTAATAATTTTTTTATTCACTTTTGGGATCTCAACCACCATTTCCCAACATATGACATTCCCCTCCAAAGGAAAGAGTTACTGATTGTTGCTAGAGATGGATTCCAGAACCTATCCTTCATTTATGAATATTATGGATATAACCAAATCTGTATGGACCCTAAATATAGAGATTCAACCACCTTCATGGTTTCACATGGTATTTTCTTCTATTAGGGGATACCCTTTAGTATGTGGAATGAGACATCCTCTAAATAGTGATCCATGCACCAAATCATTAAACCAATAATCGGGGAACTAGTGTAATTATACATGGTTTATTCTTTTATCAAATCCCACCAGCGTCATGATTATCATAGGGATCTTGAAAAGGTGTTAAACATCATTGTATCTCATCATCTGAAGATGAAAACCTTAAAGTGATCCTTAGGTGTTAGATCGAAGAATTTCTTCATCTTTATTGTTGGATATAGAGGCATCAAAATTGACCAACAGAGGATCATGGTCATATGCTAAATTCCACCTCTAAGAAACCTATTGGATCTCAGAGTTCTTGAAGGCCACTTAGCCAACAAACTCCAATTCTACATGAATTTTGTTTTTTATGTGTAATACATTTCGAAGGAAATGAATTAAGTCACATTCTACCAATGGAATAAATATTCTCTTACTTATTTGTACAAAATCATGATGTATTTATTGTAGCCTCTGATCCTGGGGAAACTCATCTCATGGAAGACTCCATTCCTTAATGTGACTTCCCTGATCTGATCCCTCAAATCACATCTCACAGAGAAGAACAACAAAAAGATATATAATATTTTATACTACCCAAGTCACAAGATCCAAAAAAAAATTATAGATACTCTCACATCAAGAAGAGCTTCCTCACGATATTTTTTATTGTGAAGAAGTTGTGGAACTATTTCTATAGCATCATGAGATATAGCTAGAATACCATGTGAATCTACTATATTATATTCCAAATCACATGATGTTTATAGTTCATTTGGAATGTTGGGAAGTGATCCCAAAATAGTTAAACACCATGTTTTTATAGAACAAATTTGTCAATGGTCAAGCATTATATTAATTTTTGGATTCCCATCAAACTCAAGAAGAGAAACCTATGGATGTTGGTTTCTCATATGAGGCAATCCTCTTTGTAGATTAGGATGTTCTATTCTGGTATTTTCATTTTGATGGTGCCTCCCAGATTCCAATAGGTAGAAGGATCAATGATCCCATTATCAGTAGGATGGGCCTAGGGATCTTCTTCATTACGCCTTCATAGGTTATCATGTCATTCAAATTCATGATACCAGAGGGGTGCACCAACAATGAGACAGAGTATCAGTCTCTCATTACTGGTCTAGAGCTGGGCCTTGAAATTAATGTCCTCCATTTTCATGTGAAGGGATACGAAGAGTTATTAATCAAGAAGATCAATGGTAATTTTGATCTTATAATGACGGAAATCATTCCAATATATGAATTTACTAATTAGTTAATATCACTGTTCCCTTCTCAGTCAGAGATGAATCTCATTTCCCCTTCATAGAAGGGTCGAGCCGAAGACCTGGCTCACTTAACCACACATCATGTTATTCAAGACCAAGAATACATGTTCCTCCAAGGGGAACAAAAAAGGGTTATTTCTCTCGTCATCCCATATGAAAATCAAAATCAATTAGTAAACCACCAGACTAATGATACCTCTACATAGAGACCATCAGATCCCACTTCACTAGATGAAGCCTATTATTGGAAGACTCTGTTTTCCTAGTATCTCCATCACAACATCCTCCTACCATACATATTTGAACATGATACAATATATTATTTTGCAGTGGATTCCAACCTACATAGTGCGCCCGGCATTATGAAACTATACAAAAACATTTTTTGATGGAATTATTCTCTATTTAATTCAAGGTGATGAGGTCTCATAGGTTATATTGGGAGTTCACTCCAGATCCAATGGTGATCATTCGACATGATTGATGTTGTCCCAATAGATTCAAAGGATGAGATACTTCTTGCCTAGCATGGTCCCTGAATGCAATGAGATTTCAAATAGGTTCCTCATGTGTAAGAATCATGCCAATTTTTTTATTGACCACTGGAGACCCACTATACAAACAAGTATTCTTATCCCTTTTCAGTATGGGGAATCAATGTTGTTGGCCCATATCATCCAATGATAGCTCACCGGTTCAGGTTCATTTTTACCATGATAGATTTATTCTCCATGTGGGTGGAACGGATCTGCACTCCACTATGAATTTAATGTCTTGATCAATGGCTGAATTCGTTGTATCCCTAAGGATTCACCAACTCATAGTCCCTTATGATATTCCCATTGAAAACCACACCAAATTCTGATTTTGTATGCTAATGAAGTTGTATTCCAAGTACAGCATCCATACAGACCATACATCCCACGACCATGTGAAGGAGAATTGATAGATCAATGTGTTAAAAACCCTCTCTATTATTCTATTGAATACGGTGGGCCAAAATAAAAATAGTTGGTCAGAGAAGCTCCATAATGATCTATGATCTTATCATGAAATGTCTTGTAATTCAACCCATGTGACTCCATATTTCTTAATTTATAACATAAATGTAGTCCGTCCCCTGGAGAACCAGTTTCCATTACTCGGAACAACTGTCTATAAAAGGAAAACACCATAAAAATAGAATAATTCAATCTGGCTGAGCTGTAATCCCCTAAAGAGAACATTTATCTGACCTTGCACAATCTATGAAGGAACCTGAACAAGAGAGAATGTGTGTTCAATAAGAAATTTTTCCTTAAATTATTCCACCAATGTTCTAGGGTACTATATATCTGAATGTTGATGATACCCGAAATTAATACACCAAAGTTGGAGCCTGAATGGGAAGGAACATAAATCATTCAAAAGTTATATCGAAATGGCCTATATTATTTGATCACCATGGATATGTAGCACATCACTAGTGAATACAATTCCTAGTTTTTCAAGAAGTAATTTTAATTAAATAATAACATTATTGTCCCAATTCATGGACATTAAACTAAGAACCATATAGTATGATTTATATGATTTTAAATTGCATATACATAGTCCAAGAATCCTGAATGTAAAATATATATGAGTCCTCCTTAAGAATTTTTTGTGTGGTGATAGGACTCATAGGTCTTCATTGATGTCAGTATTTTCATGATTCCAAAATACTTATATCAACTTTTTTGGCCTCCTATTATTTTATGAGATCTAAGACCTTAAACTAGAAGTTTTCATCCCAAGAACATGAAATTAAATTGGATGTCTATGTCCAAGAATCATGACATTAAATGGTTTGCATGTGTTCATCATGAGTGTTTAGTGTGTCATGGGTCTCCACTTTCCTCATTTAAATTGGGTTATATTTTTTGTTCTATTCCCACAACACATGAAAGTATCCCCCTATTGTCCCTATAACATGATGTTAATCAATGATTCTAATACCCTATATGCAAGATGAAAAAAATTCATTACATCATTTTCATAGTCACATAATGATAAACTTTGTAACAACCATCATCACGGATGCATGATGATAAAAATTACAACATCATAATGTTCACACATGAAAAGAAATTTCCGCAGATTTGGACATCTACCAGGCCACAATCATGAACTATGTGATGCTTTATTCCCATCTTTATGGTATATATAGAAACACATGTGTTTTCTATCCTGGTCCATCAATTGAAAAAAATAATCCCAAAAAATTCCCCTGCCATATGTATGAGTACAAACTATATCCGGATATATTCATAAATAATTATGTCTGGCATGATTCTCATTCCATTGAAATATATAGTAACCCCTATATCACTAATATTTTTCCCAACAACAACGTTTCTATTCATTCATGATAGTTCAACTACAAACTTAACACATGATGTTAAATTAAACGACAAATGTCATCAAATCATGACTTTAAACTACGTGGTTACTCAAGAACTACTTTGGATTGATTCATATATTTATGAGATATATAGTGATTCCTAAACATTTGTTTTCTGGGCCTAGCTACAAATTTATCAAACCCTTTTCCCCTATGGCCTCAGTTATAGTCCAGAAAAAAGATTTAAACTATATATACAGTATTTAATAATATAATAGTGGTATGAGAGAATCCCTTGATTCATTCATGTTTGGTTATTCCTCTACCATTCCAAAAAACACACTATACATTGACCTTTTCCCATTGAACATGTCGTTAATTTAAAATATTCCATCATATGGACATGACTTTATGACATTAAACTATGCAAAACCAATGATAAGATCACTTCATGTGGTGTAAAGCCTCATCATCTCATTCATGTTAGGATTCAAATCCCATAATACCAGAATATATTTGAATTCCCCTTTCTCCCATACTATAATAATTACTTCCCTAAACTGTTTGCAACAAGGCCAATAATTATGACTTTTAACTATTTTCATCCCCTATAGTATTATTTGAACAACTTTAAACTACATAGCCTACCATCCTCAATGGATGATGTCAAACTAGAACCAGGATACCTAATCCCCCCCAGAGTGGGTCACCCACTAGTGATTGTATCTTAGTACAATGTGTTCCAGACCTATGTGTCTCTTGATTCCCATCGTTTGGGATATGTAGTGACACCCATACATTATGATTTGGGAGTAGTTATAAATCAATTAATCCTTCATCTATTTGGGAATAATTGTTGTCTAAACATTATGACCATAAACTATATGATTTTTTCATAAGGTTTGTATGAACCACACAATACTAATTGGCCCCATTCGCATTATCTTATTCTCCATTTATCAGTTAATGTATTTTTTGGTCTGGAGTTCTATTATCTATGAAATCCAAACAAACCCCCTAAATTTGACAGTATCTCACCATTTTCCTCACCTACAATTCTGGACCAATGCCCTAATTAATATATGATAAAAATTTAGTGTCCAGTGTTTCCAAATATGGTCAATATTTAATCTCACATTTTTACGTCGCATTTTTGACTGACATGGGAATTGTACCTATGTTTAGAACATTGTAAAAAATTGATTCCTACCTTTCAGTCACCCATGATACAGATATTGTAAGACTAAACCTACCTATTTCTCATTTCATTTTATTTTAGTGGGATTCCCTTACCCTTGGAGTCACCATTATTGTGTGCTTCTACCTATTGGGAACACACCTTTTGTTCCATGTTTCCCATGCGGAGAATGTATCGTGTAGTAATATGAGTTATGGTTAGATGTGTACTGGCATGGTTAAGCCGCAAAAGGGACCCTTGTTCAAAACACGATGACCTTAAACTAAGATCATGTAATCCAATCGTCTTGAATTTAGTTTATGTGTGATCCTTCCAGGGAAAGTGTGTGGTTTGAAAACATACCCCTTCCCCTCATTCATGCTTGGATTTTCACTCTTCCACCACACATAATCCTATTCTGTGAAGAATCCTCCCCTAGACCCAAGATCGATGACCATAAACTAAGTCGATTGTGTATGTGGAACACAACTTGGAACTGTTTTAGTTATTTTAAGAAATAAAACCTTAAAATATGTGCAGAGAACTAGTTACATGACATTACAATGTGAAGTTTCTTGATCACATGACTTTAAATTGAACCTTGCATCATCCTCACCATATGATGATAAATTGTGGGCCTAAAGGACTCATTGTACATTGTAAAACTGCAAGGAATTTCGGGCTCTCAAAAAAAAGTGGATCTGTCATCCATTAATAGTCACCTACCACATCATTAATATTTCTAGATACTAATCGACATATGGGATGATTCTCCCTTGGAAAATTGTCTGACCGTTGGTCAGAACAATACGCTTACACCAATGTTCTCTATATAACAGTGTCATAATCCCAATAATATTGGAATCCACTATAACATTGAACAAGTCTGTTTCCATCTTTTAAAATCTTCTTTTTTTTTATTTTAATTCTCTTCCACACCTGAAGTGACTCTTTAAAAACATAGTCTCATACTACTTTGGCTCACATCCTATACCAGGCCAATGTTCAGGAAGAAATTAGATGATATGATGAGACAGGTCTCATGTTTTGATCATAGTTAGGAGTGGATCGTTTCTTTTCATTCACCATTCTTGAATAACTATATGGATTATATGTTTCAAAAAATGATCAGCTGTTATCTTGTATCACCATGCAACACTCTTTGATTTTTGAATTAGTGAATAGAGATTAAAATGTATCATTCACATATCTTCATAGAGATTCAAACACCCACAATGTTATCCCATTCGTACACTTGTGCAATCTGGGAAAAATAAATTTGGCTATTATAAGAGAACTATTTTCCAGACATATCCTATCTCATGCATTACACTCTCTCTAGATAGTCAGTAGTAAAAATCCCTAAAATTTGACAATTAGTTGGATTTCTCCTCAAAGTGAGAAATAATGTGGTTTTCCCTTGTTTTTCACACCTGGCATGACCCACATGGGATTTGGGATTGATTATTACTTTTCTATAAAGTAAGATCGCAGAATGATAATTAAATTTGTAAAAATATATGAATCAATGGAAATAATAATGTTTCCAAACAAACTAATAGGTTGTGATAATAAAAGGGATTTCCATATATTAGTGCCTCATATGAGTCTTGTCAAATGTTCCCCTATAGCTATTACCCAATAATTGATCGTTGCAGCTCCATGATCATTTGGAGTGTGGAATACATGGTTTTACATAGCCTTTTTAGCTCCCTTTCATTCTTATTGCCTTCTAAGAGAATCTCATCAGCCCTAATCTTTCCCATGTACTACAAGACCATGGGATTAGCCACTTGACATTACTCTTGCCTTATCCACTCTTGGGCCTCTTGAAAGTGGGCACATAGTTGTATAACAAGTTTTGATTGAGTGGCGTTAATGGAAGAAGGCTCACACTACTACAAAAAGGCCTTTAATAGAGCAAGAATCGGCCTTTTTTAGTGTTAAAAAAGAAAAAATAATTGGAGCACATTTAAAAGCCTAAAACATTTATCAGATCTTTTTTATCATTGTGAAAGGGGGCCGTTAAGAATAATTTTTAGTGCTGATAAAAGCAGCGTGGTGAAAGGGGGAAAATTTAGAGATCTACGATGGACTGGCCCCTATAACACCGCTCAACCCCCCACCTTATTAGAGATTTTCACACCCACCCATTATCAGTGCCTGGAAAATTTCAAAACTCATGTGCACCCGCCTGGATTTGAACTCTACACCTCCCCATCGAATATGAAACACTTATTTAACTACATTGTGTTGTTTTCTGTCTATTTAATGATATATTTGTTTATATATATATATTTATTTAAATATATATTTACATATATTTATATAATTGTCTACGAATACATTTATACAATATATGTGTGTGTGATATAAATATATATATACTTATATTTATTTAAATATATTATGTATTATATTCATTTACACATACTAGAATATAATATTAATATATTTAGTAAAATAAATAAATAAACAAATAATAAAAAATAAATTTTTAATATTAAGTAAGTAAATAAATAAATAAAAAATATTATTTAATAGTTAATAAATAAGAATTACTAAATAATAAATAACAAAATAATAGATAAATAAATAAATTAATAAATATATAAATAATAATCAATTTTAATAAATTAATAAATAAGTAATAAATAATTGTTATATAATTAATAAATAATTAATAAATTAACAATAAATAAATAATAAATAAATAAACAAAACATAAAACTTTAAGAAACATTGAAAACCCTAAAACCGCTAAAATGGTCGTAAAATACGATCTCAGATCCCTTTCATTAATACAAAACCAGTCAAACTGAATATCAAGAAACAATATTTGATATGATATGTGGTACATGTTGAGTTGAAACCTAGAACAGATGCTATAGACACTTGAGTTTTAAGAAATTGTGGTTGATGACATAAAACACTCTTCCTGAGGCCTTCTAGGCCTTTTTTGAGAAATATGGGGGAAAATTCATGCAGATATGGTCCCAGACTTGCAAATCATATATCTCATTATAGGATTCTATTAGATATGTTTTAGGGCCCAAAAAGAAACCCGGATTAAAAGGTTTATCCATTTGAAGTTCGAGTTACATTTTAAACTTATTTTAGATCTCTTATTAATTCTGTGATATTTTTTATAATTAAATTGATATTAAATGACTATTAAGTGGTAATAATAAGAAAAATAATAATTGAAAATATTTTTTTAATTATTTTATAATCCATTTTTACTATATTTCTTATATATTATGTGTAAATATCTATTTACCTAATTTGAAACATATTTTCAAAAATATATATTATATTTAAATCAATATAAATATATTTATATAGTATTTTTAATTAAATATAACTTTATTTTAAGTATACATTTGTCAGTGCTATTTTAGAAGTGGTAAAAAAGGGTGGGATATTATTGGTATTTGTAAAAAAGTACTGATAAAGGATCCCCTTTGAAAAAACTTTTTTAGTGCTATTAAAGACCCCTTTTAATAGAGATAAAAAAGGGTTGTTAAAGAGGACCTTTAGCAACACATTTTTAGCGCTGACAAATGCAGTATTTAACACCATTTTTAGCTAAAACTTTTAAAACCATAAAATTTAATAAACCTATTTTTTAGTATTGTACTATGATTATTTTATAAGAATTATATATCTCTAGTAACTTCCTAGAAGTTACATATGTTTCCAAACATCTTTTGGCACCACGATACATCTACGTGTTGACTTTACAAAATTTTCTAGGTTAGGTAGTTGTGAATCAATGCATGGAGACCTCAATTATTAGCCCCTACATAGCCCAATTTGTGCAACCAGTGTCACATTTACCCCATGAAGCCCACTAAATGTGTCTCTAGAGTCAGATTAATGAATCGTTGGATGATCTTCCACACCTTGCAATAGATGATGTAATAATCTTCAGCCACATTAGGGTCAGAGACAACAAATTATTTAGTATCACCAGGCACAAATATCAAAATGGCCATGAGAGGTTTAGGAGGATTGTTCTCCCCTAGAATACAGTCAGATGGGTTGAGCTCCCATTCATGGGGCTGCTCATCCTTTATTGATTCCACCTCAACAGGTTTTTCCATTATAGCCCTAAGTTCTTACCTAATAGTGTCATCAATCTTAGTCACAATAGGCTTTTCACTTGGGACCATGGTGTGATCCGCTCAGATGACCGACTCTTCATGGAATGGTTTAGTTATTAAAGAAAAAAACTAATATGCACTGGCCTCCTCTAATTGCAGACCATGGAGTACATCTAGTAATATTTTGTGAAGGATCATATCAGTTAGTTTGGCTAGAGGAAGATGAGTGTGCCTCTATTAATACAATAGGATGCAATATATTATCATCGATATATTGGTATCATTGTTCATTGTCATCATAATTCATGGGTGTGGTCTTCAATAGATGACTAGCATATCCTACAATTCATAGGTGGTCACTCTGACCTCCTCAACATCAGTCGGCCAACTGGACTCTTCTGTTCCGTTCACAGGCCCCAAAGTGTGCTCCTCCACACCTGCCAAAGCAATTTAATCCCCACAAGTAGGGTTATCTTATTAGAAATTATTTTTCATAGATCACATTTTAGATAGAGGATCTATATGATAGGATAAGAAAAGTGAATCATAGGATGGTGAGTGAGAGATTACTTTTATGATTCTAGCCAATTCTCTTGTGGTGGCTGTGATCTCTCCATTCTAAAGAGGTCTCCCTCTATAAGTATAATATCCCCAAGATTCATCTGATGTCTCTGGAAACAGAGCATGCACACCGAGCACGTCTCTTGATTTTTTTAGGAGAATTCATGTCTAGTAGCACACTCACCTGGTCTATTATTGGACATTTAGTTCCCTAAGAATGCACTAGGTCTTCCAATTCCATCACATAACACTTCCCTTATTTTTGCGACATAAGGATCAAACAATGGTGTAACCAATCTTGGTTATATGTATCCCATACCTATTGAAGTGGTCACACATCCTATGAGGATCGAGGAACTGTCTGTAAACATTCCATTTTTCCAAATCCTCTTGATATGTTGCATCATTGGAAATGTCCATATAAATAATTAACTTCCTAGAGGCTTGGGTGAACGTCTTTCAGAACCCCTAGATGGATCCCCTTTCTCCCAAGTCCACATTCGGATGACTAAAGGTCTTGATACTATTTTCCCTATTTCTCCACCACTTGCCTACTCGGGAATATGAACCACTGGTCCAATTTATGCTTTCCTACCCACTGTTCCATCTTTTCCACCAGGACACACTCTAGCCACTTCTTTGACCTGACCACTGGATGGAGGGATCACCCCTTTCATTGGTACTAATTCTTTCATACCCCAGAATCACCCCCAGATATGTGATTGTCCAACTATTTTCATAGTAATGGGTTTTCCCATACATAGTAATGGGTAGAAGTATCTTGTTTGACATCATTGCATATTACTATTTGAACAAGATCCAAATCATCCTCATCACCGATAGATGAAACTCCTGATTCACATCTGAGTAAACCTTTGGGGTCCCCCATTGCAGGTATCTAAACATCCACATGAACTTGTTCATGTAATATAGTTTAATGATCAGATCACAACCAACCATTTCCACCTGCACCCCTCATTGGAGGGATAGAAGATATGATAATTTTTTTAGTCCTTGTGTCATCATTGGTCACCCCCCCATCAAATGGGGAATAAAGTAAAATTAAATGTAATCCACTTGCCCAACCTTACTCAACACTTATTTTCAGTCCTATGTTGAGGGGGTACTCCCAGTGATGTTTAAAATCATCGGCCAGATGTATGTTTTAGAAATAGAAATAGTGGTTGTGTATTCTAATCCCCCATGTGTGTGGCCACCCAACAATACAAAAAATTGAGCGACTGATACCCAAACATATGAATATTACCATCTCTAATTTTATAATGTATATTGTAAAACATCACCATCACTAGGATTCCGAGGTTAAAGAACTTCCCTATTTCTAGAATTATCTCCAATATGAAGGTTCATGGAAACAACCCCATGTGTGAATCCCTCAAAGGGAGAATCCATACACAAATAAGCACCACAATTAATCCCACCTGTCTGACTATTGGTTGAGTCTCTATCTTGATGTTTTAACCCCATAACTACCATTATCTTGCTTCACAAATTTGATTGTAGGAGCATTCCTTTCCCCATTGGGTTCCCTAAGGAATGTACCATGCCCAATCCATAATATCATTACTGGATACTTCCCTTATGTATCCTCTCTTTTAGAATGGATCCTCTTAAACATAGTTGAAAAAATAATTGAACCATAGGTTTAAGTGGATGTCTTTTTCCATGACTTATATTTATCGGTTCTCCTCACAAGTTCATCTAGATACATTTACAAATATGCAAGAAGATCCAAATCATTCAGTATATTCTCTACGGGGATAAAATCAATATACATCACCCTGAGAAGTTGGATTCTAGATATTTTATATAGGTCCCAAAGGTTGATATTGTCTTCCTCGGGAAGTAGATGGAATGTGTTGGTCCCTAGAAACCATATTCTTAGCAACTCTAGAGTGATATCCTATGACTAGTAAACATGGAACCACAATTCCTATCCTGTTTTGTAAAGAACTACCCGCCTCATCTCTACCACAAATTCCATGCATTAAGTGCATTGACTGTTGGCCCATGCCCTTTTATTAGTGATGTTTCTGACCTAGCAAAGATACTTGTTTTTAGTCCATTATTTTATGAGTTTTTAATCCCACCTTGAATATCATGTTGTATAATTTAAAACACCCCTCAAACTCCATCTTTTCCTTACTGATATTGTTGATATGGTTGTAGAGGAATTTGAATATGATGTGCGAGCGATCCTTTTCGATATAGCCCGCAACATCCCTAAACTACTAGTATTTCGTAGGGATTCTACTAAACTCTTATGTTGGTTCATCCATGCATTCCTATTTGATGAAAACACAATCCCTCAATTAAAATATATACAAAAAAATCCTCTTTTATATAGGGTACTAATTCTATGAATCTGACAATTGCTCACAAAATGATTCATGGTCCAATGTGCAATGAGCATACTCCCTAATCATGATGTTGGATTCCATTTTATCCCATTGAGAATCTTCCAAAATCACTCCATGAAGAACTTTCCAATCATCCATTGTATTTTATACATCATTTTTATGAGTCTAATTCGTGAAGGTCATTCACATTGGTAATTTTCAGAGGCTGGTTCATAGATATTTGGGCCACACGGTCAGATTAATTATACATCATTCATGGAGAAATGAGTTTGGAAGTCTATTTTGTAAAAAAATCATTCATGGTGTATGGTTAATCAAGTTAGCAAGCTTCAAGAAAACACAACAACCAATCATTGATTTGCATAGAAATAAGATACTTCTAAGGGCCCCAACCAAGATAATTTATAAGTGTATGGGGTCATATTATTTGTGATGAACATCACATTAGGTATATCCATGTAGAAGAATTATGAGTGAAAACCATGATGGGACTTCAAAAAAGGGGGTCAATTTTTAAAATTTTATGTTATTTGACCCTCAGAATCTGACTTTCCCTTTTCCTTCAACACCCATTCTGGGGGGCGTTTTGGCACTGAAAGACATGAAATAATATTATTACAGGAGTCTAAATCTATTAAGTAGTTAATAAAAGATTAAAACTCCAAAAACACATAAGGGTATTCTTTATGAAGCCCTTTCTTTAAGACCATTCCACCTCTTCCAATTAAAGAGGTATTAAAAGAATGCTCATTGAGTCTTATGGCTCCTAATATCATGAAAATGGGATGAAAATTTTCTATGCTAGTTTGATGAAGTCATGAACATTAAAAAATCACACATTCTCTTCATGAACTATTTACCAACATCAAAAAGACTTTTTTATTTTAAATACATTGTTCTTTCTAGTTTATAGATATAGTTTCCTAACCCATTGACTTTTGAATTTATATGACTTTGGGAAGAAACCAGGACATTAGGAAAAAACTGAAAAAAGATCATCAAAGGTATCCTAGATTCACAAAAACTATTTCAATATTTTCTTTGATACCTCACCCAAATTTTGGGATGCCTTTTGTGAAGGCCTACACCCTTCATGGGGGAGGAAGGCCATTCGAGGTATATAAAGATCATTGAATAATTATGACATTGCAAGACACTCATTTTCCAAGACCGAATTTTTTCATTATGGGTAACCATTTTTCAGGATGTAATTTAATTAACTCTTCCCCAATCATCTTCTAAGAACTTGAGCTTCCCGAAACAACCCCCAGTGAGGCCTTATGCTTCTCGATGTACCCCTCTCAGGCATCTTTATGTTTCCCTCTTATGTTTATTTCTCATCATGAAGGTTGAGTTACCCAAGCTTTCATACTCAACTAGGATGGATTTATCTACACCTCAAGTCCCCATGTGACCTATGACACAATTCATGTGGCCCACTCTAATTTAAGTGTGTCATGAGAATACCATTTACCATTTTCTTCCTTAAAAGGTATCATAGATCTGTGAAACCCCTTCCATATATTCTCAAATTCCTCCACCAAAGATGGGGATTCCATCCGTGAAGTCCAATTCTCTTCACAGAGGATGAAGGTCTTCTAGGGTAATTTAGGATTCTTGAATAATTACACCTTTTTGGAAAAAAGAACTTCTGAGATAGGACTTTATCTTGGGGTAGGTTCCACATGTTTCAAGAATCATTATACTTCATGAATCCCATAACATCAGAGAAGAACATGATATATTTTTAGGGACCCCTTAGGATACCCCATAATTCATGAATCCCCCCTCCTGGGTCTCTTTATGTTTCCTCCATTATATTGGAATCTCTTCATGAAGGTTGTTTCTTCCAAGCCATTATTCCAATCAATGATTGATTCATCTTCACTTGAAGTCCCAAAATGACATATTCCACCCATTCATGTGGCCCACTACACTTCATGTGGTGGACTAAATTCCCATTTACCTTTTTCTTCTTAGCATAGGTATGCTAATATCATTATATTATAAACCTAAAGATTATATTGTGGTCCTTATGATGAACCACTCCTCCAAACTATCAAATTCTAGAATTGCTGAATCCATGCTTACCTAGCGGTGTTTGTACTGGTTATGTAATCCCAAGGGGTAAGGAGTGAGTCCCCAAGGTCCATGATATATGATGTAAAACTACATATCACCATCATCTTCAACACATGACATTAAACTATGGCCTCATCTGGTGTAATAATTATGGAATTCTCTATGTATGAGTGACATGGAATTAGATCCTCATAACATTGAATGACATCCTCCTCGCATGGAATGAGATCCTCCTAGGGAAGCTTCCATGAATATTCCCCCTATCACTTTATAGGATGCTCCATTTATAAGTGATAGATAATGCATTCTTATTCACATAGAATGAGATACTCCTAAAAAGATATTAAATCCTCCTTGGGAAGAATCTATGTGTTATAACCCACATTAGCTATCATTAGTGCATCTTTCACGACACATTCATCTATTGAACTATGTCATCTCATGTCTCACACTTAGAATGAATCACATGGGCTTAGAGTCTAGTAGCGACCAAGACAACTATATCTCTCACATGTGAACCTCTCATGTAGTAAGACCCCATCATCACCTACCCAATTCGGCCAGACCTATGCATAATATCCAAACATATAATCCTTCCCCATAATCCTTGTCCTTAGGTATAAGCCCAAATACCCATTCTAAAACAATGCCATCTTTTCTTCCCATCCAATTGGGATATTTATGATTTACCCGTGAGGTAAAACCCCTACACACCCAATATTCCATCACATTCATCTATTTCATCCACTCCATCCATATCAATATGTATATTCCTCAGGGCCTCCATATCTTGAAAAGATCATGCCACCAACTTGTTCCACTCTTATATGTAATCCCCATCTACATAATTCCCACTCCTAGGAAAACCAAGGGAGATTCCATGCATCATACCACCACTATTCAAAATAATATAAATCCTCTTGTGAAAGGTATCTCTCTTGTGTAATCCCCACACCATCATCCAATGAACAACATGGGTTTTGACCCCTATATTATAAACATGGTATGTAGGATTCTCCATTGAGGTTCAGTACCAACTAATGGAAAACCATGGTTCACATCCTATGGGAGCACCACCATGATCTGCCTCTAATGGCGTTATGATCCATCCACCCACATAGTGGGGGATATGTCCTTTATATGACACACGTCATTGGTCCCCCTCCATAGGTGTTCTGATCGATCAATCCAGTAAACCATCTTGAGTGCTAACTCCAAGGGATTTACTCATTAATCCACCCCCATGGGGAATTCTGATCAGAATCCTCTTTTCACTATAATATTTCTAACTTGAGACCTGACTCATACTTCCACATAATTCTAAACATTGTATTCCTATGTTTAAATCCTTGGAATATTTTCCTTTGCAATGAGATACATCATGATAAAAAATTATAAAACTGGTTCGACACTAGATATACTTCCTTGAGGTTCCCTTCTATGAGGAACAATATCGTTAACCAATATTCCTAGCACCCAAACCTGCCATCAATTCCCAACACGACTACTACCTTGACTGAAGGATGTTACCCATTTAGGACCCTTTGTAATTTCCATAGAGGAGAACCATAATTCACCGACATCCGCAATGTTATTTCACTAGGATTAGTTGCACAAGCATAACATAAATATATGAGGGTGACCTACACTAGGAGATCAATTCTATAGAGAAATGCACTGATGGAGAAACCAACATCCCACTATACTATTTTGATAATGGCTAAGACCTTATTAATGAGAGTGATTAATGTATCCCACCTTTAGAAAGAGGTAGTGTAGAGAGAAAAATAAGCTATGCTACTATACATTAACACATTCCTTGCATTCCCTAATAAAAGCATCAGAACGTTTTCAAATCCAGGTAGTTGATTAACACACACCACATAAAAAAAATACTTTCTAAAAATCCACATTTAACATCCGTTTGAATCAATTTTAAAACATTAAAATTGGTAAATGTTATTAAAATTTAATCTTTTCTATCAAAAACTCCAGATAAAATTATTTATCTATTAAATTTCTTCTCCCTGAAAAAATCCCCAAGTGAGAAGAATATCATCATTATTAATGATACTATGATATTAATCTATTTTATTTTTAGAAAAAAATCATTTATCCCTTTAATCTGTGTAAATATAAGGGATTAAATAGTTTCAAGATATTATATATTTCAAATTTATTAAGTTCATACTATATTTAAAAAATCCAATTATCTTCTTCCAAAGATCAATTTAAATAATTAGGTTTAAAATTAGTAACCAAAGACCAATTTACATAATAATCGATAGCATAGTCTCTTGTTTGAATTACAGTTTCAACATTTACAGTCACATTATGTAAAGGATGAACTTTATGGTTTTTCCATTTTCTGAAATCATATTGAGAGGATAATCCCCCTCAACTTATTGAAAATTATATTTTTATTATTGAAACACTTTTTAGGCAAAAGGGAGAAACCAATGACATCAATGACTAAAAATAGGTGAAATATACTTTTGGTTTCTATAATTTTAATTTTCCATTATCATTATTATAATAAAATATTACATGAACGTAATCGTAAATTCCCATGGATATATTAGTTTAAAATCTATTAGATTTACTATTATAATAATATCCTAGATTAATATCATTATAACTTTATGAATTGAATTTATCTAAACTATCATTACTAATCAGAATGAAATTTATACCCCAAAACACTTTAAAATGACCACTCTTGGGATTATTTTCATTGAGTAATTTGTAATGAATTTACATTAATAATGGTTTAATAGAAATTATATTTAAAATATAATAATCAGTATTAATAGATATCTTCCAAAAAAATTTATTTATTAAATTTACATCTTAAGAATCAATATATTTCGACAATTGTTTTAATTTTTTACTTTATAAAATAATATTTTTATATGGTGTTCTGTTTGTAGAGAAGCTATAAAAAATCCATTTTATTCACAATTTTATTCAAAATTTATATTGAAAAAACATTCCTCCATTATGAAATCAAATAGAAATTGATAAAAAAATTTACTTAAACCAGTTTCCTAAAAATAATTAACATAGTTATAGATTAACTTTTAGGAGTTATGAAATATTTCCAAATATGTATAATGAAATAATCAACATTTTAAAAACATATTTATTACCATTTAAAATGGTATTTTTCATAATTTCACACAAAAACAATGCATCAATTATAATCATATAACATTTTTAACATTTTTAACCTATTTGAATATTTTCTTATGATTTTAAACTATTTCACAAGAATGAGAAACACAATATTTACTAATGTTAATCTTGGGTAGTTCTGAAACCTATCCCTATTAGGATTTTAAAATAGTTTCTAAAATTGAACATGTCCCAACCTTCCGTGATGAAGGAATCACAATTTGATATAAAAATAATACACTAAATATTCTTCTTGGGTAGATTCAAAAAATTAATTTCCAAAATATTATCTTTTCTATTTACATAAAATAGATATGAAGTATTCTAAAAAACAAACAATTTATTACATAAAAATTCACATTCATTACATCATTGAAAGGTTGTGATGAAATTATATAGCTTTTTTAGTTCTTATAAATACATTATTTTATAAAATCAAAGAGTATAAAATATAAATACTTAAAAAAATTCATTAATCAATTATTTTGAGTCATCACTGAATGTAACATAGCAACTATCACATTGATTGTAAGAGAAAAAGTTTTATAGTTCAACTATTATATGTATTTAGTAGTCTATGTCCATATACCATGTGTCATAGACTCTAAAGAAATATATTTCTTGAAATCAACCATAAAAAATGAAATTTTTATACCCATGATATCTTGGATCCAATGGGATTGTTATATTACTTCATAAGTACCCATATATATTTTAAATATTTTTAGGTAATCTAGAATATATATTATTTGAAAAAAAATTCATAGTATGTACTAATGTTTATGTAAATCTAAATTAAAAGTCATTGGTATAATTCACTTGTGTGGAACAATTATTGAATTTTGTTATAGATAAGTCCCATTTAACATTTATAACTATATTAAATAATTAATCAATCTTCATTTTGTAACCAATTTTTTTATCATTATTTTTTTATTTATAGCCACCATTTTATTATATTTTAACCTTGAAAAATTGTTGATAATGTGTATTTAATGATGTTAATTTATTATATTATATTCATATTTTCTTTTTACAATAACTTATAATCATTATCAATAATTCATGTGAACAAAAATATATATTTCTTAATCTCTCAATTTTTTATTTAATCCTTTTAAATTATTTCTATAGGTCAGTCAATTGATTCCATATCATATTAATTTTCTTTCATCAATTTCATTATTCATAGAAATGAAGTATTTTAGTAATTTTTATGATCATTAGGTGTTATGGTTTTTGTTTTCAAATAAATGTTTTTTTGAATGAATACCAAATTTTTCATTGGAGATTTCAATTTTAATATTTTCATTATCTTGAGTAAAAATTTTATTTTAATTTAATATATTCTTAATTATCTTTTTTAACCATCTATATATTTTAGAAACTCTTAAAGTATCATTCTAAAAACATTATATTTTTCATTGTAAACTCTCTAACATCATTTTACGAATTAGATTCATAACATCAACCCGAATACGAGTAAATAATATACTCATTAATATTTATTCTAATGAAGCCTATGTAGATCTATTCACTATCACATTCAAAGTCATCACTTCATGAGTCTGACTCATTTGTTAAACTATATCCTGTACAAAATTGTCTCTCATATTTGTTATTATATTTATAATATATTTTTCTTTTAATTCAGAACAACATAATATAATGTGTAACTTTATTTGTATTTATAAAATATTAATTCTGATACATTTTTATATTTACAACCATTACCATTCTTTATTCCGTTGAAAGAATATTTCTAATGATATATTATAGATAACATGTAAATGTATATGTTTATTTTTATATATTTGAAAACCCAATAAGTAGAGTTATTTATTTAATATTTCTCAATTTTTTGTAGCACATAATTAGATTATATAGTTTAAAAAATTATATTTTTATTTAAATTAATTTCCTTTCTTCTTGAAGATTATTCATCCATAATATTTTTAACTCTAACTCATACTAATGTTGTATACAATTAATTTCATACAATGGAAACTCTTTAAAATTTATTATTTTATTGATTTCCCACTTCATTGCATTCTATTTTTAAGTAGTGACTATAACACTCTTTAACCAAATGCTATAATATCTAGTGTCTCTCCAAGTAAATTTGTCCCATTGATGATACTTATGAATCAATGGAATATTTTTCATGTATTTTTCTTCATCCATTATAAACTCTTATAACTCTACACATATCATTAATAAATGTGTATGTTTATACTTGTTTTATCCTTAATTAGTTGTTGAATATATTCTATATATTTATTATGTAGTCTTACATAATGATATGTGGATAAAAAAGTACATCTAATGGAATGGTATAATAAATTCATGAGATTGTAATTCAAATCATTATATATCTCATTATAGCATAAAAGTGTATCTTGATCAATAACTTATAGATTTTATGGTTTCACAGTTATTTTCATATGATAAAAACTCAATTTTTTTTATTTGTCTTCATTTAGGCCTACAATTAACCCTAATTATTCCCATCCAAATTGACAACCTAATTTGATATCCAACCATTATTTATGTTGATTCATTCCATGTAAAATAAATTATTATCCTTTGACATTTTGTTCTATTAAAGGGTTCGATAAATGAAAAATATATGTAACAAAACATATAACCATGATAAATAGGAATTGATACCAATTTTTTGGTATCCTAAAAAATAAATAATAATAAATTATATTTAACATGTTGTGGGATCCGATACCAATTGTTTACCAAATATAATATGGTGAACTGATTGGGGGGGGGGTGAATATTCTATTCATAATTTTAAGTGAATAAAAAAATATTTTTCAATATGAAATATTAACAAGACATGTGGATTTAGATATACCATTTTAAAACATGGAACCCAAATGGAAAAAATTATATATTTCAAAATATAATATAAATATAAAAACAACGAACAAAATATTTTTATTTTTATTTTGATTGAATTCTTATTCAACTGCTCCTTACTCATATATAATCAATGAGAGCAATGATGTTCACTAAAAACATCAATTTTGAACATCATGAAATCATTATTCATAAACCAGAATTTTTCTCACCGAGAGTCACAATTGAGAGAAACTAAACCTACCTTTATATTTTCCAACTACCAACCAATATGTCCTAAATTGTTTTCAATATTAAAAATCCACATATTTGTTTTTTGTATAGGATGTATAATCAACTTATCATGCATTTGGTTTAAAAAATCATAAACAAAATATTAAAATGTAAAAAAAAATATTAAAAGATCGCTATATTTAAAAAAGACTAAAATATTGAAAGTAGAATTTTGATGATGATACATCTCAACATAGATTTGATCAATTCAATAAAATAATGAATTTTTCTCTTCCATTATGATTAAAAATTAAAAATAGTATGAGGCATTTGATATTCAAAAATTTCAAATCTAGTTTTTGGATCTATTATGTGTTATCCTTTAATTTGTATTCTAAAGTAGCCTATTTTATGGAGTTCCCTTGACCTGATTAACAAAAAAATAATGATATTATTTACACTCATATCTTCTTGGGCATGTGTTAGTTTCTTGAGTACTAATCATGATAAGCCATGTATATAGATAACAATAACCTGGAATAATATCATCTATCAATATATTGATATATCCTAAACTAATAAATTCATAAAAGATTCCAAAAAACATTGAGTATCAACATTATTATTTTATAATGTTTATCAAATGAATAGAATAGTTAAATAGTTTCATTTAAACTTATTGTAAATGAAAATATTAAAAATATATAAAAACATAGAATCATGTAATTTAATTTTAGGGTGACTATGAATATTACCATAACACTAAAAAAAGAATAAAAATACAAAAAAATCATTTTATCAGAATGAATGAAATCTATATGCATGAAAACCTTATAGTTATGAAATTACTTATAAGGATGATAATCCAGTGAGGATCATTTTTTTATGAATGAAAAATTCCAAAGCATAATTTTTGGCATAAGAGTAATTTTACAACCAATGTAAAAGATTTAAGAAATCATTATAAAAATGATAAGAATAATTATAAAAATTAATAAGTATATATTAATAATTATTAATACTACTTAATTTATCATAAAATAAATTTTAAGTAATAATATAGTTATTTTGAAAACAAAAAAATCCATTTCACTAAAAAAAGAAAAACTGAAGAAGTTTATTATATATATGTTTTTTATAAAACTGAATTTACATCATATGAAATTGAAATAATGTTCATATGAATTTAAAATATAGTTTATATGAAATTAAAATATAGATTTTACGACTCAATCAAAATCATATAACTTTATGTATTTTTATGACTTTTAAATCAATTTGGTATGAATTTTAAAAAACTTTAGTACATTGAAATATCTTCCATATGACTTTATAATCTTTTTAAATTTTTTATAAAAATAATATTACATTAATGAATAGTATTATTTGAAAAACCCATTTAATATAAATTTATAAAAATGTAATATTTGTGATTTGATAAAATTATTTATACACCAATTTAAAATACATTAAAAAGAAATCATATAGATTTTTCCTTTGGTATGAATAAATATTTTTATCAATACACACAAAGTTAAAACACAATTTAGAATATAAAATTCTCCATTTATAAAAGCATCAAACCATTAATTTTTCATATTTGTAAGAAATTTTTGCTAATTTTAATATTCAAATCCAAAAATTAAAACATAAATTCCATGAATCGATAAATCTATATATCATATAAATTATAATAACCCAAAAAATAGGCTGAACATTATATAATAAAATTAGGGGGAAGAATAGAAATGGAGATAATTTTTCCTTAGGGTGTAAAAATTATATTTTTGTTGTATAATGAACTCTAAAAAAAATTCTGAGAAGTATTTTATATAAAGGAATATATAATTTTTCTATAGAAGTATATTATATGTCAAAGATCATTGTATATAGTTTAAAAAAACTATCATTGGAAAAAAGAAAACATGAAAATATGAAATAATCAATCCATTAAAAAAAATAAGAGGATTGGGTTGGTGGATGAAATCTAAGAATATTATTTTGAGAATTCAACAAATAAATGTTAAATATAGATGGATGATAAGATGTTTGAAAAATGTAATTAATCCTCACACACTATTAAAAAATGAATAACATCGATTCCAAGATAGAAAGTGGTGATGAAAAAGAAAGGAAATGAACATTATTCTATATGCCCTGAATGCTACTGTAAAAAATGAGTTTCAACATAAAGACAAACCTTATTTTGTTTCTATCAATTCCATGATCATATGTCTATCATAGTTGGAAAAAGAATAAAAAATAATGAATGAAAAGAATAATTATGTCTCTATGATTACGTATGATAGAAAACATATTCAACAAAAGGATAATTATAAAAATAATAACAATCTATTTCTGACCAAGGAAATTTGAGTGTAGAACACAAATAGTGGGGAAATTAGGAAGATCCCTCACTAAACAAGAGTTGGTAGTGAAATAGTTTCCTGGTTGGGAATAAAATTTCATACCTTTTCATCTCACTCAAAACAAAATATAGCCACTTAATTACCATATTTCTCTATTATGGAGTTTCCACGTAGGGAATTGAAATTAACATATATTTGAAGATATATTTGTGAATATTGTGATATCTATAGAGCACATTGATCCATCCATCATGCAGTAATTAAATTGGTATCATGATTGCTCCATATAATAATTCATTTTTTATCAAAATATATTCTTGGAGCTTATTTTAAAAATCACCAACCTTTATTATGATTTATGAAGCTTACACATTTGGTGGGGGTGGGGGGGGGGTGAGTAGAGAAGTTGTTGAATGATATAATTTTATATAAATCTATAAATATTTTACTTTCATATATAAATCTTAGAATTAGGTAATAAAATCTCTTTTTCTATATTTATGAGAATTGAATAAACATTGTTTATAATGGGGGAATTTATTAAGATAGTTATGAAGATAAGAAAAGTGAAAACCCACTTTCAAATTAATGTTCTTCATGTATTTTTTTAGTTGAGTATATGTGATAAAATATCTTCAAAATCTGATTTAAAATCAGATGGAATGTGATTTTTGAGTCGATATAACATAAAAAATATCTTTATAAACAACATTTATAAGTATATCAGTGTATATGATTTTATTACTTAACCCTGCTCACATTGACTTAGAGTTGATTAATTTATGGATTTTTTCATAATAGGAAAGATATAAAAATATTCTATCAAGTCAATTATGTTTTACTAATGGTGAGAAGAAAAATTTTAAATTATAGGAGAAGCATTATGTGAAATATGGAAAATAAAATTACCCCTTCATTACCTTTTTACCTTTGAATTTATGGTTAATAAAGGGGATAAAGACATTCACTTTAATATAAATATAAAAAAATAGTATGGACAAAAAATAAAAATGGGATGACTGGAGTACACAAATGGATTGGTTTGAAGTAGTGTTTTATTTGTTGTAAATAATTCATTGAGGAATAAATTATATTTTTATTGAGAGATTATTAAGTGATTGATGATTCATGAGTTATAAGAAACCATTTCGTGGAAATAAATACCACTAAAAGTTAATTGGATGATTAATTGTATCATTTCAGATATTAATGATACATCATATAATTTCCTATAAATCAAATGATTAAATTTTTTTATTTGATATGCTATTGCAGATACATTAATAATTTATTAATGAACATAGATAATAGGAAACAATCTATCACATGGTGTTTTGTAGTAATATTAAATATTTTATTACAATAGTGATTAACTCATAATAAGATTCAAGAGAAAGTGATAATTGAAGGTGAGTGCACTGTCAACCATACGTTCCTATGACGTGGCTGAGTTACTATGTTGGGGAAGAATTAATCTAGTCATCGTTTGTGAAAATCCATATGAATTTTATCAACAATTTAGTTTTCTAAATATATTGATTAATACACTTCGATTAAGTATGAATAGTATGGATTTTGAAGTTAGATTTGATGAGTTAGTGGAAATACCATAGGATATTTAAGAATTAAATTTATATACTACATGATTCTTTGAGAAACACTTTAACGATTATCCTGGATGTTTTATATATTAATATAGAAATTTAAAGAGTTTTGGGACATGTTGATGTTGGTAGAATAATATCATGGAACAATTCAAAGTTACTTATTATTGAAAATTTTTATTAATTACTATATATGTATGGTTACTCTTGAATTTTTATTATTTTCATAAGAGCGACTAGATTTTCAATCTGGTATTTAATGGTTGTCTATACTGTGATGAATGGAAATTAGAAAAGTAAAAAAATTCACACAATAATAGGTCAATTCATGTTTCTTGATACTTAAGGGCTATCTCTGCATTCAAAGTGATAAATAAGGGTACTCATTTGGTAGACTTAGAGAAGAAAATAAGTATTATAGTTTCCCTATGATATGTAAGAGTTAATCAAAATTTAATGTGAAAATGAACGAGTTATAAGGAGAATTATTTGGGTAACTAGGATATTTAATTTTTTTAGAATGGAATAATTTTTGTAGAAGACTCTATCAAAAAATGAAAACATGCAGGTAAAAAACCTGATGGTAGGGGTGGATATCCTTTTCAAGTTGATAAGAAAGAGTTATTTCAGTAATTAAGGAAACAAATAATGCTTATTCTATATTAAAAAATGAAATTAAATTTTTTAACATAATATTTTGATATTTGGTAGTCCAATAAAAAAATAAAATTATTTGATTCTGTGATGTTTTTCAGGATTAAAAATCAAATTTAATTCGGTTGAGTCTCTATTAAAGACATATCAGAATGAATAATAATTGAGATAATCCCTGCTAAATTTTTATGGGATTTTAAAATTAGTAATTGAGATCAAATATGGATAAATTATTTGAATATATACTTTATTATAATTAAATGTGAAAGTTAGAGCCCACATTTATAATTTTCTTTGAAGCATTGAACATGAACCCTTTCCTATAAATAGAAGAACACTTTTTCAAATAGTGATAATGTAATTTTTTATAAGAATATACCATTAATAGACACTAAATTTGTAGTGTTCCTAAAAATATTATTTATCAATGAATATGGGTGATATATTAAGGATTATAATGATGTGATGCTATAAAATACACTATTTTAATTGAATTTAGAATAGAATAATGGAGAATATGAGAGTGTGAAGTCCAATAATAGGACATATTTATATCATATAATCCAAAGAGTAAGAAGAAGAATAAGTGAAATTTTTATAGAGAGAGAGGGAGAGACAAACAAGAACAACTTCTATTTTTATCACATTTTATTATACTCTCAATGATTGAGAATATATTGTGATTTAATGTCAAATAAGGATGAAAGAATGTTATAATTTCATATAAAGAAAAATAATCCACATCCTGCATAATATTTATATGTTTGGAGACGTGAACAAGGATGATTCATATGTTGTTGTATCTATTGATATATTAACATTCAAAGACTTATTAATAAATAATAAAATCTTATTGTATTTATGAAGTGATATCCTATATAATATTGAATATATTGTTATTTGGTGTGTTCAGGGGAACCATTTTATACTTGTGGATGTCAGTTTGAATAAATTGGATACTAAACTATGAAACTAATAGGATATAGATTAATATCAGAAGGTAGTTTTAGGTCAAGTATGATACCTTCCAAATGATTAAACATGATACCATCAAACTCAACTAATATGTTTATTTATGGTTGATACCTTCTCACCCATAATATTAACTATTCTATATTAGTTATTAAATTATTGTCTTATATTGGACCAAAACATAACATGAATTTCATGCTCATATTGGGATTTAATCTTATAAAATTAAAGTGTGCTCCTATGATTCTTAATAACAAATTTTCCTATGGTGTTTTTCATTTGTAATTAATATGAATATATATACATATAAATATATATATCTTAACCAATACAATGTTATAAATTATAATATCAGAAAAATAAAATATATAATTCTTTGGTAAAATTAATTCACACTAAATCACACCCATCTCAGTGTGACTGCATTATCCTATGAGCTATTCAATTAGATTATTTATTTTTTTATTACTATAATGATCAACTCTCCTATAATTGGTTATGAACCCAATATGAATAATTAAAAACATGTAATAAAGAATATTACAAAAAAATTATGCATGTATATTATTCTTATTTGAAACTCAAATTAGAAAATAAATAATTTTTTATCAAAATAAATTGATAATATAAATATATAACATTATGGAACATTGATTTATTTAATTTATTATTAAAGAATTTATAATAAGGGATTAATATTGTACATTATCCAATATTATTGTAGAAATTATATTTTAAAAATTTTATTCATTATACTTTGCAATTAAGATTCCTAGTTATTGAAATTTATTTATTTTTAATTTTATTAAAAATATGTAATGCTGATTTAATCGAAATATATCATGTGGATGTCGAATATAGAAATAAATGTACAACTATAAATTTTAATAGAATTTATACTTTACTAGGAATTACTATTTTTATTGAAAACCCATCCATGGATATTGATTTTTTTTCAAGTATATTTTTATTAAATAATTTTATTTTATTATTTTATTATATAAAAATGTATAAAAAACTATTGAAACTTAAAATATGATTTTCAATTTCAATTTGGGATTCCTACTTCCTCATGAGATATACCGTAATTTTATAATATATGAAATATTATTACTTTTGTATTGGTTTTAATTAAATACATTTATAATCATTGAAATCATATATATGAAGTTAAAACTCCTATGTATGGTTCATGTTTTTAAAATAGTTATCAATGAACACATGAAACTAGAATTCATTAAAACCCCAATTAATTAAATAAAAATATTTCTGTTAGTTATTTTCAATTTTAAAAAGTTATTACCCTCACACATGGGTAATTTAAAATTTGTTTTATTACAGGTAAAAGGGGATTAACAAAGTAAAAAATTAAAGAACGAAGAAACAACCTACTATTGATAGAGTATTAGTATCAAATTATATAATTGAAAATTTATAACTATCTTGATAAGAGACTGGGGATTTTTTTTTATAAATTTTACCACCCATTGATTGGGTAACTCCATGAATTTTTCAAGTAGAAGAAGCAGATAACAACAATGAGATAAATCAAAGAAATCTACATCTGATAAAAAATATTTGATAGTTTATTGAAATATATAATTTAGATCATCAAAGAAACTTATAAAATTTATTTGAGATACGATACACCTTCAAATTAAACAATGTCTCAAGTAAAGATATCATTATGGGATCGTTTATTTTATTGTCGAGGCATCGAGAAAAAGATATTAATATGATCATACCATTAGGATCCATCTCTACATAATATATCTTGGTGAAACATTTCTGGGACAAATATTTTCCTCCCATAAATATCACCAAGATTCAAAATGAAATTAAATATTTTATACAACTAGATGTGGAATCAAAATACTCTTATTGGGAATAATACAAATAATTTATATGAAAAATATTCATTTTGATATAAAATTATTGATACAAATAGATCATTTTTATTTTTTTATTTTAACCTAATATATATTCTTTACCAGATATATATATATATAGATAAAATTTTGATGATGAAAAAATTAAAAATATCTCAAATGTTACGTGATGAATTATTGAGAAATTAATTTCAGTTGAAAGGTGATCATGGACCAGAAGACATGGTATTTATTAGGTTGAGTAGACTACTAGGTTTGTTTGGAAAATTGAAATCATTGTTAAAAAATATTGATTCCATTAAAAAGTAATAATATGTAATCTATTTTAAAAAATCACTATCCTGTGATATGTGTGAATTTATAAACCAATAAAATATTCAAAATTTGGATCTGAGGGTAGTTAACCATTAGAATCCAACATTATTTAATATAGTTTTCCTGAAAATAAATTCTATATTCTTTAAAATAAATAATTATGATAAATTAAAGAACTACATGATGGGAATAAAAAATAATATATAATATAATATTATCGGAATGAAGGACCTTTATGTTTCAAACAACTTCAATAGTGAGTGAGGACATTCTAGTAAAACATCAACATCTGAATAAAAACCATACTTAACCTCAACGAAAACTACCATAATAAATTAAGGGAAAATAAAATTATAAGATTTATTAGAATGATAAATTATAATGGTTTATCAATGTATGAAACAACAAGATATCTTCCTAAGGAATCAAGTATATATCATCTAGAATATTCATTTTCAAATGAGATAATTCTATATATTTTTATCAAAGAGATAATTATGTAACTTTTAAATATTTTAAGAGGAAGAAGAAATACTCACTTTACGGTGTAAAATGGACATTGAATTAGTTGGTAAAACTATTTATAAATAGGTGGAAAACTCAATATGGAAAATAAAGTGTAAAAAAGTGAAATAAAAAGAGTTAGAAGAAATTTTTGTGGAATAATTTAATTAATGAAAGAAAAATATTAATTAATAATCATTAGCATTCCTGATGTAAAACCTTATAAATCACATATCCTCTTTCCAAAGAGTAAAATGAAATTTAAATGTGAGGAACAATATAATTTATTCTCAGATAACTTTATAAAATTTTACAAAAAAAATTATTTTACAGAAAATTATATCAAATATTAGCATATTAAATAATATTAAAAGGAATTTATATAAAATAATAACAATCATGATTAATTGATATTGATATCATTTAATGATGTATGATCATTTGAAAATGAATTAAAAATAATTAAAAATATATAGAACCTTGTATGTTCTTCAATTGTTTACAAAATTAATTTTTATATATTTATTTAAAAATTCCAAAAATTAGTGAAAAGAAATATATTGATTCCTTTTGTAATTTTCTAAATGTTAGTATTTGAATATTTAAAGACAAAATATGTTTCATTAAAACGTATTTGAAAAATAATTAGTTACCCATGTGATGTGTTCGAGGACATGCTTATAAAATTGGGGGAATTTTTCATTCATACTTTATTTCTAGTACTAGTGATTAATGAGAATAAAATAGTTTATATTAATAATTATATTCCTAGAAACAATGAGATAAATAATATTCCTATATAATTATAAAATTTATATTCATTTTGGTGAAAAATATGTAATGTTAAATATTCCTCAATATATGTATGTAAAATAAGAATACGAAGGTCATTAATGAGATTTTATATTATAAGACCTTTAGATATAATAATGATTCACATGAAAGATGAAGGATGGGATAGTAAAATAAAATATTAAACTGACTGTATAGAGACTAAATCATTGAAACATATTATTAAATTATATTTATCGTAAACATCATTTAATCTAATGATCATGATGTCGAGTGTCTTTGGAAATCTTGGATCGTAATACATCAAAGTGAGAATAATGTAAAATATTTTATTTTATTTTCCATAATGAGATAATAAATTATATTGAGAACCTTAACCACATATGATAACATATTAAACACATAGAAAAATTGGTGGGATGAAAGGAACATTAACTAAATAAAAATTGTAAGGTATCATAACATGGGAGTCAAAAGTATAACATGATACAATAAAAGATAATGATAAAGAGTAATCAAATGGGAAAATAAAATAAACAACATGGTATCATAAGATAATGGAATCATTTTAAAAGTGTTATAAACATAAAACATTTTATAAACATAAGTCAATGCTCACCATTGAGATAACATCACTTGGTGGATAGAGTCCCATAATGGATTGTGTTCACTACATAATACCAAACATGATGTCTTATGAGACTAAAGAATTACCCAATAAATTTGTGGAATATATCATTATTATCCAACCCATAACATTCGTATCACGTACATTAATATTTTTCATACCAAATTAAATAAATCATAAGGAATAAATATATGAATAACCCATAGAAAAAATGTGTTGCATAATCTTCCCTCATATCATAATAAAAAGTGATTTCTTAAATGATGAATTTGAGAAATGATCATAAGTAATGTATTAAACCATAAATCAAGGAATAATAACATCGGTATATATATAAGATATATATATATATATATAATTTATATTAAATTGATAACATCAAGGTTTTTTTTCATTGATGAATATAAATAGACTAATAAGAATAATTTTTTTAAGGAAATTATAATTTCTACTTTGAAAATATATTTTTAGAAACTAAAAAATATGCAAATATTTTAGGAATAATTTTATTTAAAAAATCCTTGAATTTATATAATGGAAGAATTTTGAAAAATAATTCTCATGATGGTGAGTAATTCTATATATGTTCTATAATTTTAAAAAAAATAATTCCGTGCACACATTTGTAAAACTGTTTAAAATTGCCTCCATTAGAAATTGAATAGAGTATTCTCCCAAATAAGCATTTAAAAATTAAAACATTGTGAAAAAAATTTAATATATTATCTGGATAATGGTAAAAAAATTCATGAAAATATTTTCAGAAAACATCTAATTGGAAGAAAATAAAATTTTTATCGAAGAGGGAAATAATGTTTTCCATTCATAATGGAAGTCTCTAAATAATTTTATTTACCAAAGAGTGGAAAATGGAACTATTTTTCAAAAAAAATTAAAGAATAAATAGAGTATAAAAACTTCATTATGTTTAATATTGATATTTCAAACAATCCCCTAAATGGAGACTTAAACATAATCAATATTGAATAGTGAAAAACCCCTTAACAATATAGTAAATTTTATATCATCACCCAATGATATAATTTATATAAATGAAATTCTAAATATCATGAATATAAATAGATTCATTATATAATATTAAATGGGGTATTATATACACCAAAATATAAAATAAACAGTGAGTATGCTGTATGTTTTAATTATTTAAATTTAACATGAGAAATCCCTTACATCCAGTCCAGAATTTTTGTGCATATCCTTTATCTCTTATATAATACCATTTTAAAAAAAAATTATTTTCAAAATAAAAAATTCTATTATTTCATACTTATAGTTAAAACATTTACCTTATTTATTTTAATGACATATATAATTTGTGATTTAGTTATTTTCTTGTCGGGTGTTTTGGGGATGCTTTGATCATAATATAAAAATGGTATTTTTGTGTTGACTATGGTTAATGGGATTATTATTCTATAATATACAAAAATAAAAATTAAATAAAAATAATTTTTATATATAAATTACATTTTTATAACCAACCATGAAATATTGATATGAAAAACAATTTATGGTATAATCGGGGAGAAGGTAGGTCATATGTACAAATTAGCAATGATTCCGTTTCTGAATGATCATGATAGAAAGAATTTAAGGGCTTTTAATATTAAATAATTTTAATTATGTCACATATTTTATATTAATTGTTTGAATAATATTATATAATCTATCCATGTGTTTTGGTAATAAAAAATGACTTACAACTCTTTGGGAGGCGGTTGTTCGTCTTACACATGAACAATGTTATAATTTTACAAAGGATAATATGGTAAGAAGGTAAATGATTTTAGGGTTATAAATAATGATAAATATTTATTTTATATAATATAGGAAAATTTAATCCATCATCATGAACATCTGTGAGAGGAAAATGGAAAATTAATTTAATCTACTTGTGAGGCAGAATTCCATGATACACATGAATGATTACTTCATTTCCAATTTGATGGATGACGAGATGGATAAAAATAATAAATAATATATATAAGAGATACTAGTGTTATTATAGTGTATTTTTTTATAATTAATTGAATGTTTAAAAATATGAATTAAAAAAGTATGAGCTCTGTAAAGATAATTACCATCACTTAGAAGAACCTCCTTTAGATCTCAATTGAAGGTCTATAAGGGTGGTCTTATGGGGGGAAACAAAGCTCCAAAATGTGGTCAATAATTTTTGGAGAGTTTTATATTGTTTTTGGTCAACGCAATTGGAAATATAGGTGTGAATAAGTGAGTATAGTTGTTTCTGTTTATAATTTAGAAGAAGTGGAATTTTAGTAAATACCCAATACTATTCAATAATGGGTAATAAATCTCATTCCACTCTCCTTAAAAATGTTTAAATAATATATTAGTGGGGAAATATGATCAATAAAACCCTCCATTATCAAAAAATAAACAATTTTTAAACAATTTTTCCCATTTACCTCTTTAGTTAGTCTCATTTGTCATTACAGTTCTTCACTACAATTATAAGTTTTTATATTCTTATCTATTCATTCTAATCAAAATTATGAAGTCCATATAACCTAATATTAATTATTAAGATTTAAAATTTTTAATTAATTGAATAAAATTACAAAAATAATTTTGTAATACTTCAATTTAGAATTAATCTAGCAATATGTGTCAAAAAATTGGTTTTCAAGAAATGTATAATTAATGAAAAATATGAACTTATAATACCATTATGACTGGTCTTTATAAATATATTAATTTTAATTAATATATATTTATTTATAATATATGAATTTAATTTAAATATTTATTTACATGAGGTTATTTTAATTAATTAAATTGTTTCAATTTTATGAGTTTTGAGAAAATTTACAGAAAACTGTGTTTGTAATCATTAAAATAAATTTATACCAAAATCATCAAAAATAACGATTTTAATGAAATTAATTAAGTTATTATAAATAAAATGTTTTATATTTTACAATTTTATTAATACTAAATTATAATATAACATTTAAATTACATTATTTTTTATAACAAATTTCAATATTTGAAAAATATAAAATTTTCTCGATTCACTGAAAAATAAAACATATTTAAAAAAATTACAAAAATTTAATATATGTAAATTTTGATATTCTAATTTTGAAAAAAACAATTTTAATTTTAGAAAATAGCATTTCAAAAAGTCACATTTATTAATTATATTATTTTCTCATAGAAATTATTTGAATTAATTTATAATGGATAAATATATCTTTTAGAATAAAATATCATTATATAAAAATGATTGAATATTGGTTTATAATTTACCAAAAAATTATTACACTGTTGAACTTTGGCACATATTTCTCAAATTATTTAATAATATTCATACCTTCTAATAGAACAGATATGTTATAATAGAAATATATTTCACTGATCTTTTAAGCTTGGTTTTGTGTGTCATATACACTATTGATAATTATGTCCTTCTTATAAAATATACGAGTTTTACATTATAACCCCTTTAATATAAATTTCCTCCTCAAAATTTTGAAATTTTTCACAGTAATGAAGGGTTTTTAAAAATTTGAAATTCCTTTATGGAAAATATACATCGTAAAAGGTATTAATAAAAAATCCCATTAAAATAGGGAATATGATACACAAAGGTCATATGAAATAGAAAAAACTAGGTTTCTATGTAGGGATAAAATTGGAGGAATGGTAAAACATGGATTTGAGAGGAATATCGATTTATAAAATAAAAATATACCCTTTTTTTAAGAGTTAGGTTACATTGAATTATCAATAATGAAAAACATTTTTGTTTCAAGATAATTTTACTAATATTAAAAGGATGATTTTACTACCATGATTAGGGAAACATATGAATATAGATTATTGAAAAGATTAATATCATCATTTAATCAATTTTCACCAAAATCTCACCAATTTAAAAAAGTGATGAGTATTAAAGATAAATTATTTTATTCCTGAAGTAAAAAAATTAAAATATAATTGATAAAAATATTCTATAAAATTAAATAATGATAGTCTTATTGTCTTTAGACATTACCAAAAAAACATAAATGGTTACAGAAAGACATGATAATTCCCAAAAATAAAACACTTTCATTTTATTCTCAAAATCCAAATGTCAACTTTAATCATTCCATAAATAAGTAACCTTACGTCTCAAATAACCATGATATTCATGGATTTAGTAGTTTTATTCCGAAAATAATTTTTCATGTTAAATCACATGATATACATAAGAGTCAAATTTTCCTCAACTTAATCATACATTTCACAAAACATCACTAATCACCTACTTATCCTAAAAATTTCAATATACGTAATCCTAAAATGTGTTTCCAAAACTATAGTTGATATTTATACATAAAATCAGTTAATAAAAAAATGCATTCTAATTAATACATTTCATAGTACATTATTATGAACTAAACCAGTTATGCTCTTCAGTTATAGGTTCATGCCTCATGGCCCTGCCTGATGTGATGAGTTGTCACGCATCTTACGAGTTGTCCATTTTTTAAAGTTTGAGAAAAAATTGATAATCATATTCATAATTCCCCTTCATTTTAAAAAATTATTAAGATTATGTTCAATATCATAATAAATATAATTATTCATCAAAATAGTTTTTTACCAACTATGGGTTTCTAGCTACCAGCATGCTTTCCAAAAAAGCCATTAATTTTAATTATCAATAATTACACCAAAATCATGGCCATAAAAAATATTATACTTTACTAAATAATTTTTTTCAAATAATATGCCCTTATTATTAAATCAAAATTTGATTTCATAAGTACGATTCAACACATTCTTACAAATCCTAAAAATAAAAACTATTGGGGAATGATCTGTAAAATTTTAATGATTCCAATTACCAGAATACCATAAATAAAAAACATCAAAATCATAATTATGGAATTCCAAAACAAAAACATCCCCATTTACAATTCAATTATTTTTATAACATTTTCATATAGTAATAAATCCCTTGTTTGGGAAATTGACTCATATAACGAACAAATCCCCCACATCAATGACATTAAACTATTAGTGGTGCCATATATTGAACATTAATTTTGTGAATATTTCTAACAAAAAGGTTCATTTTTCTTTTGTAATTAGATTCTTTAGACACTCTTTGCACACACAAAAAAAGAATCATCCTTTTAATTTAATTAAATTTTTTAGTTCCTCTTCCCTCATTTTTTATATTTACTAAATTAAATATTCTTTTCTCTATCAATTTAACACGTGAACTTCCATTGGATTCCATCCTTATTTTCATTGATGTGTATGGAAAATATAATATGATTTATTTTTAAATATTAATTCTAGATTGCTCGTTTTGAATGACCACATAATTTCTAACTACCATTCCCATTAGGATAGAAATCTCATTAGGGGAATCATTACATTTCCTTTCACATTAGATATTTTCAAATTTCTCATATTTACCCAATTATCTAAAAAGAATAAAAGAAACAATATGAAATTTAATTTACATAAAAAAGGTTAATTTAAAAACCAATAAGGAATAACTAATTAATGATAAGTATATCTAGACATATGAGTCTCTATGTTTCAGTCTAGGTGATCCATGGTATGGATTCCCATTTGGGTTTTTAACATGATAGTTTTTTCAAGCCCTTTGTAATGGTTCATAATGATAATTTTATTTTTCAAAACATATCCAATGAGAGGGTTAAACTATGTGTGTTGAAAGGCCTGCTGTTATAATAAGAATACTTTAAGATAGAGAAATGTCTATTAGAGAGAAAAAATATTCTCATAGATATTCCTAGTGAAATGTAGTGATTCGAAAAATAATGAAAATAATAATAATTTATTTGATAAATAATACTTTTTTTATATTTTAGATTAATTTGATATTGGAAAAATGGACTTACTCATGAAAAATAAGTTATAAAATATTTATAAATGAAATATGACATTAAAGGGGTAATATATATTCAAAAATTACAAAATGTATATAATTTTGGGGTTTTCAAATATCTAGGAGGGGTATCCTCTTCCCAATTATCTATCATATGACATAATGAGTAGATAAGTTTATAATAATACAATAAAATGACTACTTGATTTATGGAAACTCGGGTTTTATTTAAAAATATTTTTCCATTTTCAGGATAATATTATTGGATTTTAATTTTTTAGTAGGCTAATGTTTTTCAATTTAGTTCCCTTTATTTGTTTTATTATTGATTATACTTTTATAAAATAATAAAAAATAGAATTATTTTCTAAAATTTTAATTCATTATGAGTCATTATTAGATTATGAATTTTATCAAACACATTATTATGATTCTAAATTTGAAAAACCATTACTATTTTAGGATTATGGAGTATGTGTTGTTTTGATAATTAGATAAAGTAAAATTCACCATTAAAATGGTAAAGGAACATGTAATTAGATGAATAAAAATCATGAAATATTTTCATTATTATTTCCTATTTTATTAAATAAATATCATAATCATGAATTTTTTTTCATTCACGATAATACAATCCATGAGGAATATTTTTTATTTTAAAAATTTTCGTGGTTTTAATAGAACCAGTAGAATATTTTCCGAAAAATTATTTATCCACGATAAATATATGCATAAAATTTTATCTTTGTTTCATTTAAAAAAATTAAAATACAATTAATCTAAGTTAGAATTGCTAATTTTTAAGAAAAATATGATTACTTTGTGGATGAACAAAGGACTATTTTGATTGGTTAATTATATATTGAAATAATTTTGATTTAATTTTTAATTATTTAAAATGGAAATTTATAATTTATAAGAGTAGTTTAAAATATATATTAACTAATTTATGATTTTATTTATGTTTAGGAACCAAAGAAATGAATCTTTTTTCATTAGGTAAATAAAATGAGAAGTAGAAAAATGGAAATGAGTGTAGAAAAATAATAGAATTACATTACATTTAGTAATTACTAGAAGGAATTCATAATTTATGTGATTGTAAAAGATAATAACCATGTGGGGATATTTATAGTGATGATTAAAAGATATCCATGTTTAGAATTATATGAGAATTTTGTTTTTATTTTAATGTGATAAAACTAAGATGTTTAAATGTGGGGGGTTTTTGAATCCTGATATCTATGTATAAATACAAGAAATGATCAGTTAGAGGAAAGCCTCTGATCATTTATTAAAATAAATGAAAAGTAAGAAAACAATTTCCATAATCCTAAAAGGATAACAAATGTCATAAAAATCATACCTGTCACCACAAACATGATATATTTCTTCCTCTATAGTAGATAATTCCCACTCTGATTGTTCATATGCTTCAAAATCATGGCAAAATTCCTTCTAAGATTCAACTTTTCGAAAGATAGAAACTCCTTAAGAAAACTGTGCACCCCTTTTCAAACCAGACTTTCCCACCTTCCTTCCTGATAGAAGACCTGGTAGACAACATATTTACAAAATAGGAACAATCATTCCTTGGCCTTATTTATGGTGTGGAAATCATAACTTCATAATTTCTAGACACCTTTTTCTTGCCACCATGAACAATGTCACTAGAAAATGGTTGGACCATGTCACTATCATTTTCCATTTCACTATAAGATATGTCACCCCCCATTTTCGATGGATATACACCTCATGGAAACCATAATTCACAACCCATTCCTACTAAAATCGATTGTTAGTATCAATCATTGATAAACATGGCGTGTGTTCCAAAAACTCATGACCATCTTGTATCCCCTTCTTCATTATACCTTATCAGATTACATCATCCTGAGATGTGATATCATACTCCATAATGCTTCCATCATTGATTGGAGTACCCTCCTCTATGTGAGAGTTCATCTCATTCTCCAGTCCTTGAAAGCGATTACTAGTGGAAAATTTTATTATCAAACCTCTGCCACCATCTTCCCGCCCGTGCAACTCTCCAACACAGACATCTGAATCACCCAAGATTACACGATCCTCAGAAACTACAGAGACCAAATACTCCTCAGTCATGGGAACTAACCATGGGGAGTAGTATTCCATAGTAATTTCCACTCTATGTTTCTTATCAATACAAAGATCACACTTTAGGTGACCAAAAAACTGCCAAATAATCAGATCAGGTGGCCTCTATTGCACCTCCTTTTGAACATTACCTTGAAATTTTCCCAATGCAAGAACAATATGATCCACTAACCACACAAAATTTTCCTGAGATTTATCCCCATCCACTATCTGTCCATTAGAAATAGCCTCTACACACACTCCCTGATCTTGAAAGACTTACACAGAGTCATGCCTTGGTAGAATACTCCTAGGTGGATCCCTCATTAGTGGAAAATCTGAATGAGATGCACCAAAACCACCATTATCCATCCTCATCACCCCCTATGAAAAACCAGTCAACCCTTTAGAATGACATACCATTTCTGCATGACCAAATCAACGACATACAACAATTTAAAGCATCCAAGATTCAAATCCAAAATCCTGCTTCAACTAAAATTACATCCCATCTGTGATCCAATCCCAATTCACAGGATACCTCACAATATAGATATCAACACAAATTAGTGGCCAAATGGGGTAAAATAACCCCACAATTTGAAGATCAGAGTAAAGATACTGACATATGAGATTCCCAATATCACAAAAATTAGTGGTATTTTGAAATGAAAGTGGAAGACCAGGGAGACTCACCCATGTCTACATCATTGAGGTATCATGCCACAAATGGAAATTAAGACACCATCAAAACTGATATAAAGGATCTCCATTGCATCTTCAAGGGGCTCTGGACCTGGAGGTAATCTTAACGGCTTCCAACTCAAATCAAATAGTCAGGTGCCTTCTATTAATAACTCCGACTACAACACACTCTTGAAGATAAAATGAATTGAAAACAAACCAGTAAAAATCATAAACTAAAGGACACTAAAAATGAAACCAAGCCACTAGAGTAAGATTTCAAAGATCTGTGGTAGTATTCAGCTCTAATGGCGAAAAAAGGTGTTGAGGTGCTCCCTAGAAGAGGCCAGGGACATTCAGAGGTAGATGAATACTTGGGAAGGAAGGAATATAATTAGTATTGGAGAATTGAAAAAAGGAATTACCCCTTACATGAGGTTATGATCATGAATATCCTCCTTTAAATTAAGTGGGGGGACCATGGATCCACAAACTTAGATTTTGGGAATCACTATGAGGGAGAGCGTCGCCACGATCTTTCTTCTGGGTATAAATAAGTTGGTTATTGAACACTAATTGTGTCATTGTATTATATATATTTTAGTAAAAATATTGTGTATATGAATAACTATTATTAATATAAATATTATATTAACAAAATATTATTATTATTAATTAATTAAATAATTATTGTCTATATTTATATTTATATCTTTTTATTTTAATAATCATAAAATTTAATTTTAACAACATGAGAACATTATTAGTTCTTTGAGAATAAAATTTTAACATTAATATATTAATAATAATTATTTAATATTAATTATATGTTCATTAATCTGATACATAAATACTACAAAAATTTTAAAAATAAATTTTCAAGTAATCTTATATAAATACATTGTAATCAGTTATGGATTATTATTTTATTTATAACATTTAGAATTTTTTTATAATATAATAATAATGTTACTATAATAAAATTTTTATTTTTATATTATATATAATTTTATATTTTTATATTATGTTTATTAGGTAGGTAAAGGGACATTTGTATGAATATCAAGGAGCGATTGTCTCCTTGGTTCAAATTAAGCTCCTATAGAGGACGTGAGTAGATGAGGGTGTGAAAAGTAAATTAAAATTAGTTAAGGACATAAATTTCAAGTAATTAATTGAAATATATATTTTTTTTGTAAAAAATAATAATAGATGAAGATATTTATATAATATACATAAATTTAATCAGTTGGTTATATTGGTTGAAATCAATTTAGATCATTAAGAAAACATTAATTAAAAGTATACTATGCAAAACCAATTTGTTAAACAATAAACTCTCATAACTAAGGCTTATAATATAACAGGAAAATCATGATGGAAAAAATAATAGATAGGAAATATATAAAAAATGAACAATTAAATATTAAAATAATGTAATTAGATAGAAAAATTACTAATACAACAACATTGAAAATATTTACAAGGTTTTAATAATGCGGGGAGGAATTTTCAATGTGGTTTAATGAATTATATTAATTTACCCCTTGAAAATGTTCATAATGATTCATTGTATTGAAAAAAAAGTGATTTATGTTATTTTCTACATTGATCATAGAAGGTCAATCATTATGTACTATTTTAATATCACACACACACACAGATATATATATATATATATGTATATATATATAGTTCCAGTTATCATAGGCTAAGAATAAATTAGGCTGTGAAATATGAACTGAAATAAAAAACCTAAATATATAATATTTATCAAACGAAATAATCTATTATAAAAATTCATATAACATTTTTGAAGTTTTTTATGGTTTGGTTTAATCATTTTTTATCAGTTAATTCAATCGTGCATAATCAGATATGTTAGAAATAAGACCTACACCAATGATAAAGGATATTTATTTTGAAGATGATGATAATCAATTTCATTTATCATAATATGTTCAAATCAATAAAATAAAACCATGGTGGTTTTATTGTTGCGATTCATTTAAGGATATCATTAGTTTGGAATTTGTTAAAGAGGAAAATGATAAAACTAACTATGCCATTGTCTTTTATTTCTATAGTAGACTCATTGACTTATATGTTACTATTCTCTAGTGAGTGTTGATATGTATAGAATAATGAATATAAATAACTTAGTGAATTAGATTTACGTAATAAAATAATTTATGCTAAAATATTTTCAACTCCTCTAGTTTGAACTATAATATATTTTTACATTCTTAAACCATTTTATAGTGTGGATTGATGGTTCAATTGGATTAGAGAGAAACATATACTATTAAAATGTTTTTTATTTTTTTCAATTGATGAAAAAGAGGTAATTCTCTATAGAATATTCTAATTTTTTATTCTATTAAACATAACACACCCATAATTATAATTCAACTAAGATTGAGTGATTTTACTTGTAAAAGGATCTAGATAATATAAAAAAGATTTTTATTTTTTATTATAAACTAAATTATGAAAGAATTGTGTATATATATATATTAGGTGAGTGGGGGTATAATTACAATCAACACACACACCACACACATATGTCGGAAAGACAGTACATATCCCCCCCAAGTGTAGACCACTTATAAAGCCTTATTTATTCAGTAGATTGCTCAAAGGACAATTGGACATGTCACCCATTACATGTCCAAAAGGCCCAAAATTTGGCCTGAAGGTCCATTGCAACATCATGCCTTAATCACCACTTTCCCACATTATGCCTACGTCACCGCCTACTTTCTCCATTCCTACATCACCTCCTTCTTACATCATTTCGGTGGGAATTCACTCCCACCTGGATTTGAACTCATGTCTGATGTAGAATTACGGGGCACCATTACAACTGAGGATTGCCCTAACATCAATATAGTTAATGTAATTTTATCATTTTTTGACAAATTTAATTGTCAAATTTATTAATGACATGAATAAAATTGATTAATAATAGATAATATCTAATATATATGCCAAATCTAATTCATGATAATTGTTTTTCAATAATTTTTTCAATTGGGATTCATAAACAATGAAAATTATTTATTTTGGTTCCTTTTAATTGAAATATTTATTAGATATTAATAGAAACAGACCATGTTTATTTCCATTTCCTAAAATATTTACATCGGTATTAAATTTAATTTACTTCAATACTAATTTTGAGTTATTGATTTTATATAAAAATATTCTTCTATTGTGATATTCCATCATCCATTCATTGATATTATAATAAAAATAATATATAATTTTCTTTTTGATTTACAAAAAATTCTTAAAACATTAGTATGGTTTGAAATTTTTTCATCACTTTCATTTTTTAATTCTTTGTTCCTAATGGTAATAACCACATACATATACTATATTATGCATTCATATAGTTTATTGTGGTATTGTTTTAAAGAAATTTCTAATCTCTAATATCCTCAAAATGATGTAATAGATCCTTGTCCAAATCAACCCGCTAATAAATTCTATAATGTTTCATATATATGGATTCTATATACGGGGAATGATTATGATACAATGATATTGGTTCTTATGCTTATCATATGAAGTCTTTGATCACATATTTATGATACCATGATTTCTCCAATTATCCCTATCAGGGGAGGGATTATGATAAAATATATATGAATTTTAGTTACAATAAATTACTTATTCTTAAAATTATATTTATGAGTATTATATATGTTCCATAATGATACATTCCATTCCATTATAATCTCTTATATACCATTATGATAAATTATGTTACATTATGATTTAATATATTTCATGACGATTTCATAAAATCCATTATGATTACTTTTATTTCTTTAATATTCATTAATTACATAGGACTCATGGTTATTTTTGATATTTCACATGCTTATGAATATATCATCCCCAAACCCTTGTTTTATAGAGGATTCTTCATGGACATGAAATCATGTCATTATTATACTTTTCATGGGTTTTAGCTCATTTTTATATTTCTATATAAAATTCCATAGAATGTGAGAAAATTAAGAATATTTGAATACTTGTGGATAGTAGTTAATTTTTAACGTTGTTAAAATAATTATTTTTATTATAGTTTTCCTGTATAATGTTCTAAATTCTAAATGAAACAGAACGTACAGTTATTTTATTTCTCACATGCACTAAATGTTCTTGTTTTGTATGAAATGATGTAATATTATTCGATATGACTAGGAAATGAATGGTGGGAGTAATTATATTGATTTTATAGAAATTTTTTTCTATTTTTAGGAAGTTGGAAGGAAAGACTTAGGAAGGTATCCCTTTCTGAATTAAATAGATCATATATAATTAGTACAGACTTATAAGTTTAATGTTTATACATTATTAATGATAATAAATATTATGATCTTATATTAATAATTATTTTTTAAATATAATTTGAATTTATGGGCTAGGAAGTATGTTATTGAATATAGGATGTAACATTAATAGTTGATCATCAATGATTAAAAATTATGAGTGGGCAATTACGTAAGGGGGGATTGTAAAGATGATGATTTTTGTGTATCCACTTAGATAATTTTTACATTAAAATATATGGGTGCCATGATTGAAATTATTAATAAATATAGGTTAGCAAATATAAAATAATGATATTGAAAAATAAAAAAATGATAAAATAATAATAATTTTATGATTTTGTTGGAGGAAAATTAGAAAAAATACTCCTTATATATAAATAGAAATAAAAATAGGATAATATAAAAAAATATGCATGATGAATAATATATTTAAATGTCATGACTCATAACCTTTCTTAAATATCATGCCTATGATAATTACTATTGAATAGAAGAAAATAATTATCAATAGGGTATTTGTTTCTTCATAAAAATAACATTATAAAATTAGAATAAATTTATTAATTCATAGAATAATCTCAGAAGCCAATAAAAAATAATATACATTAATGATAGTGGTAATAGTGGAAAATAATTACAAGTAAATACATTATAACAAGTATTATGACTAAATATTGTACGTACTCAAATAAAGTAATACATTAATAATAAATAAATTAATGAAATAAACAATAGAAATATTATTTTAAATTTTGGAGAGTTAAACAATTGATGATGGAATAAAAATTTTGTTCTCATTAATTTATAAATATGTATCACTAATCCAAAATACCAGTTTGTGGCAGATTAATTTTTTTTTGAAAAAATTAATATTTTTTATTTTTACTTGGTTCGGAACCCCAGTAAATCCCAGACAACCAAACCATTCCTATCCAATGTCATAATCTTAATTCCCACCCAATGGGAAGGGGACCACAATACCAAAATATTCATATCCATATATATATATATTGGTGTGTATAGGGTCATATTCGAGCCTCTATCATCTTAATTATTATGTATATCCTTTACCACACCATCATGTAATTTATCTAGTTACTAAATATACATTAATACACACACACACACACACACACAGAGATAAATTCATAATAATGCATATATATGAATACATATATTTATTCATAATTTTGAATGAAATCTATATAAAAATATTATTACATATATATTTATAAATCTATTCAAATATATACAATTATCAAATACATATAAATAAATATAAATATATTAATTTAAATTTATATAAAATCATATATATAATTAAATATAATAATGTAGAATTATATATAAATTTATATATAAATATATGAATAAAAATAAATAAATATTGGTAAATAAATATATATCAAGAGATATACACCACATAATATATATAAATGTAGATGGAAATATATCTAAATATACATAAATAACAAAAGTTTCTATAATTATTTATATATATAAATAAATTTATATAAAAATATATCACAACCTGAAATTTTATCCCATTATTATTTTAAAAGATTTAATATTATTTTTATTCATTTTTAGTTTTTGTAATTTTTTTACTATAAATTTTACAATATTAAATGATTTAGAGGGAAGCATAACTTTCATGCACATTTATCGAAACATGCAGTGACCATGCATTTTGCTTTATCCATAGATTATCTTATTCATCATGGTTAGTGTATGATCAGTTAAAGTGGTGTGAGTTTCCTAGGATTAATCATTCATGTAATTTTGGGGTGTCTAATGTGAGTTTTACATGCACCAAAGGTTTCATTAAACTGTATTAGTAAACCATCAAGGATTCGTAAAGTTACAAATTTCTATTATACTACTTTATTGTTTTTCATAATCCCTAAACTATTACCAACCTCCTCCCACATCTTATTTCACAACTATGGTTTTCCACCCTCCAATGTTGTGACCTCTGCTTTATTTAGCCTCCCAATCTTGATCGTACGAGCCCTAGCTCGAAGGATCCTTAAATGCACCTCCACCCATCATTCTCTATCGACCAAACAACACCCCCATAGGCTTTGTGAATACCTTACATACAACTATTCTCCTATTTTGATCTCACTTCTTGACCCTTAACCATTTTAGGAGGGCATCATGCGTAAACCGCTCTTCTCCCTTATTTATCTCCTCTCCATCCCTCTATACCCAATTTCTGATTGATTATTCTCCTTATCCCAAACCATATGGATATTTTGGATGAAATTTTTGTTTGTGGTGGTTCTAAAACATGGATTTTGTGTCTAGGTCTTGATATTGTCTCTAAATTTCATGATTTACTATTCCCCATAAAAGGTGGAACATTTCAAATTAACACATATAATTTCTCCTCCACTTGAGATAGGTTTTCCCCATCTTCCAAATTTTAATTTTTGAATCATAGATTAAATATTTATTAATTTATGACTTAATATTATAATTGAATTATTTAAAATCAATATGTATTATTTGAGGGTAAAATCAATTTTAACATTATTTTCATCTCAAGGTTAAGTGTTTTCAAATTTTGGATCTTTTTGAAAATATATTTTTCAATTTTTTTCAAATTAAATGATTATTAGAATTCTCAAATGACTCATTAAAATTTAAATGAAGTTATTAAAAATGGTTTCATCATTTTAAAATAAATATAAAATAATTTTACAAGGTAATTTAATTGGTATTGGAAATCCCATGTATTGATTAATTAATTTAAGAATTAATTTATTTGAATTTTAATTTATAAAAAGTTTTTTGATCTTGTTTGGGTAGTGAACTAATATAGAAATTGATCTTTTAAATTTTAATGGATTTAATGTGATCATTAATCCTTTTAAAATTAGTAATATTATTTGATTTTGAAAGGGATTTTCATTTTTGTTTTTAAAATGTCATATGAATGAATCTCAATGGATATAGTTTAAATAATGGTTTGAAATAGGATTTAAATCATTTTGGATATAGTAATGGAATTATAATACACTCATTATAATGAATCATTTAGTACCTCCAAGATTATTTCCAAATACATGGGTATGTGTGACCCCCATTATTCAGTCAGATCAAAATCTATATTTTATAAAAGCCATTTGATGTGTGTGGTGATTGGTTAATCCAATCTAGTGTATTTTATTGGGAGAGTACACTATTTATTATTCTTCTTAATTCTTATGTTGATCTCTAATTTTTCACTAACCTCACTTTATGATGGCCATTAGAACCAGAGGCAAGTTGTACAGTCTCGGTTTATGACACACTATGTACTCACACAATACAAGTGCCTCACTATATTTTTTCTACATAAAGACATTTGTATTGTCTTGTAAGACATGGAATATATCATAAAATATTTTCATATACATTATTTGATACGTCGTGTGATTATGAGTCCCATTGTTCCTGGCATTTATTTTATGAACATATTAAATATATTTTATATCATGTGTTAAAGGTTCCTTTATGAAAACAAGATTTATCTTTAATGGAGTCTTAGATTGAAAACATTAGACAATGGTTGAATATTAAATGTGTGGATTTTATTATTCATTACCTATAATGGGTCGATGTGGGATTCGTAGATAAAAGTAATCATTGGAGGGTGCATTGAGTTAAAAAAGTTAAATTATTTATTTTATTAAGAACCATTAAAACATAATTATAACATTATAATACATGTTATAATAGATTTCCCGGGATATCCTCATAACCATGGGATCATTTATAGGGGACTTTATGCACCTCCATTGGTGAATTAGAATCAAATAATCCTGAAAAATCAGATCCAAGTGAATCAAGGAACAGTGAATACAACTGCTTCTCCCATTCATAAGTTTGAATGTTTTTCATCAGAGATGATCAAAATTGAGGAAATAATTTTCACCTTTTTTTATTAGTCTAAAACTGTATAAATAGACTAATAATGATTGTATCTACTTCTTAATCATCATTAAATCAATACTTTTCAACTGTCTATATATTGGTTTTAAAATGGTAATTTAGTTTTCTAAACCACATGCATCCAACTATTTTTTTGGAAAATAAATATTTGAAAATGAATTTTTCACCTTTGTTTTAATGAATTTCTCCCAATTATTCTTCACATTATCCTTTAATTGTTATATAGGGTCTTGGATTGACATTACATGTAATGCCACAACCATAGTTTCCCATAGTTGGTGAATTATTTTATTACATTGGCATGATCACTTGAAATCAAATACCAAATACCAAATAGTTTGGTATACATGAAAAAACTAGATACAAATATAAGTTTTACATTACATCTTGAAATGAAAAAAAATGTAGTGTCTCCTCGAAAAAAACTTATATCCCTTTGACTATCCCTATAGGTCAGATAGAATATAATTCTTCATATCATTGGGAAAACGAAAAATTAGAAAGGTCTGATCTCAGATAGGTATTAGGGGTAAACAATATGGCTGACACTATCATGAATATGTATAAATATTTAAGGTAAGGTATAAAACTGAAACACATGAATTTTAAATATAATATTGAGCATGATTTGAAAATAATTTATCAACTATTTCGATTTAATATTTCACATGGATATTCTACTAGTTGAATAATCACATGTATTATCATTAACAAATATTATAATGGGAGAATTCATACTACCGAACAACATAATAACATTTTGAAGTCTTGGTTCCAAGACCATACATATGTGGATAATACGTTAATCAAAACACAACACTGTATGTCTCATGAGAACTACAAATGCATCAAGGGGATTTCATTAAATGGTCTACTACCTATAGGGATTTCATTAACCAATCCCTAACCCATCACTAACTAAGTCCAATGCAATCCTTATCTGAAAAGGGTGAAACATTACCGATATAATAATTAGTATTAAAACTACCATACAAAATGTTAATAACTTAACTGTAAACAATGAATTGTATCAAAATAAATCATCCACAATCAAACATATCATAAAAAAATAAATATAATATAGAAGACTGTATTATAATAAAATAACTTCTATTAATCACAAAATCCAACAAATGAAGTTAACATGGGAGAAAACGATCTCATAAAATAAACAATTTCCTCTTTTCAGATATATACTTTTGATTTGTACAACAGGCCTCCTTAAGATAGATTTAATCCCAAATTATTGACTGTATAATGTTTTGAGTGATGTTTGGAGGACAATTTGGATGATGTTGGCTGATCCAAAGCCCTTTATAGGGGTGAATAAAAAAGAATTACAAGTGCATTATTAAATTACAGGGGATGGGAACATTTTGAAACTCCTAAACTTTAAATTTAAAATAATATGTTTTTCAATTTTAAATAAATAATGAGTGAGTTATTTAGATTCTAAGATGACGATGGTTCTAAATCCTCTCAAAAAATAATTTTTAGGAAAGTTTAGGTCACAAACATAACCTTACCGTTTGGATGTAAACCATAGTTAGATAGTCTTACTCATTACATGATATATTATCTTTTTTATAATACAAGGTTAATATTGTTACCATAAAATACCAACATTATCCCAGTTGGATCATTTGTTAAATATTTATCATTATCCTAGTAATTGGAATAAATTTGATATTTTTATGAAATTTATAACATTTAATAAAATATTATTTATTTTGATATACCATTTATGTCAATTTTGATAATATTCAATATTATAATTTTTAAAAATACCAAAGCAACAATAAAATTATAAAAAATACTTCTATTATGTCACTAAAACGTCTACTTAATCTATAAAATGAATGTTTGTCATTAATTAAGGAAAATATTTTTATTTTAATATTTTCCATATCAGTTATTTGATAATTCTGTTATCAAATTAATTATTTCATTAATGTTGTGTCATTATTAGTGGTAATTATTTAGAATCTGAAAATTATAAATAAATTAGTATGATGTATATATTTTTTCCATATACAATTTGTGATTGAAATTATCTCATGGTGATCTCAATATTATAATTATTACACTTATAAGTAATGAGAGTTTGACATTTTCCCCATTCATTGATTTTAATAATATCCATATTCTACTCTTGGGTGAGTGTCCATTAAATGATTCCATTTCTAACCATAAATTATAACGGTCAAATTTTGTCATCCAATGTGATTTTTATTGGTGTTAGAGTAATTTTATAATATTATTTTTTTCCATTAATTATCTGTTTTACCCTTACTAGTGGAAATAAAAAAATTACAAACATTACTATTCATAATATCCAAAAAAATAAAAGTAACCAATTAACATTTTTATGTAATACTCATTCACAATATAGAATCCATTTTATAAAATTTAAAACACAGAATGCGTATTAATTAATTTAAATGTAATCCCAATTGAAAAAAAAATGAGAAAACGAGTTTTAAAAAATAAAAACTGTCAAAATATTGACATGTGTTAATATCAAATGTTATTATGAAGTTACATTCAATGAAAACATTGAATTAAATATAAAATAATAATCTAATTATAATTTATGTTCTATTAGAGTGCTCACATAATAATATCAATAAATTAGATGAAAAAGATTTTTGGAATTAAAATTCTGTATGTTTCACTATTCATTAAAATATGAATGTTATATCAAAAAAACCAAAAATTTATCCAAAGTAAATTTTTATGATCAGATTCCAAATAAAATGTTTATTTTTTCAAAATGAATATTTAAAGGAGTCATATATTTGATTTTAAATGGGGTCTCAATTAAAAGGCGATAAAATTGATTTTTACAAAATAATAGCCTTTTAATGTGTAAGATTGGATTAACTTGTATCTTATGCCTATAAAATCATTTGGATGTATGTAATTTTTTTTAATAATTATATAATATATAAAATTTCTAATTTGGTTAACACTATTCCGAAATTATTTTCAAAGGGGTAGTTTGATAGTTCACGGTGTGCCCAAACTCGGTGTTGTGTGTAGTGTAGGCTATTGAAGTATTTTAAAATAATAATACCCTGAATGCTTGAGGTGTTAAAATATTCCATCCCTCAAAAATTTTCATCATAATTATTTCTAGAATATGACTTCATAAACTAATTCACATGGTACTTCATCATATGTTATTATAGTTCCCACATTGCCTCTTCAATGTCATGGTTTCCCTAATGAAATTTTACTAGAAGAAATGTCCTATTTTTTAACACTTGATATATGGTATCAAGAATATTGATAGGCACTTCACAATAATATAGACTATCCTTTAATTATATTTATTTATAGTTGAGTACAGGTGTTGGGTCCAGCATGTAATTCGTTATTAATGATATGTGGATGACATCATGAACTTTCGAAAGACTTGGATGCCTTTCTAAATGTTAAGAAACATCTCAAATTATTTCCAGAATTTCAAAATGTCTGACGTCCATATAGATTAATTAAACCTTCTAACCGAATATTATAACAACCTTCTATAGAAATACATTCATGAAAACATGACCTCCTACTTTTAATTCCAAATCCATCATTCGGTTATTGGAATTTCTATTTTTCCTACTTTTAGCAGATTTGATATGGGTTTGAATTATTTTCATATTTTATATTGTTTCCTCAACATGTTCTAGGCCTTTGAGTATTCATTCATCATCATCATCCTAACAAGTAGGTGTATGGAATCTCCTTCCATAGAACTCTTCAAACGGTTCCATTTGAATATTTTAAATGAAGCTACTGTATGAATAATATTTTATTATATTCCATTAGTCTGAGGGTGGTTTTCTATTATCAAATTTAGCTCAGTATCTTGGTATTTCTAAATGTGTTTCCATAATCATGATGTAAAATAAGGATCATGGTCTGAATCAATTGAAAGGGGTACACCATGAAGTCTTAAAAATTCATTAATGTAACATATTTATTGACATTCAACAATTAAATATTATATTATAGAATGAAAATTTGATGATTTGGTAATACGATCAACAATAACCCATATCACATCATTTCATCCGTGATTCTTGTGTATCCCCATGGAAAATTCCATCATTATATCTTCTTATTTCGACATAAGTATAGGAAGAGGTTCCGTGGATCCTTTAATATGTTTTCTTCCGTCCTTCACCTATTGACAAACAAAACATCATGATAAATAATAATCAATATCACTCTTCGTGTTCTCCCACCAAAAAATTCCTTCAAATCCCGATACGTATTTGTGCTACCAAAGTGTATAGAGAAATTGGAGACATGATCGTCATCCAATAATTCTTTTTTTAGCATAGGTATTGTGAGAACAAAAATACCCTTCAAAAATTTCAAACATCCATATTCAAATAAAAATATTATAAATCTCCCATCATTAACATATTTAAATTTCATTCGAAACTCCTCTGCATCCGTCTAAGAACATTTTACACATTCTAGTAAAGATAGTTTGGAAATAATTTTAGAAATTAGTGATGTTTAACCTCCCATGATAATTCCTATATAAAAATATATTATATCCATGAATATAAGATTAATTTCATCTCTCATCTTGTTTATAATTCAATGGTCCTTCCTTTATAAAATATCATAGAAATTATTTTCCATCCCTAGGTGGTACTGTATGGTAAAATCATAATCCTTGATTATCTGGAGCCATATCAATTGTCTCATGTTGGGTTATTTCTAAGATAAAATATATTTATATCTTTTTGATCAATATATATCTCATATATTTAACATTAGATATTGTGTATCAATAACATCATATAAAATATTCATACATCTAACAAAATATCAATATTTGGGTAGATTAATTCTTGATTTTTTTATTAATACATAAGCAATAAATATATCATTATTCATAAGGAAACAAATGATTCTTTACCCAGATGCATCAATAAAAATCATAAACCCATCATTCCCAGCTAGTGTAGTCATGATAAGAGCATTGACTTGTCTTCTCTTCCATTCATAAAAAAAATTTACACAATTTTTTTCCAAATGTATTTAACCTATTTATGTGTGAGCGTGGTTAATGGGTTAGCCAATTAGGTGAAATTATGGATGAAACACCTATGGTGACCTGATAAACTAATAAAACTGTATAACTTGGTTATACTCATCAATGATGGCCATTTTTTTATTTCCATTATCTTGTCTAGATCAAGAGAGATTCTATCCTTCGAGATATTATGGACATGAAATGAAATTTCCTAATTCCAGAATTCACATTTTCTAAACATCCCATATAACTCATTTCTTCTATGATTATTAATAACAATCCACATGTGGTTCTCATGGTCTTTATATATTTTTTATTATACTAAGACATCTTCAATAAATAAAACGACAAAATCATCATGATATTCTTGGAAAACCATGTTCATTAGATCCATGAAAACAAATGGTGCATGAGAAAATTAAAATGGAAGTATTGTAATTTCTTAATGACTATACCTTATCTGAAAAGAATTATTTTTAATTTCATTCTTCATTACACACAATTTATGATACCCAAAATGATGGCAAATCTTCTAAAAATATTTATCAACATGCTGTAGATATAAAATATCATCGATGAATTAAAAAGGATACGTGTTCATTATTGTAATATCATTCATTTCTTTATTGTCAATTCATAGTATCATTGGCCCATTTTTCTTTTTACAAAAATGAACTGGGGCTCCTCATAGAGAAACACTCAGGTGAATAAATCAATTATTACTCAACTCCTCTAATTGTTTCTTTATGTCTACTAATTCCAAAGTGGCTATTACATAGGGAGTATTTGATATTTTCCTTGTATCATGGATTAAATCAATAGAAAACAAAACCTCCCACATTGGGGTGTGTCGAGGTAAATACTCTTGAAATACATTAAATTTTTTTTACAATAGTTATGTACTAAATTTGAATATTTATTTCTTTACCCATGGATGATGTTTTCTCTTCCACCCCAATAATTTCATTCAGAAGAGCAACTGTGGTTGGATCTAGATATAAATGAAATGATTATTTTTATGCTCAAAAGATATTGGATTATACATCTTCTACACAAATCATAAATTCATTATTCTTGTAATAAATATTCACATCATATTTTGATAGCCAATCCATACCTAAGATTATTTAAAAGTTGAACATAGGTATTATGATAAAGTCAGCATATAAAGACTATTTATATTCCGTAATTTGAACCGCCTGCCACATATTTAATACTATGAGACCCCCCTTAGGGGTTTGGACTGAAAAGTATCTCATTAATGTAGATTGTAAATATCTATTTTTTAAACAATAATTGGAATATATAATGGAATTTGAGGATATAGAATCAAATAAATCATTGTTTAAATTTTAGAAGATGTTTGTAGTACCTACCACTATGTCATTAAGAGTTTCAACCTTAGCTTTTGTGATTGTATAAGCTTGGCCTTTTTCCCTTGGCCTTTTTGGGAAAATATTTATTTGATTTTTAGGAAACTAATTTGCATAATATCCCATTTTGTTACAATTTTAACATTGGAAATTTAAAAATTCATTCTTCCCCTTTCAATCATGAGTTTGAAGAACTTATTCTTAAAACATATAAAATAATCACATTCCCATTAATCATGTTATACAGTATTTCTTCCCATAATCACTACTGGGTGGAATGATAGACTTTTCCCTTTTCCCCATATTTCCTTTTCCTAAGTATTCAGAATCACTATTTTTCTATTTAATTCCTTTAAACACATAAGACATAGAGAATTGCATTCATATCTTGAAATCACAAGAGACAATATCTTCATACTATGAGAAAGATTCATAGAGCAGTGCCCAATGGGGGAATGGTTTTGACCTATCCAAGAATAGATCAATCTTACTTCTTGGGTTACGTATGTAGTATGAAGCATTATTTGATTATTATGTAAAGTTATCTTCTGAAATTACCTCTCCATATCTGCTCGCATATCACAAGGAAATATTTTTCTAAGAGAATTTATTTAATCTTCCTTCATTTCATATTTTATTCATCGCTATCATCCATCATAATTTGAATTAATGAACACCATTTACCCACATCTCTTGAATGATGATAAACATCCATTACAAATATTTCCCTTTCAATAATCCCCAAATATAGAAATATTTTCTCTAAAGAACTTATCCATTTATCACCTAAAATCTTATTTTTAGTACCATTGAATGTTTCTTTGTTTTATCTCATGAAGAAATCTAACATTGATCATTTTCGTTGTGTATTGGGGTCATCCATACGAGTATGGTTATTTTTCGTAACCCAAGTTAGTTATCATAGTATAGTTATAAGATGTTTAGAGCCATTTGTATCACCAACTCTACTATAATTATCTAATATATAAGGGAAATAACTACATGAGTTACATAAATTGATATGGTTTCCATTCCTTCCACTGGGATTCATTTCTAAATAATGGCGTAAAATATATTAGGGTTTGAATCCTAATGATATTTCCAATCTACTAGAATAGTTAACATAAATTACAAAATTTATGCACATCCTATCTTGAATTCATTAATATGGTTTCATTGGCGATATATTTACTTTTAAATCCTTAATAATGGTTTGTAACTAAAACGTGAAATATCCTAAGAATATCCCCCAGTAGTTTTAAACTATGTGTGAATTAAGGCCTATTTTTTTGTAACTAGAAGCCCTGACTTAGGTCTGGAACACCTTGTATGAGTTGTTACTCCTAGGTACATATGTTCCATAACCACACCCAATTGTATTATGATGATAGGGAAGTATTTCTTTGAATACCCAAATAATCTATATGTTACCAAAATTCTAGATGTTCTGCTATATATATCTTCAAAGTCAATAATAGGGTAATGTTCCCTAATCAATGTTTTTCTAAATCTAGTATCCAACGTTTGTACTAAAATTAATTTGATACCAAATATAATTCAACAAATATAGTTTCCCATAGTAAGTGAATTATATTATTACATTGGCATGATCATAAGAAATTAATTATTGAAGGAAATATGTGTTTTTTATCCTTGAAAAACTATATTCAAAAATAAGTTTTACATTACATCATGAAATGAAAAACATCCTAGTGTCTCCTTTGAGAAAAATCTCATACCATAGACTATCCCTAAACATTCGACATAATACAATTCTTTGAATATTGGAAAACAAACTAAAAAAAATAAAGGGGTGAGCTCATATACTCATTAAGGGTCAACAATATAGTACATTCTATCATAAATAACCACAAACATTTAAGGAAATGTATAAAACTAAAACACAATAATTTTAAATATACTATTGAGCATAATTTGGAATTAATTAATCAAATAATTCCATTTATATTTCTCATGGGTATTCTACTAGCTGAAGAATCATATGTTTTTCATTATCAAATCTCATATTGATGGAATACACAATACCATACATCATAATCACATTGTCTGGGCCGCATTCCATGACCATACTTATGCAGGTAATATGTTATTCAAAACCCAAAATAGTTTGTTTCATGGGAACAACTGATTAATTGAATGGCATTCATTAACCAGTCCCAAACCCATAAGTCATTTATTAATCATTCCTCATACATATCACATAATAATTAGAATTCTTTCCCCAAATGAAAAGGGTGAAACATAACCCAGATAAAAATTTGTATTAAAACTAGAATATGAAATGTTAATACTCTAACCATAAACTGTGAGTGGTATCAAAACTGTACATCCATAGTCTCAAATATCAAACTCCATCCAATACAACAGGGAAAATTGTATCATGATAAATAGTCCTCCGTTAAGCATAATATTCAAGTAATTATCTTGACGATGGTGAAAATTATCTAATAAAACCATTAAATCTCTATGAGAGAAATAATCCTTTTTACATTGAAATAATTTAAATGTAATGTTATTATAAAAAATATTTCTTTTAAAAACGACTATGTAGTCTTGTAAGGGATTCATCAAAATGATAAGTCCTCATGATAATATAAATTTGAACTTTCACCATATAAGTTGAAAAAATTATTTCATTAATTCGACAAAAAGGTTGTAAAGTTCCTCATTTGGAAAATGACAGAATGATTCCTTTCAGAAAAAATTATAAAAAATAAAACATGTATAAAAATAACATTAAAAAAATATCCAAAATATTTTGAAATACATTTTTATGAAAAATTGACCTGGATGATAAATGTGTCCCAGTAGTTACTTACATATAAGAAATCTCAGATAATAATTATATTGTGATATTAACCCTTATTTTGTACTTTCCTTTACTTGAAATTGGATTAACTTCCTATATAAAGGTAAAATAGTGTTATTAAATTATTGAATGATCATATCTACATTTATGATATCATTTATGATCCTCTTATACCATTTTTTAACAATATTTTAGTATTACCATTGTTTTGGGGGTTAACTGCTTCATTTTCGTATACATGTTTTTCTATGTAATCCATATTAATTATGAATGAGATATATTTCATAAAAATCCATAATCATATTATGTTATTAAAAATTATATTTAATGATATTATAAATTATATAATCACTCTTTGATTGTTAATGTTGTAATGAATCTCACCTCGTCTTGGAGACGATATGCAGTACGTGCGCACGAGCGATGATATCATTCCATTGATGGTTAAAGGCATTGAATTAAAAGGTATATTAATTAACCGAATAATTATAAAATTATGTTAATTATTTATATCCATTATAATCCTAATTATACCCTTCCAAATAAATTATTTTGGAATAATAAATTACACCACAGAGTGGAGATAGTAAGTTGTATGTACACACGCACGGTGATACTGTTATTAATAGGATAGATAAAAGGAGGAATATTGATTTAAAATAATTATAATAAAATATCCTAATATATATGATACTGGATTTGTTACTTTGTTATGGAAACAACATAATAATAAGATGTATAATAAGAGAAGGACTATAAAAGAGTTGATAAAACACTTCCCTCTTTTTTGTGTATCTACTTTTGATTTGAACTAAATAATCCCTAGGATGGATTGATGACGAAAGTATGGACTATAGGATGTAGTCAGGGAAGTTGGAATTATAATTTTATTGATTTTGGCCAATGCAATGGGATTTAGTGGTGTGAATAAAAGATAAGGAAAAGTTCCCTTTTATAATAGAGGGGATGGGAACTTTTTGATACTCCACAACTATTAATTTGAAATAATATTAGTTTACATTTAAAATATATAATAAGTGAGATATTTAGAGTATAATATGATGATGGGTCAAAATAATCTCACCTAATGGTTTTTATACAATTTAATTTCCCAAAATTAACCTTATATTTTGGATTTAACCCTAAGTTAAATAGTTTAACTCCTATTATATAAACATGTTTTTTATAATATAGGTTGAATACTATTACTATAAAATTAAAAAAGAACCCAAATAGGATCAGTTATGAAAAATTTTACATTATCCAAATGAGTTGGTATAAATGAATATTATTATTAATTTTATAAAAGTTATTAAAATATTATTTATTTTAATGTATCATTTTTGACAATTTTGGTACTATTCAATATTTTCTTTTTTTAAAATATAAAAAAAACATTATAACTTAGAACTTTTATGTTAAATATTTAACTTATAAGTCTATCTCATGTATAAAATTCTTTTATGTCCTCAATGATGTCAAATTATATTTATTGAAATTTTTTAATATCATTTATTTGATATATTTTTTAATAAAATAAATTTTGATTTACAAATGTATCATCATTAGTGGAAATTAGATAATATCTTAAAATTATAACCAAATTTAAATGATTTATGTATTTATTTTATCCTTCCAGATACTATTTATGATTGAAATTTTATCTGGGTGATCTCTATATTAAAATTATTATATTTATAAGAAAGGAGAGTGTGACATTTTGTCCCTTTCATTGTCTTTAATAATATCCATGAAATATTCATGGAAAAATATCCATTAAATTATTCTATTTATAAAATATGATTAAAAGGGTATAATTTAATCATACAATAATATTTTTATATGTGTTAGGGTAATTTTATAATACAATTTTTACCATCAATTACCAAATATATCATTAATCATGAGAATCACAAAAATTACTAAAGTTAATATTCTTAATTTCTCAAAAAATTTAAAGTAACCAATAAACAAAATTGGGAACCACTAATTCCAAATATGAAAAATGTTCCTTTAAATTTTATACACATAATTTTAAATAAATATTAAAAAATTTATCCCCTTTGAAAAAAAGAGAAAAAATTTTTAAAAGTAAAAACCACCAAAAGATTGACATGTTTTTATATCAAATTTCAATGTCAAATTGCTTCAAATGAAAGAAATTGATTTAAATATTAAAAACATAATATAATTATAAATTAAAATCAATTTAATGTATAATCAACTAATATAAATAATTTATTTGAAAAAGATGTTTTGAATTAAAATTCCATATTTTTACTTTTCATTAAAACATAAAAGTTATTAGAAAAACACAAAAAACATATCAAATGTAAGATGTGATGTTCCGCATCAAAAGAAGAAGTTTATTAGTAAAATACAAAAGTGTGAAATATTATATTTAAAGTGGGTTGTTCCTTAAAAGGAGTTAGGATTGTTTTTAGAAAAACAATAGCCATTTAATGTGTAAGATTAGATTAATTATTATATTATGCCTATAAAATCATTTGGATGGATTTTAAAAAAATAGTAAGTATTTAAAATATAAATTTTATATTTTGGTTATTACAATTCATAACCTCTTTTTAAATGACTTTTTTGACAGGTCACGGTTCGCTCGAACTCGATGTTGCGTGTAGTTTATGCTATTGAATTATATAAAAAGTAGTGTACCATGGAATCGTGGGGTGTTACATTACTAGGTGGAACCGAGCCTGATCAAACACTTGGATTTGAAGAATATTTTCATGTGGAGAATGGATTAGGGAATCTGGAATGAATTTGGAGGATTTTTAGGATACCAATGATAGCGTCATAGATTTTTGATCAGAAGCAGGATTTGGCATCGCACGAGTTGCACCCCGAGCAATGGTGGCAGGTACATATTTGTATGAATAAATCATAGATTCATTTTCCAGATAATGTATTTCTAGAAATGATAAAATTAGGAATACCCCATTGATCTTGAGTGACCTAGTGGCAATATTTGAAGTGGCAGAGGAATATATATAACACATAGGCGAATATATAAGTTTCAGTAATAAAATTGTACACCATCTAGTTTAGAAGAACATATAATATGTTGCTCAAAAAACTATGGCACTAGGTTTTCATGAGATTATAAGAATCACATTCCATATGGAACCCCCACAAAGCTTCTGTCCGGATGCTGCCGACCGGGGGTGTACTCCACGAGTACACAGACATGGGAATGACCAAGCACATGTCACGTAATCACACATGGACAGGGTATACATACATGAGCCGAAGGACATATATGGATACATATGTGTGAGGATTCACCATGTACTGGATAATATAAACATAGGAAAGGATTCATAGACACAACCATGGGAATTGAAAGAACCCTGGATGGATTACCATGATGTGAAGCCCCCTTACACACTGTATAGTGATACATGGGAAGTGTTTGTATAATCATAGGGGAACATATAAGTAGTGTAGTGGGACCACATACTATTTGTCTCCCCTTAAACATCATGTACCCCTAATAAACATTTACGTAAACTTATAATTATCATATCTTTTTATCTTAGACTCAAAATCCTGCCTTCAAATATCTTATCCTATGTATTTTTTTCAAAAATCTGGATGTTATACATTAATGAGGATTTTGAGATATGATGAAAGGTGTTACAAATTTGACACCTCTTTAGGTGGTTCTCAATGATAGAACTGATCTAGAAGGACTATTAGAGTGGTACCCCTCTAATGGACTACAGTGTATTTCCTCTATCAACTGAATGGTACCCCCTATAGAATTAGGTAGATATTTGTTCATCAACTATGTATTACCCCCAATGGCATTAGGTTTTTCATCCTCTATATATTTAGTGGTATCCCCTATGTCATTAGGGTGCATGTACCCTATGCACTGGGTGGTAAACCTAATGTAATAATGGTGCATGCCCCCTAACTATTGTGTAGTACCCATAATGGAATTTTGGTGCAGGTTCTCTACCTATTGATTGGTACCCATTATAGAATTAGGGAACTATTATTTAGTCTACTACATGGTACCCCATGACATACTAGGGAGTGGGTCCTCTATCTAATGAGGGGTACCCCCTATTAGATAAGGTGTAGTTCCTCCTAACACTGAGTGGAACCCCCTGATGCACCGGGGTGCATGTATTCTACTCATAGATTGTTCTACCTCAACTATGTGTCACAATGGAATGATTTGGGTTCAATGCATAGTTACTCATAGGGATAAAAACATGAGATGATTTGAATCAATGATGGAAATATTTTAAATTGTTGTCCCTCTTTTATGGGACAGGATATGAGATAGAGACCCAATTTCTCTCTCATCAAGGCTTCATTTTTAGAGTATATATATATTAATATATCCATTTTTTGAATATTTTTCTATCTTAATATTGGTTTAAAATTAAATTCCTATCATGTCACAAACTGGTTCCCAAACATCTTTCAATGCATCAAATTGTGTATTTATATACTTAGAATTATATGGGATTTTCCCTCACATGTCATATTTTATTTAGAAAAATAGGTCGATGGTGATCATAGAGACACATAAGGATACATGGTACATTTGGCCACACGTGGTGGTTGGGGATAGAAGTTCTAGAGAAAGGATCTATAACCATTTTAGTTTTCCAGTTTTTTGACTGATAAATCTTTATTGCTGGGAATGTACTTTCCCTTTTACATTTTAGTTTATCCCCTCACACTCTTTGTATTCCCAAATGATTTTTCATGCATGGTTATTACTCTTGATGATTAATCGTTTAATTTTTATTCTCTAAACTTCTCCATTGAGATGGTTCGGTGGGTACTTATAGATACATTTGAAAATTTTTTCAATAATAGTAATTCCATTCAGTGCCTATCACTAGCCCATGTCATATAGAGACGGGATTGGGGTAGTTGTGGCTTGATCCTCATTCATCTGAGTCATGGAAAATTGGAATAAAACTTGTTTAATTACTTGGGATTGTTTTTGTAGTATTCAACTTAAAAGGATTTGGTTGGGATATAAGAAATAGTGTTAATGGTTCTCAGGTAAAAAATTTTGGTTATGGAACCTAGTGTTGCTGTGGCAGCCAACATATCCAAACATTTGGACTCTAACCACCGGATTTTTTACTCGGTATACCGAGACATTTTTTGTATGAAACTTTGATATGTGCATAATATAATAATGGGCCATTAAATTACCTACTTCAGTCAGGTTAGAATTATATATATAAATATAAATAAATATATATATATATATATATTATCATCAGATCATGGTATGTCTGGATTAAGTTTCTAGGATACGGCTATGATGATAGTTGACCTGGTTATCTTTTTCAGATTGTGATGATTATCCAATGAGTGATGAAACCTTAATTTAGGGTCCATCATTTGGGATTCTTCTTCAAGGAGGATAGGTAAAAACACCCTCATTTATCAAGATATAGACAACACAAATAGTTTAGGATGAGGATTTACACAGGATGAGCTCACTCATCCAGTTCAAGCATGAGAGGACTTTAAGGTTCTATAGTATGATAGATCCCTATACAGTGGAGGATTGACTGAATTAAGTGATCAATTTCATTAGGATTCTCTGGACACTAACTAATCACAAGGTTGCAATTAAAGATAACCTTTTCCGTAGAGAATATTGGAACTAGTGGATTCCAGTTACACAGAGGCATGATGTTTAGACACTTTCATATACCAAAATCATATAGCTACTCCAAGAGAAGTAATAACCCTCCCACTTCTTCTCACTTCAGATTCGAGAGTTTTTGGAGCTTCATATGAGAGTAATGAATTTGACTGTGTGTGGAACATGGTTTAAGTACAATAAATGATACTCCAAAAACATGACTCGATATTTCTACACTTGTTCGCCTAAGATTGATAGGGGTCTCCATAGAGATATTTGTAAAAGTTTCATACCCTTGTTAATTCCCACATATTATTGGATGTTTGATGAAAAATTGCAGAATGTGAGAATCTTATTAGAGGGATGCCTTAAATCTAGTGGTGCAAGTGGGGATTATAGGGATGATTCATTTGTAGTAGCTAGAAGGATCTAGTCAATAGGATCTTCGTACATGAGACCTCTCCATGACTATAATCATGCAAATGATCCTGAGGTAGAGAGAATGTGTAGTGGACTAGGGAATCCTAAAGAGTGGAAGTGTTATGCATGTGATGAATAAGGTCTCATGGTGCATGATTTTTAGACCACAAGTGTTGAGGAGGGAGCAAATATAATAGATGGACCATCATGATAGAGGATGAGTTATGATCATGGATCCCCTAGGCAAGGATAGTGAATCCCCTAGGGAAGCCACTATGGAAGAGGAGTAGGTGGAGGACTAGGAGGAGGAGCATTGGGTGGTTGAAGACACTATGAGATCCTTCCACCACCACCACCTAGAGTCCCATAATATAGATAGGGAGGTAGTGTTCAAGGAGGTATACATTTCTATGATATGGATGTGTATGACACAATGTAACATTAGATGATTAGTGGTATGATATTTGTTTACTATACTATTTATTCTATACTATTAAACACAATTGTGAGTCATTAATTCATCTATTTACTCTTTGTGAGAGTGTTGAAGCTCCCATTTGAGCCATTAGACTGACAACATTTCCTTGAGGTTCCAACATTGAATTCTTCCTCGATGTTATTTATCTATCAGCTATGCATGATATAGTTTGGTGGATTGATGTTCTTTTGGGACTATTTGTTTTTTTGATGGGACCCTATAATTTCATATTCGGTACTGATTGGTTTTCTATGGTCTAAGCCCGGATTAGAAATCATTGTAGACGATTCAAATGCCTTCACACCAACGGGATGAAATTAACATTTATTATCAAGAGTGTTCTCATGGAAGCACAAGTGGATTTTGAGATCAACAGGATTCAACCCATTAACCATTAGTTAGTGAGTGCATCCCTAGGTGAATGAAAGATTTTAAAGAATCTGGATTCCTTTAATATTAGAGGATTTTATGGATGTATTCCCTGAGGATGTTTCAGAAAAAACTTCTAGGTGAGAGATGTATTTTATCATTGACTTCGATTACGTGATTACTCTGATATCATATAGACCATATTAGATAGCCCCTACCGAGCCACAAGAGTAGAAATTGATGTTGGAGGACCTTCAGAAGAATTGTATTATCATGACTAGTGTGTCCCCTAGTGTAACTTTGGTATTGTTTGTGAAAAATATTGATAGGAGATTATGATTTTTTGTGGATTTTCATCGCCTAAACAATGCCATGATAATGAAAAAATTTCCATTATTGAATATTTATGACCTCTTTGATCAGTTAAAAGGAGTGAGTTTGTTCTTGAAGATTGATCTCAGGACTAGAACCCACCAGTTTAATGTTTTCAAGGATTGTATTATGATATTGGAATTATGATGTTGCTAAGGGAACTATGAGTTCTTGGTTATTCCTTTCTGGTTGATAAATTCCCCTAACATTCTTATTGAATTGATGAACAAGTTTTTTATTCATACTAGGAATTTTTTTTGGTTGTTTTCATTAATGAAATATCTATATTCTCTGTGTTGAAGGATTAGTATACAGAGCACTCGAGGAAGGTCCAAGATTTTGTTTGGGGGGACATGATTTATGGTATGATTTGGAAGATCCTATTATGGATCCAGAAAATTGACCTTTTGGGGAATGTAATTTTTTAACAAGGATTATTTATATAATTGGTGAAGATTAATTCTGTGATTTCTTGAGTGAAAACTAGGAGCATTGAGAGGTTTATAGTTTTATGGTCTTATAGGGCTACTAGAAGTGGTTTTTGGCCTGAATATCTGGGATTTTATCCCCTTTGACCTTCATGATGTGGAAATTGATTTCTATTACTAGAAAAGCGAACCTGAAAAGGGATTTGAAGTTGTTGGTGATGTGTCTGAAAAGTGATCTTATTTTGAGACTACTAGATGTGGGCATGGAGTAGGAAGTTTATTGTGATGCCTCAAGAGCAGGGATCAGTAGCATGATGATGTAGAGATAGGAAATTATTAGATATGGGTTGACGTACTTCACACCTTATGAGAAGAACTATGTGACTCATGAATGAGAGACGGTATAATTATCCTTCTATCAGTGTATGTGGAGGCCCTATATCTTGTGAGAGGGATTTTTTGATTAGTAACACCATCATATATTCTGATATTCCTACACATAGATAGGCTTGAACTGAAGAAAGATGTGATGTTTGGTGTTCTTATAGTGGTATAATATTTAGATATTATCTTCTTTAGGGAAGGGAAACATGGTACAAAATTCTGATAATATAAAGGCTAAGGATTGATCGATTTATAAGATATTTGAGTTGTTAGATTTGTTGTAGATGACCCTGGTTGAGCATGATAGTGTAGTTTTTCTTCTATCGATTGTGTTTAATCATTCAGTCCTCAAGCCTTTAAGAGTGTCCAAGTTGGGATACTTACACATTATGGACTTTTATAACTGCATATCATTATAAGATTCACCATACACATATTTTGAATGGGTATATAATATAATAATTCTAAATGGATTAATTGTGGTTCAAGTTGTGATGAAGGTGGAACTACTACAAAATAAAAATATAACAGTGCTAAAATGGCCTTTATCACCACTGGATAATCACTGAGTACTAGAGAGAAATAAAATCCCATTCATTTATAGATTATTTTTTAAGTGCCGATAACGTAGACCGGTATCAACTCTTATAAAGTCATAAATAAAGGAATCCTTTATATGAGTGTAATAATCACTGATAAAGGATGAATTTATCAACACATATAAAAGAATATATAATGGAATCATTAGTCAGTTCTTGTAGAAGAGATGACAAAGGGGAATGCTTTTGCGTGATGTAACAATACACTACTGCCCCGGTGTAGTGTGCTACAACATAACACCACAACACTAAAAACACCAAAAAATCAGAAAAATAAAATATCAATATAGAATTTAAATTAAATAAAATTTACAACACAAATATAATACAAAACAATATATTATAGAAATTTCACACATTGTTTTATACAATTACATAATTAAAAATTATTAAATAAATTCAGAAAAATCATTGTCACTATTTCTTTCGAACCAAACCCCAACTTGACGAAAAACTAACCATTATAATAAATAAATTACTAAGTTAGTAATAATATAATGAAATAAATTGACAGAATTTTTTAATTTTAATCTATTCTTTGAATGATACGAGGTAAACTATATCTCAGATTGAGTTTTTGTTGATTCTTGCACAACACACTCTTTCTTGATCATCATTAGACATTATCACTGCAAAAACTAAATAAATAAGTATAAGATAAAAATTATAAGAAAATAAATTAAGTAATATAAGATAAAATGATGAGAAAAAAACTACATATCTATAAAAACTAACTACATCAGTATAAGATAAAAATTAAAAGGAAATTAATTAGGTAATATCAGATAAAATGGTGAGATAACAATTTAGGCTCATTTTCTCTATTTTGGCAATGTGATGAAACTTTTAAACTAAAATGAAACTTATATATTGAAAGGAAATCTATTAATCATAATGGTCACACCATACATCAGATTGAGGGGAGGTTGATTCCAACACATATCAAATTACAAATGGATTGTTTTCCTAAAGTATTAAATTAATAAAAATGTGTTTTCTCACTTTGGAGTTCATCACTTCTCTATTTTACCAAAATTTTATTTTAAAATGGAAACATACACATTGACTCATACTGATCACATTGTATGTCACTTTAATGTGATACCAATTCCGAAAGGTCAAAAATTACTTATGAATCATTTTCATTATTTACAGAGGAAATATGAGTTTGTTTTGTTATTTTTAAGAGAGTGACATTTTTTGAACTAAAATATTCATTTGAAACTGATAACAGACACATTGATTCATATAGGTCAAATCTTCTATAATATTGAGGTGTGGTTGATTCCTAAACAAAAAAATTACTTATGAATCATTTTCCAAAATTATAAAATAATAGGAATGATTTTTCATAGTTTTGAGTATGTTAGTTGTCCATTTTACAAAAGTTGATGTGATTTTTAAATAAGTAGATTCAATTGGGGTTATACCAGTCGCACTGCACATCAGATTTAGGTGTTATAGATTCCTATATGTAAAAAATGACTTATGTATTTTTTTTATACTGTATAAAAAAAATATGAATGCGTTTTCAAGGTTTTCAGTCGGTCAGTTTTCATTTTTAAAAAAGTTTATGTCAATTTTAAATGAAAAGATACACATGGAGACATATCAGTCAAATTGTGCATTGGACTAAGGTATACATGATTCCTATACTTCCCAAATTAAATATGGATTTTTTACTAAAATATAAATCAATCCAAATTCATCTACATAGTTATGAGTAGGTCACTTGTATTTTTTACTAAAATGTAATTTTGATCTAGAAACAGAAACATTGAATCATAACAATCACATCATATATCAGTTTCATGTGATACCAATTCATACATTTTATAAAATACATATGAATATATTTCCTTAATTAACAGTAATATAAGAGTGTATTTTCACTATTTTTATTGAGGGAAAAATTTTGAACAAAATTATGGATTTTAAACTGATAACGAACACATTGAGTCATACTGGGAAAATCCTATATCAGATTGATATTCATATGGTTCTTACTTTTTAAATATGACTTATTGATCATTTTACAAAATAATCAAAACAATCCAAATGTGATTCTTGGTATTGAGTAGGTTAGTTGTCATTTTTACTAAAATTGATCTTAATTTTAAATAAAAAGATGCATGTAGAGTCATACTAGTAACATAGTGTGTCGGGTATAGGTTTGGATGATTTATAAATGTCTAAAATGATTTAAGGATTGTTTCACTAAATTATCAAAATAATACCAATGCATTTACTCAGTTTTCAGTACATCACATATTTTTTAACCAAAATTATATATTAAACTGGAATCAATTAGTTTGAATCATACATATCTCATCATGTATTAATTTTATGTTAGAATGATTCCTACACATTAATAATGAATTATTAATTAATTCCCTAAATTATCATGAAAATATGACCATGTATTCTCAATTTTTAGTGAGTGAATATTTTTGAACTAAATGGTTGATTTTAAACTGATAATAGACAAATTTAGTCATACCAAGAAAATTTGGTATGATATTATAGTATGACTGATTATTACACATTAAAAATGACATACAAGTAATGTAGTTTATTTTTCAAGACAACATTAATTCATTGTTTTGATTTTTAGTCGGTCACTTTTCCTTTTTACCAAAATTAATGTCCAATTTAAATAAAAAGATGAACATGGAGTTATATCAATCACACCATTCATCGTATTGATGTGTGAAAAATTCCTAAATTTCAATAATGACATATTGGCCTCTTTTAATAATGTTCCAAACCTATTTGAAATTTTTGTTATAGATTTGAGTTTGTCAGTTCTCCTTTTAACTAAAATAAATATAAATTTTGAACAAAAATAAACACGTGGAGTCATACCCATTAAACCATGTGTTAGATTGTAGAATGAATAATTCATACTCATATCAAATGACTTGTTTATAGTTTTCTTAATTTATTAAAACAATGTTATTTTTTACATTGTTTTGATTTCATCAATTTTTTTTTTCTGAAATGACTTTTTAAACTCAAAACAAACACTTTGACTCATATAGATCACATCATGTATGAGTTTGATGTGATGATGGTAATTAAAATCAAAATATTTTAGGATTCAATTTCCAAAATTATCATGAAAATATGATAATGTTGTCTTTGATTTAAATGAGTGAAGCTTTTTGATAATGTTGATTTTATACTGGTAACATACACTTTGAGTCATACTTAGCTCATCGTATGTCAGACTGATGTTCTACTGATTCTTACACTTCAAAAATTAATTATGGATAAATATATTAACGTATCAAAATATTATAAATATTTTTGTTCAATTTTTAGTATTTTAGTTGAAATTTTTTACAAAAATTAATGTCAATTTATAATAAAAAGAAGAACGTTGACTCATATCATTCATACCATGTGTCAGATTGAGGTGCAATTAATTATTACAATTTCCAATGTCTCAAAAAATACTAAATACTAATTTTACTATGGTTTTTGTTTCGTTTATTTGTCAAACCACCAACACCACATGATGGTTGTATGCATTCCAGACTCACTTCCTTGTTGTCATTATTCAAGAAGAAGGATCGATGTCCAATCTCTCAAGATCATGAGAAACCTCAATAAACACCCTGAATAAAAAAATCAATTTTTGAGAAAACATTTGTTATATGAGTGATACTAAAAAGTTAAACATAAATATGAAATAGTATTTTAATTCTATAGATAATTATTTTACTGTGAAAACATCAATATTACCTCTTTGAGTGTGCATTGCAGGGAATGTGAAGGAATGTGATAAATTCCAACACTACAGGGGTAAAAAGGTATTGATTAAGAATAATTCTATGATTTTTTGGTGAAAAAAGTAATGAAATATGGAAAGGGACCCTATATGAAACAAAATAATCCACCTGTATAAGAAAAAAATTCATAATTGATTAATATTAATATGAAATAAAATTAACAATAATATGAAATAATAAATTAATTCCATAGAAAATGATTTTACTATGAAAAAATAATATTTCCTTTGTGATTGAGAATAGGGAGTGTCATTTCTCATCCTACTAATTGATTAGTGGTAACTTCAAGGAAAGTGGAAAATGCAAAACTATAGGGGTGAAATGGATTTGAGGGAGAATAAGTATAATGATGTTTTGGGGAATAAAAAAAATGAAAGATAGACATAGAAAGTATAAAATAAAAAAACTCTGTAAGTAGTAATTATAATTATATCAATTTTTAATTATATAATTTCATTATAAAATAGATAACGTATATCATAAAATTACATTTATATTATCCAAAAGGGATTATCTTATTTTTGGTTGTTCTTCTGAGGGATTGGTAACATCATTATGTAAAGAAGACATTGCACAGATGAGTATTCAAACATTTAATTTAGATAATTTTAATGTATTAGAGAATATATAAGATTATGAGGAAAACATATTATATTAAAAACAATTTTACCTTCTCATTGAAATCATTTTATATTATTTAATGTATTATTTCATTTGATTCCTATATCGAGAATAAAACCCATTATTTTTGTTACCCAATTAGATAAAATAAATTACTTATATTGGGGTGGACATGAATTGATTGTGATCTCCCAATGAAAGTGTCATCCTTGATAAGATTTTATTTTGACCCTACATTTGTTTTCGTCACCCGTAATAAAACCAACCAATTATTTTTTTGTACATAAGACATAAAATATGGTTAATTCTCATGATTCCCTTATGAATGTCTCATATTTTTCTCCTTCAATGATAAAATTCACCTTTTGGAATCCCATTATGAATGGATCATATTTTATCCTCAGAATTAATTCAAAGGCGATAGTTATATACAACTGTCAACCTCATCAACTCATCCCCTCAGTATTTTTTATTTGTTTTTGTGGTTTGACACACATCCTCCATCTCTTGTGGACATTCACATATGTTGCTTGAAATAATATAACCAGTAGTCATATATATTATAAATAATGATTATAGTTGTGAAATAATAATTAAATTTATGTGGGATGAGTATCTAGGAATGAAAATTCAAAAATAACTATTCTTGATATGATGTTTATGAGGATGTCAATTGTACAACATTATATTCTCTAAAATGAGTAATTCCAACCACTTGTGAGAATTACACCATTTAAAATATTAATTTACTTGTGGTATATTTTGTAACACCTCAATATTCCACAGTACTCTTCTCTTTTAATAATACACTAGCATTCACTATACACAACTTCAGGTTCAAGCATCACACGACAAATCAAACAAATAGTTTAAAAAGTAAGAATGAATTGTGATATCCAATTTTTGAAATTTTATAAATTTAATTTTAAAAAATGGACTTAATTTTAGGACTCAAATATCAAAATTATATTAGGGTGAATTTATCATATTTTTTCTAAAAACAATCAATTTTTGATGAATAGTGACAAATGGTGTGTTATGGTTTAAAACTGCATTTTTATTTGAATAATAATATTTATTATTTAAATTTATATTAAAGTAAAAATAGATACATTATGATTATATTATCCTAATGTAATTCATTGGAGTCTGTTTATAATAAGATTAGATATACATTTTTTTATTAAACTTTTTAACGCCTTTTACCTACCTTCTTGGCACATTTGCAAATTTTCATAAAACCTAATTTTACAAATTTTGTGAATTGAATTTCAAAAATCATACATATAGAGTTTTCATCAGTAAGTAAAATTTGGTTTGACAGAATGAGAATAATTTTAGGTGAATATTTACTTTTGAATTTTATTTTTCACGGTTACAAGTAAATAAGTAAATTAAAGGTAAAAATATTGTTATATTAATATAAAATTACCAAAAAACATGTCCTAATTCTATTAGATAAGTTTTTTTATAAATAAATCATCCTTTGGAAAAAAAAGTTCCTTTATGATCCACTTGGATTAGATTAAGACATTTAATATATTTTATTTAATGAAGTGTTAAAAGTCATAAATTCAAATTTTATTAAATAATTAAATTTTAATATATGGTTATACATAAGATAATTTAGACTATAAAAATAAATAATAAAGCTAAAAACATTTCCTAAATCATTTAATTTTATATATAAATTTTCAAAATTTAATAATTAAATTTTTTTTGGCACAAATGATGATGCAATAATTAACTTATTAATGAAAGATTAAAATAATTGATATAATAAATAATTAAATTTATGTAAATTTAAACTTTCTAAGCCATACAATATTTTTCTAAGGGAATATGTCATTTTAGAGTTGATTAAATGTATATTTTTGGAAGTAATCAAGTGGTTATGAATTTCAGAAAAACCTAATACTAAACAGTGTCTAAATTGTCATTAATGAGTTTTAAAAAAAATACTATTTTATTAAATTATATAATAGTTTTAAAGTTATAAGGTTTGAACAAAGTACTTATATAATGATATATATGTCATTAATGAACCACTTGAGGTTCTTTTTGAATTTAATAGTAACTATATTAACCATGTAATATAAAAAAGACAAGAAGACATGGTAAAAGATAAACTATTTAAATAAGAGTTAAATATAAAAGATGATGTTAATCTGGTGACCTCAAATTTTCTAGAACCTATTTTTTGAGATTATTTCTACCTCTAACCACCATAGTATCTAAATAAATTATTTTGGTACAATTATAAACCGAAAATAATTTTATAATAAAATAGTACTTGAAGCTTTTCCTAATGCGCCTCTCACCTCTCTTATAAAGTGCACTTTCCCTTCTCATGAATTCACACATCCATAGCCATTTGGTTTTGTGAAACCCTACTCAAATATCCTCCAAACTACCCTCACTTAATCCCAAAGGCCTTACTTTGATCAGAAATCCAATCTAATGAGCCCTAGTTTTTCAAATGAAAAGAAAGAACCCGAAAAAGAAGTAATTATTTCATCTCCTCTTTCAAAGTTCATTTCTTCCTCCACAACCTCTTTCATTTTTTCTTTCATACTAAAATAATAAATCCAGTAACTTCTACATTCTGAATTGTTAATATAAATATGGTACAACTATATTGATTATTATATCCATCCTATGAATGACAAAGTCACCATACGTGTGTATGTACGGATTATAGTCTTTACGTCGTGGTGTAGTTTTGTTATTAAAAACATCATTATTTGGATGGGTATAATAATGACTATAATTAATGAAAATAATAAATATAACATTTTAATGATTATTTATATATATTACAACATCCAATTACATATGAATTCACCATCAATAGACTGATATTGTCGCTCATGCATAAGTACGGATTACCGTCTCCACGAAGCGATGAGATTTCATTCACCATCATAACCATTCAAGAATAATTTTCATTTGAATATTAAAAATTACTTTTAATAAATAAATATCATTATGAATATGAAAAAATAAATCATATCCATAACAACACATGACATACGTTGTAAAACATATAAAGGAAAATGAATTAGTTAACACCCGAAACAATGATAATCCTGAAATATTATTAACAAGGAAATATTAGATAATTATATATTATATCATATTTAGGTATGTGGTTCTTGTATAATTTAATAATAATTATTTAAACATTATAAAGGAGGTTGGCATACCCTCTACTAAGGAAAATTACAAGGTAAGTGATAATTTGACAATCTCTTTATTATTAGAGTCTGTTTATATGTAAGTATCTACTGAGACATATTTATCATTTACATACATGATTTTATGTAATTAAATACATTTTTACTATTTTCTAGACTATGGTTTAAATTAATTTATACCCTTGTTTTACTTTTTATAAAATGTTTTGAAAGGAATATTTCTTTCATTTTCCAAACATGGAACTTTATGATCTTTTTGACAAATTAATTACAGGATGTTTTTTAACTTATACAGCTGGTGCATCTATTTTCCACCATTATAACACATTGGTAGCCTCCCATACAAACTTATAAGACTTTTTTCACAATAAATGTTTTCGTTATATATTTATGCGACTTTTAAATTATTTTAATATAGAAAGAGATATTTCACTCAAATAGTTTGTGGATTGATTTCATCTATGTCATCATTCTTTTTTGGATTTTATGCTTCTTTGAAGATGATTTATTATGATAAAATCATACATATTATATTGAAGATTTTTTGATATATTTGACTGTGTATGTGCTAATTTTATACCATTCATGGTTTATATTTAAAGTATTAACATTTTTATGTGAGTTTTAATATAAATGTTTATGTTATGTTTCAACCTTTTCATATGTGGAATGTGTTGGATGTAGTAACTAATGGGTGGGTCCCTCTATAGCCCCTCGATGCATCAGTATGTCTCATGAGACAAACTAGTGTCTTGGCATAAGGCCTTAACAAAATTATTTTTTAGGTTCTTGGCACAAGGCCTTGACTATGTGATTATGATGTTCTTAATTATGCATTCCCTCATTATGAAATTGGCTATTGATATTACATGTGATTATTCGACTAGAATAATATCAATGATAATAAGTAAATTCCATTATTTGATTTACATTTTCTATATTATCGATGAGTTTAATATTAAAAGGCTTGTGTTTTTGTGTTGTACATTTATTTAATAGTTTATGATTATTTAAGATAGTTTCCTCTATGTTGTTGTCCATACTGAGAATCTGAGGTCACCCATTTCTTATGTTTTATTTTTCCCAATATGTGAAGAAATATATTATGATTGACCTATATGGATCGGATATAGGTTATGAGTGTGTCCAAAGGAGACATAATGTTATTTTTTTCATTTCATAATATAATCTAAACTTGTGTATGTATCTACTACCTACAAGGCTGCATAACTGATCATTCTTTCAAGACATGATCTCTTGTGATCATCCCAATGTTATGAAATATGCACTGACACTAGGTAACTAAGTTCGGGTTGTTAATGTTGGGATCAGAGTAATTTTAGTAAAAACTTTGGAAACATGATTTAGAATAAATATTTTTAGAGAACATTACCTTTAGATGGTCTTTAAGGATTATAATAGAAGAACAACCAAAATTTTTTGTAATTTAGATATTATGTGGGTCTTCCATGTAGTAAATATCTATTTTGATACTACATGTGGACCTAGTTTTGGAATATATGTACCTGGGAGTGAAAACTCCAACAAGGACTTTCAGGCTTGACCCGGGGTGTCCTAGTACATGACAACAGGGCTTATGACACACTTGGTTTGACACTCCCAGGGGATATGTTTAGGATAATTCACAATTTCATTAAAAACATTATAAAGGATTTATGAGTAAAGACATCCCAATGAAAATAGTTTTTATGGTTATGAATTATATGCATAAACTATTCAATTTATGTTAATTATTTTACAGGTTGGGAATTATGCATTTCTATTCATAAACTAAGCTAGTGTATGCCATTTTTTAGAAATTGATCATAATTTAAGGAATTGAAACCATATCAACACACATAATCCATTTAGTGATTTCCATTCTACTAAAGATAATTATAGTGGAGTTGGTGATGAAACTGCTACAGAACAACTTATTACTATATTCGAACAAATCACTCGTGTTAGGAATAATAACCTTACCCATATAGAGCATCCCGATATATAATGTTGAGGATCAATGTTGGAAAACATAATGAAGAAGCTACCAAAAACATTAAATGGGACTAAAAATCCATTTGTAGCTGTGTAATGGATATGTTCCTTAGAGAAAATATTCCATGCTTTGGGGAGTAACAAAAGGGAAAAATTGTCATGGTAGTTTATCACTTCACTAGAGGTACAGATAAATGGTGGTCATTAGTTCAAAAAAAAGTAGGATAAAGAAGTATCAAATATGGAATGAAGTATTTTAGTGATCTTTTATTTGAAAAATAATTTCTATATGAACATTGAGCGGATATTGAAAAACATTTTCTGAGTCTGAGGAAAATAGTGGATGAGAATGTCGTAAAGTAGGAGGATAATATTAAAAGGATAATAAGGCATGTTGAAGAATATCTAAAAACCCAAGAAGTAACATTGATAATTTATTTGATGGGTTAAAACCATTTCTCCATCGAGAATTAGTCTCACAATCAATCTCATCGTACGAATATATAGTCTCATATGCTATCAAGACAAAAAAATAATTCTCCAAGTCTTATGACTTCAAATAAAACTAAGTGACGATGATATCAACTAAAAACTCTAGAAAAATAAATAATGGGAACAAGGAAAATGTTGAATTTTCCTCCTACATAAATTATGGGATGAAACATCTTGGTACAAACCTAAAATGGTGGGGAGTTAGTTACAAGTGTAAAAGAAAAGGCCACCAGTCTCGTGATTGCAAGGAGAAGAAATATACTGTCAATGTTAAATTCTATAATTGTAAATAAATGGGGCATTATGAAAATGAATTTTCTAAGCATCAAGTAAACTTACCTAAAAAAATACCAAGGGGTAATGGCCAAGCTTATTTGATACTAACTACTATGGTTGATGCTCCAAATGATGTGGTGGAAGGTACATTAATAAATTCCTCAAAATTATCCAATGATTTGTTTGATTCTGGATCATCAAATTCTTTCATATCAACCCAGTTTGTCAAGAAAATTACACATTTATAATTTTACTTACTATGGTAGTTTTTAGTCAAATATCACAAACGAAGTATCAATACGACAATGTTTTATCAATCAGTTAGTTTTATGGAATATAAATGAACTTTATCGGATGATCTTATTGTCATACCCATGATTGATTATATAAAATCTTCACTATGGATTGTATTTCATAACATTATGAAAAAATTTATTGTATAAAGTTTAAGGTTACAATTTTTAATGATGACAAGGAATCCCTTATCTTTAGAGCACAAACATCACCACCTGATTTTCATCTATATCCACCCTGAGTATCTCTACGAAATTCAATTATTAGGGAGGAAGGGAGTGAAATAACTATGGGGGAGGAATGGGATGCTCAAATAGAGGATTTACCTATTGTAGAACATTTTGTTGATGTTTTTCATGAGGATTTACCTGGACATCCTCTCGAACAAGAAATTGAATTTTCCATTGACTTAATTCTTCGTTCAAGCCCCATATAGAACACCCCTAATAGAATAGCCACTATGATATTAGTGTAACTAAAGAAACAACATGGGGAATTAAGTAATAAAGGATTTATTCAACCTAGTGTTTCTCCATGGGGCTCCCCTAATCATTTTATTTGGATGAAAGATGGATCTATGAGGTTGTGCATTGACAATAGGGATATTGATGTTATAGAAATATAGAACAAGTATCCCCTACCTCGCATTGATGAATTATTTGATCAACATTATGGATCTCAATATTTTTTATTAGTTGAACTTTGATATGGATATCATCATTTGTGTGTGAAGGAAGGAGAAATTCAAAAGATAGAATTTTGAAGCAGGTATGGGCATTATGAGTGCACAATAATGCCTTTTGGACTAACTAAAGCACCCACTACTTTCATGGATCTAATGAATAATGTTTTCATGGAATATCATGATGATATTGTAGTTGTATTTATTGATTATATCTCGGTATACTACAAAATCATCAAAGATCATGAAAATCATTTGTGTATTATTCTAAAAACACTTGGTTAAAATGAATCATATGGGAAGTTTAGAATGTGTGAATTCTAGCTTCAGGAAATTTCTTCTCATGTCCATATTTTCCTTAAGCATGAAATATCTATTGGCCCATCAAATACAAGGGAAATCCATGAATGTCCAACAACGAAGAGTATAATTTAGGTACACAGTTTTATTGGTTTAGTAAGTTATTATCAGCATTTCGTCCAGAATTTTTCACGATTGGATAACACATTATCCAAGATCACATGTAAATGGGTTAAATTTATTAGGAAGAAGAGGGTGAAGAATGTTTTCAATAATTTATGAGAAGATTTTTCAATTCTCCTATCGCGAATCTACCATCAGGGAAAGTTGGGTTTGTTATTTATAGTGATGATTCAAATAAAGGACATGGTTTTTTCATTATGCAGAGTGATATAGTTATTGCCTATGCATAACGGTAGCTAGAAATTCATGTAAAAATTTTCATACTCAAGATATTGAGTTATTAGATGTACTATTTTCTATGAAGATATAGAGACTCTATCATTGTGGTGAAAAATGTGAGATATATACTGCTCAAAAGAGTTTGATGTTTCTTTTATCATATAAGGAACTCAACATGTGGCAATGGTTATGGCATGAACAACTCAAAGATTATTATTTCACAATACACTACCACCTAGGGAAAGAAAATATGGTGGCAAATGCTTTATGTATAAAGGATCATGGAGTTTTGAACAAGATAAGAGTTGAAATGGATCTTATATTCAAGGATCTAGTGAAAATGGATATGAGAATAGTCATCGAAGGTGAAACATCATTGCTTTTTCAAATGGTTTAGGAACCACCTTTAATAGAAAAGATAAAAATTTCTCAGAACAATGTTGTAGTGTTTCAGAAGATAATTAATGATTTAAATGATAAGTTGTTGATTGAATTCATATATGAATATGGAATTTTTAAATTTGGCAAGAGGCATTGTGTTTCTGATATATCTGATCTAAATAATGAATTTTTGGATGATTCTCATAGCTCCAATTTCAATATAAACTCTACTATCACTAATATTTATAGATATATGGTGGATCATTTTTGGTGCGACATTATGAAGGGGGATATTTATGATTATGTGTCAAGATGTATGGGTTGTCAATAGGTGATGGCTAAAATATTGGAGGCATCATGAAACCACTTCCCATAACTGAGTTGAAATGGGATGATATTATGATGGAATTCGTTATAGTGCTACCAAAGACTCCTATAATGAATGATGTAGGATAGGTCATTGATGACCGTCTTATAAAGTTATCACAATTTCTTTCAATAAGATAAGCTTTACCACATTAAGATTTAGAAATAATATATATTAATAATGTTTTAAGACTTCATGGTTTACTCCTCTAGATTTTTTCCTATAGTGATCCCCATTCTATATCAATATTTAGGAAATGTCCTTAGAGATACCTAGATACTAAAATTCATTTGATCCCTACCTCCCACCCTCAAACAGATGGAAAATAAAAATAGACTACTCAATCCTTTAAAAACATGTAGAGATCATTCACACTTGACATTCAAGGTATGTGGGATCAGTATTTACCTTTTATAGAATTTTCCTATAATAATAGTTTCCATTCAAGTATTTATATGTCACCAAATAAAGCGTTATATTTGATGTGATTTTCAACACCAACATGTTGGGATGATGTTGGTGAATGAAAACTCATTGTCCTATAACTTGTTTAGGAAACAATAGAAAAAGTGATGATTATCCAAACCCACATCAAAGAAGCTCAAAGTAAGAAAAAGTTCAATGCAGATAACCAAAGGATGGATTTGGAATTTCAATTAGGTGATCATGTTTTCATGAAGTTATCTCTATGTAAGGGTGTTATATTATTTGGTAAAAATGCTAAATTAAGTCCCATGTATATCAGAAATTTTGAAATTCTAGATCGAATTGGAGTTGTATCTTACCATTTGGCAATGCCACCATGTATCTCTAAATATGATGATGTGTTCCACATATAACCATTGAGAAAATACATGCCCAATTGAAAACATGTACTAAACTATGAAGAAATAGAATTGTAACCCGATCTGTCTTATTGTGAAGTGCCTATCGGAATTATTGAAAGCAGAAAACATGTGTTGAGAACCCGGATGAATTATCTGGTAAAGTTTCATTGGGGAAACCATAAAATGGTAGAGGCCAATGGGAACCTAAGGAACTTATGATGAAGGACCACAAGAATATTTTAATGTAGTAATATTCTAGAATTTTTAAGGTCAAATTATTAGAAGGTGGTATGAATGTAACACCCCAAGCTTCAATGGTACACTTCTCTTTGAAAAATACAAAAGATTGTGTTGTATGTAACATCGAGTTCTAGCACACCACAACTGATCAAACTAGCTATTTAAAAAAGCAGTAATGAATAGTAATACCCACGTTTTGAAATTTTATAACTTTTGTTTTTCAAAATGGAATTCATTTTTGGATTATGAATATAAAAATTAAATTATGGTTATTTTTGAATATTTTATTGAAAGGAGTCAATTTTTGATGAATAGATAAAATCATTGTGTTATTGTATAAAAATGATTTTATTTTTAAATAATAATAATAATAATATAAATTTATTTTAATGTAAAATTATATACATAATACCTATATTAGTCCAATGTAATTTATTGGAGTCATATTATAGAAAGATTAGATATATAAAATTTTATTGAACTGTTTAACATCTTTTACCTACCCTGTAAGCACATTAAAAAATATGAATAAAACATAATTTTTCTAATTTTGTTAATTGAATTTCAAAAACATGACAGACATATATTTTATCAGTATGTAAAATGTGGTTTGATAGGATGAAAATAATATTTAATGAATAATAACTTTTGAATTTTATTTACGACGGTTAAAAGTAAACATGGTAATTAAAGAAATAAATAATATTATAATAATATGAAATTACCTGAACACATGTCCTAATTAAATATTATAGTGTTTTTTTGACCAAAATAATCCTTATTACAAAAATTTTATCCTTTTTTATCCACGGGGATTATATTAGGATATTTATTGTATATTATTTAATGAATTGTTAATAATGTTAAGTTCAATTTTTATTAACTAAATAACTTTTAATATAGGGTTATAAATATGATAAATTAGTCTATAAATATTCATTAGTAAGATAAATAGATTTCCTAGATCATGGTATTTTATTAACAATTTTTAGACACTAAATAAATTTATTTATTTATGACACAATGATGATGTAGTACTTTCTTTATTAATGAATGGTTAAAAAATTGATATTATAAATATTAAAATAAATTTAAATTGAATATTTTGATGCCATATAATAATTTTATAGGTGAATATGACATGTTAGATTTGATTTAATGTATTTTTTTGAAGTAATCATGTTATTATGACTTTCAGAAAAACCGAATACTAAATAGTGTCAAAATTTGGATAAATCAGTTTTTAAAACAAATACTATTTTATTAAATTATATTATAGTTCTAAAGATATATGGTTCAAACAAAGGACATAGATAATGTTAGATATTTAATTCATGAACAACATGAGATTATCTTAGAATTTTATAGTAACTATATTAACCTAGTAATATAAAAAATAAAAGAAGACAAGGTAACAGATTAACTATTTATCTATGAGTTAAATCTAAAATATATGGCTAATATGGTTGTAACGACCTGAACCAAGTTATACAGAGTCGGTGAAATATTAAATAACATTGTCATGATCACAAGGTATCAAATCCCAAAAGGCAAATCAGTTTAAAAGCCTTGGAAGTACTAGATACATACATACGTTTTACATAACATTATGAAATGAAAAACAACATCAAAAATGTTTCCATTTAACAAATTCAAATCCATAAGACTATCCCTGCAGGTCAGTCATAATATAATTCTTCACATCCTGGAAAAATAAAAAATAGAAAGGGGTTATCCCAGGTGATTATTAAGGATAACAATATAGCAAAAACATTCATAAACAAGCATAAACAGTTTATAAAAAATGTATAATACGAAAATACCGGACTTTTAAAAATAAAAATCAGCCTAATATGGATAAGATAACACAGATAATTCCATTTACTTATTCACATGGATATTAAACTAGTTGAATAATCACATGTAATATCAATAGACAATTTCATAATGATGGAATGCATAATACCTCACATAATAACCACATAGTCAAAGCCTCATGGAAAGACTAAAAATAATGATTTTTTCAAGGCCCTGTTCCAAGACACGAGTTTGTCTCATTAGACCTACCAATGCATTGATGAGCTATATCAGGCTCCATCCATCACTTACTAAGTCCCATTGCATTCCTCATATGAAAAGGATGAAACATAACAAAAAATTCGTATTATAACTAGCATATGAAATGGAAATAATTTATCCAAAAACCCTGAATTATATAAAAAAACTTATCCATAGTCATTCATATCAAAAAACATCTAATAAAATTTGGAATATTTTATCATAATATATCAACTTCAAACAAGTTAAAAATCCACAAAAGGCTGTTGAAGTCGTTGAAATCAAAACTATTTGAGATAAATATCTCTTTTTTATTTTGAAATATTTTAAAAGTCACATAATTAAAAAAGAAAAAATTTATTTTGAAAAAATTCTTATAATATTTATGTGATAATTAGAAGGTCTTATAAAGGTGGAAAATAGCTGCACCCACTGTATAAGTTAAAAAAACATTCTTTCCATAATTTTGTCCAATAGGTCATAAAGGAAATTGTTTGGAAAATGACAGAATGATTCCTTAATAATCATTTTATAAAAATTCAAAAACAGGTATAAAATTATTTAACCCATAGTCTAGGAAATAATAATTTTTTTTGAAATAATTTTTTAAGAAACACAAATGTGGTTGACAAAGAGATCATCGTTGATACTCACACACAAAAAACCTCAGATAATGAAGAGATTGTAGAATAGCACATTACCTTCTACTTTTCCATGGTTGACTGTAAGTTATACTCCGGTATAATAGAGAAATAATTTTATTTAAATTATACAAGAACCACATACATAATTATTATATATTATATTTTTTTCTAATATTTCTTTTTTAATAATATTTTAGTAGTATCATAGTTTCAAGTGTTAACTGATTTGTTTTCCTTTATATGTTTTTTTATGTAAGAAATGTTTGATATGGATTGGATTAATTTTATTCATATTTAGATTGATATTATGTTCTTAAAAATTATATTTAATCATAACATGAAATTTATTCTAGAATGGTAATGATGGGGAATAAATTTCATCGTGTTCTTGGAGACTGTAATCCGTACGTATGCACGAGCAAAAATAACATTCTATTGATGGGGAAATCGTATGTAATTGGACAATATATGATATATAAAATATAATTAACTTTTTATATTTAATATTTACATCAGTTATACTCATTATTATACCCATTAAAATAATGAAGTGTTTGAATAAAAAACTACACCACGACGTGGGGACGGTACGTCATACGTACGCATCTATGGTGACTTGTCATTCATAGGATGAATAGAATTACTGATATGTTTGAAAAATATTAATAATAAAATAATAATATGTATATGTACCTGGAGTTATTATTTTTGTATGTAAACAACAATGAAAGGGGAAGTGGATGAAGAAAAGAACTTTTAAAGATGTGGTGAAATTATTACCTTTTCATCGGGTGTTTCCTTTTGAGTTGTTCAAATGGGCTCCAGAGGTTGAAATTATGATCAATGTAATCCCTTTAGGTAGTAGTATGGGTAGTTGGGAGAATATTTGAGCATGATTTCATCAAGAAAAATGGATTTGGAGGTGTGATTTTGATAGAAGGGGAAGTACCCTTTTATAATAGAGGTGAGAGTCACTTTAGGAAAAAGTGAATATTATTTTATTATACAATAATGATCGGATTATAATGGATAAAAGGAATTTATTTCGAGGTTAAGGTGGTTCTGGGTCAAAAAACTCTCAACCAATCTGTTTTAGACAGGTTTAGGTCACCATATGAACCTTATCTTTTAGATTTAACTAATAGTTAAATAGTTTTACTTTTATCATGTTTTCATGTATTATTATAATAATGTGTTAATAGACATAGTAAAATAATAAAATAAAACTCCAAGTGGTATATTATTTATATATCTAACCTTTTCTAAGTCCTTTTTAGGATCCTTAGAATTTTTGGAATATTATATCAATTGTTAATATAGAGTTTGTTTTAAAAACACATTTCTGTCAATTTTGACACTATTTGATATTTTGTTTTTCTGAAATTCAGAAAAATTTTATCATTTAGAAAAACATTTATTCAATAAACCTTAAAATATAATATTAACCTATAAAATTATTTAATTCATCAAAAAGTCTCATTTTACATTTGTATGGATATTTATAATATCAATTATTATAATCATTCACTAGTAAGGTAATTACTGCATCATCATTGTGTCATAAATAAAGTTAATTATTTAATGTCAAAAATTTATAAATAATATACCATTATGTAGGAAATATTTTTAAATTTATACTTAATATTTATATTCTAATTTATATTATTAATAACCCTATATTAAAAATGGTTTAGATATTAAAAATTGAATTTATCACTTTTAAATATTCATTAAATAAAAGAATAATAAATCTCATAATCTAATCCAGGTGGAACAAAAGAATCATATCATCTTCATAATGTTAATTTTGTTAGAAGTAAAATTATCTAGTTGAATTAATACATGTTTTTGGTAATTATAAAATAATTTATTACCGTTAATTACACTATTTACTTTTAATCGTGGTAAATAAAAGTCAAAAGTTACTATTCACCAAAAAATATTTTCAACTTATTGAACCACATTTTCTCTAATGATTTCAACCATATCTCTTGGAATTTTGAAGTTCAATTCATAGAAGTGGTAAAATTACATTTTACGAAAATTTGCAAATGCGCCTAGAAGGTGGGTAAAAGACAGTAAAAAGTTCAATATAGTTTTATATATCTAATATTATTATAAAATGACTCCAATGAATTACACTGAACATATATAGGTAGTATTTACCTATTTAACCTATTTTAATTATAAATTAAATTACAAATTATATAAATAAAAAGTCATTTTTAAACAATAACACTGTGCTTTTCACAATGCAAAAAAATTGAAATTTTTCAGAAAAATACCAAAAATTATTCCTAATCTAATATTGATATTTTGAATACAAAAATGAAGTCCATTTTGAAATTTTTTTTTAATAAATTTCAAAAGGAGTGTATTACTATTCAAAATGACTAGTTTTATTGTCCGTGGTGTGTTAAACTCTATGTTGCATACAATGCAAGCTATTGAATTAATCAAAAGGAAACATATCATGAAAGCTTGGGGTGTTACATTCACACCTCCATAAAATAATTTCATCCACTAAATTTATAGAATATTAATGCATAAAAATATTGAACTGGTTCATCATCATAAGTTCATCGGGTTCCCATGTTGCCTTTTCCATCTTATGGTTTATCCAAAGAACATTCACCAGACGAGTCGTATGGTTTCTCATAACCTGTTCTCTAGTATCAAGAATCATGATAGGCTCTTCAGAATAAGAAAGAATATGTTTCAGTTATATTTCTTCATAGGTGAGTACATGTAATGGTACAAGCACATATTTTCATAACAATGATACGTGGAACACGTCATGAACTTTCAAGAGATTGGCGGCTTTTCCAAACGATAAGATACAACTCCAATTAGTTCTAAAATTTAGAAAGGTCTGATATACTAGTGACATAATTTTTCCATATTACCGAATCGTATAACAGCCATCCAAATAGATACCTTCATGAAAAAATGATATCCTACTTGAAAATCCAATTCTTTATTTCGGTTATTGATCTAGCTCTTTTTCCAACATTGAGCTGCTTTGATGTGGGTTTGGATAACAATCACCTTTTCCATTATTTCATCAACATGTTCTTGGCCTACAAGCTTTCTTTCACCAATATCATCCCAAGATGTTATTGTGCGACATCTCTTTCCATATAATGCTTCATATGGTTCCATCTAAATACTTTAATGGAAGATATTATTATAGGAAAATTCATAACAGAGGCAAATATTAATCCCATATACAATGAAATTCAAGTGAGAAAGTCCTCAACATTTATTCTAAGGTTTGAATAGTCTTTTTTGATTGTCCATTAGTTTGAGGGTGGAAGGCATTTCTCAAACACAGATCAATATCCAAAGCCTTCTAATGATATTTCAAGAATCGTGATGTAAAATGGGGATCAAGATCAGAAAAAATCAATATGGGTACTCCCTGATGTCATTAAACATCATTAATATATAGTCTTACTAGACGTTTAAGTGGTAAATCATCTCTTATATCATGAAAATGTTATGACTTGGTAATACGATCAATAATGACCCATATTGCTTCATTCCTTCTAGGTGTCGTTGGTATCCCTATGATAATTTCCATCGTAATATCATCCCATTTACACTCAGGTATGGGAAGAGGTTTCATGAATCCTCTAGGATGTTGTCTTCCAGCCTTCACATGTTGACAAACCATACATCATGACACATAATTTTCAATAACCATATTCATGTTGTCCCACCAAAAATGTTCCATCAAATCGCGATGTATTTTTTTCCTACCAGAGATTATAGAGAAATTGGAGCTTTGATAATTATCCCACAATTCCCTTTTGAGATTAGGTATGTCAGGAACACAAATTTTCTTCTCAAATTTCAAAATTCCATCTTCATATATGAATTCCATCAATCACCCATCATTAAAAGATTTAATTGTTTTTGGAAACACATCATCATTTGTTTGAAAAAAATTTATCTTTTCTATTCAATTATTTTAGAAACCATTTGAAAAAGTATTGATGTTTCACATTCTATGATTATTCTCATATACAAGTTTACTAGATCCACGAACATATGATCACTTTCAACTCTCATCTAGTTTAAAACTCATAATAATTTCTACTCAAAGAATCATCCACCTTATTTTCCTTCCCCGAGTGGTAGTGTATAATGAAATAATAATTCTTCAGTATTTAAATCCATCATCATCGCCTCATGTTGAGTTCTTTCTGTGAAAAAATATACATCAAAATCCTGGGATCAGTATATATGTCACATTTTTCACCATAAGGATAGTGTCATCATATCTTAAAATCAATGATTACAACTAATAACTCAAGATCATTACTGGGATATATTTTTTCATGAATTTTTAGCTGTTGTGATGCATATACAATAACCTTATCATTCTGCATATGGGCACAACCAAGACTTTTCTTTGATGCATCACTATAAATAACAAACTCATCATTACTCGATGGTAGAGCCAAGATAAGATCATTGAATAATCTTCTCATCAATTCTTCAAATCATTCATCACACTATTTTGTCCAAACAAATTTAACCCCTTTACGTGTGATCTCGGTTAATGGGATATCTTATAGAGAAAAATTCTAGACGAAATGCTGATAATAAGTTGGTAAACCAATAAAACTGTATTCCTCATTTATACTCATCGGTGCTGGCCATTCATGGATTGCCTTGGTCTTGGAAGGAACTATATGCATTCAATCTATAGAGGTAATATGACCAAAACATGAAATCTCTTAAAGCCATAATTCACACATGCTAAACATCCCATATAATTTATTTCTTATGAGGGTTTTTAGAATAGTGAGCAAGTGAATTTCATGATATTTGTAGATTTTTTAGAATACCAAGATAACATCAATAATTAGAACTAAAAATTCATCAGGATATTCCATGAGAACTCTATTCATTTGATACAGGAAGACAGAGGGAGAATTAGTCAATCCAAAATGCATTAATGTAAACTCATAATTCCCATACCTTGTACGACATGATGTCATCGGAATGTCTTCCTTCTTCACAAACAACTGATGATATCATGTTCAAATGTAAATCATTGAAAAATATTGAGCTCAATGAAGTTGATCGAATGAATCATCAATGTGAGATAGGGGATACTTGTGCTTTATTTTTATAGCATTGATCTCCCTACATTCAATGCACAACCTCAAAGATCCATCTTTCTTATTAACAAAATAAATAGGGGGTCCCCATTGAGAAACCTTAGGGTGAATAAATCCATTACTACTTAATTACTCTAGTTGTTTCATTACTTGCACTAATTACAGAATGTCCATTCTATAATCGGACTTCGATGTGGGCCTCAGACCATAAATTAAATCAATATAAAACTCATTTTCTCATTCTAGAGGATGTCTAGGTAAATACTTGAGAAACACATCCACATATTCATGTATAATAGGTATGTCCTCTACTCGAACATTCTTTTCCTCACCCATAGTTATTTCATTCTCTTCCTCCCCAAAAATGTAATTTTGTAGAGCTATTTGGGTGGATCAAGATAAGAATCAGGTGGTGACATTTATGCCTTAATGATAAGGTACTCCTTATCAACATCAAAAATTGAAACTTCCTTATTCTTAAAATAAATTTTCACATCAGGGTCCAAATGCCAATACATACCGAGGACTATATTAAATTCAATCCAAGGTATGATGATGAGATCAGATGATAAAGAACATTTATCTTCCCTAATAGGAACTTATTCACAAAACATTGTTGCAATGATAATTCCCTTAGGAGTTTTGAATGAAAACACCATTTTTAAATCAAATTGGAAATATCTATTTTTCATAGCAAACATGGAAGATCTGAAATAATGCGATGATCTAAAATCAAGTAATGCATTGGCTAAATATTAGGAAACCATTAAATTACATTCCACCACATCATTTGAAGATTCAACATCAGTAGTATGTATCTCATAAGCTTTTCCTTGCTCTCTTTCCCTTTTATGAGATATGTTTCATAGGCACATAGGACATTCATTTTCATATTTCAAAATTTCCCTACAACTGTACCATTCAACATCGACAACCTCTTTCTTTCCCTTTTAATAACGAGCTTGGTGGCCTTTTTCACCACACTTGTAAAAAACTCTCATTCCCTTCAGAAAATTACTGGGGTGTTTCTTCCCATATTTACCATAGGATAGAAATTTAACATTTCCCTTCTTCCCCTTACTTCCATTTCAAGAGTATTCAGAAAGTCTATTCTTCTCTTTCGTTTCTATAAAGTCATAAGAATTAGATAATTCCTTTTTTATAGAACATGAGACAATATCTTCATACAATTAGAAGGATAGTGAGACTAATTCCCGAAGGAGAAAAGGTTTTAAAACATCAATGAATCAATCAATATTACACCTTGGGTTACATATATAATCAGGTGTATGCCTTTTTTCCTTGTAAAGATAGCCTAATACCTTGTGAAATTCTCATCCTCATTTTTCCTCAGAATTAGAAAGTGTATTTCCATATCTTCTCGATGGTCACGATGAATGTATTTTTCTATGAAAATATCTTTAAAATCCCTCTATTCCATATTTGATATGTCTTCATCCTCCTTTGTGCTTTGAATTAATTACCACCATTAGATCTGCATCTCCCATGAGGCGATAAACTTCCATGAAAACATTTTCCCTTTAATTACTCCCCAAATAATGAAATATTTTCTCAGATTATATTATCCATTTCTCAACAACAAATGGATTTTTAGTCACATTAAATATTGGTGGTTGTTGCATCATGAAGCGGTCTAATAATAATCATCCACATTGTTGATCACTGTGCTCCATATGGTAATGTTTATTATTCATAACCAAAGTGAGTTTTCCAAGTACGGTTATAAGTTTTTTAGCACCGGTTGCATCACTAGCTCCACTATAATTATCTACAGTATGTGAAAAATCCCAAAATGGATTATATGTGTTGATATGGTTTCCATTCCATCCACTAGGTGACATTTCTAAACATTAGAAAACACTAGATTATTTTATGAATCACAATACATAATTCCAAACTTATTAAACACATTACATAAACAGAAAAGTTTATGGATATAATCCTAAATCATAAAAAAAATGTTTTCTTTGATAAATTATTTAATCATAAATCATTCATAATGGTTTGTAAAGAAAATTTAAATTATCTTAAGTATATCCCTAAGGAATTTTGTAACCAAGATTAAAGAAATGCCCATTGTCATATACCAGGATATACTAGTTCCAGCCCAAAACTCCTTGTCGATGTTTTCAATCCAACGTATACCTATGCTAGATCCACCTCTACCTGATCATGTCCAGATAAGTATTAATTGCTTTGAAAATACACAAAAATATCTACATTACCAAAATTCTTGGATGTTTTTATATACTAATCCTCAATGTATATATTAATGTAATTCCCACTAATCAGAGATAATAAAAATATATCTTTCAAGGTTTGTGCTAAACATACTCTAATAGATATTGTAATTTCCTAACCCTAGTTAACCAGAGTCAGTGTAATATTACTTAACATTGGCATGATCACAAGGGATCAAATCTGAAAATACTGGTTAGTTTAGTAGCCTTGAATGAAAAAGATAAATACATAAGTTTAAAATTACAGTATGAAATAAAAAAACAACAATTTTGTCTCCATTGCACACTTTCATATCCCTTAGACTATACCTGAAAGTCAGTTATAAAATACATCATAGCATCTTGGAAAAAATAAAACATAGAAAGGGGTGATCTCAGGTGCTCAGTAAAGATAAAAATATAGCGGAAAAATTAATAAATAAGCATAAAAATTTTAGGCAAAAGTATATGAATAAAACACAAGCCTTTAAATCATAAACATCAGCATAATATTACAAATATAAATCAATTTACTTATTCACATTGATATTCTACTAGTTGAATAATCACATGTAATATCAATAAACAATTTCGTATTCATGTAATCCATAATGTTAGACATCATAACCACATAGTCAAGGCCTCATGCCAAGTCTACAAATAAATATTTTTTCTTGGCCTTGTACCAAGACACTAGTTTGTCTCATGAGACCAATTGATTCATCGAGGAGCTATAAGGGGATCCACCTATTACTTACTACATCCAATGCATTCTTCAAATGAAAAGAATGAAACATAACATAAGCCATCATATTAAAACTATCATACGATATTTCAACACTTTATCCATAATCCAAAGATGGTATAAAAATAACACATCTAAAGTAAAACATATATAAAAATCTAATACATTATGGAAGATTGTATCATAATAAATCAACTTCAAATAAGTGTAAAATCCACCAAATGATGTTGACATAGATGAAATCAAAACTTTTTGAGAGAAATATATCTTTCTATTTTTAAATAATTTAGAAGTCACATAATTGTGAAAAAAAAATTATTTTTAATTATTTTTATATTCTAGTAAGGGAAGCTTCAGAGTGGTTATAATAGCAGAAAATTGCAGCACCATCCGTATAAGTTAAAAAAAATAATTTCCTAAATTTTGTCAAAACATTGTAAAGGACCTTGTTTGTAAAACAATGGAGTTATGACTTCATAAAATTTTATATAAATTCATAAAAAGTTATAAATGAATTTAACCCATAGTGTTGGAAATAATAAAAATGAATGAAAATACATTTTCAAGAAAAACAAATGCAGATGATAAATTGGTCCCAGTAGATACTCACATATAAACAATCTCAGATAATGAAGAGATTGTAGAATTAACCCTTACCTTGTACATTTCCTTAGTCGAGGGAACATTAACCTCCTATATAATAGTAAAATAATTGTTATTAAATTTTAAAAGAACAACATACATAAATATGATATCATATATGTTCTTTTAAAATTTCATTGTTAATAATTTTTTATTAGAATCATTGTTTTGGGAGTAAACTAATTCGTTTTCCTTTATATGTGTTGTTACATAAGTCATGTTTTATATGGATTGGATGAATACGCTTCAAATGAAGAATGATATTAAGTTATTAAAAAATATTTTTAAACATAAAATGGAAATTATTAATGAATGGTTATGATGGGGAATTAATTTCATCACATTCGTGGAGATAGTAATCCGTACGTACGCACAATCAAAAATATCATTCTATTGATAGTGAAATTGTATATAATTGTATAGTATATCATTTATAAAAAATCATTAAAATTTTATATTTATTATTTACATCAGTTATACTCATTATTATACAAATCCAAGAATGAAGTGTTAGAATAACAAACAACACCACGACATGAAGACAGAATGTCATACGTATGCACGTATGGTGACTTTTCATTCATAGGATGGATAGAATAATGAATATGGTTCAATTTTTTTTAATAAAATAGCAGTATGTATATGTTATTGGAGTTATTATTTTGTTATGGAAGCAACAAATAAAGAGGATGTGGAGGAATAAAATAACATTAAAAGAGGAGGGGAAATTATTACCTCTTCTTTTGGCGTTTCCGTTTGAGTTGATCAAAAGGGCTCATTAGGTAGGATTTATGATAAATGTAAGGCCTATAGGTCCATTTGAGGGTATATGGGAGGCTATTTGAGCTTGGTTTGGCCAATCCAACTTTACTTGGATGTTTGATTTCGAGAGAGGGGGAAGTAAGCTTTTATAAGAGAGTTGAGGTTCACTTTAGGAAAATATTGAATTATTATTTTATAATACAATAATATTCGGTCTATAATGGCTAAAAAATGATTTATTTTGAGGATAATGTGGGGTTGGTTGAAAACCTCTCAGAAATTATTTTTCAGATTGGTTTAGTTGACCAAATTAACCTTATCTTTTAGATTTAACTTTTAGTTAAATAGTTTAACTTTTACCTTGTATTCGTGTATTATTATAAAAATTTATAATTATCATACTATAAAAATCAATTAGAAACCCAATTGGTTAATTATTGATATATATAACTTTATCTAAGTCCTTTTGATGTTATTTACATTTTTAATAATATTATACCAGTTAATAATATTGTATTTCTTTTAAAAACTAATTAATGTCAATTTTGACGTTATTCGGTATTTTTTTTTAAAAGTCATTATAAATTTTCCATTTAAAAAAAATTATTTAATAAAGCCTAAAAGGTCATATTAACCTATAAAATTGGTATAATTCATCATTAGTCTCAATTTTCATTTATTTGGATATTTATGATACCCATTATTTTAATATTTCATTAATAAGGTAATTACTGCATCATTGTGTCATAAATAAATTTAATTAATTAAGGTGTAAAAATTGTAAATAAAATAAAACCTTGTAGGAAATATTTTCATCTTTATAATTAATATTTATATATAAATTTATCTTATGTATAACCCTATATTAAAAATGGTTTTGTTATTAAATTTTGAGGTTAACACTTTTAACTCTTTTTTAAATAAATTAATAATAAGTGTCCTAATCTAAATCAAGTGGGCCAAAAGGATAATATTTTACTCCTAATGATGATTTTGGTATAAATAAATTTATCCAGTAGAATTAGGGCATGTGTTAGGGTAATTATAATATCATTGTTTACCTTTAATTGCCTTATTTACTTTTAATCATGGTACATAAAAGTAAAAAGATACTATTCACTAAAACATATTTTCATTTTATTTAACAACATTTTACATAATTATGTCAACCTTGTCTCTTGAATTTTTTAAATTAAATTCATAGAAGTTATATGATTATGTTTTATGAAAATTTGAAAATGCACCTAGAAGGTGGGTAAAAGATGGTAAAAAGTTCAATAAAATTATATATATATATATATATATAATATTATTATAAAAGTACCCCAATTAATTACATTGAAAATATTTGGGCATTATTTATATATTTTTACCTAATATAAATTTAAATAAAAAAGCAATTTTTTAAATAAGAAGTCAGTTTTAAACAATAACCCATTGCTTTTCACAATTCATCAAAAATTGAATGTTTTTAGAAAAATACCCAAAATTAACCCTAAGGAAAATGTGATATTCCGAATTAAAAAATGAATTCCATTTTGAGAAATTAAATTTAAAAAACTTCAAAATGTGGGTATTACTATTAATAACGGCTAGTTAGATTGGTTGTGGTGTGTTAAAACTCCATGTTGTGTACAACGCAAGCTACTGCATTAGTCAAAGGGATATGTACCGTGGAAGCATGTGGTGTTACAATGGTGAAATCAAATTGTTTAAAACCAATATGTTTATAGGATATTGTTCCATAAACACCTTAGCTTCTAAATAAATCCATTTGTAGCCATTAGAAACTGAAAATAATTTTATAATAAAATAATATTTCACACTTTTCTTAAAGGGCCATTTTCCTCTCTTATAAAAGGGCACTTCCACTTCACTTAAATTTACACCTCCAGATCCATTTGTATCGGCAAAAACTAGCTCAAATATCCTACTAACTAACCTCACTCCAACCCAGAGTACATACATTGATCATAAATCCAACCTATGGGGCACATGTTTTCAAATCAAATGGAATCATCCGAAGAAGAGGTAATTATTTCAGCACCTCTTTCAAAGTTGTTTTATTCTTCCGCTTCCACATTCATTTTTGTTTCCATAATATAATAATAACTCCAGAATATTATATATACTAATATGTTATGATAAATATGGTACACCCATATTCTTTATTCTATGCTTCATATGAATAACAAATTCCCCATACGTTCATACATACAGCTGACCATCTCTATATCGTGGTGTAGTTTGTTATTCAAAACATCATTATTTGGATTTACCTAATAATGATTATAATTGAATTAAATAATAATTATATCATGTTAATTATTCTTTATATATATTATACCATCCAATTAGATACGATTTCACCATCAATAGAGTGATATTGTCGCTCGTGTGTATGTGAGACTTATTGTCTCCACGATGCGAAGAGATTTTATTCCCCATTGTAACCATTCAAAAATAAATTTCATTTTATGATTAAAAATTTTTTTTAATAAAATAATATCTATCATGATATGAATACAATACATCTAATCCCTAAAAAACATGACTTATGTAACAAAACATATTAATGAAAAAGATTCAGTTAAGAACCATAACAATGATACTACTGAAAAACTATTATCAAATAAATATTAAAAGATCATATATGATATCAAATTTATGTATGTGGTTCTTGAATAATTTTAAAACAATGATTTATCCATTATATATGAGGTTAACATACCCTTTACTTAGGAAATGTTCAAGGTAAGGGTTAATTTTATAATCTATTTAATATCCAAGGTTATTTATACATAAGTATCTAATAGGGATACTTTATCATCCACATCCATAATTTTGAAAAATGTAATTCAAAACATTTTTACTTTTTCCTAGACTATAGGTTAATTTCATTTATACCCTTTTTTACCTTTTTATATATTTTTTTGAAAGGAATATTTTTTTTATTTTCCAAACAAGGTACTTTATGGCCTTTTTAGCAAATTAAGGAAAGGATGTTTTTTAACTTATACATAGGGTGCGTCTATTTTCCATTATTATGAAACCATTGAAGCATCCCTTATAAGCTTCTAGGAATATTTTAAAAATAAATTCTTTGTTTTATAATTATGAGGCTTTTCAATTATTTCAATGTAGAAAGAGATATTTCACTCAAATAATTATTGTATTTATTTCTTCTATAACAACGTCCTTTGTTGGATTTTAGGCTTCATTGAATTTGTTTTGTTATGATAGAATCTTCCATATATTATTGAAGGTTTTGGGATATGTTTGACTATGTATGTTATATTTTTATACCATTCATGGTTTATTTTTAATGTATTAACATTTCATATACTTGTTTTATTATGAAGGTTTATGTTATGTTTTAACCTTTTCATATGTGGAATGCATTTGATATAGTATGTGACGGGCGGGGCCCACTATATCCCCTTGATGCATTAGTTGGTCTCATGATAAAAACCAGTGTCTTGGCATAGGGCCTTGAAAAAATTTATATTCAGGGTCTTGGAAAAAAGCCTTGACTATGTGGTTATGATGTTTGACATTACAAATTTCATTATTATGAAATTGGCTATTGATATTACAAGGGATTACTCAAGTAGAATAATATCCATGTGAATAAGTAAATGGAATAATTGGATTTATCCTTTTAATATTATGGTAAATTTTAATTTTTAAAGGCTTGTTTTTAGTCTGATATGTTTTCTTAAATGTTTATTCTTCTTTATGATAGTTTCTACTATGTTGTAATCCTTTCTGAGGATCTGAGCTCACCCCTTTCTTGTGTTTTGTTTTTATCAAGATGTGAAGAAGTATACAATGATTGACCTGCAAGGATATGATAAGGGATATGAGTGTGTCCAAATGAGACTCAATGCTTTTTTTTCATTTCATAATGTAATGTAAAACATGTGTTTGTATCTAGTACTTCCAAGGAAACTAAATTGATCGGTCTTTTGGGACTTGATCTCTTGTGATCGTGCCAACTTTATGTAATAATGCATTGACTCTAAGTAACTGGGGTGGGGGCGTTACATAATGAAGTTTCAATTCATGGGGAATAAATATTATTGAATGTGATTCATGGTGACTTGTTGAGGAAATGTTATGAAATATGAATCATTTGGGACTTTATAAATTCTATACTTATAAGAGAAATCACACTTTTAATAATTTATATCATCAAACTAATACAAGTCCAACATATATGAAAATAAGGCATCATATATTTCTTAAATCCCCTAAACAAAATGAAAACAAAATATAGTAGATAATGGAGAAAATATAAATCGAAATATGATAAAATAATAATAATAAAATTTCATTCTATCAACTAGAGGATTGTTGACGCTCCTTTCGTCACAGAATCTAATGATCAGAAAAGGGGATATCCAAGCTTAAAGTGATTCATCCTTTGAAGAAAATATCAAAAAATCGACAAAGGCATGAAGACAGGATCCAAAGCAATTGCACCGCGCAAGTTATCTCACTTTCGCGCAAGTGTACTTGCGCGGTGACCTTGGTCGCGCAAGTATAATTGCGCGACCTAAGTGGTAACCGCTCGGTAACCGCCCAGGGCCTGCTTTTTCCTATAAATAGACCTTGTGGGCCCCCCATTTGCGAGGATCTTTTTCCAGAAACTCGAATTGAAGCTCCTGAAGCCCAAGTCTCTTCTCAAAGCTTCCAGAACACTTCTAAGGTAATTTTTTACCTAGAATGGAAGATCTAAAGAGAAGAAGGAAGGCCTAAGTGTTGAAACTTATCAAACACTTGTGCGCGGACTTAATTCCTTCAATATTACTTGCGCGTCCCTTTTCTGGAAGAACCTCAAGAGGATTGTAAAGGGTTTAATAAAGAGTCTCTCAATCATTTCAATGCTGGTTGAAAATCGCGCAAGTACCCCTCATGTCGCGCAAGTATACTTGCGCGACCAATACTTGCGCGCCGCAGCAGGACTTGCGCGCCTTTCAAGACTTGCGCGCCCCTATCTTTTTGGGTGCCCATCTTGCCCATTTTACCCCTCTTAAGCCATTTCACCTTTCCTATTCAAGATTCAGTCTTCAAGATACTCTTCAAAGCCATTTATGGCATGATTTCTTGATTTGACATCCTTGTCTAAAAGGAATTCTGTGAAATATCTCTCAAAACCTAGTGATTTAAACATCTTTATGTCACCAAAGATTGAGAGTTCATTCATTCAACCTCATCCTTTAAGATGAGAGAATCCTTAACCTGGGTCTCCTTTTCAGGAATAATCCCCAGTTATAAAACCTTTAATCTGGGCATCCTCCTCAGGAGTAAGCCCCAATCAAGTCCTCTAATCTTGGGCATCTTTCTTAGGAATAATCCCCAACCTCAAATATGGGCATCTTTCTTAAGAATAAGCCCCAACCTCAAATATGGGCATCCTCCTCAGGAGTAAGCCCCAAACCTTAATCCCTAACCTGGGTCTCCTTTTCAGGAATAAGACTCAGTCATAACCTTGGGCTTCCTTTTAAAGAATAATCCCCAAGTCCCCTAACCTGGGTCTCCTTTTCAGAAATAAGACTCAGTCATAACCTTGGGTCTCCTTTTCAGGAATAATCCCCAAGTCCCCTTAAATTTCTCTTAACCAGTCATAATTTATCTTTGATTTGGGTTTCCTTTTCAGGAGTAAAACCCAATCATAAGTCCCCTCCTAACTTGGGCATCCTCCTTAGGAGTAAGCCCCAAGATTAGAGTATTCAAATCTCCATGAAGCACATATAACTTTATGGACCCTGTTCATGGATTTTCTCCCTAAAAGTAAATCCTAAACCTTCATCTATCTGGGCAGTCATCCATACATAAGCCCCAAACAAATTCTTATGATTGCATCTTTTATGGCACAATTGTCTAAATTTTTACCAATACCTCTTGTTTCTCACACCGAGCATGACTCACGTGAGCTTAGAGTGTAAAAGTAATTATGACATTCATCTTTGAGCCATCAATCATAAACATCATACTCCATAACTCGAACTACGTGGGTTCTGATTCCTTTTCCAAAACAAAGGATACGTAGGTAGCCCATTTATGGGTTCGATCCCAACTTTGAAATAATCTCTGTCCTTCTGAATGACGATAAACTTCAAGTGCCCCACTGAGTGGCTTTAAAACCATCCTGGCCATCATAATGACCAAGAGACTTTTATATAAATGTTTTGAAGGATACCATTGACCAAGAATCTCTAAACAGATATAGATGATTCTCTATTGATGAAGAACCTCAAATACTTATAAAAGATTCTCTAAATTTCTTGCATATTTAATCATTGATTGTTAAAACTAAAGGAAAGCACATTTTATACTTGGTAATATAATAAGGATTCACGAACATAACTTAAATCTATAAAGAGAGTCCCGGAGTAGACAATAATTCCCCTCAAAAAGGTGTGATGAGTCCGACCTCCCATCCTCTCGACCAATGCAAATTCCTAAGTCTCATTAGTCCACAAGCTAATGAGCCCCTGCCTTTGGAAAGTAGGTCCAAACGGATGTGGAATCATTGGATGTTTCCGGTTCTACGAACAAACCCGTTAGAAACCGATCGGAACGTTTGAATCTCCCGTCCAGGAGGTCATCCCCGGATTCCGTGCGAAACAAAAATGGTGAACCCGGCGTGAATCCTTAACCAAGTTAAAGTGATGTTCTTCTTATTTGTTAGGCCCCTTGGGCCAAAAAAGCAATCATTGACATATGCTCATCCAAAAGATGCAATGGCCAGATTCATCTTGATAATGTCTGTTACATGGAACAGGCACTCTTTTCTCAAGATCTTCTGCAAAATGGCTTACCTTAAGTTCACCCCTGTGAATACTGCTGCTCTGAACACCTCTATTGTGAGGTCTGCTGCTGTGAAAACCAAAGCTACTACTCCTGCTGGAACGTCGTCCGCTCTGAGGATGACATCACCAACTCAGTGTTTTCAACGCTGGGTTTCTAATACACTGGTTAAGGAGTACCGTCGCAACGGTACTATCCCAACTCTGGAGGCCGCTCGTCAAGCCCTCCAAGTTAACAACTCTACCTGTTCGTCCGGACAACGGTGGCCAACGATCAAGAAGCAGGCGGTGCTGACTACCATCTCCAACCGTTTCGGGTCGTTATCCCCGGAACGCAATTTCCATTCACTCCCTTACTCTGAGGAAGTGAAAGAGCAGGTCCCGCAGGACCTTAATTCAAAAAGACAGGAGTCCTTCTCAAGGATTCCCATCAACAATCGCCGCCAGACTCGTGCGGTAGTGCGCCCTCAACATGATGAGGGTACCAACTCCAGGCATTCAGCTCAGGTTCCTCGAACCCGAGCAGGCAAGATGAACCGCCAGAGATGGAATCCGGTTAACAATAGGCAGGTTGTCATCCCTGCCATCTCCGAAGAAGTCCACCAACCTAACTTGGTGGCAAACAACGAGCAGGCATACACACCTGTCCGTTTTAATTCCGCTGTCCAGCAGACTCGTCTGACAGCATCAAGCCTATCCCGCCAGGCAATTCCGGCGGAGTACCATAGGCAGGAACATACACCTGCTTATACATCACCAGTTAGTCAGCAGGCTCGTCTGACTACATATGATGGATCTCGTCAACCGCGTTTGGCGAAGTGTAATCAGCAGGCACATACACCTGCTAATACTAACCAGTCCTACCAACAGTCTCGCTTGGTAGCGCCCGGAGAAGTCAGTCGGAAAGTCCCGATGACAAACAGGAGGTAGACTCAACTCTCTGTCTCCACACTTGAGTACTGTCAGGATTCACTGACAGGAAAAGGAGGACAAGAGCAGGCACATACACCTACTCCAAGCCCGGAATGGACGTATATCCCCGTTCCGGCGGCTGAAGTCACCAAACATATTTTGTCAATGGTGAAAGAGCAGAAGCAAATTCCTGCTCATATTCTGGATGCTTGCCAGGATATCATAACAGCTTTAGCATCATCTCAGGGACAGACACATAAATCTACCCCTAGCAATGGAGTGACACATCAACGATTCACTCCGGAACAGACACACACATCTGTTCCAGTCCAAGAGGGTTATGGGGCATACTCCCCCATATCATACGGACAACCAAGTCAGGCACATACATCTGATTTGAGTGGAGATCATCAGCCTAACCTGACCATCTTTCCTGATCAGGCACATACACCTGCTCAGAGCAATCACTTTCGTCATCAAGTGGTTTCTAAAGCGAGTAAGAAGGCATCTAAGAAAAAGATCCGCCCAGCACAGTCAGGAGATCAAAGGCCAATCTGTAACCAAGCCTTGCTCGATGCTGGAGTTCTTGAAGCCCTCAGACATTTATCTGTCGGAATTCAGATTCTACTCCCTCAGTTCCCAATAACGGGAACATTAATTCTGAAGGTCTTCAACAGACACTTCCTCATGAAGACTTGCTTCATGAAAATTCGGTCAATCTTGAAGTTTCTTCTTCAGATGAGAGCCACAGGAACCCTCTGTGTGGTCAGAAGACCAAGGAGCAAGAGATTTCATCTTTTGTTGTAACCCATCATGACGGTCCTCCTCATGGTGATAAACTTCGCTGCGAAAGTCCTCTCCGCAGTAGTGATTCACGTTGTCTCGAAAATTCTTCAGAAGGAAATGTAGTGACGAGAAAGCCCTCCTATCTCGAGGCACTTGCAAACCTAAAACCAGTCATGTCTGATTCTTTACTATCGGCATGTGAAACTCTTTCTCCATCAGAAGATAGCCTGGGGTTCAGGTTATTCTCCGAACCATCCCTGAGTCATTCATCTTCCAGCATGAATAGTGATTTCCCTACCAATCTTGTTGAATCCGATGAAGCAACAAGGAAACACAAACTCTGGTCCAAACAGGTAGAAGAATCTTCATTTAATGATAAAGAGGAAATGCTGAACATGAGGAAAAAACTGGCAAAAGGTGAAGTACCAGTCATGTTTTGGCCTTTGGCTGACTCCCAGTACGACATTCCAAAGATGTTGACGGATGATGGAATCCATGATATTCGTCTCAGCATATGGAAAACTCTTTGTCAATTAAAGAAGAAGGTATTATCTTACGATGAATATGAAAATCATCTTAAGATAATAGAAGGGCTACAACGTCAGATTGATTTGGCATCTCTATCAGTCTCTCGGTATCCGAAGGCTGAAAAGCAACAGAGAACCCTTCAACGTTCATGCCTTGGCGCACTAAGAAGATTGCGTCAGTTAATTGCCAATGCTCCATCTGATGTTCATATCAGAGGATGGGGTGTTCATGGAGCACTACATTTCACAGTGCTTTCCGGTCAGCAAAGCCCGCCGAAAATGGTCTCATGAAATGTTATTGCCCATGGCCGGCCACAGTCAATGGGTTTTGTTCATAATCAAAATCTTGCTCAAGAACAGGCTTCAACTAGTTCCTCTCAAAATCAATTATATAGGGAACAAATTGTTGAATTGCTCCTATATCAAGCAGGCGAGAATATTGCACAAGCCTCTCGTCTGGAGCAAACACGTCATCATATGACAGAAGTTTCGGAAATCATCCAACGGTCTGTTGAACCAGGTGATAAAAGTGGATACAGGTTAATGCATCCAGCTAATTTCCGAACTAAGATTCGCAAGATCAAGAGAGATTTTAAGAAGATCTCAGACATAGCATGTCAAGAGACACCCTAGCTTTCCAGACTGGGGACTTCTCTAACCCAACCCTCAGAGTCAATAAATGGGATTCTAGGAGTTAAGCGGAAGCAGCAGGAACATCCCCAGTCCACCGGACTGGGGACTTTTTTAAATCCTCAATCCCTCCCTCAGAGAAAGTCTGTATTCTCTCGATTAGGGAATAAGCCTCAAGAGGAACGAAGAGCCAAGCTATCAGGAGATTCTCTCCAAGTGACGGTTCTCCAAGAAATTTCCTGAGGGATCAAGTCAACGGAATGCCATGTCTCATCATGGACATGGAAGAAGACAATATCACAGAAATGCTGATAGAAAGGATTCCATGCAATATGCATCCATTAATGTCATCAATGCCGTTGCTGCTGATTCACCAGATGAGGCCCAATCAGAGGGATCAGACGAAGAGGGTCATGCTCAAGAAGTTGCGCACACAGACCTAAATGAAGAAGGTGTGCGCACACGTAATCAAAGGCTTACCCAAAATCTGGGTATTCCTTCAAGTAACCCACTTCCCCCTCTCCGAAAAGTATCCAATAAGGGGAAAGGAAAGAATCAGATTACTTCTCACCCTTCCTCTGAAGGAGGTCAATCGCTCTCATTAGAGAAAAGGTTTGCACAACAGGAGGAAGAAATGAAATAATTAAGAAGGTTGAATGCAGAACTACTTCAGAGTAGTCTTATTCTTAAGAATTCTGAAGTCCGACAGCCGAAGGAATTTGTTGTAACTACTGAGATGGATCAAGAATATCCTCCTTTATCAGTACACCCTCAGAGGTCTAATCCTACGGGTCAAACACAACAACGGTTGGCAGCACTACCATTAGTTGCAACACTAACCACCACGTCTGTCCAAGCTCCATTCATTGCACCTACCCAAAACCAAGTTCAACCTGATGTTTCTCAAAAGTTAATAACTACTATTGAGTCATTAACAGCTCTGTTAGAAACTATGGAAGGGAAACGGGCGCAAGTTCAACCTGAAATGAAAGTTTACCCTGAATGGGTAGATTCAATTTCTCCTCAATCCAGTTTTGGAAACCCTATTTTCCCTACTTTCAATGGATCAGGCGACCCTGAACAACATTTGACGCATTACGTGTCTTGTTGTGATCCTATGATGGGAACTCCAGAACAACAAGAAGCAGTGAAACTCAGATGCTTCGTGCGAACCTTGCAAGGACCAGCTTTTGTCTGGTATACAAGCTTGCAATCCCGGTCAGTCATCGGATGGGAGGATCTTCGTCAAAAATTCCTTCTTTAGTTTAGCTCAACTTTGCCAAAAACGACAGTTTTCGATCTTACAAACTGCAAGCAAAGGGAGAATGAAAGAGTCTCTGATTGCATTGCTCGTTGGAAGGGATTAACGTATTCCTTGAGTTTAGCACTCCCTCAGGAGGAATTGTTGCCAATCTGTGTGGAAAATTTGCGTGACGAATTACGCACGCCATTGATCCCTGTGAAATACACAGGAGGGTTTCGAGACCTTACTTCAATCGCTCAACAGATTGAAGATTCCCTTATACAGGCTAAGGTTAAATCTCGTGTAATTCCATCAGCTCCAGGAAGAAGAATGGGTAAAGCAGAAACTGCTACAGTTATGCTTAAACAAGCACCTGTACCTATTTCTACTTCAAAACTGTCATCTTCTCGAAGGGCTCCACCTCCTGAACGCCAACAAAAAAGGCTGTTTCGTCCAAATGATCAAAAAGATCAACGATGAAAACAATTTGAGGATATGAAGAGTAAAACATACTCTTTCCGAAGTGAGCAAGTTCCGTGTTACTTCATTTCAGCTCTGGAAAATAATTTGGTTCAATTACCAGTGCCGAAGAGGCCAAACAAGGAAGGAGATGAAGACCGTCCCAATTATTGTCCCTTTCATCAAATGTTGGGACATCCCATCCAAGAGTGTTTTGTCTTTAAAGACCTCCTGCAAAAGATGGTCGACTTGGGACAAGTCAAATTGAAGGGTTCTTCAGCTCATGTAGCGTGTATTACCGCTACAGATCCAGAGGAAGGAGGCGAGTGGCAGGAAGTCAAAAGCAAAACTGCAAAAAAATATGATGATTGGATGGTCAGAAAGATAATCAATCGGACCCATTCCATTTTGCGAACACAATTGAAGAAGCCAATTGTGTCTCCTACAAAAGCTGCAGTAAAGCCTCCATCAAAAGACAAATCCTCAAAAGGGCAGCGCAATTCAAAGAAGAAAGAGGAATCAGGAGAAGATGAGTATGTATCAAAGCTTAAATTGTCTTTGACTCTAGCAGATTTCATGCCATCTACTTCAAAGCCACGGGCACCATCCCACCAAACGGCACAGCCTAAACAGGTTAACCAGGCAGAGTCTTTAGCAGACGAAGAGTTAATCTTTGGTTCTGTTAATATGATTCAATTAACAGATTCATATTCCAGTCTTGATGAGCCTGAATTCCCTGTATCAAATAAGGGAACCCGAGGAAGTTCTAGAGGTTCAGGATATAGGGGAAGACGTGGATCTTTCCGAAGCGACTACTCTAATTCTACCCTTGCTAGCACTGTATATGCAGCAGAAACTCGTGGTAGAGCCCTTCAGCGAGCTCAAAAAGAACAAGCAAGTTCTTCTGCCAATGGCCAACTCAACTTCGGCACAGTTATTTTGGAAGACCGATTAAAGGTTTCATCTTCTTTATCTCAGCATGTAAATGGATCTAATCAGTCTAATCTTCCAAAACCAAAGATGTTTCCAACTTCAATACAAGATGCATCAGCTTCCAAAGCATCTGCTTCCAAGGTACCTGCTAAACCGCATATTCCTATTGGGAAACGCAGACCTCTAGATCAAAATTATGATATATTGAAACACTTGGCCCAAGTACCAGCCAAGTTATCAATTTTGGATGCTTTGAATCTGTCAAGAGATCTTCGAGAAGCACTCATCGAAGCTTTGTCAAGTCCTCTGGAGTTTGAAGCTGAAATTGCTGCAGGTGAAATCTATCACATAGAGAATAATCCTGCAGAATGCCATGCAGTGATATCTTTTACTGATAAAGATGAAGATGATGTTGTGCATGGGCACATAAAACCTTTGTACTTATCTGGTAAAGTCAATGGTATAGATGTTCTAAGAGCTTTCATTGATAATGGTTCAGGAGTCAACCTCATGCCCATTCGCACACTTCGTCGATTGGGCCTCACGGAATCTGATTTATCTCCTTCTACCATGATGTTGCAAGGATATGATAAAAATGAACAAGAACCACTGGGAGAAGTTACGCTCAGAACTCAGTTTGGAGATCTGGTTTCCAATTCGGATTTCATGATTGTTGATCAAGACTCAGCTTTCAATATCTTGCTTGGAAGACCCTGGCTACATCAGCATGCAGCTATTCCGTCATCATACCATCAATGCCTCAAATATTGTTTCGATAGTCAAGTTGGGACATTGTATGGTGATAAGGCCCCGTTCAAGACATGTGAGTCTCAATACATTGAGGCGGAATTTTATCACATGAAGGGAAGAGAAAAATCTACAATGAAGGAAATTACCAAAGTTAATGCTCCATATGGTTTGGAAAAAATTCCAATAAATCCATATTCACATGTGAGTACAGATTATGTGTTACCTATCAGTAAAATTGACAAAATAGGCCCAAATCAAAATACTCTTATGGAAAGATCCATAATGTCAATTACGGCAATCGAGCCAGACAACATGGGAGAAATTGGTAACTTACCAAGAAGTGATGAAAGCATAAGTGGTGACGTTTTCATTTCGTCTGCTGAAATCCAACAAGTCTATACTTCGCTAATCAGGCCAGAAGAAGTTATAGCAACACCATAGGTGAATATTGATGTCGATTCTCAATCCATCATCTCCTCTTTATTTCCCAAAGAAGACCCTTTATCATCAATAGGGTCGGAAATGGAAGCTTCTTCTTCAAAATGTGAAAATTTTGACATCTCTTATGATCATGAGAATTTCATTTTTTCATCTACTTTGAAAGTAGAAACGGAAGAAATAACACATGATGAAGAGGAAGAGGAAGATCTTAGAGATTCTCCTCCAGCATTTGAAGAGGGTATCTCTACCACTGTGGATGAACTCAGAGAAGTAAATCTGGGTACAGAGAAAGATCCACGCCCCACTTTAATTAGTGCGGCCATGACCCTTGAAAAGAAAGAGATGTATATTTCTTTTCTAAAGCAAAATAAAGATACTTTTGCTTGGAATTATACAGAGATGTCTGGCCTTGATCCTGATGTTGCCACCCATCATTTGGGTTTTCCAAAAGAACATCGAGGATTCAAGCAAGCCGCGAGAAGAACACACCCAACCTATGCTTCCAAAATCGAGGCTGAAGTTGATAAGCTTATCAAAGCTAACTTCGTCAGAGAAGTTCAATATCCCAAGTGGTTGGCTAATATTGTCCCTGTAAAGAAGAAGAACGTACAAATTAGGGTTTGCATCGATTTCAGAGATCTTAATCGGTATTGTCCTAAAGATGATTTCCCAGTTCCGATTACAGAACTCTTAATTGATGCGACAGCTAGCTATGAAGTACTTTCTTTCATGGATGGATATTCTGGATATAATCAGATCCGAATGGCCCCAGAAGATGAGGAATATACAGCCTTCAGAGCTCCTCAAGGTGTGTTTTGTTACCGGGTGATGCCATTTGGTTTAAAGAATGCAGGTGCAACATATCAACGCGCCATGCATCGTATCTTCAAACCTTTTCTAGGTAAGTTTGTTGAATGCTATGTAGATGATTTGGTGGTTAAATCCAAACAACGTTTTGATCACTTGGCTGATTTGGAAGTCGTATTCCACAAGCTTCGACAACATAATTTGAAAATGAACCCCTTAAAATGTGCTTTTGGGGTAACCTCAGGAAAATTCCTCGGCTTTGTTGTACGCCATCGTGGTATTGAAGTCGATCCTGAGAAGACCAAATCAATCCTTGGTATGTCACCTCCTCAGAATTTGAAAGATTTAAGAGGACTTCATGGACACTTAGCCTATATTCGGCGTTTCATCGCCAATTTGGCAGGCAAAAGTTTACCCTTCACCAAATTATTGAAGAAAGGAGTCACTTACCAGTGGACTGAAGAATGTCAAGAATCATTTTATGTTCTCAAGAAATACCTCTTGAGTCCACCAGTACTCATGCCACCTGTTGAGGGTAGGCCTCTTATCCTCTATGTGACAGCTTTAGAGCGATCATTGGGTACCTTTCTCGCTCAAAAGAATGATGTTGGGAATGAAAATAGTCTCTACTATCTCAGTAGAACTATGCTTGAAGCAGAAACCCGGTATTCGAGTATTGAAAAGTGCTGCCTAGCATTAATCTTTGCAGTTCAGAAACTGATACACTACCTGCAACATCACGAGGTCCAATTGGTATCTCGTAATAATCCACTCAAATTCATCCTTAGTCGTCCAATGCTTACAGGACGTCTGGAAAGGTGGGCGGTTATTCTACAGCAGTTCGACATCCAGTATGTGTCTCAAAAGGCAATTAAGGGCCAAGCTCTGGCTGATTTCCTGGATGAACATCCTTCAGTGGAAGACACGTGTTCAGATATCGAACTCCCTGATGAGGAAGTTTTCTCTATTCAAGAGAGTCCTCAAACATGGGAAATGTATTTTGATGGTGCTTCTAGAAGTCCAACAGGGAAGAAAATGGAAAATCCTAAATTCAACAAAGTTGGTTTAGGAATTGTGCTCATTTCTCCAGATAAAGAAGTGTTACCTTATTCCTTTTTGTTGTGGGAAGGTGGTACCAATAATAAAGCTGAATACCAAGCTCTCATTACAGGCTTGGAGTTAGCGCTTCAAGCACAAGTGAATCACTTAAAGGTGAAAGGTGATTCAGACCTGGTAATCCAACAAGTCAATGGGGATTATGCCATCAGAAAATAAGAATTAATCCCTTTGTATGATTACGTCAGAGAGTTAATGTCGGAATTCCCTTCAGAACTGACATTTTCTTATGTCCCAAGATCAAAAAATGCTCAAGCTGATGCACTGGCTAATATAGCCACAGCTTTAGCAGATCCAAATCGGGACGAGACAACCATCTGTATTGCCCACCTTCGTGCAATTTCACCTTATGTTCAAGTCAGAACAGAGGAAATTAATGAAATTAGTCCCATTCCTGAACCGTATGGTCATACTACAGCATGGATGTCATCTATCAAGTAATTCCTTCAAAATGGAACACTTCCACCTGATAGAGCCGAGAAAGAACAAATTCGGCGACGTGTGGTCAATTTTACACTTTATGATGGTCCAAACCACCTTGAGAAAATTCTCTACAAAAGTGGTTTTGATGGAGTTCTCTTTAGATGTATTGATGGTGAAGACACAATGGTTGTCATAAAAGAAGTGCATGCAGGAGTCTGTGGTGCCCACCAGTCTGTACATAGATTGTCTGATCAAATTCGAAGGCTTGGATACTTCCGGCCTTCAATGATACAAGATTGTGTTAATTTCACAAAGAAGTGTCATTCATGCCAAGTATATGCCAACTTCATTCATCAACCTCCAGAGTTGCTTCATACAACTAAATACTCATGGTCATTTTCCACATGGGGAATGGATGTGGTGGGACCTTACCCTTCAGCTATGGCCAAGCAGTTTAAGTACATTCTTACTACTACTGATTTCTTTTCCAAATGGGCAAAGGCAGTACCTCTCAAATAAGTCAGTTCTAAATGCATTGTTAGCTTCATCAAGTCTAACATTATTACTAGATTTGGTGTCCCTCATACCATATTGACGGACAACGGCACCAACTTCTGTTCTTCTGAGGTAAAGAAATTGTATCAAGAATACAACATTAAGTCCAACCATTCATCTTGATATCATGAAGCGGGTAATGGCCAGATAGAGGCCTTCAACAAGACTCTTTCAAATATACTGCAAAAGATGGTGGATAAAGATAAGAGGTCATGGCCTGATAAACTCTTTCATGCTTTATGGGCTTATCGGACTACCACTCGCAATGCAACACGGTCTACTCCATATTCATTGGTATATGGAACAGAAGCAGTCTTGCCAATTGAAGTTCAATTTCCCTCACTCGGAATAGCCATTTGTGATCAGTTATCTAAGGATGAGCAATCCCAAAAGCGGTTGAATGAATTGGAACAGTTAGATGAGAAAAGATTGTGCACTTTGCACCACTTGGAAATCTATCAGAATCGAATAGCACGAGCTTTTAACAAAAAAGTTCGTCTTCGTTCATTCATTCAGGGAGAATTGGTATTGGTTCTCAGAGCACCAATGATACCAGGAAAGAAGCCTCCCAAGCTTGAACCAAAATGGGAAGGACCATATTCAATACATAAGGTCTACTCCAATGGAGCGTATTCTCTAATCTCAATGGATGGAGAACACATCACGACTCCAACTAATGCCAGATTTCTGAAGAAGTATTTTGTATAAACACAAAATATTGTTCCCAGAGCCAAAACAGTCACACCAGTTCGTCCTTGCTATATGACGCTAAACTATACAGCCATATGTCCGAGATGACATTAAACTATATTTTGTCCTACATGACATTAAAATGTTATTATGTCCTATCTACATGACATTAAACTGTACAGAAGATCCTATATTTTGTCCGAGATGACATTAAACTGTGTGGCACTTCCAACGTCCAGCATGACGTTAAACTGTAAAAAGTCCCCAGAACTGATATCCTCATATTGGTTCACCTTAGTCCTAGCTACATGAATTTAAACTTTACAACACCAGTTCGTCCTTGCTATATGACGTTAAACTATACAGCAATGGTCCAGTATGACTTTAAACTGCAACTTCGTCCCACACGACATTAAACTGTGAAAAAGTTCCATAAACCGTCTAGCATGACCTTAAACTGCATCATCCCTGGTCCATGTATATGACCATAAACTATTTGCAAATCCCTTATGTCCAGCAAGACGTTAAACTGTGACGTCCTAAACTACATGACGCTAAACTGTATAAAAATCCCTCACATCCGGAAAGACGTTAAACTATATAATCATCAAAGGTCCAGCATGACATTAAACTGCACCATCCACGGTCCATGCATATGACCTTAAACTATTCACACTTTCGTCCAACATGACATAAATGGTGTATTATTTTGTCCTTACGACATGACATTAAACTGCACAGTCCCCCTTTCGTCCAATATGACGTTAAACTATTTTATCCCCATCGTCCTAACTACATGATGTTAAACTGTACAGAAAATCCTTGATAGGTCCTACATGACATTAAACTGTATTTTGTCCCTGCTACATGACACTAAACTGTGCATCACCAATAGTCCTAACTGCAAGACTTTAAACTGCATAGTCCCTTTTTTATGTCCTACATGACAGTAAACAGTGCATCGTTAAGGTTGTTATTACCTCTTGTTTCTCACACCGAGTATGACTCACGTGATCTTAGAGCGAACATCAACCATAACACTCCCTTTGGGCCACTAACCATGTGTAAGTCCCAACATGTTTTTTATTAGATCATTGTCCACAAGAACAACTTGATCATTAATTCATTCTTTAATTGAACTACACGGACTTTGATCCTCGCCCTCCATGCTGGGTATGTAGGCAACCTCCCAGGGTTCAAGCCCAAAACCAATCTCTTCACATCGGTTCACCACAACCTCATATGATGTTGATTTGTGAAACCGCCCCTGGAATCAATATCTTTATATTGATTCACTTTCGTCCTTGTTATATGACGTTAAACTATACAACACTTTTGTCTGGTACGACAATAAACTACAATATTCTTTGATTCCCTCATTTGAGAAGGAACCATTATTGACATTGATTTTTTTTAATCATGTTTCATTTCAAAAGACTACGTGCATACATGGTAATGCCTAAACTTTTTATCTTAGGTTAAAACCATCATTGCACTAAATTCCCCTTTCACCCTTCAAATGTACGAACCAAATTTGTACAAAGGGTAATTCTAGAACTACGTGGACTTGATTCCCATCCTTATGGGATACGTAGGAACATTCGAGTGTCCCTCGAATCCAGTCCCAAGTCTTTTGGGCCTAACCCCAAATTTCACTTTCAGTCCCTTGGCTGAAAAGTCCTCATGAAAACACACACTGTGTATTCATTAGTATGGTCCGAATTCTATGACCCTAAACTAAGATCACTCATACTTTCGTCCTGCACTACGTTAAACTGCATTTCAAGAACTATGTATGGCTTGATTCTCATTCTTATGAGATACGTACTGAAGTCCATGTTTCAATTCAGGACCCAGCCACAACATGATTATGGTTTTCATTGACCTATGTATCTCTATATACATTGAACAATACCCATCTTTATGTGTTATAATCCTAACCTTAAATATTTTCAGATCTTCATAACCCTTTTCATGACTTCTAAGTCACAAAAATTCAAACTTCTGAGAATTCTTTTGCCTGACTATGCAGCACGTGCCCATAGGTGGCCTTGCATAAACAGTCCACATAACAGACTTGTCAGCCAAAAGATGCTATTCATTTGACCATGCAGCCAATGCCCATAGGTGGCCCTGCATATTTCAACCCCCTAATGGGTTTTGTTAAATAATAGTAACTTCATTCTTGGGAAGAATGCATCTTTTGTCCTTATTTGTCTTAAACGACAATATGTAGGGATCCGCAAAAAAAATAGCAATCCTTAACATATTTGTCCCATATCCATTTTCGTGATCTGAAAGTATTCATGTCTATGGTTTATTTTTCTTCCCTACATTTGGGTCAGACCTTCGTAGGAGTGATATTCATACAGTTCTTCGATGTTCTTGTTCGGAAATATCTTCTCCATATTCAAGTACCTCTTTCCATACAACAAACTCTATGCTTTAGAAAATTTGAATCTCCATAAACTTTCACTGGCTTTTTAGCACTAGGAAAGTAAATTTCTGGGAGTTCTTTTGCCTGACTATGCAGCACGTGCCCATAGGTGGCCTTGCATAAACAGTCTACATAATATACTTGTCAGCCAAAAGATGCTATTTTATTTGACCATGCAGCCAATGCCCATAGGTGGCCCTGCATATTTCAATCCTTTAACGGGTTTTGTTAAATAATAGTAACTTCATTCTTGGAAACTACTTCTTCTAATGCCTTTTAGCTCTTTTTCATATCATTCCTCAGATTCAAATATTCTTAAGCCATAGTTAACAATTTTTCCCTCATACTTGAGTATGGTAATATGTTTTCAGATAAATTGTCAAGGAATTGAATCCATTTTTAATCCATTTCCGGTCAAAGCTATTTCGACCTTAAACATTAGCCCCTTTATGTCCGGCGTGCATGACTTTAAACTTCCCACACAAAAGACAAAGGAACTCTGAATAAAAGTCAAGTTCCAGCTCACTAAATATACATTTTTTGTATGATTTAGGTAATATTGAGCAGTTAAAAGATTCAAAGATTGTAGGGTTATTTGTAATAATCCTAGTAAAAATCAAACTATGATTACTAAGCCCATTGGCTTAAGTAAATTTGAAGCAGGTAATGGAAGAATGTAGGTACAAATGATTGAAGACAAAAGTGTTTTTTCATTGATACACAAGAGTTAGAAGGACATCCACAAACTGGAGTCTCTTCTCTCTTTCAAGAATTACAGAAGATTGTCAACATAAGTCTTCATTTTATGTATAGCATCCTGAGCCTTATCAGCAGTTACTTGAAGCTTGTGCACTTGACCAGCTTCACTCTTTTCAGCTTGCTGAAGTGCCTTCTTAGCATCTGCGATGGCTTTCATGCCATTCATATGAGTTTCATCCAATGATTTATTAAGATGATCAAGTTCCCCAGTAACAGCATCTAACTGTTGCTGGAGTTGCACCTGCTGGACGACCTTTTCTTTGATTTTTTGCTTCAGATCCATCATCTTGACAGCATAATCAGCTTCAGCCTGGGATATCGCAGCCTCAAATTCGCCTATGTTGACCGACAATTTCACTCTGGTCAAATCTTCGCGACTTGTCTGCACTTGCTCCCTCCTGAAAATGATATGTTTCACCGCAGCATGGATCTTTTCATACCCAAAACCACCAAGTCCCATTATAACAAATTGGGATGACAATCGAGAAATTTTTGATGGTAGCTCTTCTAAAGGCACCCCCGATATGATGTTCCATATGTTATTCCATGCCTTACGTCGTGAAAAGATGAATGCTTTAAGCTTATCTAGATCTGATTCAATATCATCGTCAGAAGGGGGTATGTAATCTGGAATTAGCGCGCTTAGGGAGGTGCCTTTTCCTGCTCTTTCCCCCCTGACTTGTGCTTCTTCACTTTCAATTCCCGTTGGGGCAGAGGCTGAGGCCTCATCTTCGGATCTAGTCATTGTAGTTGATGGTCATGCATGATTAATTGAAAGGTTTAGTCAGCTTCAAAGGATAACAAAAGAATAGATTGTCTTGCGAAAAAAGTACAATCACAAATATTGTTATCCATTACCCAATGGTGGTTCAGCAACCTGAGAAGACTTCTCCCCATTTTTCCCAGTTTCAACAGGATTTTCAAGATGGGTCTCAGGAGAGTTTATTGGATTTAGCTCTACTTGGGCTAATGTTTCTGCAATGATAGGGTTGACATCAGTGTCCACACCCTCTTCGGGCATTGGCAGTTCAGCGGCTTCTACGGATGAAACTGCATATTATTTTCCATCATGGTTAGAAGTATATTTTTAAAAAAAAATTTGGGTGAAGGGTAGCACTCACACCCAAGGTCTTCTAAATCACATGACAACTTAGCATGATCATAAAATTCTTCAAAAGTAATTCCTTGATTCATCATTTCATCCAATGATACTTCAGAATCTTGGTTAGTCTCACCAGTGGGAACATTTGCTACGTCTTCTTGCCGACTTATGTCCTGCAACCCCTAACCCTGGACAGCATCTTCAGTAGTAGGAGGGATACTGGGAATGGATGGTAGCTCTTCTCCAGGAGCAACCAAGTCAGCCTGGGTCTGTGATTGTTCTACAGCACCTTCCACGACCTTTGAAGGAGGATCAGTCCCTTCCCTCAAGGGGGAAATTGAAGAAGCCCCTGCAATCCTTAGAAATATGAGTAACCATATGATTATGGGTATAAACTCATGATTATTCGAAGGACTTACCACTGCTAATGAAACGTTTAGCTATGGATTTCCTCCTTCGTTGCCTTGGCTTATTTTGTTTTTTTGGAGTATCAGTAGTGTCCCTTATTGGGACTTGGATTGGCGAATGAAAGGCTATGTCCAGTGCATCATTCATGGCCTGCTGGCCTGGAGATATCTCGCCTGGTTCACGAGGAGAATCAGCAGCAGCCCCGATAGCAGTACCACCAGGGCTATATTGTGGTGAAGGAACCCCGGTTCCTTTCTTTGCAAGATGCAAGATGAAGAAAATAACTTCCTTAAGTAACAAAGCTTCAACTAAAATCAAGTTGCAAAGAAAATAAGGAAAGAAAACTTACATCTTCAGGAGCCACGTACTCTTGCCATTCCTCATCTCCAGAACCACCATCCCCCTCAGTGGTGCCACGATCAATCATTTCCTTCACCCGCCTGGTGATAGGAACCGAATTATCAGTGGCATATATGAGCATTTCCAGTTCTCTGATGTAAGCTCGCACTTCATTGGGGTTATCTCCGTATTGAAGGTTTTTAGAAGCTACAAGATTTCCTATTCCAGAAAGTTGTAGGCCCTCACACAAATCCAGCCAGGCGGTCTCAGTATCACAGTATAAGCTCTGCCATAGCTGAACAGCCTCTGGTCTTAGATATAAAGGCTGTGAGGAAGGTCCTACAATTTTTTATTTTAATCTCTTCCCAACTCCTGCAACTACAAATAGAGAATAAGAATGTAAGACTTATTACATTATAAAGTAACAGTGATTGAAATTTCTACAATGAAATAACTCACCAAGAGTTGATAAAGTGGGTCTTTTAACTCTGGCCGGAGGATTATATCGGGCACGAAACCGCTTTGCTGCCGGTTGTGCCTCATCATCCCCATCGTGATAATCTGATGAATCAGTTCTAGAAGAGGAGTCTGTTGAACCTATTTCAGGTGGAGAAGCGTCACCTTCATGAAGAAGGGTTTCTTTCTCTACAGTCCTCTTCCTCTTTCCCACTTGATATACTGGGTGATTCAATATCCCTTTAGGGTATGATGATATCGAGTGTTCGGCATAAAATGTAGTCAGATAATGTGCCGCTTTTTCAACTGGTAGATCAAATACTGCCCCAGTCTTCTCTCTTGATGTCAGCAACCATAGTTGTCGAGCAACCATCAGATGTTGCTCTAACCTGACATGTACTGGAGGGGATACAAAAATCTGTTGCAAACATTTGAATTGGCGTGCAAATCTATATGGAGCATAGGCCTCACATATGATTTCTCCATCAATCCTGGCTACTAACACGCCATCCCTGCAAGCTAGCATGTATGCCCTCAAATCCAAATGGGCTGTCCCATCATCAACAAACCTCCCGGATGGCGGACTTCTATAAGGAAAGAAGTTGAATTCCTTATACATTCTTAGTCTTACTTTCATGTCATAACCATTAACATCTAATGGAGCAATTCCAGAGAATGCTTGCACTGACGGTCTGAAAGAGCTTCCAGGGATTTGTAATCCATTCTGTACATTGTAAGTCCTGAAGTGAGTGGCGATCCATCCCCACAAAACCTGGAATGGTCCCACTATTCTTAAAGGAGATTTACCCTGGAAGACGTGAAGTAAACTCCTGTGAATCTTTGCTAAAATGGGGGTAGCTAACCCAACCATTTTTCCCTCAGCCAACTTGGCCGCAATGACGAAGGTCCCTGGCCTAACTCCTCCCTTCGAATCCCTGACCGGCAAGAGATACACACTGAGCCACATTGCCAAGAAACCCGCCAGACGAGTTTTCTTTGGAATTCTTTGATTCACTTCATATCCCCATTTTTCAAACTCTCCTGCTTCTAGAGTTGGCCAGAATGTTCCAGGAGCTCCTCTCTTCTCAGGTTTTGGACAAGTGGTAGGACGTCTGGGCCGGGTATCCTTGGATTTCTTTTTCTTGGATCCTTTTTCTTTTGGCTCCATCCCTTTCTTCTCAGTAAGAAACACATTCATCCATTCTTCCGGATGGATATCTTTTCTAAAATGAGTTAATGAGGTCTCTGAACTCTTGAGCCTGTGAAAGATTTTAAATAATTCTCGAGCCAAAGCAGGAGTCTTCTCTGGATCATTCCAAGTCACCTTGGGAGGAATGAATTCATTATACATATCACCCAAGATTGGAGCTCTTGAAATCTTGTGGACATCCCACAAACTGATACCTACTTCTCCATGAGTCAAATGGAAAGAATTAGTCGATGGGCTCTAGTGGCTGAGTATCTCTGGCAGGAAGTTATCATGTCTGTAAATATATGTTTTCCCAACCCAAACAGCCTCATATATTGCATCTCTCTTCAGATCCTCAATAAACTCTGTGCAAGTCTGTCGCACCCAGTATGCCCACATCCAAGTTGGCTTCACACCTCCCCCAGGACGGAAATCCCAACTTTTCTTCCAGCCTTTGGATTGATCCATCTGAGCATTTCGGAAGATTGAAGGATGACAATGTGGTTGAAGCTCAGGTGTATGTTTTTTTAGATCTGGTATGCATGGGCTATGATGCATCACATAAGCCTTCTCCACTGTTCCAGCAGTTTGAAATACTCCTCCACCTGAGATATTTGCTGAAGCAAAATTGGTATAATTCTGAAACCACGAAAATGGAAGATAATTATTTACTTCTGGAATAATGAATTCTTGCAGATGACCATGACCATACAAAGGTAGATAAGTGCAGTGAGGAAAGTTGCGATGATATTTCTTCAGATACTTAGCCAAATCTGGAAGAGTACTATCTTTGACAGTATAGTAATCAGGGCCGATGATATCCATCATATCATCTATCCGCTTGCTAGCCAGTTCATCAATTAATCCAGGTCTAAGAGCCATTGAATCTGCACAAAATTTGAACAAATCTAACTCTTAAATGGTTTTATTTTTCATAAAATTTGTGAAAGAATTTGGAAAAAAATTGCTAAGGCATTAAGGCGCGCAAGTATGGAGATGTCGCGCAAGTGATGCATGTGCCGCGCAAGTTTTTGTCGCGCAAGTATTACCGTGCGAGCCCTATTACCTTTAGAGTAGCGCGGCAGCGAGGAAACAGTAAAAACAAGAGACTTGCGCGACGATGAAGACTTGCGCGGCGAGAGCTCGAGAAATCCGGAAATCCAGATACTTGTACGGAGGTGAGGCCGTGTATTTATAGGCCAGGAAGCCTATCTGCACGCCGCAGCCAGAGCGCTTCAGGCCTGCGCGACGCAAACTTGCGCGCCTTCCTCTGCGCACTGAAGACTTGCGCGCCTCCCTTTTCCTTTGGAGGGATTCGATTTCCTCAGAGTCAAATCCTCATTTCTCTCCGGATCCAACTCTGAGGGGGGACTTTTGTTGACGCTCCTTTCGTCACAGAATCTAATGATCGGAAAAGGGTATATCCAAGCTTAAAGTGATTCATCCTTTGAAGAAAATATCAAAAAATCGACAAAGGCATGAAGACAGGATCCAAAGCAATTGCACCGCGCAAGTTATCTCACTTTCTCGCAAGTGTACTTGCGCGGTGACCTTGGTCGCGCAAGTATACCTGCGCGGCCTAAGTGGTAACCGCCCGGTAACCGCCCTGGGCCTACTTTTGCCTATAAGTAGACCCTGTGGGCCCCCCATTTGCGAGGATCTTTTTCCAGAAACTCGAATTGAAGCTCCCGACGCCCAAGTCTCTTCTCAAAGCTTCCAAAACACTTCTAAGGTAATTTCTTACCTATAATGGAAGATCTAAAGAGAAGAAGGAAGGCCTAAGTGTTGAAACTTATCAAACACTTGCGCGCCAACTTAATTCCTTCAATATAACTTGCGCGTACCTTTTCTGGAAGAACCTCAAGAGGATTGTAAAGGGTTTAATAAAGAGTCGCCCAAGCATTTCAATGCTGATTGAAAATCGCGCAAGTACCCCTCATGTCGCGCAAGTATACTTGCGTGACCAATACTTGCGCGCCGCCGCAGGACTTGCGCGCCTTTCAAGACTTGCGCACCCCTATCTTTTTGGGTGCCCATCTTGCCCATTTTACCCCTCTTAAGCCATTTCACTTTTCCTATTCAAGATTCAGTCTTCAAGATACTCTTCAAAGCCATTTATGGCATGATTTCTTGATTTGAAATCCTTGTCTGAAAGGAATTCTATGAAATATCTCTCAAAACCTAGTGATTTAAACATCTTTATGTCACCAAAGATTGAGAGTTCATTCATTCAACCTCATCCTTTAAGATGAGAGAATCCTTAACCTGGGTCTCCTTTTCAGGAATAATCCCCAGTTATAAAACCTTTAATCTGGGCATCCTCCTCAGGAGTAAGCCCCAATCAAGTCCTCTAATCTTGGGCATCTTTCTTAGGAATAAGCCCCAACCTCAAATATGGGCATCTTTCTTAATAATAAGCCCCAACCTCAAATATGTGCATCCTCCTCAGGAGTAAGCCCCAAACCTTAATCCCTAACCTGGGTCTCCTTTTCAGGAATAAGACTCAGTCATAACCTTGGGCTTCCTTTTAAAGAATAAGCCCCAAGTCCCCTAACCTGTGTCTCCTTTTCAGGAATAAGACTCAGTCATAACCTTGGGTCTCCTTTTCAGGAATAATCCCCAAGTCCCCTTAAATTTCTCTTAACCAGTCATAATTTATCTTTGATTTGGGTTTCCTTTTCAGGAGTAAAACCCAATCATAAGTCCCCTCCTAACTTGGGAATCCTCCTTAGGAGTAAGCCCCAAGATTAGAGTATTCAAATCTCCATGAAGCACACATAACTTTATGGACCCTGTTCATGGATTTTCTCCCTAAAAGTAAATCCTAAACCTTCATCTATCTGGGCAGTCATCCATACATAAGCCCCAAACAAATTCTTATGATTGCATCTTTTATGTCCCAATTGTCTAAATTTTTACCAATACCTCTTGTTTCTCACACCGAGCATGACTCACGTGAGCTTAGTGTGTAAAAGTAATTATGACATTCATCTTTGAGCCATCAATCATAAACATCATACTCCATAACTCGAACTACGTGGGTTCTGATTCCTTTTCCAAAACAAAGGATACGTAGGTAGCCCATTTATGGGTTCGATCCCAACTTTGAAATAATCTATGTCCTTCTGAATGACGATAAACTTCAAGTGCCCCACTAAGTGGCTTTAAAACCAGCCTGGTCATCATAATGACCAAGATAATTTTATATAAATGTTTTGAAGGATACCATTGACCAAGAATCTCTAAACAGATATAGATGATTCTCTATTGATGAAGAACCTCGAATACATATAAAAGATTCTCTAAATTTCTTGCATATTTAATCATTGATTGTTAAAACTAAAGGAAAGCACATTTTATACTTGGTAATATAATAAGGATTCATGAACATAACTTAAATCTATAAAGAGAGTCCCGAAGTAGACAATAATTCCCCTCAAAAAGGTGTGATGAGTCCGACCTCCCATCCTCTCGACCAATGCAAATTCTTAAGTCTCATTAGTCCACAAGCTAGTGAGCGCCTGCCTTTGGAAAGTAGGTCCAAATGGATGTGGAATCATTGGATGTTTCCGGTTCTACGAACAAACCCGTTAGAAACCGATCAGAACGTTTGAATCTCCCATCCAGGAGGTCATCCCCGGATTCCGTGCGAAACAAGGATATAAAAATGTTTTGACAAAAATATTTAATATATAAAGTGTTATTTAATACAGTTGGATGGTAATTAGAGATTCCTAGGGGTGTAACCAATACATGTAGAACTAAAATTTGGAATAATTAAAAATAATTTCTTATAATTAATCAAACATTAAATGAATAATATAACTCCATTATATTTTTTCAATCAAGTGATCTAGGAACCTTAAGAAATTATTATATTTAATATTAACGATATATTAATGATTTTAAAACAACATAGAATTATATTTTCAAATAAAAATCGATATGTAGTGGATAAAATAATTTTTGTAAAATAATATACTAAATGGCGATAAGGGTTTTAGAATTCTCCAAATTTTTTGTTGTTAAATTGATTTTAGATTTTTGTCTATACAAGCTGAAATATAGATTTATTTGTGTATATGAGGAGTTGGATTCATAAGAAAATTTAATTTTCATGGACATTATGATTCTATGATGATTTTGGGAAAATGGTATATAATTTTAGTAATCATGAATTAGATAATAGTAATTATGGAAGATGTAGAGGTTTTATGTTTAATGGGAGATGCCACACTCTTACAAAAATAGTTTCGATGTGAGACAAATATACATAAGTAAGATTGCTAGATGAATTTCAACCATTGAATGAAATATATTGAATGTTATTTAGATAATATATTTGTATAATATATTTGTATAATATACTCATGTAATATAAATTTGTTTAATATAAATTTGTGTGTTGAATAATATATATCGTTAATTGTATAATATAGATTTTTATTTCATATACTTTTCTAATATAATATATATTTATGAATATATAATATATATATATTTATAAAATATTTGAATAATATATATATGTATACATATATAATATTGAATACATATATATTTTTACATAAATATAACAAATATAAATATATAACTAATTTGAATTTTTTAAATTGTATACATATAAATTTGTCTCATATATTTTAGTAACATATTGGTATAATATATATTTTTATTATATAGTAATATAATATATTATATATAGTATATTTTCATAATATATTGGTATAATATAGTATTATAATATATTTTTATAATTTATATTTGTATAGTATAATATATATTTGTATTTGTATAATATCTATATTTTCACAATATAATTGTGTAAACCATGGAACACCAATTAATTTTCAACTTTTTATTCATGAGCCATGAAAAAAATCCCACTTTATGCAGGTGACCGATGAAAATTATGGTCACCTGTTAACATGGTATGAGTCTAAATCTTTCTTAGTTCAAGTAACAGTAATATGAAATATAATCATTAGCAATACGTTTCCATATAATCTGATGATATTTATCCTGGACTAAATGGACATTTATGAAAATATAAGATATATAATAATCCAAGAATCCCTTCTCGGTTATAGAGTGGAATGAAGTCCTGTAATTAATGATACATGATTCCAATAGAATTTTAGACTCAACAATAAATAGTTACTTCTTTCAGAGGTGTTGGGGTGGGCAGGTTTCACATAATCAGTAAGGGGTGAGGGTGGGGAGTGTACGGAATGATAACCCAATCTTCTTTAAACAAGTCATCCATAGAAAAAAAATTGACCACATGTATATGTTGATTGTAAAGTAAGACTGAAGAAACAATACACAAATATATCTCACTAAACAATCAATCCATGACTGATGAAAATGAAGATAAAATAAGATACCATAGATAGATGATTGGAATCATCTGAGAGAAGGAAGAGATATCAAAAACCCGAAAAACATTTGAGCCTTAGATTTGTTCGACTCATGAATCGTTTAAGCCATGGATTTGAAGCTTGAAATTTTTCTACCCCAGATTAAATCCTAGATTTGAGATTCGATTCACCCTAGAGGGGCACCAACAGACGATGGATTCCATGGAATTCTTCAGATAGCATAATGAGTTCATGACTAGGTGGGGTTAATTTAAATAGATCATGACATTTTTATCAATGCTTCCAAAAAAGAACTGATAAAGATCCCATTTTTCAGGCATAAATTCATTAGTGATAATAAAAGATTTATATTTAAAATTATAAATAATTTTTTTGTAAATATATTTATATAATTATATATAAATTTAATAAATATATATAAATATAAATATATTGAATATATTATTAATTTAAATATATTTAATATAATTTTATAAATATTTAAATATATTTATTATAATTTTATAATTATTTAAATATGTAATTAGTTATTTATAATTATAGAAATAATTTTTTTGAAATAATATATATATATATATATTTGTATATATTAATAAAATTATATATAAATATTTATTTAATAAATATATATAAATACAAATATAGTAATTATAGTAATTATATAAATAAATATATTTACATTTTATTATAATCTTATAATTATTGAAATATAAATAATTATTTTTTAGTAATATTATATTTTAATTTTTATAAAGTAATATTTATATATTTATAGTTATTAATATATTATTGTAAAAAAATAATCAATATACATTTATTAATATTTTAATTTTTAATATTTTTTCAAATATATTCTTAACATAATTACTGAATATTTAATCGTCAGTAAATGCATGATAAAAAGGAGTGATATTGAATAATTAAAAATGAGACCCCATTAAAAATATTGAAAAATTGGATACGTTTGATTAATTAAATTTGACTTATTAAAACATGGATATATATTGAAATACAAATGAATACATATTGAAAATATTAAAACAAAATAAATAAATAAATATAAAATAAATAATAAAAACTAATTAACATCCAAAGAAACATATTTCCATGTGTGCACTATATATAAAAATTCATTAATAACATATATTTCAAATAAATATAACATATATTTTTTCAGTGATCAATTGAAAGATTAAATAACATTCAATTAGGTTCATTACTAGATTTAATTAATCATTATTTTTAATACTTATATTTTTTTTATTTATGAACAATTATCTAGTAAATATACTACTATTTAAAGAATAAATGTTTTTTGTTGTATTAATTTTATTTATATACCTTCATATATATATATATATATTATATATATTATTTATTAACATTACTAATAATAATTATTTTTGATAAAATATTTAATAATTTTCTCAAATATTTTTTTTAAATGTTTATATTTTTATTTTTCATTTTAAAAAATATATATATTTAATAAGTAATATTTATTAGTATTTATAAATTATACCTAGAATATTAAATTTATTCTTTTTTTCAATAATTTTTTAATTTTTTAATTTTTTTAGTTGAACTAATAAACATTTTTTATTTTTATTTAGTTATTTAATGTCATTGGGACTTTTATCATCACTAAAAAAACACTGATAAATTATCCATTTATGGGTACTAAAAATAAAGTGCTCATAAAGGCTACCCTTTGCTAACACTACGAATAAAGTGATAATAAAGGGCCCCCTTTATCTACGCCAAATATTTGCACTAATAAAGGGCACACTTTATCTGCGCCTAAAATATTCTTTGGTAATGGGTGTCTGTTATCAGTGTCACAAAAATGATCTGATAAAGGGAACCTTTATTAGAACTTTTTCCCAGCACTGATAAAGGTCATCTTTGAAAAAGACATGTTTTGTAGTAGTGAGGAAGGGATGAGATAGTTCCAAAAATTTTATCATGTATTATACCACGATGCGGGGATGGTGTATACAGACCTTTAGCAATAGTTTTGGTGGGATATAATGAGACAGAGCTTGGATGCGTTCATCTCTTGGTACCTCACATGTCAGCAGGTGGAGACTTGGCACTAGGTTTTGACAAGTTTGTTGCAGCACCATGATATCCTGAAGTGGAAATCAGATGGAATATCCATGGACTATGTGATAGTTATTCTATAGACAAGGAGATTCTAGGATGTTATCACTAAAAACGATTGACTTATACCAATAAAAATTGAATTAGTGATAACATATCTATTGGTTAGAATGATTCTTTACAACATATACCGAATCATATAGGTACACATTTTAGGTTCCAAAAAATATTTTCTCCATCAACTATATTTTTTGTTATTATTTATTCAGTACCAATAATTCTTTTACTAATAGTTAAATTTGTTTTTTTATCATATTATTACTACCAATTGTTTTAAAAACAAAGAAAATAAATTATATTAATTATTATTAATTACAAATGTTTTACAATTAGAAAAAAATGTTGGAGTAAATTATACAATAAGAATAAGTATTATAGTAAATATTTAAAATATATTTATTATTTAGTACCATCTAACATTTCTTTTTTGAATAAAAAATATTTATATATATATATATAATTATAATATTTAGAATTTAACAATATTTCTTGATATTAATATATAAAATATAAAATTGTTGAAAAATGATTCAAAAAACAAGGAAAACTCATAATTTAATAATTTTTTAAAAAATTGTATGCATATGAATTCCTTATATATATATATATTAATTTTTATATTATATATAGTTATTCATTATCTGTATAAATTTAATGGAAATGATTAATCTTATGCCTATAATAAATATCACAAAAAATCCTCCCAAATTTTATACTCAAAATCCCTAAAACAATGAACTGGGGAGATGATCGAAGCCGGAAAAATTGGTGTCGACATTATGTCCTAGTACCTTGTTGTGATCTCATTCCCTCCGTCGTGATGAAGGTTTCCTAGAAGGGTAAATATGAAGTATAAATACTAGTGTTTCCTCCATGATTTATGTCAACAGAGGCACTGTGAAGCTTCGTGCTTCTATAAAAATTCCCCAAAACATTTTTCATTGAGATTATCTAGGACTTGGTCAAAGGAGTGTGTTCTCATTCTATTTTAATGATAGAGATAACATGTAGAATATTTGAATTTTAGTTATAATAAGAATCCATTAATGATATTTTTTCTTTTTCTTCATTTCTTGTTCACTAATACTCAAAATGAACAATGTGCTCTATTTGTAAGAATTTTATATTTCAATTGTTTTTTGTTCCATATATGTTTGAATCTAGATGTGATGGGTTAGTTTGATGAGTTTCAGTTCACTTCATTTAATAAGTAGATCAAAATCCATGATAGATTTTCAGTATGAGCATAAAGGGTTGTCTGAATTGCACGACCCATCCCTTCCAAAATAACAAGGTCCACCTCAATTGAAAGATATGAATTCTCTTGTGATATACATTATATATCAATAACAAGAAGGTCAATTCATGAATTATCAATCAGATTTTTTGATGTATCAACCCCCCTAATCTACCCATTTACATCCTTTAACATTTAGTAATGTAAATAAGTTCATAAAAGATACATCATTTATAGATAGTAGATCATTATCTACCAAGACAACCTACATTACATTTTGTAGTATATCTATTTCAAATGTAATGGTACAAAGAATATCATCCACTCTAGAATTATTGACAAAAATTACAACTTATATACAACATTTTATTTCCAATTTTCATTTAAAAGCTTCCAAATCATTAATCTATCACGTTTTAACATATAAATATTGATATTAATCCATAAAAAATATCCCATCCTTTGAAAATACCTATCCAACATTGGGAGATCCAAGATAAAATATTTTTCGTGCTAAAATTATTCCAATTAAGTTTTATACTTTCATATATGAATCTTCATTTACATCAGTAAGATAAACTCTGGCATTAAATACAGTCTTAGATTTTGTGTTTACTTCATCCCTAACTCTCCTAAAAATATCCCAAAAACACAACTCTCTACAAACCTATTCACATATCCTATAGTGTAAAATGAATTAATGTGGTCCAATGTGACTTTCAGGATCTTATTTTAAATCTTCTAGTAACATGGTGTAACTTTGATATTATATTTCAACATCCATTGATTCATAAGTTAATATGGCATCACACTCATCTTGTTTCCTTAAGTAGAGGGATGAATTGAGAAAAAAATCCATGTAATCTTAGTGGGAGAAGGTGTTCTTGAGTTATCATAGGGAAATCAAAAATCTATGGAATATTCTTTATATGATGATTCAATAGCCATCACAAACAAATGAAAGGGGACCATTTTAGTAGATCTCTCCATCCCTCTTTCTCCCCACTCATCTCAAAAATACTCAAGGAATGTTATTTATAAAGAATGGTCACCCAATATGCAAGTCCTAGTAAATTATATCAATTTATTACTACATTATTAAATAGGATGAGGACCTCTAATGAAGGATTACAATACTTGGGGATGGTTGTGCCACTATTTTCATTGGTTATATCCCTTTATTCTAGCTACATAACTCTATAAAAGTGATGCTCTTGTGAAATTAATTAAATGGTTGTGATGTTGTTCAACTACACATGTTGGGTCAAGGTTCACCTTCCCACGAACTATAGTATATTGATGTTTTTAAAATTTCTATATGGATATTCAATTTCAAAAATCGTGAAAACACATATTAATGTATACTTATTTTAGTTTCAGGTTTTTAAATACCTCTTTTTTTGTTTTTATAAATAATCTACATTTTGGATGACTATAATTAGTGAATCTTCCCACTATGTTATCATCATATTTCTGTATCATATGTTAAATTCATATAAAATGTATTGTGTTCAAAAAGTGAGTATAAACTTAAACGAACCCTTATTCAGGATTTAGATTTCAGGTTTTTGATAATAATGCTTGAGAATTGCATGTTTAGATTAAATCTTTTTGTTTGTAAATTTCTATATGAATATGTATTCCCTATTTATAACAGAATTCCCTCATTGTTATAATAGTTAAAGATTCTATCCATTTAGTATATTGAAATACAAAATATTTTATTTTTTATTATGCATCTAGAGGATTAATAGAGATATATACTTTCAATTCATGGAAGGATGGGATTAATTGATTAACATTCCAGGTATGGTCATTTGAATTCACTATGGCCATTTTAACTAAATTTTTTTGTACATTTCATTCGTTATGTCATTGGATTCATCGTGTCATTTCATTCATCCATATGCAAATCATATATTCATTACATATTTATTCCATTGTATTTTTTATGATTTATTTTATTGTTTGGAATGGATGGAAAATTTAGAGGTCTCCAATTTATGAAGAACTGAATTTTCTAACATGAGATGAACAATTGATGGTGATTTGGGTGAGTGAAGGGTTACACATTTCTAGATTTTTTACCTTAGATTGTAAGGGTTTTATTCTTTTTTACTCTTTTTCTTCTATACTCAATTATTATTTGTGTTACTCTAATATTATTATTATCATTTCATTCATCAATTTTGTAAATGAAAATAAATTTCTTATACATTTTTCTTGTTTCAAAATTTTTATATTTTCTTTTATTTGTAATTATTTATGATGATTAACTCATCTTACATGAAGATAAATGATTTCTCAAAAATTTATATTAAAAATGGAATTGAACCCTGTACATATTTTTTCATGTTAGGTGAGGAATATATTATTCCACCACTAAAAATGTTACACCATGGGAGAATCAATACATGCATTGGGAGAAAGTCATGGTGGTGATGTTGAAGCATGTAATATACATGAGTGGATGATTTTTTAGTGGGTAATCATGGGTGGGGATATCGTGGCATAGAACGAGAATGATGTAAAAGTTATGGTGGAGTGGAATTTGATTAAAAAATGAATGGACCCATATATATTAATAGATTTTTAGTAGAAAATGATGTTTGAGAGTATGGAGTTTCATGTAAATTTTCTAGGAGTTCGAAAATTTTAAACATATTTTAATCATGTATCTTACACCATCCTATAATGTTTGAAAATGTTAATATAATATAATTTAATAATAAATATATAACAATTATAAAAAATATAATATATTAAATTATATTAATAAATATAATATATAGTTTTTTCAATTAATATTGTAATACCCACAGATAATATTTTATTTAAAAAAATAATTTATAAATAAATATTAATATTTTATATTTCTTATAACAAATAGAAATATAAATGTTGGAAATATTACCAATAGATTAGTGGGTCATATTAAACCATTTAAAAACCTTTTTAAAAACATATATATTATTTTTTGTTATTATTATAGTTCCAATAGAACAATTGTATCTATCACAATAATAGTTAGCCATAGATTTCTTACCAAGAATTTAATGATATGAAATTTTTTTGTTAGAACACATTACTAAAAGAAAATTCGATGTTACCAATAGATATACACCTATGGGAAAAAAATGATTTATTTTTTAGTGAATCATATTGATATTTGACAGACTCATGATGTTGGAACATATCCTTGTTATCATGGAGAAGAGTTTGGTGGAGTGTCTAGGTCAGTTGTACATATGAGATATTTTCTGCCTTTATCGGGTGACTATAACTATTTTCACTAGTTGTGATGTGTGGTTCATGTCAATAATGTAGAGAGACCAACATGAGGAATTTGAGACCCAGATGGGTATGAGTGCGACCTTTCACCCCAAAAACTATTTTCAGACTAAGCACATTATCCAGGTGCTAGAGGATATACTGAGGGATTACATGTTATACTTTTGTTAGACTGGGGGATCACGTTCCTTGGAAAGAGTTTTCATACAATAGTAGCTACCACCCTGATATCGATATATATCCTTTTTGAGGAATTATGTTTGAGAACCTACAGGTCACCCAAATACTTGAATGAAATAGGCAAGGCATCTCTTTATGGGCTAGAGATGGGGTATGTGATGATTGTGATGTTTCATGTTATCCATGAGAGGATAAGGATATTCTAAACTAGGCATACATCAAATAAAGATTGACTTTATAACCCCTTAGAGTTTATCCAGGGAAACTATATTTTCCTAAGAGTATACCCATGACGAGGATTGAAGATATTCATCAGAGGATTCAAGCTATCCCCAATGATCACCCGACCATTCGCGATCTTTCAGAGAGTCTGGGAGGTTTTTACCACCTTGGCCTACCCCCACAGATAGAATGGGTTCATGATTTCTTCCATGTGTCATATATGAGGAGATATGTGCATGACCCTACACTAGTTATTGAATATGTAAATCTATAAATTGAGGATGGATCCACTTTTTCAGATCACCCGATGGTGATTACCGATCGATAGGGGAAGAACATGTGTGGACTAACCATTACATTGCATCATTTTTTTATTGTTGTGTGGGTTAATGGAGGAGAGATCATATGAGAAGGAGAGCCTGATGCGAGCTCAATATCCGGATCTCTTTGTTTATTTTTTATTGAGGTTGAAAATTTTGAAAGAGTAAATAACTGAAAGATCATTTTTCCCTGTAATGGATTTAAAATATATCAGTATTCATTTCCATATTCTGGTCCGGGGACAACGTGAGATTCACTTTCATAGTGTGCCTATAAATAATATTTTCTATAAATTAAATTTATTTCATAAAACAGGCACACAATTTCTTAAGAAAAATTTGTAAATATAAAATGTAGTCTAATATCAAAAATCTAAGAACACTTTTGAATCATAAATATGTGTTTTATGTTAGGGGTGTCCTAAAATGGGTTTTCATGTGATGTTTTGATAAATGATGATATTAGAAGTTTTATTTGTTTAAATAAATAATTTAGTTATTTATTTGAATTAAAATCATAAAATCATAATTCTATCATTATAATTCTCATTATGATGCTTCTCTAGGGTTATCCTGATTACCATATGATCATTGAGAGGAGAGATATTCCACCTTCACTGGAGAATCAGAATCAAATTACGAAAAAACTATAGATGTAGGAGAATCATGGAATAAATAAAATTATGACTTCGATCATTCGTCATTTAGCATGTTATTCATTGAAGTTTGAGTCAAATTGATGTTGGAATTTTAAATATTTTGATTATAATCCAATTGATTAAATACATTGATCAAGATAAATTCTATTTCTTAATCATTGTTGAATCATGCCTCTACATGCGCGTATATGCCAGTTTTAAAAATGGTTTTAATTTTATCACCCACAGTAATCAAAAATTTTATTTGTTTCTCATGTAAAATTGGAAAAATATTGTTTCACCTTTTTTATTTAACATTTATCCCAATTATTATTTCTGTTCTTTACCGATTTCCCTATGGGGTTTTTGTTTGATATTTCTACAAAGAACCTAAACCAATCATGTAGCACCCTCAGTTTAATGTATGTAACCTTTTTTTCTTTCCATGTGTATAATGTTGTTGGGTAATGTTTTGGGGAGTTTAAAAGGATTTTGGTGAGTTTATAAGGGTGAAAGGTTAGGCCATGGTTAGTAATAACCATGTAGAATCTCCTTGATACCATGCACAATGAGGAAATGGAATATGGATTGGTGCACAATTAATGAGCATGGTTTTTAAACTATGTGTGCAAACTAGGTAATGTGATTATCATGGTATAGAGGGATTTTTCTTGTTTGGTGTAGGGGTTTTTAAACCATGTCTGGAACCCTCTTGAGATAGTAGCCAACCCATGATTTTCTCACTATTTTCCAAAGCATGTTTCTAAACAAAACGTGGGTACAAAAGAGGGCTTTAAAAAATTGGGATTGGTTATGATTTTACCCAAACACCCCATTCGTCTTCCTATGTGGTCGTAACTCAGGATTCTTTCATCACCAGGGTTAGGGAGTCTTTTCCACTAATGTTGGAAGCTATTTGAAGGGGTTTAAAGGTTATTTGAAGGAAATTCACCCTTTATAAGTCTCCTCTCTTGGTAGTTTAGTGGTTTTCTCTAGATATACATCTCTCTCTCTCTATGTGTTTCGAAGATATACTTCCATCTCATATAGATATATGTTTTTTTCATATAATTCTAATAATTGGCCTTGTTGTTGTTAGGGAATGGGATCTAAGGAAATTTGGTGTTTGTTTCACTCGGTTTTGTTGTGTGGTGGATTAATCTATCTAATCCCCAAGGTAGATGGAATTAGTCTCAACTCCATTTTGTTTGTACTATAAGGATTAATTGAAAATGTATTAGTCTTCATGAAATTTATTTTGATGGTGATGTGCGATGCTTGGTGGAATCCCAATTTTTTATGATTTCGGTACATTGGATAAAATGGGTTATTTATTGGATGTGTCCTTAGTTGTTAGATTTTAAAATGAAGATATAAAAATTAGTGGTCAGATTGATTTGTTGAAAATGGTATTTAAAAAATGGATTTCAATAAACAATTTTTTAATTGAAGTGTTTAAGAGTGATATTGGATTTTTTTGTTGTATTAAAGGGTAGTTTGGATTGGAAATTATTGACTAGTATGTATTTTCTAGTGTTGGTTGATACAATTTTTGTAGGTTTTGATCGTCATGTTGTAATGATTTTCATAATCTTTTATTATTATGATTTTCGGATTATTTAGTAGGAACATGGGTTGGATGGGATGGGTAGTGGGCATGACGGACCACCATCATGGACTGGAATGTGTGTGTGAAGTACCATTATATGAAGGGGTGGGGTTGGATGGGGTGTTCCACTGTTAATGGAAATACTGAGCTCATGGGTGTGAAATGTAATATATGGTTGTGATGGGTGTGTGACCACACAAAATGAAATTGGGAATTCTAATATGAAATGGAAAAAATCAATAATGACTTGTTGGTTGATTTCCTTGTAAGTCTGTTGACTTGTGTAAAAATCATTGTTAAGGATAATATTGGGTTGTTGGATTTTATTTCATTTCTTAAATTGATATATATATATATAATTTTTATATAAATGTGCTAACATATTCTATACTAGTGTAATGAGTAGGTAAGTATTTTGTGGAAACCCTACTAAGTATTATTACCCACCTTCTGTTTTGGGACATTGGTTATTTTGAAAATGTTGTACTCTGGGATGTTGGTAATGGTAGGAAATCTCATTTCTATAGTGCTTCATCATGATGCGTGGGTGGTCTTATGGTACTTTGAACATGTCACTCAGTATGAATATGTGGATCCAGGTCATGACTTATTTGGGATTTTCTGTTTAGTCTTCCACTTTGTACTCTGATTTCGTATTGTTGTGGTTCGATTGAATTTTTCCATTGGTATTGTTGAATTGTAAAACATTTTTGTCATGCAACGTGAAGTTTTTTTAATATTGGCATGTTTGTTTGGTTATTTTCATTTCAATAGAAAATCATTAACCAATGATTTCATGAATGCATGGAAATTTTTTATATGCCTTTGGTGCATTGGAATCTTTATATAAGGCCATGTAGCACATCCTCCTCCTCTCAAGATAGTGAGGAAGGGTGGGATGTTACATGTCATATCAGTTTGTTTAGTCTTCAACATCCAAGTTAAATTAGTTTGTTTGTACCATTGTAATTAGTTGTTTGTCTAAGAGTTGGTACTTAATCCTGGTTTATTCCTCAAGTAAGGATGATAGAAAGGAGTAGGATTTTCCAAACATGAAACGCATTGCATATATGAATGAAGATAACCCTTTTATGTTGAACATCATGTTACCCAAGATTTTCATTCATTAGTGTTTTAGAGACAGTTATATGTGTGTTATCTCATTACCATGGTTGTACCCAATGTGATGACCATATAAAAAAGGTAAAAATGAATCCCCACTAGGATTTAATATTTCATTGGGCATAATGATTTATGTTCTGGTATGAATGTATTGATTTTTGAAAAATATAGATTTTTTTAGATGTGCAGTTTTCAATAGAGAATGTATAAGGCCTCAGCCTTAAACATGACTTAATCATGATTTATTACAAGAATACACATTGAGGATCTCTTCAGGTTTAGTGTTTTAGAGAATTAGATCATAAATAATGCATTACATTCCACATTTAAACAAGGTGGTTATATAAAAGACAATATTCATTTTTTCCCATCAAAGGAAACATATTTAAAATAAAACATGGACTCTTTCTTAACACTTCCTCGACACTATCATCACATCATGTACTTTTCCCTTGACATGTGAAAAACATTTCAAAAACATGGGATGAGAATAAAAATCTCAATAAGGGGTACAAAAATACAGAATGAAAACCTTAGTCCATTTATACATAAGAATCAATGAAAAAATACTTTACTCATAAACATAAGAACATTAACATACCTCATGAAATCAAAAGACTCATGAAAAACTCATATAAATCATAATACATAAAGGAAACTTGAGGGATTCAAAACATTCTTACGTAGGGAGTTACACTCATGTTTAAGTTTGGAATAACCATCACAGTATATTCCCTAAATCACTTCAGAGAAACCTTAGAGTTTGACTCCTTCACATTTCCCAATGCATTGGAGAGCTATCACAGGCTCACCTGCCCTTAGTTTATCACGAAAGCACCCGTATTCATAAATGATTCCCAAGAACCATAACATAAACATATCACATAAAACATGCATAATGGAAACAGATAATTTCCACATTTCAATCATAAGATATCAATACAACACAGTGATATAATCAAAACATTATCAAAACCAATTTCAATAAAAAAATAAAAGAAAAGTAAAACATGGTATTTATTTTTCATTTAAATAAATGTTTTGTCCTGTAGAGGAATCCAAAACTCAAATAATGGTCACGGCGGCAGAGAAGTCATTGTTGGCACATACGTAAGACAAAACATTCATTTTTTCGTTTAGTAAAACACGACATACAAAAAGATTACTTTTGAATTAAAGTAATTTTTAAATGGGTTGATACACCGTATAAAATAATGTTGTGTATAAAACAAAATTTAACTCAATGAATGGAGATTGAGACGACGTCCCTTACCTTGTGTCCAACTTGACTTGATCGTTCTTTAATCTCCGGAATAATAAACTAGAGTTAATTTCTACTTTCTTAAGGACCTTTTTCAATTTCATTATTCATTTAATATCACTTATTACCATGTTATTAACATTATGTAATTATTTAAGTTAATAACTGTTGTTTTTTCGATCTTTGGTACTTGAGGAAAAAATAAACTTCTTATAATTACAAGTTGTTCATGTAGTAGAATATCCATTATATCCATAATTATATTCATGAGGTAGATATCATATATATCATATATATCTAGTATATATAAGAATTTATAATATTACAAAACATTTAGAGGTAAGAAATGAAATGCACCGTTCATGGAGACGGTAAGCCGTACATACGCATTAACGCTACATTCATTTCTTTTTTGTATTTAATGGAATGAAATCATAATGATATAAAGGTTTATTATAATTCCAGTATAATATCATATATAATATCATTAATTCTATCCTTTATACGTCCCACATATGGCATTAACAAATCAAATAACTTTGATGGGGTGGTAGTCCGCACTTCATGAAATGAAATTATCGCATTTAACCATAAGGGAAACCATAAAGGTATTTCATAAAAGAAAAATACAGAAGTATAAGGAAAACATAAACATAAAATATATCATATATAAATATAGTGACATCTTAATGGCCACCATGAAAGGTGTTAAATGAATATTGAACAATCATCATTTCATGAGACAGTAAGTCGCCACTCACAGAAACAGTATGTTATTTAACCATCAAATGGAGGTGTGTGTAAGTGTAAATCAAATCCATCTAATAAAAACTTACTTGTATATTGAATATACTGGTGTTTTTCAAAAATAAATGAATAAAAAGAGTTTATGGTGTTGTAGAAGCAAAATAAAATAAAAGAACATAAGAGAAGACATTACCTTTAAATCGGGTAACTTCCCTTGGTTTGAACCAAAAGGGTTTCTTGAAGAGCATTATGCCTAAGGTAAGGATTCTATGGTGAATAGAGGGATCTAGAGAGATAAAATGAGTAGCTTTTGGCTGAGCCATTGGCTTTAGATGTGTGGGTAAGGTGGTAGAGGTGGGGGCCTTTTATAAGAGGGAGGAGGGGCACTCTTGGAAAGTCTTGAAATGTTACTTCATTATAAAATTATTATTGGATTTTAAAGGTCCCACAATGATATTTTTCAAGGATAAGGTAGTAAGGGTTCGAAATCCACCCATCCAATAGGTTTTTGAAAAGTGTATGTCTTATATTTTACATTATCTTTTCATTTTACTTAAATCGTTTATAAATGAGGTAATAACTACATCATCATGGTGTCATAAACAAATTAATTTATTTAATGACTAAAAATTATAAAAAAATACCATGATGTAGGAAATATTTTTAGCTTTCCAGTGACTATTTATAGTCTAAGATATCATTTATGTAGACAAAATTAAATTTTTTTACTTAGGTGTTACTTACTTTTGTTATATTTAACTCTTTTAAAAATAAAAAGATAAAATGTGACTATCACACAAAAGTGATTCCATGTGGTCCCAAAGTTAAAACAAGTAATCCCATGTTCAGCCATGACACAAAAAGTAGCATTAAGACACATTTTGGGGTCATTTTATATTATTATGATATTATTTTATTACACTTAACTACCCGATTAATAATTAATCACGGTAATTAATGATAATTACTGTTGTTACTATTCGTAATGAAAAAAAACAAAAGCGTCCTAATTTCATAATTTGGAACTTTAGATTCCAAATATGTAATCCATTTTACAAAATTCCAATTACAGAAATTTTAGTAATTAATTTAAAAATAATTCCCGTTGTCAAAACAAATAGCGGGTTTTTTTAGAAATAATATCTATCTAAAGCTTGAAAATTGTTTATGTCCAATTTCAAAGTGAAATTAATTCACATGACCACCATTGGATTAAATGGTAAGAATATATTCTATTTAAAATTTAAAACAAATTAAAAATATAATATATCAATATAATTAAATTATATGAAAAAGCAGTTTTGAAGTAAAATGCATTATTTTTCACTATTCATTAAAAATGAACATTGTCAGAAAAATACCAAAAATTTATCCAAAGTAAATTTCAATGCCACAATCATAAAGAATAAGTATATTTATAAAAATAGAGCTTTTAAAATTGTCAAAAGATAGATTTAAAAATGGTTCTCCATCAAAAGGCGGTAAAACAATCTTTTAAAAATATTAGAGATTTATATGCTTAAGATTGGATTTTTTTCTCATTTTAAGCCTTTAAAACACTATCTATTTCATAAATAGACATAGATATGAAAATAAATAATTCGTTACTAACTAGGGATGTTACATCCTTCTCCCATTTAGAAAATTGCATCCCCATAATTTATTTACATATCGAATAATGGAGGGTATTTATCCCTCATTGCATTTTCAGATTCCCATGTTTCCTCTTCAATCATGTGGTTTTTCCACAAAACCTTTACCTGATAAATCACCTTATTCCCCAATAAATTCTCCCTGAGGTCAGGAATCTAGACTGATTGTTCCTCATAAGATATATTTTCTTCCAACTGAACTACCTCTTTACTCAAAACATGAGATGGAACTAGCATATACTTACTTAACATTGAAACATGAAAAACATTGTGTACCTCAGATAAACATAGAGGTAAAGACACTCTCTATGAAACTGATCCAACTCTCTCAAGAATTTCATAGGGTCTAATGAACCTTCGACTCAGCTTTCATTTCTTAACAAATTGCATCACACTTTTCCAGGGTGAAACTTTGAGGAAGGCATAATCACCTACCTCAAAATAGAAATCCTTCCTCCTGTTGTCCGCATAACAATTTTTCCTGCTCTGAGCTGTTCTCATGTGTTTCTGCATCAGCTGGCCTTTTTCTACCAACTCTTCTACCAATTCAAGTCCCATCAACCTTCTTTCACCCACTTCTTACCAAAAATCTGGAGTTCGACACCGCTTCACATATAATACCTCAAATGGTGCCATCTATATACTGGAATGAAAACTATTTTTATAAGAAAACTCAACCAAAGAAAAATGTTGGTCCCAACTTCCCTAATAATCTATCAAACAAGTACATTGCATTTCCTCCAAAAATCAGAATTTGTCATTCTAACTGCCAATCTAATTGAGGATGAAAAGTTGTACTAAAATTTAATTCCGTACCCAACGACTTCTGAAGGCCCTTTCAAAAGTTAGAAGTAAACCTAGGATCACGATCAGATACAATGGAAAGGGGAACTCCATGTAACTTGACTATCTCTTTAAGATACAAATTAGAAAGTTGATCTAGAGAAAAAGCATCTCGTAAAGAAAGGAAATGATCAGAATAAGTCAAGTGATCAACAATAACCCAGATCACATTATTACCTCGAGGTGTCTTCGACAACCCCACAATGAAGTCCATGGAGATATTCTCCCATTTCCACTCTGGAACTAGTAAATGCTGAAGAATCCCTTTCGGTAACTAACACTCTTCTATAACCTGTTGAAAAGTCAAACACTTCATAATAAAATTAGAAATATCTCTTTTCATTCCATCCCACGAGTAATACTCCAGATGATCTCTATAAATCTTAGTACTGTCTGGATGAACTGAAAACGGAGAACTATGAGCTTCACATAACAACTCTCTATTCAACTATGAATCACAAGGCACACACAATATCTTCCCAAATCTCAAAAAAAAATCATTATCAATGTTGAATTCAGGTAACATAACCTTCTGAACTGGATTTACCTTTTTTTGCAACACATTATATTCCTTCTAAGCTTGCTTAATTCTGTCTGATAGAGAAGATCTAAATCATACCTGAAAAAAACAAAATAACATCCTGCACCAACAACTTCTATGCCAAAGTTCATCAAATACTTAACCAAAGGATCATGTTCCAAATGTAACACGGTTAAGGAATCATTAATTTCTCAATTCAAAGCATTAGCCACTTTATTAGATTTTCCCGGATGGTAATGAATTGTACAATCATAATCCTTGATTAATTCTAGCCATCACCTCCGCCTATTGTTCAATTATTTCTGAGTGAATATATACTTTAAACTTTTGTGATCAGTATATATATCACACTTTAAACCATAAAAATGATGCCTCCAAATTTTTAAAGTGAAAACTGCAGCATCTACTTCCAAATCATGTGTAGGGAAATTTACCAAATGAGATTTCAACTGACATGAAGAATAAGAAATTACCTGATCATTCTTCATTAGGACACAACCAATTCCCTTCAATGAAGCATCACTATAGATAAAAAAATTCATAGTTCTTGGAATTTTGTGCCAAAACTAGAGCATTCACCAATCTTCATTTCAATTCCAGAAAACAATCATCACATTCTTTTGTCCAGATAAACTTAACACACATACGAGTTAGCTTTGTCATTGGACTAGATAATTGTGAAAAATTTCTAAAAATCCTTCGGTAATAGCCTTCCAAACCAAGAAAACTACAAATCTCATTTACATTTTTGGGTCTTGGTCATTCTTCAACAACATTTGTTTTTTGTAGGATCAATAGTTATTCAATCTTTAGAAACAATGTGACCAAGGAAAGAAATTTGTTGCAACCAAAACTCACACTTGCTGAATTTCCCATAAATTTTTTTTAAGGTTTGAAAAATAACCCTTATATGAAGTTCATTGTCCTCTTTACTTTTAGAAAACACCAAAATATCATCAATGTAAAAAACCACAAACTTATCCAAGAACTCATGGAAAATTCTATTCATAAGGTCCCTGAATACACCAGGTGCATTGGCTAACCCAAAAGGAATAACTACAAATTCATAATTTCCATATCTTGTACGAAACGCAATCTTCAGAATATCTGCTTCATTTACCTTCAACTGATGGTACCCTGATCTCAGGTCAATATTTGGAAAATACTGAGCTCCCTTGAGCTGATCAAACAAATCATCTATATGAGGAGAATGATATTTATTCATAACAGTGATGTTATTCAAGGCTCTATAATCAATGCAAAGTCTCATTGAACCACCTTTATTTTTTAAAAATAAGACAGGAGCACCCCATGGTGATGTTATAGGTCGAATGAAACATTTCTCTAATAAATCTTGCAATTGATCCTTTAACTCTAAAAGTTCAATTTGATCCATTCGATAAGAGTCTTTTGAAATTGGCTTAGCATCAGGAACTAAGTCAACTGTAAATTCAACTTCCCGATCTAGTATTATTCCTGGAAACTCGCCAGGAAAAACATCAGGATACTCATTTACCATTGGAACATCATTAATAGGAATGGTTCCTTTTTTCCAACAGTATGTGCAAGGTAACATTCATTTCTATCTTTTACATGTTTCTCAACCTCTTAATATGTTATCAACAGTAAGGGTTCATTCTTGTACATGAACTGAAAGTCTTTCTGAAACGAAACTTCTTTATCTCTACAATCAATCAAAGCATGGTAAAAAGAGAGCCAATCCTTACCCAGGAGAACATCAAACTCTAATAGAGGTAAAAAAATAAGGTTTTCAAGTAGATTATTTCCACGGATAAGGATATGAAGATTAATATAAATTCTTTTTGCCTCAACATTTCCCCCAGGTGTTTTTAACACATGTTCAAGAGTCATTTATTGTGATTGAATTCCCAATTTACTAGAAAATTTTTCATAGGTGAAAGAATGTGTCGACCCCGAATCAAACAACACCTTGGCATAATCTAAAAAAAACAAAGTACCTTATACCACTTCATTTGATGGCCCAACATCTACTGATGTAGTTGCAAGGGATTTCACCACGCCTTTCTGCTTGTCGTCTGACGGCTTCCCATCATTTGAGCTCTTTTTCGAACAATCGTTTGCATAATGACCCATGTCATTGCACTTGAAACATTTCACTAACTGTAAATAAAATTTGGTCTTATCATCACCTTGATCTTTTTCAGTGAAATAAAGAGACTTTTGTCCCATCTTACCACATCGGTAGAACTTTCTAGAATTCAAAAGACATTCCCCAGCATGCTTTTTACCACATTTATCACAAACTAAAAACATAGTTTTCTTACCATCAGACCTTTTTGAAGGATTATTCTCTTTCTCCTGCCATATCGGTATCTTCTTCTGTTGGTTGTTATGTAACACTTGATCATCATCAAACTCCATTTACACCTACTTAGCACATCGAACAAGATTTTAATAACTCTTGAACTCGCGAAAAGCTAAAGCCCTTTGATATTTTGGCATTAATCCTGAGTAAAAACGATTGATTTTACTATCAATGACTCAGATAAAATTTAGAGCGTACCTTGCCAATCGAGTGATGTTTTATTCATAAGCTGCCACTGAGTCGTCCTCTGGCCTCAATTCCAAGAATTGTTTTTCCATCCTAAGTCGAACTGCCTTAGGAAAATATTTCTCAGGAAACATACCTGTGAATTCATCCCAGTCAAGAGCATCAATATCATCAGAATCCCTGATGTTTTTAACCATTGACAACCACAGATATGCTTCACCCTAGAAATGGTAAACAACAAGACTAAACTTTTGATTGTCTGAACACCCCATGACATCGAAAATCTTCTCTAGTGCTTTAATCCACCCATAAAATAGCACAGGGTCAGATGATCCTCTGAAATATGGGGGATGTTGCCTCATGAAATGTTCCACAACTGACTTGTTCCTCTGCAGTTGATCTGGCTGATCTCGTGCATGGATACCACCACCACTTATCACTTGAGTCAACTGCGCAATTACTGCTACAAAATGTTCAGTACCAATTCCGACCATCTGATGATGAAGATTCGGAAGGTCATTTCCTTCTGTATGCCTTCTTAGAATTTCATCCCTATTTCCACTTCGGAAAACCATTCTGAACAAACATGTCTTAGATGAATCCACTTGGTAATCTTCATATGCTATATCATTTCAATTTGACCATAAAAAAATATTTTGGGATAATCTTTTAATAGAATTCTAACTTCTAAAGTAATCTAAACCGACCTCTGATACCAACTATAAGGCCCTAGCCTTAAACATTACTTAATCTTGAGTTATTATAAGAAAAAAAATTGAGGACCTTTTCAGGTTTAGAGTTTTAGAGAATTAGATCATAAATCATGCATTACATTCCACATTTAAACAAGGTGGTTACAGAAAAGACAATATTCATATTTTCCCATCAAAGGAATCATATTTAAAATAAAACATGGATTATTTCTTGACACTTACTCAACACTATCATCACATCATGTAAATTTCCATTGACCTGTGAAAAACATTTCAAAAACTTGGTATGAGCATAAAAAGCTCAATAAGCGGTACAAAAATATGGAAAGAAAACCTTAGTCCATGTATACATTAGAATCATTGAAAACATTCTTTACTCATAAACATAAGAATATTAACATACCTCATGAAATCATAAGACTCAATAATAAATCATAGAAATCATAAGACATAAAGGTAACTTGAGGCATTCATAACATTCTTACATAGGGAGTAACCCTCATGGTTACATTTGGAATACCCATCACAGTATATTCCCTATATATATTTGGATAAACCTTATAGTTTAACTCCTTCACGTTACCCAATGAATTAGAGAGCTATCACGGGCTCACCCGCCCTTAGTTATTCACGGAACCACCCGTCTTCATAAAAAATTCTCAAGAACCATAACATAAACGTATCACATAATACATGAATAAAGGAAAAACATCATTTCAACATTTCAATCACAAGATAACAATACAACACATTGATATAATCAAAAAATTATCAAAACCATTTTCAATACCAAAATAAAATTAAAATAAAATATGGTATTTATTTTTCATTTAAAAAAATGTTATGTCTTGTAGAGGAAGTTGAAACGCAAATAATGGTCACGACGGTGGAGAAGTCGTTGTTGCCGCGTACGTAAGACAAAACATTAATTTTATCGTTTAGAAAAATGCATCATACAAAAATATTCCTTTTGAATAAAATTGAAATTCAAAGGGTTTTATACACCATATAAAATCATGTTGTGTATAAAACAAAATATGCCTCAATGAAAGGACATTGAGACGAAGTCCCTTACCTCGTGTCCGACATGATTTGATCGTTCTTTAATCTCCTGAATAATAAACTAGAGTTAATTTCTAATTTCTTAAGAACATTTTTCAAGTTCATTATTCTTTTTATATCACTTATTACCCTGTTATGAACATTATGTAATTATTGAAGTTAATAACGGTCGTTTTGTCGATCTTTGGTACTTGAGCCAAAAATAATTTTCTTATAATTACAAGTTGTTCATGTGGTAAAATATTCATTATATACAGAATTATATTCATGATGTAGATATCATATATATCATATATATAACATATGTACATGAATTTATAATATTACATAACATTAAGATGAAGAAAATGAAATGCCCCATTCATGGAGACGGTAAGTCATACGTATGCATGAACGCTACATTCTTTTATTTTTTGTATTTAATGTAATTAAATCATAATGATATAATGTTATATTATAATTACAATATAATATCATTAATTCCATCCTTTATACGTCCCACATATGGAATTAACGAATCAAATCACTTTGAGGGGGTGGTAGTCCGCAATTCCTAAAATGAAATTATCACATTGACCCATAATGGAAACCATAAGGGTATGCTATAAACAAAAAATACAGAAGCATAAGGAAAAAATAAACATAATATATATAATATATAAATATAGTTACATCTTAATTTCCACCAAGAGAGGTGTTAAATAAATATTGAACAATCATCATTTGGTGAGGCAGTAATTCACCACTCACAGAAATAGTATGTTCTTTAACCATTAGACGGAGGTGTGTGTAAGTGTAAATCAAATCCTTATCATAACAACATCCTAGTATATTGAAGATACTGGTGTTGTTACAAATGAAAATAATAAAAAGAGTATAGGGGGTTGGAGAAGCAAAATAATACAAAAGAACATAAGAGAAGACATTACCTTTAAATCGGATATCTCCCCTTGGTTTGAACCAAAAGGGTTTCTTGAAAAGCATTCTTCCTAAGGTAATGCTTCTAGGATGAATAGTGGGATGTGGAGAGATAAAATGAGTAGAGTTTGGCAGATCCAATGGCTTGAGTGGTGTGGTTAAGGTTGTATAGGTGGGGGCCTTTTATAAGAATGAGGAAGGGCACTCTTGGAAAGTCTTGAAATGTTACATTATTTTAAAATTATTTTCGGATTTATAAAGGTTCCACAATGATATATTTCTAGGATAAGGTGATAAGGGTTCGAAATACACCCATACAATAGGTTTTTTACTAGTTTATCTCTTCTATTTTACATTATCTTTTCATTATACATAAATCGTTCATTAATGAGGTAATCACTACATTATCATGGTGTCATAAATAAATTTATTTATTTAATGTCTAAAAATATAAAAAAATACCATGATGTAGGAAAAAATTTTAGCTTTCAAATTACTACTTATAGTCTAAGAGATCATTTATTTATACAATATTAAAATTGTTTTACTTAGGTGTTACATACTTTTGATATATTTAACTTTCTTTAAACTATCACAAAAAAGTGATTCCATGGGGTCCCAATTTTGGAACAAGGCATCCCATGGTCGGACATGACACAACCAGTAGAATTAGGACACATTTTGGTGTCATTTAATATTATTATTTTATTATTTTATTACCCTTAACTACCCGATTACTAATTAATCATGATAATTAAAGATAATTACCGTCGTTACTATTCATAATGTTAAAAAAAGAGACTCAATTATATAATTTGGACCTTTTGATTCAAAATATGGAATCAATTTTACCAAATTACAAAGATAGAAATTGTAGTAATTAATTTAAAAATAATTCCCGTTGTAAAAAAATAGTGGGTTTTTTAGAAACAATATCTATCAAAGGTTTGACAATTGTTTATGTCCAATTTCAAAGTGAAATTAATTCCAATGACCAAAATTGTATTAAATGGTAAAAATATATTCTACTTACACTTTAAAACCAATTAAAAATATAATCTATCCACATAATTAAATTAGATGATAAGTTAGTTTTGAAGTATAATGCATTATTTTTAACTATTCATTAAAAAATGAACATTGTCAGAAAAATTCCATAAATTTATCCTAAGTAAATTTCAATTTCTCAATCCTAAAGAATCGGTTTATTTTTGAAAAATAGATCTTATAAAATTTCAAAATATATATTTAAAAATGGTTCACCATCAAAAGGCGATAAAACAATCTTGTAAAAATATTTGAGAATTCTATTCTTATGATTGGATTTTTTTTCCTCATTTTAAGCCTTTAAAACACTATCTAATTCATAAATAGACATAGATATAAAAATGTATAATTATTTAATTATTTGGGATGTAACATAATGTCTGAGGTGTTTTGGATATAGTTTGATTTTCAAGACATGGTGGATTTTTAAAAAATGGATGAACATGGAAAAATGGAAAATTTGGAAAGCATGGTTGTGATAGATGAAATGAGATATAATTTGATGTTTTAAGCCATATATTTTTAGGGATTGAGGCTTATAGTTATTGTTATATTGAAAAAAATGGAATTAGTTTGGTGTCGTTGAGTATAATAGGATGAAGAAGATAAAAATGTGGTTTCACCTAAACCCCAAGTGAACCACCATCTAGTTTAAATCATAATTAATGCTTTCCATTCTGTAGAAAGTGGGAATAGAAGGGCTGAATCGAAGTATGTGGATCACTAATTTTATTTTTAGATAAAAATCCACCCATCTTTATGGGTGATTCATAATGAAAAAGTGCAGAAGCATGGTTGGACCTGATGAATCAAAAAATTAAATTTCTAGGGAACACAATCACATTTGAATGCAAATTTAGATACATATAGGTTTGAAGATATTTCATTAAAATGATTTGAGTTGGTGGTCATGGTCGGAGGAGAACAAGTGATGACATGTGAGGGTTTTTAGGAATTATATTACAATAAATTCTACCCAACACAATCATGATTCAGTGAATAAATGAATTTATCCAGTTTGAAGATGTATAAATTTTCAGTTATAGAATATGTGGATAAATTCATGAATATAGTTTAGTTTTCATTAAAGATTATTTCTAGTTCATTGTTGAAGGTGCATAACATTGAATCAATGTTGAGGAAAGAAATATATTGAAATATTTTGGTGTTCGATAAAATAGATTATATAGAAATAGAAAATATTGAAGTAGTGCAAGAAAGTGATATATTGGGGAATACAGGTGGGGGAATCATGTTGGTACTTATAGGACATGATGGTAACTCTAACACAGGGAGAAATCATAATAGGGACAGTTATTTTTTGGGGTGGGAGTATAGATCAAAATAAAAAAAATGATCAGGTTATGTTCCTCTGTAGCCTCAGACTATGAAAGGATTTTTTCTGTATGTTTGGACTGGTCACATTAAGCACGATTGTATGGAAAACATTTAGAATGTAATAAATACATGTAGATGTATCATCATATGGATTATTTTTAAAATTCTTTGAGGTTAGATGTTCGTGACAGTACTCAGGGGTCGCAGACCTCCTGTGACTTGAATGGATGGTGGAACATTGTACCCCACATCAATAGAGTTGATCTAGTCCTGGTTATTCAAGGAATACAATGACTCCTCCATATGGAATGTTTCGATAGTGTAAGAAAGAGAAGTGTGTGGTAAGAAAGAATATGTTCGGAGTCATGGAGTTTGTGGTTAATGATCTGGAAGGACCATCCACGGTGGGAGTTATGATTCTTTTAAATTATACCATTATCATAGTTTTTTATACAGGTGTATATATTTATTTCATTTCTTCTCTTATCATTTATTTAGTATGATTAAATGTGAAAATGGGAACTTCATTTTTAAAACATCAAACTCATATGGGTTAAAAAGTTTGTCGAGCCATTATGTATATATAATGTTTTATAGCTGTATATTGGGTTGAGTTTATGTGGAACTTATTAGAGTTTGAGGTTGAAATTTATGATATAATCCTAGGTATGGATTGGCTGGTGTTGTTTAAGGATCACATTGACTATTATGCGCAAACAGTTATTTTCACGATGGGTGATTTAATCAACAATCTCTTTAGAAGAGGGATGGATAGGAATGTGGTTGAAACTGGCTTGTTGGAACCACCAGTAGGGATGATCTCATATCAGTTGGCAGATTTTTTATTGGCATTGATGGAAAAAATTGAGAAATGAATTTTGCTGGAAGTGGTTGATTAGTTTTCTAGATATCGTTCTTGATTATTTATCATTGTTTCCACACATAAGAGAAGTTGATTTTATGATTTATGTCTTTCTGGGTAGCATTACTGTCTCACATCTGTCTTGAATGATAAAACTGTAATAATGTAGGGAATTGAAACTATGGTTGGAGGTGTTAAAAAACAAAGTGTTCATCCTGGCCGGTAAGTCTTCATGGGTAGCACCATTATTGACTGTGAAAAATGTAGATGGAACTATGCGACATTTTTCAAATTATCTTAAGTGTAATTAAATTAAGATAAAGGATCGATATCCATTTACATGCATTAATGATTTATTCAATCAGTTGATGTGATATTAGTGGTTCCCTTAAATTGACTTTCTATCGGTATATCATCAGTTACGGGTGCTGAAGGGGGATATTATAAAAACAGATTTTATAAGTTGATTTGGACATTATGAGTATGTGGTTTTCCCCTTTGGATTAAAAAAATTAACCAACAATCCTCATGGAATTGAGGAATCAGATATTTTAGGGATAATTGGAATCCTTCATGGCGGAATTTGTTGACGATATATAAGTGTATTCTAGGGCTGGGGATGAGCATGAGGAACACTTGGAATCCATGATGGAGATCTCAAGAGATCATTGGTTTTATACTAAATTATAAAAGTCATCATTTTTATACAAGTGGTTCATTTCTTTTTCCATGCGATTTCTGGGAAAGTCATTTCATTAGATCCAGTGAAGACAGTGGGTGTTGTCGCATGGAAAACCTGAAAGAATGTTTCGGATATACAAATATTCCTTGGTTTGTATGGGTATTACATATGACTTTTTCTAGATTTATCATGAATGTATTCACTAATGATAGATTTTAAAATAAATAATGTTCCATTTCAATGGAATTTGAAGTATTAGAAGACTTTTGAAGAGCCTAAGGGTTTCCTTACATCATCACCGATCGTGGATATTTAAAAATTATGGAATCGGTACATGGGGTATTATGATGCATTGAGATCCGGGTTGGGGTGTGTTCTCATGAAGGGAAGTCAGGTTGTTGTGTATGGATCATGGTAGTTGAGGATTCATGGGAATATTTACCTATCACATTATTTGGAATTGGTTGTTGTACTACATGATTTGAAAACATGGTGCCAATATCTCTTTGGTGAGAAATCCTGTTGGAGTTGGTGCCTTAGAAACAACTACTCAGTAATTTATTATAAACTCGTATGCATGGATTTGAATATTTATAAATACATAATCACAACTTTATTGTTCTTTAACATTAAAATGCATCGGATAATTTCCTAAAGATAATTATTGCACAAAATGGTCATAGAGGATCACTACTATGATGGGAACCCAGAAGATCCATAACACTATTATTGAATATATGTTCTATTTCTAGATGATATTTTTTGTGGGACATAAATAATACAGGCCATTAGGGACAAGTAATAATAAAACATTGAGGCACCTTTTGATTGTGTGAACCCTTGGTAATATCTCGGAGAATATTATGAGAATAAGACCCGCAAATATGAAATCATCATTTCATAGGTTCATTGAGTGTTCCTATCTACAGATGTGTGTATTGGTCCTCATATATTATGATTATTATTAATGGGTATTAAATCTGTCTCACTTATATGTATTGAAAAGAACAGTGACAACACACTATTCACCTCAAGGTAGGATATTTTGGGTGTGTCACTAGTAATACTACAATAATAGAAAATGCGAGAAATAATTTCTCCCTTATAAACCATAATAGAAGTCGAAATCATAGGCCCTTTGATAGAATTTATATATCCTCAATAAATTCAAGGCCATTGTGAGGAATAGGCATGTTCATTTATCAGATGTAAAATAAAGAACAATCAAGCCCATGGGTTGATGGAACTAGAGTGAAAACTGATATATTAAAGATATCAATACAACATGATTACATTACATGGTAATAATTAATAGGATTGGACATGTTATTGCGATGTTAACTTAATTCTCTATGGGTTACTTGGTATGTTAATAGATTTTAACCTTGGAATTTAGGCATGATCTACCTAATTCCATTGAGAAATATTTCTAGAGGGTGTCATAATAAGTGTGTCCAAGTATCTCAGTTAAATATTTATTTAACAAGTTGAATAAATATTATTCTAAATTTTGGTTTAATAATTATTCAAGGATGACTTATCACATTTATTTCTACAGTAGTTATTTGAAAGAATATATTGTGGGATAAATAATATATATTTATTAGTGAGTAATGCAGTTATACTTATTTAATAAATAAATAGTCATTATCTAAGGTCTAATAAATGTGGTAGAGGAATTATAAAAAATGGAAAAACAAAAGTACACCCCTTGTATAGTAATATATACACGTTGTGTGGTTTTTCTCAGAATATGTGAGACATAATATTATTTATCTAAATAAAAAATATTTGCAGTAATTCTCTAGGAACCTTTCAAGTAATAATAATAGTCAAATAGTATTATTATATATTGGGTCTTACTAATAATTAATTGAAATGAATAAATGTCTTTGGGTTATTAATTCATTTTATTAGTCTAATTAATATAAATCCAAATTACATTATTATCATTTCAACTAGCCATTCTTTGTTGTTGTGCACAACGGATTTGGGGAAAACTCTTAAGCCAAGTGATAATTTCTTTCCTCCAAGAACACTCTCATGTTACAAGAGAGATCATCCACCACCGAATCAAGGAGGGTGCTTTGGAAGCGTCTCTCACGGTGATCGAAGGCAAATATCACAAGTGAAGGATCATCCACGCTAGCACCTAGATATCCCTTCAGTGACATATATAGATACATAGATCATGTGTGGACCACCTCTAGAAGAGATCCTACACTTGGCTTTTGCGATGTAATGACATATCTCATTGGATCGTGATGGGAAACATCAATGGAGAGGGAATTCCACCAAGGTACGTATATCCTTTTAATTAAATTAATTATAACCAATATATGATGATCCTATCTATGATTATGAGACTTAAAACTTTCCTTTCCATTCTTCATTATATTCCAATGATTTGTCATTTCATCGTCATGAAGGATATCAGATTGATCATTGCTAATAGTAAATTTAATGTTGGGTTCACCCATCTATGCACTTCTGTTATACCTTAAACCTAAAAATGGTATCAAAGTGGTCATAAAATTGATTACAATTTTTTATTTTTTTGTTGATGATTTACACATTTAATAATTTAGTTGTTTAAATTCAAGTTAATCATTTTTCGAATCCAACTCTCAAGATCTGTTCCTCCACTTTTGTTTATTGTTCACCTTAATGAAACGATATTTTATATTCATTTAAATTCAAATAGAACAATTCATTTCATCTTGAGGAGAAAATGGTTCTTCTTCAGACAAAACCATAACACAGAGCATGTATTCGATAGTACTTGTCATGTAGTCATGGTTCAATACATCGGGTCAGGTCTGCAAAACCAAGTTGTCTGATTGGAGTTTGTCGAAGTCTTAATGACTCTGTGTGATAACCAAGAACTGCTGCCACGTGGTTTCTAGATTACATGCCATGTGGTCCACTGGAAACGACATGTACTTTCTTCTAGTTATGTTTGGACCATGTACCCCATACATGGATTTCCTAACTAGAGACCGTGTAACGCAGATACTACGTGGTGTGTGGCCCAATAGATATATTGTGTACTATGACGATTTGTGTTGTACATTTAACCGTCGTATCCCAGGGGAAGTACTTCAGATGGATGATGAACGATAGTACATGCCATGTAGTTGAAACTACACAATGTGTACTCATCCAAAATATGATGATTTATTAAAATATATTATTATATTACACAAAAAATTGAGACGAATACCATGGTGTGGGCTTAAAGCTATGTCACAGCACCTGATAGGTGTTATCTATATATGTCTTTTTAATTTAACAACTACATAATGTTCATTTCAAATCATTAGGTATTTATGAATGGGAATTCACCGAGTTTCCTCGAGGGTACATGTTATGTACAAAGATAATTTTAAATGAATTTGTTTGTTTAAAATTATTATGGATGAGAATGTCAATGAAATTTAAAAAATAGTATTTGAAAAATGGATTGATTAATTAAAGGTAATTAATTTATTCAGGCAAGATTTATATTAAACAACAACTATTAAAGAAATGAATGCTAGTTTAATTTATGCATAAATATCATTTCATTAATGGAAGATCATTACCTAAACCATGACCTTTTTATGCAGATGTTTTATTTTATTTTATTTATTTAAATAAAAATTATTGACCTAAAATCCATATCCTCATTAATATATAAGTAAAACGTGCCCAAAGATTAATTTATGTAAAAAATCGTTTTCCCCACACCTATGAGTGAGATAAATGAATATGTAATGGATGGAGCTCCCATGCTAGTGGAGGCGGATCATGTTAGGAGCCATGATGAAACCAATCCTAGGAGATACCAAGGGGTAAAGGTGAAATGATGTAAACATGAACACAAATAGTTCAAGGTGTTTCTTCCCTAGGTCTTAGGTTAGTTTATCAAGAGCTATATAAACTAAAAAATTTAAAAATATCATGATCATGAAATTTATTTGTTTTCTACCCGTTGTGTGGTTTATTTATTTTGAGTGTGTTCTCGTGATCACACAATTAATGAATTAACCAAGTATTCAAGATAATACTAAAATAATTATTATTTATGCATAATTAGAATCATAGACATGGTTAATCACATAAGTATATCCACCTAATATTAACAAGCTTGTAATCAAAGATAATAAAATTAAAATTTATGTATAAGGATAAAATCCATCAAATAAATATTATGTCTATATAGCCTTCCATAAACTTGGTTAGAATAGAACCATAGTTCAAAGTGCTTAAACAACCATAGTTAGGGTGCATTCAATTATTGGGAGATTTTAATTCAAGGGTTTGGGTTGAATTTAATGGTTCACATCAAGGGATGACTTCCCCAATAGTATTGGTGTGACCAAGGGGAAAAGGTTTAGGAAATCCAAAATAAAAGGATTTTAGGATTGGGGACTCCACTGACCATATCATGTAGCTGTGAGTTCATTCAGTTGACATTTGGAATGTATAACTAAAACCTTTACAGTTTTTTGACCAACCCTAGTTTGGGTAATGTTAAGGGAAATATGAATCCTTTCTACTAGAATATTTTTGGAAAATAAATAGTCTGAAGTCAATGGTGGGGGGTATTGGATTTCGATAAAATAATGGGAGAATAGTATGTATAAATTTATTTATTTGTATCTTTTTTATCCTGATAATGTACTGAATCTTTTAACATCATAATTTTTAGAAATGATAAGAAATATGAAATCAAAAATATCATTAAAAACCATACTCTAGTGAAAAAACTTCTCACCGGCACCAATTTCCAGGACTGGCAGAGGCGTTTACGCATCATCCTTCGCCAAGAGAGGAAATGGTATGTGTTGGGGGATCATGTTCCAGTTTCACATTGAAACAAGGCCAGTGATGAGGAAATATCTCTCTATATAAAACATTAGGATTATTCCATTTATGTACAATATTTCTTTCTATCGACCATGTCTAATGATCTCTTGAAACAACATGAAAACATTGGCCCATATAGTATGATGTCTCACTCTAAGGATCGATATCAAGAGAAGGTGAGACATGAAATATTTTTAGATCTCCAACGGTTTTTTCTCAACTAATATTGGATAGTATAAACCAATTTGGCCCCATGTATCCATGATTATTAGATATACTGAACACCTAGAAAATATTACAGATTATGTTCTCGGATGAGTTGCGTACAGATCACATCCTATTGTAACCACTCAAGACCTTCTCTAGATTCATCCTAAACAACAACATGAGAAATAATGAGAAGATTTTATTAGAACTTATGACCACGATTTTCCAAGTAGAAAAGGACATAGGGCATGATAAAACCACAGTCATTATGGTGAATTAGAAGAGGAAGAAGAAGGAAAAGGGGCCAATGGTTTATAAAATATCTGAAAAAACCCGAGCACTATACCTCAAAGAATGGGATGATTTATAGGTAGGTCATGAAATAGGAGGTCGTATGTTTTTCATCTAGAAATCCAGGCCACAGGAAGAGTAACTGCACCTAGAAGCATGGGGCCGCTAAACGTGCATTGGTTATAGAGTCTAATATTTCTATTTCTACACATTGGGTATTAGATATAGCTTGTGGGGATCACATCAGTATTCAAATGCAGGAACCAAGTAGATTTAAAATGATTTCCAGAGGAGATGTGGATCATCAAGCTACCAGTGGCATGAGTCTTTCTATTTTTTCAGTTGGATATTACCATCTCTAATTTCTCACTAGGAGGATTTTGGATTTACATAACTATAATTATTTTTGTATTGTTACCAAGAACATACTTTCTATATCATGTATCGATATTGAAAGATTTATTTTCATGTTTGGAAATAATTTTTGTTACTTTTATAAGAACAATGAATGTAATGGTAAGAAGAATTTAATTAATGGTTTATATATATTAAATTAAGAAAACCAAGTGTTGTAAATTGATAATGAAATAAACTCATAGTACTCATACAACACCCAGTTTTGGAATCATTTTCTTGGTTATGTAAATGAGAAGAACATGAAAAAGATCTTCCAAGATGGTCATATATAATCTACTGTGCTAAAACCAATTGATAGATGTCACACTTGTTTTTAAGGTAAAATGGCCTTTCCACCTATCGGTGGATAGGGAGAAAGGGACAAAAATCATCTAGGATTGGTTCACACTGATGTCTTTGGACCATTAAATGTATAAGATAGAGGTGGATAGTCATAATTTAATACTTTTAATGATTATTTTTGTAGATATTTCTATATCTATATAATGAGGTATAAGTTAGTTTCCTTGGATAAATTGAATAAATCCTCGAATGAAGTATAGAATCATCTTCTTATGAAGATAAAGATGATTTGATTATACTGAGGTAGAGAATATATGAACCTTGAGTTCATCTACCTTTGAAGGGACTATGATATTCTATCTCAACTCACACATCCTTATACACCACAGTGGAATGGTGTTAGTGAAAGGAGGAACCAAACATTGTTAGAAATGGTGAGGACAATGATGAGTCATGTCAATATTATATTATCCTTTTGGGGATATGAATTACAAACTACATCATACACGTTAAACTGAGTACCATCTAAGGTGGAAAATAGAATTACCTCTGGGTTATGGAATGGAACAAAACCCATTTTTTCGCACAGGTCCCTATTGAAGTGGTTCTGGAAAGCCATTTACTTTATAGGATCTAAAGATATGTAAGTGAACTAGAGATATTTGGTTTCATAGTCACCGACGATGGTGAATCATTATTTTTTGACAATGATGAACCTATATCCTACAAAGAAGTAGTAGATAGCTCAGAAGCTTCCAGATGACTAAAAGATATGAATTCTGAGATGACTTCCATGTATCAGAACCAAGTCTGTCTTCTGGTCGATGAGGAAATTTATGTAATGGTTGTTGGATGCAAATGGATATTCAAGAGAAATCTGGACATGGAAGGTCATGTTAGCACCTAAAAATAAAGGATAGTGGCTAAAGGATTCTGGTAGTGTCATGGAATTGACTATGATGAAGCCTTCTTTCCATTTCCATGTTTAAATCCATAAGAATCAGAATTTCCATAACATCTTACCATGACTATGAGATTTGTAAGATAGATGTAAAAACAACATTCCATAATGGGAATCTTCATGAATATGTCTATATGACACAACCAGAAGATTATGTGACACCCAATGAAGCCAAATTGGATTGCAAGTTGCCAAAATCCTTTTAAGGATTAATCGAATCATCCAGATCAAAGAACATTTGATTTGATGAATCCATAAAACAATTTGGTTTCATTAAGAAAAAATATGATCCATGTGTTTATAATAGTTTTAGTGGGATTGTGGTCATTATTGAGGTAGTACATATTGATGAAATATTACTTATTTGAACCCATATACCAGTCTTACGGTCAGTTACGGGCCGGTTGAACAAGTGTTTCTCCATGAAGTACTTAGGTGAATTAGCCCACATTCTATGGATCTAGATCATTCATGACATATCCAAGAGGCTGTATGGACTATGTTAGGATACATAAATTTCCCAAATTCTAAAGTTAGTTAGTATTGAACAGTCTAAGAGGGGATTTGTTCTAGTTCCACAAGGCCAAAATCATTCTAAGAGAATGTGTCCTTAGACACAACATGAGAACGATAGGATGAGTAAGGTCTCATACACTTTGTCTATAGGATCCATCATGTATGCCATGTTATGTATTATGCTTGATGTTGCCAATGCATTGAGCATGGTAGGTAGATATCAATCAAATCAAGGATAAAATCATTGTACAGATGTTAAGACATTCATTAAGTCTTTGGGAAAAACTATGGATATGTTACTATTGAATGGATGAGATGAAGATCATATCATTAGAGGGAATGTTGATGTTGGTTTTTGGAATGATTCAAATGATATGATGTCACAATCCGGATATGTTTTTGGTCTCAACGGAGGAGTTATCAGTTAGAAGAGTTCAAACTAGCTATTTATTGCCAATTCTACAGAAGGGTCTGAATATATAGAAGCTATAGATGTATCCAATGAAGCTGTCTGGATTATAAACTTTTTCTAGGAGCTTGATGTAGTTTCTAGTAGTATAGACCCTATCACATTGTTTTGGGATAATTTTGTAACAGTGTATCTTGAAAAAGAACCTCGGGCATATCAATGAAAAACACACATTTTATGGAAGTATAACATCATGAGGGATCTATATCAAAGAAGCAAAGTTTCAGTGAGAAGAGTGTCCACAAAATAGAATGTGGTGGACCCCATGACTAAGTCCCTATCTAGGTGAAAGCATAAATAACGTGTTAGAGCAATCAGGTTAATGGTTGTTAGCAGTTTTCAATAGTCCATGTGGGACTCATGGGCCCACCACACTTCTTCTACTCCCGGAACCTAGTAATTCATTTTGTTTTCATAAGATTTTAATGAATATGATTTTTAATTTTTTTTGAATTTTAAGTAGATGAGATTGATGGAGTGCCACAATATGTATGACATTTACATGATGTAAACACTGAGTAAACAAAATTTTGTGGAAGATTGATTATGTATAAATTAAAAAACATAGGCGATGAAACAAGCATTTGATCAGTGTCACTTGATGTTAGTTATAGCCTATATTAGGTTGGAATTTGATGAAAAGGGTCATGCAGTGGTTTTATTTTTGATTTCATTTTTTCTGGACTTGTTTGGTTTGGTTAAATAAGAACATATGCCTAATTAAGAGTGTGTGGTTATGAAGTCATAAATCATTTTTGGGTAGACTATTTAGGGATTCAAACTAGGTGGGAATTTATTGTTGCGGTTTCAAAATATGATGATTTTTCTAATGGATTATCATAAAAAATTATTAGTTCTTACCATAATTTGATAAGGGTGGTTCATCCTAGAATTAAAAAATGGTAAATGGCGTTGAAAGTTCCTTTTTAGTGGGATATAATGACGGGGAAATTGGTCGAGTTTGTTTCGAGATCCATGAATTGTGACCATGACAATGTAGAGAATCCGAGGCCAAGCGGTATGTTTTAGTCCCTTCATATCCATGTGTGAATGCAGGAAAAAATAGTGATGGATTTTGTTATAGGTATCACATTAATGGTTAGGAAGCATGATGCCATATTGTTGATAGTGAATCGACTCAAAAATCCATCCCATTTCATACCCATTTGTGATTCTCATATAGTGGATGATCTTTCCAAAATTTATATTCATGAGGTGGTAATGAGGCATGTTGTACCTGTTTCTATTATATTAGATAGAGATCCTAGGTTCACATCTAACTTCATTAAATATCTAAAACAATTCCTAGTAACTCATTTAATAGTGTGTTCAGAATGACATCATCAAAAGGATGTAAAATCCAAGATGTTGTTGTAGTCATTGGAAGACATGTTTCAGGCTTGTGTTGTGGATTTTGGATGCTCATTGGAGGAGAATTTTCCATTTATGAAGTTATACTATAATAATAGTTATCAGGACTCAACACATATGGATTCATTTTAATAATTATATAAGTATTTGTGCCATTATCTACTCTGTTGGGTCAAAATATATGAGACATTCATAGTTGGGATGAGACATGACCAATATGATTCAAAGAAGGCTATGTCTATCATGAAGAGAATGGTGATGACTCATAGTTCTCAGAAATCATATGCAGATCATCTTCGATGGTTGTTGTCATTTGAGCTGTGAAATCATGTGTTCTTAAGAATCTATGATAGGATTTCTCATTTTAATTTTGGGAAATAAGTCAAGTTATATTTGAGATATATTATAAATTTTGATATAATTTAGCATATAAGAAAGGTGGAATATTAGTTGTTCATTCCACCATGGTTTAGTAAACAGTAAATTGTGTTTCATGAATCACATTTGAAGAATTATCAGAAGGATCCTAACCATGTGATTTGACGGGATCATGTAAAACTAGAGCAAGATTCTTTGTTGGTTCACATTCCAGTGTGGTATGTGGTTAGGCAAAAGAATGTCCTGCATGGTAAAATCGTTGGCCTAATTCTAGATTTTTGGAAACATGGTCATATTCAAGATTATACATGGGAAAGGTAGAAATAAATTTCCAATTAATTACCATAGATCTTCAAAAAATGTGATGTTTTTTTTCTTTCTGAGGATGGAAAGGCCAATGGCTGGGAGAATGTAGCACCCCTGGTAGAGTTATGTAACTTTTTAACACCTTTTTATGTGTATAATGTTTTCGGGTATGATTTAGAATAGTTTGGAAGGTCTTTTGGAAGGATTTGGGGCTTTTATAAGGTTCCATAGTTCTAGCACAATTTGGAAAACCGTGTAGAATATTGAGGATAAAGTGAACAAGGAAGTAGTTGACTATGGGTTGGTTCATGATTCTGAGGAACAGTTGAAAAACCATGCAGCCAACCCAAGTAAAGTGAATATCATATGATAGTGGGATTCATTATGTTCGAAACATGGGTTGTCTAGCAGTACAGACTAACTATATGAGTCACCCTCTTGTATTAGTATATGGTGCACAGTTAGTGCACATTTTCCAAACCATTCAGCTAAACCAAGCATGACATAAAAAATGGTTTAAAAAATGGGTTGTGGTTGGGATTTTCCCTACACACCCTATTCTTCCTCCTATGTGGCCATAACTAGGTATTCCTTCTACTCCATGGTTATAAAGGCTCTCACAGTCATTTTGGATGAGATTTGAAGGGGTTTCAAGGTTCATTGATGGTGATTGTCCCTTGGTAAGTCTCATCTCATGGTAGTTTAGTGGTTTTCTTTAGATCTACTTCTCCCTCAAACAGTTTTCTAGATATACTTCTGTTACATGTATATCTATGGTTTTTGTTTCCTATAATGGTATGATTGGGCATATTGATGCAAGGTAAATTGATCTAAGGTGATTTTGTGGATGTTCCACATGAATTTATAATGTGGTAGTGCAATGGGCTGATTTTTCCAAACCCTAAGGTAGGTTCCTTAACACTCAACTCTATTTTTTAATAAACAGAAGGATGAATTTCAAATTTATTGGATTTGATGAAATTGATTGTGGTGGTGACGTGCAAAGCTTTGTAAAACCCATTTCGAGAAGATTTTTGAAATTTGGGTAAATTTGGATATTGATTGGAAGTGTAATTTGTATTTGGATTTTAAAATGAACATTTTCAAATTGATTTCGTGATATATTTTTTTAAAAATGTTTTTGAATAATGGTTTTCAATAAAAAATTATTTTTATTAAATTTTTTTGGAATGATATTGGAATTGTTGATTAGATTAAAGGGTTGTTTGTATTTGAAATTTTTGGGTTGTTTGTCATGGTATGTGTTGGGTGATATAATTTTTGAATGTTTTCATATTCATGTTGTTATGATTTTGTGGAAATGGTGTTGTTTTGATTTTTTGTTTATTTGGTATGAGCATGGGATGGGTGGGATGGATATTGGGTGTGAAGTACCACCATCAAGGATTAGAATGTGGGTGTAAAGTACCATTATAAAAGGGGTAAATGTTGGATGTCATGTTCCACCATCAATGAAAACACTGATATTATGTGGTAAAATGTTTTATATGGTTATGATGGGTGTGCGGCCATGAATAATGAATTTGGTATTTCCAATAATAAATGGAAAATTGGTTAATAAATTTTATTGGTTTCTTTCGGTGTAAATGTGTTTATTTGGGTGAAATGATATAGTAAGGATGTGTTTAGGTTATTGAATTTGGTTGAATTGAATAAATTTATTTATATAAATTGTTTTATATAAATGTGATAACTTTTTCTATACTATTTTCATGAGTAGGGAGGTCATTTTGGGAAATCCTACTGAGTATTAATACTCACCCAAAGATATAACACTCTTTCACTTTTGTAGATATAGTAAGCTGGGGCATAGGTAAAGGTTAAGAATTTCATTTCCTTAGTGGTTCATCATTATGCTTCAGAGGGCTTATGGTGCTTGGAATATGGAGCTTTGTGTGGAGATTTGGAAATATTACATTTCTTCATTGGATTTTATATTTTTGTATTCCTCTTGGTACCATGTTTATGGATTATTGTGGTTTGGTGGTATTGGTGGTTTGTTATTATTGAAATGTAAAACATTGTTGACATGACTCATGTAGTTGGGTTTGGAATTGGTAGGTTTGGTTAATTTTTTTATTTAAATGGGAAATAATTCCCCAAAGTGATCTTGAATCCACTGACATTTAATTCTAGCCTTCAGAACCTAGGTAACATCTTTTAAGACCATGGAGCACCTCCACCTCATCTGAAGCCAATGTGTATAGGTGGGATGTTACAGATTAGACCCCTGGATACATGATATATTCATGTGTGAAGAATGTATTGGTAAATAATTCTTATAGTTATAGTATTTTTAGGTAGAAGATGATAGATTCATAGATTTTAGATCAAAATAAAGATTAGGAACACCACATGGTGCACCCCATGCGGCGATGGCACATTTGGTTTCAAATAAATGAAAAAAAAATTGAATTAGAGAAAACTAATGACAATAATTGATGAATTATGGATTCCCCCTTTGATTTCACGTTTTATGGAGGCAAGATTAATGGTAGTGGAGGAAGATATGGAATGTGATAGAGAATATTTTATTTTCTAGAAAAAACTAAACTATATGCCATGACGTTTGGAAAAAAAATATGGTGTGTTCCTAAAGAAACATGTGGTGCTAGGGTTTCATGATATTATATGTATCACACGCTGTGTAGGATACCAACACATCATGAGAACCGATGCTGGTGAGCCGATGTGTACTCTGCGAGTACATGTACATAGGCATGACTAGTTACATGTCATGTACCAACTCATGAAAACGGTTTAGAGGAACAACATGAATTACATAAGTAGAACCCTATACAAGAGGACTCACTATGTACCCAAGTACAAATACACATACATGGTTACAAAAAAGTGGACTAGGGAATGGGAAGGGCCTGAGTGGATGAGGCATGAAGAGTAGTCCCCTTTCACACTTTGTTCGTATACATGGGCTGTAATCCCAAAATGAATAGGGAAATAATTAGGAATAAGAGCAGGACCACATTCCCAAGGGACACCCTTACATGTTTGGTATCAATACTTCCTTTTTATGAAAACTTCAAACTATCATATCACCTTTTTTTTGAATCAAATTATGGATTATGAGTAGCCAATCCTATGTGTTTTTTCATTTAGTGTTTTATAGTATCCTTTGTAGTGGATTTAATGATACGATGAAAGGTGTTCCAAATGTGATGATTTTTTAGGTGGTACTCGATAATAGCATTGATCAAGAAATTTCTTAAGAGTGGTATCTCGGGAGTGACTAAGGCAGGAGTCCTCTATCTACTAAACAATACCCTCTATGACTTTAGAGTGTGGGTATTCTTTCTAGTATGTTGTACACCCCTATGGAATTATGGTGCATGTTCTCTATCTTCTGAGTGGTTCCCACTATGGAATTAAGGTGAAAGTCCTATATCTATTGAGTGGAACCCCCTAGGGAACTAGGGTATGAGTCATATATCTACTAAGCGGTACCCCCTGAAAAATTAGGGTGAAATTCCTCTATCTTTTAATTGATACTGGCAAATGGAATTAGGGTGTTATTCCTCTGTCTACAGGGTGCTACCCCCTAATGGACTCGGGCATGGCTCCACTATCTACTGAGTGGTACCCCTTATCGGATAGGGTGAAATTCCACCTTAAACTGATTAGAACCCCCCTAATGCAATAGGTCTTGGGTCCTCTACTCAGATATTATGCCCCCTAAACTATATGACATAGTGGAATGGTTTCAGATCTATTTATGGTTAATCCCTTGGGCATACATGTGTGATACTCAACATCGTCAATGGACTTCTCTAGTACTATTACCTATCCTTCCTGGGATCCGATAGGATATGGATATCCCCATCCTAGGTCATTTAAGATTATTTTTTACCATATATATATATCTGTGTGTGTGTGTGTCCATGTTGTTGGATATTGTTTCTCTTTATCTATGGGTTGAACTGTCTATTCCTACCATGTCTCTTACTACTTCCCCATCATGTTTTAAGAAATACTACTAGGTATGTATTTACTCAACCTTTTATGGGATGTTCCCACACGTTACATGTCTTATGTAGATTGATGTAAGGTCAGTTGTGATCGTAGAGGATAATAGGTATACTTGTATCATTTGGTCAAATGTTGTTGTTTGGGATTAGATATCTAGAGTTGATCTCTCCCTGCATTTTAAATTTTCAATTTTTAGATGGGCTATCATTATTATTGGGTGTGTATTTTTTCTTTTTAATTATTAGTTTACACTATTGTAAGCATTGTATTCCCAATAGGATTCACATGCAATGTTATTACTATACAAGGTTAATTTTTTACCTTTTTTCTCTACAGTTCTTCATTAAGATGTTTGGGTGTTCACATACAAGTACATTAGTAGAATTCCTCTCATACTGTTTATGAATTTTATTGCTTGTTGGCCACCCCTAGTCTATAGAGGTAGGATTGGGGTAGTGGCGGATGTTAGGATGAGTCATGACATGCTATGATCAATGGCTAGTAGGGAAGTGGCCCCCAATGAGGCTAGGTGACGGTTTGTCAAATGGGTTGTTAGGACACACCATAGGGTGGATGGTTGGAATATATTATGGAATATTTTAATGTTATCTCACTTTAGGGCCTAGTGAAGAGACTATGACACTTACAATTTGGTTGGGGTTTTAACATAGGGTTCAATATTACTATTCCTTCATACATTCTTATTGAATGATTTCTGTGACACCTTCGATTGGATTTTTCTATTTATTTGTTTTATTTACATTATGTGTCTATTTTTAGATTTTATTATTCATGTAGTGTGATTTGGTTTTAAAAATAATTTTCATATTTCTTTAAAGTGAATCTCAATTTCAAAAGGTGTTTTTATGTAATGTGAAAGTGTTTGTTTATATGGATTATGCGTTTTCAAAGAAAAAAATTCCATGTGATTGTTATTATTTTATAAAAATAAATAATAAATTTTATAAAACCACTTTAAAATGTTTTTGTTTGAATATATAATTATTAATGAAAACCTCCATTCATACTATGTTTCAAACATTCTAGAATTTTTTTAATTAAAAGCATCACATGCAGAAGTGTGGGTGGTGGCCTACTATATTTTTTATACAGAAACCTTTTTAAAATTTTATTTTCTAACATGTGTTCAACTTTTTACTGGTCATACATAATTTTCTTTTGTGGTAATGAAGGCCAATTTTATTTTATCACATCATTCTATGGTTTTTATTACATGATTTGATAGTAATTAATTTAATTTTCATATAATTCTTTACTAAGTGTTCCAGTTAAAGATGATATTTAATGAGTAAAATTATTTTTATTAATGGGTTGAATTATTTTCATGTGTATGATTGGTGATTTGGATGTTATACCATATTTATGGAGTTTGTGGTGAGTGGAGGATGTTGGTTGGGTAACAGGGTCTATAGGGTGAGATGATGGAATTAATTATACTTCTTATATATCTATTTTTGTTATATCTTAAATTTATATGTGATTATTATTTTTGGAGTGGGTATCAATATTATTGATAGACCGTGCTATTTTTTCTGTAGAAATATAGTATCTCTTGACCTCTGGTTCAAGGGAGAAATTATCCTCAATGATTTTATTTGATACCCATGATTCATTTCATTAGACCATGATGTCTAGGTATGCCCCTCGGGTATGTCACAGATAGGGTCACACATCATATGAATTCATGACAAGGGTTATTATCTGATTAGATGGTATCAAAAACATAGGTTCATCAGTGGGAGCCAATGAATTATTGAAAACATATAATTTAGTTAGGAAGTTATAGTAGGATAAAGATAAGATTTTTTTGAAACCCAAGTCATATACACATGGGAGAGTGTCACAACCTATCTTCTTTTTAGAGCCTGTTGTTAAAATGGAATGTGGGATATAAATTTTTATGTAAAAATTCTATTTGATTAAAATTAATGAAGTATTTATACTTATTGAAATGGTTGAGATTACATGGGAATATTAATTAGATTTTCTAATAATGACTGATGATGGGTTGGTGGCATGATATTGGTTTGCATGGACTTAAAAATTGGGAAGTGACTAGGTACATGGTAGACAGATAAATTATGAAATTACAATATACCTGGCATTCGGTGCCTCAAACATTGTTTTCTAATCAATCATGGATTCACATCCCATTTGGTTTTGAAATTTAGATTCACATTTAGCAGAATCTAGTGATGGGGTTGAATTCATAAGAGTCTTGTGATATATTGATAATGTCAATTGGATTACTGTATGCCTTCACTTGTGTGTGTTTTCAAATGTCTATGGTAGATAAAGACATTTCATAAATCTATAAACATTAAATTTATTTTTGGGAATGTTTAAAAAAGGATTATTTGATATTAAAAAAAATAAATTGGTTGGTAAGGAATATTTTGGAAATGTTTGATATTATTATAAATCATAGAAAGTGTTTTGATTTTGTAATTGGAATTATAATTGTTTCAATGGTATGTGGAATTATGAAAGATGATTTGAAATGGTTTGAAATATTCTTTTAAATTTGTTTATTTATATATTAAACATAAATTTTTTAATAAAAAGTAAATTGACCTCACTAGATGTTCAAAACTAGAAAATTTATACTTTTATTAAAGTTAACATAAAAAAGTAGGCTTGTGGTAAAATTTGTTTTAAATTCATAATAGAGAATTGGGGATTTTAAAATGAAATGGGGTTATTGATGTGTGATAATGTATTTTTTTAATTGATGTATTATTTTGGTTATTTATCTTAGTTATTTCATGATTTATTGGTTTTACAGATGATCCATGAATTACATGATTTCATATCTCATATTATTTAAGCTTCGATTCTTGAAATGGTCCTGAAAAAGATGGATGGTCGATTTCATGGGAATAACCAATGTGTTATTTTCTTCATTTTTATGTTTACTTCCTCTAGTTATTAACCATGACTATAATTATAATAGATATATAGAGTTATAATCTCCAGGTATTTTATATCTGGTTTGATTTTTCATAAATTATTACCCTTTCTTTTTACATAGTGATCTACGTTCGTCACATGCATTTGTGGAAATTGTTCTAGAGATGAATCTTAATTTTGGTGGTCTCATTTTTATGTATTTATAGTTAGTGGGAGATTATGAGATATCATTGGTGTTCATCCCAGGATGAAGTCCATTCATATTCTTTATTCATTCTGGGATAATCTCCCTTTTAATGGGTTTAGGGGGAACCCTTACATGATTCATAGGCTCATAGCCATAATGAATTGTATAAGACGTAATGGCCCAGTGAACAATGTTTAATAAAAGATTCAATGGCCCTTGATAACACTACACAACAACTGTCCAACCCTAGAATCTACATCATTTATGGATTTAATCTCCCCTCCACACATGGCCCGTTGACTAGCATTTCATGATGAAAAGATTCACGGTCCCTGGTAATAATGAAAATTTCTATACCCTCTCATCCTTTAATTATTATTATTACTACATTCGTGGGTAATACTTTCTCAAAGTCTTCAACTAGGATTTTCTCCTACCTGGTCTACCAAGAATGGTTCATGGTCCCATAGCCCAAAAACCCTATGACCAAGAGGCCAGAGGCGGATCAAAGTCACTATGGCCCAATGTCTTAATTTTTCTCGAAGACCCTAAGCCCCATAGTCCCAAAATAGTGTCTCAAAGGATGAAATAATATGGATATTCTCTAGTTATATAGTACCATATAGTACCTAATACACCAACTACTATAATACTGCTTAAGTAACCCATAAATTATATCCCCAAGCGAATTTGATTCTAGGTCTTTCAAATTCCAAAAAGGTATATTACAACTATGGTAAAAGCATCAGAGACGCTATGAGAGATATTACAGGATTTTGGTTATTCTTATAGTGTTTATTATTAAATTTTTAATTTTATTTTTTGAGGTTGTTGTTTATGGATATGTTCAATTGGGTATTTGTTTTCGGTGGGTTGAACATTATAGACCAAGGGTTCCATTATTAGGCAACTTAGACTAGTATTTGTTTGTGTAGGAACTAAATATGTTTTATTATATTTTAGGTTTCTATGAGATTTTTTCATGCATGGTTGAAGCCCTAGTTTTTTTGTGGATAATTGTGACCTGGCTTTAAGATCCATAATTGTTTTTTTAATACTTTATTATGGGATTCTATTATTTTGAGATTAGTTAGTGGGATTCTTTTTAGTGGGATGTTTTTTTCTATTCGTTGATGGATGTTAAGATTTATTATGGTTTGTGATTTCTATAAGATCCTATTGTTTAGTTGGTGTTTTGATCAATATTTTTTTAATAGTTGTTTGAGGAAATGTGATCATTTTTAGGTGTTTTATGGAAGTTATTTTCTAGAATTTCTATCCCCTTGTGAGTGTGTGTGTCATTGTACTACAATTTTAGATGAATTATAAATAATGGTGGGAGACCATAAAACATCTTACGATTTATTTAACCCTCTGTATCCTAATAGTTGGTTGGTTTTCACAAGGAGTAGCATAGTGCTTCATAAGTATTTTCTTTATTGGACATGATGAGTATTTCGTTTAAAAGAATTTATCACTATGATATATTAGAGACTCTTCTCATTTCTCACATAATAATGTGGGTGTAAGGGTTTTAAATTCCTTATTTTCATTCTTCTATCATCAATGGATTTATGGGGGTTGAAGGAATTATGGTGGGTTGTTCTATCAGAAATATAATTTTTTTTCTCTTTTGTTATTGTAATCATATAAATACTTTTTTGTGTTAATTTGTGTTTTGGTAATATTTTACCTGGAAATCTAATAAATAGAAGAGTTATAAAAGGTTGTATAATTGTATATCAATGTTTGTAAAATGTATGATGACTTGGTAGTTGGATATGTACTTGGATTGTTACGTTTTTTATAGTTCATGAATGGTTTGAAGATCCATTCATAATCCTAGTAATTATAGTGTTTTTTCATTTTTTCATGTCGCATGTTGGAAAGAAGGGCACCACACACATTATTAAATGTGGGGGTAGATTGTGCAGGGTTGAAAAAATTTATTATTTTACATTTCCATTATATTTCATTTCTAATCCCCAAAAACTACTATCCCCCAGGGTCAAGCCCCATTCTATAGTGTCACCTCATCTACCTTTTTAATCCATATGTCAATCTTACGACCCCCAAATCAGGAGGAACCCCATGTTCACCTTATCCCCTCTACCTCTTTATTACACAACCCCCTCCCAAGCCAACAAAATATATCATGTGGATTTCCCCACCCCCATCAATCTCAAACAACCACTCATCACATTCCAAGTGAACATAATGGGTATTTCTGATTTGTCTCATCTCATTCCCAATATAATCAATTTAATGTTATTAAATATGGTTTGGGGGTTTAAAATTTATATTCAAAAAACTTCACATGACACTAAAAATTTAAATTTAATTAAAAGAATTGAATAATTATTCAAATAAATATTTATTTAAATTTTTTTGTTTGGAATTTTTTTTGATCGCATTTCGGTGATAGATAAATTAGGAAAGTGGTTTAGTCAACTTTTAATCGTTTTAATGGGAAATTAATTTATTTTTAATTTAATCATTTTATTGTATTTTAAAAAGTATTTGTAAGAAATTTTGAAAATGATTTTGAAATGATCATCAAAGGAAGAATTTTGAAGAATAATTTTAAATGGGATTGTAATCTATTTTGATAATGGATTCAAATTTTCAGCCCCTATTTATAGAAGATTATTTTGAACCATTATGTGGTTTTTTAAATTCATGAGTATGTCTGTCCCACTTTATGGCCATTGTTTGTCTCCAATTCTCTGCATGTTTTATGATTTATTTAGTAATTGGGTTTCGAGCCACAATTGATTTTCATAGAAGTGTGATGGATGTGAGGGTGAGATATTTATTTTTATTAATGATTCTTGTATTGATCTATGATTATTATTTTTTAAACTCACATTATATTACCCATGAGTTCCTATGGTTAGGTGGGATTCAAGATTTATACTGCACTAGGTTGTTTCACACCACTTTTTTTCTCCCCTAGTTATCTTATGATCCAGGGATAGTTAAAAATCCCCCCAATAAGGTTTGGAGAATGGCTAGTAAAATATGTTTTTAGGAAAAAAATATAAACTGGAAAGTTGTCTTCTGTTTTGGAAATGGATAAAATTTTACTACATTAGGTCCTTGGGAGGATCCATTGATATTTACCCCTTGGTTGGTGGATTGTCATAGGATTTTCTATAACCGTTCAATTATATTCCCATTTGATTTATTATCTTAGATCCTTTGATTATATTATTCTATTTGGTTATTTTTTTATGTTATGGTTCCATTGTGATATTATTTCATTCATGAAGTGTGAGTTGGTATAAAAAAATTCATCGCATATTGTAAAATGATTTTTTTATTAAAAATGATTTTTTTCATAAATTTAAAAGAGTTAATTTATATAATGTGATTATTTTTTAATGAAAATATTTCCATGTGATTGTTTTATTTTTAAAAAATTTATTTAAATGTTTATATAACCAATTCTATATGTTTCATGTTTTAAATATAATGAAGAAATAAAAATCCATATTCATTATATAATTTAAACTATATTTAAATGGTTATTAAATTAAATGTTTGGAATATGTCAAGGAGGTTAGTGAAATATTGAGAATTTTTATCCTCACTCATATCTCTAAATTTAGTTTTCTGGCATGGGTTCAACATCGATTCACTATGGGATCATTGAATCTTATGGTATTTGAAGTCATTTTTATTTTATCACATTGAATTGTCAAACCTATTACATTATTTGGTAAAACAATATTTTATTTCAACTAAATGGACGGGAAAGAATACCCTTTAATTGAGTTATTTACTACTTTAATTTTTTGTTATTGTTAAAAATATTTATTTTTGATGCGGATGGTGATTTGGTAGTTTCCACACGTTGGGGATTTTTGGGGTGAGAGGAGGGTGATGGCCAGTTGATGGACTTTATCGGGTGAGGAATGATATTTGTTTCTAATTATTTTTTATATGTTGTTTGTTATGTTTTATCTTTATATCCATTGATTTGTTTTGGAATGGACATCCAAATTATGGACGAGTCATGCCATATTTTCAGTGGCTATTTTTAGTCTTTTTAACTATGATTAAAGGGTGATAGATTCCCTAATGATTACATTTGATAAGTATGAAATTTATCATTAGCCAAGGGGAATAGTAAAAACCCCATGATTATGCCATGAGCCGGCTCAAGAATCTGATGAATAAATGACTCGGGTGGGTTTTTGAATATTTATATATATAATTAAATATAATTATATAAAAATATATACATATACACACACACACACAAATATATATAAACTCACAATATATATATATATATATATATATTAACACATATTGTAACACCCCAAGATTTCATAGTGTGTTATTTCTTTAAAATAATACAATAACTTGCACTACACGCAACACCGAGTTCAATCACACCATGACTTACCAAACAATCCATTCAAAAGAGGTTATGAATAGTATTAACTAAATTTTAAACTTTATATAATCCTTATAATTTTAGAATCCATATTATGAGTTTCTTATACATAATGTAAGAACAAATTCATTTTCAGTATTGCACTTTTACCAACTTTTAATAGTGAACCAATTTTAAATACAATATTTTAAACTTTTTGAGTAAAGGGGGACATCAAAAAATTTAAAACGAAACATCCCAATCTTCTACGGTACGCTTTCCTTTGAATAATACAGTAGTGTGTGTTGTACGCAACTTCGAGTTCTAACACACACCACAACCAATCAAACTAGCCGTTATGAATTGTAATACCTACTTTTTGAAATTATATATATTTTATATTTCAAAATGGACTTCATTTTTGGATTCGTAATATCGAAATTAGCCTAAGGTGAAATTTTGGTACATTTCGGATAACTTTCATATTTTGATGAATAGTGAAAATTACTAAATTTTAATTAAAAACAACTTTTTTAATCAAAATAATTAATAGTGATAAATTATGAATTTGAGTGGTTTTAAAGTATATTTAGAATATATTTTTACCATTTAATATAATTTTGGTCATTGGACATAATTTTACAATTAAACCGAACATAAACAAGTGTCAATCTTTTGATAGTTATTATCTCTTAAAAACACGCTTTTTGTTTTGACAGCGAGAATTAATTTTAAATTAATTTCTTCCACTTCTGTGTTTTGAATTTAGAAAAATGGATTCCATATTTGGAATCAGAATTTTCAAATTGTGTAAATAGATAACATTTATTTTTAGACATTTTGAATAATTACTGCGGTAAATATTTTATTTACCATGGTTAAGGGTAAATCTGGTAAATAAGGGTTAAACAATAATATTATAATAATACTAAATTACCCTAAAACGTATCCTAGCCTTATTGGTTGATACATGTTCGACCATAGGCATCTTTGGGTCGATTTGGGGACCCCATGGTGCCACTTGTAGGTTATAGGGACACTTTATTTTAATTAAGTTAAAATGAATACAAAAATGACACAAGCATATATCTTTTAGAAAAACAATTATTACATAGGGTTAGATATGTTGGATTTTAGATTATAAATATTCATTAGAAATATAAAACGATTTCCTACATAATGATATTTTATTTATAATTTTTAGACATTAAATAATTTATTTTATTTATGACACAATAATGATGCAGTAATTACTAAAATAGTGAAAAATTAAATTAATTGATATTATAAATACCCAAATAAATATAATATGAAACTTTTAATGAATTAAAATAATTTTCTAGGATAATATGATATATTAGGATTGATTTAATTTACCTTTTTCGAAGTAATCAATCTGTTATTTGTTTCAAAAAAATCAACTATTGAATAGTGTCAAAATTGACATAAAAGAGTTCTTAAAACAAATATTATATTATTAATTGATATTAAATTCCTAAAAATCTAAGGTTTGGCCAAGAGACTTATATCATGATAGGTTCACCATTAATGGACCACTTGGGGGTCGCTTGGATGTATATAGTAAGTTTATTAACCATATTATATAAAAAAACAAAGAGACATTGTAAAAGTGAAACTAATTAACTTAGAGTTAATACTTAAAAAAGATAAGGTTAATATAAGTACCCAAACCTGTCTAAATTCTATTTGTTGAGTTGTATTCTACCCATCCCCACCTTAACATTTAAATAATCAACTTTGGAGCTATTAGAAACCGAATAAGAATTTATTATAAACTAATATTTCTAGCTTTTACAAAGGTTCCCCTCACCCCTCTTATAAAAGGGCACTCCTCCTTCTCTTTTCTTCACAACTTAAAAGCCTTTTGGTTCAGCCAAACTCTACCCAAATACTCTCCCAACTTCCCTCACTACAACCTAGAGGCATTAGTTTGATCAGAAAGCCAACCTAAGGAGCCCTTTTGATCAAATCAAAAGGAAGAAACCGAAGAAGAGGAGGTTAACCTACCCCAACCAAGTAAAAGTACAAGGTAAGGGGTTTTCATCTCACTCCTTATTCCTATGAGATTCATGCCATATTGCCACCATTACCTTTTGTGTGGTGTATGTACTTCCCACAATTATATTCTTTGTGTAATACACTTTAATTTATGTGTATTTACTTATACATTGTATGATACCTCATTCATGGGTTGTACGTTTCGTAAGTTTCCAAATTAGTAAGGGTTTATTTCACAATCTCTTCATTATCCGAGGTTGTTTATGCGTAATAATCTACTGGGATCTCTTTATCATCCACATCCATGTTTCTTCAAAATGTATTTTAAAACATTTTTACTATTTACAAGAATATGGGTTAAAGTCATTTATACCCTTGTTTGACTTTTATAAGTGGTTTATAAAGGTATCTTTCCGTCGTTTTCCAAACAAGGTGCTTTTTAACCTTTTCGTCAGAATTAAGGTAAGAATGTTTTTTTTAACTTATACGGCGGGTGTGGTTATTTTCCGCCGTTATAAAATCGTCGAAGCTTCTCTTACAAGCTTATAAGAATATTTTCAAATTTAATGTATTATTTTATAATTATGTTGCTTTTAAAATGATTTAAAAAAAGAGATATTTCTCTAAAATAGTTTTGATTTCATCTATGTCAACAACCTTTGATGGATTTTAAGCTTATTTGATGTTGATTTATTATGATACAAAACATCCATATTTTATTGAAGGTTTTGTGATATTTTTGATTGTGGATAAGCTATTCTTATGACACTCATGGTTTTTGTTTAAAGTATTGACATTTCATAAGTTATTTTTAATCCGAATGTTTATGTTATATTCCAACTTTTCATTCAGATGAATGTGTTAGACAAGTATGTTCCGGGTTGGGGACCGGTAAAAGTAAGCCCTCCGGTTTGGTCTCCAGTTATTATAGGAACTCCGGTTCGGTCTCCGGTTATTAGAGGAACTCCGGGTTGGTGTCCGGTTATTAGAGGCACTCCGGGTTGGTGTTCGGTTATTAGAGGCACTCCGGGTTGGGTTCCGGTTACAGTTAGCCCCAAGGTCTTGGGACGAGGCCTTGACAAAGAAATTAAAGTTCAGCATTATTCATTCCAACATTATGAATGTGGTTATTGATATTGCATGTGATTATTCGATTAGTAGAATATCCATGTGAATAAGTAAATGGCATTATTTCATTTTAGTTTTGCCATACTATGTTGAAGTTCAAGTTTAAAAGGCTTTTGTTTTAGTAATGCATTGCCTTAAATGTTTATGCTTATTTTTCAATGTTTCGCTATATTGTTATCCTTACTGGGCATTTGATCTCACCCCTTTTCTATGTTTTATTTTTCCCAGGATGTGAAGAAGTAAGTTATGAATGACCTGCAGGGATATTATGAGGGGATAATAGTGTGGACTATGGAGACATTATGTTGTCATAGTAGTCTTTCACTTTATGATGTAATGTAAAACTTATGAATATATCTAGTGTTTCCAAGCCTACTAAACCAATCGGTCTTTCGAGATTTGATCTTTCTTGTGATCATGACAATATTATGTAATAATGCACCGACTCTGGGTATCTAGGGTCGGGGCGTTACAGTTGGTATCAGAGGAAGTTTAGTACAAACCTTGGAAGCTAGATTTAGATAAACTCTGATTAGAGCACATAGATTTAAGATGGACTTTGACGATTAGTATAGAAGAACTTCCTAGAATTTTGGTATTGTAGAGATTTTGTGAGTTTTCTGAGCAATACATCCCTGTCTGGATACGAGCAGGTAGAGGCGGCTCTGGAACAGATGCACCTAGGGGTAAAACCCGAAAACACCGCTTTGAGCTAGACTCGAACGGGAACTGGTGCACGACAACGGGCCTTGCTGCACTCTTGGTTACGACACTCCCAGGGGATATGCTTAGGATAATTCTCATTTTTTTTACAAACCATTATGAAGGGTTTATGTGGATTTACTACCTAAAAGGAGAAATTTATATGATTATGGATTATATCCATAAACTATTTAATTTATGTTATGTGTCTTACAAGTTTGGGATTAGATATTGTTATTCATAAACTAATCTAGTGTATTCCATTGTTTAGAAATGGCGCCCAGTAGAAGGAATGAGAACTCCAGCAATGTACATGATCCAAAGAGAAAAAAGGATCATATCTTTCATGGCCTTAAGCGAGAATTTATAAGAGAAATAGTCTCCCATTTATTATCATCATACGAAGAAATAATATCATGTGTTGATAAGATAATTAAAGATTTTACTGAGTCCTATGGCTTTGAAGGGAAGCAAGAGAAGAAAATGATGGAAGAGAGAAAGATGGATAAAGGGAAGAGGGAAAAGAAGAATTTTTCCATATGTGATAACTATGGGAAGAAACACCCTGGAACTTGTCTGAAAGGAATGAGAGTTTGTTATAAGTGTGGCGGAAAAGGGCACAAAGTATATGACTGCAAGGGTAAGAAAATGGTTTCAAATGTACAATGCTTCATTTGCAAGGAGTTTGGACACTATGAGAACCTATGTCCCAGTCATCAGAATATGCCGCAAATGATGTTATTGGATAATAATCAAGTTATGATACTACCACAGATGAAGAGGAATGATTAGAGTTCTTATGTTGATTATGTCAATTGAGTGTTGTATCAACAATGTACTTGTTATAATAATTATGGAGTATATAAGGATTGTACTGCAGTACTATTTCATTAAGGACTTTAGATTGTGTGGAACAAAGAAAATTGACTCAATAGCAGGTGAAATTTTTGGAAAATATATGGTTGAGAGAATGATAAACCATAATATGGTTCTGATACCGAGGTAGTGATTTTAGAATAATACATGATTGATTTGGATAAACTATATTGGATATTCTTGACTACCTTGAAACTAATTAATGATTTGTCTATTCCATCATTGTTGGGGTTTAAAACATTTTTGGATTGATGAAGTATATCCAACATTCTATATGGAATAGGGGAGCATGAATGTAATCAATATGGATTATGGTAATTCAGGATGTTTCAGTGATTTAAAAGAATACATGTTGAAGGTATTCATATGCTATTACGTGGTAAAAAGGATCTATATTATGTTTAACTTCCTTATAAATGTTGGACTGTGAGTTTGGTCAGAAGTATTTTGGATAAATTCTAGTTTGAGATTAATTTTGGATTTCCATAAAAGGACAACCCGGAGGTCGGGCGGCAACCCGTCGCGTCCGGCAAGGCCGCGAGACTTGAACCCGCAACCGAAGGGCGACAAGGGTGTATCACCTACCACTGGCCCAAGAGATGTCCTGGATTAAATAATGTAGTTTTTTTAAAAGATCTAGTAGATGAATTATAAATTCTTTTATTTTGGAACCCTGTATGAATAGTATAAATAGAATTTTTTTTACGAGTGAAAGATGAGTTTGTGGTAGAAATTTATTAATGGACAAAACTCTAATTATAAAGTAAGTATATCTCCTAATGATCTTATCCAATCTCATAAATAAATTCCTCAACATTATGAAAAGGAACTTAGAACAAAAATGTCTTCCTAGATGGTACCTTAAATCATCACTAATTTATGGCTTTGGGATTGTTGGCCTTTTCAAAGCCATGTTCTCTACCACTCTCCATCAGATAATTGATGGTTAGATTTCTCTTCCATATCCATATTTTCCTACATGGAACCATAGTATGTGTTATTTTCGGTAATCTTCATACTTTCCACACTTTATTTTAAAAAGAGGCCTCATTAATTCATTTTTTGATGTGGGATTTCAACTAAGATATTTTGAAACGTCAAAAATGTGTTATCCTAATACCCTATGTTTTGTTGAACCGATGGTATTTTAAATCATCATAGATTGATGAGTTTAAGGACCTCATTTTTATACTTGTTTGTTATTGATGACCTCAATCACTACCTATAAATATTTACGTTTTTCCTCCAATTATATGTCTCTAATTTCCACCAACGTTCTCCTAATCGAGATCATAATTTGGTGGTGACCCTTTCATTTCTCTTTTCCTCATATTAAGACTAAATTTTAGTAACCCAATTTCTGATGTGGGTTTTCCCACAAAGATATTTTTTCTTTCAACCTTTTATTTTCGAAGAACAATTTCATATTGCGAGGACGCAATTTATTGAAGGAGGGGAGAATGTAACACCCCAAGATTTCATAGTGTGTTATTTCTTTAAAATAATACAATAACTTGCACTACACGCAACACCGAGTTCAAGCACACCATGACTTACCAAACAAGCCGTTCAAAAGAGGTTATGAATAGTATTAACTAAATTTTAAACTTTATATAATCCTTATAATTTTAGAATCCATATTATTAGTTTCTTAGACATAATGTAAGAACAAATTCATTTTCAGTGTTGCACTTTTACCAACATTTAATAGTGAACCCATTTTAAATACAATATTTTAAACTTTTTGAGTAAAGGGAGACATCAAAAAATTTAAAATGAAACATCCCAAGCTTCCACGGTATGCTTTCCTTTGAATAATACAGTAGTGTGTGTTGTACGCAACTTCGAGTTCTAACACACACCACAACCAATCAAACTAGTCGTTATGAATAGTAATACCTACTTTTTTTTAATTATATATATTTTATATTTCAAAATGGACTTCATTTTTGGATTCTTAATATTGAAATTAGCCTAAGGTGAAATTTTGGTACATTTCGGATAACTTTCATATTTTGATGAATATTGAAAATTACTAAATTTTAATTAAAAACAACTTTTTTAATCAAAATAATTAACAGTGATAAATTATGAATTTGAGTGGTTTTAAAGTATATTTAGAATATATTTTTACCATTTAATATAATTTTGGTCATTGGACATAATTTTACAATTAAACCGAACATAAACAAGTGTCAATCTTTTGATAGTTATTATCTCTAAAAAACACGCTTTTTGTTTTGACAGCGGAAATTAATTTTAAATTAATTTCTGCCACTTCTGTGTTTTGAATTTAGAAAAATGGATTCCATATTTTGAATCAGTATTTTCAAATTGTGTAAATAGGTAACTTTTATTTTTATACATTTTGAATAATTACTGCGGTAAATATTTTATTTACCATGGTTAAGGGTAAATCTGGTAAATAAGGGTTAAAAAATAATATTATAATAATATTAAATAACCCTAAAACGTGTCCTAGACTTATTGGTTGATACATGTTCGACCATAGGCATCTTTGGGTCGATTTGGGGACCCCATGGTGCCACTTGTAGGTGATAGGGACACTTTATTTTAATTAAGTTAAAATGAATACAAAAATGACACAAGCATATATCTTTTAGAAAAACAATTATTACATAAGGTTATATATATTGGATTTTAGATTATAAATATTCATTATAAATATATAAAGATTTCATACATAATGATATTTTATTTATAATTTTTAGACATTAAATAATTTATTTTATTTATGTCACAATGATGATGCAGTAATTACTAAAATAGTGAAAATTTAAATTAATTGATATTATAAATACCCAAATAAATATAATATGAAACTTTAAATTAATTAAACTAATTTTCTAGGATAATATGATATATTAGTATTGATTTAATTTACTTTGTTCGAAGTAATCAATCTGTTATGAGTTTCAAAAAAATCAACTATTGAATAGTGTCAAAATTGACATAAAAGAGTTCTTAAAACAAATATTATATTATTAATTGATATTAAATTCCTAAAAATCTAAGGTTTGGCCAAGAGACTTATATCATGATGGGTTAATCATTAATGGACCACTTGGGGGTCTCTTGGATGTATATAGTAAGTTTATTAACCATATTATATAAAAATACAAAGAGACATTGTAAAAGTGAAACTAATTAACTTAGAGTTAATACATAAAGATAAGGTTAATATAAGTACCCAAACATGTCTAAATTCTATTGTTTGAGTTGTATTCGACCCATCCCCACCTTAACATTTAAATAATCAACTTTGGAGCCATTAGAAACCGAATTAGAATTTATTATAAACTAATATTTCTAGCTTTTCCAAAGGTGCCCCTCACCCCTCTTATAAAAGGGCACTCCTCCTCTTTTCTTCACACCTTAAAAGCCTTTTGGCTTGGTCAAAATCTGCCCAAATACTCTTCCAACTTCCCTCACTACAACCTAGAGGCCTTAGTTTGATCAGAAAGCCAACCTAAGGATCCCTTTTGATCAAATCAAAAGGAAGAAACCGAAGAAGAGGGCGTTAACCTACCCCAACCAAGTAAAAGTACAAGGTAAGGGGTTTTCATCTCACTCCATATTCCTATGAGATTCATGCCATATTTCCACCATTACCTTTTGTGTGGTGTATGTACTACCCATAATTATATTCTTTGTGTAATACACTTTAATTTATGTGTATTTACATATTCATTGTATGATACCTCATTCATGGGTTGTACGTTTCGTAAGTTTCCAAATTAATAAGGGTTTACTTCACAATCTCTTCATTATCCGAGGTTGTTTATGCGTAATAATCTACGGGGATCTCTTTATCATCCACATCCATGTTTCTTCAAAGTGTATTTTAAAACATTTTTACTATTTACAATAATATGGGTTAAAGTCATTTATACCCTTGTTTGACTTTTATAAGTGGTTTATAAAGGAATCTTTCCGTCGTTTTCCAAACAAGGTGCTTTTTAACCTTTTCGACAGAATTAAGGTAAGAATGTTTTTTTAACTTATACGGCGGGTGCTGTTATTTTCCGCCATTATAAAATCGTCGAAGCTTCTCTTACAAGCTTATAAGAATATTTTAAAATATAATGTATTATTTTATAATTATGTTGCTTTTAAAATGATTTAAAAAAGAGAGATATTTCTCTAAAATAATTTTGATTTCATCTATGTCAACAACCTTTGATGGATTTTAAGCGTATTTGAAGTTGATTTGTTATGATACAAAACATCCATATTTTATTGAAGGTTTTGTGATATTTTTGATTGTGGATAAGCTATTCTTATGACACTCATGGTTTTTGTTTAAAGTATTGACATTTCATAAGTTATTTTTAATCCAAATGTTTATGTTATATTCCAACTTTTCATTCAGATGAATGTGTTAGACAAATATGTTCCGGGTTGGGGACCGGTAAAAGTAAGCCCTCCGGTTTGGTCTCCGGTTATTAGAGGAACTCTGGTTTGGTGTCCGGTTATTAGAGGAACTCCGGGTTGGTGTCCGGTTATTAGAGGCACTCCGGGTTGGTGTCCGGTTATTAGAGGCACTCCGGGTTGGGTTCCGGTTACAGTTAGCCCCAAGGTCTTGGGATGAGGCCTTGACAACGAAATTAAAGTTCAACATTATGCATTCCGACATTATGAATGTGGTTATTGATATTGCATGTAATTATTCGATTAGTAGAATATCCATGTGAATAAGTAAATGACATTATTTCATTTTAGTTTTTCCATACTATGTTGAAGTTCAAGTTTAAAGGGCTTTTGTTTTAGTAATGCATTGCCTTAAATGTTTATGCTTATTTTTGAATGTTTCGCTATATTGTTATCCTTACAGGGCATTTGAGCTCACCCCTTTTCTATGTTTTATTTTTCCCAGGATGTGAAGAAGTAAGTTATGAATGACCTGCAAGGATATTATGAAGGGATAATAGTGTGGACTATGGAGACATTATGTTGTCGTAGTAGTTTTTCACTTAATGATGTAATGTAAAACTTATGAATATATCTAGTGTTTCCAAGGCTACTAAACCAATCAGTCTTTCGAGATTTGATCTTTCTTGTGATCATGCCAATATTATGTAATAATGCACCGACTCGGGGTATCTAGGGTCGGGGCGTTACACATATAAATTCATATAAATATAAAACACCACAAATAAATAAAATGATATTATAGATACATATATACATACATAAATTCAAAGACAAACAAAAATATATAATTATATGTAAATATATATATATATATAAACATACATTAATATATACACACATATTGAAATATCTATATATATACCCACCGAAGATAAAACAATATATATAATTATAAATTCATTGATGATGTGGGGAACGTGAAAAATAGGTCCTTGTATTCTCTAACGATTTCCCTTTTCTCTGTCATCTATGAATTTTGAACATGTAATATGATTCATCGATTCATTATGTTGGATGACATGTGTGGATACCATCAAATATGTTCATGGGGTATGATAGAGAAGCCTTCAATGATCTTTCACCATTCAATGGATTTTTAGGTGTATTTTTTGCTTCTATTAATAATTTTTTGTCCCAAATAATTTTCAAGAATGACTCCAATACTCATGTTTTTGCCTTTGATGGAGCTATCTCAGAAAGGAATGATCTTTTTTCGCTTTTATTTACCTTATATCACTTCCAAATGACATTAATCCATAGAATTTATTTGACCTAACTCCTTTACTAACCGCCATTTTTTGGATTTTTGGACTTCATTTTTGTTTCCATTAGTATTGTTTTTTCCAAATTTTATTCCCATTTACAAATATGAAAGGTAAATACTGGGTTATTGGATCAATTAATTAAGGAATGTAAATCATGAGGATTCATGATTGGAAACAATATTTTTATATGATTCATTTTAAATAATATTTTGTGCTGGTATGGATTAAAATATTTATTTAAAACTATGTATTATAGTATCTGGAAGTATTATATGACAACACTTATGTGATTGGAATTCTAATTCAGATAGATAATTAACCTGAAATGATTATTTTTCATAACATTTAATGGGATTTGGTAAAATTTGATTTGATATCTATTTGGATTGAGAATGTTTTCTTATCCACACCACATGAAAAAATCGATCATATAATATACTGTAAAGAAAAACCACGTTTTTGTGACTCATATAATATTATAGTACACTTGAAATTTGTTTTTAGAGGTGATATAGCTTGTTTAATATTCCTGTTGAGTGGGAATTATTTTCACCACTTTCATAAAAAAGAAAAAAAGTGCTTTCCTATTGAAATGATAAATAGGACAAAGATCATATTAGATATAATGCTTTTAATAATACATCTTATAGATATTTAAATTCCAAAATAAATTAGATCAATTATAATGCTGAAGGATATCCTCTTGGAACATGCTGAATAGATTTTTAATTCTATCCTCATAAGAATGGAAGTTTGAATGGCCCTAATTTTAGGGGTGTTTTTTCTTATAGATGGAGCTATTCCTACTATTGTTTTCTAGATGAATCAAAAGAACCTCCCCAAGTCTTTGGTAATGTACTAGATGTGAGTTAGATGAATAATTATGAGGTTTATTTTTATGATGTATTGTTTGGGATCAAATCAGATGATTATGGTGAATATGAAATGAATTATAGTAATGATTCCAAGTATCTCTTAGAACATGATGCTACAGATTTTAGTCTATGGAAACATAAAAAAGAGTCAATGCTAAGAGTCTAAAAGGGAATGTAAAAATGTATTCATATACAAAAAATTATTATAAAAATACAAAAAGTCTATAAATGAATAATTACAATATTCCCATGATATGTGTAATGTGATGGTTTTAGTTCCTCTAATTCCGTCCATTTATTTAAATCCTACTCAATCCTTCATGGGGTTATTTGGGAGAAATATTGTTTGGGAATCATATTAATACTTAAATCCTCTTATTGATCATGGATAAGATGATTAAATGATAAGAAATATTCATCTTTGATTATATTAAATGTCCTTTCAATGAGTGTTGGTATTGGAAAGCAGTAGGAAAATTCCACAAAAACTATATAGAGTGTATTTAATGACCTTTTGGGATAAAGGTTTCCCTAAAATCATATTCAATATAGGTATATTTATCTTTTAAATTCTTCTATGTCAATGGATGTAGGTATGTGGAATATTAAAGAGTCTAGGATAGGTATTATTGCTTATTTTAGATAGATATTTTTTGGTTTTGGTCATGTTATTGATGGTAAGCATTATGGAGATCCAAAATTGGAGAAAAAAAATAAAATTTTGTCTTTACACCTATTAGTTTTTTTTAATCCTTTTAAAGATTAAGAAATATTTATTATCTTGAATTGAGGGTAGTTTTTTCTCAGTGAATCATTGATCACCATTTCGTAACTCATTTGGTGTAGAGGTTTGATGAACAAGAAGGGGAAATTCCATGAGATGTGGATCTAATTGGAATACTATCTATGATTTTAGCACCTATTTTGGAAGTGAAATATTTGTTCATTCACCTTGAGAGCCCTTTATGATGGATAACATAAATGTTGATTCTTCTAAAATAAATTTTGTTCCTCCTCTGCCTGTTTAGGATAAGGTAAATAAGAATGTAAGTATAAGTAACTCTATTGAGATTAATTCGTCTCTTATTTGAGAGCTGTGTGGTTAAAATTATTATGGTATGTCTAGATCTAATCAAAACAAGGAAATATATTTATGCAGGAATTTGGGATGATGGTGGAGGACCATGGATACAAGTTAAGACATATAAGAGATGACATTGTCAGGACAATGGTGGACGCTCCAGTCACCATAGTATGTGTACTCATGGTAGATATTGATGCATGCATGATGTAATAACAACACTGCATTGGGCATTTGTGTGTATTTTTTGGGCCATTGGGAAATGTAACTGGCTTCATTCCCTGTAGGCCTTTGTGCCATTAACTAAATAAATAAGGCTTGATGGGTGGGCTATCCCTTGGGTGGTGGCTATGTCATAACTTTCTGCCCTGAATGTGTGTTGTGTGTTTCTTTAATGTAATTGTACCCCCAAGCACCTAAAATATACAATTTTATATGTATATATATATATAAACACATATAAATAATCCTAAATATACATGAACATAAGTGCATACATAAATATGCATAAATACATTAATATATCTTTTAATATATATATCTTTAAATGAACATTAAAATATATATACATGAATACATAGTATTATTCATATATAAAAAATATAAATATTTATAAATATATATAAACCCACATTTAATATATATATATAAATACTTATGAATATCTATGAGTATGTATATATAAATAAAATTAAATATTTATATATAAATATATTTTTTCAGTTGAGGTCTTGACTTAGTGGTAAAAGAAACCTTTTAAAATCACATCAACAATGGTTTAAGACATGTCATCCTCATTATAAATATTTATTAGACTATTTTGGGATGATTTATGTTGGTAGATTTGTATACCCAAGTGAATTCACAAATGTGAAATATGAGTGGAATCAAGGAATGGTTGGATACATTGGTTGATGGAATTTGGGCTAGGATAAAAGGGAATTTGAGCCATCAAATGTCAAGCCTTCAGTCATTGATATTGTAATGGATTAGTCATTGATTGGATCAACCATTTGAAGGGAATGTGACCTATCCTTTCATGCCCGTGATTATGTGAGTTTTTTATTTAATATTAACCCCAAGACCATTATACATAAAAATATATAATATAAATATAAAGTCATATAAAGACCATGGTGGTGGCTGGATGGTTTTCAACATGAAAACCCCCTCCTTGAGCACAAATCTGATGAAAATATTAAAATATTAGCTTTCCTTATCTAAATCTTCTTTCCATGTACTCGTTTGATCCATGTTTAGAGCTTCCCTTTGTTCCCAAGATCAAACACGTGAAGGAGGTATTGTATCTTGAGAAAATCGAGTCGTTACAAGCAACGAATATGAGGATCAAAGGGATTTCCTTCCTCAAAGCATTGATGGGTTCAGAGCACTCCAAACCTCCATTGATGAAGCTATCAAAGATAATGAAAATGGAGGATGGAATTTTTTCTGATGAGGCTGACCCAGATGCTTTACAACAGCATACTCAACTCTGTATGTTTTCAATTATGGGTCAAGTTTCCTACCTCAAAGGTGACGAACTCTGGTCATATTCTGATTTGATGACTCGAATTTCTTTGTGTTTATAAGGCCCCAACCTTAATCCTTACTTAATCTTATGTTATTACAAGATTACACATTGAGGATCTTTTCAGGTTTAGAGTTTTAGAGAATTAGATCCTGAAACTTGCATTACATTCCACATTTAAACAAACTAGTTACATAAAAGATAGTATTCATTCTTCCCATCAACGGAAACATATTTGAAATAAAACATGGATTCTTTCTTGACACATCCTTGACACTATCATCACATCATGTACCCTTCCCTTGACCTGTGAAAAACATTTCAAAAACTTGGGATGAGCATAAAAAGCTCAGTAAGGGATATAAAAATATGGAAAGGAAACATGAGTACATGTATACATAAGAATGAAATCATACTTTACCCATAAAACATAGTCATATCAAATAATGAATAAATCACAGAAATCATAAGACATAAAAGGTAACTTGAGGCATTCATAACATTCTTACGTAGGGAGTAACCCTCTTGGTTACGTTTTGGAATACCCATCACAGTATATTCCCTAAATCTCTTTGGAGAAACCTCAATGTTTCACTCCTTCGCGTTACCCAATGAATTGGAGAGCTATATCGGGCTCACCCGCCCACAGTTTATCACGGAACCACCCGTCTTCATAATAATGCCCAAGAACCTCAACATAATCGTATCACAGAAAACATGTATAAATGAAACATAACATTTCCACCATTCAATCACAAGATATCAATACAACACATTGATATAAAAACATTATGAAAACCATTTTCAATACCAAAATAAATGAAAATTAAAACATGGAATTTATTTTTCTTTTAAAAATAATGTATGGCTTGTAGAGGAAGCCGAAACTCAAATAATGGTCACGGCGGCGGAGAAGTCGTTGTCGCCGCATACGTACGACAAAAACATTTCCTTTTGTCATTTAGTAAAATTCTTCGTATAAAAAAGATTACTTTTGAATAAACGTAAAATTCAAAGGGGTTTATACACCGTATAAAAGAATTTTGTGTATAAAACAAAATATGCCTCAATGAAAGGATATTGAGATGAAGTCCCAAAAAAAGACGGTATCCTTGGTTTAAGGATAAATCAATTACATAATTAAGTGTGACAAACAAATACACCAAATATAAGTGGATATTAAGTGTAAAATAATCAAAGGTCATTCACACATATTCAAAGGATGACATATTCAATAACTACATGTTGAATCCAAAGAAATCGAAATTGGGTTAAGAAGTTCCCTTGATAGCCTAACAACGTCATTTCAAAATGAGTTGTTGAGAGATAAAAAGTGTATCTCATCACATGGACATAAAATTTACATCAGTAAGGATATATGAGAACATATCCCAACATAACAATATGTAAATTAAAAGACCCAACAAAAGAAGTCTTTTAAAAAGAGGAGGGTGAAAGGTTCCCTTATCGACATGGGTATCTTTCGAAACATACACCTCGTGAAAGAAGGACAATACAACATTGATGTAAATACTCATAAAGGAAATTATATTACAGAATGAGTAAAATAATGGGAAGTACATACACCACTCAAAGGAAATTGTGGCAAATGTAGCATAAATCCCACGGAAATAAAAGTGAGATGAAAAATCTCTTACGAAAACTCGGCAGCCTAACGGCGCCACTCAAAACATCCAAAAAATGGATTGATGAGAGGAAATAGGTTCTCTCATCATATGAACATAATAAGTACAGTAGGATTAATATAAAATAACATCTCAATAACAGGAAATATGAGCTTAGAAGGAAAGACATAAAAGAGTGTACTTAAAAATAAAGAGAGGAGTAGCATCCCTTACCTCGGGTCCGAATTTACTCGATCATTCTTTAACATCCTGAATAATTAACTTGAGTTAATTTCTAATTTCTTAAGAACCTTTTACAAGTTAATTATTCTTTTTATATCAATTATTTACATGTTATAAACATTATGTAATAATTTAAGTTAATAATGTTTGTTTTGTAGATGTTTGGTTCTTAAGTCGAAAGTGGACTTCTTACAATTACATGTTGTTCGTGTGGTCAAAGGTTCTTTATATCCAGAATGAAATTCCTGATTTTGATATCATATATATCATATATATCTATAATATAAATGTATTTATAATATCACATACTCATTTAGAGGTATGAAATGAAATGCACCGTTCATGGAGACAGTAAGCCGTACGTACGCATGAACGCTACTTTCATTTCTTTGTCACATTAATGGAATTAAAACTAAATGAGAGGTATGTATATTTTAATTCCAGAATTATATTCATCATTTAGATGTATCATTCATCATATATATCCATTATATACATGTACTTATAATAGTACATTACATTTGGGGATAAGAAATGAAATGCATCGTTCATAGAGACGGTAAGCCGTACTTACGCATGAACGCTACTTTCATTTCTATCTCATACTTTAATGGAAAGAAATAATAATGATATAGATGTATATAATAATTCCATTATAACATCATATATAATAAAATTAAATCCATCCTTTATACGTCCCACGTATGGCATTAACGAATCACATCACTTTGAGGGGGCGGTAGTCCGCACTTCCTAAAATGAAGATATCGCTTATAACCATAATAGAAGCCATAAAAGTAATCCACAAATGAAAAATACAGAAGATTAAGTAAAACATAAACATATTATATATCATATATAAAAATATTGACATCATAATGGACACCTTTGAAGGTGTTAAATGAGTATTGAACAATCATCATTTCGGGAGGCGGAATTTCGCCATCCACGGAAACCGTATGTTCTTTAACCATTTGATGTATTTTTGTGAGAGTGTAGCTCGAATAAATCTAATAACAACATCCTAGTATATTGAAGATACTGGTGTTGTTACAAAAGAAGTAAATAAAAAGAGTTTAGGGGTTGGAGAAGCAAAATAAAACAAATGAATATGAGAGAAAGAATTACCTTTAAAAGTGTAACTCCTTTGGATTTGAGCCTAAAGGCCTCCTTTGAAAGGATTCTGCCCAAAGGGAATCCTATAGGATTAGGAGAGGGATGTGTAGAGAGTAAATGGGCAGGGGATGGCCGAGCCAAAGGCTTGAGGAATGTGTGAAACGAGGTAGAGGTGGGGGCCTTTTATAAGAGGAGAGGAGGGGCACTTTTGGAAATCATGAAACTATTATTTTATTTTCAAAAGTGTTTCAAATTTATAAGGTCCCAAATTGATATATTTAGAATATAAGATGATAAGGCTTCGAAATATTCCCATCCAATAGTTTTTGTACAAGTGTAGGTCTTAGATTTTATATTATCGTTTCATTTTATTTAAACTGTTCATTAATGAGGTCATCGTTGCATCATCATGATGTCATAAATAATTTAATTTATTTAAAGTCTACATATTAAAAAAAATAATATGATGTAGAAAATCTTTTTATATTTCCAATTACTATTTATAATCAAAAATCTGATCTTTATAACCCCATGTAAAAATTGTTTTCGTAAAATAACTCAAGTTTGTGTCATTTTTACTTTAACATTAAATAAAAAGTTATTTATGTCATTTCCCAACCAAAGTGGATCCATGGGGTCCCCAAGTTGACCCATGGCTTGTCTTGGTCGGCCATGACACAACCAATTAGGGTAGGACATGTGTCAAGTTCATTTCATATTATTAAAACATTATTTTTACATTAAACTACACTAATTACCTCTAATCGCGATTAAAAACTTAATAAGTTACTATTCACCAAAAAATTATTTTTATCCCATTGAACCACATTTTACTTCTTAATGACAACCATGTATGTCGGATTTTTGAAATTAAAAACACAAAGATGGCAAAATTTCATTTAAATGGAAAAATCAGTTTTTATAATACCACTTATTGGTTTCACTATTCATCAAAAATTGATGTTTTTCAGAATAATCCCAAAAATTCACCCTAAGGTATATTTGATATTCCGAATTCAAAAATGAAGTCTATTTTACAAAATTCAAAACATATAAGTCACATTAATTAATTTAATAATTAATTCCCGCTGTTAGAGCAAATAGCGTGTTTTTATGAAACAATAAGTATCAAAAGATTGCCACTAGTTTAAGTCTGATTTCAAAGTGAAATTAATTCCAACGACCACTGTTGGATTTAATGGTAAAAATATATTCTAATTTAACTTTAAATCCAATTCAAAAGATAATCTAATAATATAAATAAATTAGATTAAAAAGAGGTCTTGAATTAAAATACAACATTTTACACTATTCATTAAAAAATGAGCTTTATCAGAAAGATACCAAAAATTTACACAAAGTAAATTTTGATGTCCCAATTCTTAAAAAGAGTTTTATTTGGTCCAAAAGGATGTATAAGAGTGAAAAAAACTATATTTAATGACGATTCTCCATCAAAAGGCGATAAGTGAACCTTTAGTGAAAACTAGGGCTTATACGCCTAAAATTGAATTCTTTCCGTATTTTATGACTTTATCTTTTATTGGATAAATTTAAAAACATTTAAAAACATATATAATCATATTTTATTTATTTCTATCCATTCCTGTCAATACAATGGCTACATGTTAACTACCATTTAAAATAATATTATTTTATTGTTAGAGTGCAACGTAAGATTCCCAAGAAACTCGTTGTTGCGTGTTGGGTACGCCATAGAGCATAGCATCACCTTTAAAGTCATATTAATATTTTATTCATAGATATGGATAAATATGAAAATGTCATATTCTTTATTTATCTGGGGTGTTACATCCTTCCCCCCTTTTGGGAATTGAGTCCTCGCAATTTTTAAAATTGAGCTCGGAAACATCCTTGAACGTCCCACATCGGAACAAGAGTCGGTAAAACAATCACTTTAAAATAAAGGAAGATAAGTACAGAGGTCCCCCGAGTTAACCCATACAAGGATTCCATGTAGAAAAACATGGACATGGAAGAAAAATCAAAGGGTCATGTTCTTGAGGGAGAGTGACAGTAAACATGTCTAGAAGAAAGTTAACAATGAGAAAATAACAAACTTGTGATGGGTTAAACGGTATTCGATTCCCCAGTAGGAAAAGATAATAGACAACATTTTCATGTTAAGTTACTTTTTATTGAGGAATTTATTCATAAGGAAACATAATCACTTATCATGTTGACTTTCAACCTTTACTGGATTCCTTAATCAAACTCATATATTTTTCCAAAAGACGAGTATTTAGGGAGACTTGTTCGCATTAAGAGTACTATAATCAACTTCTAGAGAGTCACCTAATCCAAAAAAGAGAACTATATACTTTCCATGTCTTTAGACTTTAACCAAAACCAAAAAGGTTATTACAAGATCAGATAATCCAAAAAAGGATAACCCTTTATAAAAAGAAAATCTATTCTTAATTTCCAAAATTTGTCCAACAAAACCCAATGTTTAACGAGGACCATTCTATAATCAATTTGTCCATAAAATTCATCAAAGTAAACCAAACTAAGATTGAAACCAAAATATTTGAAGGATTTAGTCACATAGTCTTCCAAGTTAAATCGTAACATTTATCTCCAAACAACATCAGTTGCTCTTAAATTCTCGTATTGAAAAGTAATTAACCTAATCACATATCCTCCATGATAGGTTAATCATTTTCATAAATAACCCAAAATCAACATACTCTTAATTGATAAAATCATAACTCAAAAGAATGAGTCAAACTAACCAGGGACTTCACGTAGTCCAGTGGTAGGCGATAAATACCAGTCGCACTTTGGTTGTGGGTTCGATTCCCGCAGCTTTTTCCGACGCGACGGGTAGTCACACGGTCTGCGTGTTGTCCTTTTTCCAAAACTATATAATTCTTAAAACATTCCCCAAAATGAGATAAAATCTTCAAAGATGATCATAACATATTTTAACCTCATGTTTATCTCATGCCTTTCATTTTCCATCATAACATATAATAACCCATAATTACCACAAAAGTAAGTATCATATAAACCCAAATGGTTCTTTATAACTATGTCCACAAAAGGAAAGATAACTATTCCTTGAATAAAATTTGCCTGTATTAAACATCAGGGTTACACATAATATAAAAAGTCTTCTAATGTAACCCCATCATCAAAAGAGACTTAATACTCTTAAGAATTTCACCATAACTCTTGAAGCCCTTATATGTTGACGTCTTACTCATTCAACATTCTTCATGATCCATTAACCATTCCTTTCCAACTTATTCCGAAATACCTCTTTCCTACAAACAAAATCATGAATCATATCCTAAGATTCCAAAATAGGAAAACAATAGTCATCAAATAATACATACCTTTGATTGGTCATTGTCAGTTTCTTCATCCTCAATCGGAATGGCATTAGGTATTGGTAAATGAAAATTTGTACGCTCTTGGTGATCCCATTCATGAAACTTATTCATAGGACATGGGTTTGCATAATGACCATGCACACCACATTTAAAACATTCAATTGATCCCTCAGAAAGAACTTATTTCCCTTTCCTCGAGTGAACTGGATGCTTCCTTTTTCCATTGCAGGTTCTTGCTTTATGACCTTCATTTCCACATCTATAGCATATTCCTGTCCCTTTGAAACATTTTCCTAGGTGTTTCTTTCCACATCTTTGACACATAGGTTTTTGAACACACTTACCTTTATGATTATTACCTGTACTATGGTAGGGATTTGTTTCTGCATATATGATGCCTTAGAGAAATCGCCAAGGTTTAGGTGGTCAATCATGACTCCAGATAGTTGGTTGAGGATATTCACAAGAGTTCTCATTGCAGCTCCCATATCATTCAGTTTCTTGCTCAAAAAACTGTCACAGTTTCCTTCACATCCACTATTACTTTGGTGCCTGCTAGATCCAGCCATTTACTAAAACCAAAAAGGTCAGTGTGAGTATATCAAAAAAAACCATCATGTACTAATGAGGAAGGTAAACACTATGATATAATTACTCATTCACTTTATCTAAAACTAGGACTCTTTCTAAAATCATAACCATTATGGTAATGTCACTTATGCTTAAAGAATACCCTAACCTCTAAAGTTATCTAAACCGACCATTTATACCAACTATAAGACCCCAGCCTTAAACCTTACTTAATCTTGAGTTATTACAAGATTACACATTGAGGATCTTTTCAGGTTTAGAGTTTTAGAGAATTAGATCATGAAACTTGCATTACATTCCACATTTAAACAAAGTGTTTAGATAAAAGACATTATTCATTCATCCCATCAACGAAAACATATTTAAAATAAAACATGGATTCTTTCATGACACATCCTTGACACTATCATCACATCATGTACCCTTCCCTTGACCTGTGAAAAACATTTCAAAAACTTTGGATGAGCATAAAAAGCTCAGTAAGGGATATAAAAATATGGAAAGGAAACATGAGTACATGTATACATAAGAATGAAATCATACTTTACCCATAAAACATAGGCATATCAAATCATGAATAAATCACAGAAATCATAAGACATAAAAGGTAACTTGAGGCATTCATAACATTCTTACGTAGGGAGTAACCCTCTTGGATACGTCTTGGAATACCCATCACAGTATATTCCCTAAATATCTTCGGAGAAACCTCAATATTTCACTCCTTCACGTTACCAAATGCATTGGAGAGCTATATCGGGCTCACCCGCCCTTAGTTTATCACGGAACCACCCGTCTTCATAATAATTCCCAAGAACCTCAACATAATCGTATCACATAAAACATGTATAAAGGAAACATAACATTTACACCTTTCAATCACAAGATATCAATACAACACATTGATATAAAAACATTATGAAAACCATTTTCAATACCAAAATAAATGAAAAATAAAACATGGTATTTATTTTTCTTTTAAAAATAAGGTATGGCTTGTAGAGGAAGTCGAAACTCAAATAATGGTCACGGCGGCGGAGAAGTCATTGTCGCCGCATACGTACGACAAAAACATTCCCTTTTGTCGTTTAGTAAAATGATTCGTATAAAAAAGATTCCTTTTGAATAAACGTAAAAGTCAAAGGGGTTTATACACCGTATAAAAGAAGGTTGTGTTTAAAAAAAATATGCCTCAATGAAAGGAGATTGAGACGAAGTCCCAAACAAAGACGGTATCCTTGGTTTAAGGATAAATCAATTACATAATTATGTGTGAAAAATGAATACACCAAATATAAGTGGATATTAAGTGTAAAATAATCAAAGGTCATTCACACATATTTAAAGGATGACATATTCAATAACTACATGTTGAACCCAAAGAAATCGAAATTGGGTTATGAAGTTCCCTTGACAGCCTAACAGCGTCATTTCAAAATGAGTTGATGAGAGATAAAAAGTGTATCTCATTACTTGGACATAAAATTTACATCAATAAAGATATATGAGAACATATCCCAACATAACAATATGTAAATTAAAAGACCCAACAAAAGAAGTCTTTTAAAAAGAGGAGGGTGAAAGGTTCCCTTACCGACATGGGTATCTTTCGAAACATACACCTCGTGAAAGAAGGAAAATACAACATTGACGTAAATACTCATAAAGGAAAGTATATTACAGAATGAGTAAAATAATGGTCAGTACATACACCACTCAAAGGAAATTGTGGAAAATGTAGCATAAATCCCACGGAAATAAAAGTGAGATGAAAAATCTCTTACGAAAACTCGGCAGCCTAACGGCGCCACTCAAAACTTCCAAAAAATGGATTGATGAGAGGAAATAGGGTCTCTCATCATATGAAAATAATAAGTACAGTAGGATTAATATAAAATAACATCCCAATAACAAGAAATATGATCTTAGAAGTAATTACATAAAATAGTGTACTTAAAAATAAAGAGAGTAGTAGGATCCCTTACCTCGGGTCTGACTTGACTCGATCGTTCTTTAACATCCTGAATAATAAACTTTAGTTAATTTATAATTGATTAAGAACATTTTCCAAGTTCATTATTCTTTTTATATCAGTTATTGACATGTTATAAACATTATGTAATCATTTTAGTTAATAATGTTTGTTTTGTCGATGTTTGGTTCTTAAGTCGAAAGTGGACTTCTTACAATTACATGTTGTTCGTGTGGTCAAAGGTTCTTTATATCCAGAATGACATTCCTGATTTGGATATCATATATATCATATATATCTAGAATATACATGTATTTATAATATCACATAATAATTTAGAGGTAATAAATGAAATGCACCGTTCATGGAGACGGTAAGCCGTACGTACGCATTAACGCTACTTTCATTTCTTTGTCATATTAATGGAATTAAAACTAAATGAGAGGTATGTGTATTTTAATTCCAGAATTATATTCATCATTTAGATGTATCATTCATCATATATATCCTTTATATACATGTACTTATAATAGTACATTACATTTGGGGATAAGAAATGAATTGCACCGTTCATGGAGACGGTAAGCCGTACGTACGCATGAACGCTACTTTCATTTCTATCTCATACTTTAACGAAATGAAATAATAATGATATAGAGGTATATAATAATTTCAGTATAACATCATATATAATAACATTAAATCCATCCTTTATACATCCCACATATGGCATTAACGAATCACATCACTTTGAGGGAGCAGTAGTCCGCACTTCCTAAAATGAAGATATCGCTTATACCCATAATGGAAGCCATTAAAGTAAGCCACAAATGAAAAATACAGAAGATTATGTAAAACATAAACATATTATATATCATATATAAAAATAGTGACATCATAATGGCCACCTTTGAAGGTGTTAAATGAGTATTGAACAATCATCGTTTCGGGAGGCAGAATTTCGCCATCCACGGAAACCTTATGTTCTTTAACCATTTGATGTAGTTGTGTGAGAGTGTAGCTCGAATAAATCTTATAAAAACATACTAGTATATTGAATATACTGGTGTTGTTACAAAATAAGTAAATAAAAAGAGTTTAGGGGGTTGGAGAAGCAAAATAAAACAAATGAACCTGAGAGAAAGAATTACCTTTAAAAGTGTAACTCCTTCTGTTTGAGCCTAAAAGCTTCCTTTGAAAGGATTCTGCCCAAAGGGAATCCTATAGGATGAGGAGAGGTATGTGGAGAGAGTAAATGGGCATGGTATGGCCGAGCCAAAGGCTTGAGGAGTGTGTGAAATGAGGTAGAGGTGGGGGCCTTTTATAAGAGGAGAGGAGGGGAACTTTTGGAAATCATGAAACTATTATTTTATTTTCAAAAGTGTTTCGTATTTATAAGGTCCAACATTGATATATTTCGAAGATAAGATGATTAGGCTTCGAAATATTCCCATCCAATAGTTTTTGGACAAGTGTAGGTCTTATAATTTATATTATCGTTTCATTTTATTTAAACTGTTCATTAATGAGGTCATCGCTGCATCATCATGATGTCATAAATAATTTAATTTATTTAAAGACTAAAAATTAAGAAAAAACTACTATTATGTAGGAAATCTTTTTATATTTCCAATTACTATTTATAATCAAAAATCTGATCTTTATAACCCCATGTAAAAATTGTTTTCGTAAAATAACTCAAGTTTGTGTCATTTTTATGTTAACATTAAATAAAAAGTTATTAATGTCATTTCCCAACCAAAGTGGATCCATGGGGTCCCCAAGTTGACCCATGACTTGTCTTGGTCGGCCATGACACAAACAATGAGGGTAGTACATGTTTAAAGTTCATTTCATATTATTAAAACATTATTTTTACCTTAAACTACACTAATTACCTCTAATCGCGATTAAAAACTTAATAAGTTACTATACACCAAAAAATTATTTCTATCCCATTGAACCACATTTTACTTCTTAATGACAACCATGTATGTCGGATTTTTGAAATTTAAAACACAAAGATGGCAAAATTTCATTTAAACGGAAAAATCCGTTTTTATAAGTACCACTTAGTGGTTTCACTATTCATCAAAAATTGAAGTTTTTCTGAAAAATCCCAAAAATTCACCCTAAGATATATTTGATATTCTGAATTCAAAAATGAAGTCTATTTTACAAAATTCAAAACATATAAGTCACATTAATTAATTTAATAATTAATTCCCGCTGTCAGAGCAAATAGCGGGTTTTTCTGAAACAATAAGTATCAAAAGATTGCCACTAGTTTAAGTCTGATTTCAAAGTGAAATTTATTCCAATGACCACTATTGGATTTAATGGTAAAAATATATTCCAATTTATCTTTAAAACCAATTCAAAAGATAATCTAATCATATAAATAAATTAGATTAAAAAGAGGTTTTGAATTAAAATACAACATTTTACACTATTCATTAAAAATGAGCTTTATCAGAAAGATACCAAAAATTTACACAATGTAAATTTTTATGTCCCAATTCTTAAGAAGAGTTTTATTTGGTCTAAAAGGATGTATAAGAGTGAACAAAACTATATTTAATGACGGTTCTCCATCAAAAGGCGATAAGTGAACCTTTAGTGAAAACTAGGTCATATACGCCTAAAATTGTATTCTTTCCGTATTTTGTGCCTTTATCTTTTATTGGATAAATGTAAAAACATTTAAAAACATTTATAATCATATTTTAGTTATTTATATCCATTCCTGTCAATATAATGGCTACATGTTAACTACCATTTAAAATAATATTATTTTATTATTAGAGTGCAACGTAAGATTCCCAAGAAACTCGTTGTTGCGTGTTGGGTACGCCATCGAGCATAGCATCCCCTTTAAAGTCGTATTAATATTTTATTCATAAATATGGATAAATATGAAAATTTCATATTCTTTTTTTACCTGGGGTGTTACAGTGTTGGTGCTTCTCGAACTAGAAAAATTCCCTGATCGGTAAGGGATACTTCCATATTCTCCATTCTATGAAAAATGATCTTCATAAATATTGGAAATTAGGTAACCGTGAACTGAAACCTGGTTTTCATCGTCTTTCTGAATGGGATTTTTTTTTCAATCCTAACAATCATAGGAACACCATGGATCATTTATGGGTTAGGCTACAAAACCTTAATTTGTTATTCTGGTACCCTTATATACTTAATTATCTATCATCTCGCATTGGTAATCCCCTGAAAATTGATCAAAGAACATTAAAAGGAGCCTAGGTTTCTTTTCTCAGGTTATGAATGATGTTAATCTTGAAAGTATGTTACCACTGTCTATAGATTTAAATGCTAATGAGTATATGGATGTGGTGAAAATGGATAATGAAATGCTTCTCCAATACTGTGAATACTAAAAAATTGTAGGGCACCCAGTCCACAATTGTAGGATTATGCACAGACAATCCCCTCATCCTAGTTATTTTGAATGGACAAAAATAAAAAATAAACAATAATAAAGAGACTTTTTTTGATAAACCTGAATCATCTAGGAGGAAAGAGGAGAAATGGGTTGTCAAACCCAAAATCTTAGGTTAGTTGGAAGCTGTAAATGCGAAAACATGGGCAGAACTTGTTGAGGAAGATGATAATGAATCTATTGAACATTTTATATGGAAGTACTTTGAAACAGAAATATGGTTAATCATGCACTCCCATTCTTTTTCTGGTCCCTCCTGTAATATTTTAGAGGTCTATGCTCCTATATTGAACCTCACTAATGAACTGATCCCTCCCCCTTTGAATGCCTTTGAATGGATGAATACTCTTTCATCCATTTCAATGAAAGTTGACCAGCCTTACTCTGATCACAACCCACATCTCATCCCGGTATCTTCGGAAATCATTTCCCTTGATGTTCATATTTCCATCACTGTGCCTAAGCTCCCTCCATCTATACAAAAGATTTCTTCTATCCATGTTGAGCCTAGATCCATCCCTACCCTCCTGGTCAGCATGGGTAATCAACAGGAAAGCACTGCTGTCAACCTTGAAGGTTCCTTGTAACCTAGGAGTATAGATAGCTCAACTCTCTAGCTCTCATATCCCAACTGTCTGACAGTTTTGAAAAAATACTCAACTATTATGCAGGTCTCCAAAGAACCTGTCCAAACTGATCCTTATTTAAATCTGGAAATGCTGCGGTTCTTGGCTCCATTCCCTCAAGGTGATGTTTATTCTCTTATTATTGTTAGTGCAGTTGAAACTAACACTTATTTGGTTTTCTTCTGCACAGGTGAACCAATGCAGCACTAATTAAACCAATACTTCTTGAATTACAACCTATGAAATGGAATCTTGGTGATAAATGAAATGTGATAGCCCCCATAAAAACAGGTCCAAATGAATTTGTTTGTTTGGAATTATCAGTGCATTTCTATCCCTAACAACTTTAATGCCTTAAAATATTTTTTAGCACTCATAGTCCCAATGTTTTTCTATTTTTGACCCAAAAATTAATTATGCTTCTAAATTTCTACATCTATGTCTTTTTGGTTATTCTTTTCTAGGAGCTTGTAATAATGGAATGGCTATTGAAACCCTATGGATGTTTTCTCATTCTTCCATGAAAAATTTGAACATTCATAAAATTAAAAATCTGAGCTTTACTTATGATTTCATATTTAAACATTCTCATATTTTTAATACTTTCTTATATTCTAATAATAGATATCAAGATAAGAGGCCCCTCTTGAATGATCTCACTAAACATTATTGAACTATTAAAAATCTTTGGTTCATACTTGTGGACTTCAATGCAATTTTATCCCGTTGAGAGAATTTAAGACATTCTCCCTCCACTAGTTCCTAAAAGGATTTTAAAATATTCATTGAAACAAATAATCTCATTGAGGTAAATTTAATGGGTGAAAAATTTATCTGGTATAGACATCATTATAATAGGGTTGTGTCCAGTAAGCTTGACAGGGCTTTTACTAATGTTCAATCCCCGGATAAATGGGATAGCATTTCATGCATCACCCTTTTGAAAGTTTCCTCTGATCACCACCCTATATTGGTTAGTTTTTTCCATAATATCGGCAAAACAAGGATTCCATTCCGTTATAACAATTCATGGTCCTCTAATCCTGATTGTGTGAACATTATCAAAAACTTATGGACTAATATGTATGATCATAGAGACCCAATTTTTTGTCCTTTTAAATTGAAAAATCTCAATCAGGTCTTGAAGAATTGGTGTAAATGTAAATATAATGAAATATACAATGAAATTACCCTTCTGGAGAATGAACTCAAAAAAATACAAAATAAAAATACCTACATAAACATCATAAAAAATTCCAAGCATGAAATCAACATTTCTTCTAATCTAGTCATGTTACATAACACTAAGGATAACCTCAAAAAACAAATTTTGAAAACCAGATGGCTTATTGATGGAGATAGGAACACTAAATTCAATAACACTCTTCACAGAGTTAGAAATGCTTTTAGGCCTATTTCATATATTAGAGATGAGGGTCATCTTATTAAAACTGATGAAGTTATTTCCAATTTTCTGCTCTCCTACTTCTATTATATCTTCAATGGTTCTATCATTGATAACAATCTTCTCCCTGATGTCATTCCAACTATGGTTTCTGGAGATGTCAACTCTTTACATAATAACATCCCATTGGATAAAAAATAAAAGTCATTGTCTTTAGACTCAACCATGACGGTTCACCTGGACCTGATGGTTTCAGTAATGTGTTTTACCAAAACCATTGGGATATTATTCATGACAATGTCTGTCGCTTGGTTAAAACTCTATTTTCTAAAGGCACTCTCCCTCATGGTTTAAACTCCCAATTTCTTACCTTTATTCATAAAATGGATAATGCTAATGAAATACATCTCTTCAGACCTATTGCTCTCATAAATTCGCTTTTCAAAATTATCACTAAAATACTTGCTAATATAATCTCTTCCATCAGCAATAGAATTGTCTCTTGGAATCAATTTAGTTTTATAAAAGGAATATCAATACAGAACTGCATTTTCCTTTCCTTTGAATCCACAAACCTTTTAAATGGTAAAAATTGAGGTGGGAATGTTTCCATTATGCTTTACATTAAAATGGATTTATATACCATAGATTGGAACTTTATTTTTATGGTCCTTACGCACTTCATTTTTAATATAACCTTTAAAAATAGAATTAAAACTCTTTTTAAATAAGCTCATATTTCCATTCTAATAAATGGTTCCCCTAGAGGATATTTCAAATGTTCTAAGGGGGTTATGAAAAGAGTACCTCTCTCTACTATTCTATTCTCAATCACTAAAGACTATTTGAGTAGATTACTCAATCAGTCTATGGAACAAACCAAGATCAAACAGATCATTTCCTCTAGAAACATGAATGCCCCCTAGCATCCTCTATGTGATGATTCCATTTTTTTATCATTAGGGGGGGAAAGAAATATTAATAACTGTAAAAGCATTCTCAGTCACTATGAGGAGGAGTCTAGTCAGCAAGCCAGTTGGCATAAATCTTTTATTTACTTTGGAAAAGGATATCCCCCTATTAGCAAAAAGAACATTAGCAGTGCATTGGGGATCAAGGAAAATTCTCTACCCTTCACTTATCTCAGTGTCCATATCTTTTGGGGCAGGCCTATGGCTACCTATTTCTCTCACATCATTGACCAAACCCTTCGAAAACTGACCTCATGGATAGGTAAAAACCACTCCATGGAAGGAAGAATTTTCCTTTTCAAATCTATCATTGTCTCCAAACTACTTTATTCCATAATGTTCTATAAATGGCCAGCTAGTCTCCTTAAATGCATTAATGTTTCCATTAAATAGTTTTTCTATATAGGGAGAACTCTTGAGAGAAAATTGGTTACATTTCCATGGTCCTCTTCTTGCAAACCAATTGAAAAAGGAAGCATTGGAATAAAAAAACCAAAATAATTTTAATTAAGACCTTTAATCTAAGCTCGCTTGGAACCTCATTCAAAACAATTATCCTTCAATATATTTTCTTCGGTCTTGCTTCGTTGATAAATTAAGAAATAAAATTTTCAATTATTTGACCTCCTCTATCTTGACCTCCATCAGGAATACATTCATTTCTATTATGACAAACTAGAGTTGGATGGATAGAAAAGGCTCTACTTTAAATTTTTGGCTTGATAACTAGACCGGTACTCCCCTCATTTCCTTGGAGCCTAACACTCAAATTTTTGAACATACTAATGATACCATCAAGGACATTCTAAAAATGAAAAATCTTTTCTTACCTGAAAATATAAGGAATGTTGTGGACATTTTTATCTTCACTATTATAGATGATCTTCAAATTGGGGAACATCCTCAAAACGGTATGGTTGATTCAAAAAACTACTCTAACCATTTATTCAACAATGCTGATAATAATTTAAGCTGGTTAATTTTTTTAATTAATGCTTGGTTAAGGCCCTCAAGATTCACTATCATTTGGTGTATTTGTCAAGGTAGGCTTCCCACTGATATATGTTTACAATCATTTGGGATTAATCTCTGTTCCAAATGTCGTATGTGTAATCAAAATCATGAGGATATTAATCAGATCTTCCTTTATTTTGATATGGAATCTTTCCTTTGTAATTACATTTGGGATATTTTTTAGTGCAGATGGTTGCCTTATAGCTCTATGAAATCTTAGTTACAACAATGTGTAATATTTACTGACTCCCACAAAATGAGGAATCTTTTTATTTTAGCTGCAACAGAGCTCCTGCATGTGATATTGTATGGAATAAATGAATATATTTTTGCCAAAAACTCTTCTAAGGTTAATGAAGGTAAAATGGGAATTATCATTACTATTTAGGAGGTTTTTCTGCTTCAGGAGGATATTTGCAACAACTCGGTTAGAGATCTTGGGATTCTCAGGTGTAATGGTGTTGATGGGTGGTACCCTCGAACTAAATACACCATGGTAGTCTTTTGGCAAGCTCAACCTCCAGGTAGGATTAAAATCAACAATGATGGGGATTCTAAAGGAAACCCATGCACCGTAGGATGTGGAGCCATATTCAAAAACCATATAGACTAGGTTCTTGGCTGATTCTATGGATCATCCGGCTTCAATTATTCAATAGAAGCTGAGAGGATGAGTGTGATTCACACTACTTATGTTGTCAAGATACCTAATTGGAAAAACATCAGGACCACTAGTGACTCAATTGCTATAGTCTAGGCCATTTGGAATGGCGTCATTAACCTAGATTTGACTCTCACTCCCCACTGGATGGACTGTTTCCACTCTCTATTTGAACTCAACTTCATTGTCACCCATACCAACCAGGAAGTAAACAAGCTCACTGATGGACTTTCCAACATGGGAGTTAATCATGAGGTCTCCTAGTGGGATGACCTTCCTTCCGAGTTTCTCCCTTGTTGTGTCAGGGATGTTCAAAAAATTCCATACTTTAGACTCATGTAATCATTTCTTGCTCTTTCATTTATAATAAAGTTTGTGTTTTGGTCTTTGACCAGAACACCACCTCTTAAAAATAAATAAACTTGTGTAAATATAAATAAATATATATATGCACACCCACATATTATATATATATAAATACATATAAATATACATAAATTCAAATATATATATTTATATGTAAATATATCAATAAATATATATATAAAAATAAATTAACAAAAATACAGTTATATACACACCCACATAAGTGTGTGAGTTGTTCTCTTTGTTTGTAACCCCCTTGATTTGAAGAATTAACATACATATACAAATGAACAAATATAAATGTACTTATATATATACATATACCCATATATTATATAAAATTATAAATTTACATTAATATATATTAATATATATATATATATATATAATTGTAAATAAACATACATAAATAAACAGCACTATATATAAATAAATTTAACAAAATATATAAAAATACACCCACATATATGAATAATTAATTAAACTGAATTATATGAACATATAAATATTAATCAACCCTTGAATTTAAAAAAAACATGAAAATATATAAAATAAATACATAAATTGACACACACACATAAATATATATATTTGGTGATACACCTAAACACATGCCTCATGGGAATAGCCTAGTCCATAGTCCCCCTAGGGATAAAATATTCTAAACCCTTGATCATTGTTTATAATTGATATTATAATTTATAAGATGGAAGTCAAAGGTAACCTCTTCAGTAGAAGCCCCCCAATTTTTTTGGGGACACATCTCATTCATTGATTATGTCAGTTGTTAACAACACCCCAATTGTCTGCAAGGCACTATGGTCCACTATTCGAATGACCTGGTTCAAACGATAATCATGTTATATTGTTTAGGGCCCTCTCATAATTTCACCTAATTATTCCACCTCAATTTATGAATTCAGTCACCACACCATCCTTGAACAAAACAACCACCATGGCTCCCCTCATCCATCATCAGGTGATGTGTTTGTTTTTCACATCATCATTACTTCAATTAGAGTCTTCCAATCATGGTCATCATAGATCCATCGTTAAAACATCCCCCACCAACAGTTGGGGTACCTCCTAAAATCCACCATGGTGGGACATCATACAATTTGTTCATCGATGGATGATATCCCACAAACCTTACCCACCAAATTAATTGGGCTAGAAAAAATATTTATCTAGGAATCAAACGCCAACCCTAGATTCAAATGTGGGTTGTGCTTAATAACCCCGAAACACCACCGTCGACGTGCACACAAACATACATCAATAATAAAAAATACATAGAAATGGGAAAAAATATTAATATTGAACATTCCACCATATGTAATGTCCACAAACACTAATTTTTAACAATGAATCCAATTCAATTTCAATAATTTTCATTTTCAGGAGAGAAGCATCTAGGACCACCTTAGTCAAGGTAATCCCTCACACAAAAAACACATTTGAAAAAAAAAATCGATATCAAATTTTGACAAAATCATATTAATAATAATTTAAATTGATTGAATAAATTAATACCCCACCTAAAAGGATAAGAAGACCATATTAAATAAAATAAAATACAATAAAAAAACATAAAATTTGGGTACCTGAACATAAAATGAAATTTTAGAGTGACATTGAGCCTCTATTCCAAATATAAAATATATTACATGGATCTACATATGATAAATATTTTATTTTTCATGGTAGGATTTGATTTGAAAGGTTACAAAGCACAAGTAAACACCCAGATTGTTTGTTATGGGCGTTTGAAGTTGAAGACTAATTTTTATCTTTTTTTAGAACCTAATTAATATTTTTTTACTATTTTTCATTATCGGATTTTAATCCAATATTACCATAATTATTTTCATAAGATTCACTTTAACAGGTCATGGAGTACACTTGGTCACCCGAATAACATGTTTTTGTCTTTTCATGTTGAGGTCTATCTTTCACATTCTCTTATAAAATTAATTCTGTGAAGAAGTTATAACCTCTATTTTAATATATATTTTTGTGTTTATTTTTCAATATACACATATAAAAATAATTGCACATAATAATTAATAATTGAAAACTAATTAATAATTATTAAATAATTATTTATTGGTAATTAATAATTAATAATTAATAGTTACAAATGATAAAAAAATTACATAATAAATAATAAAAAAATAATTATGAAATGATAATTAATTAATAATTCATAATTTACTATTAATTAACAATTAAAATTTTCCAATTAATCTTTAATAATTACAAAAGAATAATTATTAATTAAAAATTAATTACGATTATATAATTAATAATGACTAAATAATATTTAGTTAATTTTTTTATTTAAAAATATATAACAATAATTTATAAAAAATAATTAACAATTACTAATTAAATTAAATAATAAATAATAAGAAAATTGTTATTATAAAAATTAATTAATAATTATAAATAATAAATAATAATTACTAAATACAAAAAATTTAAACCAATTAATAAATAATTAATATTAAATCTCAAGGTTATTTTAAGTAAACAACGTAAAAATTATATAAAAGATATAAAAAATAAAATTCATATTTAATGATTGTACTAACCAATAATAAAAGCCAAATACTTCATCGAGATGATTTTTTTAATAAATTTCCATAAGTAAGAGATAGTTTCTTAAAACTATTGCTAAAAAACATTTTAATTTTTTTTTGAAAAGTGTCACAAAATGAAATATTTTCTTATAGGGTATATACTAATATTTGTTGTCTGTTATGTATTTTTTTAAACAACTTTTATCATTTTATATTTTCTTAGGTTTTGAAAATAATTCTAAACCAAAAAATAATATCAAAATTTTTTGAAATAATAATTATTTCTTTTAATGGTGAAAAATCACGTCGTAGCATAGATAAAATATTTTATAATGTAGTATTATTTTTATTTATTATATGTATATATTTATATATTTAAAATGAATATTATATCAATTAAAAAAATATTTCCATTGGAAATGAAATCTAGAAATTGGAATCATAAGTCTCAAATAGTAACGTACCAATTAGAATATATAGTTATATGTTATAATAAAAATAAAAGAATTACAATAAATAATGATCGAAATATATTCAATATTATGTTAAATAAATACTTTATATGTTTTTAAGGCCCTAAATATTTTAATTTCAATGTTAAATTAGAATAAAAATTCATTTTAATAGTTATACCACAAAATATATTAAACAATTATATTTTATGTGGCAGTAATTTTTTCATTAATAATAAAATAAAATGTTGATAGAGACGTATTTTATCAAAAACAATACAATATTTTTAATTGACATTTTAAAATTAGTTAATGGTCCAATTTTAATAATTTTTTGGGATATTATTATTTTTAGCTTAAAATTAAAAAATGTATTTGAATGGTATGTTATATGAGTGTATTATGAAATAAAAAATTTGTAATAAATTTATATTATATTCTTGTTTCCCAAGATGAGATAAACTATTATTGTGGCCTATGTACTATTTTCGTTCTGTTAAAATATATTATTGTTTCAACTATTAAAGAGTAAAAATTTGTATGTAAAACATTCTATTATCATTTTAATGACATAGTACATGTGTTATTTATTAAAGAAAATATTTTCATATGTTTTACTCAACATATATAACTCCCCATGATTTTATCGTAAGATGATTTTAAATTTAACATCATTAATAGCTTATGCACCGAGCTTAAACAAACTTGGATATACTATAAATTATTAAAATGATCATTGGAATGGTAATGTGGCCATTATGAATAGTAATCTAACCAATAAAATATTAACCTCACTAATTAAAGTATAAATAAAATTTAGTTATCTTATTAATGAAAATATAATATATTTATATAATTGAATAAGTAAATAAATGTTTTAAAAATGATAAATTAAGTATTGTTATTTTTTTTGAAACACAAATGTATATATAAATTTTATAATTCATATAATTATTTAATATAAAATTAATTTCAACAAAATGTATTCATAAATTATTATTATTTTTATTATTATAAGATAATTTTTTTGAGACCTTAATTAATTTTTAAAAGATTTGTAAAACCAGCTATGATTTTAAAATCATTATTTTTTGGATAATATATAATATAATGTTAAAATATTATTTATCATATTTATATAATTATTTTCATCAAATGGATGATATTTTTAGAAATGTAAACATAAAAAATGTTTTGTTTGAACTTTTTTATTTTTTCAAAATTAGTGGGTTTTTTGGGTAAATAGTGAAAAACAATAATTTACCGTATTTGACATTTTAAGCCAAATACATTAATTTTTGGATCGTGGATAATGTAAAAAACGATTATCTCCCACTCACATGCACTATTTACTATTATTAATAAGATGAATCATCACTGTTGATAGTCGTGATTTAAAATAACAAACTAATGAATAAAATAATCAAAAAACACCCATCTCGTCCACTATAAATACAACTCATATCCCAAACTTCTTATCATACCACATATGAATTAAATATTAATTATATTCTATCCAATTCCTCTACAAAACCTCTTCCCCATGTTCTTTACCTAATGAAATCGCCAAAATATCCTCTCTAAGTACCATATGGGGGCTCTCAAGGGGATGACACTGAAGAGGAAAAACCATCCCATTGTCTCTTATAATTTCATTTCTTTAACTTTTCCAACATACCATTTAAAATGTATCATGATAACTACAATATCACATATATACTATAAATTTTTCATCTTAATGTAATATCAATCATTAGGTCTTTTCTCTTCTCATTTTATTCTAAAAATGAAATCATCGTATCTGAGGTGTTTTTTTACCACATTCATAGACGATAAGTTTTGTTTTTTTAACTACCTTCAAGGAGAGTAGTAACACCATTATTCTGGTTCAAATAAATAAATATCATGTCTATTAAGACATATTTAATGTTTCCAATGTAGTATATAAGAAATTATTAAATGAAATGATACTATTTTAGGATGTTCATAAAAACTGCCAAAATAAATAAAATTATTTTCATTAAAGTTTTATCTATGGAATCATAGGCATACCATATAACCAATTGATAAATAAGATCATTTTTTTAATTTCACTAATAAAATAAAATTTAAATTCTCGTAAATTTATTTCATTTTACATGATCTTGTATACTTGTATACAAGAGAACAAATAATGAAAACCCTGAAAATGAACTCTCCAAAAACAATGAATTTAAACATTATAACCTATATAAATGGATATAAATGATATTTATTAAATTATACTAAATAATATATATATATATACAATAAGTCATTAGTTATGAAATTAATGAATCTTATTTTATTAACCATGATATTAAGTACAAGTAAAAAACTCATTCAAACATTAGGTACTAGGTTTATCAACTCACTTTTATTTCTGTGAGATATAAACTACTCACCAATATTTTGTATTTTCTGTCTATGTATACTTCCATATTATATATCATAATAGTAATATAATTATATTTTAGGTATTTAATGTTTCATATGATTATCATTAATTTTATGGGGCACATAGTATGACAATTTTCATTGTGGTATTGGGACTCTCAAACCCAACTCCCTTTCATTGGTATGTACATTTTAGGACCAATTTTAGTGAGAATGTTAATTTAATATTCTTAAAACATAACTTCATTTTTCTCATATTTTTTTGTGATATACATCTTTTCAATATTAATTTATTGAAAATAAAAATAATTTACCAAAGGAAATCTTATTTTTGAATTAAAAGGTTATTTATCCAAAGAAATTTCCAAAAGATTCTTTTATGTATTTTCATATAGGAAAACAAACTCCATTGAATCATATGATTAATTGATGTTTATCTCTTAAGATACCATCTAATATCTTTTTTATATTTTTTAATCATTTTTTTGGGGGTATACTATAATGATACCGTATTACATTAGATAGTTTATTATTATGTTTACAAATTGGGGAAATTATTTACATATCATATACTAGCTTCAATATGAATGTATTGTTTGATTATGTTTCACACCATTAATATGAGGAATGTGTTGGACTTATAATGTGTTATGAGAGGCCTGATATAACTCCACTATGAAATAGAATGTATCATGAGACAATCTAGTTAGGGTTTTGGTTAAGGCATTACCCATTTATATAGGCTTCATATTCGTTACATTGATGGTATGTTTATGATATCCCGCATTATGAATTCCCACATTATGGATAATCAATATTATTATTCGACTAGAAAAATATCCGTCATTATGTATCACTATCATGTGTTTATTTATATGTCATTATTTGTTAGATTTTATTCTTTCCATATTATGCTCAATATTTTGTTTTAATGGGAAATGTTTTTTGTTATTCAATTTGACTTCTAGTTTATGATTATTTATAATAGTTTCGACATTATTCCTACCCTTACTATGAATCTGAGATGACCCATTTCTTATGTTTTATTTTTCCCTAGGATTTCGAGATTCATATTATTATTGACATGATAAGATAATACATGATAATTACAATTCTTCCACTGGAGTTTATATATTTTATTTTATTACATATTATAATTTAAACCTAGTTTTTGAATATTGTTTTCTAATTATAATACACAATTATGTCCTATTGGTTGGGATCTCCTAAACTCAGTACCAATATAATAAAGTAAGGCACTGACAAAAATAAACTAGGGTTTGGGTATTTATAGTTGGCTTAAGAGAATGTTTAGTATAACCATTGAAAAATATATTTATATGAACATAATATTAAAGAAACATAACCCTTTAACATAATTTTAGAATATTACCAAAGTAGACAAGATTATGATTTACATTATGTTTCCACTTGTTTTAGAATATACATTATTTTTCATAATGTCATGATCTAATAAATTATATTCTAGTATTTATAAATAGTGTCTTGTGGAAGGAATGGAAACAATATAAATACACGTAATCCATGAAAGGATTATCCTCTTATACAGGATAATGATGTTGGAACTAAAAAAGTTATATCTATACAAGGAATACTTACTCAATTTTTGGTAAATATCCTTATGCACATAGAGTATCCTGATCAACAATGTGGTGTAACAATGGTATACCACTTCATGTTACAATTACCTCCATCATTCAATGGTAGTACTAAATAATTTGTAGCCGAGAAATGGAGAAGTTCTTATAAGAAGATATTTTATACTTTGGGAAATAACATAAGGGAGAATGCTCTCATGACAGTTTATCTTCTCACTAAAGATGCATATCAATAATGGTGTTTAATTCCAAAGAAAAAGGAGGAGTAATAAATTGGAAAAATGGAACAATATAATTTTATGTAATTTTAATGGAAAAATATTTCCCTCACGAACATCCAGAAGAAATGGGGAGACAATTATTCTGATTGAGACATGAAGAGGATGAAAATGTTTCTATGTATGAAGCCAAATTTACATGGTTAGTATGGAATGTCTCAGAATATATATGTAATCAAATGAAAAATATTGATAGTTTCATTGATTGTCTTAACTAAATTCTATGAACTACATTAGAATCCAAAAAAAATACTAATCATATCTGCATATAATATCATTTTCTATCAAGAAAGAGAAAGAATTATCTATGTTTCAAGACTTATATATGAACAAATAAAAAAATAGCATGGTATAAAAAATATAGAAAAAAGGAATATGTGAAACATGGAATTTCCTAGATGAGATAAATGTGGAAGAAAAAATTCCGGTACATTCTTATAGGGAATGAGAGTCATCTACATGTGTGGAGAGAAAGGCATCAAATATTATGATACTAATATAAAGAAAAATATTACCCAATTATTAAACTTTTACAATATATGTAACTATGAAAATGAATTTCCCATGTGTTAAGGCCATATATCTCAGAAAAAAATATATTCAAATTTCAAGCTTATTATATTACTATAGTTAAAGTGGTATAATTAATGTATTTTTGTTTTTGGGTTAAAGAATACTGCATTAAAAGTATTTTATAAATCATATTCTGGTTATAATAATCATGATATATATAAGTATTGCATTACAATACTTATTACTTAAGGAATTGGAAACATGTCATGCATACCTCAAGTAATCAAGAGATGTGATTCTATTGTATATTGATATTTTTTAAAAGACTTGTCCTGGTAAATAATATAGTAAATGTGTTATTGTTATTGAAATAATAATTTATAGATGTTTAGGGGATATTATTTGTTACCATGAAGTTATTTAGTGATATCATGGTTGTGTTATTCATGAATTATTAAATTATTGAATTTAAGGAATATATTCGTTGACCATAGAATTTACTCATGGAAGAATGAATTTTCATAAATGTTTAAATGATATTAAGGTATTGATATATTTGGTATGTGAAAATAAGAGATAAATTATTTTGAGAAATATTATGCTATGTTTATCTTGGAAATTCAGTGACCTTCCTTATAATTTACGGGGCTTTGAATTTGGAAAAATGTTTTTTGATTGAGTCTTGAGGTAAATAAATATGGAAAAGATTAATTGAGACATTGGATATTATTAGTAGAGGATAAATTAAAATTTATCATATTGGATAACATTATCTATACATTTTTTTGGGAAAAAATGAATGACTTATGGATCCTTTGATAAATGTTCTTGAGGCATAAAAATGAATATTGAATAGAAATCTTAATATTTTTGAAGTAAAGTGTAGAAGGATAAATGAATAAAAAAATGATGATATTATGGTTATGAAATAGAAATAAATAGTGTATTTTTAGTTTATCAATGGACTATATATATATTAAAATAATCCCTCAACATTATGAAACATATTTCTATATAGAAATGTTATCCATTTATGTTTTATTTTCAGAAGTTAATAGTCTTTCAACCAGTAACATATTTATTGATTTTAGATTGTTAAAATTATAATGTCCATTTTATTTATCACTCTCCATCATAACTTGATAGTCATATTTCATTTAAATTATTTTGTATTTAAAACACACTAATGTTTACATAGTTTTTTTGGTGACCATCACATTATCATTTTCCTCTATTTAAGTGGAAGTTTTATTGAACCTTGTTAAAGATGTGAGATTTAAAAAAAGATATTTAAAATTGAAAACTACTTGATTAATAATGAAAAAAAATTAAATTAAAAGGATTTATTTTAGTTATGGAGGAGAAATGTAAGAGCCCAAGGTTTTCTGGTTTTACATTTTTAAATTTAACAACATTGATTGATTATATACCGAGATTAAACAAATCGTGATATAATAAAAAAAATTAACATGGGAATTGGAATAGTAATGTGGCCATTATGAATACTTTTCTATACATTTCAATAGTACCATAATCTATTAAAGTTTAAATAAATCTTAAGTATCTTATGAATGAAAATATAATATATCTATATCATTGAATACGTAAATAATAGTTATAAAAAGTGATAAATTATTGTTATTTATTTTTATGAAACTTATATATTTATTCACAAAATTATAATTAATATAAATATTTATAGTAAAATTTATTTTAACTAAATTGATATATAAATTAATATTTAGTAGTATTATGATTATAATATAATTTTATGATACCTTAATTAAATTTTCAATGTGTAAAAAATCAGTTATAATTTTAAAAATGATATTTTTTTAGTAAAAGATGATTTTGATTAAAAACTAATTTTATCATATTGAAAAATAATTTCAATAAAATAGAGTTCATTTTTGAAATATGCATGTTGAAAAATGGTTAAAGTAATTTTTTGAATTATCTAAACTAGTTAATTTTTATTTGAATACTCATATACTATAATTTATGGTGTTTAACATTTTAAGCCAAATACATTATTTTTTTGACTCATGGATGATGTAATAAACCATTATTTAACACAAAAATTATCTAGTTAGTATACATAGTAACAAGAATCATCACTTTTGTTAGTGTTGAGCCAATAAAATAAACTAATGAATAAAATAATCAAAAAATCCACTCTCCCCCATGGTAAAGACCATCCCTTGACACTAATTCTCATAACACCATATAAGCCTTGATTATTTATTATATTATTCTAAATTAGCCTCTGAAACCTCTTACCCACATTATAGTCTTTCTGGTCTCACAAAAATCCCATATTTAAGTGCCATAAGGAGGTCTTCAAAGAGATGACAGTCAAAAGGTAAAACCCTCTATCATTCTATTTAAGTTTATTTTATATTATTTTAATTTAATCACTTTAGACATTATAAAAACATGATTAATCAATCAAAATATAAATACTAGAATTTTATTGTAACTCCCTATGTGTTTTTTAAGAGAAAACTATGTTCGATTGCATATGAAATAAGAAACACTTAACCCAAACTCATAATACTAATTTTGTTATGATAATTTTTCCCTTTCCATTAAATTTAAATTTGTAATTAGTAATAACTACTTTTTAAAATATATATCACAAATAGTTATAGATAACCACTTCATATATAGTCAATCTTTTTTTGGTAATGTGTTTTTTATTCAAAATATGATTCTTCATTAATGTTTTTTATTTATTAAAAAAAATTCAGAATGATTTTATAAAAAAATTAAAAATTATATTTGATAGAACTAAATATTTTTTTATATTACTATATGAAAATTAACATACATTGATAACTCAGTATTTTTCCCAAAATATTAATTTTTCAATAAATATAGAAAAATATAGTTTTTCTATAAAATTGAAAATTCTTATGAAAAATTAATTAATTTTAAAGTCCTAATACTTTTTAAAGATTATTTTAAGGAAATATATGGTTTATTTAAAAATATATAATTTAGTGAATTACTGTAAAATAATATTTATATTATATTTTAGTATAAGTTTATTTTTAGTCTTAAAAATCTATTTTCCTAGAAACTATTTTAAAATGCAAAATATTTATCAAATTTAATAAATTTAAATAACCCTTAATTATAAATGATAGGAATTAAATTTTTATATTATATATCTATTTTTAATAATTTTAATTCATATAATATATATTTGTACTAATAGATTAAAAGTTAAAGCACCATTTTTCTAAAATTGTATATCTCAAAAAACTTCCTTCCACCTTGATTTTACATATTATATTATGTTAAAGTCATTCAATTATGTTAATTAATATTGTTAAAATGGATTCCATATTTGGAATCATCATAATTTATATTATAAAATAAGGTCTACTTATATTTTGAACAATATTAATAGTAAATGTACTAAATATTAATTACCACAATAAAAGGAAAAACATCAAATTATGGGTAAAAATAACATAAAAAGTATTGAAATAAAGATACCCTAATATTAATACATAATTTTCAATAATATTAAAATTATATTTATTTTATATTGTTTTTACATTATAAATGATTTTCATCATGATATAATAAAAGAAAAATATTATTTTTGGGTAATGTTTAAATTCGATTATGTAATTTAATTTTATAAATTAATGAATTTTTTTAAAAAATAATATTTTAATAATATAGTTTTATTAAATAAATATAAATAAATATAAATTATCATAACATTTTGTTTAGTCAAATTTAAATTTTATAATAGTTCAAAAATGATTACTCTTTAAAAACCTAGCAATTCTTATGAAATGTGGATTCTTATATTAAAAGTTTAAATGATTATATTTAAAAAAATTATTTGATAAAATGTTTATTTTTCATATAAAAATTACAATTATCCAATAGGTAGTTATTCATAACATTCTCAGAAAATCAAATTTTTGGGTAATAATTAAATATAGTATAAATATAGGGTTTTTATTATGACACAATGAGTGATGAAAAAATGATGTAATAAATAATATAAATGGTATCCATGACCAAATATGTTTCCCCTTATGATAATGCGATTTCATTTTTTCTTATAAATCCCTTGAGAATCCTCCAAAACCATTAATATATTTTACTGTTTTAAAATCATTTCATTAAGATAATGACTCACTTCAACATAATAAAGTTTATTATATTATTAATTTAGTTCCTTTTCCATTTAAAATAATTAAATACTATCCAATTTAGTTTAAAATATTTTTGAAAACCTTGAAAAGGTTCATGGTTCAGGTTATTTTATTATATAGTGTCCAGAAAACTAAAAATGAGAATTGGTAAATAATTTCCCTATGATTTCCTATATAAACCACCAAAGATCCAATTTTACTTCACTAAAAATACATGGACCACATAATTAACTCATCCTTCACTCATTAGATTTCTCTCAAGGAACCCTTGGCTTTCATGAATATCCTCCCAAGCATTTGGATTCATACACTCTAGTTAGGGATCCTCTCATTCCCCTCTTTATTAAAGTTTCACTATAATCTTATGCCTTATATTTCCAATTAAAAATGTTGGTACATGTCATTAATTATAAATATTAATTCCCATTTTATCTAAAAAATATAATAGATCCATTTTTCTCTCATCAATTGATTTTATCAATATTTATGTGATGTTATTATGCAGCCCAAATTTCATTATAATTTTCCATGCCAAAACAATTGAATAGTGAATACTATACCCATTTTATATCAAGGGCATTCAACTTTATACACATCTAATTATTTAATTGTGGAATTAAATGTATTTATAACCCATTTTTTGATCATGGAATAAATTTTGATTATGAATGAATCCATTTTTATGAAGTATATGGCACATTTAAGTATAAGAACTATATGAATGTGATGGGTGCACCTAGAATTATATAGCGCTCTAATTAATTTTGTAATGTCTAGTATCATGAGACATCATATTGGAATAGAGAGTGAACATGATTGTTTTATGGGAAATTTTATATCATGATGACTTGGATGTTACCATTGACCTATGTTTCTGATGTAGTGAATTAATATGTTTCCACATTTTCCATGTTTTCTTGGTGACTATCATTCTATTTCATGACTCATTGTTCATGATTATGATTATAACCCTATTTATGCCCCATTTTTATATTTGGTATCTAACATGTTTAGCCTATATAAATTCTTGCAATTTTTATTCCCATATTTTAATTTATACCTCACTCTATTATTTTGTATGTACAATGTTATCCCATGCAGTTTTAAAAGAAATTAAATCATAGAAGCATTTTAAGGATGTTTTTAAGATTTTTTTGTATTCCATGTTCTATATGGTAGTCTATGTACCAAACACCGAAATAAACTATAATTCTTGATATTATGGGTAGTATTAAGTTTAATATTATTTAATATCTCATGTATTAATGTTAAATAAAGAGAATGTTTGTCATAGTTGGTATCAAAGGAAATGTTTTGTTATTTTTGGGATTCCAATTAAAAATATATGGAGAAAGCATTAAGAATGAGATAGTATATAAGAAAAAATTCATAAATTATAGTATGTATACAGTAAGTATTTTATCAATAAAATGAATCAATTTCTAGATAATACATGTGGATATGGATTTGGAATTGTTGTATGTAGGGGTAAAACCAGAAAACATCATGTTTAGTTACACTCAACGGGGAACAGTTGTGGGACAACATGCCTTGCCACACACCTAGTTTATAACTCCTTGAGAAATTCTTGGGTATATTACTAAGCTCATCAACAATAGTTATTAAGGGAAAAAAATTAACAATACGAGTTTATGTTTTAAAATTTATTATGGATAAAATAAACTAATTCATAAAAATTAACATGTTAAGGAAATAATTGTAATTTATAAGTTATCTCTTTAATGTCATCAGGGACTCATTTATTAGTTTAATAATATTAACATATTCATCCCTATTTTTTCCAATGTTGAAGTCTATTACTGAATACATGAATAATTGTGTTCCTGTTTAAATTGTGATGATTCATTTTATTTAAATGGGGAATAATTTAATGCCCAATGTTTTTTTCAAGAAGAAGAAGACTATGTCCTACAGTGTATACAATACACAACACCAAACTGAAACAAACAACGCTTATTTAAATACACCCATTTTAAAAATATCATTAAATTTTTGGATATAACTAGGAATAATTAATTTAGAATATATATATGTAGATATCCTATATATAATAATAAATATTTAGAAAATAATCAATCAATATTTGGTTCTGTATTTTTGTTCTTCAGAATGTATTTTCTTTACAAATGGTTTTATATTTTTAATATAAAAAAATATTATAGTTAATTCATATTTACAAATTTTTTTTAAATGAATTTTGATATCATTATAAAAAAATTTACCAAGGCTAAATTTTTTTTTCATAAAATATAGATTTTTTCAATAAATACCGAAAAATATCATTTTTTAAATTGACATTTATTTTGATAAGTTAACTAGTTTCAAAGTCCGAATATTCTTTAAATATTATTAAAAGAATGAAAATGTATTATTTAGTTATATTTAATTAAATTAATTACATTTAAATGATCTTTATATAAGATTTTATTATATGTTTATTTTTAGGCTTAAGAAAGTATTTTCCTGGAAACTATTTTAAAATGTATAATGTTTATCTATTTAATTAACTAAAAAAACCTCTCATGATAATTTATCTAAATTAAATTTGTATATTATATATCTGAATTTATGAATTTATATTCATTCAATGATGATTAATAATTAAAGAGTTAATTTAAAACATCTTTTCCATAAAAATTATATTTTTCAGAAAACTAAATTTCTTCATGTTTGAGATATTTATATTAAATTAAACAATTCCAACAAAACAGATTTCTTTTTATAAAATTTATTCCATTTTTGGAATCATTATAATTAATATTTGGTAATAAATCCAAAATAACTTTTGAACAATATGAATAGTAACAATTTTAAATATTAATTTCCAATTTAAATAAAAATTGGTTAATTATGTTACAAAAACATATAAAATATAAAAAAATAAATTAAAAACTAATATTTATATATTAATTTCATGAATATTATGATTATATATATTCCTTAATGTTTATATTTTATAAATAATTTTTATTTTTCTTTAATAAAATCGACATTTTATTTTTCTGTAATATTAAAATTATACTTAGAAAAATATATGGATGAAATAATGGATGTTTGAAATAAATAATATTTTTATAAAATATTATTATTAAATATTTTTTATTAAATATAAATGATTATAAAATGTTTATAAAGTCAAATATAGTTTTTATAATGGTTAAAAACTATTACATAAAAATCCAACATTTATTAATAAATGTTGACTTTTTTAATAAAAATTGAATATAAAATTATATAGAAAATTAATTAAATAAAATTTATATAATTTTTTTAATCAAAAAATTGAAATTATCAAAAAATTAATTTTTCTTATTTTTTTGAGATAATAGAATTTTTTTGATAAAAATTAAATACTATATAAATATATTTTGTGTATTACAACATCATAATGACACAAATATTATGTAATAAAAACAAGGGTATTGATGACCTAATATATGTTTTAATTTTAAAATAATATTATTTTATGTTGATTTTATTAATCTTATGAATTCTTTATGAATCATTTAAAACCATTAATATATTTTAAGGTTGTAAAATCAATTCTATAAGAGTATGAATCACTTAAACATAAGGAAGTGTGTTATTTTATTATGTTTAGAACTTGGCATCATTGAATAATTAAAACAACTACCATTTTGATGAAATTTTTTGAAAAAACCATGAGGTGGGTTTTGGTTTTTATATTATTATATATAGTTCAAAACCTATGTTTGAGAAATAATGAGGAATTCTCCACTCATTTCCTATAAAAACCCATACAATATCTCACTTACCTTAACTAAAAATCCATGAATAATATCATTAATCATTCATACTCTCTCTAGAGTCATCCAATAGTGTCCCTAATATCTCTATAAGCTCCTACAAATCATTTGGAGTCACACACTAAAGTAAGGGATCCCCTCATTCAACCGTTTATTAATGATTTTTTATTAACTTATGCTTTCTGTTTCCTATTCTTAATATTGGGATATGTAATGAAACTTTTCTATTATTGAAAATTGTATTTCCAAATTATGATCAACACATTTCTCTCTCATCATCCCATTTTATGAATTTTTATGTGACGACATTATGCTGTCGAAATTTCACTATAAGTTTCAATGGAAAAATAATTTTGTCTTGAATAGCACACCCATATTTTATCGAGGGTGTTAATATTTTTACACATCAACTAATTTTATTTCAAACTTATATGTATTTATTCAAAAATCAATAATATTTGAAAAAAATATGAAATGAATGTGATAGGTGCACCTAGAATTATATAGTGCTTCAATGTTATGGGTAATATTTAGTCTCATGAGACTTCATGTTGGGACCTAGAGTGAACACGATTCCTTTTTGTTAATTTTCCCTTAACTATTTCTTGTAAGTTATCCTTAAAATAGGATTATAATGATGTTTTTTAATTTGTTTTAAAATTTCCTATGTTTCCATTAGGATTATAATGCAATCTCATACCGCGATGTAAAAATATGATTCTCACCCAATTTATGCCCCCATTATTATTTCTATTGTATAAAATGTATTAAATTCTTCATGTTATGCCATTTTTATTCCCTCATAATTCTATATAACTCCTCTTTTTCTTATTAATGTCTGCAGGTTATCCCATGTAGTATTAAAAACCATGTAATTTTAAAAGTATATTAAGGATGTTGACAATAATGTTGTTCTATCCCATGTTCAAGATGTTATGCAATATACCTAATTTGAAAAGAAACAATACATCTTCATCTTCTGGATTGAATTAAATATAATCCAATGTAATAAATAATTCATTAAGGTGAAATAAATAGAAGGGTTTTTATAGTTATTGTGTTATTATAATATCTATCATCAATTATCTTCTCTTCTCTTTTTATTATAAATATTAAAACATCACTTGTGAGGTATCAATTCACTACCTTCATCGATGATAAATTTTAGTTTTTTCAATACTGAATTCAAGGATTGTCATAAAACCATTTTTTTGGTCAAAAAATAATATAATATGTATATTACAACTTATTTAATGTTCTAAATCAAGTATTTAAACATATTATTAAATAAAAATGTTATAATTCATGATGGTCTAAAAACTTGTTAAAATAATATAAATCACTTTCATTAAAGTTTTATCTAATGAATCATCATCATACCATATATCCAAATGATATATAAAAAATTAATTTTTTTATGTTCATTAAGAACATATAGTTTCTATACCAGAAAATTAATCCCATTTTACATGAAAATCTGTTCCTGTAGACATGTTACCTGATCATGAAAACCAAGAAAACTAACACTCATGGAACAACAAAATTAAAAAATTATAACAAATAAAACTGACCATAAATGAACTTATTAAATTTATAATAAGTTAAATATATGTTGAATAGGTTTTCAATTAAGTAATTAGTGAATCTAATTTGATTATCATGGACATAATCTGAAGTTGCAGAACACATTCAGACATAAGTTAAGGGTTATCTTATCGCACATTTATTTCTATGAGATATTCCAAAAAAAAATTATTTCTTCTGTGTGGTGTATCTATGATATTATTTGATATATTATATCATTAATATCATTTTATCTTCATGGTAGTAAATGTATAATTTTATGATAATTTATATTATGGTGTATATGGATTGACTATTTACAATGTGGTGAGGGTATTCTTGAACCCAACTCCCTTTCCTGTAGATATACCTATTTTATTAAAAATTTATGTTTGGGTGTTCTTTTAATATTACCCTAATAAAATTTATTTTTTATTCACATTTTTTATGTAATAAACTTGTTTATAATATAATTTTATGAAAATACAATGGAGTTTCAAATATAACAATTCTTTCTAATGTAAAAGGGTATTTCTCTGAGGAAATTTTAAAATGATTTCTTAGAGTATTTTAATATATGTAAACAACCTCTATAATATTTAATTCTCAATTGGGGTTGATATCTTATGATACAATAAACTATATATTAATTAAATGTTTATGATTATTTTGAATAGTGATGTACTATCTTGATAAGATATTACTCTGGATATTTTAAGATTATGATTAATGTTCGGTGAAATTATTTACAATACAAGTACATGTTTGAATATTAATTTATGTGTTGATTTTGTTTAGAACCTTTCATATATTTAATGAACAGTACATAGATATTTTCCAGTGGGTCCCACTTTATCCCATCGATGTATCAATTGGTCAAATGAGATAATCTAGTATGAGTTTTGACTGAGGCCTTACCCATTAATGTAGGCTTCTTAGTCAATGTCTTTATGTTATGTTTATGATTTCCCACATTATGAATTCCCACAATATGTGATTAGTTATTGATAATCCATGTGATTATTTTAATATAAAATATCCATGGTTAAGTATAATTCTCATATGATTATTTATATGGTGTTATTTCATCATCTTTTATTCTTACCATATTATTCTGAAGATAATATCTTAATGGATTATATTTTTAGTTATTCAACATAACTTATTAATTATATTTATTTTTGATAGATTATTCTATATTCCTACCCTTATTGAGAATTTGAGCTCACCCATTTCATAGGTTTTTTATTCCCTCAGATTCCAAAATTTATATTATGATTGACATTAACATATAAACATAGAGAATAAGGATGTTTCCAATGGAACATTTATGTTTTCTTTTGTATTTTATTACAATGTAAATCATATGTTTGTATCTATTAATCCATTTCTTCTAAACTATTAATTCCTATGGCTTATGGTCAATTGTACATAGTACCAATTTAATAATGTAAGGCACCGACTCTTGGCTAATGGGTGCGGTGTCTTTACAATATCCAATTAAAAATATTATTATTAAAAATTGGAAACATATTTTATTACATCAAAAATAAAACATTGATTCTTTCATCTATATAATATATTATTTATAAATCATCTTTGTTTTTTAGTGAATAATAATATATAAAATATATTTTTAATGAAATATAATGGTGCGGTGATGAAAAATTGTAGTTTGGAATTCTTTTGTGAATTTATAAATAAGAAATTTATTTTTCCATGTATTTTCACTTTACCTATGGGAAAACAATTCTATGGATTAGAAGGATAATATTTCCTAAGGGAAGCCCCACCATGTCTCTCAGGACCTTAGTGGTTCACCCAATATACTTTACCCTAAGTCCCATGCATACACCCAAACCGTTTTTTCAAACCCACCTATGAGCTCCATTTTCGCACCAATGATTCATTTCTAAAGTCACCTACACACACCACCTACTTGGAAATTCCAATGCACCAAGACCTCCATCCACACATATATATATACCCCTGAGATCAAACTAGTGCTTAAGATTCCCACCTTCTAGAAGAGGGAGAGACACTTGGAGCTCCCTTTTCCCCGATCTCCAATTTCCCCATTAGGTTTCAAATGGAACATTAAACTGAATGATATTATATTATGGGAATGTTAATCAAGTCCTTAAAATAAGAAAACATTTTAAAAAGGAAACATTTTCGCTATTCCTCTTACACTAAAGTTAAAAATCAACCTCATCAACCATATAAGTCATCAATTTCCCCCAGGTATTCCAAGAGAGACCTATATTACTAAGAAAAATCTATGACCAAGGCCTTAAACATTGATTCACGTCACCCAATGTAGTCAACATGGGTGATAAATCCCGAAAATATGTGAACATGGGTGACCCATCACCCATGTTTTTCCACTTGGTAAAGCCATTTCCCCATGTTTCCCACTGATTAAATACATCTCCCATGGTTGTCTACTCAGATGACCCATCAACCCTATCATTCCACAAAGGTGTGATTTATCCTGAATATTTTTTCTAGGTATTATGACCCAATATCCCTGATACTAGGTAAGTAACCCTATTTTTTATCACAAACTAGGGTATCATGTACACTATAATTTTAATGATAGTGTAACCCACCACCCATGTCTCCTATTAATATATTAAATTATCATGGCCTCTTAAAAATCAACAAAATTCACAGGGTACTTGAATAACCCATATTTTCAATCCCCTTGATAGTGTATTACCTTGATAAAAGATGTTTAATATCAACCCAAATTAGATTCATCCTTCGATGTACCAAAATCATGATATCCCTTGATTATTAGGGTCCCTATTGGGTAGATGATGGAAATATCTCTCCTTCCCCACATTCCCATCCTACCCCCCAATTACAATCGATGATCCACGTAAGCATGGGTTCCCACTTTAGATATATGACATAATATGGTTACAATTGATGAATTAGTCACTCTGAATTACAAATGACTCAGGGAGAAAGAACCATCTTTGAAAAATTTATATGCTTATTCAACCTGAGCACTATAAAGGGAATCATTCATTCATGTATAGGCCCTACACATACTCCTAGAGTTCCCATGAAACTACAAATATAGATCATGACTAATACCCAACACATCACCCCACGATGACATATTCACCATGGGTCTAACCATCCTCCTCCATAAAAAACATATAAATGGTGGGAACACATATCTGGGGCCTCCTCCTAAGGTTTAAACCACAATCCAGGATAGCCTACTCAATGATCTTATCCCAATAATTCATTACTGTATATAAATAAGGGTGGATAAAATGTAATCCCCAAAATATCTTCTATTTTCAATCCATTCATGACACATATTTCTATGAAATAATACATTCAACCATGTAACTAATTTATACACATATGAAATAAAACTACATGACAACATCATAGTAAAAAAATATAAAACATCATGGAAATGACCTTAACACATTACATAAAACACCATGCTATCTTCATTCCACATGATCCTGAAATATCACTAATAAACTACATGGGCTCTGATTCATATTATGAAAGACATGTTAGATGCTTCTACAAAGTTCAAAATCAATATTCTTTGAATTATCCGTCCACAAGGGGATGTATTCCTCAATTATCAATTTATGTCCTCGCATACTGGGCTATTTTCACTGTGGGTATCAAAATTCTAACTCATTGAGCTACATTCCCCTGAAGATGAAACTTTTATGAATTAGGTCTATATTTTCTATGAGTCATATTCCCATTAAGATAAATTCCCAATAAACTCATATCCCTTACATGGAGAGTCATACTTCTTATAGGTGTCCCACCATATAATTTATTTGTCTATATTCCCTAGGAAATTCACCGACATTGATCAATATTTACTTTGATGTCATGCCTAAAGGTATGTTTGTATATAAGTCCCACACCAACCATCATTTTGTATCTTTTTCCGATTCATAATTACTAAATAATGTTAAATTACATGGATTCGACCTAGTTACATGACTTTAAAAGGCACAATTAACACAATTAAGTGGAAATATACTTTGTGGATTATGATTCCATTTTCAAATATGAAAACTTATTCCATATCAAGGGTTCAAACTTATCAATATAAATTGCACCGTCCTCCATGGATGATGATAAACATTAGAGTAGGAAACTGTGTGGCTTTAAAACATAGTATCCTACATCAATTTAGCATAACTATTCAACAATTGAAATATATAGAGGGTCATATATATCCATGATATGATATTTTTTATAGAGAATATATGATATATATAGATTTTCTCATCAATAGAGAACCTCTAATATGAATTGATGCTTACATCAATGCATGAATACGGTCAATCTTTAGCATCAAGTTTCGTAGTCCCATGAGAGGATTTGAGAATGACTCATGAATATATCATAATATTATATAAGATAGTACAAGAGTATTAAAAAATAAATAGAATGGTGACGATAAGATAACCCTCCCATTATACTAATCAATAGAATCTTCTAGGACTTTTTATTAAATTCCCTTGCCCTCCAACCATTGGAAAGTAGGTATACACTGACTAAAAATATAATGATAGTGTCACATTTTTAGTTTCCATTGAAAAAAAAGGTAATGAGACAAGAATCCTTAAATTTATAGTATAATTGAGTTTCCTTGAATTTCGGTCCATTTTTTGGTATTTCCATTTGAAATAATTGGTGAACATGACATGAATCTATTATGTGCGGAAATTATTGGTGAAAATGAACTTATTTATGAAACTGTACAGATTGGTTTTCCTTCATATGGAGTTATTATTTTTAGAAAACCAATCTAAAGCCCCCTCCCCCCTTAATCAAATGTGATGGAATCTTCTTCCTTCGAACACTCTATTTATTTATCCACAATAAAAAATAGACTTCAAAACTAGTAGGATATCATCATCCATTCAACACCTATCACAATGTTGAACCAATTTGTGTGTATCTCCCAAAAGTATATAAATTGAAACCTCCCATAGCATAGAGAGGTGATTTAATAGGTTTTCTACAACATAACTATTAATCTAGAGTATCTAGAGATGACTTTTACCTATCATCATCATCTCTAACAATGAATTGCATCCCTAGTTCCTAAAATTTTCCCCATGGAGGTTTTTAATGACATCTTATTCTCATCCATCCATGACTAGGAACCATATAATTGGTCTCTACAATGATTGAAAACCCATGAACAACATGAATAAGACTATACGTATATTCCCCATAATTAGAGAAATTAAAACAAAACTATGTAAAACATAGATTATACCCCTTATTAGGTTAGCTAAGAATTCAAAAAGAGCTTTGACAGAATTAGGAGTTTGTCGAAATATTATAAAAATGATGAGGGGGAGATCCTATAATTTGAACCTTTCACAATAATTTTTTTAGCATATCCATACAATTAATCGAGAGTATTATCAAATAATATCTCCCCATATGTAGGATCATCAACATATTACAACAGCGATAAAACTGTGGTATTATATTCATGAATATTTATAGTATCCCTATGAGTAAATTCTACTGGAGGATCAAAGGAAGACACACATAACCACTTCCCTTTAGACTAATGAAGATTGATGAAAAATTTTAAGTCGTATAAAAATTAATTCATATATTCATAGATAGTCTAAAAGAACCGAGAGAAATATTACGATAGATAATAATTGACATTCTTATTTCCCTATTCATAATCCAATACCTCATTAGTTCTCTTCTCCAATGACCATATATTTACAAAAGAAGTCTCTTATCTAATGAAGTCTCAAATATACATCACGAAGATAATATAAAATAAAACCTATCTAATGGTATATAATAACTAAAGATAAGTTCAATATCACTTCATTAATCACCATTGATGTTCTCATTACCCTGCAAACCTATTATTAGGATGCATGAGAATGCTATGACCCATCACCATAAAGTGAGAGTATCCTAGGGCATGATATTATTTCTCATGAAATTATGATTACTAGTTTAGGAGTCCCTATCATTAACAGTTTTAATAAAATTATGTGTTATGGTAACGTACAGGTCAATCATGAAAACTCTCCCCATGATTCCATATATTAATTTTTTATTCTTTGAGAGAAGATAAAAAGGGTGAAGTTACTCTCTCTTTTCTATCATTTATTGGTAACCATAATGGTACTCCCCAAATATTATATATCCACCACCACAAATATTATCTCCATATGGTAATTTCATTATGATAATAAGTTCCTCCCATTTTCAAAACTACATCAAAAAAGAACTCATGCTAAGTGATGGTAGATGAATTTTGGATAGTTACATCAATGTACTTGAATCTCATATGAAATATTTAATCATTATTAATATAAGTATTAGGGTGAAAATTTTCCTCACCACCCCATCCCCTAGATTGTGATCTACTTTATTTAAAGGTACCATAGGAAACCCTCCACATTTTGACATTCCAACTATAAATACGCAAAGGATAGATTATGTGGAATAATTTTTATTTTGGGAAAATTATTATGAAATAAATTTTTGGAATGAATTGGATGATGATAAACAGACAACATTGTTTTGGAACATTGTCACATTGGTACATGCCATCATAGAAATATTGAAGAAGGAATGTATTACTTTCATGTCGTAAAACTCTGGGAGATTCTACAGTAGATAAAGGCCCCACACTAACCCTAACAGTAGTGTGACAACCATATCTATTAAAAAAAACAACATCTTCTTAAAAATCAATTTAAATACTTTATTATTATCCCAAAATTGATATTATAGAAACATTACAAGAACCTATGACATGCATGTCTCTAAATCCCAAGGTTGCTTTGGTAGATTATTTTTTATTTCCTTTAAAACATGTGTATTTTGGGATGTAGAGGGTATATAACATTGAATTTCTACCTATTATAATGAAAACAAATGTCTCTTAAAGAGGGAATCATGTAATTTTTAATCCAAAAAAGTGGTTTTAAGTCCAAAAAGTGTATACACTACTTTTTTTATCCAATGAAATCATACTACCTCTAAGGCATAAAACAGACATAACTGAAGTGACTGGGAAAAAGAATGATGTCAGTGTTATTCCACAAAAAAATTATCACAAGAATTACATTTGATAAATGAAAAATACTTAATCAATGTTCAATACATGGTGGAAATCAGTTGACAATCTAGAAATGAATTACACAAATATCACGCTCATGTAAATATACGAAATTTGTTTAAGACCACATTGGTTGTTTCTATTGTATCCATTTTGGAGTAGCAATAATCCATAAGAGTTTTAGACTATTTACCACCACCATTATAACACCATGAGCCTAGTTACCCAAAGCCAAGGAATTATCACATATCATTGGGATGATCATAAGTGATCATGTTCTGAAAGACAGATCAGTCTAGTATCCTTGGAAGTAATAGAAACATATAAAAGTTTTAAATTTCATCATGAAATAAAGGAAAATAGCATTTTATCCCCTTTGAACACACTCATATCCCATAGAATATTCGTACAGGATAATCATGATATAATTAATCAAATCATGGGAAAAATAAAACATAGAAAGGGGTGAGCTCAGATACTCAGTAAGGATGAAAATAGAGCTGAAACTTTTATAAATAAGAATAAATATTTAAGACAATTTTTAAGACTAAAACAAAATCCTTTTAATCATTAATTTATGTATAATGTGGAAAATATAAGTCAAATTATGCCATTTACATACTCACATGGATATTATACTAGATGTATAATTGAATTTAATATCAATATCTAATTATGGAATTATGGAATGCATAATGACAAACATCACAACCACATAGTCAAGGTCTCGTGCCAAGAATGAAAATATTATTTTCTCAAGGCCATCTGTCAAGACACTAGTTAGTCTCATGAGACCTACCAATGCATCAAGGAGCTATAGCATGCTACAACAAACACATATTAAGTACAATTCATTACTCATATGAAAATTCTGAACCATAATCTAAACATTCATATTTAAACTAGCATACTAATTTTCAATATTTTAACAACAAACCAAGAATAGTATAAAAATAACACATCCACAGTCAAACATAACTCATTCAATATAATATTGAAGATTGTATTATAATAAGTCAATATCAATGAAGAGTTGTAACATCCCAAGTAAGTAAATAGTTATGTATTTTAATATCTATGTATATTTATGAATTATATAGTGTTTTAGAGGCTTAAAATGAGAATAAATCCAATCATAGCCATATAATTCTCTAATATTTTTTAAAAGATTGTTTTAACACCTTTTGATGGAGAACCATTTTTAAATCTATCTTATGAAAATTTTATAAGCTATTTTTTTCAAAATAAACTTATTCTTTAGTATTGAGATATTGAAATTTAATTTTTATAAATTTTTTTAATTTTTCTAACAATGTGCATTTTTTAATGAATAGTGAAAAATACTGCATTTTACTTCAAAACTTCTTTTTCATCTATTTTAATTATATATATAGATTGTCTTTTTAATTGGTTTTAAAGTTAAATTAGAATATATTTTTACCATTTAATCCAATTTTGGTAATTATAATTAATTTCACTTTGGAATTGGGAATAAATAAGTGTCAAACTTTTGATAGATATTGTTCCTAAAAACCCGCTATTTGTTTTGACAACGGGAATTATTTTTAAATTAGTTTCTACAATTTTTGAATTTGGAATTTGGTAAAATTGATTCCATATTTCGAATCATAAGGTCCAAATTATGTTATTAAGGTGCTTTTGTTTTTGGACATTCTGAATAGTAACGACAGTAATTATCATTAATTATCGTGATTAATTAGTAATCAGGTAGTAAAGGGTAATAAAATAATATCATAATAATATAAAATGACCCCAACATGTGTCCTAATGCTACTTGTTGTGTTATGGCCCGCCATGGGATGCCTTGTGCCAACTTTGGGACCCCATGGAAACACTTTTGTGTGATAGTGACATTTTATCTTTTGTTTTTTAAAGATAGTTAAATATAACAAAAGTATGTAACACCTAAGTAAAACTATTTTAATTTTGTCTCCATAAATGATATCTTAGAAAATAAATAGTCATTGGAAAGATAAAAAGATTTCCTACATCATGGTATTTGTTTTATAATTTTAAGACATTAAATAAATAAATTTATTTATGACACCATGATGATGTAGTCATTACCTCATTAATGAATGGTTTAAATAAAATGAAACGATAATGTAACCTCTAAGAATTACACTTGCCAAAAATCTATTGGATGGATGGATATTGAACCCTTATCACATTATCCTAGAAATATATAATTTTGGTTCCTTTAAAATCCAAAACTCATTATATAATAAAGTATCATTTCTTGACATTCCAAGAGTTCCCCTCCTCCCTTTAATAAAATGCCCCCACCTCTACCACCTTACCCACACCTCTCAAGTCATTATCTCGGACAAACTCTACTCATTTTATCTCTCCACATCCCTATCTTCATCATTGAATCCTTACCTTAGGCAAAAATCTCTTCAAGAAACCCTTTTGGTTCAAACCAAGGGGAGTTACCTGATTTGAAGGTAATGTCTTATCTTATGTACTTTTGTTTTATTTTTCTTATCCAACCCCCTAAACTCTTTTTATTCCTTTCTTTTGTAACAAAACCAGTATCTTAAATATACTAGGATGTTTTTCTAAGAAGGATTTGATTTAAACTTACACACACTTCCGTCTAATGGTTAAAGAACATACTGTTCTAATTGGTGGAAAATTACTGCCTCACGAAACAATGATTGTTCAATCTTCCTTAAACACCTTTCATGCTAGCCATTAAGATGTCAGTATATTTATATCCGATATATATTATTTTTATGTTTTAATTATTCTTCTTTATTTTTAATTTATGGAATTCCTTTATGGTTTCCATTATGGGTAAACACGATAATTTAATTTTAGGAAGTGCGGACTACCACCCCATCAAAGTGATTTGAATCGTTAATGCCATATGTGGGACGTATAAAAGATGGAGTTAATTATATTATATATGATATTATACTAGAATTATAATATACCTTTATATCATTATGATTTCACTCCATTAGATACAAAATAGAAATGAAAGTAGTGCTCATGCGTACGTACAGCTTACCATCTCCATGAACGGTGCATTTCAGTTCTTAAATCTAAATGTTATGTAATATTATAAATGCATGTATATACTAGAAATATATGATATATATGATATCTACATCATGAATATAATTCTGTATATAATTTATATTTTACCACATGAACAACTTGTAATTATAAGATGTTTATTTTTGACTCAAGTACCAAAGATCGACAAAACGAACGTTATTAACTTAAATAATTACATAATGTTAAATAATGTTATTATGTTATATAAAATTAATAATGAACTTGAAAAAAGTTCTTAAGAATGTAGATTTTAACTCTAGTTTATTATCCAGGAGAATAAATAATTATCAAGTCAAGTCAGACACGAGATACGGGACTTCGTCTCAATCTCCATTCATTGAGGCATATTTTTTTTATACACAACATTCTTTTATAATGTGTATAAACATATTTGACATTTAATTTTATTTAAAAATAATCTTTTTTATACAAAGCGTTTTACTAAATGTCATAAGGGGATGTTTTTGTCGTACGTATGCAGCGACAACGACTTCTCCGCCGCTGTGACCATTATTTGAGTTTCAGCTTCCTCTACAAGCCATAACTTTTTAAAAAAAATGAAAAATAAATACCATGTTTTAAATTTATTTTATTTTGGTATTGAAAATGGTTTGGATAATGTTTTGATTATATCAATGTGTTGTATTGATATATTGTGATTGAAATGTGGAAATTTTATGTTTCCTTTATGCACGTTTTATGTGATACGATTATGTTATGGTTCTTGGGAATTATTTAGGAAGACGGGTGGTTTCGTGATAAAAAAGGGCGGGAGATCCTGTGATAGCTCTCCAATGCATTGGGTAACACAAAGGAGTTAAACGATAAGGTTTCTCTGAAGAGATTTAGGGAATATACTGTGATGGTTATTCCAAACGTAACCATGTGGGTTAATCCTTATGAAAGAATGTTATGAATGCATAAAGTTACCTTTATGTCTTATGTTTTCTATGAGTTATTCATAAACCTTATGATTTCATGTGGTATGTTAAATTGATTATGTTTATGAGTAAAGTATGTTTTCAATGATTCTTATGTATACATGGACTAAGGCTTTCTTTCCTTATTTTTATATCCCTTACTGAGCTTTTTACACTCATCCCATGTTTTTGAAATGTTTTCACAGGTCAAGGGAAAGGAACATTATGTGATGATAATGTCAGGGAAGTGTCAAGAGAGAATCCATGTTTTATTTTAAATATGCTTCCTTTGATGGGAAAAGTGAATATTGTCTTTTATGTAACCACTTTGATTAAATGTTGAATGTAGTGCATGATTTATGATCTAATTCATTAAAAATATAAACCTGAAAAGATCCTCATGTGCATTATTATAATAACTCAAGATTAAGTAATGTTTATGGTTGGGGCCTTATAGATGGTATCCAAGGTCGGTTTGGATAACTTTAGGAGATATAATTCTATTAAATTATTATCTAAAAAAAATTTATGGTCAAATTAAAATGATATAGAATTTGAAGATTACCATGTTTCTTCATCTAATACAAGTTTGTTCAGAATGGTTTTCCATAGAGGAAACAGGGAAGGAGTGCTAGGAAGGAATACAGAAGGAAATGACCTTCCAAATCAGCATCCTGAGATGGTCGGAATTGGAACTGAATAGTTTTAGTAGTAATGGCGCAGTTGACTCAAGCGATAAATGGTCGTGGTATCTATGCATGAGATCATCAAGATCAACCATAGAGGAACATGTCAGTGGTGTAACATTTCATGGGGAAACATCCCCCATCATTCAGATGATCATCTGACCCTGTGCTAGTAGAAGTGTGGATTGAAGCACTGGAGAAGATTTTTGATGTCATGGGGTGTTTAGACAATCAAAAGGTTAGTCTTGTTGTTTACCGTTTGGAGGGTGAAGCAGATCAGTGGTGGTCGATGGTTAAAAATATCAGGGATGTTGATAAGATTGATGCTCTTGACTGGGATGAATTCACAGGTATGTTTCATGAGAAATATTTTCCTAAGGCTATTGGACTTTGGATGGAAAACCAATTTTTTGGAATTGAGGCAAGAGGATGACTAAGTGGCTTCTTATGGAGAAAGGTTCACTCGATTGAAAAGGTATGCTCCAAATTTTATCCGAGACCTTGATAGTAAAATCAATCATTTTTATAAAGGATTAATGACAAAATAGCAAAGGAATTTAGCTTCTAGCGAGTCCAAGAGTTATGAATTTTTTTTTGATATCCTGAGAAGGTGGAAATGGAATTTACCGATGATCAAGTGTTCTATTAGAACCAACAAAAGAAGAGACCGAGGTGGCAGAAGAAAGGGAATAATCCTTCAAAAATGTCTGATGGTAAGAAAACTAAGTTTTCATTTTGTGATAAATGTGGTAAAAAGCATGTTGGGGAATGTCATTTGAATTCTGGAAAGTGCTACCGATTTGTTAAGATGGGACATAAGGCTCATGATTGCACTGAAAAAGATCAGGGTGATGGTAAAACCAAATTTGATTTACAGTTAGTGAAATGTTTGAAGTGCAATGAGATGGGCCATTATGAAAATGAGTGTTCGACAAAGAGCTCAAATGATTGGAAGCAGTCAAACTACAATCAGAAAGGTGTGGTGAAATCCTTTGCAACTACTTCAACAGATGTTGGGCCATCAAATGAAGTGCTAACATGTACTTTGTTTGTTTTTCAGATTATGCCAATGTGTTTTTTGATTCGGGGTCTACACATTCTTTCATCTCTGAAATTTTTTCTAGTAAATTGGGAATTCCATATAAAGAAATGACTCCTTAACTTGTGGTAAAAACACCTAGGAGAAATACTGAGGCAAAAAGAATTTATAAGAATTTTCCTATCCTTATCCCTGGAAAGAACCTACTTGAAAACCTTATTATTTTACCTCTAGTAGAGTTTGATGTTATCATGGGTATGGATTGGCTCTATATTTACAATGCTAATATTGATTGTAGATCTAAAAAATATTCCTTTCAGAAAGACTTTTTGTTTGTATACAAGCATGGACCATTATTGTTGATAATGTATCAAGAGGCTAAGAAACTTGTAAAAATGGAAATGAGTGTTACCTCACACATATTGTTGAAAACATAGGAATCGTTCATATTAATGATGTGCCAGTGGTAAATGGGTATCCTGATGTTTTTCCTGATGAGTTTCTTGGAATAATACCAGATCAGGAAGTTGAATTTGCTTTTGACTTAGTTCCTGATGCTACACCAATCTCAAAACCCCCTTATCGAATGGCTCAAATTGAACTTTTAGAGTTGAAGGAGAAATTTCATGATTTATTAGAGAAAGGTTTCAATATACCTAGCACATCACCATGGGGTGCTTCTGTCTTATTTGTTAAAAAGAAAGATGGTTTAATGAGACTTGTAATTTATTATAGATCCTTGAATAACATCACTGTTAAGAACAAATATCCTTTGCCTCATATCGGTGATTTTTTTTATCAGCTCCAGGGAGCTCAGTATTTTTCAAAGATTGACCTGAGATCGGGGTACCATTAGTTTAAGGTAAAGGAAGCATATGTTTTGAAGACCGCGTTTCATTCAAGATATTTCCACTATGAATTTGTAGTAATGCCTTTTGGGTTAACCAATGAACCTTCTGTATTCATGGACCTTATGAATAGAATTTTCCGTGAGTTCTTGGAAAAGTTTGTGGTTGTTTTCATTGATGATATTTTGGTGTTTTCTAAAAGTAAATACGATCATGAAAGTCAGTTAAGGGTTATTTCTAAAACCATAAAATAAAATAAATTTTATTCGAAATTCAGGAAGTGTGAGTTTTGGTTGCAACAAATTTCATTCCATGGTCACATGTTTCTAAAGATGGAATAACAGTTGATCCTGCAAAAACAAAATTTATTGATGTATAGCCAAGACTCAAAAATGTAACTGATATTTGTAGTTTTCTTGGTTTTCTAGGATATTAACTAAGGTTTGTTAAAAAAAATTCATGGTTGTCTAGTCCAATGACTAAGCTAACTCGGAAGGGTGTTAAGTTTATCTGGAAAAAAGAATGTGATGATTGTCTTCCTGAGATGAAAATTAGATTGGTGAATGCTTCGGTTTTGGCACTACCTTCCAAGAATGGTGATTTTGTTATCTACAGTTATGCTTTATTGAAAGGACTTGGTTGCATCCTAATGCAGAAGGATCAGGTAATTGCTTATGTTTCACGTCAGTTGAAAACTCTTGAGGTAAATTACCCTACACATGATTTGGAATTAGCTGCTATTGATTTTGCTTTAAAAACATGGAGACATCATTTGTATGGTGTAAAGTGTGAAATATATATCGATCACAAAAGTTTAAACTATATGTTCACTCATAAACAATTGAACATGATATAGAGGATATGTCTATAATTAAACAAGGATTATGATTATACAATTCTTTACCATCCAGGAAAATAAATAAAGTGTCTGTTTCTTTGAGTCAATAAGGTAATGCTCCATTAACCATGTTATGTTTGGAATGTGATCCTTTGGTTAAGGATTTGATGAAATTTGGCATATAATTTATTGGTGTAGGATGTTCTTCTGTTTTGTTTCAGGTATCAATGAAATATTCTCTATCAGACAGAATTAAGTAAACTCAGAAGAAAGACAGTGAGTTGCAGAAAAAGGTAGAGCTGGTTTAGAAGGGTATGTTACCTGAATTCAACATTGATTATGATTGTGTTTTGATATTTGGGAATAGATTGTGTGTGCCTCGTGATTCACAGTTGAAGAGAGAGTTATTATGTGAAGCTCATAGTTGTCCATTTTCAGTTCATCCTGGTAGTACTATGATGTATAGAGATCCTCGGGAGTATTACTGGTGGGATGGAATGAAAAGAGATATTTCTGATTTTACTGTGAAGTGTTTGACATGTAAACAGGTTAAAGAAGATTGCCAGTTACCAAAAGAGATGCTTTAGCCTTTACCAGTGCTAGAGTGGAAAAGGGAGAATATACACATGGACTTCATTGTGGGATTTCCGAAGACACCTCAAGGTAATAATGAGATTTGGTTTATTGTTGATCGCATGACTAAATATGCTTATTTCTTTACTATACAAGATACTTTCCCCATAGATCAACTTTCTTGTATATATCTTAAAGAGATATTCAGGATACATGGAGTTCCCCTATCCATTGTATTTGATCGTGATCTTAGGTTTACTTCTAACTTTAGGAAAGGACTTTAGAAGTCGTTGGGTACTGAATTAAATTTTTTTACATCTTTTCATCCTCAATCAGATGGGAAATTAGAACAAACAATTCAGACTTTGGAGGATATGCTATATGCTTGTTCGATGGATTATCAGAGAAGTTGGGACCAACATCTTTATTTGATTGAGTTTTCTTATAATAACAGTTCTCATTCCAGTATACAGATGGTACCATTTGAGGGATTATATGGGAAGAGGTTTCAAACTATAGATTTTTAGGATGAAGTGGGTGAAAGGATGTTTATGGGACCATAATTGGTAGAAGTGTTGGCAGAAAATGTTCATCTCATATAGAAACACATGAGAACAGCTCAGAGCAGGCAAAAAATTTATGCGGACAGTAGGAGGAAGGATCTCTCTTTTGAGGTAGGTGATCATGTCTTCCTCAGCGATTTAGGGTGGAAAAGTGTGGTGTGATTTGGTAAGAAAGGAATGATGAGTCCAAGGTTTATTGGAACATATAAAATTCTGGAGAGAGTTGGATCAGTTGCATAACGAGTTGCTTTAGCTCTGATTTTATCTCTGGTACACAATGATTTTCATGTTTCAATGTTAAGGAAGTAAATTCCAGATCCATCTCATGTTTTGATTCCAGAGGTAGTTCAGCTGTAAGAGAACCTATCTTCTGAGGAAAATCCGGTCCAGATTCTTGACCATAGGGAGTATGTATTGTGGAATAAGGTGATTCATCAAGTAATGGTTTTTTTGAAAAAACCACATGATTTAAGAGGCAACATGGGAATCTGAAAATGCAATGAGGGATAAATACCCCCACTTATTCGATAAGTAAATAAATTGAGGGGACACAATTTTCTAAAGGGGGGAAGTATGTAACATCCTAAGTAATTAATGATTTATGTATTTTCATATCTATGTCTATTTATGAATTATATAGTGTTTTAGAGGCTTAAAATGAAAATAAATCCAATCTTAAGCATACAATTCACTAATATTTTTTAAAAGATTATTTTACTGCCTTTTGATGGCGAACCATTTTTAAATCTATCTTTTGACAATTTTATAAGCTATATTTGTCAAAATGAGATTCTTCTTTAGGATTTGGACTTTGAAATTTACTTTGGATAAATTTTTGATATTTTTCTGACAATGTTCATTTTTTAATGAATAGTGAAAAATACTGCATTTTTCTTCAAAACTGCTTTTTCATCTAATTTAATTATATGGATAGATTTTACTTTTAATTGGTTTTAAAGTTTAATTAGAATATATTTTTACCATTTAATCCAATGTGGGTCATTATAAATAATTTCACTTTGGAATTGGGCATAAACAAGTGTGAAACTCTTGATAGATATTGTTTCTAAAAAACCCACTATTTCTTTTGACAACGCGAATAATTATTAATTTAGTTACTAAAATTTCAATGTTTTGAATTTGGTAAAATGGATTCCATATTTTGAATCATAAGGTCTAGATTATGTAATTAAGACACTTTTTTTGGACATTATGTATAGTAATGATGGTAATTATCTATAATTATTGTGATTAATTAGTAATCGGGTAGTTAAGTGTAATAAAATAATATCATAATAATATAAAATGACCCCAAAATATGTCCTAATTCTACTGGTTGTGTCATGGAAGATAATGGGATTCCTTGTTCCAACTTTGGGACCCCATGGAAACACTTTTGTGTGATAGTGACATTTTATCTTTTTATTCTTAAAGAAAGCTAAATATAACAAAAGTATGTAACACCTAAGTAAAAAAAAATTTATATTTGTCTACATAAATTATATCTTAAATTATAAATATTCAGTGGAATGATAAAATTATTTCCTACATCGTGGTATTTTTTTAATAATTTTTCTACATTAAATAAATAAATTTATTTATGACGCCATGATGATGTAGTGATTACCTCATTAATGAACGATTTAAATAAAATGGAAGGATAATGTAATATCTAAGTCTTAAACTTGTCAAAAACCTATTGGATGGGTCTATATCGAAACCTTATCACCTTATACTATATATATATATCATTTTGGGACCTTTAAAATCCAAAACTCATTATATAATAAAATAACTTTTCTTGACTTTCCAAGAGTGCCCCTCCTCCCTCTTATAAAAGGCCCCCACCTCTACCCCCATACCCACACCTCTCAAGCCATTGGACCGCCCAAACTCTGCTCATTTTATCTCTACACATCCCTCTCTTCATCCTAGAATCCTTACATTAGGCAGAAAGATCTTCAAGAAACCCTTTTGGTTCAAACCAAGGGGAGTTACCCGATTTATAGGTAATGTCTTCTCTTATGTCATTTTGTTTTATTTTGCTTCACCAACCCCCTAAACTATTTTTATTTATTTATTTTGTAACAAAAACAGTATCTTCAATATACTAGGATGTTTTATGAGATTTATTTGATTTACACTTAAACACACTTCCGTATAATGGTTAAAAAACATATTGTTTCTGTGGGTGGTGAATTACTGACTCACGAAACGATTATTGTTCAATCTTCATTTAACACAATTCATGGTGGCCATTAAGATGTAACTATATTTATATATGATATATATTATGTTTTTTTTTCTTATGCTTTTGTATTTTTAATTTATGGCATACCTTTATGGTTACCATTATGGGTAAGCGTGATATTTTAATTTTAGGAAGTGCGGAATACCGCCCCCTCAAAGTGATTTGAATCATTAATGCCATATGTGGGATGTATAATAGATGGAGTTAATGATATTATAGTTGAATTATTATATACCTTTATATCATTATAATTTCACTCCATTAGATACAAAATAGAAATGAATGTAGCATTCATGCGTACGTACGGCTTACCATCTCCATGAACTGTGCATTTCATTTCTTACCTCTAAATGTTATATAATATTATAAATTATTGTATATAATGGATATGTATGATATATATGATATCTACATCATGAATATAATTCTGGATATAATGGATATTTTACCACATGAACAACTTGTAATTATAAGATGTTTATTTTTGACTTAATTACCAAAGATCGACAAAACGACCGTTATTAACTTAAATAATTACATTATCTTAATAACATTCTAATAAGTGATATAAAAGGAATAATGAACTTGAAAAATGTTCTTAAGAAATTATAAATTAACTCTAGTTTATTATTCAGGAGATTAAAGAATGATTGAGTCAAGTCAGACACGAGGTACGGGACTTCGTCTCAATCTCTTTTCATTGAGGCATATTTTATTTTATACACATCTTTCTTTTATACAGTGTATAAACCCCTATGAATTTTAATTTTTTTAAAAATGAATCTTTTTTATATGAAGCATTATACTAAAAGACAAAAGGGAATGGTTTTGTCGTACGTTTGCGGCAATAATGACTTCTTCGCCGCCGTGACCATTATTTGAGTTTCGACTTCCTCTACAAGCCATAACTTTTTTTTTAAAATGAAAAATAAATACCATGTTTTAGTTTTCTATTATTTTGATATTGAAAATGGTTTTGATAATATTTTGATTATATCAATGTTTTGTATTGATATCTTGTGATTGAATTGTGGAAAGGTTATGTTTCCTTTATGCACGTTTTATGTTATACAATTATATTATGGTTCTTGGCCATTGTTTATGAAGACGGGTGGTTTCGTGATAAACTAAGGGAAGGTGAGCCCGTGATAGCTCTCCAATGCGTTTGTTAACGTGAAGGAGTTAAATTCTATGGTTTCTCCGAAGATATTTTGGGAATATACTATGATGGGTATTCCAAACGTAACCATGTGGGTTACTCCCAACATAAGAATGTTCTGAATGCCTCAATATACCTTTATGTATTATGTTTTATATGAGTTATTCACAAACCTTATGATTTCATGTGGTATTTTAAAGTGCTTATGTTTATGAGAAAATAATTTTTTCAATGATTCTTATGTATACATGGACTAAGGTTTTCTTTCCGTATTTTTATATCCCTTATTGAGCTTTTTATGCTCATCCAATGTTTTTGAAATGTTTTCACAGGTCAAGGGAAAGGTATATGATGTGATGATAATGTTGGGGATGTGTCAAGAAAGAATCCATTTTTTATTCTAAATATGTTTCCTTTTATGGGAAAAGTGAATATTTTATTTTATGTAACCACCTTGTTTAAATGTGGAATGTAATGCATGATTTATGATCTTATTATCTAAAACTCTAAACCTGAAAAGATCCTCAATTTGCATTCTTGTAATAACTCAAGATTAAGTAATTTTAATGGTTGGGGCCTTATAAGAAAATTTAGGGATATTTAAATAGATGAAAATAATCCAAAAACAATTTCAGAGAAATATACCCTTTTTCTTAAAAACATTTAAAAGTATCACTATTTATCATGCATCTATCAAAAATAGGTTTTTGATTCAAAGCATCCCATACAAATTTGAATCTTTTAAAATGAATTTTAATTTCAAAACATTCACGTCCATATAAATTAATACTTAACACCATTTTAAAAACATGGGCATTAATGAGAATGATTTAGAAGAATAAATCATTAATAAATTTATAATAGTATTTTCGTTAAAGATTTCAAAACCAAATGAAAAATTATTGAATAAAAATAATAACATTAATAATTTTTTTAATATCATGAGATTGAATGGATTTATGATATAATATGTCAAAGGATAGTGTATATACACCATATAAAAGGGTATTGGTGCATAACAACAAATAGGTATCAATGGAATGTAAATTGAGATGAAATCCCTTGTAAAGGATGTATTTTTAAGGATAAATCAATGAAATAATAATGTTTGACAAATATAAATACACTCAATATGATTGGAAATTTATTTTAAATTAATCATATTACTTTCCCACATATTATTTTAAAAGCAACACTAATGACATGGATGTTTAACTCAATGAATTGAAATTGTGTTCAAATTACTCTTATCAAGTTCATATCGATGACATGTGAAAATACCAATGAAGTGATTATATTTATAAAATGCATATCCACAAAATGGGGAGGTTCAATTACTAAATAATCAATAAATAGTGATTTCACACATAATATTTGAATAAAATAATCAATGAAGTTCGCATAAAACCCAATGAGTGGAAATTATAATTAGAAATTCCCTTATCGATTTGGGAACATTTGAAACATACACGCCATGAAAGAAATTTCTCACAATTAAGATTGAAATACCCATAAATTAATGTATATTACACAAAGAATACAATCATTGTCAGAACATACACCACACAAAAGGAAATAGTGACAATATAGAATGAATCTCACGGGAATAAGAAGTGAGATGAAAACCTCTTACCTTGTAATTTTCTATAGTTAAGGGTAAGTTAACCTCATGTGTAACTATGGAATAATTGTTATTATATTATACAAGAAACATATACAAAAATATGATATCATATATCATCTTTCAAAGTTGATTGGTTAAAAATATTTCAGTAGTATCATTGTTTTGGGTGTTAACTGATTCATTTTTCATTATATGTTTTGTTTCGTAAGTCATGTTTGTTATGGTTAGGATGTATTTTATTTGTATCCAGAGTGATAAAATGTTTTTATACATTATTTTTAATCATAAATTTATATTTATTCTTTAATGGTTATGATGGGGAATGAATCTCATCGCATTCATGGAGGAGGTAATCCGTACATACGCACGATCGATAATACCATTCTATTGATGGTGAAATTGTATGTAAATGGATGGTATATCATATATACAGAATCATTAACATGTTATGTTTTTTATTTAAACCAATTATACTCATTATTATACCCATATAAATGAATAATTGTTGAATAACAAACTACACCATGATGAGGATACGGTAAGTTGTATGTATGCATGTATGGTAACTTTTTCATTAATAGGATGGATATAATAATGAATATTGTTGTAACATATTTATAATAACATTAAAATATATATAATGTACTGGATTTATTATTTTGGTATGGAAACTACAAAAAATGTGGAAGGGGAATAAGAAATGAACGTTGAGAGAGGTGGTGAAATAATTACCTCTTCTTCGGATGCTTACTTTTGGTTAGATTCAAAGGGATCCTTAGTTGGGATTTCATATCAAATTAAGGATTCTAGGATGATGTGTGTATATTTGGGAGGATATTTGAGTAGGGTTTGGTCAATTAAAATGGCTTTAAAGTTTTGATTTTAAGATAATGGTATGTACCCTTTTATAACAGAGGTAAGGGTTACTTTAGGAAAACATTGAAATATTAATTTATTATACAATAATATTCAGATTATAATGGATCCAAATTATTTTATACTGAGTATATGGTGGGTATGGGTTGAAAAACTCTCAACCAATGGGATTTAGATAGTTTTATTTCACCATATTATCCTAATATTTTAGATTTAACTCTTGGTTAAATAGTTTAACATTTACCATGTCTCCATGTATTTTTATATTATATGGTCAATAAACTTACTATAAAATTTCAAGTTAACCAAATGTGATTCACTAAGGAAATATATATTATTATATTTGTCCTTTGGCTGAACCTTATATTTTTTGGACTATTATATCATTTAATAATATAGTATTTGGTTTAAAAACTCATTTCTGTCAATTTTTACATTACTTAGTATATGGTTTTTTTGAAAGTCATAAAAGTAGTATTTCTCTAAAAAAAATAAATTTAAAAAACCCTACCATGTAATATTAGCATATAAAATTAGTTTAATTCATCAAAAGTCTCAATTTACATTTATTTTAATATTTATAATATCATTTACTTTAATTATTCATTAATAAGGTTGTTACAACATCATCTTTATGACATAATTAAATTTAATTATATGATGTCTAAAAAATATATATATAATACCATGATCTAGGAAATATTATTAGATTTCTAATTAATATTTGTAGTTGAAATTATCTTATGTACAAACATATATTATAAATGTTTTAGTTATTAAATGTTGAATTTAACATTTTAAACTTCTCATTAAATAAAATAATAATAAATGTCCTAATCTAAAACAAGTGGACAAAAAGGATCATATTTTATTCTTAAGGCTTATTTTTGTTTAATTATAGTTATTAAATATAATTATGACATGATTTAGGGTAATTATAATATCATTTCTACATTTAATTACCCAATTTACTTTTAACCGTGGTAAATAAAATTGAAAGACACATTTCACAAAAAATTATTTTAATCTTATTAAACCACATTTTACATAATGATTTCAAACATATATATCATATTTTTTAAATTCAATTCAATGAATCAGTAAAATTATGTTTTATTCAAATTTGCTAACGTGCCTAGAAGGTGGGTAAAAGATGTTAAAAAATTAAATAAAATTTCATACATCTAATTTTATTATAAAATGAAAGTAGTGAATTATATTGAACTAATATTTGTATTATGTATCCTTTTTTACTTCAAATAAATTGAAATAAAATAAATAATTATTTAAATAAAATGTTTTTTTAAAACAACAACGCAGTGTTTTTTACTATTCATCAAAAATTGTATGTTTTCAAAAATATACCAAAAAATAACCATAAGATAATTTTGATATTTCAGATCCGAAAATGATTTCTATTTTACCAAATTAAAACCATAGATGTTTCATTAATTAATTTAATATTAAATCCTATTGTCAAAACTAAAAAGTAGGTTTTTGAGAAGTTAAAACAATCAAAAGATTGATATGTGTTTATCTCCGGTATAAAAAGTGAAGTTACATCCAATGAACATCATTGGATTAAATAATAAAAAATAATCAAATTATAATTAAAAACCACTCTAATGTCTAATTTAAAATTATAAATTATTTTGATTAAAAAAGTTGTTTTCAATTAAAATTTATTATCTTTCACTATTCATCAAAATATGAATGTTATCAGAAAAACACCAAAAAATTATCCAAACTAAAATTTTAAGTCCAACTTCTAAAATAGAATTTAATTTCATCAAATTGAATATATATAAGTGTCAAATATTATATGTATAAAGGGTTCTCTATTAAAAGGTGGAAAACTGCATTTTATGAAAAATTCTTTTTTTATTTGAAAAATTGAATTTGTTCTTATATTATGTCTAAGAAACAGAAAATATGAATGTTTAAATTATATGGGATATATATAAAATTCAAAATTTGGTTAGTAATATTCTGAATCGCTTTCTAAACGGCTAGTTTGATCGGTCATGGTGCTCTTCAACTCAGTGTTTCGTACATCAAATGTTATTTTATTATCCAAAGGGAAGCATACCATGGAAGCTTGGGGTGTTACATTCTTCCCTTATTCAATAAATATCCTACTCGCAATTTGAAATTGTTCTGCAGAAATAAAAGTGTTGGTCGGAGTGGATACTCAAGAAGGGGTGGTGAATTGAGTTCCAATTACAAATTTCTGTTTAACAGATTTGTTTTAAAATCCCCAAATTCATAAATCAAGTTAAACTGTAGAGAATTTGTAAATATTTTAAATGTTCAATCAGTTTCTCAAATATTTATTACTTCTCAGTTAACATAATATGAATATTAAGTTAGCTTTTGAAACTAACTTACTGGTTCACAATGAATACAAACACTTCTTAGTTCAACTATCACAGTTATTGTAAAATAGATTTATATTTAAAGTACATAGCAGTGGAATATTCAAAATAGTTTTAACAGTGGAAATAAGCACAATAGTTGTAAAAGAAGAGGTTCTATCTCAAGATGAAACTTAGTCCTCTCAAACTGTTTACATAAACTATGATCCACATCCTGGATCAAGGTTTTACAACAGTAAACAGACTATTTAGGTCCTCAGACTATTCAGGTCCTCAGTCCTCAACCACAATTCTACGTGGGTAAAAAACAACATCATCAATCGGGATATCCAGGTCACACTTGACATCTTCATCAATTCACAGTGGGATACAATAAGGTGTAAAAGTGTGTTGTAGGGATTTAGTATCCTCGAGTTCAGCCTAGGTGTGAGTGTGTGTCTAAGTAGACTGATTCACACACACTGCTCAAAATGTTAAGCACAAGTATAATTCAGAGGAAATAAATCGATAATGAGTTTAGAATGCTCTGAGTGATTCAAGATGAGATCTTGACTCATTTTGAGGTTGTAGATGTTATTCGAGTCCTTTCTAGTGAGGTTGACACAAAACAGGGTATCGTTGTTCATCTCAGCTACAATTATTCAGACTTGTGCATATGATGTTCAGAAAGGTACAAAAACTCAATTTCAGTGTTCATTCCACGTCAATGATCTTCTTGAAGCTCTCTAGTTTTCACATGTGTTCTTCAAGTTCTTATTTTGTTTCGTGGGTCTCCACACACATGTATGCTCCCGTCTTCTGTGTGCCTCTATCTATGAATCCTTTCTCCCTTTCTTTTTAGTGTCCTAGTCTTTCACATCAGATCAATATTTCTTTTCATTTATTGAGATCTGATAAAAGGAATGATTACTTTTTGACAGGTACGTGGTACGGTTCCCTGACATCCAACAACAAACATTAATTAATAGCAGGTGCATTAAACTATGAAAATTTGACCATTGGAGGTAAATAAAAATTCAAACAGTTTTCATGAATATCGGTAAGTCATGAGATCGGTAAGTCATTTGAATTTGCATTGGTATCAGTAGATCATGCGATCAGCATCAGCTTCGGTAGGTCATGTGATCAGCATCGACTTCGGTAGGCCATGTGATCAACATCGTCTTTGGTAGGTCATGTGATCAACATTGGTTAGACAGTTTTATCATCGGTGTGACCGCTATCATCGGTGCGACTATTGTAATTAGTCTGACTGTTGTCATCTGTGTAACCAGTATCATTGGTGCAACTGTTGTCATCTGTGTGACTATTATCATCAGTGCGACTATCGTCATCAGTGCAACTGTTGTCAACGGTGTGATTGTTGTCATCGGTGCGACCATTTTCATCGGTGTGCCTATTTGCGTTGGTGCGACTATTATCATCGATGTGACTTTTGTCTTTGGTGTGACTGTTATCATCGGTGTGATTGTTTTCATCGGTGTGACCGTTATCATCGGTGCGACTGTTGGCATCGGTGTGACCATTATCATCGGTGCGACTGTTGTCAACGGGGTGATCATTATCATCGGTGCGACTGTTTTCATCAGCGCGACTGTTATCCTCGGTGCGACTATTTTCATCGGTGAAACCGTTATCATCGATGTCTCAAGACTTTAACTAACGGTGACTCAAGAGTATAACTAATGGTGAGTCAAAAACATGAAATTCTCACAGAGCATTTGTATAAACCAGAATACTTCTATGTCAGTAGTAGTCCATAAATAATCATAGATAATCATATGTAGGCATGATTATCCACATATAAACACATTTAGAACAGATTGAATAATTGACTAAATTTTCTTATAAACAGAAACAACAATGATTTGTGATTACTAAAATAACCATCTCACATAGGGTTCAAAAATATCCCCATTTTTGATAATCACAAATCTATGGAATAAATAAAGAGGGAAGATCATATATCATTCAGTATGCTCCCCCTAGGTAAAATGAAAAATATGACTAAAGATAAACATGTCATTAGAGCATGGCATCAGATCCTAAACAAAGTTATATAATATCAACATAGCATCGAAGATAATAATAAAACATAGCTATATGCATCTATGACATTAGAGCATAAAGGTTTTTAGAGCGTATAGGTTATATATATATTGGACTCCCCATAATATATATTCATATTTATATATATACATTTATTCCCCTTTATATATACTTTCATATACATTTCTCCCCCTTTGAAATTATCAAAAATAGAAAGAAAAATAGAAAACAGAGAGATCAAAAAGAAGAAGGTTCCATTGAAATAACATCTAAAATATCTACAAGAAAAAGACACCCTATCAAAAATGATAGGCACAACTATTTATGGGGGTGTAAAGGAACCTTTCCTTTAATAGATGGAGGAACGGATGGGCTAGAGGGTGCATTGGTGGATGTTTGATCTGGCCGGATGGAGAGAGGAGGTAAGACAGCTCGGGATGGAAGCAGAGTGGGTGATGTGGTTACTTGATGGTGGCTATAAGATCTTCTTGAAGGTGGATGCTGAATTACTGATCGAATATTGGAAGGAGATTAAGAAACTGATAACTGACCAGGAGCAACACTGGATGGACTGAGAGGCTCATCAGTAGGAAAAACAATTGCTTTCGCGTGCACATGAAGATAAGGTTTGAGAAGATTGATAAAATCCTGAATGACTTCAACACCATATTTCATGGCCTTCTCAAAATCATCATTGTTCTGCATGAAACTCTCTAGAGTGGGAGTAATATCCTTCAACTGTTGGAACTGATCCTTAAAGGCTTGAGTGACTTTAGGGAGCCTCAAATTCTCATCCAGGACTTTAAATAGATGGTTCAACTCATGCTTGATATAAATTTTATAAAATAGTGATCCACTTTTTCTTTGATATCCTTCTGAGCTTGAGTATCATCATCTGAATACAGCTTCATCATTTTTTGAATATGATCACTACTTTCTTTCATATTTTTCAATGATTTTAAATACAGAATCTGTCCAAGGGATTCTAATTCTTCTTTTATAACATCTTTTAAGACATTAATCTCATGTCCAGAGATCTTGGTCACTTTGGAAGAGATATCATGAGCAACAATATGAGTTATCTCATCCATTAATTTTCTCAAATCATACTTCTTCATGTGTTCTATCATGTTTTGAAAAACATCCATCATACCAGTGATAGTTGATCTAAATTCACCTGACATAGATACTAAGTCACTGCTCAAATCCTTGAGCGGTTGATTTATAGAGGAAATGTTCATGTCAATCATCTCGCCAGTATTGCACAGGTTTGGGTTAATAATAATTACCACTCTTAGAGTTATAGCATCTATAGAAGCCTTAGATAGATTCAAGGGAGCAGCAGTAGGAGCATTACATAATTCCTTCTTCATTGTCTCTCTAACTGCGTGGCGCAACTCATATTTAAACCTGTTAAAATCAGATCGAGAAACTAAAGAACTGGATCTTTCTGAAATCTCTTTCACTTTCTCAAAAACTGGTCCTGCCTTAACTGGATGGCTTACTCTTGCAATATTAACTTCTTCTTCCTATTCCTCTGAATACTCCAAACCTAGAACCGCAAGACCTGGGTGTTTTTCCAATTCATCTTTACAGAAGGAATACTCAGGCTTTACAAAATCAGCTTTACCAGAATTTTCATGAGAGTCTTCCCCATCTACATCAATCACTGTATACACTATCCTTTCAGCCTCAGGAACATTTTTTGCTCAAATAATTGAGTTTTTGGATCATCTTGGATCATATTGTGACAATCCACTAGTCAAGTACTTGAATCATCATCATCATCATCACCATTACCATTACCATTATTGTTTACCAAAGTCTCATTATTACTGTCTTTGTTAATGGATTCATACTGGTCAGAATTGGATACATTAGTGTCATCTTCTTCTTCATCACCTAGTAGGGGTTATGACTCAGGGAACATATGAGGACAACTTTCTGGTCCGAATTCCATTCTTTTCTTAGGACTTACTATATCAGGATCACTCTTGTCATCCGGAGGTGACTCAGGTTCCATTTCAATATCGACATTATCATCAGCTTCAGCTTCCCCTATTTCCTTCTTACTGGACTCTCCATTTTCCTTAGGAACTTCTATCTCTCCTTCCTCATCAGAATAGACAACTTACTCATTAGGTTTTAAACTGGGATCTCTCATCCCCTTTGGTCTCATAGAGTGGTCAGCTGGATTAAAGGTTTAATAAAATCCTCTCTTCATCAGCAACCCTTGTCTTCTTCCATGGATTCCAATTAATTTTAATTCTTTTTCAAATATCCTTGCTAATACAAAATCTAATACCAGATGAAATACACTCATCTACATCTTCAACACATCCCAAAAACATTAATATAGCAGATACTTTCTTAGAATAGAATAAGGTTGTAGCTTTCTTGGATAGATTTTCCATCTCAGAAATATGAACAGTAATGTATCTACACAAGTTTATCTTCTCATCATTTAACAATATAAATAATAATAAAACATCTTGACACTTCACAGAAGAAAAATCACTCTTTCGGGGACAGATTTGGTGCTGAATAAACATAAACACGATTTTACTTTCTCTATCTAACACAGCAGTTGTTATTCTTCTGGATTCAGATTTTCTAGTCAACATCTCCAGAGCATACTCATATTAAAAATATTCAATGGTAGGAATAATATTACCAGTGTATTATTCATATCTACCTTTATGAGGTACCCCCAAACACTCATCCCATCGCTTTGATGAAAATGTTATCTTTTTTCCTTTGACTACTGAAGATAATCTTCCATCTTCCGCTCCATCTAATGCAATACTTAAATTCAAATAAAAAAATGCACTAGATTTGGGTAGTATAATCGTTTATTATTATAGAACCAGTCTTTCCATCCATGCATCTCCAACACTTTTAAAAGTGAAGACATACTGGATAACACAAAATTTCAACTTACATTATTTTCCGTGGTGACCACCCGAGTCTCTAGTTTCGGGTTCATAGACTTTTGAGTTGTGCTGCTCGATTCTCCTCGAATGCATTTCACTGGTGAGGAACCTTCAAATTACTTTTTTGTAGATTTTTCTTTTCTATTTAGATGTTCAGAGGTTAGAGAGGTTCGAATGGTTCCGAAGGTTTGAAAGGTTCGGGATTCAGAAAAGGTGGAGTTCGGCTGGAGATGGAAGGTCAACAGTTCTGAGGAAATGAAATATTCACGGGTCATTAATTTTATCATTTAGGGTTACAATAATAAATATAATATAGATTAAGTAAAAACAATTTCGTTTCGATAAACATTAATGGTTTCAAATACTATATATCTCAAATGGTTGGAAATATCGGTCTCGCAAATCGGTTTCACTGATCAGTTTCAATGGTTAGTTTAACTAATCGTTTTCACTGATTAGTTTCACGAATCGGTTTCACTGATCGGTTTCACTAATCGGTTTCACTGATCGGTTTCACTGATCTGTTTCACTAATCGGATTCACTGATCGATCACTCCTAACTCTTGTTTAATTATATCTGACCTTTCAGAGCTTAAGGTTTTGGTGAAAATATCATGCAATTGATGTTTAGAGTCAATAAATTCTAGAGAAATATCACCCTTTTTAAAATTATATCTAAAAAAGTGAAGTCTGACATCAATGTTCTTAGTCCTAGAGTGAGACACATGATTCTTATAGATGTTAATTGAACTAGTGTCATCACTATTTATAGTCACAAGTCTAAAATGATATCCATAGTCTAATAAAGTGTGTTTCATCCACAGAATCTGTGCACAACAACTACCAGCAGCAATGTATTCTGCTTCAGCAGTTGACAATTCCACATAGTTCTGTTTCTTACTACACCATGATACCTGGGACTTTCCCAAAAGATGACGTGTTAGAGATGTGCTCTTCCTATCTAACTTACAACAAGAAAAGTCGGCATCTGAATAACTCATTAATTCAAAAGATTGTCCTTTTGGATAAAAGAATCCTAAATTGGTAGTAAGATTAAGATATTTGAAAATCCTTTTAATAGTAAGTAAATGAGATTCTTTTGGATTAGCATAAAATATTGCACACATGCATACACTAACCATGATATATGGTCAACTAGCTATTAGGTAATGTATGCTTCCTACCACACCTATATAATTAGTTTGGTCAATTGGTTTCCTAGTTTCATCATCATCCAACTTACAGGTGGTACTCATAGGTATATCACTTCCTTTATTACTATCCAAAACAAAACTTTTGAATAGATCCTTTGTATATTTACATTGATTTAAAATATTACCATCTTTCTTTTGAAAAATTTGAAATCCTAGAAAATACTTGAGTTCTCCTATTAAAATCATGTCAAATTAATTTTGCATAATCTTTGAAAAAAAAGCACATAAAGAATTTTTAGAAGATCCAAAGATAATATCATCAACATATATTTGAACAATCAATGTATCTTTAGAAATTATTTTAATAAAAAGAGTGGGATCTGTAATTCCTTTATAAAAATCATTAGAGATAAGAAAATTTGTAAGTCTACATTCCAAGCTCTTGGAGACTATTTTAAACCATATCAAGCTTCATAATGTTTAAAAACATGATCTTGAAAATGGGGATTTGTAAATCCAGGTGGTTGTTCGACCAAAACATCTTCAATTATAAAACCATTTAGAAATTATCTTCTAACATCCATTTTATATAACATGAAATTCATATGAGATGCATAAGAATGTAAGATCCTAATGGCTTTTACTCTAGATACAGGTGAAAAGGTTTCTTCATAGTCTAAACCTTCTTCTTTATTGTAACCTTGTGCAACTAATATATCATTGTTTTTAATGAGTTTTCCAGATTCAACAAATTTATTTCTGAATACCCATTTAGTAACTATGGTAAAAGTGTCCTTAGGCCTTTCTACTAATTCCCTAACATTTTTTATTTCAAATTTATTTAACTATTCTTAAATAGACATTTCCCAAAATTCATCATTGATTTCATCATTGATGTTTTTAGGTTGTAGCTGTGAAAGTAATGCTTGATGTTCAACCTAATTTCTCAAAGAAGCTCTATTTTGTGTTCCTCTAGCCAAAATACCTACAATTTCATCAAGAGGATGGTTCATTAGAATCCTAATTGATCTGGTAATGGTAGAACCAAAAATATCAGGTTCTTCATGAGGTTCAAGTTCAACTAAAGCTGGTTCTGGTGTATTTCCAGAGCTGGTTGTCTTTAAAACAGGTCCACTATCTTTATCATTAATATTTATAATAAACATGTCTTATTTAGTATTTTCAACAACAATTTTAGGTTCATGTGGATCAGTTTCATCAAATTTGATGTGAACAGATTCTTCCACACATTTGGTTCTCTTATTAAAAACTATAATGGATTTTCTAGTATGTGAATATCCTAAAAATATTCCTTCATCTATCTTGGATGCAAATTTGTCTATATTATCTTCAATATTCAGAATAAAAACATTCAAACCAAAATCATTGAAGTAACTATGTTTAGGTTTCCTATTATTCCAACGCTCATAATGAGTTTTCATAGGAACATGTCTAATCAAGACCCTATTTAAAATATAACAAGCTTTATTGACAGCTTCAGCCCAAAAATAAATAGGTAAATCGTATTCATTTATCATATTTCTTTTAATTTCATGAAGGGTTATATTTCTTCTTTCTACTACACCATTCTGTTGAGGTGTCTTAGGGGATGAAAATTTATGATTATTGCAATTATGTGAGCAGTAAGATTCAAAATCATGATTTTCAAACTCATGACCCTGATCACTTCTCATGGTCTTAATATTATGTCCACTAATGTTTTCCATAGACTTGGAGTATTTAATAAAGTAAGAGAAAGCTTCACTTTTCTGAGCTAAAAAGTATACCCAAGTATATCCAGGAAAGTCATCTACTAAAACATAAATAGAGTGCTTCCCAATAAATTCCATGTAAACCAAATCGATAGGTTAAGAAGTTGAAATGTCTTTCTTTGATTTTGATTAAAATTTATCTTTCTTTCTCTTTTGAAAGAGATCATCAAATTTGATGTGAACAGATTCTTCCACACATTTGGTTCTCTTATTAAAAACTATATGGGATTTTCTAGTATGTGAATATCCTAAAAATATTCCTTCATCACTCTTGGATGCAAATTTGTCTATATTATCTTTAATATTCAGAATAAAAACATTCAAACCAAAATCATTGAAGTAACTATGTTTATGTTTCCTATTATTCCAACGCTCATAATTAGTTTTCATAAGAACATGTCTAATCAATACCCTATTTAAAATATAACAAGCTTTATTGACAGCTTCAGCCCAAAAATAAATAGGTAAATCGTATTCATTTATCATATTTCTTTTAATTTCATGAAGGGTTATATTTCTTCTTTCTACTACACCATTCTGTTTAGGTGTCTTAGGGGCTGAAAATTTATGATTATTGCAATTATGTGAGCAGTAAGATTCAAAATCATGATTTTCAATCTCACGACCCTGATCACTTCTCATGGTCTTAATATTATGTCCACTAAAGTTTTCCATAGACTTGGAGTATTAAATAAAGTAAGAGCGAGCTTCACTTTTCTGAGCTAAAAAGTATACCCAAGTATATCTAGGAAAGTCATCTACTAAAACATAAATATAGTGCTTCCCAATAAAGTCCATGTAAACCAAATCGATAGGTTAAGAAGTTGAATCTTCTTTCTTTGATTTTAATGAAACATTATGTTTCTTTCTCTTTTGAAAGAGATCACAAACTTTATCAGCTGGGAATTCATGTTTAGTTATGTCTCTAACTAAGATCTTTCCTTTAGCTTCCCGCCTTTTTATCACATTAACTTTCATTACATTTTACAAAATCGAGGATCTTTAAGGATTACTGTCTTGGAAACCTGGAACTTAAAACATGAAAACATAAAGCATTCTTCTTAAACACTTAAAAGGCTTCTCCTCATGTACATCCTAGGTTCATTACTGCATCTCAAAACCTGGGGACATACATCAAAAGAAAGGGTGAGCAGAAGGCCCAGTAAGGGAAACAAGAGAAACATTTTACATGTTAACTTGAGATACTTCAATAAGGTCATGAAAAGAACTTTAAGGCATGAGAATGAAATCATGAGGCATATCATAATAAAAATAACATTTTTCATAACTTTAAGATGTGGCTACATCATTTAACATAGACAATCATGAACATATCACCAAGGTCCATCCCCAAGGTGTCATTTGAAAATTACCAAGGTTATTCACCAAGATATCGTGAAAATTGTAATCTCTAGTGGTTATATCATTACCCAATGCATTGGAGCGCTATCAGGGCGCACCCTTAAAATTGCCTTTATTATCATGTGATCCACATATATCATTATCAAACATTTCATAAATAACCCATATAGAATAAAATAAATGGGGTTTACTTCATAATCATAATGTTTTAAAAACTTCTTTAAAGACATGATCATTACGTCACTTTAAAACCCACGGCAGGGGAGAGCGGGTCTCATGTATGTAAATCCCAGAATTTAAAATAGAACATTTTCATATATATATATATGAATACCCCTATATAAATAAGAGCCTTGAGTAGTCAAATTATAATAGAAAATAATTTTGAGAAAAGAGAGAGGCATTTTGAGACGAAAATTCTACAGCATAACAGCTATGTTTCGGGTTTTTAGAAAACATTGAAAAGAGAGGAGACATGGGTCAAACATTCATAAATGATCCATAAAACAGTAGAGGGATAGAATATGAAGGATATATGAACATGGTAATGAAATTTTAAAGATGTACCATATGAAATGAAGAATATTAAAGGAAGGAAAAAATAAGATTTCTCTTATGAAAATTCGGCAGCCTAACGGCGTCACTTAAACTTCAACAAAAATGATTTGAAAAGATAAAATAGGGTCTCTCATCATGTGAACATAAGAGTTCAGTATGATAGATATATAGATCATACACAAAAATAATTAAAAGGAACATTAAAGACTTTACATGAAAGTATATCTTGGAAAAGAATGAGAAGGGTGAAAGAATCCCTTAAAAATTCGGCAGCCTAACGGCGCCACATAAACATTCATAAAAAGAAATGATGAGAGTAAGAGGGGGTATATCATCATATGAACATAAAAAGGACAGAATAATAAAGATAAAAGAACATCCTCCAACATAAGAACATGGATCATAAAATAAATGACATAAAAAAGATTACTTGAAAAGAAAGAGAGAGGTTGAATCCCTTACCTTAAAATGTATCTCTTAAAACTCAAAGGATTGGACCTTGAGGGCTTGGGGGCACCTTGGGAGGACTCCTTGGGAGGTAAGGCGACCCTAAATTTGTTGATAATGATTTTGGAATCCAAAGGATGAGATAATGACTTGGTATTTATTGGGAAAGTGAGGGGACAAGGCATTAATGGCCAAGGGACACCTCGTAAGTGGGTTTCTCAAAACCATGTGCTCTCTCAAGATATTTCCCATGAAGTTAGGCCACATGGGGCCCCCAATACAATAATTCATCACCTATTGTCTTCCAACCCATAAAATATCTCATGAAATCATCATGACACAGTTATGATATCATTAAACATACTGAAACCCTAAAACTGTATTTTTACTATTCACTGAAAATTCAACTTTTTCAGGAAAAACCCCAAAATTTACCTTAACATAATATCGATGCTCTGAGTTCAAAAATGATATCAATTTTATAAAAATAATTTTCTAAATATTTTTAATTTAATTTTTAATTAAAAAACACTATTCACCTGAAAAAACTAATATTTGAATAATAATTTATGAAACTGTTATTTAACCATTTTATTGAATCACATTACTTAATCAAGGTGCCTAGATTATATTAATACTTTCATTAAGTGAGATTACTAATCCATTTGGCCACATTACTAATCCTAAGCATAAAATAACTATTCATAATTTTCTATTCATCAAAAATTATGTTGATCTTATTAGACTCTAAATATCATACTGAACATAATTGTAGAATACCATTTTTTGAAAATCATTACCCATTTTTAATTATTTAAGGTTTGCATAAACATTTTTTAAAATATCCTTTCTCTAAAATTCACCAAAAATATACATACAATATTTATCCGGACATGTAAAAATTCATAAACATCATCATAAGAAGAAATCCCAATTTTTATTTAAAACAAAGGATTACATAAGGCAGTTACGGTCTCCTTACATAGCCCCTCATCGCACCAGCATAAGACCTAAGTGTAAGGTGTGCTAAGGTGAGAGAATCTGATGGAGGCTCGGCCAACATCGCACAAGTAGTAATTTCTATCATTTTGAACTTCTCGCAAAGGCGATCCCGTTCTAGCTTCACACGACGAAGTTCAGCTTGGGTTTGGTCCAGAGAAAAGCCCAGTGGTGCTACCTCCTTCCCAAGTTCTGTTAGATGGGCTTCGATCAGTCCAAGACTACTGTGTGAGGCCATCGAATCTTCATTCTATATTAATTAACCAATATTACTTATATTTAGAGACAATAATAAAAAAAATTAGTTTCCAGCGGTCATATTGACCAATGGTCATATAACAGTCAAAACCCAATGGCCTCATTTTAATTATACTCATGTTATCAAATGAAACATTTTTGTTGAGTATAAAAATAATATAAAATAACTCACAAAATTAGGAAACAAGATTTATTCAAAATTTCGGGTCATTACAATCTTCCCCCCTTAAGAAATTGCGTCCTCGAAATTTTTAAAATTGGGTTTTGAAATTTCATTGAAAGTCCCACATCAGAAAAGGAGTCAGTAAAACTATTAATTTAAAAGAAAGAAAGGGAAGTAAAAAAGGTCACCTGAGTTAACCCATACTAGTATTCCATGGAGGAAAACATGGATATGGAAGAAAAACAAAGGGTCAAGTTCTGGGGGAGAGTGATAGAAAACATGATTATGAGAAACTTAACCCAGAGAAAATCCCAAAATTATGATGTGTGTAAACGGTCGTTGATTACCTAGTAGGAAACGTAAAGAAACTACATTTTTGTTTTACGTTTATTTTCATAATTTTGAGGAATTCATTAACTACATAGAACAAAAATATAAGGAAATATACCTAACTTCATGTAGAGATTCATCCTTTAATATGTTTCTACCAAAACTAATCTTTTCTCCAAACGATGAGCATTCAAAACTACTTGGTCTCATAAAAACACAAGAATCATCTTCTAGAGAATCACATAATCCACAAAATATTAACTATCTATTTCTTCTATCTTTAAACATTATCCCAAAAACACAAAGTTTAAGGTAAAACAACTCTTCAAAAAGAAATAATCCCATAAGAATGGAAACTACTTTTAAACCTTCAATGTTCCATGGTATTACTCAAAGTTCATCATAGACCATTCCATAAATAACGGTCCTTAAAATTCCTCAAAATAAACCAAACTAAGATTGAAACCCAAATACAATAAGGATTTGATAACATAGTCTTCCAAAATAAACTTCATTGTTCATCTCCAAACAACATCAACCACTCCTAACATCTTATAACAAAAGTATCTAACCTAAACATATTTTACCCAAGATAGTTTAATCATTCCCATAAGTAACCTAAATTACTATAATTCCACCTTAAATTCATCGATTCTTCAAAATATAATTCAACCTTACTCCTCAATGAAAATACTGTAGTAATCTATTTACCTCGATCATATTGGGTCTCCAAAATAGTGAATGTCTTCCAAAATAATAATCATCTTTTAATAACCTAATCATCTCTGTCATATTAATACGGAAATCATCGCATTTTCTATCACATTGGTTGTTGGGACATGTTCTTCCATTTCCCACCATTAACTAAGAAGAGAAAGTATAATTAGGGGCTTAAATACTTAGCCAATAATCATTAAAAGGAACTTAAATCATATAAGGATAACTTGTAGAATAACAGTATACGCTAACTTGTGATCCCCTAGGTTCTCATCTAGGTTATCCATGATCATATATTCTTATGCGAATCTTTATTTTATTTTATCTTTGTTACTTTAACAATGGTTCATACTAAGCTTATGAATTTACCAAAGCATATCCCTCGGGAGTGTCGTAACCAAGAGTGCATCAAGGCCCATTGTCGTGTACTAGTTCCCATTTGAGTCTAGCTCAAAGCAGTGTCTTCAGGTTTACCCCTATGAAAATCTATGCCAAAGCCACCTCTACCTGCTCATATCCAGACAGGGATGTATTTACTTGGAAACCCATTACTCAATACTCACCAAAATACCAGGAATATTTCCTATATATAAACTTTTCTATAGGCTTCTTCCTAATGTTTTCATATCCTAATTTCCACAAATTACTAAACAATCCTTTAATACCAACTATATCATCCCGCCTTTTTATCACATAAACTTTCATTACATTTTACAAAACCGAGGATCTTTATGGTTTAGTGTCTTGGAAACTAGGAACTTAAAACCAGAAAACATAAAACATTCTTCTTAAACACATGAAAGGCTTCTCCTCAAGTTCATCCCCGGTTCATTACTGCACCTCATAACCTAGGGACATACATCAAAAGAAAGGGTGAGGAGAAGGCCCAGTAAGGGAAACAAGAGAAAAAATTTACATGTGAACTTGAGATACTTCAATAAGGTCATGAAAAGAACTTTAAGGCATGAGAAAGAAATCATGAGGCATATCATAATAAAAATCACATTTTTCATAACTTTAAGATGTGGTTACATCATTTAACATAGAAAATAATGAACATATCACCACGGTCTATCCCCAAGGTGTCATTTAAAAATTTCCAAGGTTATTCACCAAGATATCATGAAAATTGTAATCTCTAGTGGTTACATCATTACCCAATGCATTGGAGCACTATCAGGGCGCACCCTTAAATTTTCCTTTATTATCATGTGATCTACATATATCATCATAAAAAATTTCATAAATAACCCATATATCATAAAATAAATGGGTTTTATTTTATAATCATAATGTTTTAAAAACTGCTTTAAAGGCATGATCTTTACATCACTTTAAAACCCACGGAAGGGGAGAGCGGGTCTCATGTATGTAAATACCAGAATTTAAAATAGAAAATTTTGATATATATATGTGAATACCCCTATAGATACAAGAGCTTTTATTATTCGCTTTATAACATAAAATAATTTTGAGAAAGGATAGTGGCATTTTGAGACGAAAATTCTACAGCATAACAGCTATGTTTCAGGTTTTTAGAAAACATTGAAAAGAGAAGGGACATGGGCCAAACATTCATAAATGATCCATAAAACAGTAGAGGGATAGAATATGAAGTATATATGAACATGGTAATGAAATTTGAAAGATGTACAATATGAAATGAAGAATATGAATGGAAGACAAAAATAAGATTTCTCTTATGAAAATTCGATAGCCTAACAGCGTCACTAAAACTTCAACAAAAATGATTTGAAAAGATCAAATGTCATCTCTCATCATGTAATAACAAGATTTCAGTATTATAGATATTGAGATCATACCCCAACATAATTAAAAGGAACTTGAAAGACTTGACATGAAAGTAGAACATTGAAAAGAATGAGAAGGGTGAAAGAATCCCTTAAAAATTCGGCAGCCTAACGGCGCCACATAAACATTCATAAAACGAAATGATGAGAGTAAGAGGGGGTATCTCATCATATGAAAATAAAAAGGAAAGTATAATTAAGATAAAATAACATCCTCCAACATAAGAACATGGAGCATAAAAGAAATGACATAAAAGAGATTACTTGAAAAGAAAGAGAGAGGTCGGATCCCTTACCTTAAAACGTAACTCTTAAAACTCAATGGTTTGGACCTTGAGGGATTGGGGGAACCTTGGGAGGACTCCTTGGGAGGTAATGAGACCCTAAATTCATTTATAATGATTTTGGAGTCCAAAGGATGAGATAATGGCCTGGTATTTATCAGGAAAGTGAGGGGACAAGGCATTAATGGTCAAGGGACACCTCATAAGTGGGTTTCTCAAAACCATGTGCTCTCCCAAGATATTTCCCATGAAGTTAGGCCACATGGAGCCCCTAATACAATAATTCATCACCTTTGGTCGGACAACACATAAAATATCTCATGACATCATCATGACACAGTTTTGATGGCATTAAACATACCGAAACCCTAAAACTGTATTTTTACTATCCACTGATAATTCAACTTTATCAGAAAAAACCCCAAAATTTACCTTAACATAATATCGATGCTCTGAGTTCAAAAATGAAATCCATTTTATAAAAATAATTTTCTAAATATTTTTAATTTAATTTTTAATTAGAAAACTCTATTCATCCGAAAAACTAATACTTGAATAATACTTTATGAAACTGTTATTTAACCATTTTATTGAATCACATTACTTAATCAAGGTGAATAGATTATATTAAAACTTTATTTAATTGAGATTACTAATAAATTTGGTCACATTACTAATCCTATGCATAAAATCACTATTCATAATTTACTATTCATCAAAAATTAAGTTGATCTTATTAGACTCTAAATTTCGTACTGAACATAATTGTAGAAGACCATTTTTTTAAAATCAATACACATTTTTAATTATTTAAGGTTTATATAAATATTTTTTTAGATATCCTTTCTCTAAAATTCACCAAAAATATGCATATTATATTTAAACGGACATTTAAAAAGTCATAAACATCATCATAAGAATAAATCCCAATTTTTATTTAAAACAAAGGATTACACAAGGCAGTTACGGTCTCTTTACATAGCCCCTTATCACACCAGCATAAGACCTAAGTGTAAGGTGTTCTATGGTGAGAGAATCTGAGGGAGGCTCGGCCAACATCGCACGAGTAGTAATTTCTATCAGTTTGAAATTCTCGCGAAGGCGATCCCGTTCTAGCTTCACACGATGAAGTTCAGCTTGGGTTTGGTCCAGAGCAAAGCCCAGTGGTGCTACCTCCTTCCCAAGTTCTGTTAGATGGGCTTCGATCGGTCCAAGACTACTGGGTGAGGCCATCGAATCTTCATTCTATATTAATTGACCAAGATTGCTTGTATTTAGGGACAAAAATCAAAATGTTTAGTTTCCAGCGGTCATGTTCACCAATGGTCATATAACAGTCAAAACCCAACGGTATCATTTTAATTATACTCATGTTATCAAATTAAATATTTTTTTTGAGTATAAAAATAAAATAAAATAACACACAAAATTAGGAAACAAGATTTATTCAAAATTTCGGGTCGTTACATTCCTAGTCAGTTTTCTATGTCAATGTATATTGCAGTGTCCTAATCTTCAGTTCCCAAGACAAGCTTCTTTATGAAAGGCATTTAAACAAGTAATATTCTTCTTAGATATAGAATTCAAATCTACAGCATATACATTTTCATTTCGTAATGCAGAAAATACTAAAACATTTTTAGAATTAAAAACATCACAAGAATCATTTTCAAATTTTACATTAAAACCAACATCACATAGCTGAGAAATACATAACAAGTTATATTTTAATCCATCTACAAATAAAACATTAGAAATTAAAATTGAATCAGTTTTACCAATCTATCCTAGGCTGATGATTTTCCCTTTATAGTTATCTCCAAAGGTGACATATCCTCCATCAACCTTGATTAAGCTTTTGAAGCATAAAAGGTCTCCTTTCAGGTGTCTTGAAAATCCACTGTCCAAATACCATGTCTTCCTACAAGAAAATTTCAACAATGTTTCATACAAAAAAATTAGAGAGAAAATGATTTTGGTACCCAGATTTTCTTGGGTCTAGACAGGTTAGCAAGAAAAACATCTGGTACCCATATTTTCTTAATGGGTCTCATATATTTAATAGAATAAATATATTTTGATAGGTAAACCTTGTTTGATCTATAACCATGTTAATAGCTAGGTGAGACATTGAAATGTTCAGAACTAGAACCAGAAACATACTGTCCTGATTTATGAATAAATTTATTTTTTGTAATCATTCTTTGTCCAGGCTGATAACCTAAACTAGTAGTATACTTCAGTGCCACTTTTTTTCATATAATTTTTTTATGTATGTCCTTTCCATTTGTAAATTTTTCTAAATCTTTCTTGAGTTTCTCATTATAAAATTTTAGTTCAGTATTCTCTTTGAGTAGTTGAGCATTCTTTTCCTTTTATTCTTCTAGTGCAGATTTGACAGTGCTAATTAATGCATATTGCTTCTTTAAGGATTTATACATTTCTTTCAGCTCATTGAATTTATCCTATAGCATACTACAATATTTAAATTATTCTTCACTAGAAATGTTTCTAGAATCAGAATTATCTCTATAATAATAAGAGTTTAAAGCATGAGAATTTAATGTTACGTCAGATGTGTTTGTCAGGAAACACATATTATGTTTTTGATATTTCTCATCCTGAGTGTAATTAGGATAACTTGAACTATCTTTTGAAGCACTCCAGTTTTCTTTCATAGATTTTTTATATTTTTTTTCCTTTCACTCATATTTCTTCTTAAACATTAACTTCGGGTAGTTAGCTTTCACACATCCCTTTCTATTGCATTCATAGCAGACTATGTCATCACCCTTATCAGTCTTGTTCCTATATTTCTTCTAATGACATGTGTTGTCATACTTTCCCTTATAGTTTGATTTAATGGAAAACATTATTTCCCTATAAAACATCTTAAATCGTATGGCTATCTAAGCCATTTCAGCATCACTGTCATATCCACTATCTTCACTACTAGAACTATCACTTGCATCTTGAGTTTTTTCCTTTTTCCTTGATTTTTGAAGTAGAGGTCTTGAAGGCTACTAATTTCTTTCTTAGTTCATCATCTTATTCTTTGTTTACCTTCAGATCTTCTTCATATATCATCAACTTACAAATCCTCTCTTTAACAGGTAGTGAAATTATTTTACACGATTCTCTTATTGAAACGGATGTGCCTCTCCACCTTTCTTGCAGACATCAGAGTAACCTCGTGATTTTCTCTTTTTCTAGAACATCATTTCCCAGGGATCTTATTGTATTAACTACCTCATTGAACCTCATATACATGTCATAAATAGGTTCATCATGTTTCATTTTAAAGTTATCATACCTAATAGTGTATGTTTTTAGTCTCATTTCTTTGACATTGGTTGTTCCCTCATGAGAAACTACCAATGTATCCCAAATTTCATAAGAAGTCTTACAAGAATATATTCGATTAAATTATTCATCTCTTAAAGCACAATATAGGGAATTCATTTCATTTCAATTATTATTGTAAGAATTTTTTGTTGGTTCATCTCAATTAGTTATTTCAGTTTCTAGAATCATATACTGAGTCTCTATGGCAGTCCAAATGTCAAATCCCATAATTTCTAGATGAATTTTCATTTTCAGTTTCCATTGGGCATAATTAACACCATTAAAGAGGGGCGGCCTTTTGGTAGATACACCTTCTAATATGTTTTCCATAATAAGTAGACTTTAAAAAAGATATGAAAATTTAGAATTTACAGAAATTTTAGGATCATTCAGATGCAACTAAAATCACGGTTGGATACATTTCACAAATAGAGTGTTTTGAAAAAAATTTATTTAAACCCTATGATACCAAATGTTGGTCGGAGTGCAAACTCAAGAGTGAGGGGGGTGATTTGAGTTCAAATTAAAAATTTCTGTCTAACAGATTTCTATTAAAATCCTCCAATTCATAATACATGTTAAACTGTAGTGAATTTATAAAGATTGTAAATGTTCAATAAGTTTCTCAAAGGTTGATTACATCTCCGTTAAATTAATCTAGGGATTATGTTATCTTTTGAAACTAACTTGCTAGTTCAAAATGAATACAGAAACTTTCTAGTTCAACTATCAGAGTTACTTTAAAAAAGATTTATATTTAATGTATTTAGCTGTAGAATATTCAAAATATTTTTGACCAAGGTAAAAAAGCACAGCAATTGTAAAACAAGACGTTCAGTCTCAAGGTGAGTCTTAGTTCTGTCAAACTGTTTATATAAACAATGATCAATGCCCTAGGTCGTGGTTTTACAATAGTACATAGACTATTCAAGTCCTCATACCTCTACCACAAGTTTCAATGGGTAAACAATGACAACAACACTCTGAATGTCCAGGTAACATATGGCCTCTTCCACAATTCAAAGTTGTATACAATAAGGTGTAAAAATTTTGGTGGGAGGATTTAGCATCCTCCAGTTCAGACCAGGAGTCAGTGTGTTTCTAAATAGACAGATGCACAAACACTTCTCAAAATTTTAAGCACAAGTATATTACAGTGGAAACAAATGTATAATGAGTATAGAATGCTCTAAGTGATTTCAGATGAGATCTGGACTCATTTTGATGTTGCAGATGTTATTCGAGTCCTTTCTAGTGAGGATGACACAAAATGGAGTATCATTGTTCTTCTTAGGTACAGTTATTCAGACTTGTGCATATGATGTTAAGTAAGGCATAGAAACACGATTTTTGTGTTTGTCCGAGGTGAATGATATTCTTGAATCTCGCTGGTATTCATAGGTTCTTGTCAATTTCTTCTTTTGTTTCGTGGGTCTTCACACACACATATGCTCTTATCTTCTGTGTGTCTCTATCAATGTATCCTTTCTCCCTTTCTATTTTATGTCTGTGTCCTTCACTGCAGATCAATATTTATTTTTATTTCTTGAGATCATATAAAATGAATGATTTTTTTGATAGGTCTGAGGTACGATTCCTTGACATCCAAAAACAAATAGTAATTAATAGTAGGTTCATTAAACTATGAAAATAGGACCGTTGGAGGTAAATAAAAATTCAAACAGTTTTCATGACTATCGGTAAGCCATGAGATCTTTAGGTCATTTGAATTTGCATTGGTATCAGTAGATCATGCGATTAGAATCATCTTCGTTATGTCATGCGATCAGCATCGGCCTCGGTAGGTCATGTGATCAGCATCGGCTTCGATAGGTCATGTGATCAGATTCAGTTAGATAGTTGTATCATCAGTTTGACCGCTAACATCAGTGCAACCGTTGTCATCGGTGCGACTATTGACATCGGTATGACTGTTCTCATCAGTGCGACTATTGTCATTAGTGAGACCGTTACCATCGGTGCGAGTGTTGTCATCGGTGCGAACATTATCATCGGTGATACTTTTGTCATCGGTGCGACCATTATCATCGGTTCGATTGTTGTCATCGGTGCAACCGTTATCACCGGTGCGACTTTTTTCATCGGTGTGACCGTTATCATTGGTGCGACGTTTAACATTGGTGCGACGTTTGTCATCGGTGCGACCATTATAATTAGTGCGACTGTTTTCATCGTTGCGACCGTTATCATTGGTGTGACTATTGTCATTAGTGTGAAAGTTATCATCGATGTGACTATTGTCATCAGTGAGACCGTTATCATTGGTGTGACTATTGTCATCAGTGCGACCGTTATCATCGGTGTCTCATGCCTTTAACTAATGGTGACTGAAGAATATAACTAACAGTGAGTCAAAAACATAAAATTCTCACAATGTGTCTGTATAAACCAGAATTCATCTAGTTCAATAGTAGACAATAAATAATCATAGATAATCTTATGCAGACCTGATTTACTATATATATACACATTTAGAACATATTGAATAGTTGACTAAATTGACTTATAAATAGAAACAACATTGATTTGTGATTTTTAAAATAACCATCTCACATAGGGTTCGACAAAGAGGTTAAAAAATATAAAATACCTTTTTTGGAAAACCCACATCGGAAATAGGGTTAATAAAATTTATTCTGGATAAGAGGGAAAGGAAAATGAAAAAGCCCCCACCAAAATAGGATTTTGAATAGCAGAACATTGGTCGCAATTATAATTAGAGGAAAACGTAAATATTTATAGGTAGTGATTTTGGTCACCAATAACAAACAAGTGAATGGAAAATTGAGGGCCTCAAAGCCATAAATCTATTATTAATAGCTCAAGGTATTAGGATAATACATTTGTCACGAACCATCCCCCAGGGTTTGTGCGGTGACTACCCGAAGCCCGCCTTCCGTAGGCCAGGGGCTGGTGACTAGCACCAAAGGGGAAAATCCCTAAGACTGGGAAGGAATTTCCATTGTAATGTTTAAGGACACAAAATATAGTACGATCTGGAAGTAAAACACGAAGCAAAACTATATACAAAAGAGTGCTGAAAAGTAAAAAGATACAAAAATACATGCCCAATTGGATAGTACAAGTACAACTAAATAATAAGTACAACCAATGAAAGGGTAAAGCAGCTATTGGGTCTTCTTATAGGGATTCCTACCTGATGGGTAGGTATAGATAGCCTCCTCTTCACTCCACGTCCATCAGTCTCCTCCATGTACTGACATGTCGTAAGGTCCACCTCTGGGTACCATCCAGTCCTGCTACTCTGATCCTCAGTCAGTGATGTTCATTGTCTACAACCAATACAACAAGGTGTGGGCATATCCAGTGTAGGTGTGAGTATAACAATACCTAGTAGGGGCCCTGAGACCCTCAAGGTCTCACAAAATCCCACAAGGATAAACCACAACGTAAGAAATAAACGGATAGCCATTACTTAGGTATTTTCCCATTCATATATCTAAGTTATCAAGTAACCCATCTCAATCATGAGGATAACACAGATGTCATTGACTCAGCTAAGACAAGTTTAAAAATTATGTAGAGAGATAGAGATGATCAGATATAGACACTAAATCATCAGAGATGTTGGACTAACACATGATCCATGACCAGCTATTCTATCAGATCAACACATGATCCAGGAACAGAAGTTCGTACTGTCAGACCAACACATGATCCTTGTAACACCCCAAAATTTTATGACAAATATTCTTTTTAATTTCATTAATGTCTTGTGTTGTACGCTACACCAAAAGGATCTTGCACAACACGCATCCCTGACTTGTCTTGCACTACACGCAATCGCGACCTTCCACGACAGCGTGTGTTGTATGCAATACCGAGTTTTGCTAAACAATGATATGTTATAAAAACTAGCCGTTATGAATAGTAATACCCACTTTTTGAAATTTTATAAATTTTATCTTTCAAAATGGACTTAATTTTTGGATTCAGAATATCAAAATTAACCTAGGGTGAAATTTTGTTATTTTTCTGAAAACTTTCAATTTTTGATGAATAGTGAAAACACGGGGTTACTATTTAAAATCCGACTTTTTATTTAAATAATTTTTTATGTTATTTAAATTTATTTTAGGTCAAAATTTATACATAATACCTATATAAGTTCAATGTAATTCATTGGAGTCATTTTATAATAATTTTAGATATATAAAAATTTTATTGAACTTTTCACCGTCTTTTACACACCTCCTAAGAGAATTTGAAAATTTACATAAAACGTAATTTTACCACTTCTGTGAATAGAATTTTAAAAATCAGAGAGGCACGGTTGATGTCAGTATGTAAAATGTGGTTCAATGAGATTAAAATTATTTTTGGTGAATAGTAACTTTTTACTTTTTTTAACACGGTTAAAAGTAAATAGGGTAATTAAGGGTAAAAATGATATTATTATTACCCTAACACATGTCCTAATTATATTGGATATGTGTAATTCGACCAAAAAACGTTAGGAATAAAATATGACCATTTAGGCCCACTAGGATTAGATTAGGACATTTGTTATTAACTTATTTAAAGAAGGGTTAAAATAGTTAAATTCAAAGTGTAATAAGTAGATGATTTTTAATATAAGGTTATACATAAGATAAATTCGACTATAAATATTCATTAGAAATCTAAAAATATTTCCTACATAATGGTATTTTATTTGTAATTTTTAGACACTAAATAATTTAATTTATTTATGATACAACGATGATGTAGTAATTATCTTATTAATGAAATATTGACATAATTGATGTTATAAATACCCAAATAAATGTAATTTGAGACTTTTTATGAATTCAACTAATTTTATAGGTTAATATGACATGTTAGTATTGATTTAAGTAACTTTTTTCGAACTAATCATTCTGTTATGACTTTCACAAAAATCAATTACTAAATAGTTTCGAAATGGACATAAAATAGTTTTTAAAACAAATATTATATTATTAATTTTTATTTTATTCCTAAAAATATATGGTTCAGAAAAATGACTTATATAAGGTTATATATATTAATAATAAACAACTTGGGGTTAGTTTGGCTTGTTATGGTAAGTTTATTAACCTTATAGTGTACGAAAACAAAAAGAAACGGTAAAAGTAAAATTATTTAACTTAAAGTAAAATCTAAATGATAATGTTAAAATAGAACCCTAAACTTGACTAAATTCTATTGGATGAGAGGATTTCGACCCATCCCACCTTAGCTTCAAAATAAATCAATTTGGGGCTATTTATAACCGAATTTGGATTTATAATAAAATAATATTTTTAGTTATTCCAAAGGTGCCCCTCCCCTCCCTTATAAAAGGGAACCTCCTCCCTCTCTTCCTCACACCAATTTGAGCCTTCAAGCTCGGCCAACCCCTGAAAAATTATCTTCTCCACTTCCCTAGTAACATCCTAGAAGTCTTGGTCTTCTTCAAAGACCAATTTTAGTGCCCTAATAGGTGGACTCAAAGAGGATCTTTAAAGAAGAGGAGGTTCAGACACTTACGTAGCAAATCAGAACTAAGGTAAGGGACAATCTCACAATCTAAATTTTTATCTAAGATTGTTTATACTTCAGAATTTTCTGGGGAATATTTATCATCCATATACATGTTTCCTCAATATGTAATATTTATATCCTTCAACAATTGTTTAAATCCAATTTTACCCTTTGGTGAGTTTTTAGTAAACGATATCAAAGGAATCTTTTGTCGTTTTTCGTATGAGGTAATTTTTGACTTTTCTGACAAAAGTACGAGAAGAATGTTTTTTTAACTTATACAGCATGAATGTATTTTTAAAACATTATTTCCATGAATATTCCTTTACAAGGTTTCAAGTTAATTTTTAATCAACTTCTTTTAGTTTAGAATTGTATGACATGTTAAGAAGGGAAAAGTGTTTTTGAAGTAGAAAGGATATTTTACTCAAGAATGGAGTTAAAGTGTTTTATCAAAATTATTTTCCATATAAGATAATAAAGATATCTGTTTCTATCCCTATTATTACATTGATTTTATTATGTTGTGATGGAATTATTTTTATGAATGCCTTTATCTAATATGAGTTGTTTTATGATGTCACGATGTTTAAGAATCCCATTTTTATTACATGGATTATACTATGATGTATGTTTTATGATTTTGTGTCACAAATAAGAATGGTATCATTATGAGATGGGTGGGACCTATATCTCCCTCCAATGAATTGGGTAATGATTTTATATCTCATGAGATAAACATGGTTGGAACAGAAGGTTAAACCGGTTTAGTGAAACAGGACTGAAACGAGGAGTGAACTCGGTTCAGAAATGGACTTTGTCCACTAAGATAGTCTTGGCAATGAGTCTTGACTAATAAGAAATGATTCTATATGATTATGTGTGTATGCCACAAATTTTCATGTTTTAAGTTATGATTATTGGGATTACATTTCACTACTATGATTTATCCCATGTTATGATATTATGATCTCTTCTGCAGGTTAAGATTTACAAAATGTTATGTTCTTATGAATATGATGTGATTGATATTTCTTTTGTTTACCCTTACTGAGAATTTGAGCTCACCCTTTTATGTTTTCTTTTCCATAGGATATAAAGAAAGGTTTTAGGTAAAAAAGGGAAGATCTTTATGGGAGATGTTGAATATCTTTCACCACGATTAGAATATTATATTCCGAGTTTCCAAAGACACTAAACTATTAAGGTCCTTGTGTGTGTGTTTTTGTTATGTACTAAGTATTCCGCAAAGGTAATGTAATGTCCATGTATGTTAAGCTTCGGGTCTCTACAGTTGGTATCAAAGGGAGGTTTAGTCAACCTTTGGAAACTTGGATGCGAGAACTTTAGTGAGATCCCTAGAGATATTTCTAAGGTATGTTTAGGGATGTCCCTAATGTTAAGTATAAGTATAGGTTATAGTAGTAGAATTACGGTAACCCATGATGTTAGATATTGAAGGTACTCCCCCTTTATTATGTTGTTTTCCCTAGCGTGATTTTTGCCTCTCACACTATTTTTTGGGTTTTAGAAAATGGCTGGAAACAAGATGATTCACGATAATGGAGGATATTATAGACAATGGAATGATATTCTTCATGAGCAACCAAATGAAATGGGATTTGGAAGTCCAAACATAATTATTATTCCGAATCGGTAATCTCATAATATGATCAATAAACTCAAATTTGGTAAGTTTCCTGACTCGGCTAATAAGAGAAAGATGAGGTTTCATGATGATCATAGAGGAAAGAAAGTTGAATTTCCCCTATGTAAATCATGTGAGAAGAGGCATCAAGGAGAATGTTTCAAAGGAACTTGAATATTCTTTGGGTGTGGAAAAGAAGTACACAAAGCCAGTAAGTGCAAAGGAAAAGGTTCAGTTAACACCATAGATGAGGATAATGGAATTGCTACGACATCAACAATGGTAAAATGTTTTAAATGTTGAATGTGCGGGCATTATGCAAACCAATGCCCTAATGGAAATTCTCATGAAGAGAATTAGTATGGTCGTATGGGTAGTATTTATGTTGATGATGATGAAGAGACTACAAATGATATGTGAGATGAAGGAATTATTGAAGCTCGGTCAATGGTTTAAGAATGTAGTGGAATGATTACATATTTATAAATTGTAATGTTGTATAAGTAATCTCATGGTACTATGGAATAAAGAGACATCTAAGGATTGTTACACTATTGTCTTTACTTATGTTTTAAAAGTGTATGATTAATGGTACCAGTAACCAGGAAAGGTTATTTAGATATTTTTGGAAATTAGATGATATGTGCATAATGAAGGGATAAGGAGAAAATTAAATGTTTGATAGTATTCATGAGCTCATGACTGATATAAGGAGAAGGTTATATCATGGTTTGAGTATATAGAATTTTTGGATTTTAGTATGTGGAAAGAGTTAAATTTTGACAGCATTCATGTTTTCTCTAAGGTTTAATGGGTATTCATTTTTCAAGAGAATACAGGATTAAGGTATTCACATGATTGGAATGTGACCACCAAGATATATGAGGGATAAATGATGGTATTCACATTTTTGGTTGATAACATTTCAAGTAATCGTTTTCTTTATATTATGAGATTGGACACATGTATTTTGGATAAGCCTAAATAATGGAATGAATTATGTTGGACACAAGTTAGTATTGTTTAAGGCTAGAATGTTATTTTCGATAATGTAGTATTAGAAAAAGGACAACCTACAGGACGAGCGACAACCCATCGCGTCAGACAATCCAGTGGGAATCGAACCCACAACCAAAGTGCGACAGGCCTTTATCGCCTACCAATGGCCTACATGAAGTACCTGGTTAGTATAAACTAGTTATATTTTATTATGTGGTATGATAGATGAAGTATATGTCTATTTTGGAATGATATATGATTGATAGACTTATGTATATAACTATTTCCATCCTTTTGATTAAGACAGACGGAATGACCCATCATTCTATCCCATGATTTGATAACACTTCACGAATGAAAAATTCAACTTCATTTCTTTAAGAGATGAAGTGGAAATTGTTCAAGGCACAAACAAAGGTGATATTATATCAAAATAAAGTAGGTATTTCTTCTAATTCAAAATTTTCAACTTTAGGAAAATGATATTGAAAACCAAAAATGTTATCCTAGTGCTCTTTTATCTGATGAATCAGATGGTACCTTAGATCATCACAAATCTATGGATTTGTGATTGATGGCTTTTCTATAGCCATGTTCTCTACCACTCTCCATCAGAACATGATGGTTAAATTTCTCTTCCATATTCGTATTTTCACCTATGTGGAAACCTAGTGATTAGTTTATTTGGGTAACCATTACGTTTCATACTTTTGTTTTTAAAGATTGGTTTTGGTATTCCTTTTTACGATGTGGTTTCTATTAAAGAAACTTTCGAGTATTATACCATTTATAACCCCAACGAATTTCGAGGGCGAAATTCATTCTAAGGGGGGTAGAATGTAACACCCTGAGATTTTTTGACAAATATTCCTTTTAATTTCATTAATGTCTTGTGTTGTATGCTACACCAAAAGGAGCTTTCAAAACACGCATCCCTGACTTGGCTTGCACTACACGCAATCGCGACCTTCCACGATAGCATGTGTTGGATGCAATACCGAGTTTCGTTAAACAATGATATGTTATAAAAACTAGCCGTTATGAATAGTAATACCCACTTTTTGAAATTTTATAAATTTTATCTCTCAAAATGGACTTCATTTTTGGATTCAGAATATCAAAATTAGCCTAGGGTGAAATTTTGGTATTTTTCTGAAAACATTCAATTTTTGATGAATAGTGAAAACACTGGGTTACTATTTAAAAACCGACTTTTTATTTAAATTATTATTTATGTTATTTAAATTTATTTTAGGTCAAAATTTATACATAATACCTATATAAGTTCAATGTAATTCATTGGAGTCATTTTATAATAATTTTAGATATATAAAAATTTTATTGAACTTTTCACCGTCTTTTACCCACCTCTTAGGAGAATTTGCAAATTTACATAAAAATTAATTTTACCGCTTCTGTGAATAGAATTTTAAAAATCCAAGAGACACGGTTGATGTCAGTATGTAAAATGTGGTTCAATGAGATGAAAATAATTTTTGATGAATAGTAACTTTTTACTTTTTTACCACGGTTAAAAGTAAATAGGGTAATTAAGGGTAAAAATGATATTATTATTATCCTAACACATGTCCTAATTCTATTGGATAAGTGTAATTCGACCAAAAACAACCTTAGGAGTAAAATATGACTATTTAGGCCCACTAGGATTAGATTAGGACATTTATTATTAATTTATTTAAAGAAGGGTTAAAATAGTTAAAATCAATGTTTAATAAGTAGATGATTTTTAATATAGGGTTATACATAAGATAAATTAGACTATAAATATTCAATATAAATATAAAAATATTTCCTACATAATGGTATTTTATTTGTAAATTTTAGACATTAAATAATTTAATGTATTTATGACACAACGATTATGCCGTAATTATCTTATTAGTGAAATATTGACATAATTGATGTTAAAAATACCCAAATAAATGTAATTTGAGACTTTTTATGAATTAAACTAATTTTATAGGTTAATATGACATGTTATTATTGATTTAAGTAACGTTTTTCGAACTAATCATTCTGTTATGATTTTCACAAAAATCAATTACTAAATAGTGTCAAAATTGACATAAAATAGTTTTTAAAGAAAATATTATATTATTAATTGTTATTTTATTCCTAAAAATCTAAGGTTCGGCCAAATGACTTAGAGAAGGTTAGATATATTATTAATAAACAACTTGGGGTTTGTTTGGCTTGTTATGGTAAGTTTATTATCCTTATAGTGTAAGAAAACAAAAAAACACTGTAAAAGTAAAATTATTTAACTTAAAGTTAAATCTAAATGATAATGTTAAAATAGAACCCTAAACTTGTCTAAATTATATTGGATGAAAGGATTTCGACACATCCCCACCTTATCTCGAAATAAATCAATTTGGAGCTATTTAAAACCGAATTTGGCTTTATAATAAAATAATATTTTTAGTTATTCTAAAGGTGCCCCTCCCCTCCCATATAAAAGGGCACCTCCTCCCTCTCTTCCTCACACCAATTTGAGCCTTAAAGCTTGGACAACCCCTGACAAATTCACTTCTACACTTCCCTAGAAACATCCTAGAGGTCCTGGTCTTCTTCAAGGACCAATTTTAGTTCCCTAAGTGGAGTACTCAAAGAGGCGCTTCAAAGAAGAGGAGGTTTGGACACTTACGAAGCAAATCAGATCTAAGGTAAGGGACAATCTCGCAATCTCAATTTTTATCTGAGATTTTTTATACTTCAGAATTTACTGGGGAATATTTATCATCCACATCCATGTTTCCTCAATATGTAATATTTATATCATTCTACAATTGTTTAAATCCAATTTTACCCATCGGTTAGTTTTTAGTAAAAGATATCAAAGGAATCTTTTGTCGTTTTCCGTACGAGGTACTTTTTGACTTTTCTGACAAAAGTACGAGAAGAATGTTTTTTTAACTTATACGGCATGAATGGATTTTTAAAACATTATTTCCAATAATATTCCTTTACAAGTTTTCAAGTTTATTTTTAATCAACTTCTTTTAGTTTAGAATTGTATGACATGTTAAGAAAGGAAAAGTGTTTTTGAAGTAGAAAGGATATTTTCCTCAAGAATGGAGTTCAAGTGTTTTATCAAAATTATTTTCCTTATAAGATAATAAAGGGTTATCTTTCTACACCTATTATTACATTGATTTGATTATGTTGTGATGGAATTATTTTTATGAATTCATTTACTTATATGAATTGTTTTATGATGTCACGATGTTTAAGAATCCCATGTTTATTACATGGGTTATACTATGATGTATGGTTTATGATTTTGTGGAAAACATAAGAATGGTATCATTATGAGATGGGTGGGACATATATCTCCCTCCAATGCATTGGGTAAGGATTTTATATCTCATGAGATAGACATGGCTGGAATGGAAGGTAAAACCGGTTCAGTGAAACAGGACTGAAATGAGGAGTGAACTCGGTTCAGAAATGGAATTTGTCCACTAAGATAGTCTTGGCAATGAGTCTGGACTAATAAGAAATGATTCTCTATGATTAAGTGTGTATGACACAAAGTTTCATGTTTTATGTTATGATTATTGGGATTACATTTCACTACTATGATTTATCCCATGTTATGATATTATGATCTCTTTTGCAGGTTAAGATTTCCAAAATGTTATGTTCTTATAAATATGATGTGATTGATATTTCTTTTATTTACCCTTACTGAGAATTTGAGCTCACCCTTTTATGTTTTATTTTCCCCAGGATATAAATAAAGATTTTAGGTAAAAAAGGGAAGATATTTATGGGAGATGTTGAAGATCTTTCGCCACGATTAGAAGATTATATTCCGAGTTTCCAAAGACACTAAAATATTACGGTCCTTGTGTGTGTGTTTTTGTTTTGTACTAAGTATTTCGTAAAAGTAATGTAATGTACATGTACGTTAAGCATCGGGTATCTACAATCCTCGAATAGTAGTCAGAGCTGTCGTACAAACACATGATCCATGACTAGCTATTCTATCGGACCAACACATGATCCAGGAACAGAAGTTTGAACTGTTGGACCAACACATGATCCAAGAACAGTCATCAGAGCTGTCAGACCAACACAAGATCCAGGTCCATCTATTCTGTCAGACCAACACATGATCCAGGAATAGAAGTTAAAACTATCGGACAAACACATGATCCAGGAACATTCAATAGAACTATCGGACCAAAACATGATCCCAGAATAGTCAATAGTGCTCAGTCGGCCAGAGGGTTTTCAAATAAGCACGCTCGATTCCAGGAGGTTCTTCTTCTCAAGCCACGTGTCAGCATGTCAAATTCCACCAAGTCTGAAGTTGACGTATCAAAATGATCCCTCTTTCCATATGAAACTCAATGCGACAGACGGTGTATTAATCGGACGCCCGGTCTGAGAGTTATTGTAATTTCCATTCTTAGGGCACAGTTAGATTTTGGATCAATCCAACATGATCATACACCAACTGAATCCAAACCTCTAGTGGGGTACACCCAAAGAATTGTCTCACTCCATGATTTATGTCACCGTAGATGGTTCGTCAAACAGACTTCCAGTGAAAATGATATGACCGAAGAATGTACAGGGGTCGATAGTGGGAATGGGTCCTATCCGACCCGGTCTGGGTCGACCCAGTAAGCCTGCTAGGTTCAGCCCGTTCCGCTGGCCCCAACCCAGCATACTGCGGGGGTGATTCGGCCCAGTGGTTACCGTGTAGGCGGCTCAGCCCGGAGTCCGGGATCCAGTTTGGCCAGCGCTGTGAGGGGCGCGGGTCAAGCAACTCAACCTGGAAGGCTGATCTGGTTCAGCCAGTGACGCCGCGAAGGACGCCGTGGGCCAGCTCGGGTGGCCGGCGTTGTAACACCCCAAGATTTTACGAAAAATATTCTTTTTAATTTCATTAATGTCTTGTGTTGTATGCTACACCAAAAGGAGCTTGCACAACACGCATCCCTGACTTGGCTTGCACTACACGCAAGCGCGACCTTCCACGATAGCGTGTGTTGTACGCAATACCAAGTTTCGCTAAACAACGATATGCTATTAAAATATTATTAAAACTAGCCGTTATGAATAGTAATAACCACTTTTTGAAATTTTGTAATTTTTTTTCAAAATGGACTTCATTTTTGGATTCAGAATATCGAAATTAGCTTAGGGTGAAATTTTGGTAGTTTTCGGATAACTTTCATATTCTGATGAATAGTGAAAATTACTAAATTTTAATTAAAAACAACTTTTTTAATAGAAATAATTAATATTGATAAATTATTAATTTTAGTGGTTTTAATGTATATTTAGAATATATTTTTACAATTTAATACAATGTTGGTCATTGGATGTAATTTCACATTTAAACCAGACATAAACAAGTGTCAATCTTTTGATAGTTATTATCTCTTAAGAAAACGCTATTTGTTTTGACGACGATATTAATTTTTAAATTAATTAATGAAACTGATATGTTTTGAATTTGGTAAAATAGACATCATTTTTGAGTTCATAATATCAAATATAGTTTAGGCCTAATTTTTGGTATTTTTCTGGAAACTTTCATTTTTTGATTAATAGTGAAACCACTAAGTGGTAGTTAAAAAAAACTGAATTTTTCATAAAACATAATTTTACCGCTTCTGTGAGTGGAATTTCAAAAATCCGAGAGACACGGTTGATTTCAGTAAGTAAAATGTGGTTCAATGAGATGAAAATAATTTTTGTAAATAGTAACTTTTTACTTATTTTTCCACGGTTAAAAGTAAATTGGATAATTAAGGGTAAAAATGATATTATTATTACCTTAACACATTTCCTAATTTTATTGGATAAGTGTAATTCGAGCAGAAATAACCTTAGGAATAAAATATGACAATTTAGACCCACGTGGATTAGATTAGGACATTTATTATTATTTAATTCAAAAAAGAGTTAAAAGAGTTAAAATCAAAGTTTATTTACTAAAACATTTTTAATATAAGGTTATACATGATATAAATTCGATTGTAAATATTAATTAGAAAGATAATAAGATTTCCTACAAAATGATATTTTATTTATAATTTTTAGATATTAAAAAATTAAATTTATTTATGACACAATGATGATGCAGTAATTACCATAATAGTGAAAAATTAGAATAATTGATATTATGAATACCCAAATATATATAATTTGAGACTTTTTATTTATTCCACTAATTTTATAGGTTAATATGACATGTTAGTATTGATGTAATTAACTTTTTTTGAACTAATCATTCTGTTATGATTTTTACAAAAATCAATTACCAAATAGTGTCAAAATTGACATAAAATAGTTTTTAAAACAAATATTATATTATTAACTGTTATTTTATTCCTAAAAATCTATTTTTTGGAAAAATGACATAGATAAGGTTATATATATTAATAATAAACAACTTGGGGTTCGTTTGGCTTGTTATAGTAAGTTTATTAACCTTATAGTGTAAGAACACAAGAAGACACAGTAAAAGTAAAATTATTTAACTTAATGTTAAATCTAAATGATAAGGTTAAAATAGGAACCTAAACTTGTCTAAATTCTATTGGATTAGAGGATTTCGAGCCATCCCCACCTTAGCTTCGAAAGAAATCAATTTGGATCTATTTAAAACCGAATATGACTTTATAATAAAATAATAGTGTTAGTTTTCTAAAGGAGCCCCTCTCCTCCCTTATAAAATGGCACCTCCTCCCCCTCTTCCTCACACCACTTTGAGACTTCAAGCTCGGCCAAACCCTGCCAAATTCTCTTCTCCACTTCCCTAGAAACATCCTAGAGGTTCTGGTCTTCCTCAAAGACCAATTTTAGTGCCCTAAAAGGAGATCTCAAAGAGGCGCTTCAAAGAAGAGGTAATGTTTGTTACCGATTCTTTCAACTTTATTTCTTCTTCCACTTCATATTATTAGGTTGTTTCATTATGAAGTAATAACATCAGTATCACACATATACTGATATATTATTATAAGTATGAAACAACCCTATTTCACCATCTATCCATCCTACGAAAAACGAAATCACCGCGCGTGCGTACGTACGGAATACCGTCTCCACGCCGTGGGGAAATCTATTTTCCACCACCACCTTACTTGGATGGGTATAATGGTGTAAATAATAACTATATATGATTATTTTAAGGTGATATTGATTCTGAGATAATATACATACACTCCAATACAGTCCCACGATCATGATAACGATATCATCGCTCGTGCGTACGTACGGACTACCGTCTCCACAACGCGATGAGATTCATTCTCCACGTTAACCATTCATGAATGATTATAATGTATATATAATAAGTAATCATGAAATATATGACATAATAATATTGGATTTATTTGTATATATATATATATATATTTCATCTACTTAATTCCATTCAACTCAATAAGGAAACGAAAACAGCGTTCATGCGTACGTACGGCCTACCGTCTCCATGAACGGTGTATTTATTTCCATTTACTGTTTTATTATATATATGTATGTTCTGAATATATATTATATATAAATCATGTTTTAAATTATGGATTTAATTAATCATGATCTAAGTAATCTTACGAATAATTACAAGTTAAAACACGAACGACAAATGAGACGATTTTACCGAAACCTCTCTTTAACATGGAATTTACAAAAGAACGGGTTATATAAAGTCATAAGTGAACCATATATGATATCATAACAATGAGTATGATTCTGGAATATGTCAATGACATTATTTAGATCATTATACAGTAGGTTCAGACACTTATGAAGCAAATCGGACCGAAGGTAAGGGAAATATCACAATCTTATTTTTATCCGAGATTGTTTATACTTTAGTATTTACTGGGGTGTATTTTATCATCCACATCCATGTTTACTCAATATGTAACATTATTTCAATCCACATACATCTTTTTTAAATCCAATTTTACCCTTCGGTGAGTTTTTAGTAAAGGATATGAAAGGAATCTTTTGTCGTTTTTCGTACGAGGTACTTTTTGACTTTTCAGACAAAAGTACGAAGAATGTTTTTTTAACTTATACGACATGAATGGATTTTTAAAACATTATTTCCAAGAAGATTCCTTTAAGAGTTTTCAAGTTTATTTTTAATCAACTTTTTTTAGTTTAGAATTTTATGACATGTTAAGAAAGGAAAAGTGTTTTTGAAGTAGAAAGGATATTTTCCTCAAGAATGGAGTTCAAGTGTTTTATCAAAATTATTTTCCATATAAGATAATAAAGGGTTCTGTTTCTATCCCTATTATTATATATTTTTTATTATGTTATGGTGGAATTATTTTTATGAATTCATTTATCTTATATGAATTTTTTTATGATGTCACAATGTTTAAGATTCCGATTTTTATTACAAGGGTTATGTTATGATGTATGGTTTATGATTTTGTGGAACACATAAGAATGGTATCATTATGAGAAGGGTGGGACCTATATCTCCCCCCAATAAATTGGGTAAAGATTTTATATCTCATGAGATAGTCATGGCTGGAACGACAGGTTAAACCGGTTCAGTTAAAAAGGACTGAAACGAGGAGTGAACTTGGTTCAGAAATGGACTTTGTCCACTAAGATAGTCTTGGAAATGAGTCTTGACTAACAAGAAATGATTCTCTATGATTATGTGTGTATACCAAAAAGTTTCATGTCTTAAGTTATTATTATTGGGGTTTACATTTCACTACTATGATTTATCCCATGTTATGAAATTATGATTTCTTTTGTAGGTTATGATTTCCAAAATTTATGTTCTTATGTATATGATGTGAATGACATTTATTTTGTTTACCTTTACTGAGCATTTGAGCTCACCCTTTTATATTTTCTTTTCCCCAGGATATAAAGAAAGGTTTTATGTAAAAAAAGAAGATCTTTATTGGAGATGTTGAAGATCTTTCACCATGATTATAAGATTATATTCCGAGTTTCCGAAGACACTAAACTATTACGGTCCTTGTGTTTGTGTTTTTTTTATGTACTAAGTATTCTGAAAAAGTAATGTAATGTCCATGTACGTGAAGCTTCGGGTCTCTACAGGCGTGGCTCGGCCGGTTCGACTAGAAACTAGGGCGTGGGATGGCAGCGCTGGCAAGCCGCATGGCGGTGGCAGGGAGCAGGCAGGTCGGCGGGGCATGCAGACAGCACATGGGTAGGTTGTGGGGTGCGTGGATAGGCCTGTGGGGTGACAGGGAGTACGTGGGCAGGCCACAGGGTGCGGGCAGAGCACGGGCAGGCCGGCAGTGTGTGCGGGCAGTGTGAGGGAGGCCGGTAGGTGGGGGCAGCCGGGCATTCCGGTCCAGCGCAGCGTGGGCTGGTGGTGTTCAGCCGGGAACACCGGTGTCCCGCGGGGGCGGCATAGTTCGTTGAGGCCGCGGGTAGCGTGACCTTTGTCATTTCTTCTTCATCACCTTATTGCCGGATCGAAGATCACCACAAGGAAGAAAACCAACGGTGGGTGTCCGACCATGTTAGGTTGACCCGCACCCTAGGAATTTAAGGAGGTATCATTTGGCTCATCAAGAAAATTAGATGATCAATAACACATCCTCAACAATCCCGTTTAATCCGATGAGGAAGATAAGAAAAGGGTATAATAATATCTAGAAATAAACCCCCTACCTTTCTCGTTGTTTGTTGATGTTGGTGAAAAAAAGCAGACGTCGTTAGTTGATGGAGTCACGGAAGAAGACGTAGACGATCGTCGTTAGTCGCATACGCCATGAACTTCCAAACCGGAGTTGCGTCGACTTGATGACGACGCGCCACGTCGGTAGGTGTCCGAGGAAGAATTCGAAGAAGTTCTGCATTCTTTGTTCTTCATTGGAGAAGGCGTAATCCTCCATGTGTTGCACGTCGTGCCACTTTGCCAATGTTTCGTCGCTTGGTGAAACCATCACAAAACCTCCCCCAAATCATCCTTTAAATAAGAGAGGGAGGGAGGGAGGTAACGATCATTGGAATTTATGACGGTTCATTTATTAGGAACCTTCCTAAATTCAAATATCATGGTTACCTAAAACTAAAATAGCATGCCAATTAAGTTACACTGGCTCATTTTAAGAGGAGAATTGGCTAGAATTAATTATAGGATTCAAAGAGGCTCCCCCCCCCCTCGTTAATGAGGGGAGTTGAGAGGTTTTCTTCTCCTCCCATTAATATGGGAGTGAAGCCATGTGTGGTCCCCACCTCATTTATCCTCACATCAGAGGTCATGTTTGGGTGGGCCCCACCGCCATAACATCTCATGGGAGGTTAAGGTGTGGTGGCCCTACCTCCAGCTCCCTTGAGGTTGTTTTAACAACCCATCCTGCACATGGAGGCTAAAAATTAAATAAAGTGTTAGCTCACTTTATTTTAATAATTTTTTTTATAAAAATCCAAAATCTATCTTTTACTCTCGACCAACTAACATCGAGGTGAAAGTCTCCTTAAGAAAATACCAGCACTTCGAGTTCAATAGTTCCCTCAGATTTCAATTCCGAGCACCAGTTCAAAAGTTACAAAACGCCGCTCGCGCGTTTACTAAACGGACCTGAAAAAAAAGTTCTGAAAATTATTATCAGTCACCCTCGACCCGTGCCGGTTGAGGATAGTCTCTGCCTAGGTGAAACACGCCCCAAAGAACCCAATGGTACTCTCAGATATTCAATCTGAGTTACCATTGTGATGGTATGTATTATAAAATAAAATAATGGTCACTTAATTATTTTATTTGTGGCAAAAAACTAACTTTCTCTGGTGGTTCGTGCGGACCAAATTTAGTATCTGCTTAAAGAAATCATACACTCATGAGTTTAGTAGTGTTCTTAGATTTTTAATCCGAGTTACCATTTATGAGTTATAAGCATTTGAAAAATAAAATAATTTATTTAATTATTTTATTTAAGATTATGCCATTTTTGGGTTTCCTCACAGGAGGCCCATACCGACTAATCTTAAGTCGTTCCAAGGGTAAACCCACCATCCTGAGCGCAATGGTGCCCTTGGATTTCTAATACTAGTTACCATTTAAGAGTTATTCAACTTTTTTAGGAAAACTACTTACTTGTGTTATCTTAAGCATAACAAAAACTTTGACGGATCATTGCGGGAACTCTGGGCCTCAGAATCGTGTGCCGTCAAATTTCATAGTCCCTTAAAATTCCCATTTAATTAAAAAATTACATGGAAATTCTAGGTCCTTACATTCTCCCCACCTCAGGGAACTATGTCCCCGTAATACACAACTCACAACTAAGGGAACATGTGGGGTACTGAGCACGCATCGAAGCCTCCCACTCCCCATGTGCTCTCCTAGAAGTTCCCGTGCTACTAGAGAACGTGCACAATAGGTATCAAACATCCATGAATGGCCCTCTCTTGTCGATCTAGAATCTCTAATGGAACCTACGTAAAAGTTACCCCATCGTCAACGTCCATCTCGCCATGGTCGATGATGTGGGATGGGTCATGCACGTATCTGCTCAGCTGGGATACGTGGAAAAAGTCCTACAACCTGTGCAATTGAGGTGGAAGAGCTAAAAGGTACGCCACCTCACCAATACTATTGAGGACATGGAAATGTCCGATGAATCCTAGAGATAACTTGCCTCTTCCTCCTCCAAATCTCTGTATACCTCATCGAGGTGAGACACATTGAAAGGCGTGGTCACCATCCTCGAACTCCAAAGGTCTCTATCTTCTATCAGCATATGACTTATTCCTACTCTGTGCAGTCTTCATCCCCTCTTGGATGATTTGCACATTTTCTGTGGTATCCTGTACCATTTCTGGTTAGTAAGAAGTGGGCTGACTTGGTGAGTCGGTCGACAGTCACCCAAATAGAGTCATGTCTCCTAGATGTACGTTGAAGACCCATCACAAAGTCCATGTATATCTCATCCCTCTTCCACTTTCAGACCTCTAAAGGCTGAACCAAGGCTGGTGGTACCTGATTCTCTGCATTCACATGCTGACAAGTGAGGCATCGAGAGAAAAACTCTGTTACATCCGTCTTCATAACTGGCCACCAGTGTTGTCGTCGAAGGTCCCGGTACATCTTCCTCACTCCTAGATGTACCACTAGAGGGGATGTGTGAAAATCCCTCAACAATTCCTACTGAAGTGACACTGTCACCCTAGTATGTCTTATAAAGAGGATTACATGCTCCCCACCTTCAGAAAATCCATAATGTGCATGTCCTGTGGATATCTAAGCACATAGTGTCTCACAGTCAGCGTCCCCACACTGTGCCACCCTAACTCGTTGAAGAAGTCGGGGAGTTCTTGTATGAGACTAAAGGAAGGCTGATCCATCTCTATCTACAAAGGATATCTGTAAAGAAGCTAGCTTCTCTGCCGCCTCGCCTAGCAGCTGTATACCAGATCTCCAACAGAGTGCAACTACTACAATGCTCCCCTTCCAAAGAGTATAGTCTATATCTAAATCATAGTCCTAGAGGAACCCAAGCCAACATCATTGTCTCAGGTTTAGGTCCTTCTGATAGAATATATACCTGAGACTATTGTGATCATAGTATATGGTAAAATTTTCACCCATAAGATACTTCCGCCACATATTCAAGGCGAAGACAACTGCTTCTAAGTCTTGGTCTTGGGTAGCGTAGTTCTTCTCTTGTTGTCTCAGCTACTGAGAACCATATGCGATCACTGCTCGCTCCTGTATTGAGACAAATCTGAGTATGGTCCCTGATTCATCACAATAAAATATGTACCCTATGTCTTCCTCTGGATGCCTCAAGATTGGGGCACTGGTCAGCCTTTGTCTTAGATCCTGAAAGCTCTACTGGCATCTCTCCGACCACACGAAGGCTTTCCCCTTCTTCTCCAAGCTGATAGTAGTTCTGCAACTCTGGAGAAGTCTGGAACAATGGTAAGTCTGGCCGACTCATGAGTGATCGACTGCACCCCTTTATGCATGAGTCCATCATGTGCCACTTGGGTTTTCCTTTTTTCCCACAAAGGAAAACTCCATCCCAATGTTTTAGATTAACAACAACCTTTATGCCTAATACAGTCAATATGAGTGTGAACTGTGGATGCCAAGTCTAAACCCAAACTAATGTCATAAAGCCTTGATGCTTCCACCAAGAGGTTCCATCCAAAACTCTCGCCTAAAGGGTCAGACCACACTGTCGGTGTAAGTGTGATTATTGAGTCTCCTCCCAATGGTATCTACAGATGTGAGGGACTTGCCAACGGTTTAACCAGAACTCATGGTCTGGAACAATATTCTTGGAAGGAAGGAATGATTAGTACCTGTGTCTATTATTATAGAAGCTAGTAGTAGACACAGACGATACCTCGAATCATTCCTAGAGCCTTTGGGTCTCACTCCTTGATCGCATTAAACTACTCTCTTCCCATGTCCTCTAGATCCCTGAGCCTGGTGGGTTCCACATAAGGGGGTGGTTGTAACATGTTGAAATGAACACCACTACATGCTGCTCTCCTAGCTCTCATTACATGTCTACTGCCCTGTAAATTCATTTATCCTTAACACTTCCTATTCTCGAAACATTTATTTACACGCTCAAGACTCTGAGACTAGTGCCAGTTTCCTACTTTCTCAATGCTAACATTCACTGGCTGTATCCGTTCAGCCAAAGAACAGTCAACCCAAATGTTCTCTCTAGCACCCTAGCATAAGTAGGAATGCTAGAGGAATAGTGCTGGCTCGTATGTCCTTTAAACACACCTTGCTCGGATGATTGTGTCCTAAAGCACTGATTGAATCGTATTCACCAAGTACAAGGAACTATCAGTATGCCTCGATGAATTCTCAGCTACCGATATGTCGTCTCGACAAAGCTGTAAAGGCATTAAGGAACTCTTAGCCACATCCTCAGGCCAGTCCTCTGCCACCTGTGAGTTGGGCTCACCATAGAACCTGAGGGGTATCTAATGCTGAAGCACGTGTAAGGCACTAAGGGTACATGTTTCATTAACTGGTACCGTCGGTTGTAACTGCTGACCAACCTGCAGTGATATAGCTAACACACTACCTGAAGTTACAATCTCAGGAAATGGTCCATGTACCGAAGCCTCGTCACTATGTGGACCATCCTCACTGTCTCCCACTAAAAAAGACTAGTAGTTAATATCACCATCTCCTCTACTAGTGTCACAACTAGGTGGAAAACTCTAGTAATCACCTCCATCCAGTCCTCTACTGCATGGGAAACTGTCTCGCCTTAAAGCCTTAGATGCCTCTAATACTGGAACTCGTGAAATTCTCTTAATCAGCATGAACCATCCGCTAGTGAGGCTGGTGGCATCCACTACCTAACGAGTGGTGGTGCAGCTGGTACACACCCCGAAGGTGCAAACATAATAAGAGAGCCCTCCACTAGAGCCTCGTCCCTCGGTGGGCCGTCATTGTGTCGCCTCTTGGAAACCCTAGCTGGCGATCTACACAACGGCATCCTGATAAGGAATAGGTACACCCCTTTCAATATGTTATACTTGGTGAGATGACTTAACATATCATAAAAAACCTCTTGAAAACACACATGCAATCGGTGTTTCGTGCACGGTGTCAGATATCAAAAGTCAGGGTACTACTGTATGGATACGTCGGCCATTGAACCAACACTGGAATACTTGAACTGAAAACCAGACTCAGTACCCTAAACACTATTGCTTCACAGAAAAGAAAGATTAGAGTCATGAGTTCTGCGGTAGAACCGACTCCTCTGATACCAATTTGTCATGAACCGTCCCCTGGGGCCTGTGTTGTGACTACCCCAAGCCCACCTTCCATAGGCCAGGGGCTGGCGACTAGAACCAAAGGCAAAAATTCCAAATAGTGGTAAGGAATTTCCTTCATAATGTGGAAACACACACAACCAAGTATGAGCTGGTCATAAAACACTAAGAAAAACTGTGTACAAAAGATTGCTTAAAAGTAAAGGGGGCAGAAATATAATCCCAACAGCAAAGTATAAGTACAATTGAATAATAAGTGCAACTGAAGAAAAGGTAAAGCAGCTAATGGGTCATCCTCTAGGGATTCCTACCTGATGTTTAGGTACAGATAGCCTCCTCATAACTCCACATCAGTCAGTCTCCTCCGTGTACCGACTCGTCATAGGGTCCACCTCTGGGTACCGTCCAGTCTGGATACTATAATCCTCAGTTAGCTCTATCTGACATCCTCAACAAACAGAACAAGGTGCGAGCATAGCCTATGTAGGGGTGAGTATAATGATAATCAGTAGGGGCCTCGAGACCCATAAGGTCTCACAAAATCCATCAAGGATAAAACACAAAGTAAGAAATCTACGGATATCTATTACTTAGGTATATGCCCATACATAATACTAAGTTATCAAGTAACCCATTCAGTCATGAGAAAAACACAGATTTCACTGACTCATATCACACAAGTATAAAACTTATGTATAGAGATATAGATGATTAGATATACCCACTCAATCATCATAGATGTAAGACCAACACATGATCTAGGACCATCTATTTTGTCGGACCAACACATGATCAAGGGACAGAAGTCAGAACTTTCGGACCGACACATGATCCCAAAATATTCATAAGAGCTGTCATACTAACACATGATCTTGGTCCAGATATTCTGTCAGACCAACACATGATCCAGGAACAAAAGTTAGAACTGTCGGACCAACACATGATCTAGGAACAGTCGTCTGAGCTGTCGGACCAACACATGATCCAGGCCCAACTATTCTGTCGAACCAACACATGATCCTGGAATAGAAGATAGAACCTTCGGACCAACACATGTTCCATGAATATTCATCAGAACTATCGCACCAACACAAGATCCAGGAATAGTCAATAGTGCACATCCAGTCGTACTGTTTTCACATAAGCACGCTCCATTCCGGGATGGTCCTCTCCTCAATCCATGTGTAGACACATCAACTGCCACTATGTCCAAATTATATGTATCCAAATGATTCTACTTTCTATATGAAACTCAATGCGATAGACGGTGCGTCAGTCATACGCCCTGTATGAGAGTTATTGGAATTTCAGTTCCGAGGGCCTGGTTGGATTTAGAATCAATCCAACTCGACTGTACCCCAAATACGTCAATACCTCAAGTTGGGTACACCAATAAAAGCTTCTCGCTTCATGATTTCTGTCACCCTAGACGGTTTGTCAAATGGACATCTGGAGCAATAGATATGGCAAAAAAAGTATAGGATTCGGTAGTGGGCCCGAGTCCGGTCCGACCCGGTCTGGGTTGACCCAGTTAGCCCACGTGGTTCGGCCCGGTCTAATGGGGCCAGCCCAGTGGACTTCAGGGGTGATTTAGCTCGGTCGTTTCTACGTAGGCAGCTCGGCCCGGATGCCAGGGGCTAGTTCGTCCAACACCGTGAGGGGTACGGTTCGGGCGACTTAGTCTGGAGGGATGTGAAGGTTCTGCTAGCGATGCTGTGAAGGACGCCGCATGCCAGCTCGGGTGGCTGGTGCTGCTCGATTGCTTTAGCTTGAAACTGGGGCATGGGCAGGCCACAGGGCACGGGCAGGCCGCAGGGCACGGGCATGCCTCAGGGCACGGGCAGGCCACAGGGTGCCAACAGGGCGCGGGCAGGCCGGAGGGGCGCACATGTAGCGCATGGGCATGCCTCGGGGCACACGGGTAGTCCAGCAGGGCACCGGGCAGCGCGCGGGAAGGCCGTAGGGTGATGGCAGGGGACAAGCAGGCCGCAGGGCATGGGCAGGCCAGTGGGGTGTGCGGGTAGGGCGTGGGGCATGCGGGCAGTGCGTGGGCAGGCCGGAGGGCGGTGGCGGCTGAGCAGGCCGGTTCAGCACTGCTCGGGCCAGCGTGAGCGGGAAGTGTTTGGCCGGGAACACCGGTGTGCCACAGGGGTAGTGCAGTTCATGGAGGCCACAGGTAGAGCCACCTTTTTCGTTGCCGCCTTCATCCCCTCATTTCCGCATCGAAGATTACCACATGGATGAAAACCGATGAAGGGTGTCAGAGCCATGATAGGTTGGCCCGAACCCTCCACATTTAGGGAGGTATCATTTGGATCATCAAGAAAAGTTGATGATCAATAATACATCCTCAAAAATCCCTTTTTTCCGATGAGGAAGTTAAGTAAAGGGTGTAATAATATCAAGCAATAAACCACTACCATGATCGTAGTTGGTTGAAGTTGGCGCAAAAAGGTGGACTTTGTTCGTTGACTGAGTCACAGAAGAAGATGTAGAGGATCCTCTTTTCTTGTATCCACCTAGCACATCCAAACCCGAGTTTTTTCGGCTTTTTGATGATGCTCTACTTCATTAGGTGTTGAAGGAAGAAGTCAAAGAAGGTTGGCGTTCTTCATTCCTCGTTGGAGAAGGCGTAATCCTCCAAGTGTTGGGCGTCGTGTCACATTGCCAGCGTTTCGCCACTTGGTGAAGCCATCCCAAAGCCTCCTCCAAAGCTTCCATTAAATAGGATATGGAGGGAGGTATGTTACGATCATTGAAATTTATGACGGTTCATTTATTAGAAACCTTCTTAAATTTCAACAATGATGTTACATAAAATTAAAAGGAACAAGCCAATTAAGTTATGTTGGCGCAATTTAAAAGGTGTGTGGGATTTAATTAATGGGAGGATTCCAAAAGGCTCCCCCCTCATTAATGAGGGGATTTTAGTGGTTTTTCTCTCTTCCCATTAATATGGGAGTTAAGCCTCGTGTGGTCCCCACCTCATTTATCCTCACATGGGAGGTTGAGTTCGGGTTGGACCCACCACCATAACCTCTCATTGGAGGTTATGGTGTGGTGGCCCTATCTCCAACTCCTAGGTTTTAACCACCCAACCTATACATGGTATATAAAAATAAAATAAAGTGTTAACTCACTTTATTTTATTAATTTTTTTATAAAAACCCTAAATCTAACTTTTACCCTCGGCCAACTATTGTCGAGGTGAAAGTATCATTAAGTGAATACCGGTGTTTTGAGTTCAATTGTGCCCTTAGATTTCAATTCTTCGCACCGGTTCCAATGATAGAAAATGCCACTCACACGTTGACGAGATGTACCTGAAAAAAAAAGTTTGGAAAATTTTTATCAGTCACCCTTGACCCACGCCAGTTGTGGTTAGGTTCTGCCTAGTTGAAACACACCACAAAGAACACAACAGTACTCTCAGATTTTCAATTCGTGTTACCATTTAGATGTTATAAATTTTATAATAAAATAATTGTCACTTAATTATTTTATTTGAGGCCAAAAACTAACTTTCTCTAGTGGCTCGCGCCGGCCAAAGTTAGTATTTTCATAAAGAAGGTATACACTCACGAGTTCAGCGGTGGTCTCATATTTTTAATTTGAGTTACCATTTGAGAGTTATAAGAATTTGAAAAATAATATAATTTATTTATTTATTTTGTTTATGATTATGCCATTTTTTGGTTTCTTAGGTGGCCCGCACCGAATAATGTTAAGTCGCGCCAAGGTTAAACCCGCCATCCTGAGCACAATGTTTCCCTCAAATTTTTTATCCAAGTTACCGATTTAGAGTTATTTCATTTTTTCAGGAAAACTACTTACGTGCATTAATATAAGCTTAACAAAAACATTGACGGATCATTCTGGGAAATCCGGGCCTCAGAGTCGCGCTCCGTCAGTTTTTACAGACCCGTAAAATTCCCATTTAATTAAAAAAAATTACATGGAAATTTCTGGTCCTTACAAAATTTTTGGTTTAACATCCATTCCCTAATTTTTAAGAATTATTTTCTTCATAGAATAAGAAAAACATACTTGATAATTAGAGTTCTTTTCTTTAACTAATTTCTACCTCAAACTCATATTTCACATCAAACATTGAGTATTCCAGATGACTTGGTCACACCTGAAGCACTAGAATCAAATTATAGAGAATCACATAATCCACAAAATATAAACTATATATTTCCCTTGTCTTTAATGATTATGCAGTACCAATATGGTTTGTACAAGATCATATGATCCCCACAAATGATAATCCTTTAGGGAGAGAAATACAAATCTTAATTTCTAAAATTAAACCAATAATACCGAAAGTTCAACAAATACCATTCAATAAACAATTTTCGATAAAATCCTTTAATATAATCCCAAAAGAGATTGAAACCCAAGCCTCAGCAAATTTTTATTATGTAGTATTCCATGTTAAATTGTATTTCAAAATAAGATCGACAACTCTTAAAGTAAAATACTTAAAAGTAATTAACCAAATCACATATGCTCTAGCATAGGATAATCAATTTCATAAATAACCCAAATCACTATAAATCCACAATAAAAACCTAGAATAAAATACACCATTACTCCTCAAATAAAATCACATAGAATTCTATTTTCCTTGGGCATATAGCATTCCCAACTGAGCGAACATCTTCCAAAATAATATTTATCCCATAATCATCAAATCATTTTCTTATACTAAGGATTTGAATTTGATAAAATATAATATTACAAGAAAACTTATTACTGATCAATAATATCATTTAAATAAAAATATATAGTCACATTAAATAGGGGCTTCATGAAGTCCAGTGGTAGGTGATAGATCCCAGTTGCACTTTGGTTGCGGGTTCGATTTCCATAGCTTTGTCTGATGTGACGGTTAGTCACATAGTATGTGTGTTGTCCTTTTTTAAAAAATATATTTTATAATATTTCCAAAATTAGATAAATTCCAAAAAATAACCATAACATAATTTACCCACAAATTTAATCTCATACCTCACATTTTCATCCCAAAAATTATAAACCTGTAATTTCCTCAAATTCAAGGATCATATAAACCCAAATGCTTTTTTATAACTATATTCAAAAAAGAATAGATTATTCTTCCTCAAATAGCATGTTCAGATAACAAAATGCATGGTTACCCATACTAGAGAAAAGTATTCCAAAGTAATCCCATCAATAAAGAGCACTAATAATTCTAAACATTTAACCATCCATTTATTTCCACATAGGTTCTTCCTTGACCATGAGGTTATCATATAGAATGGGTCACTGACTTGGGTAATGCATAGGTCCCACAAATTTATGAAAAATGGCTTTAAATGGATTCTTGGGATCATTTTGATTTTTGTCCATAGTACTATTCATTTTTCCTCAGCAATTCATTAATTTATGTTTTTCTTTCATATGCATAAAAAATTTCTTTGTCCATTGAGACACTTTCTTGGGTGTCTCCTTCCACATTTACAACATGATGAAAATCAAGATTTCTTTATTTGATGGTCTCCACTGCTAGAGCTCTTATCATTCACTGCATTTCTCTTCATTATTGAATCCAAGACTTGGTTAATATATTTTTTGTTGATCATATTTTTTGAAAACTGATTCACCATGAACACGATATCATTTAAACCTATCTATATTCCATTTTGTCAGTCATTTCCACCACAGTGGTGACCTTATACATCATTTTCAATGTTATTATGATTTCCTAGGAATCCATCCATTGACTAAAAACATAAAGCATTATGTGAGTTACAATAGTTACAAAATCCTTTAGAGAATATCATGACACATTATTTTTAATATAAATCATCACATGATTAACCAAGGTAATTTATTATAATATTATATTAAAATCCATCAAATCAGTTGGTAATGAAATTTTGAATTGTCCAAATCATATAACCCCGGGATTTTCATATCCAAAAGTAAAGAAAGGCATGTTTTCATGCACTAGTTCAAGTTCGAGTCTTGCTCAAAGCAGTATTTTCAGGTTTTACCACTAGGTATATCTATGCCAGAGCAGCCTCTACCTGATCGTATCAAAAAAGGGATGTATTTCTTCGAAACACCACATAATATTAACATTATCAAAAAAAATTATGTTCTTCAATACTAATCAACAATGTCTTTCTTAGGGTAATGTTTTCTAATCTGTGTTTTTCTGAATCTAGTTTACAAAAATTATCATATACTTCCTCTGATAACAACTACAAGGCCCCGAACATAGTTATCTAGAGTAATTTCATTATTAAATTTCATTGGCATGATCACAAGAGCTCATGTCCCAAAAGACCAATTAGTTTAGTAGCATCAGTGGTACATGATACATAAATAAGTTTTAGATTACATGATTAAATAAGGAAAAACAACATTATATCCCCATTGAACACATATCCCTTAGAATATTCATGCAGGTTAATAATGATATACTACTTCACATTCTGGGAAAATTAAAACATAGAAAGGTTTAGATGCTCAGAAATGATAACAATATAGTGTAAACTTTCAAAAATAAGAATATACATTTAAGGCAACGTAAAAGACTAAAACACAAGCCATTTAAACTTAAATTTCATCATAATATGGAAAATATAGATCAAATATTTCTATTTACTTATTCCCATGGATATTAAATTTGTCTAATAATTTCATTTAATATCAATATCTAATGTCATAAGGATGGAATGCTTATTGTCAAACATCATTACCACATAGTCAAGGTCTCGTGCCATGACTACAAATATGATTTTTTCAAGGCCATATGACAATATACTAGTATGTATCAAGAGACCTACCAATGCATCGAGGAGCTATATCAGGCTCCATCCATCACTTAATATGTCCTATTCATTCCACATATGAAAAGTTTGAAAAATAATCTAAACATTCGTATTAAAAAAAGCATATGAAATGTCAAAATTTTAACCAGAAACCACAAATGGTATAAAAATAGCATATCCACAGTCAAACATAACTCATTCAGCACAATATAGAATATTTTTTTAAAATAATTCAACCTCAATGAAGAATAATTATGTATATTGACATAGATTAAAATAATCAGTATATTTTTTTGAGAGAAATATCTCCTTTTTCGTGAAAACAATTTAAAGTCTCACTATTTATCAATAATCTGTTAAAAATACGTTTTTGAATCCAAGTGTCCCATACCAATTTTAAACATTTAAATGGAATTTCAATTTTAAACATTCATGTCCATATAAATAAGTCATTAACACCATTTTTAATAAATGGACATTAATGAGAAAGATTTAGAATAATAAAGGTTTAAAACATTTTAAAAAACATTTTAATTAAAGGGTTCCGAACCAAATGAAAGAAACATGAAAACAAATAATATAATTAATCAATTTTCTTTAATATCATGAGAATAAAGGGATTCAAGATATAACATGTCAAAGGATATTATATACACCATATAATAGTGAATTGGTGCATAATATAAAATAACTCTCAATGGAATGTAAATTGAAATGAAATCCCTTGTAAAGACTATATCCTTAAGGATAAATCAATGACATAATTATGTGTCAAAAAAATAAATACACTCAATATTAATTGATATTCAGTGTAAATCAATTATATGACTTTCACACATATTTTTGTAAAAACAACTCCAATGACTTGGATGTTTAACTCAGTCAATATAAATTGAGTTAAAATTACTCCTATCAATTCATATAGATGACATGAGAATTTTTCAATTCAGTGATTCTGTGTATCAAAATTATATCCACACAAAGTGGAGTGTAAATTACTATATAAGTAATAAATAGTAATTTCACACATAATCTTGGAGTAAAATAATCAATGAAGTTTGCGTAAAACCCAATGAGTTGAAATTGAAATTAGGAATTCCCTTACTGATGTGATAACATACGAAAAATACATTCCATGAAAGATGGATTATAAGACGAATATTTTAATGACCATAAATAAATTTTTATTAAAAAAATTTTACAATCATGGTCTGAACATTCACCACACCAAAGGAAATAGTTGAAATATAGCATGAATCTCACAAGAATAAAAAGTTAGAGGAAAACCCATTAACATGTAGATTTCTTTAGTTTAGGGTACATTAACCTCCTGTATAAATGTGAAATAATTGTTATCAAATTAAAAAAGAACCATATACATAAATATGATATTATATATAATCTTCTAATATTTCTTTGTAAATAATATTTCAGTAGTATCATGGTTTCAGGTGATAATTGATTCGTTTTTCATTATATGTTTTTTTATGTAAGTCATGTTTGTTATAGATATGATGTATTTTATTTGTATCTAGAATGATATTATGTTCTTAAACATTTTTTTTAATCATAAAATGATATTTATTCTTGAATGGTTACAATGGGGAATGAATATCCCTGCATTCGTGGAGACCGTAATCAGTAAATAGGTACGAGAGATAATAAGATTCTATTGATAGTGAAATAGTATTTAATTGGATGGTATATAATATATAAAAAATAATTAACATGTTATATTTATTATTTACATCAATTATACTCATTATTATACCAATGTAAATAATTAATTGTTGAATAACAAACTACACCACGACGTGGAGTCGGTAATCCGTATGTACACACATATGGTGACTTTTTAATTAATAGGATGGATAGAATAATGAATATGTTTTCACCATATTTATAATAATATAAAATAATATAGAAGGTACTGGATTATTTATGTTGGTATGGAAACAACAAATAAAGAGGAAGTGGAAGAAGAAAATAACTTTGAAAGATGAGATGAAATAATTATCTCTTCTTCGGGTGAATCCTTTTCATTTGTTCAAAAGGGATCCTTAGGATGGATTTATGAACAAAGTTATGACTCTAGGATGATGTTAGGGTAGTTGGGTGTATATTTCAGTAGGTTTTGTTTGATCAAAATCGCTCTAGAGGTCTGATTTTGAGAAAAGGGGAAGTACCATTTTATTAGAGGTGACGGTCACTTTAGTAAAACATTGAAATATTATTTTATTATACAATAATATTTGGTTTATAATGGCTCCCAAAGGATTTATATTTTGGCTGATGTGGGGTTGGGTCAAAAACATCTCATCTAACTGGATTTAGATAGTTTTAGGTAACATTATTTACCATATCTTTTCGATTTAACTCTTGGTTAAATTGTTTAACATTTACCTTGTCTCCTTTGTTTTTTATATTATATGTATAATAATAATACTATAAAATTTCAAGAGAACAATAAGTGGTTCATTATTGACATATATATTATTTTATAATTCCTTTAGATGATCATTATATTTTTTAAGACTCTTATATCATTTAATAATATAGTATTTAGTTTTAAAAGCTCATTTATATCAATTTTGACATTATTTAGTCTTTTTTAAAGTCATAAAAATATTATTTTTTGATCAAAATAAATTACATCTACCCTAGAATGTAATAATAACCCTAAAAATTTGTGTAATTATTCAAAAGTATCAATTTAAATTTATTTTAATATTTATAATATCAATTATTTTAATCTTGCATTAATAAGGTAGTAACTTCATCGTCATTGTGTCGTAAATAAATTTAATTATTTAATCAATAAAAAATAATAGATAAAATAAGATAATGTAGGAAATATTCCTAAATTTTGAATTAATATTTATAATCGAAATTATCTTATGTATAACCCTATATTAAAAATGATGTAGTTATTTAAATTTGAATTTAACACTTTTAACTTTTATTTAAATAAATTAATAATAAATGTACTAATATAAAACAAGTGGATCAAAAAGATCACATTTAATTATAAGGTTGATTTCAGTGGAAATACACTTATCCAATAGAATTATGACATGTTTTAGTATAATTATAATATTATTTTTACCTTTAATTATCCTATTTACTTTTAACCGTGTTAAATAATATTCAAAAATTACTACTCGCCAAAAATTATTTTAATCTCATTGAACCAAATTTTACTTACTAATTTCAACCTTGTCTCTCAAATTATTGAAATTAAATACACAAAAGCAGTAAAATTATGTTTTATGAAAATTTTCTAACCTGCCTAGAAGGTGGGTAAAAGATGATAAAATATTCAATAAAATTTTATACATCGAATTTTATTATAAAATGACTCCAATGAATTATATTGAAATAATATAGTTATTACTTATATATTATTAATTAATATAAATTTAAATAAATAAATAATTATTTAAATAAAAAGTCGATTTTTAAATAATAACGCAGTGTTTTCACTTTTCATAAAAAATTGAACATTTTCAGAAAAATACCAAAACTTCACAGTATTCTAGTTTTGATATTACAAATCAAAAAATGGTTTCTATTTTACAAAATTACAATCATATATGTTTAATTAATTAATTAAAAATTAATTCCCATTTTCAAAACTAGAAAGCAGGTTTTTAAGAAATAAAAACTATCAAAAGATTAATATGTGTTTACTTCCAGTTTAAAAGTGAAATTACAACCAATTCCATACATTGTATTAAATGATAAAAATATAATCTAAATATTTTTCAAGTCCATTAAAATGTATAATTTAAAAATATAAATTATTTTGATTAAAAAACTTGTTATCAATAAAAATTTAGCATCTTTCAATATTCATCAACATATAAAAGTTATCAGAAAAACACAAAAAATTTATCCAAACTAAATTATTTTGTCCCACTTGTAAAGAGGAATTTAATTTCATCAAATCAACTTTATAAAATGGTCAAATATTGGATTTAGAAAGTGTTATCTATTAAGATGCAGAAAAACTACATTTTCGAAAAATACTTTTTTTTTCTGAAAAACTGCATTTGTCCTTATATTATATCTATGAAACACTAAAGATGAATGTTAAAATTATATGGGATATATATAAAATTAAAATTTTGGTAATTACTATTCATAAATGCTTTCTAAATGGCTTGTTTGATAATTCGTGGTGCACATGAACTTGGGGTTGCATACATCACAAGCTATTGTATTATTCAAAAAGAAGCATACTGTCGAAGCTTCGTGTGTTACAACCAGTACCCTAGGGGTTGTAAAATCTTCAAAGACACTAATAAATTATAGTGATGTGATTTATTTAACCTTATCCATTATGATTAAAATCATTTTCTCTACATCATATTATAATGATTTTCCCCTCCATTTTAGTTGTTGTTATATGATAGCTAGTTCCCCACAATTCCTACCATTACATGAAACACACCGTCAATTTTAGGAATGCTCATTTACAATTTTTTTGGACACCCTCAAAATAAAAATTCATAGATTAGTTGCATGGGAATTTCTGATGAAGAAAATTAAGACCCACTGTTGGTGTAACCCAAAACAACCTTCAAAAAACAGGACCTAAGGGTTATGCTTTATGTGAAATTTGAAAATAGTACATGGAATGAAGATTCACTATTTGATATAGAAGATGATAAATTATTGATATATGTTAATGAATATAATCTATACTAATATATTATAAGACATAGAAAATTACATTGTTATGAAGGTACATAATGAGGAGGCACATTCCCAAGATAAATTTCTCTTGAAAACACATAAGGGATGCATATTTAGTTTACATCAAAGGAAATCCATTAACCTATAAGTTTTGAATGACTAGATTCCACTCCATCAATGATATTACCCTATATGTTAAATGTAATTGCATGTTTATATCTCCCTAGATACTCCAAGAGGTCGAATTCCTCTCCACTAAAGTATACATGGGTAAGTAGAGGTTGATATAATCAATCATATATGTCTCAATTCTTAATTACACAGAGAAATTATTCAAAATACATAATGTATTTATGAATAATTTAGGTTTTCTCCCCCCCCCCCCCCACTCAATAGGATTCATTTTATCATCCCATTTAAGGTGTATCAAATCACCAAGATTTCTATGGATATGGAAAACTGGCTTACTTAAACTTGTTGGTTGATAAAGAATATGTTTTCCACCATTGTTGATATAACATCCCTCATTTTGTTAAATACACCTAAGAATAACATGTACAGGGTGTTTATGATCAATATATGTTTATAGGACACTTCACATTAAAACTTATACATGTGTTAATGTCTTTTACAAGAAATTATTTCATCAATATCTCTTTAAGTCCATAGAGTATCTCGTTTCTCTAATGGAATCCATATGAGGATGGTAGAACCAAATAAAACCCAAGAGGAATCCATACAAAGGTTGGGTGGATTCCAATCTTCATACACACGACATTGGGAGTCAAACACTCCCCAAAATTCAATGTAAAAAGAGAACTGTAATAGAATATGACACGTTTTTTCCTAGTGTGGCACTATGATAGACAATTGATTATTATGTAATATAAAAAAATAGACGATTTGTGAAAAAATTAGAAGATCCCACAATCATTTGGTATAATGGTTTTCCATTAGACAATATAACATGCTATAATTAACATATTTTCAGTTACTCTACCAATTAAACTACATGTTAAATAGAATGATGTTTATTGAAATCTATAATTTCAAACATAGTGAAAATGAGGATTTTGGACTTCATCATCAGATTAAAAAATGTGGAATACAATTTCAATACATGACTCCCAATATAGAAACTACTAGAGTTCTATATAGATAATATATATGATGAATAAAAAACACCACTAAAACTTTTAATGTATCCATTTTTATTATGTGATTTTTTCATTCAAGCTGTTATTTCAAGAGGATTCCTTTCATAAAACCAGGTTAAAATATCATATTATGACTACTTCTTGGTTTAATGGTTTGAGAAACTATAAAATAGATCTATTACTCATAAAAAACACCAAACACTACCTTGGTTCCTAGGAATGATTCAAATCACTAGACACTTCCAACATATCAATAATTTCATAAAAACCACCCTCATCCAAAACTGTGGAAGGAATAAGGCCAGTAAGACTATAAAAAATGTAATAAAACCCACTTTTTGAAAAAATATCATGTTCCAGGATACTTCATCATATAAATGTGGAAAAACATTTGATACTATTGGTTCTAAGAATCCCAACGAAGCTGGTATCAGTGATTCACTAAATAATTTTTTATTCCAAAAGAATTTTGGTAAATGCATTCAAGACTGATTCAAATTTAATGTCATCCTTTATAAAATAATAAATGATCAATATTTTGTGTTAGTAAAACATTAATCAATGACAAGATCTGTTTCTACTTCCCAAATAGTTGAAGAAGATTATTGGAATGATGTTTTAGCAAGCTCTGAATGAATTTCCAATGACTGTATGATTCAAATGAACCTTCATTAATGTCATGTTAACCAATGGTCACAACTCAATCAACCAATAATTGACCCAATTACAACAAAACCAACCAAATACATTCTTTCAAAATTGTCATCTATATTTTGGTACAAAATTTAAATGATGAAAGTGGTGTAAGAAGGGGATATTCAAAAAAAGCTCAAGCCAGTCAATATGGTTATGATTTTATTACCTCAAATATTTAATTTATGAGAACCACCCCCTCAATTATAAACATTATTTGATAAAGAATATATTTTCATCTATATTGATATCATTCAGTTTTTAGATCCCATCTTGTGTGAAGAATATTTATATAATCTAAGGATCCACACACTTAACTGGGGAGTTGGGGGAAGAGGTTGAAAAAGCTAAGGGAACTGAAGAAGTCATGGTTATGGAAGATCTTAACATTTTTCCAATGTCCAAAAAAGAGATACTCATGCATCCAAAACACATGAGGAAGAACTTCATCAAGAATATAAATATCATAGAGACGCTATTGAATCATATTGGGGTAATTTAAACATAATTAGTTTGGAATATTAGCTAGCTGGTTCATAGTAATCTGACTAGCCTAAGAATGGGGTAAGGCCATCTCGATTTAACCCTCTATCAACCAACAATCCATCAAGTTCCATCCAAGCACTAGACTTGTCTATGGAAAATGCTCCATCTTATGAAACATAAGCCTATGAACTTCACCAAATTGAGAAGCATTAGACCATTTTGTAGATATAAAATATCTAGATGTTGTTAGGTATCATTGCTTCCAAACATTAGATCCTAGATGCACTTTACATATCAAAAGAACTCAGGTATGTTCTTGAAGGGGTCTTTTAGTGCTCAATGGTGTTTTATTTTGATGTTTCTATATTGGAGGTGTATCATCCATATACTAACATAGTGTAATTCATCATAGTTATATCATTTATGGACTAGGATTGGAAGAATACCTTCTAGGGAAATATAAATCCCATTTACATATTAAGCATGATCCATAAAATTGAAATTATTTGAGCTCTAATAAAAATCAACATTGGGATAAACCTCATCCGAGGGGATAATAATTGATTCTGGGGATTTGATAAGGGTGAAATATCCCACTCCAAATTAACCATTACTCTGTTTAGAAAAATCAATAAGAAGCCTCTTGGAGGATCGAACAACAATACCATTTAGAAAGTATAATATTCAACTGTAACATCATGGTAGTTCAATATGAGACAACTATAACTGTCTTGATGTAAGGCCATGAATACCTAGGCATACAGCAGTTCCATCATTAGACCATCGATTTCTAAAATACCTTATCAATGTGGAAGCATGAGTATTGTTTGTTTATTGTACCACAATATAATATTTTGAACCCCCATTATTTCAAATTAGTTCACTATAAGTGATAATATAAATAACTAATAATAGGATGTGATATTTAAGTAATTGTTACCAATATTTTGGGAGCATCCTCAGTAATCCTCTATCACCTATTTAGAGAGCATTATGTATTTCCCAACAATATGATCGAGGAAATTAACATAGTATTAGGGAGAAACAAAAAGAAATTGTTCTCACCCTTTTATATGGATACAACTGTGTAAGCTATAACGAACATATCAAATGGAGATCATTGTTTCTCCATAGGAAACAATAGTATATGTGATGATAAGGTTTTATAAAATGAACGCTATGAGTCTCCAAGACTAATAGAGATCCTTACATCATTTTCATCAAGAAATAAAGATGCATCCACATTGCTGGAAGAAGTTAAATATTCCCTCATACAATCATATGGAGTCTAGGATGTTAGCCCATATTCTACCCCAAAGGATTGTATGGAGGAAGGAAGGGATATCCCTAATTACCTTGATAGTGATACAACATTACCAATCCCTTAAAGATCTTGAGATATATCCCCTCCATTCAAAAAACTAAATTATGTCAAATTTTCTTCCAATATGGAATGTCCTCCATTATTTTCTATTCCTAATTTTATTTATGTAGAGTAATAAGTTGTGGAAGAGGACCATATGGATTAACATAAAACAATTTATTAAGGCATTTCTAACACCACTAATGATCTCAATATGGTGAATATTATTATAGAGGAGAATCTAATACCCCTTTTCATTAGTTAATCCATGATCCTAAAAGAGAAGGAAGATTATATTTCCATCTTCAAATAATGTAGGGATGTGTTCACTTGGAACTACAAAAAAAATATAGTATTTAATCCTAAGTTGTCCACCAATAATTTAACCATATTCGAAAACCAATATGGGTACAAAAAAGCAGTGAGAATGACACATTCTACTATCACTATAATGGTTGTAGATTTGGTAAAAAAACATAAAAAATAAAAATTCACCCAATAATTTCATTAAACATTGTGGTTGGAAAACATTTTCCCAACTAAGAAGAAAAATGGTAATATTTGACTCTCTATCTACTTCCGGGACCATTAAAGGCACATCGTAAAGTTGTATTATTAGTCCCAATCATGGAACTATTGATCATATCAATGAATAGATTTTAGTATCTATACACTATAAAAATGATTTCAAGATAAAATCAGATCCAAATAGCCTTGAACATTAAAGAATCTACTACTTTTTGAGATCCCTAAAGAATATATTTTTATTAAGTAATAATTTTCAGATTAAATAATGTTGGAACTGCATATATATGAACTATGAATCACATATTTAAATCCTTTGTTATATAAAACCATGGTGTGTTATTTGGATTAATGAATAGTCAAATATTTAAAATATCATTATCATATTTTGTACCCCAAAACTTTATTCAGTAAGATATGAAAAAACCAACAAAAAATGAATCCTTAAAAGTGTTCCTTTGGGGTAACATTATGAAAACTTATGAGCTTTAAGGATTTCATCCAAAACATAAACTTCACCTAAAAATAAATAAGAAATAATTGAAATTCATCCAACATGAATATTAAAATAATTGAGATGGATTAATGTGAATGTTTCTTATATTAGATGCTTCATCAGTAATCTCACTACTAAATACTTACCCTTCCCAAGATAAATGAATAAAGGGTTTGATTACTAGTGGGATGGGGACTAATAATGATCCATTGACAACATCTAATAGAACCTCCTCAACCAACTATTATTGATTCAACAAGTTTAAGGAATGTCTATTTTCTTAAATTTGGCGACTTTAGAGCTTTTCTTTGGCATACTCCTAGCTCAAATATATAAACCTAATAAAAATAGCTTGTATTAACTCATTTGGATAATACTATACAGTGACACATGGTATAATAATTGGTAGAATAATTGTTTGGTACCTATCATTTCTATAATGTTTTTTAGAAACTCTCTCTAGCATCATGTGATTCATTTTTTCTCACATATTGAATAACATAAAACTTTTCTAAGCTGCCTAATGAACACTATATTTGTGGAGTGTTGATAATTCATTTTATAAATGTTTTAAAATGTCTTATTCCTTAAAAAATATTTAGGGAGGAGGAATTATCATGCTCCCCTAGGGAATACATAACATCAGTGAGAAAACTATTAACTATATATCTCTTAGATGAGGATGTATTATTAATACAAAAAGAATCCCAACTTAGGTAAATATACATTGATAGAACCTCTTTAACCCTAATATATATAAGAATGGGAAACCCAAATGATAATTAGTTTTTCTTAGTAAATGTTCTTGTTTTTTGGAATACAGAATGATTTTATCTTTTATTCCTAAAACCATATGGATACACCATTACTGAGGTGGAATATCAACCCCTCATCATCCTTTTGGGTGTATCTGTATATATGTTTGTGGTTCACTTTATCATCAAATGTGATTCATAATTGGGGATTAAACAAATTAATAGTGAATAATCTATCAAAAATAAAATTATTAGTTCAATGAATGCATATTTTCTATAATTGATGGTGTATTTCTTATCAAATCCAATTCTAGATCATTTCCCAAGATCAAAAAAATACATGGAATATATTCTATCTAAATTATCCACCCCCTAGTATACCAAGACCAGTATAAGAAGATTATATGAATTGTACATTTAGGGTCAGTATCACTCTTAGTTGGATATGAAATGATTGAAATAATTAAATCAGCATTACATCAAATCAAGATGATCCCATTTCTTTATCAACCACTACCATCAATGAGAGGATTCCACAATTCTAGACCACCTTTGAGATCAATTTCATCCACTAATGTATGTCATCAATGGTCAAATTATTACATGGGAAGTGAACTTCCCACTCTATGGTTATAATAAATCCAAATATGTTCTATAAAAAAGGGTCATTAATTTAATTTTTCTCAGAGTCATAGAGGAGAATGATATCCTAACTATAATAGAAGAATTTTATTTAGGCTCAAGTGACACTAATCAGTTCGTAGCCAGGATCTCTCAACAGATCAAAAGCATTTTTTATTTATGGTCATCAAGGATGAAATACTATATGGTGTTCACAATGATGTTCCATTATTGATAGATACATACCAAATTTATACATAAATCCCATGACATTCTTAATACTGCTATATATTATGTTTTATTCACCACCTAGGTAATGATTTTTTTGTGGTCATATCCCCTAGTTACATCAATGTAGTTACATTATCCACTTACTACCACTGAATTATTTTAAAAATAGGTCAATTACATACACCTCAACAATGTTAGGACAAAGGATATTTTCTCAGGAATGGTGATGGGATCAAGGGATTTTACTAACATTGTTGAGGTTTATCTAATTGACCTATTTTTAAAATAATTCAGTGGTAGTTAGTAGATAATGTAACTACATTGATGTAGCTAGGGGATATGACCACACAACAATCATTACCTAGGTGGTGAATAAAACATAATATATAGAAGAATTAAGAAAATCATGGGATTTATGTATAAATTTGTTATGAATTTTCATTATTCATAATATTTCTTCACACTATGAGAGTAAAACCCCTATAAAATATTATTCATGTCATTCATAAAATTTCATAGTTATCACATATTTCTCACACAAATCATGAATCACATGATCTTAGTGGCCATGGAAGGAATTAATAAAATCAACATGATCAATATTTGACACATCCAGAGGTTGGAATTTAGGCCTAGTTAAATTATATTTATCTTCATGAAATATGTTATACTCAAAATTTTATCGTAAAACAATTCATAGTGTTTTATTATTGATAACCACTCCCTTAAATTATATCTACATCCATGTGATATCCTTGTTTTTATATTGATCTAAATTATGTAAAATATAACCCTTTCAAGAAACATGTGTTGCTTGATTTTTACTCTTGTATGTTATATAGCAACACTTGGATATTATATACTCGGAATAAAATTAAATTATACCAGAAAATAATTCACCCTTTTAAAATAATGATTAGATATAACCATCCACATTGAAATTTATTGGTAAATTGAGGTTAAGCTGGAAGACAACCCTTTTCCTCTACGCATGATCCATATCTATATAGAGCCTATTAGAGAATAATGTGTGGCTTGTTTACAAATATTGTATAATATAAAGTGATGTATGGATATCATAACCTATCCCAAAAAATAAATTATATAAAAAAGGATACATCATTCTCATTGATTTTTGAGTCTCCCAATCCATATCAGGATTTATTGATGATCCCATGATAAGATGAAATCTAACCATTTCCCCTATAAATGATCTATATTTGTGGATGTGTAGTTAAAAATTATATATGAATGATTCTAATTGTTTCATGATACATAAATATTCTTATATTATTTTTTATGTTATGAAAAGGAACCAATTACTCTTATTCCAAGTAATTAGGTTTCTCCTCATTCGCATCTGGTCTCTTACAATTACATGATTCCAGATTAAGTTAGTCTAGCACATTTCCGTATTTCATGAGGTTGATAAGTTAAAAGGAAAATTAAGAAATATGGATGGCTTAATTTTTATTGAATTAGGATATATTGATAAATTTTATTATCATTAGAATGGAAATCCTAAAATTACACTGAAAGCACAAATCATCTTGCAGTTGGTTTCAGGAATATCATTCATCTTTTGGAATCCAAGAAATTCTTTTTTGTTTCCTGTAATATTTAAAATAAAGGGATTCATGTCTATAGTTATATATATCCATAAATATATAACATGGGAAAAAATCACCGCTTTTGGGTAAGAGAGTACAATACCTTATCGTATGATGTTAATCATAATAATATCCATCTCTTTATTGTATGACATTAAAGATCATAACATTTTTTCTATGTTTCATTACCATAAACATATGAGATTATTTTTATCGTAAAATAATTTCCATTCGTATAAGACCATTTCAATGTGATAGAATATATAATATGGGATCTATTAGCTAGAAAAGCTTCCCTTTTATGACATAACATCTTGGTGATTGGTTCCCCCATATGCCTAGTTAACGAACCTAGTATACATCACCATTTTGAAACTATGAGGATCCTTGGGACACCAATAGCATTGAAATATATTTAGTATCATTTCATTTGAGATAGATAATTTCAAGGACTTGGAATCATATAAGAAATACATTAAGATTGACTCTTATTCCATTGGGAAGCATTGTGACACGTAATTCATTCATCTGAGGACTAGATGAAACATTCAATTAACCCACCATTTTAACCTAGTGTATGGACACCTTTTGTCACATTAGTATTTCACTAAATTGGCAAACACTTGGAAAAACCATATCATGTTTTACAGACCCACATCTAGGAAAGGTATCACATGTATATCCTTATCAAATGTTCTTAAACTATTGGAAATCTAATCCCTTGTCACATGATGTTAAATAGAAAGACACATATTCCATCATACGTGACCATAAAATGATTAGTGATTAATAAATATGTGTTTATGGATTCCTGTTATTTTATGATATGTTATGACATATGGTCAATATATTCTAAACTCAACCACATTCAAAAACCCGCATGAAATAATTTTTAGAGGACCAAAATCGCTATAACATATTGAAAATAGTTATGAAATTCCTCCAACACATTTTCTTAACATGGAATTAAATAATTCACAATTATTATCTTTATTTTATAAAATTACCACATATATTTATTTGATATTAGTAATTAGTTCATATGACATCAATGAACCCCCCCCCCCCCCAATTTGGATTTTAAACATTCCCTTTGTTGAATATACATATGCCTCACTAATCCAACTGCCAATAAGGGGAATGTTTCCATACTATGAAAAAGGTCCTCTAATATGTGTACTCTCTATCATTATTATAGTGGAACCTATCAATTGATTTTGTCCAGTGGTCATCCTTAATTTATGTCGTACATTTCCTCACTCCTAGTCTAAAAAACTTGTTTCATGATTTACTGTATCATCATCCCCTTTTTAGAAGGTGGTTGAGTGTTCATGGACCTATAAACCCAATTTAGATTCTGTTTCACACATACCCTATATCTAAATATTCACAATTCATGAAAAAACTATATTTTCTCCTATGATATGTCATGGAGTGGAATCAATATCTCATTCACGATGGGTCGATGTATCCCTTTCAACTATTTAGACCATCTCAATGAATTTTTGTCCATGCCCCATTATATTAAACTATATAGAATCCACCACGAATTAATATTTACTATTATTAATCTCTCTATTCATGTTGGATTTGTTTCTCCTATATTTCCATATAGTCTATCCAACCATAACATCCACCCCATCAGTCTGATTTTCCTGAACATAAAACTTCCTAAGGGTAGAGATATAGTACTTGCAAGGGTAAAAAACTGAAAAGGGAAACATGATCAAAAGTATATTCTATTCTCTATACCCATTGATCCCTTGGGTTTTTTAAAAAAATGTGATTTTTAAAGATCATGATACAAAAATCATATTAGTTAGAAATCATTTAATGGGAATCCTATGAAAAGCCCATTTTATTCCCCACCATGTTTTTCCCATATGAGGCTTAGGAAAATCATTTATAAAACAAATATAAAGGTGAAAAGATTTGGGGATTAAACTATATGATGAAAAATTAATTAAAATTATCTCATGTATTATTTTTTTCATGCAATAAATTAGATTACATATAAATTCCCACGTCCCAAGAATATCAATCTAAAAGATCTACACAAAATACACAAAGGCATAACATTAGGGTGTTTGATCCCTCTTATGAATTGAATTCCTCGTTCCAAATTTCCCAATTTTTATTCACATCACATTGATGTTAATAATAAATATCTAGATAGATAAAATATATTTTTAGGTCATAAAATTTGTGCTTATTTCAAAGTGAGGAATTATGAGGATAAAATGATCCATATCTATATAGAACAAGAGTAGTGTGTGATGATGATATTTGTGCCAATATCTGAAGTGATCGACACATATGAAGAAACATTATAGACCTAAATATACAAAATCTAGTATACATTAATTGAATTCTTTCTATATATATTTGATACAATACATGGTGTAAACCTTCCATATTAAGATGACCAAATCTAGTAAAAGGTGATGGTGCTCTACCTATAACAATCCATGAGCCATTCCTAGGAAGAAATAATTCATACACAAATGATTATAAACCCTGATTAACATGAACCATTCCATGTTCAATTTTTATGTAGATTCAATGGAAATCAATGATAATTTTAGTGTTTCATAGATTATTATATGGTGATAATGAGTGGGCAGAAAGAAATTAGAAAACATAAAATTGTTGGTGACAAAATTAATATTCATTTATTGAAAAACCTAAATGGAGGAATATAATAGATTTGTTCTAGTGTCTCATTATAATAGAGTAATATTTCAAAAAATTCTATAAATACTCTCATATATCACCCATTTAGAGGTTGGTATATCATGGTGTGGGGTGGGGGCACTGTTATTTATAGTGGGGTTGAATCCAAAACCCTTTCTGCATTGCATGGATCACCCAGTATCACCCACATATATAAAAAATGATACCTATGTTTATGAATTATGTTTCTCACCCATGAAACATTATCACATAGTCCTTATACACCCAATTTCTTTATCTCTCTCAAGAAACAATTAAAAAATATAATCATTTGTATTCTAATTAGTACTAATTTTTAGGGGGTTGATAATTGAAACATAATTTTTAAGCAAAAAAATACTAATTTTATGAAGAAAAATGTCCAATATAGAAGCCCAAACCTGTTTCCCAAGACCTCGGGGATGCACCAATTCAACTTCTCCATGGGTCACCTCTTTACACCTATAAAGCCTCACCCAAACAACCAGTGCTTAGTGCCTTAACATCTAGGATATATCACCCAAGACAACTACATGAACCATCTACCTGACATACCCTATTGAATTATGCCTCCATATTTTCATATAAATAGACCCATTGGGATCCCACAATATAATGAGATTCCCACCACCTAGAACAGAGAGAGACACATGGATTTCCCATAATCCTTGTCTAAAAGGCCCTCATCTTGTTTTCCACAACACATAATACTAATGGGAATTAATTTATCACAATAGTAATTATGTTATCTATATATAGAATACCATCACAAAAGAATAATTGTCCATTACTCCTCTTCAACTAGGGATATTGAACGACCTTAGTAACCATATAAGGATTACATTCACCTATGGTATTTCAAGAGAGCCTCATATCACAATGAAAAATGTATGACTGAGGCTTTCCACTTGAAAAACAATTTCTAAAAGAAATCCACTTAGGAATCCCATCATTTATGTTTTCCTACATGGGAGATCCATTGCCTAGGAAAATCCACATGGTAGACCCATAACCAATATATTTCCACATGGAAAAACCTTCTCCTATGGATTTTCATTCAGGCAACCCGTAACCCATGATATTCCACTTGGATGATCCATAATCAAAGCATATCCACATAGGTTACCCATTACCCTTAGTTCTCCACATATGTGACTTTTTTCTCAATTATCTTCACTAGGGTGATGAACCCCCTAAGAGATATACTAGGGAAAATAACCAGATTTTTCTATAGAGTATGGTATAATGTATACACTTGATTCAAGGATAAAATCTTATGTTCAAAAAGATCTCATACATAAGAATCTAATTATTAAGTACACCTCAAAACCACATAATTCACCAGTCCATGGTATATACATCCAAATATATTCATTTTATAATGTATTCCCTTGATATATAGTGGATCTATAACTATCCTTCAAGTATAATATCATGCTTGGGTTATGTATATTTTTTATTCCCTTATCAACAAAGGCATATTTCAAGAGGACACCATAGTTTTCTCACATTCTCCCGCATGATCATTCTTATCCTTTATTTAAATAATTGAGACATATAATCATGGGTTACATTTTATCTGTAAGTCCCAAGATTGTTCAAAATGATGATTAAATAATTATAAATTACCAAAGGATATGTGGATAGAGAATCATATTTGGGAATTCTTAATTCTGGTTTCACATAAGGACAAGAAATAACATCTTTAATCAATTCATAAACCACAATCATGCCCTCCCAATTCATGATAAACCCAAAGTAAAACTCATGTGTTAGCCCCAACACATTAGCCCCATGAGGATACATTCACCATGGACCTGACCATACTATACCCCAAACTTTAGGATTGAAGGTAGAAACATATATTTAGGGATTATTCCTTAGTTTTAATCCCCAATTCCCAATGCACACATTGATAATTAAAACCCCAATAATGAATTAATGGACAAATGTAATGGATGCCTATGAATGAATCCCACTTAATAATGTATTTTCATACATTTCATTACCTATTAAACCTCATACAATGATTTTAAACTACATTCATGACTTCCAAGTCACATAAATGGAAATAGAATGAAAACATCATTATATCATTAAATAATACAACAAGATAGTTTTCTTACAGTATTAAAAAAGATACATGGTATGTTCATTTCACATAACCTTAAATTGGGTCACTAAAATTATGTGTCCTTTGATTTCCTTCATGAGGGATACATAGACTTCCCCTTAATGGTTCAAACCCTACACCATATTCCATGTAAGTCCTTATGTGTCTATATTTCTAATTATTCAACATACATCTTCTATTTATGGGATATATTCCACTTGAGTTTGGAAATTCCAAAAAATTGGGATATATATCCTCTGTGACATCTATTTTATCAATTTGGATAACATTCCATTTATAAAATATTTTCATTAGTATACATTCCTTATGACATAGTGTCCCTTTCTCATAGTTCCATATTCCTCCATGTGTCCAACAATATCATTCACCGAGATATATTCCCTATGAAATAAACCCTCATTGGAAAATATTTTCATTCAGGTCCACAGGAAAGGGATTCTCATGGATAATTCCCCAATCAATCATCATAGGGTATATTTTTATTATTCATCATTACAAAATTATGTTAAATTTCATTGTGAAGTCCTTGTATGATTACATAGGTTGTTATTGTGTACCCCATTAAGTGTAATTCAACTACTTGGGTTAGGAAACATTTTAAAAGGATATGTATGTAGGTCATCTGATGTCCATAATAATAACCCCATAAATTCCAACTACCTACCCAGATGAAAATAAACATTTGATTACCTAGATATGTGTCCTTAAAACATAGTATCATATGACAAAGAATAATTTCTAATCCTTAAATGAAAGATGTATAGGTCTTTATATAAACAAATTTTATCATAAATAGAAAACCTTTGATACATATAGATTTTCACTTTAACAGAAAAGGACTAGTATGCAAAGCTGCTCTCATGAATGAATGATGAATGTCAAATATTGACATAGGGGTAAATTTATGCAAGGTGATTTTTTGGAAAATAATCATAAACCCATTCCAAAATTCTATAATAGATTCATGGAGTATGAAAAAATTCCCTCTAAAAAAGTTTTTATGATCATAATATCCCATAATTTAGCTGGATGTGTGTTTAAAGGAAACACTGGTATAGTGATAATGACCACATCCCATGAAAAAATATATGAACCAGCTCAAAACACCATGATAGAGTTATTATTATGATTTATGATATAAAAAATATAGCTAACCTAATGTGAATACTTGAAAATATAAAATAATTATATTTTCTAAAGAATTAGTGCCTTTTTTCATGTATTTCAATCAAAATAAATTTTTCATTTATTTCCAACCAATAATTATTAATGTATTATCAATTTTTTATAATACGTAATTATCTCTCAACAAAACACACTTCATGAGAAATATTTTTAAATTTTTTTCTCTTGTTATTTCCCATAGATTCTCTCTTCAATAATCACTTTTGGAATCTGAGAATCTCTCTTAATTTTCATGAACATTCAAGGATATTTAAGAGTTTCTTCCCTTTATATTTCATTCTATCTTGTATTACATTTTATGAAAACCCTCTTTAATTTCAGTTTGTCACATGGTTATGCCTATATATTTAATATAATATATTTTCTTTTATGTACTATTAATTTTTTTATCCAACCCCCTTAATTAAACATAGTTCATGTGTTATTAATTTTATTAGTATAATTTTCATCATTCTGGTGGTTTCATGTCATGTATTGTTTCTAAATATAATGGTATTTAATTTATTTTTGGTATTGCGAATATGGAATTTCTTAGAGATGGGATTTATTCATGGGGAGATATGATTATCTTAATTAATACTTATGTGGTTCTATATAAGAATACACCTTTTATAATTATTTTTTAAAATTGTGTATTAATGTTTATAAACCATTGAGTTCTGTTTTATCCCAATTATATATAAAAATATAGATAAGATACTCTTAATTTTATATGGAAAATTTTATAATTATCATTTCGATATTATAATAACTTATAAAATACTATTTATTCAAAAGAGAAACTTTTTTAAATTCCTTTTACAAATAAGAGTGTATTAATGAATTTTTTTAAAACACATTCAGAAGATAACATTGAAATATGAGATTAAAATTATCAAATATTATACTAATTATTAAATCCTATTGATAAAATAGAAATATTATCCATATATTTATTTGGTATTTCAATAAAGAAAAGATCCACATACCTTTTCATGGGAAACCTTTGAGGAATATTCCCAAGTAACGAATGTATAATATTATGTGATAAAGTATATAATTTATTTCAGGAATTTAATTATATAAAATATAATTTATCTGATGAGTGAATATAGAATTATATAGTCTCCCAATGGATTTGGAAATTTTTAATAATTTGATATAAATATTATGAAGCAAAATTATAACATTGTGAAATTGGTATTTATCCTTTTGTAAATAGACCATTATGACACCATGAAATTGGTTAATATTTTCTTTGTAAATGTCATTTAACTGTATTTTTTTGACCCCATTCCCTTTTTAGGTATCCATGCTATAATAGGTGTTATTAAAAATGTTTAATGATTTCCAATTTTCATAAATTACTCATTCCATCTTTCCTAATTTTCTATGATGATTGCATATATTCCATGTTGATTCCATATATTCGATGATGAATCCAATTATTAAATGACATCTATATATTATATGATGATACAATCTTTTTCATAAATATTACTCATATTCCATGTTTTTTTCTTATATTACATGATGATTACATATGTTCTATGATGACAACATATGCTCAATTATTATTTCTTATATTCCATGATAGTACCTTCACTATTCATGAAAAATTAAGATTTATGAAATTTCCCAAGAATATAAAAATATGAGTTCCCCACCGATATTTTATAAGTTTTCCCCCTTAACATTCCACTATGTTTATATGAAACCCTTATATTTTTTTTATCTGAACCTTTTTTAGGTAAAATCTAGCATAATGTGTGAATATTATTAAGACTTTAATAATTAATTATTATGGATAATTTTATAAAATGATTAAACAATTTTGTTTATATTATTTCCAAAATATTAAATTTCTTGTATCTATCTATAGTAAATTTATAATTATGTTATTTATTTAATGTGTTAAATGTTTTTTTGGTGAAAAGTTGTAATATTATCACACTGGATCAGAAGTGAGTTAATGGGGTATATAATTTCATTTTTAGATTGGGTTTGTTTTATCAATTGTAGTTATATATTAGTATTTTCTTATATTGTTTCACTTTTATTCATATTGTTAAATTTAATGTTTATTGTTGATATTGGTTGTTACCATTGTTCCGGCATGTATTTTTCAAATGAATTAATTGTGTTTTGTGATTTTTTAGGGAAATTACTTATATATGAGAAATAATACCATTATAAATTTTCATAAGTGTCTATATTATTTAATGTGGGTATGGGATTTCACCCTTGATCCCATCACCATTCCTGAGAGGGGACTTTGTGAAATCATGTTGCAACATGTTAAACTTCATTTTTTTAAATTCTCAATAAAAGGGCATAAAATAATTTCTAAATATAAATCCATATCTACATTAGATTATATATTTTGATATGTGATTTATCTTTTACCTATTATAGTCTTTCTAATGAATTAATATTTTTATATAATTATGTTTTTCATTTTAAATTTTTAGATTTTTAATAAGACATGTTTTTCCTAGCCCATGAATTTATAAATAGTTAATTTTTTTAGCATACCCACACACACCAATATAATTTTTCTAAAAGAAACTATTATGAATAAGTTTATATTGATATTTTTATAATGCATACAATTTAACCAAAACATCTTAATATTTATTGATAAACAAAACAACCACAAATTAGTAAGTTATAAAATGGTTAAAACTATGTAGAGTGAGCCTAAAGACACTTGTCCTTTTAATTTCTCCTATAAATCTACATAGATCAATTAAAGAGAGATATATGAGTTTGTGTTGTCCAATTTAGGTAATCATAGTTTCTTATAGATGTAGAATGACTTTGTTAATATACTATATCGGAAAAATATTCAATTCTCTTGTTCATATCAATGAGCATTGTTTAATTATATTAATTTTTAGACACTACTTTAAAATCCCCATAGATTCTTATCTAAAAATTTAGAAATTATAAAAAATAATTTCAATGATCTTTTCAATACTATATTATTATTTAGATGCATATGGAAAAGTAATTTTTAGGCTTTATTTTCATAATAAAAAGTTTAGTGCATTAATTATTGTGAAAATGCACATTATTGGGAATTTGTAGTAAAAAATATTATAGATTAGGGGGAAGTGATATATAATTATTTTTTAATGATTCTATATTCTCCATGATGAGGCTTAAATAGTAGAAAATAGTTAATAATATCACTGAATGAAAGTTAAAATTTAGCAGTAGAGTTTTCATTATGGGTTTCCAAACCACAACTAAATGTTGATGTTTAATATTTTTAGTGCTAGTTTTCTTTAAATTGATGTAAAATGTGTATATGTTTTTTTATATAATTATAAAATTGACTGTGTTTTTTATTTATTAGTTTTTTTTATAAAAAACATACTCTAAATTTATTAATTTTCTAAAAATATATTCATAATTTATTTATATATATATGTGAATATATTTTAAATAATTGATAATTATTAATTTCAATTTTTACATTGTTAATAATTAATTATTTCTTATTAATGATCTGAGAGAATATAAATATCATATTTTGGAATCAATGGACCATAAAATTTTAGTTGGGTGTGTGTTTATACTTCATGACCTCTCAAATCGATGTTTATAAATATTACTACAAAAAAACTTATACATAAATCTGGTAATAATTTTTTAAAAAATCACTTATATTTTCTGAGTCATTTAAAATCAATTTTCAACCTCATACAACCATAAATGTTGATATTATAATCCTTTTATGCTTTTTGAGATGTCAAATCAAATCTTTTGAGGATATTTGTGACATAATTTCTAAAAGGACCGAGGTCACTATTTTTTCTCAGTCGTAAAAGGTTCATTTGGCCTTCAAAATGAGTTTATATATGGGATAACCGTACTTGTGGAAATTTTAGGAAATTTTAAATTTTTTAAGAGGGAATCCTTGTAGTGTTGGGGTATTCTATGATTTTATTCCAGGAGTTTACATTTTGATCAATATGATCATGTTTCCAATACAATGATTTTCTATCTTTTGGTGATTTATTTTTTCACTTTATATCAATGTGCATATGTGTATTTCTATATATTTATCTATAGTTAATTATATATATATATAATTTTATATACAATTTTATATAAATATAGATATTTTAATTTATTTATTATTAATATTAATAATAATTTGTATTTTATTTTTAATTATTATTATTTATATTGGTTACTAATTGTATGGAAAATAAATTATTTCATAACTATTAATTAGTAATTATCAATTACTATATATATATATATATATATATATCTATTAACATATAATCATGAAAAATCATACAAAGAAACATACACACACAGACACATTAAATCCACACCCATAATTTTTTCACATAACTAAAATTGTAAGAGATGTTTAATGTGAGACTTCATCATCAAATTATCATAACTTATAATCCAGGTGTCTTTTTATTCTCCACGACCTATCAAATAAAATATTTTGAAAAAATATTCAACAATAATTTTTAATTTTAGATAATAATTTATTTACTATTAAATTTGATGTCGAAAATTTAATTTTAAATAGAAATGACCATAACTTTAGATTTGGGGGGTCTGATTAAGCTCTGTGATCAGTTAAAATGAATCTTACAAAGATATATACATTATTTGGAAAAGAAAAACTTATTCAATGTTTTTATTTGTAAAAAACCCTGAAATCCCTTAAAAACTTATTTTTTTAGTTAGGATACCCTATTTTTTGTACTTTTAATTGATTTTCAACTTGGATTAAGATGGTATTCAAATTACTGATTTTGTATATTTATAAATATTTTTATTTGTTCATATATATATATATTATATCTATATATATATATATATCTTTATTTATATTTATATTTTTATTTATGTATGTATATAATTTGGGTATATGTGTATATATATATTTATGAATATATATATATATATATATATTTATGTTTTTACATCTATCTATATTTACTTATATATATATATATTCAATTATATTTTATTATATATGTTTATGTTTATACATATTTACAAATATATATATATAGATGTTTATATCTATGTAAGTGTATTTATATACATTTATGTATATTTATTTGAATTTTTATATATTTATAATATATATATATTTCATATATATTTATTTATGTATTTAATTAAATTATTATGTAATAATATTTATATATGTGTGAATATATATATAAATTATGAATAAATATATGTATACATATTTATTTACATATATTTATCTTTATACATATAATTATGTTAATGTCTATTTTGTTATTACATGAAGAGAAAAATGAGTTTGTAAAGTCTTTAGGGAATAAATATGTGGTAAATGGTTAAAATATAACATTATTAGTTATTTATTTAATAATAATAATAATAATAATAATAATTAATTAATTAATTAATTATTAGTTATTAGTAATTTTGTAGTTATTTTTGATTATTAATTTTTAGTCATTCATTATAAATTGTAATGATCTAGCTAGGATGTGGTCCTATTATTGGGGAAATTATGAGGTTTAAGCCTTACTAACCTAGAAAGTGTTTGCGTGTGTGTGTGTTTCCTTTAATTATAACCCTGTGTTTTAAATAAATTATTTTTCTATTATTTTTTATTTTTTCTTTTATATTTTTTAGTATTTATTAATTATTCAATGCTTATTTAATATTTATTTGTTATTTATTTATTTATTTTTGTTTAACATATATTTTCTTGTTAGTTAGTATTTAGTATTTATTATTTATTTAAGGTATTTTATTCTATTTAATTAATTAATTTATATTTAGTGTTACTGATTTATGAATTATTAATAATTTATTAGTTTTTTAATTTCATTAATTATTTTTTATTGCTAGTAATTTATTTAAAATTTATTTTATTATTTGATATTAATTTATTAATTTTTAAATTGTTATTTATTTAATATATAATATTTCTTATTATGAAATATGTTTTATAAAATAGATAATATTCAAAAAATGTCTACCCATAAGCTGATGATCCTAACCATTTATTGAAATTTAGAGAAAACTAAAGAAACAAATTGAAAAGAATGATACGGTCAAATATAGGGAAAACCCCTCCTCCATTGAACAAAATAGTATGATAAAATAAACCAAAATCATTATCAAAATCCTGACTAATATCTCCAATAACTGGGAGTCTATTTGATTGAAGAATTCAATATAATAATCTTCAATATTCTCCCTAATCAGGGGTGAGTTCGGTCCTGGAAGACATACTTTGGTCACACCCTCATGCTTTAACCCAAACTTCTCATACACTTCTTCGACCATGATTTTTTAGATGAATAACCCACCTATATTTCTTAGGCAATTACAAATTCTCTTATGGCTCTTCCCTCCCCAATTGAGAGATACTATTCTTTAAGAGATCCTACTCATTAATAATAAGAGTCTCAATGTCCAAAAAGGGAATATCAACTTATTTTAAGTTCTTAAAATTAGGTATTTCCTTTACCATATCTATCACATCAAAAATATTTGAGGTTGAAACATGTACATACCCCAAATCTGCAAAGGGGGATCTCGAGGATTAAAGGATATGTTACTCGGTTCAATCATCCTAGAATGAAGTTGGGACAACTTTTCCTTACCAATCCTGTTAAAGATGGTCAATGCTTTTTTCATGGATCAATTTCATATCCACATCCGTTTTTATGTCATTTTCAAGAAATTTTTTAGAATAAGAATCATAGGAGGGTGCCACTATAACAACTGCATCCTCATCACGAATCTAAATATCCTATTAATTAATATCTAACTAAGCCCATGAAACCTTTGAACTACCAATAGAAGTAGTTCAAGCAGCCTTCTTGACCACATCAACAATATAGGGATTCCCAATAATAGTGAAATGTTCTTCCTCATGTCCATTAGAAATACGATCCACTAAAGAATGAAGGTTGGATTCAATAGCAATATCCACCCCAACCCTACATTATAGATGGGTTTATCATTTATGAAATCAATAGAGTTCCCTTTAAACCCACAAAAACTATAGACCATCCTTCTACAAGACATATCATAAGTGTGAATTAAACTGTTGCATCCTTTACAAATTTTTTTATATTTTTCATATTAAAAAAATATAAAATATGTTTCCATCTGCTATCAACATAATTGACTTATAAAAAGGGGTACTGAGATGAACTTCAACCTATATCTTTGAAATGTTACCAAACGCGTATTAATCTATTTCCTTATCCATTCTAATGGTAACTCCAATAGGAAATACAATATCACATAGTGTTTTAGGGTGCCACAGGATCCAAATGAGACCCTAAACACAAATAAAAATTTGGGAGAACAAAGACCTTGATGTTTAAGGGATCAAAATGTGGATCCCAGTCTTGGAGTCTGAGGATCTTATAGTTCATATTAATGAATCCATATCCCCATGATTTATATTTTATAAAATCTAATGCAAAATTATTTTCAACGTATCCTCTACCTGGAGAGGTAATTCTGCATTTATAAATTCCCCAAAATTTTTTAACTGGCTTCATAGGCTAATCAAAAATCAAAATATCATTTCTTGATAGAGAAAATGAGTGATAATTGAATGATTACATTCATAACATTAATGAAAAAAGAATATAGATCATTTATTTTTAGACTCATATGAGATCATGGTGGAACATTAGTGTGCAATAAATGAACCATTTTTAATAATTTTTACTAGGTGTTTAACTCTTTTATCCTTTCTGTTTTGAACTATTTTTGTTAAAATAACACAAAAAGTAATTGATTTTACGATCTTACAGTTTCCAATGATTTATTTGTTGCCTCATATGGTGTATCATTTTGTATGAATCATCCAAATTAAAATTTATAGATTCCCATACTATAAATTTATTTAAAAATAATTGAATTTTTTTGTTTCCATATCAATCCCACAAGGATATAAAATATTGTCCAAGAATCCGCCTCACCCCTATTATCTATCCAGATATCATTAAGGAATAAAAATTAACGGTCCTATAGATTTAATAATAGTAAAAAATAATTTATGAAAAGAAAGTGTAAAGGGTATAATATCATTGGAGTATGTGTGTGTATAAGTATTAATATTTTTAACATTCAAATATTTTATAAAAAAATATTTTTGTTTATATGTTAATTTAAAATACCCTTGTTCAATATAATTCAAAACTACAATGACTATCAAAGTCTAATAGCTAGAAGAGTCAGAATAAATACTCAAACATTTTTAAAATACACATTTAGAAAAAAAAATTAATCAAGATCATTCTAATGGTTCCATTTCAATTATCATGTTATATTTATTATCCCACTAGTGAAATTTTATGAACATTTTATGAAAAAATAAGTAGTTTCATTCAAGACATCCAAATTTAAAAAATATTGTTTTCATGTTTATTTCTCAGTCATATATTACACAGAAATCCTCTTACTCTTCAACGTAATGGCACTTAGTACTTATTTTCATAAATAAATCATACATAAATGTATTGAATATATTAATAATCAGAAAAAATTTATTTTTATCTAATTATCTATAAAAAAGTTTAATTACTCATGAGATTGAAAGGAATATATAGGATGAAATTAAAACACCAAATTCCATATCTCGTATCACTAAAATATATTATGTATATTTTTTATAACAAAATTAAACAATAACTTATAAAACTCCAATAAAAATGTAATAACTGTATCCAAAATTTTAAAATCAGTCTATTCTTTTTATATTTAGATTATAAAAAGAAATTTCTAATGAAAAAAGATCATAAATGTTTATTTTTAAATCCAAACATTTAGACCTTACTTTTCTATCATGATGTGATCTATATATCTTCCTTCTAGATTGTAATATTGAAAATCATGATAACTAAATTTCTATGAGTCATAAATTCAAAAAACATATTTAGAACCAAATATTCAACCTTTGTAAATCACTGGGTTGAATATTTTCATGGCACCAATTCTCCAATATATCTTGTCATTAATTATTCATTCATGAACAATGTTATTAATTATTTATTATTTTATCCAGTATTGTTCTTTCAAATATGGTATTCAATTATTGTTCATATGTATTGAAAACTTTTAATATGCGTCATGTAATAAATTATCATTTTGACAATAAATATGAGATTATAAATAGATTTCACATAATGATATTTATTTCACGGTATTCACTGAGATGAGGTATATTAAATCCCATTATATTTTAATCATTTTTTTCCCAGCATCTTTAATTTCACCAAAATTTTCAAAAAATATTCCAATATACATAAAAAAGATTATAAATAATGGAAAATTTTATATTAGGTGGATCATTTTTCATTTTTCTATAAAACATAAAAATTAATTTCATAAATAATGTATGTATAATCAAGATTTATTAGAAGCTTGTATGACAGCTTTTTAATTGCATCCATTTAAAGATCATAGTCTAGAAGGGTTGAAATTTTTTTATAGAAATATAGGCATATATTTGAGAGAAAATATTTATTATTTATAAAAATAAGTAATTCAGTTGGGTTATAATGTTAATAATGGAATTTTGTAGACCAATTAACCTGATTATAAAATTTATTGAATATGCTTATGTGTAAGGGGGTCAAATTCACATAGGAAATGGAATAAATGAATAAATTTAAAAAAATGAATAATAGGTTAGTAAATTCACATATTGGGACCTTTTAAATTTATAACAATAAAGTTATTAGCTATGTTTTTTATCAAGGAAACGAATTTGACGTATTTCCATATAAAATTTCAAGGTTAAAATTTAAGAATCATTACTGAATAATATCCACGAGAAATGTTATCTAGATAATGAATTGCAGTTAAAAATAGTTATCTTTGAATTGATGATATGATGATACTATCAATATGGATAAATACTTTACAAATATATATTTCTATATGGGTAAAAAATTCTTAATTCATAAATTCAATAATTAATAGATGAATATGATGAAAAAAGATTATTCAAGGAACTTAATGATTTTTATTTCCCAATATACTATCATCAGAAAAAATAAAATCAGGTGGAGAATTCATTGACTGTTGAATATCATGGAATTTTATCCATGATGAGGATTTATATGGATATAATGATCAAGGATATAGTAAGGATGTAATTAAGAATGGAGTGACTCAAAATCCTCTTAACATTTCATCTATAATCATCTAACTACCTTTACCTAATATGATTGAAAAGTGAAATCATTTATAATGAAATAGTATTCAAATTTATTAAATAAATATTATATTTAGGTTCTATTACTTAAAAAATTAATTAATGTTTGTATAATGGTCACATTAATGATTTTTCTAAAGAGGGATTCTATTTATGAAATACAATGTTATAATTTCCAAATATTAACTCATCATCAATTTTGAAATTAGATTCATGTATTTATTAAATAAATAAATATGTAACTATTGTATTATAGCACTTTTATCTATTAAATTGAAGATTAGTTTAAATTAATGAAACTTTGGTTGTGGTGGGTACGAATTATTTTTCTTATGAGATGTCAAACCCGTTATTTTCATATATTGGTAAAGATACAGTTGATTAAAATTATGATCATATTATTGGGTTTTGGGTGAGTTTAATGTTCAATTTTGGATATAAATATATTTATAATCATGGGACCAAGGATTCCCCATAGCATGTTTTGGAGTTTTGGAGAAAATGGTGGTTACTTCTAGATTTGGTCCAACCATGAGCGCATTTCCCGATTTAAAAATAAAATTTGTTTCTTTTATAACTAAATAATTTTTATAAAAAATTTCACACATTCCTCTTAAAACTTCATCTAAAATGAAATATTCAACCCACCATATATATTTCAACACTTTATTTTCTCATCATAATGGTGGATTTGGATGATTTATTTAGGAATTGGGCCAACCAATGATCCAATTTAAAATTTTAAAAAAACTATTTTATTTCATTCATTTTACAATAATTATTAACATTTTTAGATCATTACATGTATAAATAGAGCCCAAAAACCCTAAGATCACCGCTCATGTTCCATTTTCCCCCTTTGGAGCTCATCTTCATAGTGGATTTGGCTGAATTTCTTCAATGTTTCTCAAATCGTCCAGATTTGTAAAGTTAATTTGTTTCATTCATAAATAAATCATTCTTTAATATTTCCCCATATATTTTTTACCTAGGTTAGTCTAGACTGAAGGATCCATCCAATTAATTTTCTAGCCACTCCCTATCCGATATGTGTGTGTGGATATAAGAAAAGGTAAAGAGTTCTCAAGTATCTGAGGTGAGATTCCCTCTCATTTCTCTTCCCTCTTCATCCTCCTTCAATTATTTAATTGTTAATACTTATCCCATGGTAATTAAGGACCTAGGATTATATTTTGGAATTATATTTTATGGTGTTTATGTTGGTTTAGGTCTGGTAATTATAGGTTTTGTGTTTATAAACACAAGGTGGGTGATTTCTGTTGTCTGTTACCATTCCTCCATGTTTTTTAGGATGGTTCTCCAATGAATATGCCTTTATTATTTGTGTTTTACCATTTTAATTATTTTATAACAATTTATACATTTTTAGTATTTCATTACAACCATTGGATTTTCTATTTTGTGTACAAAAAATTATTTATTCCGTGTTTTTGTGTAAAATGGAGTTGTTTCATTATAAAAGCACACAATGATTGTTTAAATAAATGTTCCCCTAGTTTTATCATATGTATTGTGATCATTATGACCTAGTTTTAATAATATAATAAATTTTTGTAATAAAAAATTGTGCTTTTACCACTTTGGGTGTGAAATAGAAGTTTTTTTGCTAAATGTTGCATGCCTAGTTTTTAGAAAAGTGAGAAGTAAGATTTTGTGTCTTAAATGTGATATAAAATGACTTATTTGAGTTTATTAAAGTATGTAAAGAATGTAAAATTTTATTTTGGGGTCCTTTTATGGATGTTAAAAGGGGTTTTGTTTTGTAAAGAGAAGGGTATTGGTTTTTTACATGTTTTGTTAAGAGTTGTCGATAAGTGACACATTTTGAATTTTTTAGAAAATGGTTGGACATTGATTGTGTAACCTAAGTGTTTTTAAGGGATTATGTAAATGTTTTATCTGATACTAATGGTCTAAAATTATTAAAGGCTTGTTTGAATTTTTTCTTAAAAATAGTTTTCATGTGTGTTCAATGTTGAACCATGTGGGGCCATTTATTGATCCATAAAGTTTATTTATTAAATGTTTTTGGGGATGAAATTTTTGGTATGATATGGTATTAGTGGGTTTTTAACTTAAAATATATTTTTTAATAGGATTTAATGTGCAGAGCCTTGTCAAACTTCTTCAATTTTTTTTATGAAAAATTTAAGTGGTGTATTGATTTGTGAAAGAAATACGAGGAAAGTGTGTGGGATATTTTGTGTGTGTATGATCTTAGAATTGATTTTACATGTGAAAATTATGTTGGAATATATTTCAAACATTAGTGATCAATAATGGTAAACCAGGGTGTCTTGGTGGGTGGATGAGTACTAGATTTCTAGTGATATAGAGGGGTTTCAACCCTGTTTCACGTATCATGTTTGATGATGAAAAAACTAACTAAAATATGATTATGATTATGTTGGGAAACACTTGGTTCTGAAGGATCCCCATACTAGTGAATCATTTTCATGAAATGGATATTTATTATTGTTACCTTAACTGACATACGAGGTACTTGGAGCACAAAACTAACTACTGTCGTGGGGTTTCCCCATGACTTGTTCTCATTGCCTATTTTTAATAATAATAAGCTTGTTAGCTTGGTAAATTTATAATCACATTTTTTTATTTAAAATTTTAAATTTCATAAACAATCCTCCTTGAAAACTTTTTCCATTTCGAATTTTCACCTCTTTGAAAATTGTTACTACCATTCTTTTTTATAAAACATGCCAGCTCTTGGCTGGTAAATTTTGTAGAATGGATCATCATTTGGAAAAATACGTTTATACCTTTTATTTAAACTCTAAAAATTGTGGTTTATATTATTTTAATGGTAGTGCATTGGGAATAGAATATTGGACTGACCAATTGAGTTTTAATACACATGCCAACAGTCTTGTTTTGTTTTTAGCCCTTTTATAGGTTTTAGCTTGAGTCCAATCACCTTTGGAGATGTGTGATAATTGTGTAGAGAGTAACCAACAATGTCACATGGAGTTATTTTATAGGTTTAGTTGTTGGTTTATTCTTAAATTTGTTTTCTTATACGAGTAATTGTTTGTTCAAGTTTTATGTTAATGTATTTTGGTTTGTCCATTTCCTTCATTTGCTTACTTTATTGTTTATATTTGGGAGAAATAATTCTCTCATGAACTCTATTGACAACCACTGTTCTTGTATCCAACCTGAGATGATCTGGGATTCTTATCATGACTTTTTATGGGCTGGCCTGGGTGATGAGTTCAGGGTTGACTCAGGATGGTTTGAGATAAAATGGTATCAGAGGAAGTCAGCTCTTAGCTGACCATGCATTTTAATGTGCCCTTGTTATTTGGGGGATGTAAAGGTAGATGTATTAGTATATTTTATATATATAGGGTACATGTAAGAATTGCGTCATGAACGTTTTCCCATTATGATTCTTGGGTTTCCATGGGAAGTCTAGTTTTATTAGTGTCCTTTGTTATTGTTGATTGTTAGATGTTGGGATATGATAAGGGATGTCTGACTAATGGACTCTGTGGGCTATTAGGGCCTAGAAAAAAAATTTATCTAGGGAATTTTCCTAGTAAGTCTATCTGTGTTGGTGTTTTGTTTGACTTATGGCTTCCAACCATATGGTCAATTCATCCCCTACACTAGTTTCCTTTTGTGGGTCTCTTAAAACTTCCTTGAATTCTGAATTTTCGTTTTGAAAATACCTGTGTGTGAATTTTGGAAATGTAGTATAAAGGAAGGATTAGATTATGAAAATTGGAAAATGTGCTTTCAATAATTAAATATATGACTACTTTTGGTAGGATGTGTGTTTTTAAACAAATTTTGGGGAGGAAGTTGAAATGATTTAATGTGATTTGATTTTCCCAATCTAAACATGGGTCTTGTAGAAATTAAATGTTTCGAAAGTGTAAATTATATTAAGGTGATTGTGATTCATGGTTTAAAATGGGGTGTTTTGGGATGTTGAAAAGTGTTTTAAAATGGTTAATTGGATCTGGAAATTGGTTTTAAGTTGTTGGTGTTTTCTTATAAAGGGTATTGATCTCAATGGCCCTCAAATTTTGAAAAAATAACTTGTGGAATTTTAGAAAATGTGAAGGGGATGTTCGGGGTATCTTGGTTGTTTTGAATGCTGTTAAAAATAAAAAGGGGTAGGTTTTTAAGAAAATTGTTCTTGATGAAGTGTGGTTTGTTTTGTAAAATTTAAAGGGGATTTTGACTTGGTGGATAATGTTCCTTTTAAAGGTACATTGTTTATAGAATGAAGTGGTTTTGTTTAAGCCTTTGGTGTTTTTATGTGTGATCACATGCATGGTTTTATTTCAATCTAGAGGGATGGAATATATGGAATGGTGGCTGGGTGCCTAGGGTGGCATGTAAATGTTCATTTGAATGAGACTTGATGAAACACCATTGCTGATTGTGGAAATCCACCATGATAGTTTGTTTTTCAAAAGTGTTTTGATATTAAAAATTGTGGCTTTTGTTTATAAACTGATGATTATGTGGCTAGTATTATTAATGTCTTATAAGAGTTTTTTATTTATTGTGCTTCCTTGGGACATGGAATTCAGAATATTGTTGTGTCTTTTGATGGGATCTTTTTGGTGGCTCGGTTTTGGAGTAATGTTCAGTGGGTTTCTAAAGATGTGTTTGATGTTCTGATGTGGCCATAGATAGTTTTCGGGTGGAAATTAATTCAGATTTATCAACCTAAGTATTCATTTAAAAAGTTAAATAAATCTCTTTGGGTGATACCTCGACCCATTTTTTGGAATAGATATCTATTTGGGAATTATTTCAAGTGCTTTCATACCGTGATAATTCTTTTGGTCATAGAAGTTGTGTTCAATGATGTTGATGTGATTTCCCATATTCCATATCTATTCTTATCCTTTTTTGGAGTGATATATAATGGTGTTATGTATCCAAGAGTTCTTATATATATATGAATGTGTTTTTTTGAGAAAGTTTGTTTTATGAGGTGTTGTGATCCTCAAGACCTAACTATGGTGAAAAAGATGCTTCAATCATCACGGTTGCAGCCACAAGCCTCGGAGTGAAGCTTTCCACACAGTCAGGAAATCGCCAGAGGTGTGGAGAGCTCAATTAGTCTTATACATCAACTGTTTGGTAATTTATACTCTATGTATCTATTTTGGTTCCTCAAAATTATGAATTTATTCTTTTCACAATGAGCATGGTGGATTAACCCCTCACACAATGTATATAGTTATGCCTTCATGGATGTGGGATTTTGAAAAATGACCCTATGTAGACCGCCTATGAGAATCGGGGGGAAGTATTGGTTTTACCAGTTCATAGGGGGAGTGTTTTTGGGTAGTTCCTTTGTTTATTTTTTTAGTTTTAGTTTCCTAATTACTGTCTCTCCTTCCCTCCCCACCCTGAGTGGTGGGGATATGAATCCGTGCACTAATTGTTAGCCTAGTTCTTATCCCCTCTGTTCAGGGGTTGGGGGTTTATATGTTCAGGTAATTTTCCTCTTAACATGGTTTGGTTGGTTGTTGAGGGAGATTTTTGTTGGGTTTGTGTGGGAGAGACTCATTACTAATTCATTTTGAATTCTCATTTGGTCATTGATCATTGGTTCATAATCGGGGGTGGGGGAGGGGGGAGGACCACTACGTGTCCCGTAAGGTTTCTACCTATGAATTTGTCGAGTAATAGTTTTTTCATAATGTTCAAGTGTCTATTCAGGAATACCACAGTATGATTGAATTTTAAACATTTTATTTTTTGAGTTATTGTTTGGTTCATTGGTAGAAGGCCCAATAATCTGGTTCTTGGTTTGGTTGTGGAGGTAATGAATCTATCTTCCGGTTGATTCTCAAAACGTTTTTGGGAGTTGGTGTTTTGGTAGAAGTAAGAGGATTATGTTTATTTAATTTTGGATGATTTTACATTGGATTTTGAGGCCGGAACATATTGGTATGGAATACATAGGTGTTGATCAACCCGCTGTATTTTTTTACAACTTTCCAGGGGTAAAAAGCTTTAATGGTTGAGAGAATTGTTACACCCATTTTTTCATGTCTTGGATTTGATCCATTTCATTGGAAATATCAATCAATTTATTGTGTTTTGAGTTAGTTTAATGTTGAGTTTTAAAAAACCATCTATGTATAATCAACCTATAGTGGGTTCTCCATATCTTTTTGGGATTTTTGGAGAAAAGTGTGGTTACTTCATGAATTTGGCCAACTGGGATCCCATTTTAAGAATTAAAACCCAAATTAGGTTCTTTTATAACTCCTACATTTTTCAAAAAAATTCCCTCATTCGAATTCTCAATTTGGATCCAATTACCTATTAAAACCACCAAATAAATTTTGACACCTTAGGATCTTATAATAATGCTGGATTTTGGAGATTTATTCAGGAATTGTTCCAAATTGTGAGCCCATTTCTAGATATAAGGAAATTATTTATTTCATTCATATCTCATTAATTTTCTATTCATTTTTTGTTTATTAGACCTCTCACTCTAGAAAAAAAACCTTAATCACACTCCCATGTTCTATTTTCCCTATTGGAGCTCATCTTAATCATGGATTAGAGAAAATTTCATCACGGTTTCTCAAATCGTCGAGATTTATAAAGTCAATTTGTGTCATTCATAAATCATTAATTCTTTAATATTTTCCCCAAAATTTGATTCCCCATGTTCACCCAGAACCAAGGATCCATTATATTCAGTTTCAAGACATTAATTCTCTAATATGTGTGTGGATATAAGGGAATACAAAGAGCTCTTTAGTTTCCAAGGTGATATTCTTTCTCCATTATCCTCCATATTCATCCTCCTTCTATTATTTCATTGTTATTTATTCTACCATTTTTATACATGACATGTGGTTCTGTTTTTTTATGCTTTTTTATGGAAGTTATGTTGGTTTATATCCAGTCATCCTATGTTTATGGTTTATAGACATGCAGTGTGTGATTATGGTTGTGTGTTTCTATTCTGCCATGTTTTTGAGGTAGGTTCCCCCATTTAAATTCCTTTATTAGTTGTGTTTCATATTTTTCACTCTTTTATCACCTTTTATACATGGTTATTAATTCTATAAAACCTTTTGATGTTCAATTTGGTGTGAAAAAATGGTTATTTTTGCCATGTTTTGTGTAAAATGAAGTTGATTCAATATAAAAGACCAAAATGCTTATTTAAATAAATGATCTATAAGTTTTTGCATAGGTAATATTATTTTTATGACCTAGTTTAATTAATATTATAAATTTTTGTCCAGAAAACTGTGTTTTTACTCATTTGGGGGTTAAATAGAAGTTTTATTGCTGAATGTTTTATTCCTAGTTTTGGGAAAAGTGTTGGGCTGGCTTTTGTGTCTTAAATGTGATATAAAATGAATTGTTTGAATTTGTTAAAGTATGGGAAGCATGAGAAGTGACTGTTTTTTGTCCTTTATGGCTATAAAAAGAGGTTTTTGTTTTATAACGAGAATGGTACTATTTTTTGTCCTTTTTTGGAAAAACATGCATGTTTGTGGTATGTTCAGCATTTTTAAGAAAATCATTGAAATTTAAATGTGTGACCTATATGTTTTAAATGTATTATATAAATTTTATTTAAAATACTAAGGGTGTGTGTAAACCAATTAATCAAATGTGTAATTTTTACCATTTATTCATGTTAGTTTGGTAAAATTATTAAAGGACTGTTTGGAATTTTTCTCAAAAAAAGGTGTTTCTTGTGTGTTCGATGTGGAACCATGTGGGGCCATTTTATCATCCATGAAAATTATTTATTAAATGGTTCTGGGGTAGTAAATATTTTTTGATATGGTATTTTTGGGTTTTTTTTCCTTGAATGATAATTTTAAATGGTTTTTATGTGCATAGCCTCATTATACTTCATGAATTGGTTTTATAAATATTTTCTGTGGTTTATTGATCTGTAAAAGAACAATAATGCAAGTGTGTTGGATATTTTCTGTGTGTATGATCTGGGAATGGTTTTTTTTCAAGAGTGAGGTATATTTTAAAATATTTTTAACATGATTTATCAAAGAAGGGAGACCCTAGTCTCTAGGTGGGAAGACGTGTACTGGTATGCTAGTGGTCTGCAGTGGTTTCGTCCCTGTTTCACATAACAAGTTTTACGATGACAACACTAAATAAAATATGATGATGATGTTGTCGGGGATTAATAGGTTATGGTTGATTCTCATACTAGCGTTGTTTTTACATGATAATGGATATTCATTATGGTTATCTTCATTGAGATGTGAGGTGCCTGGGGCTCAAAACAGACCAGTCCCTAGGGTGTTACTATGACTTCTCCTGATTGGTTATTTTGGAATAACTATCATCATATTGTGTCTTTGGATCGAAAATTCAGAATTGTGTGTATTTTATTTATAAATGTGAATTCAATAATGTAGCCCACTTGAAAAATCTATTCATTTGAAAGTTTCACCTATTTGAAAATTATTACTAGCATTTTTATTTATAAAACATTATAGTTCTGGTCTAGTAATTTTTATATCATGAAACCTCATTTGGAAAACATTAATTTATATTATTAATTTAAAATAAGAAATTTATGTTTCATTTATTTTAATGGAACATCATTGGTAATATAATATTAGGCTAAACTATTATGTTTTAATACTAGAACCTATATTATTATTCTATTTTTATCCCTTGTGTAGGTTTCTGCTTGAGTTTGCTTGCCTTGGGTGATATGTGATCATTGTATTAGAGAGTGACCAGTGTGGATACATGGAGTTTGTATGATTTTAGGTTTTTTCAGTTGAATGTTTGGATTATTTTTACTTTTTGGTTCTTATACACATAATGATCAGTTAAATTTTTATATAAATTAATTTTGGGCTTTACATTTCTTTCTCCTATTTTTTATTGATTATATTCGGGATAAGTCATTTCATTTTGTAATCTATTGATTCCATTGTTTCTTGTTTCCATCTTGGTAGGAACATAATTTCTTCTTGTGACTTGTCATGGGCTGAACTAGGTGACCAGTTCATTGTGGACTCAGGCAGGTTTGTGACAAGAGATGTATTAATTATGATATTGTTTATTATGTAACAATGTGAATAGTTTGCAGCCCTTATATGAAACATCAATTAATGCTACCCATACATAATAAAAATAAATTATTATATTTATAGTAATGTGGAGTTGTATTTATAAGTATATGATGATGTAATGTGTTCATTGGATTCATGAATAGATAGTTTTAATCAATTCTAGAAACATATGAGGTTAGATTTTAATGTTAGTTAAAGGTTGAGATCCTGAATATACATTATGAAAGAAATAATTCCTATAATAGAATTCATTTTAACTATTGTGGAAAAAATATTTCCTCCTTCTCCACTTGTTCAATGGTTCTCCTAGATTATACTTTTTGATCGTCAAAGAATGATGAAATGTTAAATTCAAAAGAACAACAATACCACAACACATCATCAATGATTGAGTTTCTTAACCACATGGACTTCACCCGCATGGAATGGAATTTTATTATTTTACTTTTCTTCATTCTATTTTAATTTTATCTTTTTATATAATATATAATTTTATAAATTATTCTCAATGAATTTGAAAAAAATAAAAAAATACAAGATAATATATTTTAGAGGTTACTAGATTATGTTTGAAATAATGATTTATTGAAAAAAGAATATTCTTCAAAAATGATTTTTATAATTTAAAAAATAATATTTTATCTAATAATAAATAAATAATGGGGGATTTTTATTCATTAAATTATTATTTTTGATGAGAACATGATATGTAATTGTGGATAATGAATTTGTGTTAATTTTTAACAATTGAAATTCTATAATCATTTTAAAAGATATTAGGATATTCTTAAACATAAATTTTAAATTTTAAATTTAGTGTTGGTAAAAAAGTACTATAAATTCAATTGAAAATACTTTTTTATTGAAATTTATAATGGAATATTCAATAATAAGTTTTTGTTTTCCAATATTGGTTTATTAATGAGTTAGATATTGATTGATGATATTAATATTATTATTTTGGACATCAAGAACTTATAGCTAATGCACAATGAATTTTTACCAATGAATACATTTAATGAAAAATGATATAGAAAAAATCATAAAATAATTCATTGATTTATATATTTTAGTATTATTTGATAAAAAATTAGAGTGCCATTTAAGGTGTTCAGACATTTCTACAAAACCACCCTTCATCAATGCCTCATTGTTAGACATTGTTATTGGATTAAGTCATCATTACTGGGTTTTTTACTTAACCTTATATAATTCTATTGGAAAAAAATGTTTCAAAAATGTAAAAAATATATGTAGGTTTCAAGAATAAAATTAGTGAGGAGGATATTAGGAATGTGTTACAGAATCAATAGAACGGTGATAATTCTATAAAGTGGTGAGATGGACTCTGGGGGCATGAGATTAGCCTGAAGTAGAACTATAGTTAGAGGTTGAATCAATAATGAAATTTGATGTATTTCATTACATTTTCTAGGATTATAGGATTTTTCAGAGTATATGAAATATAATATCCTAAAACATTTAGGGTATTTTTTCAATAATTTTTTTTAACATTTTCATTAACGAGACATGAAATATATTCCCTTGAACATGAAGTGTATATCAGTTCCATATAATGGTTCCAAAAATAATTAAATATCACAAGTAGTTTCACTAGGGGAAAAAGACTATGTATTTGGGAACCATGTTCTTTTTCATTATCTCTATTTACATTCCATGCCCACAAGATTGTTCCATATGTAGACACGTATGATTTTTAATTCGTAGATACACTATGTTCATTGGGCAAGGTAAGTAATTATGTACCCACATCGCATATCCTAGGTAACCATACCTACTAGTAACCTATATTGGACACAATATGTATATCAACGTCAATTTAACTATGAGGGGTTAATATATTACTATCCTACCTGAGTGAAAAAAAAACATTGTGCACCTTATAGTGAAATTATTTATACTGTGAATATTTGTGTATTCTTCATTTTATTCTACCCAATTATTAAATTTGAACACATGATTATTAAATTATAAACAAAAAAATCCCCATAGGGTGTGATGGTCTACAATTTATTAATTTTTTTGGATGTTTCCAAATAATTTTGGTTAATATATAACCCTTTGAATCAAGGTTATGATGTAACATTTTGAAAAGCAGAAATAAATAGATGGTAATTATATTACATTATTCGTATAATTTAAAATTTTTCTGGAAGGATCAAATAATTTATTTGTCTTGGACGACCAGATAAAAACAAATAATACATTTCAAGACATAACACACTACATGAATATATTTCAGAACATTAAAAACCATTCAATAATATTCTTAAAAATTACAAATAGTCGTGATTTAAATTTACTAGGGAATAGAAAGCAATTAGGGTTAGATACTGTGATCATTATAGAGTATAATGTAGTGGGAGATTAAATAAAATAACAATGAATAAAGTGAAATGGAATGATTAAATAAACAACATGAATAAAACAATAAATTGAAATTTATGTCATCTTATATCTATGAAAATAATTGAAATCAAGGATTGCAATAATAATTGATATCATACTGATGGAATGAATAATGTCCAAAAATAAAAAAAATATGGTCATGGCCTTATACCAAGACACATTCCTGACATGGAAATATGAATACACAAAACCCCAACCTTTTTTTAACTAATGGGGGATGTCAATTAATCATGGGGAAATATAAATATAGTCCCCATACACAACATAATAAATTCAAATACCTTCACTATAGGATTCATCAGTAACTTTAATACCACCTCATGAGGAACTTATCACTGAATAAAACATATCTATCCATATTTTGAGAAATTTGGTAAAAAGGTACTCCCACATGCAATTGAATAATGTGGGTATCATAGAAAACATCCCTTAATCAACATGAAAGTAGTGGGGTACCATCACTGTAACTGGTAGAATAGTTATCGATGAATTATAGAGGTGAGGGTACCATAATGTTATTGTTTATCAATGGAATATAGTAATTGGATTCCATACTTTTAGTAAATAAGAGTCCCAAGAAATGGTAGGAATGATCATTCATCATGGTTCATTAAGAACATCTGAATATTAAAAAGAATATCCCTTGGAAGTGTGTCTCTAGGTGTATAGTATTAGGCCCACTTTTCAAGTATCATGGTAGATATTGGGTCAAAGATCAATAAACTATTTTTGAGGTGATTAATCCTAGTTGAATCTATTTTGTACCTTTAGCCACCTTCTTATATCTACACAAGGCTGTATTTTATATGAAATTATACACATTTTTACTTTATAAAATCAGTGGATGGGTTTGCTAATATGTTAAGGGTAATTTTTGAATCAAAAGATTATGAGATAATGATAAAAATATATAAATAAAAATACATGAATTTGTTTATATAGCTTGGAAAAATTATTTCATGTTAATTTATTCATCATTCAAAACAAAACATGTGATTATTATAACATGGACTCCAATGTGATAATCTTTAGGTAGAAAATCCTCAATTATGGATTGGGTGAAAATTAAATCATAAAATCTTGAAATAGAGGGAATACTTATGATGTAAAAAATAAATGAATATATAAATTTCATGAAATAACATATCAAATATAAGGTACTATTTAATCAAAATGAAATTAGTTGTATAATGCAATATATTTACCGAAGATAGGATTTGGAAATGAAAAACCCATGCCACCTTTCCTGAATTCTTAATAATTCTATATCCTCTAATATTATTAAAATATATATCATAGTCACTGAATAAATAACCTCACTCATTTATTCACCCATTCTCACTTCTCATAAATAGTCATTCCCTCTCTGATTTTTTTTTTGTATTTTCAACATCAATGTTTATAGTTCTGATTATTTTTACTAGTCTCAAAATAGTAGTCTTCATATTAAATATTTTTGAAAATTCATTTATTAATACATCAATAATGTTATTTTTATGTTTTATTTAAAATTATTTGTTATTTTTCAAAATCCATCAATATGTTTTGTTTTCCATATTTTTCATGATGATGTTAATAATAAGAATGTTTTAGGGGTTTTTGATGAGGATAGGGTGTTACCTTTATTGATGAATTAGATATTGATAAAATATCTCTAGAAACATATACATATTTTCACACATTTATATCATATTATTCCCATAATTAGGATTTCATATTCATCGATGATATAAACACATATCATTTTTCAAGTAGGTGATCAAGATAACCCAAATATGAATATACACAGATTTAATGAATGATTATGCAGTGGTAATGTCTCAATATAATTATAATAGAACAATAATTATGTTATTTATAGTTAATTAAAATTAAATATTATAATTTTATGTATTTATATGAATGTGTAATGGATATAATAATCTTATATGATTTTCATAATAGATTATCCTCTTATCACACTTTTTTAGAATATTAAATTAATGATAATCCTTTTTTTATCATATCATTAATAAGTACACAAATATTCTACAACAAAACCCAAATGATATCATGAAAATTATATTTATAATTTAAGTACATTCTTATATCCATCTTTTTTATAACAGGATGGAAAATGAAACTCTTTTCATTATAGATGAACTACAACAATTTTGCGTTTACTGAAAGATAGAGAAAATCATTGATAATTTTTTATTTTATCAATACTCAAAAGAATATATAATGGGTCAATTTTTTCCACCTTGTTAAAATAAAACATTCTGATCAGTTTTTTATTTCCAATATTGTGTAAACATTATCAAAAAAATTCTTTCACTGATAATGTTTATCTTCGATTTTTCTAGATAATGCGTTCATAATGCTAACACGCATGTCCAACATCGAAAATGTGAATGATCTACCACTTTATTATATGTAATTATACAACATGATGAATTCATAAGAATACTATTGGATGGGATTCCACATACCTTGTCCATACACACTTATATGTGCCTGTGACTCTGCGCCATGGCCCACCCTATGCTCACTGTAGGCTTTGGACCTCCTTATTGGTTTTCATAAATGGATCGCACTTCTTGTTGGGGAAAAACTCACTGTAGGCTTTGGCCCTCCTTATTCTAAGAGCATGATCACTATAATGGACATCCTCATCACTACTTCTGGAAATAAGAAGGTCAAAATATTTACAAGTAATTACCTTAGAAAAAAACTTTCATTCAGTGGTACAATACTATAAGAATATATTGAGGAAACAAAACCATTTTTGATCCCCCTAACCATAGTAGATTCTGATACCAAACCAAATACTCGATGGAAATTGAAATAGTGGGGGTCCCCATGACGCAAAGGTCATGTACTTATCTAACCAAATTCATGTAGTGACCCTCAGTATATCCTACCACTTCAACAATACCCATCCTTTAGATAAGGTTCTTAACAACAGTAGGAGTTGGGTTCTCCCTTTCATGACAAAACACTAACCCCAACACAGTCCCCGAATGAATGTTGCAACTAATATACATGATGAAAAAATCTGTCTTCAATGATTCTTATTGAATATTCAATGATGGTATCTCACTCAGAACATCATACAGTTTATTAATATGATAACAATAAGAATATAGGAGGTAAAATACTAATTTAGAACCCATGTATTACCTAATGATTATTATATTGTCAAGAAGGAATTGAAAATCAAACCTTCCGAGTGGTTTTTCACCCCATTTCATTACTCTTTCAGGATATACATACAATGCTCTTGCAACTATGAGAAATTGTTCTTTATGGAAAAAGGATTCCTTGAAGAAGTATCATCAATTTATCCTTTACCTGTTATGTTATTTGAAAAATTCATTGTTTAATCTAATCAAAAAATAACAAACCTAAGCCTATTCCTTAGTCACCTTGACATCTTGAATATATTTATATTCTTCACCAATATGATATTCAAATATTCCCCTGGATAAGGAAAATATTAATGTGAATCCATAAACATAAAAGTGATGGTCATATGAAATGTCATTCCATGACTATGACGAATGATTCGCATGAGCAAAGGAAACTAAATCAGCAATATCTCAAGGATGAGAAATAGGTATTGGATTAAAAAAATTTGTGCACTTAGCCATCAGGGAATAGAAACATGATCAATAATTTGGGTTCCCATAGTCATCCCTTTAGATTAAATAATAGTCAATCCTTTTAGTGGATTTGACACTTTAGTGGGAGAGTCCAATCTAATATTATCTGAAACATGATTATTGTATTGATAAACCGCACAATTACCCTTACTTCATTAGTGAGAAAGCTCATGGGAATTTTTATAGTATTTTTACCATACATGGATTTCTTTAAAATTTAATTTCATGAGTTCAATAGTTAGACAAGAATTATAGAATAATTGTGTTTTCAAAAATTCAATTTTGAGATTGATCTCGCCATTTTTTATAGAGAGAACCACGGTATCAATAAAAGTAGAACTAAAATAAACTTAAAAAATTAATCAATCATTGTATCCAAAATTAACTATTTCCATATAACTATAAAACCTAATTGAAATACCAATCATAGATATGATAATAAATAGAATTTTTATATTCCATAAAAACTAGTTAAGACATTGAATTTAAATAAAAACCAATGGGTAGTTATCGTTTAAGTCAATAAGTAAAATGTTCAAACATCACTCATAAATAATCAAATTAACCAACATTAGATTGACTTATACCACACTCTAGTATCACCAATTCAATTTTGATTAAGTATAATGAAAATGGAAGAAACCATATCCCAGTGAGACACTCGAAATCTAAAAATCCAAAAATGAATTCTAATTTGAAAAATAGTTTTACTACCATATATTGTTTCATAAATCCTTATTGTGAAATTTTAGAAATCACTAAATTCTGACATTGGTTAATCCCTTCAGAAATGGAGTCATCTGAGTCTGAAATGTGAGAGATAAATCCTTTTTTATTGATTAATCATGAAGCCTTATTGTTGAGAGAGACAATCAAAATTACCAAAAAAACCAATGAAGGATGAGAATCCATTCAAATCTTCCACCACAATATCATTAATAATATTTTAATATTTTGATACCTTCCTTGACATGATAGGATTTGATAGATTTTAATAAAGATTCATACTCATTGGATGTTCTATAGAAAACCACTAGCTATAAATTGTTGAGAGAAACATCTAGCATTCCAACATATTTTTTCATCAAATTATTATTTCATATATAAAAAATATATTAGAAATATATTTAAATATATATTTACATATTAAAAATATATATATATAAATAAGTATTAATATAAATATATATTTACATATATCAAAAAATAGTATATTAAATATTAAATAAAATATTACCAAATTAAAAATATGTATATATATTTTATTAAATAGTAAATACAATGTTTATTTATAATAAATAAATTTAAAAGAGGGTGATCGTCCTAGTCTCTTGTTCTGGGTGGTTCTTGTTTATGATCCCTTGAGTCCAAGAGGTTCATGAATGGGGATCCTAGGTGGAATCTTTTTTGAATCCAGTGGACCAGATAGATCTTGCGGTGATGAGTAGATTGTGGTGAATGGTTCTTCAGCACTGACTTGATTAGATGATCAGAATTAGGGTCACATATCCTCAACTAGGTTCTTGATGATTTTTTATTTGGGACCTCTTCATTAGTATGGATCAAGATGAATGTCTCAATTGATGTTTTTGAAGTTAATCATTTGATTATCTTGAAACATTTTTCTGAGTGTATACAGTTGACTATTTCTCGACTGGTGGTCCATCAATGGTATAATTAATTGAACATTTTGGGTCAGCAAAGTAGTATTCTACAATTTTGGGGACTTTTAAATTGAAAAATTCTATAAATTGATAAATTATATTTACATATTCTTTTCCCATGTATCAATAAATAGGATAAATAATGGAGAATGGGTTTTTCCCACTCAACCCCAAAAATCTATCATTTGAAGATTTTGATCCTCATTTTAATCTAGAAACTACTTTGAATTAGATCACCCATGTTTGGATTCATGTTTCTATCCATATTTGGTATCTATGGAACACCCAAATGATGTGGGATGTGGAATCTAAAGTTCAGATCCAAATTATGTTTGAAAAAGAAATAGTACCTTCAAGGATATGGAGTTCCACTCAAATTATCACGGATATTGATTTGAGATTGAACATCATTAACACTGTAATGATGCTAGATGCTGATTAAAAATTTTAATTAAAAATTAAAGTAAAAAATGGATGATATCAACCAGAATTTCGATAAAATGGGAACACTATTTATAAATATCATAAAGGGATTCACTGTGATATTTTTATGAAATTTTGGCATGTGCATGATCAATTTATGTTCAATATTCCTTCTGAAGATACTACAGCCAATATATCTTCTATTGATGTGGCTTCCTAGTCGACCAAGCTGGGTATGGAGGCGATCATGGCCATTTAACCTTCTTTATTTTATAATGTGGTTGGTGGATCAACCAAGGTGAAACTTGTAGAAGGTATACTGATTTATTGTGAAGTAATACTAGAGGAATAGAATATTTTTCTTTTGATGTGCATTATGAATTTGAGATGGTGTTGGGTTCAAGATATTTTGGGGTCTATGATTGAACTGATGTTGCCTCAAGGGAGGAGTCGATGGTTTTTTCTTAGTCTCACTACCTGAAGGATAGATGGTCATTATGGAGGCGGAATGAAATCAGAAAAAATGCAATAATGTTATGGATAATGAGGGGTTTCAAATGATCCTACCGTTAAAACCCAGGTCATCCAATGTATCTTAGCATGCAGATGATCAAACTTATATTGAGGGGATGTTTTTTCAGATTTTTGTGGACATAGATATCCCGAAAACTTGTGACAGTGTGGATGAGAACTAATAGTCTGCCCATATGGCGGTTATAAAAAAGGCTAGAGATAGTGGTGAATACTATATAATGCATTGGATTTTACAATGTCTTGATCATATGACCTATCATGATGTCGACGATCAATATGATATATTAGGGAGAAACCTCTTGTAATTTCCATGGTATAATATTTTGATTCTAATGGTTGTATTATGTATGATATAAGTTGCAGAAGGGGTTGTAGGCAGACGAGAACATATTAATATGTAGAATGGTCTTATCCATCACAATTTTCTATTCCCATAAAAACTTATTATGACTATTTTGGAAAGCATTTACTCCTAGAATTTTACATTTGACGGACAAAAAATTTCAAGGCTCCAATAGTGGATTATGAGGGTGAGGGGATCGCTTAGGTCCTTTTAGATGAAATGGAGAAATGATTTGATTTACATATTCATGTTACCTTCAACAAAACAGAACCAAATGACTTTTTTTCTATATCAGGATTATGTAGAAGTCTGAAAATTTTTATTAATGGACATTGTAGATGGTTTCTAGGATAATCAATAGCATGAATTTTAGGACCATTCATGGAAACAATTGATAAAAATCATTCCAACAGACTCCTCAAATTCGACATCAGGTGGTAAACTTGTGCTCCCCAACTTGCCAAGTCACGGTGGAGAGGGAGACATCCGAAAGATAGAGGATGATATCCAGGAAATTTGGGTACTAGATGGAGTGGTAAGAGTTAATCTCTCATTATCATTTTTTTGGGAGTTTATAAAGTTTTCGAGTCTCACTTTTCTTTTTTATTATACTTTAATATTTTTCTCAAAATAATTTTTGGGTGTTGGTTGGATTTCAAACACATATACAGAATGTTTTGACTATATTCTTACTAGATCACGAGTTGGACTAATCTAACCACCAAATATTTTATATTTTAATTTGATAAATTTAATATATATAGTGAGAAATTGTATATTAAATAAATATACAAATAATTAAATAATTAGTATAATATTTATAATTAATATAATTTTATAGAATTATTAAATCATTAATACTAAAATTAAATAATTGAAATACTATTTATTATTATATATTAATAAATAAATTAAAAAAATAATGAAAAAATTATAATATTAATTAAATACCTAATATAATATTTAGTATTATATATAAATATATATTAAATTTTTTTAAATAATATTATTCATTTTTATTAATTATATATAATATATTAATTAAAAGAAAATGTCTCCATAGTTACATTTCATTCATTAACATTCAGCCATTTAATATATCTTATTTTGTGGTAATGTTATTTGTATTCTTACTTTTTAATATAATTTGTTGATTTTATTTATTCATTCTTTTAATATTTTGGTAATGTATTCCTTTATAATTTTTTCATATATAATTAATCATAAATATATTTAAATATATATATATATTTATAATTATATAAAAAAATTCATAAATACATTTATTAAAAATTAAAATAAAAAATAATCAATATATATTTAAATAATTATAAAATTATATTAAGTTTATTTAAATAATATTTTTTTTATTATATTTATAATAAGATATATTTATATATTAATAATTCTGTATAACTGTTTAAATGTATATAATTAGATAAATATATATATTATTACAAATATATATAATTATATACAAAAATTTAAAAATATATTTATTTATAATTATAATAATTAATAACTATGTATATATTAAAATAATTATAACATTATTAAAATTTTATTTAAAAAATAAATAGGTTTTTATATTTAAAAATATAAACAATTATGTATTTATAAATACATATTTAATCATATAAATATAAATAAAAATATAAATTTTCAGAAGTATATAAATATAACATTCATTATATAAAAAAATTAATATATTTTTTTGAATTGATAACTAGAAAAAATTACTTATATTTTCATAATTATAAAATTTTAATAAATAAATTTATTATATTTATAAATAAAAAAATTTATAAATATATGTAATTATATATAATTATATAAATAAGTATATATATATAATTATATAAATTGATATAATTACATTAATATATTCATATTTATATTCGAAAAATTTAACTATATTTAATGATAATAATAATTATATAGGAACTTATGAAGTGTTGTGATTTGGAAATTTGATCATTATTAAGAGTTTGTAACCCTTGTATGAGGGCAAACACAAGATTCCATGGTGGGAATTAGGGTTCTTGATGTGTGTTGTTATTGTTGATTGATATTCCACCATTGGGTAATGCACTTCTTGTGTGATGTGATTGTTTTGTGATATTTTTCATTTTTTTTGAATGAAAAAAGGTTGTGAAATCAAGAATCATTATATGATCCTAGGTATATAAGTGGAATTCATCATGATAGGCACACACAAGAAGGGTGTGTGGGTTATGAAATGTAAAATGCACTTGAACGTCATGAATATTTGAAGAAAATGATGTCTATCAAAATGAATGAAATGTGTAAAAGGGAAAAAAGTTAAGTAATTTTTATTTTTTATAATGGTTTGTTGTATGTGAGTAAAAATGTGGATTTGAACTAGTAATAAAATGGGAAATACTCCAAAGAGGAAAGGATTACAATGTATGTATGGAATTATATTTCAAATGGGGTCTAATGTAATATGTATAACTATGTGAGTTAGTTACCCTTGGATGGCTATGTCCCATGGTAGGGATGGAAAATGGTAGATTTATGAATGTGATAAGGTCTCTTTGGATAGTGTATGAAAAATGGGTTGTCTATGTCTATTAGAGAGCTTTCTTTTATGAAATTTTTTAGAAGCTTTATTATTCATGTTCTAAGACTTCTGTTTGCATTTTAGAAACATATTCCACCACTAAAATGTGTACTAGTTGGGAGATATGAGGATATCATCGAGAATATTCCACCTATTGTTGGGAAAGAAAACATATTGGTCCAAGACAATTGAGTAGAGGACCAAATCAGTTGGAAATTTGGTCATTTTATGAAAATTATTGAATGGGACCCATGGTAGGTCGTGCTATGTATATTTGAGTAGGATAGAGAGATTAAAGAATAACACCATCTAAACCATTACCAAAGAGTTTTTTCAATAGGAACCAGATTTCTAGACAGATTCCATCCAAATGAATCTAGACTATTTCTAAACTCCTTATTAGAATCAATTAATTTTGTGGGCATATATGTTATGAGGTTATGAAAACCATTTCTAGGACATCATGGTTTAAACGGAGCAGGATGAATGAATGATATGGAATAATTTCTAAGAACAAATTATAAAACACTTATATATAGAAACAATGATGCAAGAGAAGGCTGTGGAGTTCATGAGTTTGACCCAAGGGATCATGCCAGTGATAGATTATTCTAGTCATTTGACTAACTTGTACTACTTCGTTCTAGTGTTATAAGGGGAAGTGGATGATATGGTGAAGAATTTAATGAATGGTCTTAGACACGGTATCAGGTCCCAGGTAAATATCTTTCATTTAAAGAGGTTTATAGAGTTAGTCGATCAGGCCCTTATCTCAGAAGGAGACCTGTAAGGGGATTCAGGTAGTGGACTTGTTGTTCTTGTTGTATGGATTAGTAGTGCTTCTTACGATGGAATAAAGTGTTTTTTTAATTTTTGATGAGGGTATAAGTGTACAGAGTAGTAAGAAGAGAGGGTCAGCTTATCAAGTTGGATATAAGGTTTTTTTATTATTTTGGTAGCTCAGGTCACATGTGTGGTCACTTTCCCAAACCACCAATAGTGTGCCAATAATGTGGAAGGATAGATCATGTGAATAGGTTCAATAGTAATCCACAATAACTATGAATTGATAGGGAATTATTGATGATGTAGAGTGGAGAAAGGGATTAAATTACCCAATATCAAGCAGGCAGTTGGAGCTCCACAGGCCGTACATGTTGGGGAACTAGATTTTTTACCTTGGGGTGAGAGGGTCCTTACCAATAGGGTAGTGAAATTCCATGTACTAAGGATAAAACCTATGGAAGAGGGGAATTTCAGCTTCACACCAATCAGTCTCCACCTAGAGGTGGAGAGACTGTACCCCCAATTTTTTGAGGTATGATCAGTGTAGTTTTCACAGTTGTTGGTTATTTGTTTGACATGGGCTCAACAAATTCATTTATATTTTCACAGTTTTTGTTGTGTTGGTCCTAGTAGTTGATAATGTGTGTGAGGCTGTGTTGATTGGTACTCTTTATCGAGTTTAATATGAGGATGTAAAACAATTTACGGCTTTTGATTTTGAGGTTGGATTTAGCATTTTCTATGTGAATTTTTCATCATCAAGTTGTTAGCTTTTCAGTTTATTCTTTTCATGGATTGGATGGTGTTATACCAGAACCATATTAGCTATTACCTTCATGAGGTACCATTCAGGTCTCATGAGGGAGTCATTTATTCCCATCATGGTTTGTGGGATGTTTGAGTAGTCCATGTAGGGCCATTTTTTTGGAATAGGGATTAATAACAACACAAGTGGATTGTAATGGGCTTGATGATGTAGGAATAGAGAAAAACACCATACCTCTCATTATATATCAATGTTAGGATATGTTTCTAGAAAACTTTTCAAGGTTACTACCTATGAGAGATGTTGAGTTTATGAATGAGTTACTTCTACGGGTAGAACCAGTTTTCATTTCACCATATAGAATGGCACTGGTAATACTATATGATCTCATGGCCCAGTTGGAGGAGTTGGAGAGGAAAGGGTTCATTCACCTTAGCTTGACAGCTTGGGGATCTATTGTGTTGTTTTCCAACATTTATAAATGATTATTGAGGTTATGTGTCGATTATTAAAATTTGAATCAAATGATACTCAACAACAGAAACCCTCCTCCATGAATCAAATATATTAAAAGGATAATGAGATGTCCATGATTATTCTGTAGGATTGATTTGTGGTCAGGGTATCATCAACAAAGGGTGATACCTTTTATTTCATCAAGGACTACTTTTAAGCGATGTTTCTAGTTGGATGAGTCTATCGTGATGTCATTCCAGATGAAACATGTTCTAAAAGTGTTTAAGGGTTTAATGAACCAAATATATCATTCCTATGTAGATCATTTCATAGTAAATTTATTTTGATATTATGTTGGTGTGGTCGATGAATCTTCATGATCATACAAGAAATCCTAACATCCAATTTAGTACAATTATAGAGAAAAAGGTAAAAACCAATCTATCCAAGTATCTTTTATGGATTGATAGTGTGCATTTCTTGTCTCACATAATCTTTGAGGAAGGTGTCAGTGGACTTAGAGAATGTGTAAGAAATGGTATCATGGAAGAATCCCAAATATGTTTCTGATGTTTTATGTTTTTTAAGTATAGTAGGCTACTAACTATGGTTTATCAAAGTATTTTCCTAGTGAGAAGCACCATTTTCAGGTTTAAACAAGAAATGAATCAAGTTTGAGTGGTCTGAAGCATGTGATAATGATTTCCATAAGTTAATGATACAATTTAATATTGCACCATTTTAGATCTTTTCCATTCTGGGTAAAGAGTATATCATGTTTTACTATGCTTCTGATGTTGGAATTGGGGTGGTTTTGATATAGGATAATCATATATCAAAAAAATATGGGTCACAACAGTTGAGGCCTCATGAATGAAATTACCCAACTCATTATCTTTAGTTGTATAAGGTAGTGAATGCTTTGATATGTTGGACACACTACTAGATAGTAGAGCTATTTATACTATATAAAAATCATAAAATATTGAACTTCCAATTCTATTAATGTAATTTTAATGTTCATCTGTGAAAATAGGTTAAGTATATGTAGTATTTTAATGTAGAGATGGTTTACACAACAGGAATGTGAAATAGTGCAATAGATGCTTTGTGTGGGAAAACTCAATGTTTTATGGTTAATGAGTCCATCTATGAGTGGGGGATGTTTTATTTGTTTTCTAAAATGATTCTAGAGGTATAGTATGTGAACGGTAAAATGACCCTTCGGTATATAGAATTTGTGTCTATGCTATTGAGCTGATTCAAGGGGAGTCATCATGAGGGTCCAGAGTGTTTGTCTATGAAAGAAAGAATTAAATGTGGGGAGTCACCTTCTGATTGGACTATTGTAGATGATGAGATCTTGTATATTTTTGGATGTGTAGTGGTGCTAACATGTATGTAAGAAGAGTTGATACATGAGTCTCCTTCACCAAGTTGGGTTTTGAATCCTATTTTGACTAAGATGTATCATGATATTCATAGGAAGTATTTCTTGTTGGGAATGAAGAATGAGGTTGTCGGTTTTGATGAGCGATACCTTACCTGTTAGTTACTAAAGGATGAATATTAGAACCCATGAAGTTTGTTACATCCATTTCCCATTCCAGAGTGAAGGTGGGATAACATAAATATGGACTTCATTATTGGTGTTCCATGGATTCGTCGACAGAATGATGTAAACTGTGTGGTTGTGGACTTGTTAAATAAGGTGGATCATTTCATTCCAATCTAAAATTTATTCATTTTTGATCACTTGGGTGAGATTTAAGTTCAATAGATAGTGAAATTCAATGGAGTACCAGCGACTATAGTTTTAGATCGTGATATGGGTTTCCCATCACACTTCAGGTAGGGATTACAGAAGGAAGATGGTACCTAGATATTTTTAGTACAAATTTTCACCCACAAACATATAATAAGTTAGATCATATGAATATGGTGTTAGAGGGAATTTTTATTGATTTTTTCCTGGATTTCTGTTGTTTTTGGTAAAAGTACTTGTCACCGGTTGAGTTTTCTTAAAAGAATAGTATACATTATACAATTAAAATGGAACTATTTGAGGAACTCTGTTGGAGGCCATTGTAGGTCTCCATTGTGTTTGTCAGAATCAGGAGAGTTAGAGCTGTTGGGATCGAGTCTCATGAAAGAGACATCAGAAAAGGTGCAGTTATTTCAAAAACTCATGGAAACAGTTCAGATTATAAACAATTAATATGAATATCGGAGTCACATACATCTTGATTTTATAGTGGGTGATAGGGTATTTCATTGAGTGTTTCCAAGGGTGGTTCACTTTTGAATTAATAAATTGGCTAAGTTGGTGCCCGAGTATATAGGGTACTTTCATATCTTCAAGAGTATTAAACTTGGGGCTTACTGATTGGATCTTCCACAATGGTATAGTGACATTATTTGTTTTTTCATGTGTCAAAACATTGATGGTATCAACATACACCATATATTGTGGTTGATATTAAGGATGTTGAGTGTAAGGCTAATACACCTTTTTAAGAACATATATTTTATGTTGTGGATCATAATGATAAAGTCTTGCAGGGAAAGATCATACCTTTATTTCGTGTTTTGTGGTGGAATTTGAATGTTCAAGAAGAAACATTATTGTTGGAATTAGATATGTGGTCCCAATGGAATGATCTATTTTTAAGATCAATTATTCTTGGGAATGCTTCTCGAGTACGAGTCATTGTAATGTGGGGGAGGTTGTAAAATAAAAACATTTCGGGGGGTGACATGGTTTAGATTTTGATTTAAATATATTATTTTTGTTCAATTATATGTTTTATGGGTGTATAAAGAGTTTCTAGGGTGTTTTGGGTATTGGGACCTGAATGAAAGGGAAATTGGGCCATCTTGTTAATGTTGAACAATTTTCAAGCTATTAGTGAAAACCGTGTTAGAGGGATCTAAACCATTTAGATCAAGAGAGTAGAAATATTCATGGCTGTAGAATAGGTTTTTAAACCATGGGGGTATCTCCAAGTAGCTGTGAGACATCACCCTCTTTGAAACATGCTAGTGAATGGTTGGGGCATAGTTTGGAAAATCGTTCATCCAAACCTACTCCCCATTAAAAACTCTACAATTTTGAAACATCCAACTCTAGATTTTTAATTTCTTAACCAATTTCATTCCATTTCTCCTCTTATCATCCATATTGATGAACTAAACACCCTCAATATTCTAAGGGATCACTCTCCTTTGATTCCAGGCTATTGGGTCCGTAAATTGTTTTGGATCATAACTCGAATTATGTATGACTCTGATATTGCTTCCCATTTTCAGTTTAGGGTTTTTGGTTCATCTCATCTTCTACTAAATCATTAAAATCCTATGTTTCCGGTGGAATAAAGGTTGGGGATTCAAGGGTTTATTAAATATGAATCAAATTCTATGATTAAAAGTTTGTTTATCATCAAATTTCTCGAAGGTGGTCTACAAGTTATATCCTGAAGTTTTGATCTATATTAGTGCATGTTTGTTATGTAATTGGTTCCATCTTTCTATGAATACTGATACTTTAGTGACATTTGGTAAAATGGGTGTGTAAATGATGAATGTAATTCTTCATGATCCTCATGGGATGTATAGAGAATAATTAAAATTATTTAGGGTGGCCCAAGGGGTGATCCAACACTACCAAACCTATAAATTTGTAAGGATAAGTGTAGGGTTGACATGAGATACCATAGATCCCATGAATAATATGTTAATACGACTGTTAGAGTGAAAATAAAATATTGATAGTTGTTCCTAGGGTTGAAATGGAATATGGGGTTTTTTGGGTTGGCATAGAAATGTGCTAATTAGGTTAAGGTTGTGTCAAATGGATTATGATTTATTTTTGAAATGCCTAAGAGGGTTAGTTAATATGAAATGGTGAACTTGTTAAATTGGAAATGATGTGGTATTTATGTAATATATTAAATTATATTTTATAATGGAATTAATGAATATGTTAAATGTAAAGCCATGAACTCGCACTTCCATATTCTGTACTAAAATACACATTATATTTTTTTATATAATATATAATTAAAACACAAACAGTACATTATACAAATGATGACCTTTTCTGATCTGGGTTTTGGAGAATTAGAAAACAACTTACATACATTGAATCAGATTTTACAAGAATTAACAACTAATATAAATAATTAGATTCATCTTCCTTAGCACCTTAATTTTCATTTGAACCTCTAAGGATTCCTGTGAAAAAAATTGAAAACATGGAATGAGAAAAATTTCTCAGTTAGGGATCTAAGAAGAATGAAAGGAACAGTTAGTCCATAAATACTTTTAAACATATGAAAGCATTTTCACATGACATACTTCTTATCTATAAAGGTTCACATACATACTATGTGCAAACATAGAGAACATAAATAAAACATATATGTAACATGGGGCATTAACTAATTAAAATTGTAACCATTATGTCTAACATATTATTTGTAACCCTGATGGCTACCTTATAATGTATATCTCAGGACTACCTTACAATGTAACCCTCACAACTAACTAATGGTGTAACCATCGTAGTTACACAAAGAGTAACCATATGGTCGACCACCAAAATTTTCATACCCAATGTTTTGGTGGGAAATATAGGTCTTACCCTTCATCATAAATAATTTTGAATAACAATAACTTAATTATATAACATGAATAATAGAATAAAAACATTGTTTTTGAATTTAGTAAACCATAGTTTTAATATAGGATCATACAACAAAATACCCTTTGAAATATCATATATTTGATGTGAAACTAAATAGAGTGGATAAAATATATATACACACTATAAATATACATAATTAATCATAATATAAACAAAATTCATTAGACAAGTAATTTTAATACCACATAAATATTTAAGTAGAAGGTTATCCCAAAGAATTGAAATTGGGTTAAGAATTCCCTTACCTTGGGTTTTTCTTACTTCAAACATGTTTAAACCTCATGTATAATGGTTTTAACAGTGTTATAAAATAATTAAATAACTGAAATAATATTTATAATACCTTACATAATCTTCTTATATCATTTTCCACCCATTTATTAACAATATTTTGTTATTTCAATTTCTTCTAGTGCGTTCTTTTCTTGAATTCAAAAGTCTGTTTATTGTAGTACTCATTATCAAATTGAATTAATGAACTAGATGTGATTGAATATACATAATTAAGTCATTTTAAACAATTAAATGTGAATTTAACCTTTCCATGATATGGGAAGAAGGGAAACAAAAAATTACCATCCACAATGGTGGTGAACTAATAAACGAGAGAAGGTGATTTTTTATTTTTAGAAGAAAGCAAAGTTGAATGATTTTATGATGAATATATCATTAAAAAAATAAAACTTCAGTTTACAATTAACATTTAACTTTTCATGAAACATTGGAAAATAATTCAGGATAGGGTATAATGGAATGTTTAATTAAAAGGGAAGAAAATGTAACCTTACTTCTTGATAGTTCCACCATGAGAACCTCTTTAAGGATCATGGATGTGCTATTTTTGTGAGTCCAGGAACTCAAGAATGTTGAAAGCGATGAGGATGAGATAATTTTAAATATTTTATCTGAAAAACAATGGTTAAGGTGATCAAAATTTGTGAATGATGAAGCCTCCTTTTATAATTGAGGTGAGGTGTAACATATGAATTACTCAAATTAATTAAAAATAATATTTTTTATTGGGTTTAAGACATAAAAAATCCTAAAAAGAAATGGGATTACTTTTTAGATGGAATATCATAATTTTGGGACATGTTCAATATGTTATTGATTTTTTAACAATATAATATAATATTTTATTCATGGAGAAACAATTTTTCAAAATAAACACTATTCAAAATTAAGACTTCAAACACGTCAAAAAAAGTTTCCAACTCAAATTTAATTTTTTATTATACCTTATGGCAATTATATTTACAAATATAAATTGTGAAATGACTTAAAAATATCAAATTATATATTTTACTATTTTTAAAATCATTTATTTTATTTATTATTTAATTAAATATTAACGATATCTATATTATTCAAGAAATTTATGTAATTATTTCTTACCTAAAAATTAAATTTAAAATTCTATGAGAATGATAAAGATTTTATATTTAATGTTATTATTTATTTTTTATATGCTATTTTGAAATACCATTCATTAAACTATTGAACTATTTGAAAGTTATAGTGTGAACAAGTTGTCATTCTTTTTAATAAAATCGAATAAAGGGACTAATGTAATCCATGTGTGTCCAAAGTATCCAAAATACAAATAAAAAAGTGATAAGGGTAAAAATTTGATAATATAATATGTTTTAGCCAACATTTATCTCATTCTATAATTCTTATAAATTTAATAAATACATTTTATATTTTTTTATGCTTTCCCAAGCACTGCTTCATTGTTGTACATGCATTAATGTAAATTATTTCATATATAAAAATTAAAAATAAAATAATATCATAAAAATAGATAAAATAGGTTCAAAATAAAAATTAATATTCATTGATTATTTATATTCACGCATATATATGTCAAATAAAACTTCTTAAATTTGTTATTTGGACTTTTAATTCCCTACACACGTGTTACACATGCATCTGCAGAAGAAAATTGTTATATAACAATAAAATTAGATTAGAATATCCAAAAAATATAAATAATACATAATATTTAATAAATTATTTTTTGAAAATAATTTTTACAACTCAATTAGTATTTATAAATAACCAAAACTGACATTGCCAATGATGTGCAAGCACTGCCTCAACATTGATAATAATTTTTATACCTATCTTGAAAAAATAATAACAAAAATGTTCTAAATATTTATGTACAAAATTACTCTTATGAAATCATAATTTAGTTATTAAATAACTTTACTATAATTCATATCATAATTATGACCTCAAGATTTCATAAAAAATACTCTATTTTATAAAAAAATGTATTTTTTTACTATTCACCGATTATTAATGTATTCAAGAAGAATCCCAAATATTCACCCCTAACTATTTCTAGAAATGTATAACTCAAAAAAGAACTCCATATTATCAAAAAAAAATTCTAACAATTACAAACTTAATTATTAAATAAAATCAAAATATATTCGAAAAATAATAATTTTAAAACTATAACTCGTTTTATAACACTTTGATTGTAACACCACCAGATTTTATGAAAAATATTCTTTTTAATTTCATTAATGTATTGTGTTGTATGATACACCAAAAGGATCTTGCACAACATGCATCCCTGACATGCCTTGCATTACAGGCAATCACGACCTTCCTCGATAGCGTGTGTAGTACGCAATACTGAGTTTCACTAAACGAGATATTATTATAATATTATTATGAACTACCCGTTATGAATAGTAACACCCACTTTTTGAAATTTTATAAATTTTATCATTCAAAATGGACTTCATTTTTGAATTCGGAATATCGAAATTAGCTTAGGGTGAAATTTTGGTACTTTTCGGAAAACTTTCATATTCTGGTGAATAGTGAAAATTACTAAATTTTAATTAGAAACAACTTTTTCAATCGAAATAATTAATAGTGATAAATTATTAATTTGAGTGGTTTTAAAGTATATTTAGAATATATTTTTACAATTTAATACAATGTTGTTAATTGGATGTAATTTCACATTTAAACCAGACATAAACAAGTGTCAATCTTTTGATAGTTATTATCTCTTAAGAACACGCTATTTGTTTTGACGACGGGAATTAATTTTTAAATTAATTAATATAACTGATATGTTTTAAATTTGGTAAAATATAAATCATTTTTGAATTCATAATATCAAATATATCTTAGGCCTAATTTTTGGTATTTTTCTGGAAACTTTCATTTTTTTGATGAATAGTGAAACCACTAAGTGGTAGTTAAAAAACTGAATTTTTCATAAAACTTAATTTTACCGCTTCTATGAGTGGAATTTCAAAAATCTGAGAGACACGGTTAATATCAAGGAATAAAATCTGGTTCAATGAGAAGAAAATAATTTTTGGTGAATAGTAACTTTTTACTTTGTTTACCACGATTAAAAGTAAATAGAGTAATTAAGGGTAAAAATGATATTATTATTATCCTAACACATGTCATAATTCTATTGGATAAGTGTAATTCGGCCAAAAACAACCTTAGTAATAAAATATGACTATTTAGGCCCACTTGGATTAGATTAGGACATTTATTATTAATTTATTTAAAGAAGGGTTAAAATAGTTAAAATCAAAGTTTAATAACTAAATCATTTTTAATATAGGGTTATAGATAAGATAAATTCGACTATAAATATTCATTAAAAAGATAAAAATATTTTATACATAATGGTATTTTATTTGTAATTTTTAAACTTAAAATAATTTAATTTATTTATGACACAATGATGATGCAGTAATTATCTTATTCATGAAATATTGACATAATTGATGTTATAAATACCCAAATAAATGTTATTTGAGACTTTTAATGAATTAAACGAATTTTCTAGGTTAATAGGACATGTTAGTATTGATTTAGTTAACTTTTTTCGAACTAATCATTCTGTTATGATTTTCCAAAAAATTAATTACCAAATAGTGTCAAAATTGACATCAAATAGTTGTTAAAAAAATATTATATTATTAATTGTTATTTTATTCATAAAAATATACGGTTCGGCAAAATGACTTAGATAAGGTTATATATATTAATAATAAACAACTTGGGGTTTTTCTGGCTTATTATAGTATGTTTATTAACCTTATAGTGTAAGAAAACAAGAAGACACGGTAAAAGAAAAATTATTTAACTTAAAGTTAAATCTAAATTATAAGGTTAAAATAGAAGCCTAAACGTGTATAAATTCTATTGGATGATAGTATTTAGAACCATACTCTCTTTATCATCTAAATAACTCAATTTAGAGCTATTAAAAACCAAATATGACTTTATAATAAAATAATATTTTTAGTTTTTCCTAAGGTGCCCCTCTCCTCCCTTATAAAAGGGAACCTCCTCCCTCTCTTCCTCAAACCATTTTGAGCCTTGAATCTCGGCCAAACCCTGCCAAATTTTCTTCTCCACTTCCCTAGAAATATCCTAGAGGTCCTGGTCTTCTGCAAAGAAAAATTTTAGTGCCCTAAGAGGAGGTCCCAAAGAGGCGCTTCAAAGAAGAGGTAATGTCCGTTACCGATTCTTTCAACTTTATTTCTTCTTCCACTTGTTCTCCTTAGGTTGTTTAATTATGAATTAATGACATCAGTATCACTATTATACTTATATGTTATTATAAGTATGAAACAACCCTATTTCACCATCTATCCATCCTACGGAAAATGAAATCATCGCACGTGTGTACATACGGAATACCGTCTCCACGCCGTGGTGTAATCTATTTTCCACCACCACCTTAATTGGATGGGTATAATGGTGTAAATAATAACTATATATGATTATTGTAAAGTTATATTGATTATGTTATAGTATACATACACTCCAATAAAATTCCACGATCATGGGAATGATATCATCGCTCGTGCGTACATACGGAATACCGTCTCCACGACGCGATGAGATTCATTCTCAATGATTAACCATTCATTAATGATTATAAAGTATACATAATAAGTAATCATGAAATATATAAAATAATAATGATACTGGATTTATTTATATATATATATGTAAGTCATACAGTTAATTCCAATCAATTCAATGAGGAAACGAAAACAACGTTCATGCGTACGTAAGGCCTACCGTCTCCATGAACGGTGTATTTTTTCCATTTATAGATCTATTATATATATGTATATTATGAATATATATTATATATAAATCATGTTTTATATTCTGGAATTAAGTAATCATGATCTAAGTAATCATATGAATAATTACAAGTCAAAACACGGACGACAAACGAAACGATTTTACCCAAAACGCTCTTTAACATGGAATTTACAAAAGAACGGGTAATATAAAGTCATAAGTGATACATATATGATATCATAACAATGAATATTATTCTGTAATAAGTAAATGACATTATTTAAATCATTATACAAGAGGTTCAGATACGTTCGAAGCATATCAGACCTAAGGTAAGGGATAATTTTGCAAATCTCATTTTTATCTGAGATTGCTTATTCCTCAGTATTTACTAGGGTTATTTCTATCATCCTTATAAATGTTTTATAAAATTGTTTTCATGTATGTTTAAAGTTATTTTAACCCATTTTTGACTTTTACTACATGGTATGTATTGAATCTTTCTTTTACAAGGTACTTTTTGACTTTTCCGGCAAAAGTACGAGAAGAATGTTTTTTTTTAACTTATATGGCATGAATAGATTTTTACGGTTTTATAATGCCTTGTTTTCATGAAGATTCCTCCAAATTATTTCATAAATATTTAAAAAAAACCTTTTCTTTTCAAATTTCATGACATTTTGTGAAAAGAAAATGATTTTGAAGAAAAAAAGATATTTTCCTCAAGAATTCAGTTCATGTGTTTTATCAAAACCAATTTTCATCTAAGATGACATTATTTCATGTGTATGTTTCAAGTATAATGTCTCTATGATTTAAATGTTTTCACTTCTCTTATTATGAAATGATATCCATTTCATTTATATGGATTTATGTGATTATGGGATGATGTTTATGAAACCCATTTTATTTAATGGGTTTTTATGAATGATGTATGTTTATTTTGTGGAACAAGTTAGAATGATTTCATTATGAGATGGGTGGGACCTATATCTCCCTCCAATGCATTGGGTAAAGATTTATATCTCATGAGATAGATATGGCTAGAATGGTAAGTTAATTCGGTTTAGTGTTATAGGACTGAAACGAGGAGTGAACTGGATTCAGAAAGGGACTTTGTCCACTAAGATGGTCTAGGCAGCAATGCCTTGGATACTATGGAAATCATTACATGTGCTTAATGGATGCCACAATTACATGTCTTATTCCCATGCAATTTTATCATAATTTATGTACCATTATGATCTATGCCTTATGTACTTCTATGGTTTATGTTGTTGCTCAAGATTTTGATGTTTAACCATTATGTTAATGTTTTTAAGTTCAAATGTATATGGTATGTTTTATTTTATCCATGATTACCCTTACTGAGCATTTGAGCTCACCCTTTTTATGTTTTATTTTCCCCCACGATTAAAAGAAAGGTTTTAGGTAAGGAAACAAAAAGTGGAAGATCTTTATGGGAGATGTTGAAGATCTTTCACCATGATTAGAAGATTACATTTAATGTTTCCAAAGACACTAAACTATTATGGTTCTTCTGTGTCTGTTTTTGTTATGTAGTATGTATTCCAAAAAAGTAATGTAATGTCCATGTACGTCAAGCTTCGGGTCTCTACCTTGATAATTTAATCATTCTATTCAAAAATAATCTTACAATCATAATTCATGGAAAAATATTTTCTGAATACATTTTATGAAAATAAATTTTCATTTAAATTATTAAATAAATCATAAATTTGTAATATATATGACTTACAAAAATACCAACCCTAAATCAATAATTTTCAAAATACTTATTTTCTAATATTATGACATAATTCCATCATAATTACACTTATACAATGGATAAATTTTATTTATAACATCACAGGTGGATTTACTATTCATAAGTGTACATTACTATTCACAATATTCAAGTTACTATTCATAAGGCTGTAATTCTACTCAACAGGGTCAAGTCACAATTCAAAAAGGTACATTAATTTTAATAAGGGTCATGTTACTATTCATAACGGTACATTACTATTCATAAGGTTATGTTACAATTCATAAGGTTAGGTTACTATTCAACAAAAAATAATATTGTTCCATGATACTCCAAAAAACATACTGATCGCAACAATGTATGCATGTTTTTCTAAATTCGAAATAGAGTATAGGGAAAATTATGTTTAATGGTTTGATTATAAAGGTCACAAAGTATTTAGTAGTTAATTTAAGCACATAGTGTTTCCTTTTAAAATATTTGGATGTTACATTATCCCATATTTTAATGAATTGTGCCCTCACAATTTGTTCATTGTACTTATAATTCTGAATTCACATATTGATAATTAAGAAAAACTATTTTGTTATGTGTACATAATAAAATAAAATTTCCAAAATAATTACCAGTGCTAATTTTTATTTAAAAATGATAATATATAATCTCCAATGTTTTCTAGACCGTTCATCTTGATACCAGTTGTCCATCCCCGAACCCGTAAAATCTGATACAGTACTAAAATATGATGTGTATTATTTTTGTTTAATATACAAATAAAAAATAAACAGTACATTATACAAATTTCAAGCTTTTCTGGCCTATGTTATATAAAATTATACGATAACATAGATATTTTGATTCTGAGATTAAAACAATAAATAATTAATTTAAGTAACATGATTCATCTGCTTAAGACCCTTAATTATCCTTTGAACTACTAAGAATTCCTGTGATTTATTTAAAACTAGTTAGAGGAAAATAGTTCCGTATGGCTTCAAAGAAGAAGGAAAGGAACTGTTAGTCCATAAATACTTTTAAACATTTGAAAATGATTTCAGCAGACACAAATATGACCCATAAAGTATGATATACCTACTTTTTCATAACACAGAGAACATAAATAAAACATATAGGTAACATGGGGAAATAACTATTTAAAATTGTAACCATCATGACCTCCATATTATTTTTAACCATCATGGCTACCTTACTGTGTAACACTCACGACTACCTTATAATGTAACCCTCATGTCTAACTTATGGTGTAACCATTGTTGTTACACATTGAGTAACCATATGGCAATCCTCCAAAAAAATCATACCCAATGCATTGGAGAGAAATAGAGGTCTCACCCTTCATAATAAATAATTCCAATGAACTAGAAAATAATCATTGAACATGAATAAGTTCATAAAAACATTTCTTTTGAATTTTGTATAATATAATTTTAAAATAGCGTTTAAAAAACCCTTATATAATATCATATAATTTAAATGAGACATAAAAGAGTGGATATAATATGTATATAAAATATGAATATACCTAATTCATCATAATATACAAAAAACGTCACACAAATAATTTTAATACCACATAAATTACGAAGTACAAGTTTAACCCAATGAATGGAAATTAGAATAATAATTCCCTTACCTTGGGTTTTTCATACATAATACCAGTTTAAACGTCCTTTATAATGGTTTTAATAGTGTTATTAAAAAATTAATTAACTAATCCCATGTTCATAATACCTGAAATAATATTATTATAACATTTTCTATAAATTTATTGACAATATGATTAGTTAATTTTTTTTTCAAGTGCGTTCTTTTCAAGATTTCAAAAGTAAGGTTGTTATAGTATTCATTGTGAAAATTAAATAATAAATAATAAGTGATTACATATATATATTTATGTCATTTTTAATATTTACATATATATATATATAAACATTCCATGATTTTGGAAAAAGGGAAACAGAATAATTATCGTCCACGAAGGAAGGGAATTAACGCACAAAAAATAGTGATTTAATTATTTAAGAAAAAAGGGAAGATGAGAGATTTTATGAAAAATATACCATAAACACAGCAACATTCCAAAATAATAGATACATAGTAGTTTTCATGAATCAATTTTAATGAGTCCGGGATAAGTTATAAGTGAAAAATAAATTGAAAGAGATGAAAAATGAACCATACTTCTTGAAATATCATCCATGGGAACCTCTTTATAGATCATGGATGTGGTATTTTTGTGGGAATATGAGATAAATAATTTTTAAATGGATTAGGATAATGGAACTAGTAAGATTTTAGCCAAACCAGATGGATTGAGGTAATGAAAATATGTGAATTAGGGAGCCTCCTTTTATAATTGAGTTGAGGGGTAACATAAGAATTACTCGAATTAATAAAATATAATAATATTTCCTAGGTTCTATGGCTTAAAAAATTCTAAAAATATATTTGATTAAATTTTATATAGTATCTAAGAATTTTTTGACTTGTATAATAATTATGTGATTTTTTAATAATTTAATAAAATATTTTATTCACCGAAAAACAATTTTTTCAAAATAAAAACTATTCAAAATTAAGACATTAAACACATTAAAAAAAGTTTTCAATTCAAATATAATTTTTTATTATATCTTATGAATGTTATATTTACCTATATATATAGTTAAATGACTAAAAAATATCGTATTACAATTATTTTATAATTTATAAAACCATTAATTTTATTTATTTATTTATTAATTATTTACTGCTTCAATATTGATCATGTAATTAATATAATTATGTATTAACTGAAAATTAAAACTATAATTGTATGAGATATATAAATTTTATATATTTGAAACTTGTATTTATATATGAAGTAAAATTGTAACGTCTCGGCCTAGAAGCCACTAAACTGGTGCTCTGATCTAGTTCGCCATAAGGCCTCAAGCACGCCTCCTCATACGCCAGAGGCTGCCAACTACTGGAGAGGGCCTGTGGTGTGATTGTGGGGAGATTATTCCCTTATACCAGTGTAAGAAAATAGTGTAAATAAATCTGTATCCCACATAGTTGAAAGTAAACATAGCGCATAAGAAATTAACAATTGAAATAGACCAAGCTGTAACAATAAAATGCTATAAAAGCCCGACAAACTATGCAATACAATAGAGCACTGGTCACCCACTCGGATGACCATATAGATACATGTAAAAATGAAATAGATAGTAAAATTAAAGGGATCAACTACTAACTTTGAGCCAACCTGCATACCAAATCTCCAGACATTGTCGAACTGCACTGTCTGATCAGTATAGCAACAAGAGTAGCATTTCTCGATCATGCAACACTTGGTCTCAACCCTATCCACCATTCAACTCATGGTCAACCAGAAAATCTGAAATAATGTCTACACGTACAATGATCTTCAAATGATTTGGTGATAAATAATCTTAGTAGTCCACCCTGGCATGCAACCTATAATGGTGCGGATAAAAGTGTATGTAACAAGAATGTGCTCAGCCTAGCTGGAACACACAACAAAAAAAGTAAACCAAACATGAAACCATAGTCAAACCTAGGGTCTGTATTCCCTGTCAACTGGGAAATTTCCACCATATATGACCATATCTATATACAAACACATGTATAGCCCCATACCTATACAGATACACTTAAATATTAATATTCCATGGTATGTCTATCGAACAACATGAAACCGCAATAACAATGAACCTTTTGTCCTTAAGCTTGTTTCCTAAACATCTTGTTCAAGGGAATATAGTTGGACATCATTTCACTCAAGACATGTATAATTTAGTGGATCTATGGTTCCATAACCCCACCGTCATGTATTTACTTCATCCAATGCCAGAGTTTTATATCTAAGCAAGCTACATCACCACAGGGGGATGCCCATCCAATAATTGGGTTCACCTGTACTTGCCTCCAATCACAAACAATGACACCATATAAAAATGGTCAATCCTACAAGGAGGGATATTTTATACAGATGGCCAATCTTCTAAAAGTCACTCGTCAAGAATCACTGGTAAGTATCCCGAGAATCCAACGGATTCTAGGAAAACCTTGCTCAAAGGCATATCAAAACATTACCCATAGGCATGTCAGTCAATCGGGGTTGAGCACAGTATATTATTGTTTCAACATGTCTCTAGGTAAAACCTAGTATATAATCATTTAATCTTGATTTATGGCCAATCTTGGTGTATTATATTTTCAGCATGTATCAGGTCCAAGTTAGGTGTATTAGCATTTCATCATGTTTCAGGGCCAAGCCTTGTGTATCAACATTTCGACATGATTGAGGGCCATGTCGGATATATCCTCATTTCAGCTTGTTTTAGGTCCAATATTGGTTTATCATCATTTCAGCATGTTTCACTACCAATGTAAATTACACTTTTACATTGTTAAAAATAATCAAGTCATATGGGAAAATCATTTATATAACCAATTTCCTCAAGTAAGGCTCAATAACCAATTCCCATGAAATACCTCTATGTATAGTATATACCAAAAATAACATGTCTCTAAAGCTGGATCCTAGGAGAGCATGTCCGGGAATCCCAAGAAAATATAAAAGGACTCCTCTCGTCAGGAACAATAGCCACAAAATAGGAATCACCTCTAGTGAACATCACTACATCAGAAATATACAAGTGAAACATAACAAAGAGTGTGGGTGGCCCGAACAGCCACCCCAACATTACAACCAAAAACCCATGGGATTACTAGTTCAACATGAGTTCTAGATTACACCAAAACACCATCTATACCCAAACCCGATATATGACTCAGGGTCGGTCAAACCATGACTCTAGATGTGTCCCTTAAGTCAAACACTTAGGAGGAATCCTTCTCATGATCCTCTATGTAAACATGAGTGAAGACATCCTACAAGGGATCCATAGAAAAAAGTAAGGGAGGGATATAAATGGGATCCTTAGAATAATAACAACAGAGGTATCCTACAACATGGGATCATCTCAAAGGAAAGCGTGAGAGGGACCCAACTAGCATCTCTGTAGGTCAGCACAAAAGTAAAGGCATCCCTCAAGGGATCCATTCAAGCATCCTGTCTCACAGACTCATTGACCAGTAGGGAACATATCACCAGGTGTACACCCTCAGAAACATAGGTCATGGTAGATAGCTCATAGCTCATCTTAGATCAAAAGTCTCAACTTAGATGGTTTCAGCACCAAACCTATCATCCACGCCAAGTCTCACTCTCAGTTGAAAACTGAACATGATATCCAAAGGAAGAAACTATACTCTTAAATACATCCCCCAACATAATTTAGATGACCTCTAAATGTCATGAAGATTTGACCATTTTGATCTACTTGGAAAATTCTCAGAATAAAAGACTCACTCGTCCAAAATGGTCAACTGGTGAAAAATATAATATTCACTATAACAATCAAAAGTGGTTCCCACAACTAATTTATGTTATAACACCTGAAATAAGTCTCTTAATGTCTACCTTTAATCCAATGTTTCAACACTACTGACAGTACATCAAACAGACATCGAATACATGAGATACGTCCGATTCAATAATCGCCAAATTATAATAATTAAAATATTATTATTATTATTATTGGATGTTTCATACCACTGAGCATCATTCCCAACACAAATAATTCACCAACTAGACTCAAAATGTATATCTCAAAGCATGGGTCATGTAGCTGTAGATGACACATGAAATAAACCCCTAGGTTGCAACTTATAGTGGTCTAAGGAACCGCAGGACAAAAACATGCCAGACAAAGTACATGGCATGTAATTTAGTGTACATGGGGTATTCACATGTAAAATTACACAGTATGTAAGTTACTATACAAGGATATTATTATTCAAGAAACACCATCCCATGTTATTTTTCAGCTGGACACATTCCCATGTGCCACTACACAACGTGTATTCCAAGTACACGACGTGTATAGTTCAAAACCACCATTATGTTTTCTTTTTTCAGAAGTCTAGAGACACGAACAAACACCATATAAAGTGTACTCATAGTAATTGGTGTTTACTTATGAAAAAATCTTTTCCCCAAATGGGTGTAACGCACAGTGTGTTCCCCTAGAACACAAGTCGTGTTAGCTAGGTTTTCCTATGGTAAATCCCTCAAACCACCTAAAACACCTATTTTTCTCATCCGAAATAGTAGATTAGGATTCAAGATACCACAAACAAGAAATATATGGCTATGAAAACATTAAAAATCAAATTAAATGAGACATATGGTGAAAACATAAATGGACCTACCTTCATGAGGAAACAACAGATGTTTGGTTAGATTTCACCATCCACAGATACTGCACGTCGACTCTACATATCGAGGGCATCGAAATGGTACCGTTTTTTCCTTCCATCACTCTATATTTACAATATACATTTTCTCCCATAAGAAATGTACAAGGAAAAGGACACATGAGGCATTCACAAGGATTATTATGATTCAAGAAGGTAAAGAAAAGAAGAAAAGAACGAAAAGAAAAAGGGGTCCAGACCGGCCCCAATGCTCAACTCGAGTTTTTGCCTCGCCTAGGCTAAACTCCCCATTTCAGACTCAAAAGAGAAGAAGGAATCTCAATCTAACAATCTGTTTAAATGTTATCACCAAATGAACCTACACAAATAATTAAATATTTAACTTAATAACATTCAATATTCAATATTTCACTAAATTTATAACCACATTAATTCTTACCAAACTCTTATCCAAGGGTAAAAACCATATTCTGTGACCAATGTAGTGGTATAAAAAAATATCCCAAATCAAATGGTATGGGAAAATACCATTTTACCCCTTATAAGAATCTAATAAATAAATTCCAATTTCTGCTCAAAACTACAGCTCGGAAAAACATGGGTCCTTACAATCCCCCCACCATAAACCTTCTTGTCCCTGAGAATCCTGGTGAAAGGATTAGTAACCATGATCCCAACCCAAGTATCATCACAACCATGCAATTTGGAATGTTCAAAGACCATCCTTATAGGTTTGACACCTTCCTTCTATATGAATGATATTTAACTGCTACCGATCTGGTACTCCCCACCATAAAAATACCCCTATCGTCATCATTATAGAAAACACTATGCTCAAAATCTCATGGGAAACATAAAATATCAAAAAAAAATAGAAAAAAGCACTCTAAAATAGCAAATGGTGAACTCTCCACCATATGTATTTCCATACACCTTTCCTAGAGTGAAACCACAATAGGTTACCTCCTCAACTAGGAAGAACATTATGAAATAAAAATTAGCTCAGTGTAGGGACGAAGCCCACTTAGGATACTAAAGACAAATCATGATAACACATTAACCGATCTAGATGGTTTACACTAAGATTTAACAAAAGGGAGGGTCCATCTCCTTCCGATCCACACTCACCATCCTATCAAAACATGACCAGGATTTAGCAACGGGTCAACCGGTTTAATGTTCCTAATTTTTTCTATGACGTCACCACTACCACATATGGACATTCTAGCACAATTTCTGGGGTCCAAGCCCATATAATGCCTTCAAACATGGGTTCTTGTCACACACCCATCCAATCACAAATTTAGATTTAAATAATACCTCATGAAAAAATCATGTATCCTTAAACACCCAACACATACACATGGTGTCATTCCAGTATTGAGCATATATCCATGATTTGACTACATTAGCTACTATACAACAACCGGTCGACCATGCTAGGCACCTGAACTATCCTTCTCATTGAAGCCAGTATCAAATAACATGAATACCAGGTGCTTCATCAAAACTAGATGGCATCAAAATTCATAAGGGAAAACATGAACACATACCATGCCTCAATCAAAAAACATGCGTAAAACAATGCTCCACGCCAAAAGGCATTTGAAAACATGGGAAAACCTCTCTCAGATAGGTTTCCCTAGAACAGACCCAATATCTACCTACAAGGGATTGATTCAAAAACAAGTGTCTCTAGGTATTCCACCTATCCCTATAGAAAAAGCCTCACAACCGGGTCACATGGTTTAGCCACATAGACCAAAATATCTAAACATCTAAAAATCATTTAATATCACTATGACCAATGTGGGTCCATGAAGAAAATCATGGTATATGAGGGCCCTGATCCTCTTTAAGAATCATTAGATTTAACTTCTCCCTAGAGTTCGTAACCTAATAATAAGAGAAGAGATGAACTAAAACTCATCGGGTATCCTTATATTACAATTCCCCAAGGATGAAAAGATCACAAGATAATCCTTGGTATCTATCGGCATTGTACTCAGGGATCCGACTAGATAACAATAGACCTGAGAAACAACACCCAACATGGGTTTTAACAGAATGGAATAACGATCCATATTTCCCTACTAGGTCATTGCACCACTTGGGCATGAGGACTGAGTTATCATCCTCATAACAAAAACACATCAAAATATATACACATAACCTTCAATCAAAGTAAAAATTATTTGTAAGAAGACCCAAAGGACTATTTCATTAGTGAAAACATGCACTATAAGGCCTATATATTATGAATCTTGTGTTCCTAGTTTGATGAATTAGACACCTCTTGACGTTTCTGGCCAAGAGTCAAAATCCATATCTAGCCTCCTATCATTGGCCAAGATCCTAGGATCCAAAGTAAATAAAAATTCCCACACAGAACATATGCATCACTATAGGAGAAAATCATATACAACTGTAACATCAGAAATCTAAATAGAATTATCATACCCTGGAAACCAGGAAATCCATCCAGAACAAGTGTTTTTGAAGAACTAGTTCAATATCCATCACAGGTTCTAACACATTCCTAATATACATGTCTACCATATTCCAGATAGTAAAAACCAAGAAAAGAAACTCCTCTAATACCAATTTTTAATGTCCTAACCCAGAATCCTATAAATAGATGCTCCGAGCTGGTTCACCAGTAGGCCTCCAGTACGCCTCCCCACACACCAGAGGCTACCTACAAGCAGCGAAGTAATTTGGTGTGATAGTGGGGATACAATTATCTCATTATAGAGTAAGAAAACAATTTAAATAACTAATAATAATACACAATGAAAAATAAATTGAGTGAGGAGGAAATAAATAACTAAAATAGAACAAGATGTAATAGTAGAATGCAATAAAATCCCAAATAGATATGAAATGAATTACAAAACTAGTAACCCATTGGGACAATCATATAGATACAAGTACAAAAAAAACTGAATTTAAATGTATCAGGCTCAACTACTAACTCCGAGCCAACCCATGTACCTGATCTCCATACACTATCAATCAACACGATCCTAGTCAGTATAACCACTCCAGAATCTCTAATTACCCATGAAATAGTGGGTCTCATCCTTATCCACCATGGAACTAGTGCTTAAGCTGAAAAAAAGAAATAAGTTCTACACATTCACCGAGTTGAACGTGCATGGGTGAAAAATAATCTCAGTAGGCCACCCCGACAAGAAACCTATAACTATGCTACTAAAAGATAATTAAACAAAAATGTGCTCATCTTTGCTGGAACACCCAACAGAAATAAGTTAACCAAATGTGAAACTACATACGATCTCTGGGACTATATTCCCTATCAACTAGGAAAGTTCCACCATGGATATCTATATCTCAATATGTACACATGTATTGTCCCATACCTATACAAATATACATAAATATGAATATTAATTGGTATGTGTTTAAAACAATATGAAACAAAAAAAATTGTTGATCTTTGAGTCCATAATCTAGATCTCCATGACATCCAATGCATGGGGACTGAGATGGATGTCGTGCCCACCAATCAGTGTATCATTAAGTCGATCTCTAGGTCTATAATCCCATCAACATGTACCTACTTCAGAAAACACTGAAATTATATCTATGATTAATCTACATCGCCATATGTGGATTCATATCCTACATGTGGGATCACTCATACTCGTCTCTATTCAGGAATTAGGATACCATATACTGACGGTCAATTATATAAGGAATGATACCATCTATCAATGGAAAATCCTGTAAAAGGTCACTGGTCAGAAAACACAGAGCATAAGCCCACAAATCCAACCAACACTCAAAAAAACATTCTTGTAGACATATCAAAACCTTTCCCATAGACATATCTCTCAATCCTGGTTATGATACGTATATCATCATTTCAGCATGTCTTAGAGTAGAGCATGATATATAACAATTTTAGCATGTTTTGGGGCCATGCCCAATGTATCATCATTTCATCTTGTATTAGGCCGAAACCTGGTGTATCGGAATTTCATCATCTTTTAGGGCCAAGACTAGTGTATTATTATTTAAACATGTTTCAAGGACAAGCATGATGTATCATCATTTCCTCATGTCTCATGGCCAATCCCAGTGTATCGTCATTTCAACATGTTTCACAACACATGGAAATAACACTATTACATGGTTAACAATAATCAAATCATGTGGGAAAATAATTTATATAACAAATTTCATCACGTGAGGATCAATAGCCAATTCCTAGGTAATACCTTTGGGTAAAGTAAATATCATAAATAACATGGATCAGAAGCCATATCCTAGGAGGGCACATCCGGGAATCCCAAAAAAAATATAGAAAGATGACTCACATCATGATCTACATCCACCAACCAGGAATCACCTCTGGTGATCATCACTGCATTAATAATAAACAAGTTAGACATAACAAAGAGTGAGTGTGTCCGGAACTCCCAACCCAACACTAAAGCCATATCCCCATGGTATTATCAGTTCGACACGAGTTCTAGGTGACACTCGTACACTATCTCTACCCAATCCCTATGTATGACTTAGGGTCGGTCAAACCATGGAACCCAATGGGTCCCTAAAGTGAAACACTGAGGAGGTATCCTACTCTGGATACCCCATGTAAACATGAGAGATTGTATCCTACATGGGATCCTTAGAAAAAATGAAGGGAGGAACCCAACATGGTATCCTAGAATGAAGAACAATAAAGAAATCCTATAATAGGGATCATCTGAAAGTAAAATAGGAGTGATATACAACAAAGGGATCCCTAGTTCTTCACATAAGTAAAGGCATTCCTCAAGGTATCCTTGGAAGAATTTGATCTCATGGACTCATTGGCCAGAACGACACATCTCACAAGGGGGGAATCCTCAAAAACATAGGTCACAGGAGATATCTCATTTCTCATATCAGATCAAAAGTCTCAACTCTATTGTTCTGAACCCCCCAACCTATCATTCACGTCAAGTCTCACTCTCAGGTGACAACTGATATCAATATCCAGAAAAAGAACCTCTCCATTTATTTTATAACCCTTATAATACCATTTTGATTACCTATAAATGTCAATAGGATTCCACCATTGTGATATGTGTGGAAGAAACCTAATAATGGACTACTGACCCACCCAAAATGGCTAACCGGTGAAAACTGTACTATATACCATAACGATCATGAGTGGGGAAAACAACCGATTTAGTTTTTAGCATAAAAAATCAGTATCTAAATTTCTTTCTTTAATTCAGGGTCGCAACGCCATTAATGGTGCATCAAACTGACATCAGACACAGAAGATACGTTTGATTTAATAATCGACAAATAATAAAAATTAAGGTATTAATATTATTGTTTTGTACGTTTTATACCATGAAGAATTGTTCCCAAAAAAATTTATCTAACTAGCCTAAAAAGGTCCAACTCAACGGATGTGTCATGTGGGCATAAACAACATGTGAAATAGACCCTTGTATTGCAACTTACAAGGGCTTAATGAACCCCCAAACAAAAATAGGCCGGACAAAGTATCTGGAATGTACTCTAGAGTACATGGGGTCTACCCATGTAAAAGTACACCGGATGTATGTTACTATAAATAGATTGTAATATTCAAAAAACCACATCCCCTGTGCTTTTTCACATGTACACATTCCCATGTTCCACTACACGACGCGTACTCCGAGTACAATGTGTGTACTGTTCAAAAACCACCATTCTATATTCTTTTTTTACATGGACGAATAGAATTCCAACCCCAACAAGTCATGTAATCATATTATTTGGAGTGTACCTGGGAAAATAACTTCTTCCCTGAATGGGAATAACACAAGGTGTGATCCCTTGGAAGACATTCTTTGTTTTGTGGGTTTTTCCGACTAGAAATCTATCAGATCACCCTAAACAACTGTCTCCCCAAGAAACAACAGACTGAGCCTCAAGAGGACACAATAAAAAATATATGGATATAAAAACATGAAACAAACAATTAAATGTGATCTAAGAAAAAAAATCATCCCTACCTTCTGGTGGAAACCTCCAATGCTATGATTTATTTAAGGATCCACTGATGCCACACACTGACTTGACGCATCAAGGGATTAGAAACGGTACAACTCTTTCTTTCCATATCTCTCTCTTTCAAAATCTACATTTCCCCCATATTACATGACCATATAAGAGCACACCAGAGGCATGTTTAATGAGGTTGATAAAGTAAGAGGAAGGAAAATAAAAGAAGAAAAGAATGAAAAGAAAAAGGGATCTTGGCCAGCCCTAGTTTCCAACTCATGTTTATGCCTCTTCTAGGCTAAACACTCCATTTCGGACTCAACAGATATGATAAAATCTCAATATGAAACTCCATTGAAATGTTAATTCCAAAAAAAACTATACGAATAATTTAATATTTAACTTAATAATATTAAATATTAAATATTTCACTAATATTTGAACAACTCAAATGTCTACCAGACCCATATCCTAGGGTAAACACCCTATTCTAGGACAAACAGAGTTGTCAGAAAGTTAACTGAGATTAAATAGTAGGGTAAAATACCTTTTTCACCTCATAAGCATCCATCAACAAAAATTAAATTTATTTATCAAAACTATTGTCCATAAAAACATAGGTCCTTACAACTATTTAGTGAAACTATTCCGTAAAATATTAAACGAATTTAATGTTATAGTGTGAACAAGTTTTCATTCATTTTAATAAAATTTTATAAAGGGACTAATGTGATCCATGTGAGTACAAATATCCCAAATTTGAATCAAAACATCATAATGGTTGACATTTTATTATATAAAATTTATCAACTAAAATTTATCTCATATAATAATTCTAATAATTTTAGTAAAAACAGATTATATAGTTATCTTATACTAGCAAAAACACTACATTAGCATTGTACATGCAATAATGTTAATTATTTCATCTATATATATTAAAAATAAATTAATATCATAAAAATAAATAATTTAGGTTCAAAATAAAATTCTATATTCATTGATTATCTATATTCACTCATATATATGTCAAAATAACTACTTAAATTTGTTATTTTGTATTTCCTTGCCCTACATAAGACTTACAAAAGTATTTGGTCATTAATTTTTTAATTTATCTTTAAAATTAGTAATTAATATCCAAAAACCAAAAATAATACATAATAATAAATAAATGAGTTTTTAAATTAATTTTTATAACTAATTTATTATTTATAGATAAACAAAATTGACATTGCCATTGTTGCACAGTGACTGGGCCAACACTGATAATTATTTGTATCCCTTTTTTGAAAAAAATTATAATAAAAATGTTTTGAATAATTTATCTACAAAATTACTCTTATGAAATCATAATATAGTTATCTAATAAATTATATAAATTTTACATCATAATTATTTCTTTGATATTTCATAAAAAATACAGTATTTCAAAAAAACCACATTTTTTACTACTCACCATATATTAAAGTATTTTAGAAAAATACCAAAACATCACCCCAACTATTTTAGACAAGTATAATTCAGAAAGGAACTCCATTTTATAAAAATAATTATCTAAACATGATAAATTTATTTTTTAAATAAAATAATACTTTATTATAAAAATAATAATTTTAAAACAGTAAATCATTTTAAAATACTCTTAAAATTTAATCAAGTTCTCATAAAATTATCTTATAATCATAAGTCTTGGAAGTAAATATTTCTAAATACATTATATGTAAATAAATGTTCATTTAGATTATTAAATTAATTATTAATATTTAATATATATAACTTACAAAAATACCAACAATTGATCAATAATTTTTAAACTATTTATTTACATATATTTTGACATAATTATATCATATTTAAACTTATAAGATGGATAAATTTTATTTATAATTTCATTGGGGAATTTACTATTCATAATGTTCAAGTACTATTCAAAATGGTACATTTCTATTCATTAGAGTCGAGATGTTATTCATAAGGGTCCATTACTATTCATAAGGGTCATGTTATTATTCATAAGGGTACATTACTATTCATGATGTTTTGTTTATATTCATATTGGTGGGTTACTATTCACACAAAATTTTGTTTGTTCTATCTGACTCCAAAAAACATACTGATCGAAAAAATGATTGTCTTCTTTTCGAAATTCAAAATAGATAAAAGGAAAAATTAGGTTTAATAGTTTGTTGATAAAGGTCACATATAATTTAGTAGTTCATTTAAGAACATAATTTTTCCTTTTAAAATCTATGGATGTTACATTTAATGGGTTGGTATAAAGGTAATAATTGAACATTCATAATGGGTTGAGAATGAGAATGTGAATTGGAAAAATGGGTTAATTAATGTAAATGTTAAATGTGGTAGTGGGTTATAGAATGATATGAATTTCTAGGTTGACTATTATGGATTGTGATTTTTATGTGTATTATTGTGTATGTTTGTGGTACTGTATGTGTGGAGAATGGATATATATAATCATGTGTGCATGGGTTGGTAGTGTGGGTTATTTACATGAGGCTCTAGGCCCATGTGTGGAGTTATAACGAGGCTCTAAAATGAACCGATAAATTCATAGGTTAGGGAAGGGTGCAGATAATCTATTACCCTAACAGTTTCATTCGATGAGACTAACCAGACTGACGTTTTGTGGTGAGTGTGATATATTTACTGTGATGTGTTTAGACCTAGTTAAGCAAGGACATCACTTATTACCTTATTCATGGTGATTGAATTCCATAGACCCCTTTTTAAATGATGTAAATTCCTGACCCATGGAATAACTGATGAAAATGTATTAATTGATGAAGATAGAATAATTGATAAAAATAATAAAAATGGTGTAAATGGTTACTGTAAATATTGTTAAATAATTTCACATGTGTTGTCTTTTTTACATTTAATTGATTTAGCTCATTCATGAACTATCTATTTTTACTGGATTTCGTGTAGACATCATTTGTGGTGGAATAATAAGTTGTACTCACACCCTGCCTGGGCATCGTTGGGTACTTGAGTAGATTTAATTTTTCCATGTGAGGACAAGAGAAATGCCCCATGGTCAGGATAAAATTCAAGAATGGGATCTGTAAGGATTAGATTCTAGACATATATTAAGGATGATTTTTATTATTTAGTTGGTTGTCATTAATTTGGGACATCCTTCACTTTTAGCATTATTTTAATGACATGGAATGTTTATTGATGGTTTGGGGGTTGTACCTAATTTTGTGAGATGTTGATTATAATTTTTTATTGGTTATTTCATATTTTTTATACTATTAAATTTCAATTATTTTATTTATTTCTCAGATAAATACGATATAGTCTCTCTATTTTACCTATTAGACCCTCACTACTAGTATGAAACCAATGGTTTATAGGGAGGCACACATGAGGCCATGTGGAGACATGACATGGGGCACCAATATAGTGGCTCTGGATTCATCGATGTTACAATTCATATATCTAGTTCCATGGATTTAAACCAAAATTATGTTAATATGTAATATTTCTAAATCATCAAAAAATAAATGAGTTAGATTACACATGATTTCATGTCCTGATTTTTCTATTACAAATTGGTAGACAACAAGTGTAGTGAATGGTGATGAAATGGGATTTGTAAAGGTGAATATTGTCCAGGAAGATGAATGGGATGATACATTCATAATGAAATCAACAATTGTGAAATTATATAATGTCTCAGATCAAGAAAAATACGATTAGTAAATTTTTATACTTGGTACTAAAACAACTATAGGGTCTGTTGAAAATTCAATCGAAGATGACCTTTTCCTTAAGAGATAACAATAATTTCATTGAGGTACCAATTAATATATGATCATGTATATTAGAGGGGTCTATAAAGAGGGTATTTTAATTCTTCATATAGTATCGAAATCACTAAAACCTTTAATATAATGGGAGGGATTCTAATGAAAAGGATAATGTGTTTTTAATATACTATTCTTTTCACCATAATATTTTCTGTTCTCTACTACATAAACATAATCTAAATTAAATGTTTGAATACTCATGTTGATAGTCAGTTATTCACATGATCATTATTCCAATATCTATAAATAAAAAATGTTTGGTGATGAATCTATAAAATTATTATGGGATCAAAAACACATTGATGAAAAAAAGAATTATTTAGTGTTACTAGGTTGACTAAAATTAACAACGCAAGAAGCAAGTGTATAAAATATGAGGTTGGATGGAATATAGACAACCAACTTATTGACCCAACTATAAAATATCTATTACATATATCAGGATCGCTATGAGAATGAATATTTAAATTGATATAGATTCATGGCACCTTATCCATCTGATAATGAAGGAGACCCTTAGAGAAGATATTTAGTTAATGTTTTGATATACTTTTTATATTTTATCAAAAAATAATATACTGACATATTTATTTTCCTTTTATTAACCATTTATATTTCTTTTATTTTAGACTGTTTCCATATGAAATATGAGTTAAGGGCCATCGAAATATACCATAGTGGATTATGGAAACATCTTACTAAGATACATCTTTGGGATGCTGGGGGAAAGTAAATCACCACCAACCCGTTAATTATACACACATTATAAGGTAGGAAACATGTAATAATTTCATCATTCTTTATGATGTGAAATCATTTTAGGTTCATTTTAGTCAATAATATTTTATCGGATATTATTTATTTTATCCAATTTGATTAGAATTTTTTATTTTATGAATCAAAAAAGAGATCTGGAAATATGAATAGTGAATCAAAACCAATGTAGACCTATTGGAAAGACAGGATTTGGTACACATAATTATAGATGAAAACTGTATGTAATTTAAATATAAAATAATGTATTTTTGTTATATCAAACATCATATTTTTTTATTATATGTATATTGATGAATCAAAATCTAATGACACTTTCATACCATATCATGTGCTATATAAATTAGATTATGTAATTAAAGAGGTTAAACATACTAATGAAAGCACAAAAGAACTATGGGAAACATTTTTACGTTTCACATAATAGTTATTTGTCATTTTTTGAATTTTATTATATAAAAATATATATATTTTTTAATTTTTCTTTTACTTTTTATACAAAAGAATTGGTAGTGATTGTACATGATGATAAACTATATTCAGTTAAATTAATGTGGTCAAAATAGTGTTGTTGTGTTATAGGTGTTAGTTTTTCATTTTCAACGTGAACATATTTTGATATCAAAAAACATCAAGAAGAAACATATTATCAAATGAATGGATTGTTGGTTCAAAAATATTATTTGAGAGATAATGCTTTCCAGTCTAGTTTTAAAACAAATAAATGTGAAAGGATCGGCGAAATGTTTTAGTGGAACATGTTTCTCACATGTACATACAAATTAAACCACTATCTTTATGGGTCTTCATTTCCTTAACTGTTTACCATACCTGAGGTAATAAATTTTTTCCTTACTCTGTATACAAAATTTGAGTAACATGACATCAAATAAAAACATCTTAATAAAATTTTATAGGGTAAGGTTTAATGTGTTTTATATCTATCAACACCCATGAAACCCCATTTTTGTGAGGTTTATGATGTATAATATCTCAGTAGACATGATACAAAACAAACAAATCTCAATATATCACCTGAAAGTTTGGATAAAAGTATCTCAAGATCTATGTATTGGGTTTCCTATTTTTCTTAATGATCCAGACAATACAATGGTCATTGATTTCAATGGAACTTTTATAGAATGATCATATAATATTACGATGATATGTAAGGAATTTCCTTTATAAAATCTCTCAAATGAAAAACCAATAGTAGTTAATGAAAAAAGCTCTGATGTTAGGTATGGTATTATATATGGATAAATCGATAGAGAAATAGAAGGCATTGTCAAGATAGTCTAGTGAATCAACCATGAAATATTAAGAACATCAAGGAAATTCACCCCACTACTTCCATTACGACATATAATACCCTTAAAACATCATTCATACACAAAATTCAATGATTGATATGTTTCCTACATTCAATGTGGTGAATAAATATTTCAACCTCTCATTGCATATGGACTTGTTCTCAAGGGGATAAATGAGTTTCTCAAATTTATATGGTTGGGGGTCTCAGTTGTAATACATATATATGGTACATATTCATAATACATCTATCTAAGAAATTATCTAGTATATTTATTATAATTAATTTAGTATTTTTTTATTTTTCATAGGAAATTATATTACTACTACATAAATGGATAACCCTACAAAACCTGATTTGGATTCTTTAATCCATGTATTAGTTCTATGGTCGAAATCTATATTTAGTTAAAATAAATTGATGTGAAAAAACAAGAGGTAAAAATAATATTTGAGAATAAAATGATAAATTACACACTCTATTTCATTCCAATAATTAAGAAGTAAATTTTTTCAATATAATCATTTAAAATATATTTTAATTGTTTTCATTAGTTGTTGTTTTTTTAGAAATCAATGGATACTAATCGTAATTAATTTGGATACAATAGGAAATATTTTTTGGATCCAATGCATGGATACGGATAGAAATGAATGCACATGATTTGTGTTTTGAATTTTTAATGCACACCAATCATCATTTAATAAACTTACTTGAGTTATATGTTATATTTTTTTACTGTAAGTAGAATTTTTTATGGTATGAAGATCTAAAAATATTGGCTAAATATTTTATGTGGCCAATGACTAAAAATAAGAAGCCTATGGATTACATCAAATAGAAATTGATTAATTCATATATATATATATATATATATAATAAAATATTTCAGAAAAATACACATTTTTTGATGTTTTAATAGTTTCCAAATCGATATTACAATAATGATCGTGAATATATTTTTAAAACTTTTATGAAACATATTAAATACCATCAATATAATTAAATCCAAGAATATGTAATTTTGTAATGTCACTAAAATATCATTAAAAATAATTCATAATTTTTTGTTTATATTTTCTCAGTACTACCATGATTTCCATCTATCTACATAGCCCAAACAAGATGTAAATTTCTTTGGTGATGAGTTGGTTATAAACATGGTGTGAGAATGTTTACCAGCTTCCAAATTAGGCGATTACCTATTGTGATTGTGATCTAGTATGAAATATTACCTCAAAGGAACACATGGGATGAGAATAATTAGTTTGATAATAAATATATGTAATTTATTATTTGACACCCAAGGAAAATTACATTGGTGGAAATTGTGTTTATTGGAAACCGATGGGAAGAATATATGGTGTCATATTTAATATATACATCCTGAGAAATTTAATTATCACTAATTAATTAATTAATATTATATATATTTTATATACTTTTTTTAGTTAATTTACATATTATTTTTATTTGGTATATACTTTTTGAAATTTACAAATTTGGTAAAAACACACTTCAGATGACTAAAACCAATAACAATTTAGATTGTTTTTATTCATTAGGAAATTGGTATCTATTTCATTTGTGACAACTATGTATTTAATACATTTCAATATGATACCTGATGTTGTTGGTATGGCTCAAAGATTATATTTCCAATAAAAAAGTGTCATTTTAATTTAAAATGTGTGTCATGTTTCAAAAACTAATATAATGTGGATTGTTCATTTATAGTCTTTAGGAAAATAATCAATAATTAAGTTTTCATGTATATTAATTTTTAATATGCAAATCAAATTCTTCATTTGTTCAATATAACCTAGATTTGGTAGTTGTAATATAAAAGTGCCCTTTTTTATTTTAATACACGTTCCACATGTTCAAAACTAAGAAATCATTCACAGATAATTTTATAGCATTAGGAAAAAAATCGATAATTTTTTTTATCCCATGACTGGATTGACTGCATGACAATATGACACCCAATGTGGTCATATTGAATCTGAATACATGTTTTCTGTTCAAAATTGTCATTTTAGTTAAAAAAAAGTTATAATATAGCCAAAACCAAAAAATAGGTTTTGATTGTTTTAAAATATCATTACAATAGACAATAATTTATTTCTAGTGTGTTCTAATTGACTACACATCAATTTCCGGGATTTTGTTATTGATTTGGATCAATATGAGTTTTTTTATTTAAATTGTATAATTTTAGTTTAAAATTAATTTCACATCACCAAAAAAGAGAAATAATGATTAGATTGATTTCAATATATAGAATAATATCAATAATTCATTTCTTGCATTTATGAATTGACCACATTTTAATCTGACAGACGATGTGGACGATATAACTTGAAGTATGTGTTTTAAATATAAACAATCCTTTTTGTTGGAAAAACATCACAAAACCAAAATAGTGAAATTGGGAACATATTTTTTTTTATGGAAACCGCATATAATTTATTTATGACCTATGTCAATTTACTACAAATCAATATAACAACCAATGTTGTATTTATTAGATAAATTTAATATTCTCAATACAGAATGGTCATTTTATTTTAAAACACACATAAAATAGAAAAAATCTATATGATGAGCTCAAAATGATTTTAAATATTTGGGAAATGGTACATAATTAATTTGTGACATGTAAGAATTTACTATACATAAACTTGACACATGATGTGACCAATATGACATAAAGTTCATGATTTCAAGTGAAAGGTTCCATTTTATTTTAAATCACATGTCACATATCCAAAACAGAGAACATTAGCATGGATTTTAAAAAAACATTCAAAAATGTTACAAAAATAATCTTTCTTTTTTAAGTATTGACCACACAACAATACAAAATAAGTTATAGTCGATATGACCAAGAGTGTGTGTTTTCAATATAGAAAAACTATTTTAGTTTAAAACTCATCACATTTCCAAAACTAAAAAACCAAATCTCAGATTATATTCATTCATTTTTTAAAAATCCCATAATTCATTTTTAATCTTTTAAAATTGATGATATGTCAATCTGACACTCAATATTGTTGGTATGACTTGAAGTCCGTGACATTTATAAAATTGTGTAATTTTATTTTAAAACATTTATCAAATATCTTAAATTGACCAACCAAGCATGGATTGTTATCAAAAATTTGTACAATAGTTCAGAATTCATTTATGACATATAATAATTTACCAAACATCAATTTGACACCTAATATGAAGATTAGAAATCAATGTTTGTGTTTTCAATAGAATGGTTCGGTTTTAGTTTAAATCACATTTTAACTATCCAAAATTAATAAAACAAAAATATATTGATTTTAAAATTTTAAAAAACAATAAATAATTCATTTTTCAGGTGTAGGAATTGAACACTCATCAATCTTAAAAATGATGAGGTTTAAATGACTTGAAGTCCCAATGTTCGATATAAAAGTTCCATTTTATTTTAAAATAAACTCCAAATAGTTGAATGTGATAAAAAATACTCATATTTTATTCGCAATTTTGAATGTTTTTTTGTAATTCATTTTTGATATGTGCTACTAAACCACGAATTAATTTGACACATTTTGTGACTGAAATGACTCAATGTTTGTTTTCAATATAAAGGTGTAATTTTAGTTTATAATTAAATTATTTAGAGAAAATAAATTAAACAAGATCATTTTTTTCAAACATAGGGAAAATGATGTGTAATTCAAATGTGAAAAGTGGAAATTGACCTCATGTTAATGTTACACACGATGTGGTCAATATGAATCCAATTGAATGTTTTAAATTTATAAGATCCCTTTCAAATTAAAACGTGTGTCACATCACCAAAAAAAAGAATATGATATCATATTATTTTCTAATAATTTTATCTTCCATTACATAAATAATCTCCAAATCATTTTTATCTAACACTTTACTGTGATATTTAAAAGGTATAGTCCGTGAATACAGTAATTAAAGAGTGTGAATGTTGTAATAACTTAATGAAAAATAATGGACTCTTGTATTGTCTCCCATATGTAGTTATTTTTCTTCACCACAAATGGGATCCAATTTAGGGGGACTATCTTTTGAGAACAACATAAAATAATATGATGAGTATGGATAAACTACAACTCAATTTGATACACGGTGTTCTTGGTGTGAATCAAATAATATTTTTTTAGTTTAAAATTTGATTTTTTTTTAATTTATATATTTATAGAATAACAAACCTATGAATTTTTTTATATATGTTCATTATTTTTATCAAGATATTGTGGTTTGATTGGAAACATATAAAATGACTAGGGATCAGGGGCAATGAAAATGAAACAATGTTTTTTTTGAATTTGATTAGATATTTTGTACCGAGTAATGTAATTATGAAATCCAATGTTTGAAATTTCACTATTATATTAATTTTTTTTATTTTGGTTCTAGATTCTTTTTCTATTAAAATTTTCATTTTAACTAATATTTTCTCATGTATTTTCTATTTTTATTACTGTAGTGATATTTAATTTAAAATGTCACTCCATTAGAACTCCCCTTCGTTTGTAGTGGATAGAGTTGATAAAGGCATCCATTATCAGCACTAAACTAGAACTGATAAAATACTACATTTTTTCATTATATTTTCAACAATGATAATGGGACACTTTAGCAGTGATAAATAAATGAATTAATAAAGGATATCCTTTATCAGCACATAATGAAGTGTTGATAATGGTTTCCTTTATCCTCATTTCTTATGTGATGATAAAGTGTCTCATTATCATAACATTCCCAGAACCATTACATGTTTATAAAATTTAATTGTGCTATGATTATTAGTGATTTTTCACTAAAAAAGGCTTATTGTGTCCTTCTTAATGGCCTTATATATAGTAGTGGTGTGGTAGCCCTGACAATGAGTGAAATTTGGTTTTTTATTAATGGATGGTATATATGAAAAAACAATTACAATACTATCAGTACTGTGACACTGAAATATCTAAATGATAATAATATTATAATATTATTGTGGATAGAACAAATTTTAAAGATGGTAATTATGAAGAATACTTAGATGCTGATAACACTCTTATTGGGGACATGATTTGTTCTTGGATGTCTCCTTGAATTTGAAGGGATTGAGAAAAATATTAATGAAAATAGGATTTTTTTCATGTTACTGGATTCTATAGAGAGTTAAATGACATATTTTAATTGATAAGTTAAAATAATAGGTGAGTCTCATTGTGGTGTATATTTTATACTTTTATAAGTAAAGGCAAGGGTAGTTTTTTGAGTAAGAAATACATTTTTAGTAATGTAATGCTACCCATGAAGTTGGAAATATAAAAAATAATAAGTTGGAACATCACATGGTTGATGCAAATATCAAACATTCAATTAAAGGAACATTTTTAAATGTTTTAATAATTTTACACTATGTGAACCGCAATTTACCCTTTTTTTACTTTTACTGACATAATAAATTATAATCATTAGTAATTTTTTTCAATGAAAACAAATCGAATGAAAATTTTTGAAAAATTTGATACATATAATTTCAAATTCAAATATTATTTTCTAAAATAGTACTATTTATTGTGGGAAATTTAATGTTAATATAAATAAAATTATTTGCATAAAAATATTTCCTTGGGAAATAAAATTTTAATCCGTAAATTTATATATAAGATAAAATTATCTTGGATAAAAATTTTAATGACCTAAATTGATTTATTATAAAAAATCGAAGGTATATAGATTTAATGAAAAGAAAAAATAATATTTACCCTGAAAATACATGATTTAATGAAAATATAAAAAGAATTTTATTATTAAAGAAACATTTAAATTAGTTATATTAATATTGGTAATATGATTTATAAATTCATGTTTTTTTAAAATTCATATTTTTTACCATAAATTCAATTTTGATTACATAAATGTTTATTATCTTTAATATCATTATTATATAATGGTAGAGTCCTAAAAATCACAATTTTTATGAAAATTGTTTTTATTTGACTAAAACTGACCTTTTTAGAAAATAAAATCAAATATGAATACTTTGATAATTTTAATTTTATCTTTTCAAAATTAAAGTAATATTTTATATTGAAAATTTTAAAATATAAATATATATAATTTCTGGTATAAATTCTTTTTAAAGGATGAATTGTGTGATAATTCAAGTTATGGTTTTTAGTTGCTATAATAAATTCATGGGTGTTACATCCCCCAATAACTAATTTCTTCTTCGAAATTGGGGGACATATATGGTATTGAAAAAATTTGGATACGCAATCCATATAGCTTCATCAGGATCAAACACTGCCTCTTTTAGCATTTGGTTTCTCCGATAAAATTTCACAAAATGAGTTGCGTGATTCCACAATAATTTCTCTCTAGTTTCAGGAATAGTAGAATAATCCTATTAATAATATAAGTAAATCTCTAATTGTATTTCCTCATATGTGAGAAGATTAATGGAATTTGACATGTATTTCTTAGATAATTAAACATCTAATACATTGAGTACATTAGAGAATCTTGGGGCCATAGCCAACCATCAGTTATAACCTCTACTCTTTATAGTTTATTAAAGTCATAATGTACCTAAGGATTTAATTAAAAAATTTAACAAATTTTAAAAATCCATTCCATGGTAAAAAAATGCAATCATACATGACCATGAACAAGAAAATACAAGTCTCTCCTTTAAATATTAACATATCTTTTTTGTCTTCTATGTGATGCTTTAATATTATATTGAATATTCCATGTGTTGATAGTCATCTTCACCATAAGATATGGTACAAATCTATTTATTTCTCCAACTTCATCAAAATAGGATGGACTATGACACATATTTCCCTACAATTTATAATGTGGTTCCATCTAGATGATTTAATATAAGGTATTTTTATATGAAAATTAAAAAAAGGTAGATAATGATCCCATACACCTTGGAATTCAAGAGATCATGATATCAACATGACATAAAATGTTTGGATAATCCAATCATTCTTCTCTTCTGTTTGGTGATGATAGGATGTTATTAAATATGACTAAGTGTTGAGATCAATTTGAATACACTTCTAGAATTTCAATGTTATCTAAGGGTCACAACCAAAAAAAATAAATATTGGTTCCCCATGAAACCATAAAATTTTATTTTTATAGAGTTGATTATGGTGAAAAGGTGGTATATCTTCTCTTATTTGTATGAAACGAGTTGACTTATCAAAATGATCAACAATGTTCCATACTAAAATTTTCATTCCTCGAGTCTTTTGGAGTCTAGTGATAATGTCCATTGTTTCATTTTCCCACTTCCATATAGGTATCGATATAAGTACTAAATCAAACATTAATTTTCTCTTAATAACATTACCTATTGGTATACCAAATCAAATAGACACATAGCCTTAAATTTCCCACTTCAAACCATCCCATAAGAAATTTTCTCTTAAATACTTATACATATTTCTACAACCTGGGTGTATGGAGAAATTTGGGCAATGTGCTTCATTTAGTTTTTCCCACATCAATTTAGATATGGCCAGAAAATATAAACTCTTCCCAAATATCAACACTCCATGACCAAAGAACGATTATATCAGTTTCACATCATTCAATTCACTAATATTAACTTGAAATTTTGAAATATCCTTTTAGGGGATCCCTAAATTTTATTGTAACGTTGGATTAAAATATTCTTATAAAATGAATGATTTCTCCCATTTTATAGAAATCAATATCTCTATCTTTTCCAGATCTATAAATAGGATTTTCATTAATCATCATCATGGTCCGAACTCCATAACCCCTCTTATTGAATGCATACACCACATTGTTTTTCTTTAAAGGGTAGTAGTGTATCATTAAATCATAGTCCTTGGGTAGTAATAAGCACATACTTTTACTCATGTTTATCTCCTTTTGATAAAATATATAAATCAATCTCCTATAGTCCATAAACGTATATAATATATTTACATAGAGGTAGTGACTCTGTATGATCAATGAAAAGATTACAATTAAAAGATAAATATCATGATTTTGATGGTTTTCTATATGGATTTTTAAATTTACCTAATTCATTAGAAATCAACCAATAATTTAGTATAAGTTAAAAAAATAATTTCTTCAATAAATCACTATAAATTAAAAATACTTCCATACATGATGGTAGATTTAAATTTGTTACAATTATCAATATCAACTTTATCTCTTCCAAACATTTCATAGATTACCTTGACAATGTGAATCTAATCATTTTATTTTTCAACATGGTCAATAGGTTTCAAAATTGAGGAAAACCATGGAGAAACCACTAATATTATCTTCAGAAACCCATTGAATATCATATCTTAGATACGTTCACCAGTGTAGGTAACAATTTTACAATGTGCTTCCTTTGAAGGGACAAAATATATTTCAACCATAGAGAAAAGATGTACATTAAAATATTCTTCATTGATCTAAAATTCATAGTTACTATAATCCCAATATAATCCCTTTTTGTTTATCAAGAGTTATTTTTAGATTACCCCCATGATATTTGTAGATATTATTATTAATAAATATATCTTCATGAATAGTACCATAATGTTATCAAAATAATTCTTGAATACACTATTAATTAGTTTTATAAGTACACAACGTATATTAGTCAATAAAAAATACATTACCATCAAGTCACAATACCTATACCATGTTTTAAATGACATCTTCACTATATCATCCATATTAAACTTTAGATAATGATAATAAGAGTGGTGGTAGATCATTGAAATGTTTTGGAAACCCTGGAAAAAAAATTAAGGCATCACTTCCTTGAATATGATACTAATTTTTATAGTAGTTTCATTGATATCCTTGTAATCGATGAAAAATATCAAGGATACGTCCATCTACCCAAAGATAAATTTATATAAAATCACTTTTAAGGAAAGAATGTTCAAACCTTCTAGTTAAACTAGAGAAATTAAACAAAATGGTATGAAGAAAATTTATTAAAGACCAACTTTAACCCATTATCCCCAACCACCCTATATAAATTCCTAGAAAGATTTGGTAACTCGTTGTTATGATCACCTTCATTAATAACATCTAATTGATGGGATAGTTAGTCCCATGTTTGGAATAAATTATTATATTTTTTTATTCATTACGTTAAAGCCTCTAGTTAGAATTTAGTGTTGACTGACAATCCCGTCACGTTGCTCCATATTTGTGTCCACATGAATTGGGTGCTCCTTTTCCTATTTCTGTATCTCAAGGATCCATCCTTATTTAATAAAAATAATACAATGTATACCCATAATGATACAATATAGTATATAAATACCATATCACTCAACAAATACAAATTATTCATCAAATCCACCAACTCCACTAGGGTTTTTCTCTATGAAGTTTTATATATAGGCCTTGCTTCTCGAATGAGTTCAATAGAGAACTCAACTACATTCTATTGTGTATGACCTTGAAATTCTTATTGAAATGCATCAATGATTATTTGTTTAATAGATAATGATAAATTATTATGATATCTTCCATATCCATATATCACAATTCATATTAATCTCCACTAGAAATTTTATTATTAATATTTTCTAGGGGAGGATCCATATATTATTTATTTAATTATATTTCCTATCTAAAAATAATATATTCCTCTCCACCTTCGCAAATCATAATGTAAATTCCATGGAAGAATTTATTTTCATTTTAATTCAAATGAAAATTCATAAAATGATGTGAAACAATGGTAATAAACCCGAATGTTAAAATTGGTTATTCCCATGACTAGTAGTTGTAACCCCTATAGTTTTTTGTATTATTATTTTCCAATTTAATTCTATCTTTTTGACATTTTCAGTTAATAAAGCACTGAATATAACATATGTTATATGAAAACATCATGTTATTCTTGATTTTTACACAAAACAATGTCTATATTATGATACATGAATCAATTATTTTATCTTTTGGTACACTCAGAACAATTTTTGGCTAGTGTTACTCACAATTTTATATTCCTTCGATAACATGTGTGGCAAAAAATATTGGGTTTCATCGAACTGTAATATACAATTAATATTTTTATTGAAATATTATTATATTTGTTACATATCTCTTGGAATAAAAATTATGAATATGGTTAAATAAAATATTATTAAATATTTAACACAAGTATATAACATTAATTCCTTTTTTATTAGTTAATTATAAATATAAATAAAATCCAATTGAATATAAAGGAATCAATTTTATGAAAAAATTATTTTTATGTCCAATAAGGTGTTTTATATCAACAAAATAAATTATTAAATATTATTTAGAGATCTTAGTGTAATATATATATTACATTTTAATTTCTTTATATTCATTAAATACTTTTTATAGTCTTAAAATAAGAATAAATCCATCTTCAGGCATAAAAAAGTTATATTTTTATAAAATACATTTTTGTTGTCTTTTAATGGAATACTTGTTTTGAAACTAATTTTTGACACTTATACTTTTTTTAAAAAATAAATTTCATTGAATAAATTTTAAAATAAAAAATGACTTTTGGTGATTTATTTTTATTTTTATGAGATGATTCACTTTTTGATGACTAGTGAAAGACACTAAATTTTCATTGAAACCGTCCTTTTCATCTAATTTTTTTAAGTAGTTTAATGATTTTTTTAAATTGGTTTGAAATTATATTTATATCGATAATTTATCTATAAATAAAATTTAGGTATTTATAATCAATTTTCACCTGGAAATTGGATATAAAAACATTTTAAACTTTTAAACATTTTCACATTAAAAACCCATTGTTTCCTCTTAAAGAATAGGTTAATTTTAAATTAATTTCATCCAATAATTGTGTTTATAATATCTAAAAATAGATTATATATTTGATAAAAAATATTTATAATTTATAATAAGATAGAATTACTATTTTGACAAAAATATTTTATAATTTAAATAAAATTAATTGCAACATTTAAGGAAAAAAAGAGTTTACATAGTGGTAAAACATTAACTTAAGGGGGTAAATAACATTAATACATGTAAAAAATACATTTTTGTCTATATTAATATTATATATTAACATTTAACTAAAATTTAGCATAATGGGTTTATCATTATGTTATTGAGACCTCTAAATAGAGTTTCCCTTTTTGTATTTATAGGAATGCCACTCCTCAACTAAAAAAGGCCACTCATCCCCTTACATATGTATGCCTCTAAATCCATTTAAATCTTATAAAACTATCAAAATATTCTAACAACATACCTACCATCATCGTTGAATAATCCCTTTAGTATGAAATCTAATCTAGAAATCCCTCTGGTCCAAAACAAATGGAGATACCCAAAGATGAGGTTCAATTCTTCAACGAGAATTTTTATTTTATTTAATAATCCATCCACTAAATTATTATTATTCCATGATTATATAAAAAACTCATTATCATAAATATACTGATATTTTTTATGGTTAATGGTTAAACCTTCATATACACATACTTTAGTAAAATGGGATACACAATCATCATTCATGTCTGTGGTTGACTACCACCTTGAAAACTAATATCCTACATTCTTTCGTTACCACCTCTCAAGGTCTGAAAAAATGACGTAATTATAGTTATTATAAAATATATATGATATTTATTATTTCTTTATTATTATGGAATAATTATATAACAAATAATTTTATTCTATCCATTTAGTGGAAATATGATATCATCATTTTTGGAAGTTTGTACTACCGCCTTTTCAAAGGGATTGGATCCATTAATGATTTACATGGACAGTATTAATGGTGGTTTTAAAAAAATGTAATATTTATGACATAATAATTATTATTTTATTATAATATTTATATATATGTGTGTAAATGTGTCATTTCCTTTTCATTATGTTAACACACGATAAGAAAATGGAAACAACGTTCATGCGTACATACAACCTACCATCACAATGAAAGGTTTATTTCATTTATATAACAACCATGCTTTATATTTTACAAGTAAACATTAATTATTAAAAAAAATATTCTCTTGATACAACATAGAAGATTGATAGGTCTAGTGTCTTTGTGGATTAAGAACATTACATAACAACGTTAAACATGAAATACACATATTTATTGAAAACATCTTTTACATTACCACACACATTCATTCATACGTAGCATATCGTGTGATAACCTAAGGAAATTAATAAGAGAAGGGTGAGCTATAAATCAAAGTAAGGGAGTTAGCAAGGCATAAAATGAAAATACAATACATTTTATTCTATAGTAATATCAATGAAGCATAAGAGAAACATGAACATAATGGTATGACATATCATGATTATCATAACATAAAATTTGGAAACATCATTTAACATGATATTAGCATGATCCAAGGCTCATTGTAGTTGGACATTGAGTAAACCTTCATTTAAATTAAATTATCATGATTAAAAACTCATTGAATTGATGTATCATTATACTAATATTTACCCAATGAATTTAAGTTGTAGAAGGGTTCACCCTTCTAAATCATTTCATTTAATGCATAAGTGTGCCACATGGATCATACAACTTGAAAGCATTCAAAAAAAATTCATTGCATGATATAGTATTGCGGAATAAATACATGGAACTATATAATTAATAAGTATATGTTTGTAAAGGTGAATACCCTTGATAGAGATATGAGCACTATATTCACTACAAAAGGTCTTTGGCTTGGAAAATCGCAGTTCAATTTCAGCAACATAATGGCATGACATAAGGATTAATAAAAATGGTTAACGAGAGATAAAAAGGTATCTCATCATATGTACATGAATTATATAGTACTTGGGTCATATATATACACTTCCCAACATTTGTAATGGAATTTATATGCATAATATAAAATAATTACTTGCATGTAGAGGAGAATAATGAAATTCCTTATGGAATTTCTGTATGGTAATGGGTCTACATGAGAGGAATTAGTGAGAAAGAAAGAGTTATATTATAATTCATACATAAGAAGGGAAGTATGGGGGATGTGATAAATCATAACCCAACATTTTCAATTTAAAATAATTTGGAATAACAATATAAAGAAACATTGACTAATTGGGAATGGAAGGAAATATCATTCATGGTACTATCTTCCCAACAGTTTGGGAGGGTCTTGAGAGAGGATTATTGGGCACTTGGGGAAACTAGGGAGGATTATAGATATAGTATTTAAGGGTTTTGTCATGATCGAAATGGTTTTAGTTAAGTGGAATGGGAGTTTGATTTGGATTATATAGGAAATGATAGGGAGTTAGTTTTTGATTAGGTTTTGAACACTACACTTTAAACTAATAAAAAACACAAACAAACCCATGTTTTTCCCATTGTTTTTAAAATATTGTAGTGTAAAATAGTGTTTTATATTTCTAATGACCTAATTTATGAAAATATTAGGATTTCTTATCACGAGGTGAGCCACACTTTAAAGGAAATCAATTTTAAATGTTCAAATGTTTTGTAAGTATTGGATGGTCCACTAATGCATTGAAAAATTAATAAAAAAAAATATAAAATGACATTTTTTAAAGGTAAATATTATAGTAGAGGAATATCAATTTTGTATTATTTTATTACATCACTATTAGGTCATTATAATGACTTAAAAGACATTATATATTTAAATAGTATTTAATTTTTACCTAAATATTCAACTATCTCAGAAAATTATGAAAAAATCACCGTTGGATAATATTGATGTATTTATTCCATAAAATATTTATTATATATAAATAATTTTATAAATATGTGAATTTTTTAATTTTAAAATAAAAACATTCATTCATCGAAAATTCATCGCTTTTGACAAAAACAACATTCAAACTAAAATAAAAATTATAATTATATTCATATTAATTTTAATATAATTTATATCTAATAAAAAGTTATTTAGTAATAATATTTTATTAAAATAATATTTAAAACAAAAATACATTAATTCTTCAAAATATATTTCTTAAATAAATATTTACATAAAATATTATTTGTGCTTTAAATGCTATTTATAAAGAAACAATAATAATCTAAATGTATAATATTTATTCAATAAAAAATAATACCCATATTCATAGTTATAGGGTTTTGTTAAATAGACATTTATAACACCCACATAAGACCTAAGGGTAAGGTTTGTGATGGTGGTAAACTCTTTTATTGGCTTGGATAATATCGCTCAGGTGACAATATATGTCAACATCAACTTCTCTAGTAGGGTATTCCTTTCAAGCTTAACGGCTTGAAGCTGAGCTTGGACTTGGTCATGAGTGAAGATCAGTGATGCCACCTCCTTTCCAAGATCTAAAAAATGGTCTTGTATGGAGCAATTCTACTAGATGAGTCCATCTCTTACTTTGTTTTAGTAAATTGGATTTGTTAAATCCCTATATTTATACTAATCATGTGGTCACCGTTCAATGACTATATTAGCAACTGTAAAAATTATTAATGGATTTTTAAAATCCAGAAACATAAAATCAACGAAGTTCATAGGTTATGTAACCATTTTACATAATATGACATTTAACTAGATTAAGAGTAATTTCATTAATAAATGTTTGGGTCTTTAAAATCTTCACCCCCTTAAAAAAATTCACCCTTAAAATTTCATTTTCCGACACTAAAATAGATGAGGGTTACTCGGCTTCATCACTTCCTCTGATTCCCACATTTCCCCATCAAAATTTTTTTATTTCCCCAACTCTATGATGAGGGCAATTGTTATATTTCATATATTTTTTCCCTGTGATTTATGTTCTTCACCATCTTCTCTTCATAGGATATGTCACTTCCAATGGTTCCGCCTCTAGATTTAGTACATGTGATGGGTTAGGTATGTACTTCCTCAAGAGTGATACATGGAATACAACATGTACTTGAGATAGGTTTGCTGTGAGTGCTAGTCGATAGGCCACTCTTCCAATGTGATCAAGATTCTCAAAAGGTCCAATTTACCTTAGACTAGCCTTTCACTTGTTCCCAATTATCAAAAATCTCTTCCATGATGATATGTGGAGGAATAACATGTCTCAAACATCAAACTCAAGGTCTCATAGATGATTATTAGCCTATATATTTTTTCAACTCTAGGAAAATTTAATGTGTTGTTGGATGGTCCAAAACATGTATACCATTTTTTCGAACATTTCTTGACCTAGAAGATTTTTCTCCCCAACATAATGGGTTTCTTCATCTCTTCCCAATCATGTATTCATAAGGATCCATTTGGATGCTTCAGTGAAAAATGTTATTTTACGAGAACTCAAATAGAGGAAGATGTTGATCCCATCCTCAATTAAAGTAAATTAGGCATTCTAACAACATGTCCTCAAGTGTTTGGATACTCTGATAAGATTTTCCATCGGTTTGATGATGAAAACACGTAAAGAAATTCATCTCAGTATTCATATTGTGTTGGAGTCTCATCAAGAAACTAGAGGTGAATCATGGATCTCGATCAGATACAATAGTGAGTGGAACTCTGTGCAGCCTTACCACTTCTCTGATATATATCCCTTCCAGTTGATCCAGTGATAAGTCCTATTAAAGTTCAATGAAGTGTGTAGCATTTGTAATAAAATCCACAACAACCCAGATTGCATTTTTTCCTTTTTTATGTCTTTAGAAGTCCAGTGAAAAAGTCCATATTGATGTTCTCCCATTTCCATGCTGTTATGGGTAATGGTTGCATCATCCCCTTGAACTTCTGCCTCCCATACATTACTTGTAGACATGCGAGGCCATTTATATATACCCAATGACCTCCTTCTTCATGTTATCCCACCTATAATTCTATTAGAGTTCTCGATACATCTCAGTGTTTATTGGGTGAATGGATAAATTCGAAGTATGTGTATCATCAAAAAGTTCATTATTTAGCTCAAATTTTTATGGAACACATAGTCCTGTCCCAAAACAAACAATTCCTTCTTCATTAACATTGAACTATGATGATTTCCTATTTCATATAGTTTCAACTTTCTTCTGAATTCCATGATCAATCATTTGAGTATCCATTCACCTTTCCCAAAGAGGAGATTGAGAAATAATTTGTGAAAGTATTTATGATTTTATTTTATTTATGATTTCCATGTCCCTCTTCACCAAATCTATGAATAGAGGACCCTTTTAAATTCTTATCCCTGATATAAACACTGGTTTCTTTCTAAATAGAGCATATTCTACATTGTTCGTTTCTCCAAGTTTGTAATGGATTGTGCAGTCGTAGTCTTTGATCATCTCTAACCATATTCATTAGTGCATGTTCAACTATGTCTCTGTGAATATATACTTGAGCCTTTTTTAATCCATACATAATTTATACTTCTCCCCAATGTGGTAATGCCACCAAATTTTTAAAGAGAATATTTTAGCAGCCAACTCTAGATCATGTGTTGGATAGTTTTTCTAATGAGATTTTTATTTAATTCCATCATAGGGAATGAATTTGTCATTTTTCATCATCACACATCCCATTCCCATATTGAAAGCATTGCTAAATAGCATATAATGTTCTCCACTTGTGGGTAATGTGAGCACGTGCACAATGATAAGCCTCTTTTTAATCTTTTTAAATCACTCTTCACATTCATCACTCACGGAAAACATGACTCTATTATGAGTAAGCTTGGTGGTTTGAAAATCATGATAAATTTCTCACAAATCATCGATAATATCCAGCTAACCTGAGGTTGATATGGATATCAGCCAAGGATGTTGGCCTCAACCACCACTAAATTATATCTATCATGGAGAGATCCACAGATATCACATTATTAGTGATGATATACCATATGAATGATACTTCCTTCAACCATAACACACATTTGACACACATTTAATAGAGATTATCTTGTCGCATGGTCTTTAGTAGACTACCTAGATGCTCTTCATGCTCCTCCTTGGTTCAAGACTATATTAGAATTTTTTCTATAAATAAAACAAAAAACATTTGAGGTAATATTTTAACACTCTATTCATCAATTCCATGAATATTTATGAAGCATTAGTGACTCTGAAAGGCGTTACTATGAATTCATAGTTTCCTAACCTTGTACGAAAAGAAATCTTGGGGATATCTTTTTTTTCACTCTTAAATTGTAATATCCCGACAAAAAATCAACATTGGAGAAGTATTGTGCTCCATGTAGCTAACAGTAATTTTAATCAATTCATGTTATAAGATACTTATTCTTTATCGTTATTTTTTTGATCTCATGACAATCAATATAATGGCACATTGACCTATCCTTCTTTATGAGGAAGAGGACTGGTTCACCCCACGATGAAGAAAATGGGCATATAAACCCTTTATCTAGATTCTCTTTTAGTCGTTTCTTCAACCCCTAAAGCATCACAATTGACACTCTACATGGATTCATGGATATTGGAAACTCCCCAGGTATATGATCAATTGAAAATTCAACATCTCTTCTAGGTGGAAGGCAAATAAATTCCTCAAGAAACACATCAATGAGTTCCCTTACAATAGGAATTTATTCAAGGATGGTAGTTTTTTTATATATCATCTATGAAAGATATGTGTTCTCATAGGGTAGTAATATCCTCACTTGAGATGATTGTTCTAAATAATATTCAGCATCCTCCTAGTACTTGTACAAAATCAGGGGTTGATTCACCATATTGAGATTGATTTCCATATCAGATCAATTTATGAGGGATATATATATAGAAATCCACCCCAAGATAATAATTGCATCAAATTCCACATGAGGGAGTATGAAAATTTTTTCTTGGAAGTTCAATCCAAAAATTATGATATGGGATGAGTTATATTCATGGGATGTAATGATTTCTCCATTTTTCATTCTCACCAACATCAATGAATCCATGATTTGGGGGGGTGTATGGATTGTTCTAGAAAACATTGTGGATATAAAATAATGCATAAAACCATAAAAAAAGTACATTAACTATTCATGAATCTATTAATAGTGTACCTGTCACCACATCATTGTCCTGGTTGTCTTTAGAAGTAGTGATGGAAAAAGTTCTCCCTTACTTACTTGGAGGTTGTTGGATTCCTCCTAAACCCCTTAGATTAGGGAACTGGTTTACAATGTACCCTATTTATTTATTTTTGAAACAATTAATAGTGTGTTGAGAGTCTAATGGAGCATTCCTTTATTCTGATATAGTGGAAGGTTTTTCTTGCTGACATTTATTTTCCTGGTTCCGTTCTCTTCCACACCTAATGCATTAAATCGTCCCCATCAAGAAATTTTCAGGGTGCTTCTTTCCACACCTTTGGCACATGGGGTACTGGAATTTATTAGCACCGTAGGATTTATCCATCAGACCACTAGAATTAAATCCCACCTTACACAACTTATCCCTATGATACCACTGAGATTCTACGATCTCCATTTCAACTTGGAGGGAACATTAGATAATTTACTCATATCTCTCAATGTCACGAATATCTAGGGATTTTTGTAGGATTTTTTTTATTCCACTGAAGAAGAGGTCAACCATTCATTCAAGGGTAATGAAAAAGTTAGAGGAATATCATGCATGCCTTGTGATGTTTTCCTCGTATGATCTAATCAATTCGTTGACTTTTTTGAGGGAAAGGAATCCCCTTTCAATCATAAGTTAAAATGTGTGAGGAAATTTTTTGTCAATTTTTTTTCAATAAATCCTTCCATTAAAATGCCTCAGTCTCCTCCCCAGGCTTAAATTCTTTTTGTCTATATCAACCATTGGTCAGCTTCCTTCTCCATATGAAAAGCATCCAAAAGTACCTTCTCTTGTTCAGAACATTGAGGGACAAACAAGATCCTCTCAATGGAGTTGAATCATTGTTGGTCAATTGAGAGATCAGATAATACATTAAAAGTAAGATTCCTTTGTCTCATGAAGCTATTTATTTTTTCTTGTTCTTTCTTAGGGGAGGGGGCGGTAACAATTCTTCTTCACCCATGTTTCTATTCAAAATTTTATTTAACTAAGAGAGAATCATGACAATGTTGGCGATTCCTCTTCCAGTCGGATTGGGCATCTCTTTAGAACAATCATCACATAGGTCTTTGCATTAATTGTTAGCTCGAGTCCTCCTATTACAGTCCATTGTCTAGGAAAAAAGGAATGTCATGGGTTACACATAAAGCTGAATCCACGGAAAAAATGGATAACTTATAAATTAAATTTATTTTTATAACTTATCAATGTTATCCATGATCTATATCAAAACATTTATTCATAGGAAATTTTTTTAATCCCCTTAATAATGGTTTATAATATGGTTAAGAATTTAACAAATCATATCCCCCTTCTGTGTCATAACCAATAGTAGATCAAAGGCCATTTTCATTCACCAGTTCTTGTTTGAGTCTAGCACAAAGTGGTGTTTTCAGTATTTACCTCTAGATACATCTGTGCCCAAGATGCCTCTACACGATCATATACATATGTCGATTTATTTTCATGATAAACCAATTACTCAATACTCTCAAAAATTTAGGGATGTTTTTATCATACATAGTCTTATCTATATGTCTTTCATTAGGGTTTTCTATTCCTAATCCACAAATAACTGAAACATCCCCTAATTCCAACTATAACAAACCTTCACTTTCATTCACAATTGAATATAATTTAGTACAAAAAATCATGACATCATTCAACATATAATATCAAGATTATTAGTGTCTTCGGGACTTTGGTGCATTACATAATGACTTAAAACATGAAATAACCATATTTTTTGAAAACATCTTCTACATGACCATACACATTCCTTTGTACTTATCATTGTGTGGGATAACCTGAGGACATGCATAAGATAAGGGTTATCTATAAATCCCAGTAGGGGAGTAAACAACATATAACATGAAGAATACAATACATGTTCAAAAATGAAAATATAAATTGATCATAAGAGAATAATGAACATAAATTCATGACATAGAATTATTATTATAACATGGAAATGTGGCCAAATAATTTCACAAGATATTATAATGAGTGAATGATCATTGTACGTGGAGAATGATTGAACCCCCATTTCACATGAATTATCATCAGTAAAACCTCGTTTCACTTGATGATTCATGATTCTAATCTTTAACCAATGCATTATAGCGTTATCAGGGTTCACCCTTCTTAATAATTTAATTTCGATCATAAGTGTGCCACATAGATCATAAAACATGGAATCGTTCAACATCATAATTTATTCCAAAAACAAAGAATGTTGAATAAATACATGAAACTATATAATTAATAAGTAAATATGTGTAAAAGTTAATACCCTTAATAGAGTAATGGGCATGAAATTAAACACATAATGACATTGGCTTGGAAAATTGCTGTGTAATATCGGAAACATAACAGCGTGACATAAGGATTCATAAAAATGGATTAATCGATAGAAAGGTGTATCTAATCATATTTACATGAAATGTACAGTATGGGGCCATATAAATACATTCCCAACATATTTAATGGAATTTAGATGCATAATATTTGTAGAGACCTGAAGCATGATTTACATGGAAATTACATTACTTTAGCGGAATAATTAATACATAACAAATACAGACACACAAGGATCATAATAGTTTAGTGTCTTTGGAAACTTGGAATATAATCTTCTAACCGTGGTGAAAGATCTTCAACATCTCCCATAAGATCTTCCTCTTTTTGTTTTCTTACCTAAAACCTTTCTTTAAATCCTAGGGAAAAGAAAACATATAAAGGGTGAGCTCAAATGCTCAGTAAGGGTAAGCATGGATAAAATAAAACAAATCATATACATTTGAACTTCAAAACATGAACATAATATTTAAACATCAGAATCTTGAGCAATGACATAAATCATGGAAGTACACAAGGCATATATCATAAAGAAACATTAATCATGATAAAATTGCATGGTAATTAAACATGTAATTGTGGAAAACCATTAACCACATGATATGATTTCCATAGTAGCCAAGGCATTGCTGCCAAGACCATATTAGTGGACAAAGTCCCTTTTTGAATCGAGTTCACTTCTCGTTCCCGTCCTGTATTACTGAACCAGTTTAACTTGTCGTTCCAGTCATGTGTATCTCATGAGATATATACATTTACCCAATTCATTGGAGGGAGATATGGGTCTCACCCATCTCATAATGAAATCAATATTACTTGTGCCACAAAATAAACATACGTCATTCCAATAACCCAATAAATAAAATGGGTTTCATAAACATCATCCCATCATCACATAATCCATATAAAAGAAATGGATATCATTTCATAATAAGAAAATTGAAACCATGTAAATCATAGAGACATTAAACTTGAAACATACACATATGAAATAATGTCATCTTAGATGGAAAATGGTTTTGATAAAACATTTGAAATGAATTCTCGAGGAAAATATCCTTTCTTCTTCAAAATCATTTTATTTTCACAAAATTGCATGAAATTTTAAAATAAAGGTATTTTGATGCAAATAGTCATAAAATCTTGTAGAGTAAGCTTCATGAAAATGAGGCTTTATGAAACCGTAAAAATCTATTCACACCGTATAAGTTAAAAATAACATTCTTCTCGTACTTTTGTCGGAAATGTCAAAAAGTACCTCGTATGGTAAAAAAAAGATTCCTTACATACCATGTAGTAAAAGTCAAAAAAGTGTGAAAAGGACTTTAAACATAAATGAAAACATTTTTAGAATACATGGTCTTGGATGATAAAGATAACCCTAGTAAATACTTATGAATAAACAATCTTGGATAAGAATGAGATAGGAATAATTATCCCTTACATTTGGTCTGATATGCTTCATACATATCTGAACCTACTGTATAATGATTTAAATAATGTCATTGACGTATTAAAAATCATATTCAGTGTTATGATATCATATATGTTTCACTTATGAATTTATATTACCCGTTCTTTTGTAAATTCCATGTTAAAGCTGCTTTTTGGGTAAAATCATTTAATTTATTGTATGTGTTTCGACTTTTCGTTCTTCATATTATTACTTATATCCTGATTTACATAATTCCAGAATGTAAAACATTATTTATATATAATATATATTCATCATATACATATATATATATATTATAGATCGATAAAAGGAATGAAATACACCGTTCATGGAGACGGTAGGCCGTATGTACGCATGAACGTTGTTTTCGTTTCCTTATTGAATTGAATGAAACTAAATATATGACATACATATATAAATACATAAATCCAGTAGCATTATTATTTCATATATTTCATTATTATTCATTATATAAACTTTATGAATGTGTGGAGATGGTAGTCTGTACATACACACGAGCGATGATATCGTTCACATAATTATTGAATAGAATTGGAGTGGATGGTATAATATATCAGAATTAGTATGATGTTATAATAAACATATATAGTTATTATTTACACCATTATACACATCCATGTAAGGTGTTGGTGGAAAAATGGATTTCACCACGGCGTGGAGACGGTATTTCGTACATACGCAGGCGTGGTGATTTAGTTGTCCGTAGGATGGATAAATGGTGAAATAGGGTTGTTTCATACTTATAATAACATATTAGTATATGAGTTATATTTATTTTATTACTTCATAATGAAACAACTAAAGAAGAAGAAGTGGAAGAAGAAATAGAGTTGAAAGAATCTGTAATGGACATTACCTCTTCTTTGAAGCGCCTCTTTGACACCTCCACATAGGGCACTAAAATTGGTCTTTAAAGAAGAACAGAACCTCTAGGATGTTTATATGGATGTGGAGAAGATAATTTGGTAGGGTTTGGCCGAGCTGGAAGGCTCAACGTGGTGTGAGGAAGAGAGGGAGGAGGTGCCCTTTTATAAGGGAGGAGAGGGGCACCTTTGCAATAACTAAAAATATTATTTTATTATAAAGTCATATTCGGTTTTTAATAGATCAAAATTAATTTATTTTGAAGATAAGGTGGGGATGGGTCGAAATCCTCTCATCCAATATAATTTAGACAAGTTTCGGTTCCAATTTTAACCTTATCATTTAGATTTAACTTTAAGTTAAATAATTTTACGTTTACCGTGTCTTCTTGTTTGCTTACACAATAGGGTTTATAAACTTACTATAACAAGCCAAACGAACCCCAAGTGGTTCTTATTAATATATATATATCCTTATATAAGTCATTTGCCTTAGCCTTAGATTTTTAGGAATAAAGTAACAATTAATAATAAAATATTTGTTTTAAAAACTATTTTATCTCAATTTTGACACTATTCGGTACATGATTTTTGTGAAAATCATAACAGCATGATTAGTTCTAAAAATGTTACTTAATTCAATAATAACATGTCATAGTAACCTAGAAAATTATTTTAATTCATAAAAAGTCTTAAATTACATTTATTCGTGTATTTATAACATCAACTATGTCAATATTTTATTAATAAGATAATTACAACATCATGTTTGTGTCATAAATAAATTAAATTATTTAATTTGTAAAAAATATAAATATTATACCATTATGTAGGAAATATTTTTATCTTTATAATGAATATTTATAGTCGAATTGATCATATATATATCCCTATATTAAAAATGATTTACTTATTAAACTTTGATTTTAACTATTTTAACCCTTCTTTAAATAAATTTATATTAAATGTCCTAATCTAATCTATGTGGGCCTGAATGGTCATATTGTATTCCTAAGGTTGTTTTTGGTCGAATTACACTTATCCAATAGAATTAGGACAAGTGTTAGGGTAATAATAATATCATTTTTACCCTTAATTATCCTATTTACTTTTAACCGTGGTAAATAAAAGTAAAAAGTTACTATTCACCAAAAAATATTTTCATCTCATTGAATCACATTTTAGTACTTGATATTAACCGTGTCTCTTGTATTTTTGAAATTTAATTCACAGAAGTGGTAAAATTTAAATTAAATTAAAAAAAGTCAGTTTTTTAACTACTACTAAGTGGTTTTACTATTCAACAAAAATTGATGTTTTTCAGAAAAATACCAAAAATTCAGCCAAAGCATTATTTGATATTCCAAATTCCAAATTGATGTCTATTTTTCCAAATTCATAACATATAAGTGGCATGAATTAATTTTAAATTTAATTTCCATTATCAAAACAAATAGCGTGTTTTTATGAAACAAAAACAATCAAAAGATTGATACAAGTTTATATCCAATTTCAAATTAAAATTAATTCCAATGAACAAAATTGTATTAAATGGTAAAAATATATTCTAATTAAACTTTAAACCCAATTGAAAAGATAATATGACCATATAAATTATTGTGATGAAAAAACATGTTTTTAATTAAAATATAGCGCATTTTTACTATTCATTAAAATATGAAAGTTATCCGAATAATATGAAAAATTTATCCAAAGTAAATTTCTATATCATGATTCCAAATAAGAATTTTATTTTGTCAAATTGAACTTATAGACAAGTCAAAAACAAGATTTAAAGTGGGTGTGCCATCAAAAGGCGGCAAAACTACGTTTTTTTAAAATTACTTATTTTACTCAAAAAATTGATTTTGTTCTCATACCATGTTCTAGAAAATGTTTAAGATGAATAATAATGTTATAAAATTCAAAATTTAGTTGATACTATTCATAACGGGTAGTTCATATAACATATCGTTGTTTAGCGAAACTCAGTATTGCGTACAACACACGCTATTGTGGAAGGTCGTGATTGCGTGTAATGCAAGCCGTGTCAGGGATGCGTGTTGTGCAAGATCCTTTTGGTGTAGCATACAACACAATACATTAATGAAATTAAAAAGAATATTTTTCATAAAATCTCAGGGTGTTACATTCTACCCACCTTAAAATGAATTTCTCCCTCGAAATTCGTCAGGGTTATAAATGGTTTACTCCTCGAAAGTTTGTTTAATAGAAACCCACATCATAAAAAGGAATACCAAAACTTGGATTTAAAAACTGAAGTATGAAATGTAATGGTTACCCAAATTTACTTATCACTAATTTTCCACGTCAGAGAACATAGGTGAAAATATGGATATGGAAGAAAAATCTAACCTTCAAGTTCTGATTGAGAGTGGTAGAGAACATTGCTATGAAAAAGCCATCAATCACAATGCCATAGATTTGTGATGATCTAAGGTACTATCTGATTCATCAGATATAAGGGCAATAGGACAACATTTTTGGTTTTCAATATCATTTCCCTAAAGTTGGTGAAATTGGAATTAGAAGAAATACATTCGTGATTTTGGAACAGTCTCACCGTTGGTCATTCTTTGGACAATTTCCACTTCATATCTTAAAGAAATGAAGTTGAATTTGTCATTCATGAAGTGTTAGCAGATCATGTGATATAATTATGGGTCATTCCATCTGTCTTCAACAAAAGGTTATAAAAGTTATCAAAAATACACAAGTCCATCTATAGTGAGATTAATCATATATGGTTCCTAAAATGGACTTATACTTCATATATCATACTGCTTAATATAATAAAACTAGTTTCTACTAAACAGGGACATCCTGTAGGCCAGTGGTAGGCAATAAAGGCCAGTCGCACTTCGGTTGTGGGTTCGATTTCCATAGCCTTGTCCGATGCGATGGGCTTTCACCTGTCCTACAGGTTATCCTTTCTCTAAAACTACATTACTATAATATCCCATTAATAATATCGAAAAAAGTTCTATCCTTAAACAATACTAACTTATGTCCAACATAATCCATTCCAATCTTTCGGCTTATCTAAAATACTTCGGTCCATGCTCATAGTATAAAGAAAACGATTACATGAAATGTCATCAACCAAGCATGTGAATACCATCATTTATCCCCAATATATCTTTTTGGTCACATTCCAATCATGTGAATACCTTAATCATGTATACTCTTGAAAAATGAATACCCATTAAACCTTAGTGAATACATGAATGCTGTCAAACGTTAACTCTTTCCACATACCAAAATCCAATAATTCTATATACTCAAACCATGATATAACCCTCTCCATATATTAGTCATGAGATCATGAATACTATCAAACACTTAATTTTTTCCTTATCCCATCATTATGCACATATCATCTACTTTCCAAAAATATCTAAATAACCTTTCATGGTTACTGGTACCATTAATCATACACTTTCAAAACTTAAGGAAAGACAACAGTGTAACAATCCTTAGATGTCTCTTTATTCCATAGATCCATGAGATTACTTATACAACATTACACTTGATAAACATGTAATCATTCCACTACCTTCTTAAACCATTGACCGAGCTTCAACAATTCATTCATCTAACATATCATTTGTTGTCTCTTCATCATCATCAACATAAATACTACTCATATGACCGTACTGATTCCCATCATGATACATTCCCTTAGGGCATTGGTTTGCATAATGCTCGTACATTCCACATTTTAAACATTTAACCATTGTTGATGTCTTAGCAATACCATTATTCTCATCCATGGTGTTAACTGAACCTTTTCCTTTTCACTTACTGTCTTTGTGTCCTTCTTTTCTACACCCAAAGCATCTTCCAGTTCCTTTGAAACAATATCCCTGATGCCTCTTCTCACATGATTTACATGAGGTAAATTGAACTTTCTTTTCTCTATGATCATCATGAAACTCCATATTTCTCTTATTATCTGAGTCGGGAAACTTACCAAAGTTGAGATTATTGATCATATTATGAGATTGCTGATTATGCATAATAACGATGTTTGGACTTCCAAATCCCGTTTCATTTGGTTTCTCATGAATAATATCATTCCATTGTCCATCATATCCTCCATTATCATGAATCTTTTTGTTTCCAGCCATTTTCTAAAACCCAAAAAGAATAGTTTGAGACGAAAAAATCATGCTAGGGAAAATAACATAGTAAAGGGGGAGCACCCTCAATATCTAACATCTTAGGTTAAATTCTAATATTGTTACCGTAGTTCTAGGACTATATCCTATACGTATACTTATCCTTAGGGACTTCCCTAGACATACCGTAGAAATATCTCTAGGGATCTCACTAATGTTTTCGCATCCTAGTTTCCCAAGGTTGACTAAACCATTACTCTGATACCAGCTGTAGAGACCCGAAGCTTGATGTACATGAAAATTACATTACTTTAGCGGAATACTTAATATATAACAAAAACAGACACACAAGGATCATAATAGTTTAGTGTCTTTGGAAACTCGGAATAAAATCTTATAATCTTGGTGAAATATCTTAAACATCTCCCATAAGATCTTCCCCTTTTTGTTTTCTTACCTAAAACCTTTATTTAAATCCTGGGGAAAAGAAAACATATAAAGGGTGAACTCAAATGCTCAGTAAGGTTAAGCATGGATAAAATAAAACAAATCATATACATTTGAACTTCAAAACATGAACATAATATTTAAACATCAGAATCTTGAGAAATAACATAAATAATGGATGTATGTAGGGCATAGATCATAAAGAAACATTGATCATGATAAAATAACATGGTAATTAAACATGTAATTTTGGAAAACCATTAAGCACATGATATGATTTTCATAGTAGCCAAGTCATTGCTGCCAAGATAATCTTAGTGGATAAAGTCCCTTTCTGAATCGAGTTCACTCCTCGTTCCAGTCCTGTATTAATGAACCGGTTTAACTTGCCATTCCAGTCATGTCTATCTCAGGAGATATAAATCTTTACCCAATGCATTGGAGGGAGATATAAGTCCCACCCATCACATAATGAAATCACTCTTACTTGTGCCACAAAATAAACATACATCATTCATAATAACCTAATAAATAAAATGGGTTTCATAAACATCATCCCATCATCACATAATCCATATAAAAGAAATGGATATAATTTCATAATAAGAAAGGTGAAACCATGTAAATCATAGAGACATTATACTTGAAACATACACATATGAAATAATGTCATCTTAGATGGAAAATGGTTTTGATAAAACATTTGAAATGAATTCCTGAGAAAAATATTCGTTCTTAAAAATCATTTTATTTTCACAAAATGCCATGAAATTTTAAAATAAAGGTATTTTGATGAAAATAGTCATAAAATATTGTAGATTAAGATTCATGAAAATGAGGCTTTATGAAACCGTAAAACTCCGTTCTCACCGTATAAGTTAAAAATAACATTCTTCTCGTACTTTTGTTAGAAAAGTCAAAAAGTACCTCATTTGGTAAACAAAAAAAGATTCCTTACATATCATGTAGTAAAAGTCAAAAATGGGTAAAAAGGACTTTAAACATACATGAAAACATTATTAGAAAACATGGGCTTGGATGATAATGATAACCCCAATAAATACTTATGAATAAACAATCTCGGATAAGAATGAGATTGGAATAATTATCCCTTACCTTAGGTCTGATATGCTTCGTACATATCCGAACCTCCTGTATAATGCTCTAAATAATTTCATTGACATATTAAAGAATTATATTCATTGTTAAGATATCATATATATTTCACTTATTACTTTACATTACCTGTTCTTTTGTAAATTCCATGTTAAAGCAGCGTTTTGGGTAAAATCATTTAATTTATCGAATGTGTTTCGACTTATCATTCATGATATTATTACTTATATCCTGATTTAAATAATTCCAAAATGTAAACCATGATTTATATATAATATATATTCATCATATACATATATATTATAGATCGATAAAAAGAATGAAATACACCGTTCATGGAGATGGTAGGCCATAAGTACGCATGAACGCTGTTTTCGTTTCCTTATTGAATTGAATGAAACTAAATAGATGACATAAATATATAAATACATAAATCCAGTAGCATTATTATTTCATATATTTCATTATTATTCATTATATAAACTTTATGATCATTCATGAATGGTTAACATGGAGAATGAATCTCATCGCGTCGTGGAGACGATAGTTCGTACGTACGTACGAGCGATGATATCTTTCCCATAATTATTGAATAGAATTGGAGTGGATGGTATAATATATCAGAATCATTATGATGTTATAATAACCATATATAGTTATTCTTTACACCATTATACCCATCCATGTAAGGTGTTGGTGGAAAAACAGATTTCACCACGGCATGGAGACGGTATTCCGTACATACGCACGCGTGGTGATTTTGTTTTCTGTAGCATGGATAGATGGTGAAATAGAGTTGTTTCATACTTATAATAACATATCAGTATATGAGTTATACTGATGTTATTACTTCATAATGAAACAAATAAATAAGAAGAAGTGGAATATGAAATAGAGTGGAAAGAATCGGTAACGGACATTACCTCTTCTTTGAAGCGCCTCTTTGAGACCTCCTCTTAGGGCACAAAATTGGTCTTTGAAAAATACCAGAACCCCTTGGATGTTTCTATGGAAGTGGAGAAGAGAATTTGGCAGGGTTTTTCCGAGTTTGAAGGCTCAATGTGGTGTGAGGAAGAGAGGGAGGAGGTCCCCTTTTATAAGGGAGGATAGGGGCACCTTCGGAATAACTAAAAATATTATTTTATTATAAAGTCATATTCGGTTTTTAATAGATCCAAATTAATTTATTTGGAATCTAAGGTGGGGATGGGTCAAAATCCTCTCATCCAATATAATTTATACATGTTTAAGTTCCTATTCTAACCTTATAATTTAGATTTAACATTAAGTTAAATAACTTTACTTTTACCGTGTCTTTTTGTTTGCTTACAGTATAGGGTTTATAAACATACTATAACAAGCCAAACGAACCCCAAGTGGTTCATTATTAATATATATATCCTTATCTAAGTCATTTTTCTGAACCTTATATTTTTAGGAATAAAATAACAATTAATAATATAATATTTTTTTAAAAAACTATCTTATGTAAATTTTGACACTATTTGGAACATGGTTTTTTTGATAATCATAACAGCATGATTAGTTCTAAAACATTTACTTAATTAAATAATAACATGTAATATTAACCTATAAAATTATTTTAATTCATAAAAAGTCTCAAATTACATTTATTTGGGTATTTATAACATCAATTATGTCAATAGTTTATTAATAAGATAATTACTGCATCATCTTTGTGTCATAAATAAATTAAATTATTTAATGTCTAAAAAATATAAATAAAATACCATTATGTAGGAAATATTTTTCTCTTTCAAATTAATATTTATAGTAGAATTTATCTTATGTATTACCCTATATTAAAAATTAGTTACTTATTAAACTTTGATTTTAACTATTTTAACCCTTCTTTAAATAAATTAATTTAAAATGTCCTAATCTAATCCAAGTGGGCCTAAATGGTCATATTTTATTCCTAAGGTTATTTTTGGTCGAATTAAACTTATCCAATAGAATTAGGACAAGTGTCAGGGTAATAATAATATCATTTTCACCCTTAATTATCCTATTTACTTTTAACTGTGGTAAATAAAATTAAAAAGTTACTATTCACCAAAAAATATTTTCATCTCATTGAACCATATTTTAGTCCTTGATATTAACCTTGTGTCTCGGATTTTTTAAATTCAATTCAAAAAAGTGGTAAAATTTAATTTAAATTAAAAAAAGTCAGTTTTTTGACTACCACTAAGTGGTTTCACTATTCATCGAAAATTGATGTTTTTCAGAAAAATACCAAAAATTCAGCCAAAGCATTATTTGATATTCCAAATTCAAAATTGATGTCTATTTTTTCAAATTCCTAACTTATAAGTGGAATTAATTATATTTTAATTTAATTCCCATTATCAAAACAAATAGCGTGTTTTTATGAAACAAAAACAATCAAAATATTGATACTTGTTTATATCCAATTTCAACGTGAAATTAATTCCAATGAACAAAATTGGATTAAATGGTAAAAATATATTCTAATTACATTTTAAACCCAATTAAAAAAATAATCTGACCATATAAATTATTGCGATGAAAAAGGTTATTTTTAATTAAAATATTGTGTGTTTTTACTATTCATTAAAATATGAAAGTTATCAGAATAATATGAAAAATTTATCCAATGTAAATTTTTATATCCTGATTCCAAATAATATTTTTAATTTGTCAAATTGAACTTAAAGACAAGTCAAAAACAAGATTTGAAGTGTGTGCGCCATCAAAAGGTGGCAAAACAACATTTTTTGAAAATTACTTATTTTACTTGAAATAATGATTTTGTTCTCATACCATGTTCTAGAAAATGTGTAAGATGAATAATAATGTTATAAAATTCAAATTATAGTTGATACTATTCATAATGGGTAGTTCATATAACATATCGTTGTTTAGTGAAACTCGGTATTGCGTACAACACACGCTATCGTGGATGGTCGTGATTGCGTGTAATGCAAGCCAAGTCAGGGATGCATGTTGTGCAAGCTCCTTTTGGTGTAGCGTACAACACAAGACATTAATGAAATTAAAAGGAATATTTTTCATAAAATCTCAGGGTGTTACAATATTATTGAATTTCTAGAATTTAAATGAGAAGAGAGAAATTCCTTACGGAATTTCAGCATGGTAACATGTATATATGGGAGGCATTAATGAGATATAAAGAGGTCTCTCATTATTGAAACATAAATTAGTAACTATCGGGGATATGTGAAATAATACCCCAAATCTTTTAATTGAATATTAAAGGGAATAATTATATAGAGAAACAGGGAAAAAATCAGAAATGGAGGAAATACATTACATGGAAGTGTGATAAAAATGGCTTGGAAGGGGCTTGAGGGAGGATTATTGGGAGAATGGGATTCCTTGAGAGGATTCTATAATGATAAAGGAAGAGGTTGGATGTGATCTAAATGGGTTAAGTCAATAGGAATAGTTGTATGAGTGGGTTTATATAGGAATGGAGTGGGAATTCATTATTATTTAGGTTTTGGACACTACACATTAAACTAATAGAAAACACAAACAAAACCATGGTTTCATACAAAGGGGAGTGGAAAAAATTATTTTATATGGCCAATGGCTGAACATAGTAATATTTTTGGCTTGATTATGTGGAGGTGAGTCACACTCTAAATGAAATCAATTTAAAATGTTAAAATGTTTAATATGATATTGAGGGTCCACTAAGGCATTGTAAAATTAATTAAAAAATATAAAATAAAATTATTTTCATGCTAAAACATATATTGTATGACTATAAGTTTGATATTAACCTATTACATCACTATTGGGTATTTATGATGTCATAAAACATATTATATATTTAAGCGGTATTTAATTCCAACCAAAAAAATCGATTGTCTAAAAAAAATATTAAAAATTCACAATTGGATAAGTTCAATGTCTTGATTCCAAAAGTAATATTCATTTTTTCTAAATACTTTTATAAATATGTAAATTTTTACTTTTAAAATAGAAACTGACATTTATTAAAAATTCATGGGTTTTGACAAAAACCACTTTCAAAACATAATAAAAATTACAATTTTATTTATAAAAATTATATAATAATTTATATCTAATAAAAATTAATTTATTAATAATATTATATTAAAATGTTATTTAATTAAAAAACTAATAATTCATTAAAATGGATTTCTTAATTGAATATTAACTAATAATACTATTTGTTCTCTAAAATCATTTTACAAAGTAACAATAATAAAACAAATGTATATTATTTATTCCATAAAAAATTAATGCACAAATTTATACTGCTAGATTCTTCTTACATAAACCAATATAACACCCACATAAGACCTATGGGTATGGTGGGTGATGGTGACAGACTCTTGGAGTCGCTCGGATAACATCGCTTGGTTGGTAATCTCTCTCATCATTATTGTTTTCGACAGGTGGTTCTTTTCAAGCTTAATGTGTTGAATCTCATCATGGGCTTGGTCAAGAGTAAAGTCCAGTGACACAAACACTTTTTAGAGCTCTGACAAATGGTATTAGTACATTGCAATTATACTAAATGAGGTCATCACTTCTTTTGTTTGAGTTAATTATATTTCTTAAAGCACTATATTTATAGTAATTATATGGTCACTGTTCAACTGCTATATTAAAAAATGGAAAAATTATTAACAGTATTTTATAATATAAAAACAAAAAACCAAGTAAGTTCATATGTTATATAACCATTTTACATAATAATACATTTAATTATGTCAAGAGGAATTTTCATTAACAAAAGTTTGAGTCGTTACAATTTAATATTTCAATTTTTTAATGTTTATTATAAATAATTATATATAGAATATATAAAATATTTATATAATTTTTTACATTTTAAAAATAATTAAATCCTCACATATGTTTGATGATCAAGAATATAAGTCAAAACAAATACCTAAAACATAGTCATTTTTACCCAAAACAAAACATTAACATGAAAATGTTAATAAAAAGGTAATATAAAGCCAAAATAAAGTCATATATGGTATTTTTTAAAGAAAAATGTTAATGTTGTATATTTATAATAAAATTAATTTTATTATACATGAGGTTTGAATGTGTATGATGAATGTCAAGACATATGTTAAGAGTTTTCTGATCCCACATTTATTTCTGTGAGATATATGATATAATCACCACTAATTCATTTTGTGTGGTTTATTTACTGACCAATAAAATGTTTTACCCTTAATTTATCTATTTTCATGATATTAAAATTTTCAATTAATGTTATTTTTTCACATATATAACAATTCAAAAGTAACTCACATAGTAAGGGTATTTATAGTCTCGTATTTATTTCTTTGATACTTATTTCATATCAACCACTTGTTTCTTTTTCTTGGTGTATTTACTATACATGAATATAATATATAATTGTTATAAATATATTTATTAGTATTAACGTGTCCATTTTATGATCTATCCTTCATGGGGGTTATAGTTCAATAGTTACAAAATCATTAAATGATATTTGCATCAATTTTCCTTAATTGAACTGTATGTTATGTTAGGAATATATATTCAATAATGAGGTGTATATAAATCCCATTTGACATGTAATATCATGAATAATTTCATACATAGGATGTTGTATGTTTTATTTAATGTTATTATCTTGTGGGGATTATGATTTAATGTTTCCAAAGGGGTAAGAATGTATTGATACATTCTTATCATTTATCGATATTTTTTTACGATTATGATTCCATTAATGAAACTATATTATCCATCTATTGAGAATAGTAATTAATTTTCTTTGCCTATGTTCATTCAGGGTATATTCATTTAATGGTACAGTTTTTCCACTCTTTTTTACTTCATATAATTAAGAAAATTATTTAATGGAATTTTTTATTTATCTATCTCTTCCCTTAAAAATATGTGTTATTTCAAAAAAATGTATTATAAAGATGTTTTTAAAATGTTATTAAATGTTATTTTAATCTAATTATCAAGGAAATGTATTTTGAAAATTATTAATGGTTTAATTTTTTTAAATGGTTTTTTCAATAATTTCTTTTAATTTTTTCATGGTTTTTTTAATGAAAACCTATTTATGTTTTAAAAATAAAATTTTCAAAGTAGAATGGATATTTTACTCATGAAATATTTTAAATTATATTTCATAATAAATTTAAATATATAATTTCATACATTGATATAACATATTTTTTAATTGGGTTATAATCCATGGGTACCATTCCTATTCTCACTTTGAATTGTTTATGATTATGATGAAATGATTTTTCTGAAACACATTACTCATCCACGAGCTATACCATATTAAAATTATTATGAAACATACATATTTTCATGGTTTTGAATATGGAGAAATTATTATGAAACATGTATCTTTTCCATAGGTTATTATATAATGAAATCTTTGTGATAACCATTTCATTTCAGGGTTGGTGATCTGATGGTTATGAAACCCATCTATTTTTATGGGTCCTAATATGATGAGTAATTTATTACTTTATTGAACATGAATGAATGATTTAATTTCATTACTGGTGGGACCAATATGTCATCCAAATGAATTGGGTAATGTCAAATGTTGTATGGGCTCAGATCATACAAGATAGGGTATCCCAAGACCATAAAAAGTGGGTATACATAAGGGAATAAGAAAAATATAACAAGAGGTTCTATGAGAGGGAATCCTAATCCCATAACAAGGGAGTATACAAGATGGAATCCCATGAATATTACAAGGGGGTACATGGGAGGAAATCCAAATCCCCTAAAAAGAGGGTATATGAGATGGAATCTGAAGCCCATAAAAAGAGGTAATATGGGTGGGAATTCAAGTCCTATAACAAGAGGGTATATGTGAGGGAAACCCAATCCCAAAATAATATGGAACCCAAGTGGTCATCCCATGACTGAAGATGTTACAATGGTGATTATTTTATGCTTAAAATGTTATGAGGGTCTTGGTAGGTATCCTGACATAGTAGTTTTTATTATTATGTGTATACTAGAATTACAAGTCTTATTCGTTTTTATGTAATCATGGATTATGCTCTTGATTCTCTTATGAATCATGTCATATGAACTAACAATATTTATTGTATGAATCATGATTATGATATTTTATTTGTAGGGTATGATCATATAAAGTTATGATCAAGTTATCATACCCTTATTCTAATGTTATATTTTTATATCTTCCTTGTTTACCTATACTGAGCATCGATGCTCACCCATTTCTTATGATTCCTATACAAAGGTTATGATGATCTATTTTAATTAGGAATACTAAAAGGGAATATATTTATGGTATTTTTTATTACCAGTCACCATGTTATATGATTATGTTTTTATGTTTCCAAAGACACTAAACTATTACTGTCCTCAGGCCTGTACTTTTGAAATGTGCCATATATTTATCCAAAATGATATGATATCGATTTATGTTATGTTAGAGTCTCTATAGTTGGTATCAAAGGAATGTTTTAGTGAAACTTGTGAAACTAGTATGATAAAACATTTGTGTGGTCCCTGTGGATATTTCTATATACATGTGTATGGATGTCTCTAAGGAAAAATATAAGGATGAGTAAAAGTATAGGATGATTTCATGGAATTTAAGTAATGGATAAAGAACATGGTGTATTTTAAATTCATCACTGTATTGATAATAAAAGAGGATGTGGTTATATCATAGATTTACATATAGATAACAACCTCGTAAACCCAATACTAAGATTGACACTATTAGGAACTGGTGCACGATAATGTTCCATGTTGCACCCATTGGCATTACACTCCCAAGGGATATGCTATGGAAATTAAAAAACTCTTTATGAAACGTCATGAAGTATTTCAATATAATATGACTATTATTAACCTATTATAAATCTATGTTTTCAGTGATTAAATAATTAGGATTCATTATTTATAAATATTACAAGTGATTTTCATGATCAAGTTGTTTTACATTATAATATGTGTTTCTCAATCTATACCTTATAGTATTAGTAAATTTCATGGGCTATAAGGAGAAAGGTTAATGTTTAATGTTTTAGATGTAATGTGTGTTAATTATTAATGTCTAATTCCTTTGTAAAAATATCATGAATGAAATTAGGTAGGAGGTATGAGTAATTTTTATACTAGTAAAGATAATGAGACTACAAATGACATGTGAAAGGTATGTAATACAACAATAGTGTTAATTATAATCATTATTAAATTTATTATTCATGATTCATATTTTATTTTTTAGGAAAGGGGTATTATGTAATATGATGATGAAGACTAGTAAATGGTTTAAGAATAATCTGGCGATTGATGTTTATAAGTATTGAAATTATAGAATTATGTAATATGAATCATGAAGTGTATGCTTTTTTCTAAGGATTTGAAAAAAACTACATTTAATAGTACTTATTACCTAGAAATTTTATTTATTGGAAAGGTAGTATTTTTATTAATGGAACGTAACTATTAATGTGTTCTTGATGTTCAGAAAAATTTGATAATGTTAATTGGTTAGTATCTATGACCTCATCAATTATTATTGATTTGTGGAAAATGTGGAATATTCTATCTTCGATTATGTTTATTCCATTTTTTCTATTTAAATAATTTATCCAACAATCTTTTGAAAAAGAAATAATAAAATTTTTCTGTAGGGATTTATGTTTATTCGTGTTATTACCATGTTTCAAGAGAATGCATGATAAAGGTATTTAAATTTTGTGTATTTGTAACCACAGAGTTACTTTAGGATATATGAGAGATACATTTTAAAATTATTTTTATAAATTTAATTACCTTATTCATGATTTTTTATATTTTCATCTTTTGGAAGGGTTACATTGTCAATCCATTTCTGGAATGGATTGAGTTAATCTTTAGATACTATTTTATAGATTAAGGTATTTTATAATCATATAAGGATTTCTATATATGAGATGAACTATGATAACATATTTTATATGATGATAATTAAAGATAGATGAGATTACTTATCATCCTCAATGGAGCTTTAGATATATTAGCGCATTGGGCATAACAAACTCACCTACAATTTTCTAGTATTTGATGATGTGTAGAATAGGTCCAAACACAAGCAAAGGGTGATATTTTTCATATGAAATGGAATAAAAACATGTAAGAATATCTCTTAATGTAAATTATTCAACATTAGGTAAATAATATTCAAAATAATGTTGTTATATTATTAACATGTTTGATGATATTAAAGTCCCCTTTTCAATCCTCTTTGGTTTGTGGAATTGTGATTGTTAACATTATTCTAACCATGTCCTATATCACTCTCCATTAAAACATGATAGATATATTTTTCATCCAAGTCGATGTTTTCACATACCTTCTATGATCTCTTGTATGGAATCCTATTTGTGAGTTACATTGGTTAATTGTTATGCTTCTAACTGTTTATTTTTAAATGAATTTTTATTATTCATTTGAAGTTCTTGTTTTCTATGGAAAAGAGTTTAAATTATTAAAACATTGATCATAATATTATTTTTAGGGATAAATTAATTTTTAATGGGGGTATATTGTAACACCCTAATTTTTTATGAATTATTTTTTTGATTTTATTTTATTGTTTTTTTATTTTTCTATTTTATGTAACAATGAATATATATTCTGTTATATGAATTATCCAAAATATTATTTATTTTTACACATCCACAAGTCGATATTTTGTTACACACAACACCTAGTTTAACTTTTGTTACACACAACACACTTTTTGGATTGTTTTACACATATGGTCATGTTCCTTGAATAACTTAATATATTATTAATAATATTATTAAAATAATGTTATTAATAATATAATTAAAATAATTTTATAGTTATCAACTAGAAGTTGGAATGTATGTTATAAATAAAATTATATTTTTTAAAAAATATGGTTTTAACATCAACATAAAATGAATGGTTTATTCATCAATTAATTAAAATTTTAAATATAAAAAAATTGAATATATATGAAGTGATTTTATATAAAACTATTTTTATGACCACACACACATTTGTTATTGAAAATTTATATTAATCACATAGGGGGAGATATATTAATTATATATATATATTATAAATTCAATAAAATGTTTTTACATTAATATAATAATTTTTATTGGCCTAAAATTAGACCTAATCCAATTTTAGGCACAAAATGATTTAATGTTCTTAAAGTCAACTTTGTCGCCATTTAATGGAAAACTATTTTTAAAATATGTTTTATAAAATTATATATATTATTTTTTAAAAATTTAAATTTAAAAATTATAATATCAAAATTTATTTTGGGTGAATTTTTTCTATTTTTATGAGAAGTTTCACTTTTTGATGAATATTAAAAAACACTAAATGTTAATTGAGTACTACATTTTTTCTTATTTATTTATATTGTTAAATTTTATTTTAAATAGGTTTTAAATATTTTTTAAATAATTTACATGTTAGTTAATAAAATTTAGGTAATTTTAATACATTTAACATTGTAATTGGATATAATAGCATTTCAAAAAAATTTACATTATCTTTTTTAAAACGTGTTTTTTGCTCCGATTTGTGAAAATAATTTTAAATTAATTTCTTGCAGTTATATGTGTAGAATTTTCAAACGTGGATAAAATATTTTGAATCATAATTATTTATGATTTATAGAATCTTTAAACTTTAATTTATCCTATAAATATTAGTTAATAGAATTAAAATTGATTCCAGAGAATAAGGTAAAAATGAGTTTATATAGTGGGTAAAATATAACTTAAGGAAAAAATAACCAATAATAATGAAAAAAATCCATCTTATGGCCATATTTAGATCATATAATCCCTTTTATAAAAACAATTAGCATTTTGGGAGGCACATGATGTATGATACACCTCTCAATAATTCTTGACTTTTTTATCATTACAAGAATGCCAATCCTCCTCCACTGTAAATGGGTACTCACCCCCTCACTTATTCACACGAATAAAATCCATTTTATCATTCTATAACATACCATTTATCTTCCCAAAATCCCAAAAATAATCCTATAAGCCTATTATTTTGTTTAAATCTATCCAATTAATCCCATTGGGGAAAATAAAATGGAGTTACCCGAAGAAGAGTGAACATTCTTCAACGAGAACTTTAGTTTTATTTCATTATCATCTCCTTAAATTATAATTACTCCATGATTATGTAATAAACTTAGTATCATCATTATAATAACTTGTTGTTATTTTAAGGTTTTTACCTATACCAATACACACTTATATAAAATGGGATACACAATCATCGTTTGTGTGTACGACATACTGTCACCTCCCGAACTGATGTCATTCGTTCTTCAATTACCATATTTGATGATTGGGAATAATTATTTAATTAATATTTTTATAATATATATATTATTTATTTATTTATTATTTTGTAATTATTAAATAATATAAACCTTTATTCTTTTTATTTTGTGGGAATATGATAACAATATTTATGGACATGTGTACAACCGCCCCTTTAATGTGAGATGATACATTCATGCTTTACATGGAATATATTATGGATGGTTTTATTAAAAATAAATTATATATATAATAATAATAATAATAATAATAATAATTTAATTATTATAAACATATACATCATTTACTTTTCATTCTGTTGAAATATTATAGTAAAATGGAAACATCATTCATTTGTACCTATGACCTATCGTTTCCATGAACAGTGTTTCTCATTTCATATTTAAATATTTGAGATATTGTTATTAATACTTATATAATGAATCTATATGATATTTGTATCATGTTTGGACTTCTTGAAATAAGTAAATCATGATCTATTTAACAATATCAAGGATGAAATTTAAAAACCTATATGAAATTCATATAGGCAATTACATGAAACATAACATTAACCTGATATTTTTAATAGAAGGGAAATTTAAAGTCGCAATAAAATAATATATGGTATGATATATGAGAATGTGATTATTTGGTAGACATAAAATAAAATTATATTTATTTTGAAGGATCATTGAATGTGAATGATGAAAGTCAATATATAATGTAAGGGTTTTCATGTCTCACATTTATTTTTGTGGGATATATGATATATTTAAAAATAATTATTGTTGTGTGTGTTTGTACTTATATTTGAAATTTTATTTCAATTATTTATGTTATTTCATAATATTAAAATATTCAATTGATTTTATTCATTCATGGATCTCACGATTCATAAGATACTAAAGTAGTAAGGGGATTTCTAGTATTACATTTATTTCTACAAGAGTTTTTCCAAATCCACCACTAATTTATTTTGTGTAGTTTAAATAATATAATGAATATATTCAATGAATATTATCCTTATATTTATGAGTATTCACATATCGATTTTATTATATCTATTTCATGGGGTTTACAGTTCAAAGGCTTCCAAATCATTAAAGGATTTTTGTCTTAATTTTCCTTCTTTGAGATGTATGTTATTATATAAAGATATATTAAATCATTTGGTTTATAAACATACACATTGACGTGTAATTTCATGAATTTTTTCATCCACATGATATTTTATGTTCAATGTAATAGTATTCTATCATGGAGATCATGATTCAATGTTACCATAGGGGTATAAGTCTATTGTTATAATATCATCATTTATTGAGATAGTTTATGATTATGATTACTTATGTCACGACCCGTCCTCGGGGCCTGTGTCGTGACTACCCCAAGCCCGCCTTCCATAGGCTAGGGTCTGGCGACTAGAACCATGGCGTAATTCTGGTAAATATGGAATCCATTGCCTTTGTAAATTAAACAAACAACACAGAGCAAGCAAGAAGAAGTAACACTAAGAAAAAACTGCGTACAATAGAAAGTGCGGGAAAGTAAGTGGGCCAGAAAACAAAGCCAAACTGAAAGTAAAGTACAACTGAAAGAGATTATAGTAACTGAAAAGTAAAGTCACAGCTTCGATCTGTCAACTGGTAGTCCCACCTAAAGGGTGGGTACAGATAGCCTCCACTGCTCCTCGGGTCCAGTCGTCCGCTCCGAGTACGCCCCGCCCAGTGGTCCACCTCTGGGTACCGACCTGCTCCTTGTGCCTCTACCACGATCAGCGTTGTCCGTCGTCTTCAACCAACACAATGTAGTGCGGGCATGGCCCGTGCAGGGGTGAGTATAAGCTACTCAGTAGGGACCTCGAGACCCCCGAAGGTCTCCCAGAATCTACACAGGATAATCCACAAAGGAAAGATACAATCACGAAGTAACATTCAAAACTACATAGGTATATTCCCATACATATACCTAAGTCATCAATTCTCATTCAGCTCTAACATCCATGCCCATGTACAACCCAGTCCACACAAGAAAACACAACCCAATCTACACAGGAAAGCATAACTTAATCCACACAGGATATCAAGTCAATCTTCTCGAAGGTAAGGATTAGAAGTCAAGATTTAGCTCACACAGGTATACTTCTTCGTAAGATGATAGAGATGATCAGATGTAATCACTGATTCGTCTAAACCGTCGGACCCACACAGGATCGATAGGTACTAACCCCCGCAATGACCCACAAAGGATCGATAGGTAACTAACCCCCGCAATGACCCACAAAGGATCGATATATAACTAACCCCCGCAATGACCCACACAGGATCAGACCCACAAATGATCTGTAGGTGCTGGCCAACACAGGACCACTGAGTGCTGAACCACACAGGATCTGACCCACACAGGATCGGTATCACTGATCCACGTTGGATTGCTGAGTTCTGTAGTCGTCGCCGTCGAATCCACGAAGGATTTCTGTACAGTCGTCATCGTCGTCGCAGTCGCAGCTCTAGGGTTCCCGCACACACCAAGCTCATTCGGGAGGGTCCGCTCCACGAGCCGAAGGGATGATACATCAACTGACACATAGTATGGAGTTGATGTATCTAAAAGTTCTGTATCATCAACAGGAACTCAACGTCACAGACGGCGCGTCAATCGGATTCCCGGTCTGAGAGTTATTGGCCTTTTCGTTCCTGGGGCCCGATTGGTTTTTAAGTCAAAACCAACCCGACCATACTCCAACTGCATCCAAACCTTGAGCGGAGTAAGCCAAAAGGTCTGCCTCACTCAGTGGAATCCAACAAAGTCGACGGCACGTCAATCGAACGTCCAGAGCTCATGTTATATGCGTTTCCGCTCCGAGGGCCTGGTTGTTTTCGTGTACGGACCAACCCGGACAAACCGAAAGTACTCTGAAACCTTGAGTATAATATACCAAAACGACTGTCTCAATCCAAGGATCGCATCGCAGCTGACGATGCGTTGATCGGAGGTCTGCAGCCTAAGTTATGGGCAAAAGACCGTGAGAGGTCTGGTATTAGGGGGTTCGGGCCCGGTCTGACCCAGCCCGATACCCTATGGGTCAGCCCGTTCCGGGTCAACCCGTCCCGGGTCTGGGTCTGGCCTGGCGCGCTGGTGCTAGCCAGGTGGCTCGGCAGTTTCGGCGGAGCAGATGGGGGGGCACGTCTGCCCCCCGGTTTCGTAACCACGGCCCCCATGATAGGGGGTCGCTCATGCTGGCCAGCCGGGGGTCATAACCCCCGGCTCTTCCACTGTCCGGGCGGCTGGCTGTTGCCGCCATGGGACCGGCGATGGCAGGTCCCTGCTCTGCCGCGGCCTATGGCCACTGCCTTAGTCCGCCCGGTGTGGCGCGATGGCGTTGTGCCCATCCGTCGAAGCCCTGCTCTAGCCGCGGTGCCTTTGTGGTTCTCCGGCGCGGCGCGATGGCGCCACGATCTTGATCGATTCAACGGTGTCGCGCAACGGCTCCATGCATTCCTTTCCGCATGACCCCACGTGGTGCGACATCACTATGCCATCCTCGTTCCATTCCAGCACAAGGTAGACAAGAGAAAAATCGTAGGAGGGTCGGCCCTGTTTGTGCGGTCCGTCCCCCTCCCGTTATCTGATAACAAGTGGTCCAATTGTACGAGGAATGATGATGGAAGAAATTCACGAATAGAAACACATAAAACCCCTACCTCGTCGAATTCGTTGAGAGAGGGTTTGTCACGGAAATAACCGTTGCGGAAGAAGACGTCACGGAAGGAGAGAGTCGCGTCGTGGAGAAATGATTTGTCGGCGTCGCGTCGTCGATCTCTGAGGATCTGGCGTTCTTGTCAACCTTCGTCGGAGGTCGGTGTTTTTCGTGTTCTTCACGTTCTTCGTCGAGGAAGAATATCATCAAGAGCTTTTCCTTTTCTCCCAAAGACTCACACAACAAGATTCAACCCAATAAAATAGGTACTTCACTTATTTTAATAACATTACTTAATTTTGAAATTCAAAAGTTGAATTTATCCACTCAATTATTTAACTCAACTTGACTTAATAAATGGAGGGTTATGGAAGGTTAGGGAAATGAAGGGGTGGGGTTCGTGTGGGCCCCACCGCCCTCATAACCACACTTGGGAAGTTGGGTGGTTTCCCCCAACTTCCACTTAATGGTTTTAACCACTTAAAGAAAAATTAAAATTGATGCTCAATTTATTTTACCTTCCAAAATTTTTAACAACTTCTCCTTTGAAATCGTAACTCCGGAAAAGGTGTTCTTAAGCAATTACAAGTGTTGCGAATCAATCGGTTCCCTTGGAATTCGATTCCGATCACCGGTTCAAAAGTTATAAAAACCCACTCGTTCGTTCACTGAATTTACTCGAGCTAAACCTCGGATAGAAATTCCGGGCACACCAGGCCTCAGAATCCTGTGCCGTCAGAAACCGTGTTCTTCTAAAATCCCAAAGAAAATTAAGAAAAAAAATTCCCTTGAATTTTACAGGTCTTTAAATTACTCCCACCTCAGGGATTTATGTCCCTGTAAAGATATATCAAAAACTAGGGGAACAAATGTGGGTACAGTGCACGCATCTGAGCCTCTCTCTCCCAAGTTCTCTCCTGGAGGTTCTCGTGCTGCCAACTAATGCACACTAGAGGAATCGACCGTCCACGTAGGACCCGCTCCTGTCGATCCTCGATCTCCACCGGGACCTCCACAAAAGTTTCCCCATCATCTATGTTCAGCTCCCCATGGTCAATGATATGCGTCGGGTCGTGCACGTATCTCCTCAACTGAGATACGTGGAAGACATCGTGCACTCGGTGCAACTGAGGTGGTAGATCTAGGCGATAAGCCACCTCGCAAATCCTGCTGAGGACCTGGAATGGTCCGATGAAGTGTGGAGACAACATTCCACCTCGGCCAAATCTCCGTAATCCACGTCGAGGTGAGACCTGCAGGAAGACGTGGTCACCATCCTCGAAATCTAGTAGCCTCCGCCTCCTGTCAGAATAAGACTTCTTCCGGCTCTGAGCTGTCCTCATCCGCTCTTGGATGACCCGGACCTTCTCCGTCGTGGCCTGGACCATCTCCGGTCCCACAAGTGCTGACTCCCCAGGTTCTGTCTAGCATATAAGAGATCTGCAAGGTCGGTCATACAATTCCTCGTATGGTGCCATCCCAATGGTGGAGTGGTAGCTATTGTTGTACGTGAACTCCACCAAGGGTAGGTGGTCCTCCGGGCTGCAACCAAAGTTGAGGACACATGCACGGAGCATGTCCTTGAGAGTTTAAATGGTCCTCTCCGTCTGACCATCTGTCTGAGGGTGAAAGGTGGTGCTCAGACGTAGCTGCATCCCGAATACCTCCTGAAACCCCTTCCAATGACGGGAAGTAATTCCAGCATCTCAATCGGGGATGATGGATGATGGCACACCATGAATCCATACAATCTCCTGAATGTAGAGACATCCAAAAATCTCCACTAATCCATGCTCTCTGATGGGTAAGAAGTGAGCTGACTTGGTGAGTCGGTCGACAATCACCCAAATGGAGTCGTGGCCTCTAGAAGTGCGTGGAAGTCCAGTCACGAAGTCCATAGATATGTCGTCCCACTTACACTCCGGGACCTCCAAGGGTTGTACCAAGCCTGCTGGTACCTGGTGCTCTACCTTCACCTGCTGGAAGGTAAGGCATCGAGAAACAAACTAGGTCACAACCTTCTTCAAGCACGGCCACCAGTGTTGTCGTCTGAGATCCTGGTACTTCTTCGCCACTCTAGGATGTACCGCCAAAGGAGAAGTGTTAAAATCTCTCAGCACCTTCTCTTATAAAGCAACTGGTACCAAGGTACATCCTCTAAAAAGGACGTCGTTCTATCCTTATATAGAGAAACCATCAGGTGCATGTCCTGAGGATATCTACGCACGCCGCATCTCACAGTCAGCGTCCCCACGCTGTGCCTCTCTGACCCGCTGCAGAAGTGGAGGAGTGACTGTGAGTGACTGAAAGAAGGCTGCTCCATCTATATCCACGAAGGATATCTGCAAAGCAGCTAGCTTCTCTGTCACCTCCCCAAGTAGCTGAATTCCCGTCCTCCTGCTGAGAGCATCGGCTACTAAGATCCCATTTCCAGGAGTATAGACTATCCCAAAGTCATCGTCCTGGAGGAACTAGAGCCATCGCCGCTATCTCAGGTTCATGTCCTTCTGCAAGAAGATGTACCTGAGACTCTGGTGGCCAGAATAGACTGTAAAGCGCTCTCCCATCAGATAGTGTCACCACATCTTCAGAGCAATGACCAATGCTGCTATCTCCAGGTCATGGGTAGTGTATTTCTGCTCATTCTGCCTCAACTTACGTGATCCAAAGGCGATCAAGACCAATTCCTGCATCAGGACACATCTGAGTCTGGTCCCTGATGCATCGCAGTAAACTACGTAACCAACTCCCTCCTCTGGTAGCCTCAACATAGGCATGCTGGTCAATCTCTATCTCAGCTCTTGGAATCTCTTCTGACATCAGTCTGACCACACAAAGGGTTTCCCCTTCTTCATCAAAGATTAGAGTGGTGCTGCAACTCTGGAGAAGTCTGCCACAAATCTCTGGTAGTACCCAGCTAGTCCCAAGAAACTCCACACTTCCGTCATGCCTTACAGATGACATGTCCCAAGAATTGGACCTCACATATCCAGAACTGACACTTTGAGAGCATGCCATAAAGCTGGTGCTCTCGAGTGCATCTAGTACAACCCGCAAGTGGTAGGCGTGCTCCTCCTTAGTGGTCGAGTATATCAAAATGTCATCGATGAAGACCACGACAAATCGATCGAGGTATGGATGAAAGATCATGTTCATGAGGAACTTGAAAAGTGCTGGAGCATTGGTTTTGTCGAATGGCATAACCAAGAACTCATAGTGGCCATACTGACACCTGAAGGTCGTCTTCTGCACTTCCTCATCCCGAACTCTGAGCTGGTGATAACCTCACCTGAGGTCTACCTTCGAGAACCACCATACTCCCTTGAGCTGATCAAAGAGGTCGTCAATCCTCGGTAGTGGATACTTGTTCCTCATGGTCACCTGGTTCAGGAGACGATAGTCGACACAAATTCGCAAGCTCATGTCCGCCTTCTTGGTGAACAATATCGGGGAATACCATGGTGAAACACTTGGTCGGATGAATCCCTTTCCATACAAGTCCTCCAACTGTACCCGTAGCTCTTAAAGCTCAGCGGGGGGCATCCAATATGCTGGAGTGGATATCAGGGTTGTCCCTGGGTACATGTCAATATAAACGTATACCTCTCTGCGATGAGGTAGTCCTGGAACGTCATCGGGGAAAATGTCTGCATACTGATCCACCACTGTAGGAATTCCAGGACTCCGCACGTCAACTGCTCCTAGGATGAGGCTAGCCAACTTATGAGTGATGGGATGTCCTCTACTCTGCGAGAGTCCCTCCTGTGCTGCGAAGGCTTCCTTCTCACTGGTGAAGGTGAACCTGCTCCCTTCGGTGCGTACACACCTCACCTTGCACCTAATTAATTCTATCTGAGCATGGACTATAGATAACCAATCCATGCCTAAGATGACGTCGTAAGGCCTCGACGTCGCTACAAAAAGATCCCAGCCAAAGCTCTCGCCTCCTAGAGTAAGCTCACACTGCCAGCACCATGGCATAATCGTCGAGTCTTCTCCTATAAGAGTCTCTAGCCGTAAGGATCGAGCCAACGGATCTGTCGGAATCTCTGATCCCAGAACAAGGGCAGCGGCTATGAAAGAATGACTCACTCCTGTGTCTATAAGAACTGAAGCAAGGGTGGAATAGACACAGATAGTACCTCGAATCATCTTGGGCATGCCGTGGTCATAGGCCTCCGCTGCCTGGAGCTGTGCCTGTCTCTGCCCGCCAGCTCCCTGTGGTCGGGGTGGACCTCCTGGCAGTGGTGGTGGTAGAGCCTCAATGTGTCTCCCACCACCTGCTGCTCAGACAGCTCCTCCACCTCATCCGCCTGTTCCCTGCGGACCACCACGGTCGACCCTCTGCCTCTACCTGGGTGGTCCCTCAACCGTCTTCTGCTCCTCTGCACGGCGGGTCGGGTAGTCACAAGCCATGTGGCCCTGCCCCCCGCATGTGTATCGTTGTCTACCTCTCAAAAGACTGGCTCCACGCTGAGTGTCCAACACTACTGAGCCAGTGTCCTGAGGTCGTCTACCTGAGGGTCTGGTCTGCCTAGACCCATGAGTCATCCGTCGACTGCCTTCTGCAGAAGACTCTACTACATGTCACCCTGTGGTAGGTCTCTCCGCTGATGTAGGCTCAACAAGAAAGCTCTCGATGAGAAGGGCTCACTCCAGTACCCCTGCCTATGTCGGAATGCTGAGGGAGATCAGTGATTCCATGATCTCATGCCTCAATCCCTGCTCAAAGGTCCGGGCCCCGAATAATGGGTCTCGTACCATGTCCGTCGAATAGCGCGAGAGATATGTAAATCTTGCCGAGTACTGGGAAACTGTCAAACTGCCCTGCTGCAGCTGAAGAAGCACCTGGATGCGCACCGCACGGAGGGTGGCTGGGAGGAACTCTGTGTGGAAGAGGCTCTCAATGTCTGTCCAGAGAAGAGATGCCTCGTCGTGCACCTGGAGCATCAAGCTCCACCATCTTCTTGCTGCCGCGTGAAGTAGGCTCGCTACGAGGATCACCATGAGGTCTGATGGTGTCCTCACTAACCTAAAAACTTGTACAACTACCTCCAGCCAATCCTTGGCTGCCTGAGGGTCTGTATCCCTGCGGGAACCTGGGTGGTCGCTGATGCTGAAACTCATGCAGTGCAATAAGGAGACACGCATCGTCAGTGGCTGGTAGCATCGGTGGCTCGGCGGGTAGTGGTACCGCCGGTGCCTCTGCTGTCAAAGGGCCCAGTACCGAGGCCTCGTTGCTCGGTGGGCTGTCGTCACGCTCAACTCTCGGAACCCTAGATGGCTGCCGTCATGGGTCCATCCTGAAAAGAAACAGGTGCACCACAGTCAAATGGTATACCTGGTGAGATGACATAATGTAATCACATAGAAAACATGAAACACACATGCAATAAATGTTTTCGTGTATTAAGTTAGAAATCAGAAGTCAGTGTCCTGGTGTACGGATACGTCGGCCACCGCACCAACACTAGACTCCCTGGACTGATAACCACACTCATTACTCATAACACTATTGCTTCACATAGAAAAAGATCAGAGTCCTGAGTTCTGCTGCAGAACCGAACTCCTCTGATACCAATTTGTCACGACCCGTCCTCGGGGCCCGTGTCGTGACTACCCCAAGCTCGTCTTCCATAGGCCAGGGGCTGGCGACTAGCACCATGGCGTAATTCCAGTAAATAGGGAAGGCATTGCCTTTGTAAAGTAAACAAACACCATAGAGCAAGCAAGCAGAAGTAAACACTAAGTAAAAACTGGGTACAATAGAATGTGCGGTAATGTAAGTGGGCCATAATACAAAGCCAAACTGAAAGTAAAGTACAACTAAAAGAGAGTACAGCAACTGAAATGTAAAACTGCAGCGTCGAGCCATCCACTTGTAGTCCCACCAGAAGGGTGGGTACAGATAGCCTCCACAGCTCCTTGGGTCCAGTCGTCTGCTCCGAGTATGCCCCACCCAGTGGTCCACCTCTGGGTACCGACCTGCTCCTCGTGCCTCTACCACAATCAGCATTATCCATCGTCTGCAACCAACACAACGTAGTGCGGGCATAGCCCATGCAGGGGTGAGTATAAGCTACTCAGTAGGGACCCCGAGACCCCCGAAGGTCTCCCATAATCCACAAAGGATAATCCACAAAGGAAAGATACAATCACGAAGTAACATCCAACACTACTTAGGTATATGCCCATACATATACCTAAGTCATCAATTCTTGTTCGGCTCCAACATCCAATCCCAAGTACAACCCAGTCCACACAGGAAAACACAACCCAATCCACATAGTAAAGCATAACGTAATCCACATAGGAAATCAAGTCAATCTTCTTGATGATAAGGATTGAAAGTCAAGATTCAGCTCACACAGGTATACTTCTTCGTAAGATGATAGAGATGATCAGATGTAGTCACTGAGTCATCTAAACCATTGGACCCACACAGGATCGATAGGTACTAAACCCCGCAATGACCCACAAAGGATCGATAGGTAACTAACCCCCGCAATGACCCACAAAGGATCGATAGTTAACTAACACCCGCAATGACCCACAAAGGATCAGACCCACATAGGATCTGTAGGCGCTGGCCCACACATAACTGCTGAGCGCTGACCCACACAGGATCTGACCCACACAGGATCGGTAGCACAGATCCATGTAGGATCACTGAGTGATGTAGTCGTCGCCGTCGAATCCACGGAGGATTTCTGTACAGTCGTCATCGTTGTCACAGTCGCAGCTCTAGGGTTCATGTTCATAGCAAGCTCGTTTTGGAGGGTCCGCTCCACGAGCCACAGGGCTGATACATCAACTGACACATAGTCCGGAGTTGATGTATCCAAAATTTCTGTATCATCAACCAGAACTCAATGTCACAGACGACGCGTCAATCGGGCGCCCGGTCTGAGAGTTATTGGCCTTTTCGTTCTAGGGGCCCAGTTGGTTTTTAAGTCAAAACCTTCCCGACCATACTCCAACTGCATCCAAACCTGGATCGGAGTAAGCCAAAAGGCCCGTCTCACTTAGAGTAATCCAAAAAAGTTGATGGCACGTCAATCGGACGTCCGGAGCTCAAGTTTTAAGTGTTTCCTCTCCGAGGGACCGGTTGGTTTCATGTACGAACCAACTCGGCCGAACCCAATGTACTCCAAAACCTTATGTATAGTATACTGAAACGACCATCTCAATCCAAGGATCGCATCGCAGCTGATGGTTCGTCGATCGGAGGTCCGCAGCCCATGTTATGGGCAAAAGACCGTGAGAGGTCTGGTAATAGGGGGTTCGAGCCTGGTCCGACCCGGCCCGATACCCTCTGGGTCGGCCCGAACCGGGTCGACCCATCCCAGGTCCGGGTCCAGCCCACTTGGGTGCAGACCCGCCCGGCTAGCGCGGCCCGGCCTGGCCTGGGCGCAGCCCGGCCTGGCGGGCCGGCGCGCTGGCGCTAGCCAGGTGGCTCGACCGTTTCGGCTGAGCGGATGGGGGGGGAGCCTGCCCCCATATTTCGTAACAGTGGTCCCCATGATGGGGGGCCGCTCATGCTGGCTAGCCGGGGGTCCTAACCCCTAGCTCTTCCTCTGTCCGGCCGGCCGACTGTTGCCTCCAAGGGACTGGCGATGGCCGATCCCCCTGCTCCGATGCCGGTAGCCCGGAACCGGCTGCCAGTCCCTGCTCCGCCACGGCCTATGGTCGTGGCCTTAGTCCGCCCGGCACGGCACAATGGCTCTACGCCCCTCTTCCGCGGCCCCGCTCCGGCCGCGGTGCCTTCGTGGTTCTCCGGCGCGGCGTGATGGCGCCGCGTTATTGCTCAATTCAACGGCGTCGCGCGACGACGCTGCGCATTCCTTGCTGCATGACCTCGCGCGGTACGACGGCACCATGACATCCTCATTCCCTTCCACTACAAGGTAGACAAGAGAAAAAGGGGAGGAGGGTCGGCCATGTTTGTGCAGTCCGGCCCCCTCCCATTATCTAATAACAAGTGGTCCAATTGTACAAGGAATGATGAAGGAAGAAATTCACGAATAGAAATGCATAAAACCCTTACCTCGTCGAATTCGTTGAGCGAGGGTTCATCACAGAAATAACCGTCACGGAATAAGACGTCGCGGATGGAGAGAGTCGCGTCGCAGAAAAATTATTCGTCGGCATTGCGCCGTCGATCTCTGAGGATCTGGCATTCTTGTCGACCTTCGTCGGAGGTCGGCGTTCTTCACATTCTTTGCTTTCTTCGTCGAGGAAGATGAACTTCAAGAGCTTTTCCTTTTCTCCCAAAGACTCACACAACAAGATTCCACCCAATAAAATAAGTACTTCACTTATTTTATTAACATGACTTATGTTTGAAATTCAAAAGTTGAATTAATCCACTCAATTAATTAACTCAACTTGACTTATTAAATGGAGGGTTATGGAAGGTTATGGAAGATGAAGGGGTGGGGTTCATGTGGGCCCCATCACCCTCAGAACCACACTTGGGACGTTGGGTGGTTTCTCCCAACTTCCACTCAAAGGTTTTAACCACTTAATGAAAAATAAAAATTGATTCTCAATTTTATTTTACCTTCCTCAATTTTTAGAAACTTCTCCCGTGAAATCACAACTCCAGAAAAGGGGTTCCTAAGCAATTACCAGCACTGCGAATCCATCGGTGCCCTCAGAATTCGATTCCGAGAACCGGTTCAAATGTTATAAAAACCCGCTTGTTCGTTCACTGAATGTACCCAAGCTATGCTTCGGATAGAAATTCTGGGCACACCAGGCCTCGGAATCAAGTGCCGTCAGAAACCGCAATCTTGTAAAATCCCAAAGAAAATTAAGAAAAAAAAATCCCTTGAATTTTATGGTTCTTTAAAACTTCAATGAAATATTATTATACATATCCTAATAACACTAATAATTTTTCTACTACTCTTTTCTTTCATTTTATATTCATTTATTGGTACCATATTCCCTCAATTTGGAACATAATATAATTATGAAAATGATTTTAAGGGAATCAGAGTTTATATCTCTTTTCTATTTGAAATATGTGTTCTTTAAAACCCATTTTTTAAATATGTTTTCCATTGATCTATATGATATTTTAATATAATTTTCAATGAAAATAAATTTTAGGATTTTTTATTTTCTATAAATGGTATTAAATTGGGATTCAAGGATTCCATTATAATTTTTTATGTTAATTTCAAAGACAATGGTTTTCAAAATGTTTTCATGTTTTAAAAAGCCTTTTTCGAAATTGTGAAGGATATTTTCCTCACAATATTTTCTCAATGATCTTTCAAAATAATTTTAAATTTAATATGAAATCCTATGAAGTCACTTATTCTATACAAGGATTATGATTCAATGGTACCATTCATATTGTTTCTTTGAATGGTTTATGTCAATGCAGAAAATCCGTTCATGAAATTAGTTTCTCATCGATAGGCTATGCCATGTTAAAATTCATATGAAAACTGATTATTTTTGGGTGTTATAATATGATTTAGATATTATGTTACATGTATATTTTCAATAGGATATGATATGAGTTTATTTTGATGTCACCACTTTCATTTCATTATTTTTGATATTATTTTATTGAAACCTATTTCTTTATTTGCATCACAATATAATGAGGGTATTATTATCTTGTGGAGAATGTATATATGATTTCATTATGGGGTGGATGTGACCTGTATCTCCATACAATGAATTGAGTAATATTAAAGGTTCTATGGGATAAATTGGTACATGTGAGGACATATAAAGCCCTTAATAAGAGGATATAAAAGATGTAATCCCAAGATAATAATAAGAGGTATACGAGGGGGAATCCAATGCTCATAACAAGATGGTATATAGGGGGAATCCTAAGACTATAATAAGAGGGTATATGGGAGAGAATCTGAATTCAATGAAATAGTCTATACGAGAGTGAATCCCATGGTCTTAACAAGAGGATATTTGGGAGACATTCCCAAGTCCATAACAAGTGGGTATATAGGTGGGAATACCAAGCCTATAAAAAGAGGTTACACGATAGGGAATATGAATCCCAAAGCAATATGGTACATGAAAGGTCATCACAAGCCCAAATAAGTTACATATGTTATTATCCAAAGCTTATCAGATTATGAGGTTCTTGGTATTTGGCATTGACATGGGAGTTTTTATGCTTATGTGTATGCCACAATTTCATATCTTAATCCGACATTATGATCTCATGGAATTTTCTTTTTATTCCCTTATGATTTATGTCTAATGAAAATCGATTATTTTTTATATGAATCTTATTTATGATATTTTATATCCATGGTACGGTCTTCTTGTAAAACCCCATGGTTATATAGTATGTATATTATAAAATAAATTCATTTTCTTCAATAGTGCACATAACATATAACACTGATTTAAAAAAATGATTAAATATTATTAATTAATTGTGATAGTTATCACCAAGCCATTGAAATGGATTAAATGAATAGTTATAAATGAATTATGGAAATATTGTTTAATTTATTTATATAATTAATTCATAGGTTACTAATTAATTATAAATGAAAATGATAACCAATTAATCATAAAGGATGTGTTTAAAAAACATTTATATGCCCAAAATGGATTTTTTATTTTAATAAATTAAATTAAACACTATTATTGAAGAATATTAATTAAATATATTTATTATATATTAATTAAAATGTTTTCAATCTCATCAATAAATATTAATAATATTAATATAAGAATAAATTTAATTTTGAGAGTACAAAACTATATTTTTTTTAAGACAATTTATCTAGAAGAAAATTTTTCAGTACTCTAAAAGAACACATATTTTATATATAGAATTTTTATGTTTTTTAAATGTTTTTTAAGAAATTAAATTCATGTTAGGATGTAGAATATAAAAATTATATTACGTTAATACTTTTGTATTTGTTGGAGATGTTTTATTTTATTGATGAAAATTTAAAAAAATTGAATTTTAATTAAATAATTATTTTTAATTTGCTATATTTATTGAGTTAAATTATATTTCAAAGTTTTTAAAATTGTAATTAGTTTAGTAAAAACCCAATATAACAAAATCATGTAATTTTAATCTTGTTCACATTGAAATTGGATATAAAACACTTTAGACGTTCAAAAACTTAAATTTAAAACCCTTTTGATTCATTATGTCTACTGCATTAATTTTAAATATAATTATTATAATTAAATAAATAGAATTTGGTAAAATATAGTTAATATTAAAAATAAAATGGTCCATGTTATTTTTTATGGTGATTTACATTTTTATACATAAAATATTTTCCATGGTAAAAAAATTATTTACCACAATATAGATAAAATAATAAAACTAGGTAATGGCAAATTGTAAAATATTAATCTTGCTCAAATATATTAATTTTAATCTCTAGTTAAGGTATTTATAGACCCTGTAAATATCAAAAAAATTATATAATTTAGTTTTGAAATTATTTCAACCAAAATGTGGATGGATTTAATTATAAAATATTCATTATTTAATCACTTAAAGACGCCTCTCTTGATTTTATAAATACCAACCCCCATCACCCCATTTTGACTAAAAACATTTTATACCCCTATAATCATTAAAAACACACCTAATAATAGAAAATATGTAATAAATATGTGGCTATAACAAAAATACCATATCCAAGGTACTCATGGGTCTATCATGGTTTTGGTATTCAAAAAGTAATTATCTCAAAGCAGATCACTTAATTTATTTTCTACTTCTAATTTCTCATATATTTCATCCATAAAGACATATTAATTCTATAATAATCTAAAAACTTTTCTTTATTTAAAATGGAATATCATATATCCATACCTTTATTGAAACCTCTTATTCAAATAAAAGAAACTATTATCCATGTTTTTCTTGTTAATTTTCTCTTTGAATCGTGTTTTTGTTCGTTTTTCCATTACTTCCATCATGGATGGTCTGGAAACTATTTCTATCTTCAAACATGATTGTAATAGATATATTTTAATCTATTATAATCTTCTATGAATAATATATAGTCCTAATATTGATGAAAATGAAACTACTTCATGATATTTGGAAAAAATATCAAATTAAACTAATAATTTATCAACAACATTTTATCAAATAAATTACATTCATGTTAGAAAAAAATAAAATATAAGACCACTTATACTCATGGAAGTTAATAATTGATATTTCATTCCACTAGTGGTGTTTTAATTGTATTATACTAGAGCATCCATAATATTATATAACTAATACTGACCATGAAATGATGAAATGGAAACACATGAAATCATGAAAATTTTGAAATATTATTACTGAATGGATCATAATTTGTTATAAAATCATCATATATGGTATTATAAATATTATTATAATTATTTAAGAGTTAATAATTTAATTTACACCAATATACATAAGTTCAGATAATTGTACACTAATAAGAAGCGAAAGGTAAGGATTGTATCGTCTCACTTTTACATCTGTGACATATAGAACTAATTCACAACTTATTTATTATATATGATGTTTTTATACTACCATTTAATATATATTATAAAAAATCATGATATTTAGGATAAAAATGTTTAATTTGAAAATTGTTACATAAATGGGTCATACGATTCCACAGATAATGATTGGTATGTGGTTTCTCTTCTAACTGTGACTTTGTGTGATATATTACTCATTCCCATATTATTAATATTTTTCATGAATATAATGGACATAAATTTATTTTAATATTCATTTCTTTAAATTTATGAGTATTCTAATATCTATTTGATTATCTATATTTTATGTGGTTTATGGTTTCAAAGTTACCAAAGGGGTAACAATGTTTTGTCACATTTTCACTTATTTGATTAATTCTTTATGATATACGCCTATATTATTTTATAATGTGTATATATATATCCTTTGACAATTAATATCATGAATTACCTTATTCTCAGGATATTATAATTTTTACATTAATGTTATTCTTTATTATATCTTGTGATTCAAATGTTTCAAATTGGTATGTAACACATTGATTGAAAACCCAATTTTTAAATCAGTTATTCGTTATTTAATGAATGTTTTGGACATGAATACATAAGTGGGGCCAAGTTATAGATATCTCCTTGTTGTATTATTAGTATCATGAGATGAAATTTATTTCTAAATTAAATGTGGTTTCACCATAATGAATATGATATCTTGTGAATATTGTTGATGGTATAGGTACCATGATGCCTGAGATCATGATGTACTTGTAATTAATCATTGTCTTCATTAAAAATTCATTTCCAAAAAATTTTCAAAATGAAATGACTTATTGATTCATTTTAATTATAATTTTATTAATTACATTGAATGTGTGTTTAGTTATTTTCATTTCCAATATGATTATTAAATACTGAATTATGATAGCTTCCCCTCTACTTAACCCTTGTGGAGCATTTGAACTAACCCCTTTCTTATGTTTTATTTCCCCAGGTTTCAAAGAAGTTTATTTTTATTTTAATTAATGTATTCTTTAAGGGGAATAATGGAGTTCAAAAATAAAAAACCAATTATAATTTATTTATAAAATTGAATTTTAATTTCATTTATGTATCTACTGTATAAAGCCTACTGAACTTTTATGTTTTTTGGGATGTGTTTCCCTATATCCATGAAAATAAAATAAAGTAAGGAACACACATCCGGATAATTTTTTGGGGGTTGTTGTTGTTGGTATGAAATATAGGTTTATTAGAAACCAGGGGGACCCGTGTTAGGGTATTCACAGATGAAAGAACAAAACCCCATGACATAATTTTGATTTACTATCAAAGAAACCAAATTTATGATTTATAAATTATTTATAAATAAAAATTTTAAAATTATGCTAAGTATATTTGAGATTATATATTATGTTTCATAATGATATTTTCTAATTTAGTTTATACATTTATGTAGAAATGGATGATAGTGGATGGAATGGGAACCTCACTAGGGCATGTGATCTATATAGTAAGAAGGATTTTATCTTTTATGGTCTTAAAGAAACATATCATTATCATTATATGAGGACATATTATCATGTTATAATGAGAAATTTAATTAATTTTACCATTATTAATACCTTTTAAGGAAATAATAGACCAAAATTATAACTTTTAAAATATATGGAAAATGAAAATAAAAGAATAAATGAATTTCAAGAATGTGATAAATGTGGAATGAATCACTCGTGTAAATGCATGAAAGGATTTGTATTTTTTTAGTATAGAAAAAACAGTCACGTGGGAAAAAAATTAATAAAGAAAATAATTCTATTGAGTGTTTAAACTATAATGATATGGGACACTATGAAAACAAATTCAACAACTGTAAAGGGGAATTATCTAATGGGATGCTAATGAATAATGGAAAATCCTATGATGTTATTGTAGATCAAGAGGAATGATTAATTAAATTATGATTACTATTGAGATTATATATATATATATATATGGGGGGAATAATATTGGTGATCAAGAATGTGGTAAGTTATTTGATGGTTTGGGTTCTCTGTTCTAGGTTTACTAAATTTTTGGATTTAGGGAACATTTTCGACAACCTAAGATCTTATTTTTTTATGCATGTTTATTTTTATTATGGTTTTAATGTGATCAAGGTGTTTATATATATGGAATGTGAAACTATGAGTTACAATACATTCATTTAGGGAATCTAAATTTATGTTGATTTTGGAAATTTAGTTACCTTAATTATAAAATTTTGGTCATTGAATATGGGAAGAGGTAAGTTTTATAATATATAATATTAAAAATTAACATAATGGATTAAAATGAACATTGTATATTATGTTTTCATGATAAATAATGATTTATCATATTGTACAACATGAAATAGAAATTATATTAGGAAATAATTAAAATATGTACTTATGGATAATTTGAATAAAGTTATACGAGAAAAAAATCCATCTTGAATATCTATTAACTAGCATATGACATGAAAAGTAAATATGTCAATGAAAACCCAAATTTTAAAAAAAATATTGTAACGTGGAAATGAATAAAGTATTTTTCGTTTATCAAGTTCATTATTTGGAATATAAAATAAATCACCATCTCTAGGATAATGGACTTTTAAAAAACATTATATGTTAAATTTTCTTACTAATTTCTGAATGTTCTTTTAACTGGTCACAAGATTTACAATTTTTATGTGGTTGACATTCTGATGACCATATTATCTATCACTACCCATAGAAACAGGATAGTTTTTTTATATTCCATTCATTAGTTTTCACTTTGAAATAATGTTATCCTATATGATAGCCTAATTTTCTTACTATTAAATTACTATTCCACCCTTATTAAGGTATGTTTTATTAGCCCTATTTACAATGTGAGTTTCCCACAATGAAATTATCAAGTATCAACCATTGATTTTCAAAGATCAATTTAAAATTACAAGGATCAAAGATATTGATGGATGGGAGAATTTCACACACAAGTATTTTATGGTTTCTGCTTATTTAGTAAATTCAATTTCATTGATTGTTTACATTACACAGCAAATCATGCTTAAAAATGACTAAATAGTATTATTTGATTATGATATTTATCACCTAGATTTTAAAATTTGGTAATGGATTATAATAACTACTTTATAAATGAAAAGTATGAACAAGTTTATATAACTAATTTCTTGGTTCCTGTTTTATTAGAAATAAAAATGAGAACCAATTGAATTTAAAGAATGTGTTTTGAAAAAAAATCAATTTTTTCCCACAATAAAATATTTTGTCAGTAAATTATATTAATAATTATTCATTAAATATATTAATGAATTTTTATGTTATATGTTAATTAAAATGATTTTTAATTCATCCAATAAGTATCATAGTATTAATTTAAGAGTAAAATAAATTTAGAGAATAATAAATACATTTTTTTCTAAAGGAAAATTTTGTCACCTTTTGGTGGTGCGCCTATATTAAATACAAATTTTGAAACATTGATAATTTCATTTAAAAAAATAAAAATCACCTTTTTAATGTGAATATAAAAATTATATTTGGTTTAAAATCAGGTATTTGTTGGAGAAGATTCAATTTTAGATGAATAGTAAAAAATATAGAATTTTAATTATAAACTGCATTTTAGTAAAATATATTTTTATAAAAAAAAATATATTTTTAATTTTTTTCAATGTATTATAAATTACATTATTCATATATCTATCCATTTTATGATATTTGAATAAATTTCACTCTAAAATTGGATATACACATATTTTAATCTTTCGATCATGTCACTTTAAAAATCCTCTTTTTCATTTAATCTATGTAATTATTTTTAAATAAATTTTTCCAATTCTATAAATTGAATATGTTAAAATGGATTGCATATTTAGACTAATAAATTTCATATTAGGTTGTAAGGCCATTTTCATATGTTTACATGAAAAAATTAGCATGGTAAAAGAATTCATACCGTAATATAGGTAAAATATTGAAATATGTAAATGTTAAATGTTAAAACCATTCAATACCAAAAAATAAAAACTTTAATAGGTGTTTTAGATATCTATAGACCCTAAATAGTATCCAAAACAAAAAATATCAAATATATATGTTTTAATTAAATCTTACTCACAATGGTTGGATTTAATTATAATATTCATTATTTAATCACTTAAACCCACCTCTCGTGAAGTATAAATAACATCCATTACCATGCTATTTGACTCCAAATACTTTAATATCATAAATAACTATCAAAAAACATTCTTCCTCAGTTTCCACTAGTCTATGTGATTTTTTTCTGACCAAAATACGAAATCCATAGTCCTCAATGGTCTCTCAAGGAGGAGATATTAAAGATGATATTTTCTCAAAGAACAAATCTTAATTTATTCTTTTCTTCTACATTGTCCTATTATCTTACATCCATAAAAGAGTAATAATTATATAATAATTTAAATTATTTAATATTATGTTTATAATGGATTATATTATATTTATATCTTTTATTAACACCTCTTATTAAAAGAAACGAAACTATAGTCCATGTTACGCTAGTTAATCCCCTCTGTGAACAATGCTTATTATTGTTTTCCATCACCTCCTTCCTGACTAGTTCAAATAATATTTTTCTAGTTAAAAAATATTTTAATAGTTATATCATACTTATGTCATATTATGTAAATAATATATACACGTAATAGTAAAAAAACCAAACTAGTTCGTGATGTTTGAAAAAATAATCATACTGAACTAATAATTTATCATTAACATTTTATCAAATGAATCATCATAATTTTAGAAAAAAATAATATATTGGACTCTTCATACTCATATAGGTATATTAATACAATTTTTTTTACACATATAGAGTTTTTATTCAATTTTATAGGAACATCCATAATTTTATAAAAGTAAAACCTACCACGAAATGATGAAATGAAAACACAAAAAAAACCCATGAAAATAATTAAATGTTATAAATTAATGGGTCATAAAGTGTTATTAAAATCATTAAAAATATATTATAAACATGAATAGAGTTATTTAATTCAATAATAACATTATTCAAACTACTATTCAAGAGTTTAAGGAATTCTACACAGAAGGTAAGCATTGGGTAATGATTTTCTCATATCACTTTTACTTCTTTGAGATTTATGCTTTATTCAACACTTATTTATTGTTTGTGTTGTATATATACTACAAATGGATATATAATATATTGAATATCATTATATTTATTTTATTACAAGCTTCATTTGATAATTATTACTTTTATGGTTAATACAATTTGATAGATTACAAGTGGTAAGGGTTTTATTACCCCACTTTTACAATGGTGAGATAATTGCTTTAATTGATGTTTATTTTAGTATTGTGGTAAATAAAATACTAAAGAATTTATTTAAATTTTATTATCCTCTAATTTATTGGAATTTAAATATCAATTTTATTATTTATCATTCAGGTGGTTTATAGTTTAATTTTTACCAAAGTAGAAATTGATTATTGTGAAAAACATTCTTCTTTGAGACATTATCTATGTTATACACCTATATTATTTTCTGATGTGTATATACTTCTCCATTGAAATTTTATATCTTAAATATCCTTATTCTCATTATATTACAAGTTTCATTTGAATTTTTATTCCTTCATGGGTCTTATTATTCAATTGATTCGAACATGTATGACACACATTGATTTAAAAATAAGTTTTTAAAAATTTATTCGATATTTGAGGAAGGTTTTGGATATACATACATGGGTGGATGCATGTTATAGATACCCTCATAATGCATTGGATGTCTCATGAGACTATAATATTGGCCAAATTAAACAGGGTTATAACTACAATTATTAATTTATCTTGTGATTGGTGTTTATGGTTGAGGTGCAGGATGTATAAGATCATTGATTCCAAATAATTAACCATTGACAAGATTTAGAATTTTTAACCAAGATATTTTCTATATAACAAAATATATGTATAAAATTTTAATCAAATTTTATTAATGAAATGGAATGTTTGGTATATTACTTACAAATCCATAATGATTATCTTTTACTGATCTGTTATAGATTCTGATTTACTCAACCCTTAATGGTCATTTTTATAACCCTTTTCTTGATTTTTATTTCAACAATTTGAAAATAAGTTTACTATGGGTGATATATAGGGTTTTGGTAAGGGGGATAATGGTGTTCATAAGGAATGTATTTTTTTATTTTTTCTAAAATGTAATTTAAATTTATTGTGTTTATGAAGTTTACAACACTACTAAACTATTCTGTCCTTTTAGATGAATTTCAATTTTCCTTTACCAATGTAATAAAGTAATTCACTAGTTTTGGGGAACTGGAATTGGGGTCATTACAATTCATATTTCAATATATTTTTCTCATACCCATATGACCATGGTATTATTACATATCTCACTTGTTTACCCATACTGGTCATTTGAGCTCCTACATTTCCTTTGTTTACTTTACCCGGGTTGTAAATAAAGATTTCATATCGGAGTACTAAATGGGAATATATTTAGGGAGATATTGAAAATCCTTCACCATGTTAGAAGATTATTTTCCATGTTTCTAATGAAAAAAACTATTAAAAACCATAGGAATTTACTTTTTTTTATTGTGATGACTATTTATCTAAAATGATGTAATATCTATGTGTGTTAAGGTTGAGTTTATATAGTTGCACCCTCATATTGTATAATATGAACGTAATATTCAATAACATATACAACATGTATCATTCCTCTTAAGTGACTCATGAATTATATTACTATTATAAAATAACTATTAAATTATAAATTTGGAATAATATAAACTTCTATATGAAATATATAAAAAGGTAATGATAATTATAAATTTATTAAAAAATTGCTCATAAATAATAAACCAACTTTTAATAGAGATATTTTATTCTGAAATAAAGATCTTTCCCTTAAAAATGATTTTTTTTCTTTATGTGATCAAATGTTGTAATTAATTATTTGAGTTTTTAGAAATTTATTTTTATAAAATGGAAATAATTTTTTTTGAAATAATCATATAATGATATATTTTTAGTTAATTTTTTTAATTTTTTCCATATATTTTATTTTTAGTGAATTGTGAAAATTAAAAAAAAATTAATATGAATATTGCATTGTATTAAATAAAGTAATTTAAATGATACATAAAATTTTAAATTTTTTCATAATTTCAAACATGAACATTGTTATTTATAATATACTAATGAATATCATTTGAATCATTAATTTTCAGGATTTTCATATTAGTATAGTTTTTCTTAATAACTCGTTTTTCTACAAACTCTTTTAAATGCATAAAGTTTATGTATAATGAAACATTTATATTAAATCCACATATTATGAAACAATTTATATTAATTTTTGTTTATATAATGATGATTTATTGTAGTAAATTTATTATGGGATCATCTATTTGTTGATAAATTCATTTACTGAGAAAACACATTTGATATGTCTTATGGTATTTTAAATTAACTTTTGACAATTTTTGAGTTTATAAAATAGAGTCTAAAATTTTAGTAACAATTTTTCAAATTATTTACTAATTAAAACTATTTTTAGTCATTATAATTTGTAAAAAGTGTAAACAAACTTATTAATATGGTGTAGAGTTGGAATGGGTAAAGTGAGTAACTATAAAGGTAAATGGAAATATATATATATATATATATAATATTTTTTTAGAATGGTGGAGGTTTGGATCGACCATATCACCCAAACACTCTATCACTTTGCAATAATATATTCCCATGTATTGAAAATGACATCCCATTATTGAATATTTTTGGGTATTAGAAAAATAAAACTCTTCCACAATTATAAACGGGTACCCACTGTAACACCCCAGGTAAATAAAAAATATGACTTTTTTATATTTATCCCTATTTTTGAATAAGATGTTAATATTAATTTAAAGGGAACTGTATGCTCGATGGCTTACCCAATACACAACAATGAGTTCCTTTGAAATCTTACGTTGCACTCTAATAATAAAATAATTTTATTTTAAATGGTAGTTAACACCTAGTCGTTGTAATGACAGGAATGAACAGAACTAACTACAAAATGAATATATAAGTTTTTCAAATATTTTTACTTTTTACAATAAATGAAAGAGGATTAAAAATGTGAATGAATCCAATTTTAAGCGTAAACATTCTAATATTCATTAAAAGGTCAATTAATCGCCTTTTGATGGTAATCCTCTTTTAAATCCACTTTTTGACAATTATATGTGTTATATTTGAAAAAATAAAATTATTCTTTATAATTGGGACATCAAAATTCACTTTGTGTAAATTTTTTGTATTTTTCAGATAAAGTTCAATTTTTAATGAATAGTGAAAAATATTGTATTTTAATTCAAAATCACTTTTTAATCTAATTTAGTTATATGATTATATTATCTTTTCAATTGGTTTTAAAGTGAAATTAGTATATATTTTTACCATTTAATCCAATGTTGGTCATTGGAATTAATATCACTTTGAGATTGGACATAAATGTGTGTCATTTTTTTGATAGGTATTGTTTCTTAAAAACACGCTATTTTTTTGACAGTGGGATTTAATTATAAAATTAATTAATGAAACTTCTATGTTATTAATTTGGTAACATAGACATCATTTTTTAATTCGGAATATCAAATATATCTTAGGGTGAATTTTTGGTATTTCTGTGAAAACCTTAATTTTTGATGAATAGTGAAACCACAAAGTGGTACTTACAAAAACTGATTTTTCGTTTAAATGGAAGTTTACCACTTATGTGATTTGAATTTAAAAAATTGAATATAAATTATTTTCATTATTATGTAAAATGTGGTTCAATGGGATGAAAATAATTTTTGATGGAAAGTAACTTTTTAGTTTTATTAATCGCGATTAATGGTAATTACTGTGATTTAAGGTAAAAACGATATTATAGCAAAATGAAAATATCTTGACACTTGTCCTAACCCTATTTTATGAGTCATGGTCGACCAAGACAACCCATGGGTCGATTTTTGTGACCCCATGGAGCCACTTGGGTAAGATAATGACATTTATGCCTTTTATTTAAAGTAAAAGTAAAAAATGACACAAACATGTATTATTTTACTAAAACAATTTTTACATGGGGTTATAAAAGGCATATGTTTAACTATAAATAGTAATAGGAAATATAAAAAGATTTCCTACATCATAGTATTTTTTTATAATTTTTAGACATTAAATAAATTAAATTATTTATGACATCATGATGATGCAGTGATTACCTCATTATTTAATGATTTAAATAAAATGAAAAGATAATGTAAAATCTAAGTCCTAGACATGTCAAAAACCTATTGGATGGTTTTATTTCCAAATATTATCACCTTATCCTATAAATACATCAATTTGGGACCTTTAAAATCCGAAACACATTTGAAAATTAAGTAACATTTTATACCTTTCCAAGAGTTCCCTCCTCTCCTCTTAAAAAAGGCCCCCACCTCTACCACCTTACCCTCACCTCTCAAGCCTTTGGCTCGGCCAAGACCTGATCATTTTGTCTCTCCACATCCCTCTCCTAATCCTTGAAGCCTTACCTTAGGCAGTAAGCTCTTCAAGAAACCCTTTTGGTTCAAACTAAATGAAGTTACCCGATTTTATGGTAACGTCTTCACTTGTGCTCTTTTGTTTTATTTTGCTTATCCAACCCCCTAAACTCTTTTTATTCATTTCTTTTGTAAAAACAGCAGTATCTTCCATATACTAGGATTTTTTTATAAGAATTATTCAAGCTACAATTACATACAACTACATGTAAGGGTTAAAGAACATTCTGTTTCTGTGGATGCTGAATTTCTGCCTCACGAAATGATGATTGTTCAATATTCTTTTTAACACCTTAAAAGGTGGCCATTAAGATGTCAATATATTCATATATGATATATAATATGTTTATTTTTTTGTTAAGATTCGATATTTTTCATTTATGGGATACCTTTATTGTTTCCATTATGGGTAAACGTGATATCTTCATTTTAGGAAGTGCATACTACCACCCCCTCAAAGTGATTTGATTTGTTAATACCATATGTGGTATGTATAAAGGATAGATTTAAAGATATTATATATGATACCATACTGGAATTATAATAATATTATTAATCATTATTTTTTAATTCTAATAAATATGAAATTGAAACGGGAGTAGCGTTCATGCGTACGTACAGCTTACCGTCTCCATGAACGGTGCATTTCATTTCTTACCTCTAAATGTTATGTAATTTTATAAATGCATGTATATAATGGATATATATATATGATATATATGAAATATATATAATTAATATAATTCTGGATATAATGGATATTTTACCCCATGAACAAACTTGTAATTATAAAGAGTTTATTTTTGACTCAAGTAGCATTGATCGTTAAAACGAGCGTTATTAACTTAAATAATTACATAGTGTTAATGACATGGTAATAAGTCATATAAAAGGAATAATTAATGTGAAATAGGTTCTTAAGAAAGTATAAATTAACTCAAGTTTGTTATTCAGGAGATTAAAGAACGATCGAGTCAAGTCGGATACGAGGTAAGGGATCCTACCCCTCTCTTTCTTTTTAAGTACACTATTTTATGTCATTCCTTTTAAGCTCATATTTCTTATGATTGGGATGATATATTATATTACTCTTACTTTAATTTTTGTGTTCATATGATTAGAGACCCTATTTTCTCTCATCAATCCATTTTGGAAGTTTTGATTGGCGCTGTTAGGCTGTCGAATCTTTGTAAGAGATCCATCCTCTCTCCTTCTTTTTAAGTACTCTTCTTTATGTCACATCTTTTATGATCCTCTTTATTAAGTTGGGGGTTGTTATTTTATATTCATATTGATTTAAATTTTATGTTAATATGATCAGAGACCCTATTCGATCTCATGAATCCATTTTTTGGGAGTTTTAAGTGGCGTCGTTAGCCTGCCGAGTTTTCGTAAGGGATTTTTCATCTCCCTTTTATTACCATGAGTTTTATGCTACATTTCCAACCATTTCCTTTTATTGGTATATTTACTGCCCATTATTCTACTATTTGGGTAATATACTTTCGTTTATGAGTATTTACATCAATTTTGTATTGTTCTTCTTTCATGGGGTGTATGTTTCGAAAGATACCCACGTCGGTAAGGGAACCTTTCACCCTCCTCTTTTTAAAATACTTATTTTGTTGGGTCCTTTAATTTACATATTTTAATGTTGGGATATGATCTCTTATATCCTTATTGATGTAAATTTTATTTCCAAGTGATGAGATACCCTTTTTATCTCTCATCAACTCATTTTCTGAATTTTGAAGTGAAGCGTTAGGCTGTCGAATTTTTGCAAAGGAACTTCTTAACCCAATCTTGATTCTTTGGGATAAACTTGTACTCCTTGAATATGTCATTCTATGAATATGTGTGAATAAACTCTGATTGTTTTACACTTAATATCCACTTATATTTGGTGTATTCATTTGTCACACATAGTTATGTAATTGATTTATACTTAATCCAAGGATATCGTCTTTGTAAGGGACTTAGTCTCAATCTCCTTTCATTGAGGCATAGTATGTTTTATACCCAACTTTATTTTATATGTTGTATAAACCCCTTTTACTTTTACGTTTATTCAAAAGGAATCTTTTTTATACGAAGTGTTTACTAAACGACAAAAGGGAATGTTTTTTGTCGTACGTATGTGGCGACAATGACTTCTCCGCCGTCGTGACCATTATTTGAGTTTCGACTTCCTCTACAAGCCATAACTTTTTTTAAAATGAAAAATAAATACCATGTTTTTCTTTTCTTTTATTTTGATATTGAAAATGTTTTTCATTATGTTTTTATTATATCAATGTGTGTTATTGATATCTTGTGATTGAAAGGTGGAAATATTATGTTTCCATTATGCATGTTATATGTGATATGATTATGTTATGGTTCTAGGGAATTGTTATGAAGATGGGTGGTTCTGTGATAAAATAAGGGCAGGTGAGCCCGATATATCTCTCCAATGCATTGGGTAATGCGAAGGAGTTAATCTTTAAGGTTTCTCCGAAAAGATTTAGGGAATATACTGTGATGGGTATTCCAAACGTAACGAAGAGGGTTACTCCCTACGTAAGAATGTTATGAATGACTCAAGGTACCTTTATGCCGTATGATTTCTATGTTTTATTCCTGATTTGATTAGGTATGTTAATGTGATTTTGTTTTATGAGTAAAGTATGATTTCATTGATTCTTATGTATACATGTACTCATGTTTCCTTTCCATATTTTTATATCCATTGCTGAGCTTTTTATGCTAATCCCATGTTTTTGAAATGTTTTACACATGACATAAAGATGAATAAGGTCAAGGATGGGGTCAAGGAATGACATGCTGTCTAAACCAGGGAACTATACATGTTTCTTTTAAGAGTTTTTTTATTTATGGAAACTTAGTAGAAGTGTCTACTTTGTAATCATTTGAGATGTATTAGTTATGTCCTAATTCTCTAAAACTCTAAACCTGAAAATATCTTCAATGTGAATTATTCATTTAATTCAATATTAAGTAAGGTTTAAGGATGGGGCCTTATAGTTGGTATCAAAGGTCGGTTTAGATAACTTTAGAGGTCAGGGTATTCTCTAAGAATAAATGACATTACCATAATGGTTGGGATTTCAGAAAGTGTCATAGTTTTAGATAAAGTGAATGATTAAGTATGTCTTAGTGTTTGTCTTCCTCATTAGTACAAGATGGTTTTGTTGATATACTCACAATGACCATTTTGGTTTTATTAATTGGCTGGATCTAGCAGGCAGCAAAGTAACAGTGGATGTGAAGGAAACTGTGACAGCTTTTTGAGAGAGGAACTGAATGATATTGGAGATGCAATGAGAACTCTTGTGTTTATCCTCAACCAACTATCTAGAGTCATTATTGACCACCTAAACCTTGGTGATTTCTATAAGGCATCATATATGTGAGAAACAAATCCCTACGGAACTACAGGTAATAATCATAAAGGTATGTGTGTTCAAAAACATATGTGTCGAATATGTGGAAAGAAACACCTAGGAAAATGTTTCAAAGGGACAGAAATATGCTATAGATGTGGAAATGAAGGTCATAAAGCAAGAACCTGCCAGGGAAAAATGAAGCATGCAGTTGACTCGAGGAAAGGGAAAGAAGTTCATTCTGAGGGATCAATTGAATGTTTCAAATGTGGTGTTCATGGTCTTTATGCAAACACATCTCCTATGAAGAAGTTTCGGGAATGGGATCACCAAGATCGCACAAATATTCATTTACCAATACCTAATGACATTCCGATTGAGGATGAAGAAACCGACAATGACCAATCAAAGGTATGGATTATTTCTTAACATTTGTTTTCCTATTTTGGAATCATAGGATATGATTCATGATTTTTCTTGTAGGAAAAAACTATTTCAGAATAAGTTGGAAAGGAATGGTTAATGGATCATGAAGAATGTTGAATGAGTAAAAAGTCAACATATAAGGGCTTCAAGAGTTATAGTGAAATTCTTAAGAGTATTAAGTCTCTTTTGATGATGGGGTTACATTAGAAGACTTTTTATAGTATGTGTAACCCTAATGTTTGATATATGAAAATTTTATTCAAGGAATAGTTATCTATTCTTTTTTGGACATAGTTATAAAGAACCACTTGGGTTTATATGATCCTTACTTTTGAGGTAATTATGGGTTACTATATGTTATGATGGAAAGTGAAAGGCATGAGATAAAATTGAGGTTAAATTATGTTATGGTTATTTTTTAATGATTTTATCTCTTTTTGGGGAATGATTTGAGAATTATATAGTTTGGAAAAAGGACAACACGCAGACCGTGTGACAACCCGTCGCGTCAGACAAAGCTACGGGAATCGAACCCACAACCAAAGTGCGACTGGTATTTATCACCTACCACTGGACTATGTGAAGTCCCTGGTTAGTTTGACTAATTCTCTTTAGTTAGATGATTTTATGAATTAAGAGTAAGTTCATTTTGGGTTATCTATGGAAATTATTAACCTATCATGGGGGATATGTGATTAGGTTAATTAATTTTCAATACGAGACATTAAGAGCAACTAATGTTGTGTGGAGATAAATGTTACAATTTAACTTGGAAGACTATGTGAATAAATCCTTCAAATATTTGGGTATCGATCTTAGATTGGTTTACTTTGAATAATATAATGGACAAATTGTTTATTGAATGTTCTTCGTTGAACTTTGGGTTTTGTTTGAAAAATTTTGGAGATTAGGAGTAGTTTTTCTTTTTGTAAAAAAAATATCCTTTTTGGGTATTATCTGATCTCGTACTAAACATTTTTTTTGGTTTTGGTTGAGATCTAATGACATGGGAAATATATAGTCCTCCTTTGTGGATTAGGTGATTCTCTAGAAGTTGATTATAGTACTCTTAATGTGAACAAGTCTTCCTAAATACTCATCATTAAGGGAATGTATGAGTTTGTGTAAGAAATATTGTAAATGTTGAAAGTCAACATGACAAGTAAGTATGTTTCCTTAAGATCAAAAATAAATTTCTCAATGAAAAGTAACCTAAAACAAAAATGTTGTCTATTAACTTTTCCTACTGGGGAATCAAATACTGTTTAACCCACCACAAGTTTTTGATTTTCTTGTGGTTAACTTTCTCCTAAACATGTTTTCTATCACTCTCCCTCAGAATATAAACCTTCTCTTTTTCTTCCATATCCATGTTTTTCTACAAGGAATCCTAGTATGGGTTAACTCAGGTGACCTCTGTACTTATCTTTCTTTCTTTTAAAGTGATTGTTTTACCGACTTTTGTTCTTATGTGGGACTTTCAATGATGTTTCTCAGCCCAATTTTAAAATTGCGAGGACGCAAATCCCAAAAGAGGGAAGGATGTAACACCCCAAGTAAATAAAGAATATGACACTTTTATATTTATCACTATTTTTGAATAAAATTATAATATTAATTTAAAGGGAACGCTAAGCTCGATGGCTTACCCAATACGCAACAACGAGTTCCTTTGAAATATTACGTTGCACTGTAATAATAAAATAATTTTATTTTAAATGGTATTTAACACCTAATCGTTGTAATGACGGGAATGAACATAACTAACTACAAAATGATTATATATGTTTTTCAAATATTTTTACTTTTTACAATAAATGTTATAGGACTAAAAATGTGAATGAATCCAATTTTAAGCGTAAACATTCTAATATTCTTTAAAAGGTTGATTAACCACCTTTTGATAGAGAACCTCTTTTAAATCCACTTTTTGACAATTTTATGTGTAATATATGACAATATAAAATTTTTATTTAGAATCGGGACTTCAAAATTTTCATTGTGTAAATTTTTGGTATTTTTCCGATAAAGTTCATTTTTAATGAATAGTGAAAAATGTTGTATTTTAATTCAAAACCACTTTTTAATCTAATTTATTTATATGATTATATTATCTTTTGAATTTTTTTTAAAGTGAATTTATAATATATTTTTACCATTTAATCCAAAGGTGGTCATTGGAATTAATATCACTTTGATATTGGACATAAACGAGTGTCAATCTTTTGATAGATATTGTTTCTTAAAAACACGCTATTTGTTTTGACAGCAGGAGTTAATTATAAAATTAATTAATGAAACTTCTATGTTATTAATTTGGTAAAATAGAAATCATTTTTGAATTCAGAATATCAAATATAGATTAGGGTGAATTTTGGGTATTTTTCTAAAAAACCTTAATTTTTGATGAATAGTGAAACCACAAAGTGGTAGTTACAAAACTGATTTTTCGTTTAAATGGAACTTTTCCAATTCTGTGATTTGAATTTAAAAAATCCAATATAAATTATTTTTATTATTTAGTCAAATTTTGTTCAATGGGATGAAAATAATTTTTGATGAAAAGTAACTTTTATGTTTTATTAATCGCGATTAAAGGTAATTAGTGTGATTTAAGGTAAAAATGATATTATAACAAAATGAAAATATCTTGACACTTGTCCTAACCATATTTTATGATTCATGGTCAACCAAGACAACCCATGGGTCTATTTTTGGGACCCCATGGAGCCACCTGGGTAAGATAATGACATTTATGCCTTTTATTTAAAGTAAAAGTAAAAATGACACAAACATGTATTGTTTTACTAAAACAATTTTTACATGGGGTTATACAAGTCTGATTTTTGTATATAAATAGTAATTGGAAAGATAAAAATATTTCCTACATTATATTAGTTTTTTTATAATTTTTAGACAGTAAATAAATTAAATTATTTATGACATCATGATGATGCACAGATTACCTCATTATTTAAAGATTTAAATAAAATTAAAAGATAATGTAAAATCTAATACCTACACATGTCAAAAACCTATTGGATGGGTGGATTTAGAACAATAATCACCTTATCCTCGAAATACATCAATGTGGGACTTTTAAAATCCGAAACACATTTTAAAATAAAGTAAAATTTTATACTTTTCCAAGAGTATTGTCCTCTCCTCTTATAAAAGGCCCCCACCTCTACCACCTTACCCACACCTCTAAAGCCTTTTTATCGTCCAAGAACTGATAATTTTGTGTCTCCACATCCCTCTACTCATCCTATAATCCTTACATTAGGAAGTAAGCTCTTAAAGAAACCCGTTTGGTTCAAACCAAAGGGAGTTACCCGATTTTAAGTTAATGTCTTCACTTGTGCTCTTTTGTTTTATTTTTCTTCTCCAACCCCCTAAACTATTTTTATTCATTTCTTTTGTAAAAACAATAGTATCTTACATATACTAGGATATTGTTATAATAATTATTCTATCTACACTTACACAAACCTACATCTAATGGTTAAAGAACATACTGTTTCTGTAGATGGTGAATTTCTGCCTCACGAAACGATGATTGTTCAATATTCTTTTTAACTCCTTAAAAGGTGTCCATTAATATGTCAATATATTTATATATGATATTTAATATGTTTATGTTTTCCTTAAGCTTCTGTATTTTTCATTTATGGCATACCTTTATGGTTTCCATTATGGGTAAACACGATATCTTCATTTTAGGAAGTGCGGACTACCTCCCCCTCAAAGTGATTTGATTCGTTAATACCATATGTGGTACGTATAAAGGATATATTTAAAGATATTATATATGATACCATACTGTAATTATAATACTATTATGTATCATTATGTTTTAATTCCATTAAATATGAAATAGAAATGGGAGTAGCATTCGTGCGTACGTATGGCTTACCGTCTCCATGAACGGTGCATTTCATTTCTTACCTCTAAATGTTATGTAATATTATAAATTCATTTATATAATGGATATATATGATATATATGAAATCTAAATAATGAATATAATTCTGGATATAATGGATATTTTTTCCCATGAACAAACTTGTAATTATAAAGAGTTTATTTTTTACTCAAGTAGCAATTATCGTTAAAATGATCGTTATTAACTTAAATAATTACATATTGTTCATGACATGGTAATAAGTGATATAAAAGGAATAATTAAGTTTATAAAGGTTCTTAAGAAATTAAAATTAACTCATGTTTATTATTAAGGAGATTAAATAATGATCGAGTCAATTCGGATACGAGGTAAGGGATCCTACCCCTCTCTTTCTTTTTAAGTACACTCTTTTATGTCATTCCTTTTAAGATAATCTTTCTTATTATTGGGATGTTATTTTATATTAATATTACTTTAATTTTTATTTTCATATGATGAGAGACCCTACTTTATCTCATCAATCCATTTTGGAAGTTTTGATTGGCACTGTTAGGCTGTCGAATCTTCGTAAGAGATCCAACCTCTCTCCTTCTTTTTAAGTACTCTCCTTTATGTCACTTATTTTAGGCTCCTATTTGTTATGTTGGGGGATGTTATTTAATATTCCTATTGATGTACATTTTATGTTAATATTATGAGAGACCCTATTTAAACTCATCAATCCAATTTTTGGAAGATTACGTGGCGTCGTTAGGCTGCCGAGTTTTCATAAGGGATTTTTCATCTCCCTTTTATTCCCGTGAGATTTATGCTACATTTGCCACCATTTCCTTTGAGTGGTATATGTACTACCCATTATTCTACTCTTTGTGTAATATAGTTTCGTTTATGAGTATTTTCATCAATTTTTTATTTCCCTTCTTTTATGGGGTGTATGTTTCGAAAGATACCCAAGTCGATAAGGGAACCTTTCACCCTCCACTTTTTGAAAGACTTATTTTGTTGGGTATTTTAATTTACATATTGTAATGTTGGGATATGTTCTTATATATCTTTATTTATGTAAATTTTATGTCCAAGTGATGGGATACCCTTTTTATCTCTCATCAACTCATTTTCTGAATTTTCAAGTGACGTCGTTAGGCTGTCAAATTTTTGCAAGGGAACTTCTTAACCCAATCTTGATTCTTTGGGATAAACTTGTACTCCTTGAATATTTCGTTCTATGAATATTTGTGAATTACCTCTGATTGTTTTACACTTAATATCCACTTATATTTGGTGTATTCTTTTGTCACACATAATTATGTAATTGATTTATCCTTAATCTAAGGATGCCGACTTTTTAAGGGACTTCGTCTCAATATCCTTTCATTGAGGCATATTATGTTTTATACAAAACTTTCTTTAATACGGTGTATAAAACCATTTGAATATTACGTTTATTCAAAAGGAATCTTTTTTATATGAAGCATTTACTAAATGACCAAAGGGAATGTTTTTTGTCATACGTATGCGGCGACAACGACTTATCCGCTGTCGTGACCATTATTTGAGTTTCGGTATCCTCTACAAGCCATAACTTTTTTTTAAAATGAAAAATAAATACCATGTTTTACTTTTCTTTACTTTTGGTATTGAAAATGGTTTTCATAATATTTTTATTATATCAATGTATGGTATTGATATCTTGTGATTGACTGGTGGAAATGTTATGTTTCCTTTATGCATGTTTTATTTGATATGATTATGATATGGTTCTTTGGCATTGTTATGAAGACGGGTGGTTCCGTGATAAACTAAGGGCGGGTGAGCCCGATATAGCTCTCCAATTCATTGGGTAACGCGAAGGAGTTAAACGTTAAGGTTTCTCCGAAAAGATTTAGGGAATATACTGTGATGGGTATTCCCAATGTAACCAAGAGGGTTACTCCCTACGTAAGAATGTTATGAATGCCTCAATTTACCATTATGCCTTATGATTTCTATGTTTTATTCATGATTTGATGAGGTATGTTAATGTGATTATTTTTTATGTGTAAAGTATGATTTCATTGATTCTTATGTATACATGTACTCATGTTTCCTTTCCATATTTTTATATCCCTTACTATGCTTTTTATGCTCATCCCATGTTTTTGAAATGTTTTACGCAGGACTTAAAGATGAATAGGGTCAAGGATGGGATCAAGGAAAGACATGCTATCTAAAACATGGAACTAGACATGTTTATTTTAAGAGTTTTTTTATTTATGGAAACATAGTAAAAGTGTCTACTGTGAAATCTTTGGAGATGTATTAGTAATGTCCTAATTCTCTAAAACTCTAAACCTGAAAAGATCCTCAATGTGAATTATTCATTTAATTCAATATTAAGTAAGGTTTATAGATGGGGCCTTATACCCACTCCCCTCACTTATTCAAAACAATGAAGCCATTTTCCTCATCCAAAATTTTCCCAAATCTACCTCAGACATCCATATAAATTTTTAATAGCTTCAAGTGTTCTTAAAATACCAACATTTTGGTTCTGAAAAATAAATAAAAAAGAGGTTTTCAAAGATAAGGTTATCATCTTCACCGGGATCCGATTTTTTTAGCATCATTATTTCCACTAAAAATTATGTCATGAAAATTACAATGTAACATCAACACTATAAAATATGTAATTATATATTGTTATTTTTATGAGATTATATTTATCCACATACACATCAATAAAATGGAATATGAATCTATCGTTCGTATATACAATTGACTACCACTTCGTGAATAGATAAAATTATTTTTCAATCATCACAACTCATGGTTGTTCATGATGATTTATTTAATTTTTATATAATATATTAAATAAATTATTATAATTCCTTGAATGTAACATATCATATAACATATAACCATATCAAGCATTGAAAAATGATAACATCCATCTTGTGTTTCGTGAACTATCACCTTATGAAGTGATCTCATTCATTTTTATAACCACAAAAAATGGTTGGTATATGTATGTTAATTTAAAAAATATAATAATTAATATTTAATTATCACTATAAACATAAAAATAGAATTTTCCTTATTTTCATTATGAAATTTGAAAATGAAATTTGATACTCATGAGTACAAATGACCTATCCATCCCAAATCCATTTTTTTATATTTTTTGGAAATCCACATTATGGGTAAGTTGGAAACATACATAGAGCCAACTTCGGATGCATATTTCACAACCAATACCAATACACACCGCATTCCACATACAAATTTCAAAAGGCCAATTTCCCCTTCTAGATCCACCAAGATCCATGAGTTAACCCACCTCGACCCACAAACTATAATCCTTCATTACCTCGAATGAAGAGAGTACTCAGTGGAATCATAATTGTTGTTCCCACCTCCTAAAAAGACAGTCACCACCATCGGCATCATCCAGACCATCATCATTGTCAGCATTCCAACATTGCACAAGTTGCTGAAAATAACCAGAGTCCTTCGTAACCATGATTAGACAACAACACCATGCAAATTTAAACCAGAAACATCAAATACACTAGTACATTTCAAAATAACTTCAGAAAATCGTGAAAATAAAGAAACTTTTACTAGAAACAACACTATTTAGAACCACTTACGGTTTCCACCATAACCAAAATAGAGAAAATATATACCAAAAAACTCCATCAGAACCTTCTCAGAGCTAGTCTTGAGTTGATCAACCACCAGTGAAAATGAAACAAACATGGCACCACTAAAAACCGAAACATACCATATGAGGGGAACCATCATCCGCTGAAACCCACCTCTCAAAACCATAGAGGAGCCACTACTTCATATCTGACTCGGAGTGAAGTAGAAGGGATTGAGGATGGGGTATGGATAAGAGCTACTGGGGTCTCTAAAAGATGGAAACCCAAAATGATTGAAACCATAAGACAACACCAAGGTTGATTCGAAACAGGAGCGCCTGAAGAAACGATGACTACCAAAACCTTTAAACCAAAACCCATGTGTTATGACCTCTCCAAATCCGACTTGTAAATTAGCAATAGAATGTGATATCGGTTTAGGTTTTTAAAAGTCGGAAGCTTCAACGGTTAATGAATTTGGTAGAAACATAGAAATAACCCGAGATGAAACACAACAAAAACTCTGCACCATCAAGAAAGAGAAAAGGCTAACATAGACAAAATGAATGGACTATAGAGGATGACTGGACTGAAGGAGTCAAAAGTGGAGAAGAAATGAAGAAACAGAAGTGGTTCTCAGACACGTCGTTGACCCCAAGTAGAGTATTTCATCAGAAACACTAGATGAGCTGAGTAGGAGAGGGGGAGATCCATGAGAGAAGGATGTCATCCATCCACCAACTATCTCCATTATTATAATGTATTTCATTTTTCATAACTATATTTATTTTTTGGTTTTAAAGGTATAATTTATGTATAAAATTTATAAATATTTTACTATTACTATTCCAGATATTATGCAACAATAAACCCCATTACCACGATTTTCAGACTAGTGTTATTTTAAAATTACGAACCAATCGTCCTCAAAACACACAATCTAGACAATAATGAATAATAAATTAGGTATTTAATAAAAATATATGACGTAACTTTATTATATATAATTGGTTAATCCTATAAAATATTCTTAAGAAAACTAATTAAATATTAATGTTATTATAGATTAGATGAAGGACATACATGAGATTTATAGTCATAGGTAAGGGATTTTTCATAACAATTTTACTTTGGTGAGACATATATCATATTCACCACATATATACTTTTCAGGTGTATATACTGAAACCTTTAATGATATATCATGAACAAATTTATCATTATGAAATTTAATGTTTCATTTCATGTAATATATTTTCTGGGTATTATGATTCAAATTTAACCAAAGGTTCTAGTATTGAACATTAGTAAAGATAAATTATGTTTATGAATCCCTAATAATACATTAAAATATTTATATAGTAAACACAATATTTTTTTCATCCTTTATCTATTCACGAAATTTTGATGTAAAATTTCAATTTTCAACCATTTATTTTATGAAATTATTTATAAATGTTTAATAAAAGGTGACTTTATTTTTCTCATAAATATAAAAAATATTATTACATATATATATTCTCTAAAAAATACAAGAATGTTTTTCATATTATTCAAATAATTTATGTAATAAAAATTTATCAATGATTGAATTTTATAATTTTTTTGAAATGAATCTTCTTATCAATTTCTATATGTATTAATTTTCAGCCTTTTGAAAACAGTTTTAATGGATAGTTGTTCTATCTTAAATGGTGTTTATTAAATTAACCATCATTATTAAAATTATTTTCTGTGAACATTAATTTATTTTTTTTGTAATGTCATTTTAGAATAAATGTATTTATATAATATTTAAAGGCCACAAACCCATTTTCCTAGATCCAGTGCATTAATTTCATACATTGGGGTAATAAATAAGGATGTAAAATCTTGAAGGAGCGAAATAAATATATATTTTGGAAAAAAAATACTAACATAAGTTTTAAATTATATATTGAAATGAAAAAAATATTGAAACTTCATTGGAAACATCCAAAACATCATGATTTTCCATGAAAGTTATTCATAATACACATCATCACATCATCCGAAAAATAAAACATATGAAAGGATAGAGAAGAGATTCTTTATATGGGATTTTAATAAATTATAATATAATAAATGAAAAAATTCATGGTGACTAACTAAAAACAAATTCAATTAGAACATAGTCTTGATCATAATATAAAAATCATAAAATCTGAATAAATATTTCCAAATAAATAATCACATGAGAAAGAATCGTAACCATGTATATTGTAATATTATAATATTAACATGGATAATCAGTTATTAAAATCATAATCAGAGAATTCATATGGATGATATCATAAATATACCATCAGGGCCTTGACCAAGACACCTAAAATTAAGTGTTTAAGGCCTCAGCCAAAATCCATTTCAATTATGTCTCTGGACACCAATCGATGAATCAAGGGGATATATTGGTCCCAACCCATATATTAATTACCCCAATTCATTAATCATATTAATGGGAATAATCATAAAAAATAAATATATATATTATATTAGAATAACATTCCCCAATTTGTAAACATAATCACTAACTAATATGTACAGCATATTGAATGGTATCATGATTGCACAAACACAATAAAACTGATCATAAAAAATTTAATATATTTTTTTAGATGATAATAATATGATAAAAATATTAATAAGTCATATTATTAAATTGATTCCCTAAAATAGAAGAAAATATTATAACAAAATATTCTAGGAATTCATAAGATAAATACCTCTTTTTCTTTTCAAGGAACAGTAATATTTGAAATATATACTATATTTATCATAAAATGTAGTATAAAATGATAAATTAAAAATGTATTTTTTTTGAAAAATAAATTTTTTTATATAAAAAAATGGTTTTTTTGAAATATATTATGTGTGGTACTTGAAAATTGATAAGAAATCAGGAATTTTCCATTAATTGGGTATTATAATAATGAATAATTGAGAAGGGAACCCTGTAAAACCTGTATTTACCCATAAAAGAAAGACGAACAAATCAATATATATGATTTTTGGACATATAAACATAATTTATAATAATTATATAAATATAATGAACAATAAAATTGAGGTAAATAGAGACAAAGTGTAACTTGAATGGAAAATGGAGGATTTGGATGAAACCCATACCTTATGTTCGAAAGTGTTCTACACATGACCATAATGTCCTAGAATATTAAAATAGATTCATTAATAATTTAATTCAAAATATTTTCTATTTTTTTTATTATTTCTAATTTTATTAATTCTATTTGTGGTAATTTGGATGATTTGTAAGATAAAATTTTGTCGTTAGGGAGCATTCGTTTACTTGGTTTTCAACATCTGTTTACTTGTGCATGAGTATGGAATTTCATGTAATATTGAAATAGATATATATAATTTAATTTATATGTTAATAATGAAAATAATTTTCTTGAATGTTTATATATGTAATTTAGTTATTTGGGTTGAGTATCAATCCTCTGATAAGAGGTTAGTGACAATTGTTTAAATTATTTTAGCAGTATTTTGATCGTGACAAACTAGTTTTGTCTTATTAATTAAAATCACCTTTATACAATGTTTTTAGGAAAATAAATAATCTTAAATAAATATATGATTCTTTTCTAACCATAAAAAATGTTTTATGACCATCCAAGAAGGAGTTAATGAAAAATTCAAATGCATCATCCAGAATGTTGGCAAATTGACACATCACGGGCGATGTTTTCATTTTTAGAATAAAATAGTGAGAGAAACAATTTTTTTTATAAATATTCCAATATTATTATATAATTATATATATAAATTATATTAGTTTTATGATGTATCTTGGGATAGGTGAGGTGATGAAATGGTAAGAAAAAAAATTTAAAATAAAAGAAACAAAATGAAAGTGGATTTTTCCCTATTGAATTATCCTTCATAATAACCTCTATAAGGGGGTTGGTTCTCATATTTTTTTGAGTCCAATGTCTTATTCTCATGAGGTACGGGATTGGAAAGATAATTGCGATGAATGTTTACTATTCTAAAATCACGGATGATGATAGGTTATGTGATGGCGAGGGGTAGTATTAATAGTGGAGGAGGGGGTGTGTTTTGAATATTTTAATCATTTCTATATTAATTATCCTCAAGAGTATAAATAGTTTTCTCATTATCACTAAATATATTAAATTAATTAAGGGTAGATAAATATTATGGTTCTTACATCACCAATGACTAATGGAATAATGTATTTAACATATAAAACATTTATACCTTAAATAACATATTGTATTATTCACAAAAGAATAATGTTGTTTGGAAAAATCCTATAAAATCACCATAATTACTTTTTAAAATTTATAATTCATATATTATTTTCATTTTATGAATATAATTTTAAAAACCAAATAATTATTATTTTTAAATAAAATCGTAATTTATTCAAGAAATGACAATATTAATATTACAATTTATTTTTTGATACATTAAAAAGTTTACTAATGTCTTATAAAATTAGCCTATAATCACAAGGCAAAAAATATTAATATATTAATATAATATGAGAAAATAAATTTTCTTTTAAATAATTTTGTAAATTTTAAAATTTTAATTAAATATTTATTACTTACAAAAATACCTTCACATAATTAATCATATTTAATCATTAATATACTTATTCCAAGATATCGATATGTCATAATTTTATATATAATATTCCAAAAATAATTATAATTTAGTTAGTGAGGTTAATATTTGTTTTTCATATTTACCATTCAAAAGGGTTATATTACTATTCCTAAGGTCATGTTATGATATCATCAACATTGGTTCTTTAAAATCTGGAAAAAGCTTTTATTTAATTGATTATTCATTTATAGTGTTTGCATTATGATATCTAAGTGATTTTCTATGATTTTTACTATATAAAATAATTATAAGAGGGTAAATTAAACTGATAGAATTATTTGTTGTTACATTCTTCAATCCTAAAAATTTTTTATCCTCCAAATATCTATAATGTCACCCCATAAAAATATTTGGGAAGTTCATTATAATATCATCATCTAGTTCCAAAATTTCCTCTTCCGTCTTATGATTTTTATAAGTTAAATTTACCAACTGAGTTGTTATATTCCTTAACACCTACTATCTTCTTTCTAGAATGGTGATAGGCTATTGAAATTGAAAAAATCAGGTTCTAATACTATTACTTCAGAAGTGAGAACCTATATTGGATATGGCATGTAATTCCTTAAAAAAAATATGGAACACATTATGATGTTTGGAATGTCTATATGGAATCAGCCAATGATAATATACGACTCCAATTCTCTCAAGGATTTAAAAACTAACAATGTTCATGGGGAAAAGTTTTCCTTTTACAAATCTTATAAGACCCTTCCATGGAGGTATATTAATGAAAAATTGATCTCCCAAATGAAACTCAAAATATTCGCTTTAATTTTTGACATATCTGTTTTTCATACTTTTAGATTCTTTGTTATGGGTTTAAATAATAATTAACTTTTTTGTTGATTCCTCCATAAGATATGGGCCTATAATATTCCTTTCACTATATTCATCCCAACAATTTTTTGTACGAAATATCATTCCATACAATGCTTTATATGGTTCCATTTTAATACTTGAATGAAAACTATTTTTGTAGGAAAATTCAACCAAAAGAACATAATGATCCCACAAACACTAAAATTTGAGTCAGTACGCTCTCAAAAATTCCTCTAATGCTTTGATTGTCCTTTATTACTACCTGTTAGTTTGATGGTGGTTAGAAGTACTCAAATGAATCTCGCTATGCAATGTTTTTGGAATACATTTCATGAATTTTGATCATGATCAGACACAATTTAAAGAGGTGGTACATGAAGCCTTACAACTTAATTAATATAGAGTAGTACTAGGATCACTGAAGGAAAATCCCTCCTTATTGAGAAAAAATGTTCAAAATTGGATAGCCAATCATCAATTACCCATATTTTATCATTCATTAGTGGGTTTTGTGGAAATACAATGACAAAATACATATTGATATCATAGCATTTCCATGTTGGAATAGGTTGAGTTTTATTTGTGACAACATAGTGTATGAAGATTGTATTTTTTGTCAATAGTTGTCAATGATGGTCAAAATGAGGATGGAGACGAAGAAGGACTCTAATGTTAATGGAGATTGGATTAAGTGAGGATGCATGTAGAATTAGGGAGATCAGCTGAAGTGAGGAGGCATAGAGAATTTTTATGCAATCATAGAATCAGATTTCAATCTTTGGAAAATCTCCATGTTGTTAATTCAGATGATTGTTGAATTTATCCTATGTTCAAAGAACTTGGGTCAGAGGTGACACATTATTTTCAATAATGAACAATTGTGAGGTTCCATCCATCTAAGGATAATTGGAGAAGGATGAGGATTTGAAGAAGACCGTGCAATTATTCATGATTTCCTAAGAACAAAGATATATTATACTTGATGAATGGAATCATATGATTTGCATGAAATAGAGAATGACGTGTGAAGATAAAGAGATAATGTGGAAGGAATTGGAATTATGAGATGTCCACGCATTTCACATTGTATCCAAAACTAGAAAATGCTTTGATTATTTTTTTTTTTAAAAATATCATAAGCTAGGAGGAATTGTGATGAAATAATTATGATGTAAAGAGGGAGTAATGGTTCTTACAATCATATTTAGTTTTGATTGGAAGGAAATATACTTGTGAACGATAGGGAAGGATTTGTAATTTCCATTGAAAATCGGACGATCCTAAAACTAATCAATCATAGGAGACATATCAAGGTATTAGAGTTCATGATGAAATATGATGAATGGATATGGAATGCAGTTAAGATAAACATGACTAATGAATTTATGATCTAGAGGCAGCCAAAATAGTGCTTCAAGGTGGAATTGTTTCCCAATGTTTTCCAAATTTCATGGCCAGAAAATCGTGAGATGAAGAAATGTGTTTTTTGAAAAGGATGTTGCGTGAAAGTTTAAAGATGTCTTTCTATGTTGCATGCAAGATGATTTCCAGGATCTGAACATCAAAATCTATCAAAGGAGAGGTTTGGGAAAAGATTGTATTTTGTGGGCTAGATTGGTTTTTGCGCATAAAATTGATGGGAGTTTGGAATATTGCATAAAAGTAATGAATTGAGGTCCAAAGATCATAAAATGAAAATTGAATGAAGTGAACAAAAGATTCAAAGAAGTTCTCAAAAAAAATGAGGTTGGTGAGAAAGAGACTTATGCCCCCAATGTGTTGTTAAATGGGGTTTTATACGATACATGAGGATCTTGTGTGAAACATTGGGGTTTTTGCATGCATGGGTCGACGAAGTCTATAAATAAGATGTGACCCCCTCACATTTTATGTGCCTAACAATTAAAAGAAATCATAGTTCTAAAGCACATAAGAAATATTCACAAAAACAGTTTCTTGAAATAAGTAAGAGTTGTGTGCATGAAAGGATAGTTGCATGCTATAAGAGATTTGTGTGCAAGTTAGAAGTTGCATGCAAGAGGTCTTCCAAGACAAATGTTTAATGTTTCACTCAAGTCGTTGATGTTGCACGCAAGTCACCCGAAAGGGTTGAGTGAATGAATGAGGCCACATAGGCCTTCAACAGTTTCGTAAAACTCTAGAAGAGTCTTTTTGAATAAGAAATAACTATGAAGCATTCAACTTCACAAAGAGAAGTTGAACCACACTCACATGATTGGTGTTTATCAACCTCATTGTGCTTTGCGAAGTGAAGAAGAACCAGATGTGAAACTAAACACACATATTCACAATGGAAGAAGGTAGTATACTAACACACTCACGTGTTGGTATTGGCAGTTGAAGAAAGATATTATGACGATGTAGTACCATTTCATATTATTCTTTATAAAAAAAATAAGGGAAGAAGAAGAATAAGAACATAATATTCCCAATTGAATGCTGAAAATTATTCAAGGTAGGTAAATTAATATGATGCCAAGTGAACTGATCTTCATTTCCTGAATAATCATATTGGTGTATATTATTCTATCCAAGAAGAGATAATAAGTTGTAGTGCAGTTGGTTGTAGCATTAAGAGGAGGAATGAAGAAGTCTAGTGTAGTTTGTATTTCACTAGAGAAGAATAGAATAAAATAAGGAAGAATTTCTTTCCTACTACTTCACAAGTAATAAAGTGAAGAGAACGAAAGAAGACCAAGAGAAAAGCATAGATTATTAATAAGGAAGAAGATTGTCTCTATAGGATGTATAAATAACCTACTAGGTGTTGTACGAGTTTGTCTACACTGGTTGTATAAAGAACCTACAAGTGTAATGGAATATCCTACTTGTTGAAACTTAGAAGAGGATTATCTCTCTTCTCATTCCAAGTGTTGGGAGCCACATAGACTAGAGGACTATTTTCCTAGTCGATCCACTATAACATCATAATGCATTATAGTGTAGAATCCATGAACTGGTCATACCCATGCAAGGCAAGGACATTGTTGCGCTTATTGAGTGGTGACCCTTGTAAAAATATAGTGTTTATATTTTTACTACCTTATATTAATGCATGTGATGGGTAAAAGAGAATCATGATCATAATAGGTCATGAGGTATAGGGATATAAATTTATAATTTGTTTCAAAGTCCCCAGGACTGAGTCACCCCCCTCTAATTGTTAGGTATAACCCAAACTGGTCTTCACATTTTTCATGAATCCTATAGGATGTTTTATTTCTCTTATAACCTATTGACAGGCTAATCATCTTGATATATAATTAAAAAATTTCACATTTCATAATATCCTACCATAAATGTTCCTTCAATTCTCTATTTAACTTACTTCTACCAGGCTATATAAAGAAAATTTGAGCTATGAGAATCATCCAATAACTCCCTATTTAGCTCTAGCATAGTGGGAACAAAATGCTTTTCCCAAAATATCATAATTCCATCCTCATAAATGAATTATTCAAACATCCCAACAATCACAACATTATATTTTCATTGAAAATTATTATCTTCAGGCTGATAAATTTTAATTATTTCCAAAAACGTTTGTTGGGAAACCCATTGAATAAATTACTGATGATTTTCCTTCTTTGATAATTCCCATATCCATCATCAATAGATCCATGAACACATTATCCCTTTCAATCATCAATTTGTTTGGAACTCGATGATCCTTCCTTCTCAATGCATTAGCTACATTATTTTCCATACATTTCTGACAGTGTATTGAGAAATCATAATCATTGATAATTTCAAGCCATTTCATATCCTCATGTTGAGTTCTTTATATGAGAAGCTATATTTCATTATAGTGTGGTTGGTATATATCAAACAAATTTATACATAGAGATAATCTCTCCAAATTTTAATGTGAATATTGTAACATCTAACTCAAGGCCATGAACGGGATAGTTCTGTTCATGAGTTTTTAATACCTTGATGCATAAGAAATAACTTTATCATTATACATTAGAACACAACCATGTCCTATCTAAGATTAATTACTATGTATCACAAACCTATGATTTATTAACATTTAAGTCATGATCAAAGCATTCATGAATATCTTCTTCAATTCTACAAAAAATTATTCATATTTGTTTGCCTATATGAACATAACCCCATTATGTGCAATATTGGGTAACATGTTTTCTAATACTATAAAATTATGAATGAAAATCTGATAGTAACCTACAAAACCAATGATACTACATACACCAGTTCTGTTTATTGGTTTATGCCAATTATGAACCGCCTTTTTCTTCATAAGATCAACAAAGATTTCATCCTTAGGGATAGTATGTACAAGAAAAGAAATTTTTTGAAGCCTTAATACACACTTGGTAAATATACCATCAAACTCTTTTAATCTACTAATCTCCAAAAAAACAAGGAAGTGGTTCTCATGGTAATCATATGTTTTTAAATATATCATGATATCATCAATAAATACATTAAAAATTTTCAAGATACTTCTTAAACAATATGTTCATTAGATTAATAGCCATACTGGATTCATTAGTTAGTCCAAGGGGAAATAGTTTAATCTTATAATTTCTATGCCTAGTTTTAAATACTGTAAATATATTTCTTCCTCACACATAATTGAAGACATCTATATTTTAGGTCAATATTTCAAAAATATTGAGCTCTGTGAATTTGATCAAATAAATAATAAAATTAAGGTAGAGGATAAAATTTTAATTATTTTATTCTCATTGATTTCCCTATAATCAATGCACCACCTCATGGATCCATTTTTATTCTTGAAAAATAAAATATGGGAATCCCATGGTGAAAAAATACGGAGAATAAATCCCTAATAACTTAATTACTATATTTGATTCCAAAGATATAGTAAGTCCATTATGGTAATTATTTAAGGAGTCTTTTATATATGTATTTCACATGGAATTAAATCAATAGAGAAATCAACATCCCACACTAGAGGATTTCAAGGTAAATCTGCTTGAAATAAATTAATGTAGTCTCAAAAAATGGGTATATCATCAATTTTATGTTTTCTTTTCTCATCCATGGATGGTGTTTTCTTTTTATCCACCAAAATTTAATTTAGAATAGCTAAGAGAGGTGGATCTAGATAAGATCAAACTGATGTGGTTTCATCAATAAAGATAAGATATTCTACATCTTCCCCACAAATTGTAACTTTCTTCTTCTTGCAATATATTTTTACATATTATTTTGAAAGTCAGTCCATACAAAGGAAAATATCAAAATAAACTATAGGTATAGTTATAATTTTTGAAACTAAATAACATTTATGTATCATAAAGGGGAATGAAAAAAATAAAATTTCTCAATGAAACTTCCCTTATGATATTTGATTGAAAATTACATTTTTAAATAAAAAAAGAAATTTTTAATTTTCTAGGATAATTTGGAAGATATAAAAGAATGTGATGATAGAGAATCAAATAATACAATGGCTATGTTTTAGGACATGATTAATTTACCTTCCCCAAAATTATTAGCAATATCATCCTCTGTCATTGTGATCACCTAAGCATGGCCATGATCCGTTGACATTTTCTATGGAATGTTTCCTTGCAGATTAAGGAAATAATTTTCATAGTGTCCTATCACTATTAGATATGGCATTGAACAATGGCAGCTTCTATCATTCCCTTGAAATCCTATGCATTGTTGAATTTTTCTCCACACATGTAACAGAATCCATTTATTTTTAAGAAGTAACTGGATTTTTTCCTTCCATATGTATCACAAATTGGAAAATTCAAATTTTTATTATTATATATATCCACTCCTTCTCCAATCAACCTATTAATATCTTATTTTCCCTTAATTTCATTAGAATTATAGAATTATTTCTCTATCATAATAGATTATGATCCAATATCTTTGTATGATGAGAAATTTTGGGAGACGAGTGACCTTTATAGGAATGGATTTAAACCATCAATAAATCAATCAATCATGCACCACAGAGTATGTATATATTCTGTGACATGTCTTGATAACCATATAAAACGAGATTAAAGCATCACAATTTTTTCAAAATCATTCTATTTTAGATTCATGAATTGCCTCTCCATATCTGTTCTCTATTTGTGAGGAAAATATTATTATAGGAGAAATTATGTTCTATATTTCCATTCCTTAATTTCCATTTCTTACCATAAATTTTTTATTGAATCAAAAAACACCTTTTATAATCATATCTTAAATGATGGTAAACTTCATTGATAACCTTCTCCCATTCTGGAATTTTCAAAGAGAGAAATTTATTCTTTAACGAACTATTCCACTACTCTACTAAAAAGGGGTTTGCAGTCCTATTGAATAATAAAGGATATTATCACATAAAGTGGTCGAATATTTATCCTCCACATTTTTTATTTGGATGCCTTATATGGGTAATGTTATTGTTCATAACTTGATTCAGCTATCCCTATATGGTTATAAGTTTCTCACCACCAGTCACAGTCACAACTCCAGTACCAATATCATTATCTTTTATAGAAGGAAAATCCTTACATGGGATGCACATGTTGATACAGTTTTAATTTCATTCAATAGGAACCATTTCTAAATAATTTCATACAATAAATTAGTTTATGAGAAATAATTCATTATCTTGGAAAAGAAAAACACTAAAAAATTGAAATTTTATACATAGTTAATCTCACAGTCATAAACATGGTTTCTTTGGGGTCACAATTATGTTTAAATCCTTAATAATGGTTTTTAATGAAAATGAGAATTAACCTAATCATTTCTTCCTTTATTGCCAATCCTAGTGAGCATTTAGGAATATTTTCATGCACTTGGTTACTCTAAGTTAGGCTCAGGACACCATGTTGGATTTTTTACTCTTAGGTACATCATTTCCAAAACCATGTCAACTTGTAGTATTTAGAAAGTGTTGTATTTATAATAAGAACCAAATAATCTATCCCACACCAAAATTCTAGGATGTTATTTTATAGTTATACTCAAATTATACCTTAGGGGTTTTTTCCCTAATTAATCTTTTCAAAATCTAGTTTCCAGGGATTCTACTACACTTACTGTGATACCAACTGTAATGAAATAGACCCCAATTTCCAAATCTGATGCCTTATATTATTAAATTGGTATAATAAATAAGTAATTCATATAACGAAGGACCAAATGTTGTATTAATTTTGAAAAATCTAGATACAAATATAATTTTTTTACATTACAAATTGAAATGAAAAAAAAAATTGTAACACTTTTGGATACATACAAAATTCCAAGATTATCAATGAAAGTCATTCATAATATATATTATTAAATCGAAGAAAAAATAAAACATGAGAAAGGGGTAGTATAAAATAATCATTGAGGGTATATGATACAAATGAATCTAATATGAAAAATATGAAATTTTGACTGACCAAAAATGCATTCCAGTGGAACAAAATCTTGATCATAATATTTAAAAATGAAAGACGAATAAATAATTCCATATAAATAATTATATGAGAAATAATATTAAAATTTTTTACTATACTAGTATAAAATTCATATGTACAAACAATTACTAATATCATAATTAGGGTATTATTATTCAATACATCCTAAACATACTTTTGAGTCCTTGACCAAGACCCTTGGAAATAAATTGTTATGGTCTTGACCAAAATCCATTCCTCCTTTGTCTCATGAGACTTAATGATAAATCGAGGGGATATAGAGGTCCCCACATGTCACATGATAATTTCAATTCATTTCAAATATGAATAGGGTTAAACAAAAATAACATAAACATATGAATTATAAATAACATTGCCAAATCTGTAAAATAATCAGTAACCATTCTCAGTGGTTTGGTGAATGGTATCCTAATAGAACATCTAGAATAAAAATAATCATAAACCATTTAATAGAATATGGAATATGATAATAATAATAATATATCAATCAGAAGAAATAATATAATTCAACATATTTTTTGAATTATATGAAAATACCTTAAAATCATCAAGGAATTCTTGAGAGAAATACCACATTTACATTGTTAAGAAGAGTTATTTTGGAAAAATAATTTATATATGTCATAATTGATTGTATAAAACTAGAAAATAGCCAATATATTTTTTCATGAAAAATTAATTATTTTAAAAAATTTATGGTGTTCTAAAATATATTATGGATCGAACTTAAAATGTTGTAAGAAGTTAGGAAGTTTCATTTAATCGGGTTTCTTTATTAAGAAGTATAGAAAAAGGAACATTGTAACCATGTATTTACCCATAAATGAATGATTAACTAATTTGAATATATGATTTAGGGGAATATAAATAGAATTTGAATTATTTATATAAACATAATGAAGGATTAAATATGGGTAAAGAAAGAGAAAGCATAACCTAAACAGAAAATAGAGGTTTTGGAAGAAACCCTTTACTTATGTCTGAAAGTGTTCTTCATGTGACCTTAAAGTCATGGATAATGAATTTTGATCAATTATAAATTTAATTGAAAACCTTTTTCTAGTTTTATATAATTTTTTATAAATTCATTTGGTCATTTTATGCTCTTTCTAATGAGTTTTAATGCCGAATTTTATCATTTGAGATAGTTCATTTCATTTCATTCCATGATCAGTCTACTTGTACATGAGTATGAAAGATTATGTAAAATTAAAAAAGATATCCAAAATTTATGTTATATTTTATAAATGAATATAAATAATTTTAAATGGTTATATAAGTAATTGGTATATTTGGGATGATAATGAATCATTAGATAATATGTTAGTAATAATTGTTCATATTATTTTGTATGTTTTTTGATAATCAAAATCATGTTCGGTTTTATTAATTAAAATAAAGTATATTTAATGATTAGGGAAATAGAAATGGGTATTAAAAAATATATTATAATTTTTTTATACATAACAATGGTTTTATAAACATCCTTAAATGCGTTAACAGAAAATGAAAATACATCATCCATGATGTCGATAAATTTACATATCATGGGCATTGTCTTCATTTATAGATTAAAAGAGAGTGGGAAAGAAGATTGAAGGTTGGTCATCCATTAACATGATATAATTTAAGTATATATATATTATACTATTGTTATCATGTCTCATTGGATATGGGATGTAATGTAAGGATAAGAAAATTAAAGAAACAATAGAAATATTATTTTTACACCTTGAATTCCAATCCTTAAAAACCACCATGAGATGATTATTTGTGGCCTTTTATTGACACAAAATGCTCCTTGATATGGGGGAGGTTCTAAAAAAGGATTGGATTAAACTTGACATGTCTAAAATCTTGGAAGGTGTGAGGAGAAGGGGTGATGAGGGGTTGTATTTATAGTGGAGTATGGGGTGTTTTGAATATTTTAATCATTTTATTATTATTTTGGATCAAGACAATGAATATTTTAAGAATTATCAAAAATATATTATATTAATGAATATTATTTCTATATTATGGCTCTTACATCAGTGTTGACTCAAGTAATAGTGTATTAATCTTATATTCTATTTCAAACGTAATTTATAATATTGTACAATTCACAGAAAATTCATTTATTTTATATAAATCCCAAAAATTCACCATAATTTTTCTGACATGTTGAATTAGAAAATTTATTTTATTTTGTGAAAATAATTTTCTAATTATGTTAATTTTAATTTTTAATTAAAATAATCATTTATTCGAAATATTAAAATTTTAATATTACAACCAATTTTATGATACTGTAGGAAATTAACTAATGCCTCGTGAAGTTAAAATATAATCAAAAGACAAAAAAATATTATTATATGAATCAAATTTCTAAAAATAAATATTCTTTTAAATAAATACAATAATTATAAAATTTAAAATAGTTATTTATTACTTACAAAAATAAAAACACATAATTAATTATTTATAAAATATTTATTTACAAATTCCAGGATACTGATATATCATATTTTTATTTAGAAGATACCCAAATTTTATATATACTTTTATAGGTGATTTTACAATTTTTTTAGCTGGTTTACTATTTATAAGTGTCACATTACTATTCCTAAGGTCACGTCACTATTTTATTAGTATTGATTCCTTATCTTCTAGAAATACGTATCGTTTCATTCATTATGTTTTTATGATGTGTTAATGTTATTCTTGTTGTTATTTCATGTGATTTCCACTATGTGAAAAAATTATATTAATAGAAATTACACTAATAGAATCCAGGGTGATTAGATTAAATTTTCTTGAATTTTTAATTTTTTTTAAAGTGATTTTATGAGTTCAATGTTTACTTTCCTTAAAAATGTTTTTAATACATTTTAATATTTATATTAATCAATAATAATGGCCTTGATTTTCTATATTTCTTATTAATTATTTATATATGGATTATATATATATACCTATCTTATTCTCCCATCATTTTATGGTTTAATACTTGACTTATGATCATTTAAATAGTGGAACTTTTAATAAATATCTCTTGATTATTATATGAGGTAAGAATATTCAACCTATTACTTTCCATGGATAATTTTTTTATTAATTACTTATGATTGATTTCATTATATGGGAAACAATTTAATGTACATGATATGAATACAATGAGTGTTACAAAAATTATACATCTCTCCAATGTATTGAGTATTGTTTTAGTATCATGATACATTATGTCGGTGATTATTGATTGATCCTAATCCATTACCAGACTTTTAAACAATATGATGTTGTCTCGATGGTTAGCCTTGAATAATGTTTATCAAATGTTTTATGTTTCCTTCAAATTTCATATGATGAAATTTTATTATAATAGCATGTAATTTATGTTATTTTATCATGCGATTACAGTTGATCCTTATCTTTTTTTATATCATGTTATAATTTTAACTCACTATATTTTCTTCTTTATCACGTCTATTCCCTTACTAGAATATTTTGGTCCCCCTTTTTTCTATATATTCCCCTAGTTTGCCAATATAATTTATGAGCTCGAATAAATTTAGGCGGTCATTATGGAAACTAAAAATAACAGTTTTACTTTAGTTACACATTAATGTATTATGAACTAAGTCATTCGAATACTCCATGACTCATGATATTTGGGATTTAATTAATGGTTTTTTATATCAAAAATCATGTAATAATAAGTGTAAAATGTGTGGGTTGATATAGATGGAATTACAGAAAGGTATATTAAATTTTTGGAATGAGTAATAAAATACATTATTAGAAGAATAAATACATGTATAATGTCAAATCTAAGTGTAGGAAAATATCCTAAGATTTTAGTGTATTTTTAGAATGTAGTTTATAAGAATTTATATTCATGTCTAGATACTACATGTTGACATGGACTTCCAACACTTGTACCAAGAGGTAGTAACTTTCAAAAATGTGTCTTCTTCTTTGACTCGATCATCACCTCGTGCACGAGAAAAGACCTTGCTGATCCTTGGTTTCACACAAATGGGGAATAAGTTTTTGGAATTCAGAAACTAATTTTGAACCATTATAAAAGACATGAAAAATTTTCTAGCTTAAAAAAACTAATAAGAATCATTACCATGGAAATTCTAGAATGAAATCCAGATACTCAAAATTCAATATATACCTTTACTTTAAAAGTAATTTCTTATAGGTTTATATGTTTTCCATTTATAGCCCAATTCATTGTCCTCTTGTTTCTTTTATTTTTTACATAATATTGGGAAATAAGAGAAATCATGAAAATAACCAAAGTGATGGAAAGTGTAATGATTTACCAAATGAAAAGGCTGAACTAATTTAAATTTAAATTAGATATCTTATGATAATGAAAAATGACCAATCTCTAATTACATTTATCAATTCGAAAATATTTAAATTATAAAACATATCAAATAAGAGAAGGATTAAATATCTAGGATGATGAATTATTTTATATGAAAATGCAAATAAGAATTTGTTCATTACATATCAAAATTGTGGGAATAAGATCCATGTAAAATTCATAAAAGGAATAGAAAGATGATTTTGATTGGGAAAGGATGAAATAAAGTAGTTAACCGATGAATAAAAATGAAGAGTATAGTTAAAAATACATAGGTAAATAAAGATCAACCTAAGGTACTAATATTAGTTAAATGTGTTAGATGTGGTCAACTTTTCCATTATCCAATTTAGTAGTATAATCCAATCATTAATTCCCAAGGTCCAATGTATTGATAATTATTGATATGGAATGATATAATGTTTTAGGTTTTGTAATTATAAAATCTTATTTTTGATGTGTTTTTATAACTGTTATTCTAGTTACAAGATTTTTGAATCATATAATGATCACTACACAACAATTATTTACAAGTATCATCAAGAATATATCGAATATTACTAATAATATAAAATTTTATTTAATGGTTTAGTGATATTTTATGGAAAAAACATGATTTAGATAAATATAATATTTTTTATGGACATGATGTTTTGGTAATTATAGTCAATTCATATTGTTAGATTTTTTTTGAAAGGAATGAGATGGATATAAAACATTAGAGGTTAAAAAATATGATTTAATAATAAATTTTATTTTTTATGATTTTGACAATATAATTTAGAATGTTAAAGGATCGTGATTAATTATAAATATGATTGAAAGTTTATATTCTACAGTTCAATAAAAATAACAATCTGCATGTTGGGTAAAAACTTGTCACATCTGAAAAGGCCATAGGGATTGAACCAATAACCAATGGGATAAAAGTTTGTAATTACTACCATTGGAATATTTGTTGTACTAGTTAGTATAAAAATATATATACTTAATAAATTCAATCAATAAATATTATATTAACTTTTGGTATAGACATTCTGGGATAAACCCTTTTTTATATTTTTTGTATTTTCAGGTGATTAATTGTATTTTGGGTTATTTTTCATAGGTTTGAGTTATAGGTAACCCTTAGGTATAGAATGTGATTTACCGTGAATGATTATTTCGTAAGAACATTTTTAAATACCGTAATGTCATTGTTATTAAGGATTTATGTTTATTTAGTTATGGAATGATAAAAGTTGAAATTTGGCATTTGAGTTTAATGTAAATGTGTATTTATTTTTGAAATTATATTAACTAGTTATAACCATCAATATTTTTGGTTATTGTCTAAATACCAAAATAATATATCTATATAATTTTTTCCAGTGTTGTGATCCATTAGTTGTTAATTTTAATACTTCTTGAAAAAAATCATCTTGAATAATCATAATTTAGAGGAAAATTTGATATTATTGAAAAAAATGAATAATTGATGAAAATATACATTTAATGTATGTATATTTCCTTATTTTATTAATATTTATTGAAAAATAAAACAAAAAAGCAGTAATGAGATCATGAAAAAAAAAATTAATTTTCCATAAATCGACGGTATATTCTCTCATTAATAAAGAGTATGATGTTATATTCCAATTGGATCTATATTTCATATCCATGTTTGATATTCCAACCAATTTACCCCTTATATGGAAACCTAGTTTGGTGTTTTTTATATGACCTTTTTATATCGGTATCCCTATTTTAAAGAGAAATTCTTTTTAACTCTATTTATAATGTCAGTTTTCCACATTGGAATTTTAAAATGTCAAAACATTTATTATTTGGAAAAATATCAAATTTCGTTGATGAAATTTATTAAATGTGTTTATAATTTTACACCCCATGATTTTATACAAATAAACCAATTTTCAATAGCATATATGACATGAAACACCATGCATAAAGATCATATGAAATATATTTCCATCATAATCAAGTACTTAAAATTAAGGGTATTAATAATATTTATTTATTAATAAAATATATTTAAATTTACTAATAAATATTATTTTATTGATAAATTCCTGATAAATATATACTCAACACTTAATAAATATAATTTATTTTAATAGAATATGTTTCTTATAAAAATAATATTTATTTCCTTTTATGAAAAAGTATTATAATTAATTTATGTAAATTATAGAATGGTTATTTTTTTAAAATGGAAATATTTTATTTAAAATAGAATATCATAAATAACGTGTAGTGAATTTCTGGTATTTTTTTCTATATTTTCATATTTTCAATTAATAGTGAAGATAACTATTGTTTCAAATACTATCATTTCTATTCGTTAAATTAAATAATTTAAATTCTTCATTGCATTATGGATTTGGTATTAATTTTTAATACGAACCAATTAATTATTAATATTCTAATTAATTCCCTTTGTGTCATTAGTTTTAATGATTTTTTAATAATTTTATTTTTATTCTTAAAAACACTGTTTTCTTCAAACTATTTTTTAATGCCATAAAAGTAAAGAATTTAATTAAATAAAATATCACGTAGTAAAAAAAAATTAAATATATGTAATAGATTATAAATATATTTATTTTAATTGAAATTTATATAATTATGATTTATATTCATAATTTTAATATAATTCCATCTATTGTTTGAAAAAAGAATATTTTAAAAACCTATTTTTTGAGAAGTTGGGTAATTTTAATTTTAAATTGAATTATTTAACTTATAGTTTATTAAATTGATAAACATATTCAATATTTTCAATCAAAATAAATAATATTTGGAAGTAATTTAAACTTAATATTTTCGTAATGAATAGTAATAAGAGTAAAAATAACTATTTATAGTGGTGAAGAACTAAAATGGTAAAATTAATTGAACTTAGTGTTAAATGGAATACCATATTTAATACATGTTTATTTTTGAATGGATAAGGTTTGGATCAAAAATATCAACCCTAAAATCCATTATTAAAAATTTTATAAGGCCCTTTTCTGGGAAGTGACGTCCTATTATTGAATAGTTTAGGGTATTTACAAAAATGCCACTCCTATTATATTATAAATTGGCACCCCCACCAATCACTTATAAACACCTCCTAAGAATTGTTTCATAAAAAATAAACAAATAGATAAAAAAATCATATAAAAGTTCAAGAGATTATATTCTTCCCTAAAGTCCAACATTAGGGTCCTTAATAATATATATAATGGAGTTTCTTCTTATCCAACCAAAACATTTTCACCATGATCAAGTTTTTACTTATTCTTAACCAACTTCAGTTGTATATTAACAATTACAATATAATGAAAATCATACATACTATACTGTATTTATATATATTTTAATTTAGTTTGCATAATTTCTACCCATGTCCTCTTTCAATATATGGGAACCAAAACCATTCTTCAGGTGTACGGGAAACTACTACATTGTGAAATGATGAAATTAGTTTTCTATAATAACTTATCATGGATATTAATGATGGTAAATTTTATGATTTTAAATTATTTTAAATAAATATGGATAAATATTTAAAATTGACATACCATATAACTTCATACCTTATCACCCATTGATAAAAGATGTCATTGTTCGTGTGTATAACATACTAGCGACTCTTGAAGCTATGTGAGATTATTTTATTACCACAACACATGGATTGTATATGTAAGTGTATTTTAATATATAATATTATATTTATTATATAATTTTAAATATATAATTTTAATTTAATACTTACTTTATTTTCATCATGATAATTGATAATTGGAAATGATAGCCATGTGTACGTATGACCTATTATCTCCAAGATAGTTACATAAAAAACATTTCATAATAATATATTATGGATGATATTAAAAGTATAATTTATGTATAAAAAATTTAATTATTTATTTATTACTATTATAATGATAATTTAACATTGAACCCTTTGACCAAAATTAACACACTGATGTCGTTTTTAAACTATAAACCTAATAGCCTCAAAACACTCAATGTTTACATAATTGAAAATTATTAAAATACAACATTAAAATAAAATATGTAAATGGTATATATATAATGTATTGAATAAGTAAAACATTATTAAGAATGGATTTAATTTATATATGTTTATTATTTAAGAGATAAATGATATATATCACAAATAAGGACTTGAGGTAATGGATTTCTTGTTTCAATTTTACTCCCATGAGACATATTCCATATTAAAAAATTATTTCATTAATGGGGTGTATATACATAACATATGAATTTTATATAGTGAAACTATTTATCTTAATTGGGTTTCATTTTTCATTTAAGGTTAATTTTTTCAATGGGGTTATGATTCAATAGTTATCAAAGTGGTAAGGGTTTATCATTATTTGATGTTGATTATATTAAAGTATTTCATATAGGAATTGATTTATATTTCTTCAATAAAAGAAATATATTTTATTCCCCTCATATTATTCATCAATATTTCATTGAACAGTTCAATTTACTGCTCTTAGGTACTGAAAATGATTGAGAATGTTCTTTTAAGAAATTTTGACTTTATTTTTATTTTTAGTCGAAAATGAATTTTAATGCCGATACATGTTAATTAAAATTATTTTAAAAAATGTCTCTTAAATTTTCGGACTACTTTATGAAATAAATATTTACTAATTTTTTTATTTTTAGAAATTGGCTTTAATAGAAAATTCTTATCATTTTCTAAATGAGGTAATTTTTAAGCTTTCTATAATAGTGTGAGAAGAATTTTTCTTTATCTTATATGGAATGTAAGGAATTACCAACAATTATGAAAATTATTTTCATTGAATATTAATTTATTATATTTCTAGGGTATTTTAAAATAGAATATTTTCAATAATAGTTTTTAAATTTTTAGTATTTTAAAATATATTTAAAAAATTGAATAATTATTTTCAACAATTTTTTTAAAAAAAATTTATACTATTTATATTAGTTGATGATAACAAACATAATATTATGAATTGTTTATAAATAATACATATATGTCTCTTATAAATATAAATATCTTATTATACATTCATTTGATGTGGTAATACATGCGTAATAATCATTTAACAAGTTCTTCCTTTTAAAATCTATTTTGATTATGATATCTAGGATGATTATGACAGAAATTTATTTACAAGGGTAATTCTTATGTTTAGGCCTTATAGATGATTTTATTATGTGTCACACATAAGAACATAAATGATATGAATGTGATTTGTGTGCATGGATTTATATATCTCAATAATGAATTAGGTAATGTTTTAGTCTCATGGGACATCATGTCTCGGATTAGGGAGTGAACCGCACAAATTATGGGACGATATCCACTATCTAATGTTGTCTTGAAAATTATACTTAAGATAATTTTATGCCTTCATTTATGTTTCATAAATATTTTCTATGATTCATGATATTATGAAACCATGATATTTATGTTATTATCACATGTGTTTTCTCTTGATCCTACAATTTAATGATATCATATTATATAATTTAGTAACATGTTATCCATCCTTGTCGGGTTTATTCCCTTACTGGTATTTTAACTCACAGATTTATTATATATATTCCCTAGTTTATCCCAAGATGTTTAGGATCTCAAAATATTTATAATCTCATTATTGAAAATAAAATAAAAAGTTATAAATATTTATGAGGATGGTGTTTTATGAACCTTGTCTTCCAAACAAACCAAGGGTCATGATAATTGGGTTTTAATTAATGCATGATTATGTTAATATTAAACTAGTAATAAGCGTAAAAGAATTGGATCACTATATTCATTATAACCAGAACTGAATTATAGTTTTTTTTTTTTGCATAGCACTTCCATTTGGAGCCATAATTGATAACACCCTTACTATGTTTCTGGGTATGTATCTAATGTTTTTATTAATGAAGAATGTAATAAAAGAGTGTGAATATATGGAATCGATTACAATATTATATAATAAAGATGAAATCATGAATGTATCATCATTACATCATCAAGAACATTAAAATTAGTTATGGTAATTGGATTAGATTGGCCTCACTATATTGAAAATTTATGATGTAACTTTTCATGATGGTTGGTTAAATAGTCTACATATTTCCCCTTCCCCATAATATTCATGAATTTAACAAGAAAACATTATTTATTACCATCAATATGTGACGTTAATTGAAATTTTCACCTTAATGATAACAGAATCTGATTTTCTTCCAAAATTCCTCATGATGTTTTCCCCATAGTTAAAACATATGAGAAATATTATACTCCATTTTGACTCCTTAAATACATTGTTATTCATATGATGTTAAAATGACCTCTTATTCTTCTTTTCCTTTAAATACATACATCTTCGAGAAATAATTTTTTTCCTTAGTATATCATGAGAATATATCCTCATATGATTAATAGTTCTATGAGAACAATTCCATTTGGAGGATTTGTTAACATATCAATGAATCATTAAATCATGACTTCCAATTTAGGTTCATACTCTACAGAATAACCCGATATCATTGTATTGTCATTACCACATTCAAGAAATGAATTCCACATGTTTGTTTGATATTGAGTAAAAAAATTTCCATTTCTTCTATTTTCTCACGAGGAATGTATTTTTCATAGAATATCTCCTTGAACATTACTTATTCTGTAAACAAGACTTAATATTCCTTATTAGTTTTTTAAATTAGAGACCACCTTGAATCCACACCTCCCTTCAGATGATAGACATTTATGATGACTTTTTTACTTTTTAGTACTTCCAAAGGTGACATGTATATTCTCTAGGGACTAGATCCATTTTTTAGCTACCAATGGATTAGTAGTTAAAATGAATTCGAGAGTTTTTTTAAGAATATATCCATCAAAGTATCACCATGTTGTGGATTAACATGTCTCCTTATGTCGTGAAATTATTTTTTATAATGATTCTCAACTACCTTAAGATGGTTATGAACTGATTATCCCCAACTCTATCTTCATTAGCATGATTAGAATGGAATATCTCTATTTTGACAAAAATATTTGATATAATCCCCATTATTCCATTTATTCTAAATATTTATAAAATTTAATTTAGTTAATTATAAAAAAATGAACTTTAATATAAAATTCCTATTATAATTTTTATACTTTTCCCTAAAAATATCTTGGTATTTTTTACATAACATTTAATTCCTACCTTGGTTCCTCTAAATTTAATCCCCAATGTGGATACTATACTTCCATAAATAAAAAATCAAAATAACTTGGTCTCTAGAAACCCACATATAGTTTATATAATATAATATTTACATAAAATAAAATATTTTTTTATGGATCAAACAATTTAGTTTTCTTGGAAGACCATATACATACATAAAATTAATTACAATCGAAGATAAAGAAAGAAAACGATAAAATGAGAATAACCCTTCCATAATATCCCTAAAAGGTACACATAATACTAATCTAGGATTCATAAGGAATGGAAAAAATTACGGTGATCTCATATACTCCCCAAGGAGTTTCATATAGTTTGATCCAACATGACATAAACATGACATCAGTGATATGTTAATAATAAATAAACAATGTGATATCATAATAAAAAACTAAGGGAATGTTATATCAATGAAAATACATTAAAATTTTATTACAATAATCCACAATCTCAAAATAATGGAAATAATACATTTTGATGTAAAAAAAATTCTGTAAAGGACTTGTGCTAAGAAACAATCCTATCATGGGAAGAGGTATACAAAAAAACCAAACCAATTTAGTCTCATGATACATATTGAGGCACTGAGGGGTTATATAATTTCTTGACCCTCATATCAATTGATTATGACCATTTTATTCCCCATAAGGGCCATCAAAAATATTCATAACATTCCAAGAGGAACCTCTTACTGAATAAATATTTCATATACATATATTAAAAAAATATAAACATAACATAATTTACCATTTTATATAATAATGTGTATTTCTAGGAGAGAATATCTTAATCAACTTAGAATCCCTAGTGGTATCATCCATGTAACTAATAATAAACTTGTCCAAGAAATATATGGTTTAGGGAACCTTCATTGTACTAGGTTATCCATGTAATATTGTAACTGGGTCTAACGTTTTTCATCGGTAAGAGCATAAGGAAATTATTGAAAAAACAATTCATCGTGGATCATTTAGTGCATGTGAATATTACAAATCCTATCCTGTGGATTTTTTTTCATGGTATACATTAATAATTCCCATCATCTTGAATCAATGTAATGATTTTTTTAATGTAAAATTGAACATTTTTTTTACCCCTCAGTTCATTTGTGATATAGTTGTATCCACTTTCTAGTATTTATACGTGTATGTAATTTCTAGTAAATTACATATAGTTTTACTTTAACAAAATATAGAATGTTATTTCCATAATAGAAAATTTAATGCTCGAATCAAAAGAAAATTTGACTGTTATGAAAATATTGACATGAAAATGTAATAAATTCCATGATTTACATAGAAAATTTCCTTCCTGAAAATGTATTAACTACCAAAAATGGTGGTGATTCTAACATGATCCCCAAAGAATGAAAATTTTGTTGGATAAACCAACATATGGATGGGGTAGAAAATCATTCATAAAATCATAAAATATAGGGATTAATAATGATATTATAATTTTATGAATAAATATATTTTAGGATATATCATACCAAATAGGTATTATGTACAACACACTACCAAAATTAGGAGCATAATTCAAAATATGTCTGAAACAAAATAATTTGAGACAGAAAAACCTACATCTTATACTAAATTAAATTAACATAAATTTACCTACTAAATCATAGATATTGATATATTAATCACATAATCATATCCTAAATCATATCAATTTTTATTCACACTCTTCATAAATAGTTATTATATTCATGAATTCTTTGTTTTTTCCACATTAATGTTTATTGTTTTATCGTTTGTACTAGTTTTTTAATATAATTTTTCATATTCTTTATTTTTTCACTGTAAAATATTAATTGGTACAATTTATGATCTTTTAAATTCCATTCATGAGTTTTCAGACTTAACTTTTTAAGAAGAAGTCGATAATAAGCTTGCATGGTTGTTTTTTGATGAACAAAAGTTGTTTAGTAAATTTATGTTTTAGATAGTGATATAAAATATATAGAAACCAAAAAAAAATTAAAAATTTAAATCATTTTATATGAGTAAATATTTTTTTCATCATCTTTCATTAGGTAAACACATTGTATTGTTCAAGAATGTGGTCAAATAAACCCAAACTTGAACATACCATGATTCAGTGAATGATAATGAGGTGGATTTGTTGTAATATCACTATACTAGAAGAATATTGATCGTATTATGTTTTTATTAGTGTGATATATTATAAATTCAATGAATTATTAAATATGTAATGAATATTAAAATGTTTTTTCAATTTTAATTCAAGATTATCATCTTATAATGCTAATTATAAATATTAAATTAACTATTAATGTTTATTTATCATATCAATAATAGGTTATAGATTTTAACATTATATAACCTTAATAATAACATAAGATTTAAATTTATCATATTATAAAATCATTATACCAATACATAAATCAATGAAATAAAATGAAATACATTTTTTCATGGAATGAGTAGCCCACACAATGCACAAACAACAATTCTATTTTTATTAATGGATGTGGTTTATGAATAAATCCTGATAATTCCCTTAATATAGTAATATTAAATTATACAAAATTATATAATATCATTATAATATCATGTCCATAATAATCATGAATGAATAAAATTAATAATAAAAATAAGTAGTCGATTTTACCCATTTTAGGGAAAAGACAATTCCTCAGAAGTTTCCTGAAATTTTAACAGAATAGACAAAATTTGAGTTTCTAAGAGATTATGTTCATAAGAGAGAATTATTGTGAATGTAAAATGGAATTGTTTTATGGTGAAAATATAATGATTATTTTTATTAATGTGGTGAATACATTTCAATTTTATAAGTGAAGGGAATGGTAGTTTTTAGAAGAATCCTTACATTTTCTCTAATATAAGGTTAATTTTGAATTGTAAATCGAAAAAAATTAAAAAGTGTAGGGGTCAAATTTATTGGTCCAAAAATATCAAACAATCAATTCAAAGCTTACTTTTCAAATATTTTATGAATTTTATACTATATAAAAGTCTGTTAACCCCATTTAATTTTACCATGATATTTAAATTTTAAATAAAGATATTTATTTTTAAAACAAAGTTCAAGATTGAAATTTTTTTATAATCATGAAATTATAATTGAAACATGAAATAAAATTTTGACATATAAAATTCATAAGAATGTGAAAATATAATTTTATAATAATCATACTCAATCACATAATAACATTTTTAGAGAAATATTTTTTAAGCTTCAAATTTATATATATGATTAAATTTTCATATATATTGGTCACAATGAAATAAATAGATTTATAATAAAAAATTGAAGGCATGGTGAATTAAATTCAAAATAAGACTGAATATCACTTGATGATAGTAGATTTAACAAAAAATACAGAATGTATTTTGTTTATTAATGTAACATTTAAATAAGTTATATAACCATTGGTTATAGAATTTAAAAAGTTAATGTAAATTTAAAAATGCTTATTTTTATTCCTTATATTCATATTTGATTACCTAGAATGAATCTATACTTAAAGAAAATTATAATATAATAGTAAAGTCATACAAATTATAAGTTTTGTGAACACTGTAATTTTTAACTTAAAAGTATCATTTTCAAAAAAATCTACAAAATTCAACTTAGATAATTTAAATATGATGATTTAAAAAAGATAATTATTTTGTTTGAATTCAAACTATTAAATTAAAATATTAAATAAATATTAATAAAGGATCTTTAAAGGGTGTGTTTCAAAATAGATCAGGATATGTTATTTACCTGCAACTATATTGTCTTAGATGTTACCAAAAATGTTATTACAATTGTGATATTTTGGTTGTGACATAGGGTGAGTAACGCCCTAAGGAGTGTTAAGATTTAGTTTGAGTCACTAGTATATGTATTTTTTGTAGGTAATACTATCATAGGTTTTTCATGAAAAGTCCATCCTTATTATTCATGTACTCTATTTGGGAATGGGTTCAGTAGTCACTCGATTAAAATTATGTGTAGATCTATAATACAATATGATAGAGTCAAAATCCCTCATGATTTAATATTTCACTGTGGAAAAAACTTCTTTCAGCAACAGGTTATTTACGACGGGTATAAATCTCGTCGCAAATAGTCCGTTGATGAGGTTATTTGCAAGGGAAGCATCAACCCGGTACAAAAAGTTAGGCACAGTTTGGTGCAGATTACGTGCCAATCCGTGGGAATGGTATGTACGATGGGGAGGCACCTCCCGTTGCAAATACCGGGAGGTAGTAAATACTATTTTCAACCGCACCCATCGCAAATACTCGGTGGCGGTAAATACTATTTGTGAAGAGATGTTGTCCTGTCGCAAAAAGTGTGTCTGCAGGTTACTTTCTACGATGAGACCCATCACAAATACCCTTTTAACCGCCAACAGTGATTAATGCGGATGAAGGTATTTGTGATGGGTCTCATCGCAAAAAGTATCACCACAATTAATCTAACCTATATATACCCCTATCAGTTTTTCCTTCCTTCCCCTCAATTCCTACTTTCTCTCTCTCCCTAAACTATATATTTTTAGTGTAAAATTTTCTAGGTTAGTTTTTTATACCCAGAAGATGTGAAGCTGTCTAAACCTATATGACATCAAAATTAGTAGTATTTATGTATTATTTAATTTTGTATTTATTTCATTTTTTATATAAATTTTAATAATTGTTGATTAGTTGTAATTAAATTAGATTTAAATTGTTTTTTTCATCAATATTTATTTATAATAATAAATTGAAATTATTAGTATTAATTCTTAGTAATTAGTAGTAATTAATAATTATTAACGATAATTAGTAATGTATATAAATAATTAGCTATAATTAGTAACTAGTAGTTGTAATTTGCAGTAATTTATAGTAATTAACGCTAATTAGAAATAATTAGGGGTAATTAGTAATAATTAGTGGTAATTAGTAATTATTATGGATAATTAGTTATAATTAGCTTTAATTTGTAATAATTAGTGGAAAACAGTAATAATTGTCGTTAAATATTAATAATTAAGAAAATAGTAATATTTAGGAAGAAATTGTAATAATTAGTAAAAAATAGTAATAATTAGGAAGAAATAGTAGTAAATATTTACAATTAGTAATAAATATTTACAATTACTAATAAATACTAATAATTAGAAATAAATTACAATAAATAGAAATAATTAGTAATAATTAGTAATAAATAAGAATTATTATAAATAATTATTAATAATTAAAAAAATATTATTAATTAGTAATAAAATTTAATAATTAGAAATAAATAGTAATAAATAATAGTAATAAATATAAATAAATATAAATAATTAGTAACAAATAGTAATAATTAGTACTAATTTGTAATAATTAGTAATCATTAGTAATAATTAGTAATAATTTGTAATAATTAGTAATAAATAGCAATAGATTGTAAAAAATAGTAAAAAATAGTGATAAATAGTAGTAAATAGTAATAAATAGAAATAAATAGTAATAAATAGTAATAATTAGTAATAAACAGTAATAAATAGTAATAATTATTAATAATTAGTAATAATTTGTAATAATTAGTAATAGATATCAATATATAGCAATAATTAGTAATATATAGTAATATATATTAATATATCATAATAATTAGAAATATTTAGTTATAAATAGTAATAAATATTAATAAATATTATAAATTAGTAATAAATATTAATATATAGTAATAAATAGTAATAAATAATAATAAATAGCCGTAAATAGCAATTATTAGTTATAAATAGTAGTAAATAGTAATAAATAGTAATAAGTAGTAATAAAAAGTACTAAATGGTACTAATTAGTAATGATTGTTAATAATTAGTAATAATTACAAATAATTAGCAATAATTAGAAATAATTAGCACTAATTAGTAATACTTAATAATAATTAGGAATAGTTTGTAATTATTTGTAATATTTAGTAATAATTAGTAATAATTAATATTAATTATATATAATTCATAATAGTTAGTAATAATGAGTAATAATTAGTAACAATTAGTAAAAATTAGTAATAATTCATCAAAATTTGTAATAATTATTAATAATTAGTAATAATTAGTAATAATTAGTAATTATTAGTAATAAATAGTAATAAATAGTAATAAATAGTAATAACAAGTTATAAATAATAATACAAAGTAATATAAATAAATAATTACTAATAATTAGTATTAATTTTTAATAATTTTTAATAATTAGTAATAATTAGTAATAATTAGTAATAATTAGTAATAATTAGTAACAATTAGTTATAGTTAGTAATAATTAGTAATAATTAGTAATAATTATTAATAATTAGTAATAATTATTAATAATTAGTAATAATTAGTAATAATTATTAATAATTAGTAATAATTATTAATAATTAGTAATAATTAGTAATAATTAGTAATAAATAGTAATAATTATAAATGAATATTAATAAATAGTAATAAATATCAATAAATAGTAATAAATACTAATAACAAGTAATAACTAGTAACAACTAGTAATAACTAGAAATAACGAGCAATAACTAGTAATAACTAGTAATAACTAGTAATAACTTCTATTGACTAGTTATAACTAGTAATAAATATTACTAAATAGTTATAAATTTTAATAAATAGTATTAATTAGTAATAAATAGTAAAAATTATTTATAATTAGAAATAATTTGTAATAATTAGTAATAAATTGTAATAAACAGTAATAAATGGTAATAAATAGTAATAAATGTCAATAAATAGTAATAACTTATAATAATTAGTAATAATTAGTAATAATTAGTAATAATAAAAAATAATTTGTAATAATTTGTAATAATTGGAAATAATTAGTATGAAATAGTAATAGATAGTAATAAATAATAATAAATATTAATAAATAGGAATAAATATAAATAAATTGAAATAAATATGAATAAATAAGAAAAAATAGAATAATATAAATTGTAATAAATGGTACTAAATTTTAATAACTTGGCACAATTTTCAGCGGATTGGCCGAACTCCTTTTGCTTGATGTCTCTTGTCTTTTCAACTCTCACTAACTGAAAACATTATAAAAAATATGCTTCTTAATATTCAAATCCAATATTTTATGCACGAGTTTGGATATACATTCGTAGGACCACATTTTTCATAATGTTTTTAAGTGGTAAAAGTTCCATGAAGAAGATTCATCAACAATAATTGGTCTCTTTTGTCTAATGGCTCATTTACTTGCATCATTCTCACACTAAATTCACAATGAAGAATCTGCTCGGAGGTACGCTTATACATTGTAGTTTGCACAAGAATGGATAAGCTTCCCTCCGAGAAGATTCATCATTTTGATTTTAGTGTGAGAAAGTTTCATGTAAATGAGTCGTCATACAAAAGAGTAGTCGTCATTCCACTAGAAATTTTTTCTCCCATAATTAATGGAAATTATTAATAAGTAGTAGTAATTGTTTATCTTATTTTTTGGATATTGTTTTTCTAATTTCAAATTATTTAAAAATAGCAATGATTATATATTTTGTAGAAAAATATGGTACAAGGAAGTCTACAACTGTTATTATTAAATGACAGTGCTGAGATAAATCAGCGTAGAAATCTAAAAGGATCTAGTTTAAATCTAATATATATTGAGGGTGTTTAATCTTTCTTATCATTTGCATCATCACAACCATAATTTGTTTTAGAAGGCACAATAAAGTGTCCTTGTAAAAAATTATCTCTCAGAATGTTTAACACATTTGAAAAGGTTGGGGGACATCTCATGTATTTTGGTTTTCAAACAGATTATGTTTTTTGGTATCAAAACGGTGAATGCAGTTCCATAGAATATACAAAAAATTTGATTCTGAAACCATCCCAATTTCAAAATATATTACATGATGTAGTTGGTCCATCAGTTCAATAAAATTTAAACTCATGATGATATTGATTTAAATATTGAGTTGGAACCATCAGAATTAGTTGAGTTGTTGAGGCGTGCTGAGGATGCATTATATCCAGGTTGCAAGATAAGAAAACTAAAAGCGGTTGCGAATTTATGGATATTAAATCAGATAATGCAATGTCAAAATACTGTTATGATTAGATATTTTCATCGGTTAAAACACTATCACATAAATGAAATATGTTTCTTATAAATTTCTATGAGTGCAAGAGGCTGGTTCGAAATCTGGGCCTCATTAATCCTAATATTCATGAATGTTAAATGATTGCATCTTATATTCTGGTGAAAATGAGTTGTTTGATTCTTTTCCCGCATGTGGACAATAGAGGTATAAAGAAGTTCAACTGAGGAAGTCTGGATCGATTTTCGTTAAACATTTGAGATATTTCCCTCTTTCACCTTGGATTTTAGCATTTATTTATGTCTCAGAACACACTGTCAATGATGTCATGGAACAAAACAAAGATTTCAATCGGTAAAAGCATGAATACTCCATTTGATGGTGATTCATGGAAACATTTTAACCGACTACATCTATATTTTTTTTGAATCCTGTAACGTGTTATTGGGTCATTATACTGATAGTTTCAGTACATTTGGTTCTTATGGTAGTCAGTATACATGTTGGACTATCTTTATAAAACTATACCATTTACTTCCATGGATGTTAGTGAAGGAACCTTATATCTTTTGTACCTTATTAATCCCAGGAAATCTGAAAATTAATATTGATATTTATTTGAAACAATTGATTCATGAGTTAAATTCAGTGTGGAGTAATGGTGTTAGTATATATGATGTTGTTGGGAATCAAAATTTCATATTAAAAGATGCATTGATGTGAAAAATTAGTGACTTCAAGGAACATGGGATGTTATCTGGCTAGAGTACACATGGTCTAAAATCAAGTCCTTACTGTATGAAAGAAAAAAAATCATATATGCTCGTCAATGGAAAAAAACTTGTTATTTTAAATTTCATCACAGATTTTGTATATCCAATCATCCTTTTTGGAGGCAAAAATATCATTTTAGAAATGGAACAATTGTATGGGATGAAACTCTAAAAATTATCTTTGGTATAGATTTAGAAATAGTTGTATTTTCATTACCTCCCATCACATTTAGACTAACAGTAAACCAATAGAAAATTCATGTCTTTGGGAAGGAACACAATTGGATAAAACGGGGAATTTTTTGGGATATTACATATTGGTCCAATGTGTTGGTTTTCCACATGTTGGATGTCATGCATATTGAGAAGAACTATTTTGATATTTTTTTCATATGGTTTAGAATACACCAGGAAAGACCAAAGATAATATAAAGGCACGATTAGATCTTCCCCAAATTTTCTGCTGACCAGAACTTGATCTGTTTCAAAATGTAAGATCACAGATGTTAATGAATCCAAAATCATCTTATAAACTTTTATAGAGATTCACTTATTAATTTTTTAGTGGATTATAAATTTGAGACTTCCTGATGTCTATGCTTAAAATTTGGGCAACTGTCTTAAGAATAGTCATATTACCAGATTGAAAAGTCATGATTATCATGCACTAATGTTAAGAATTATGCTGATTGGATTCAGAGGAATGTTAAATTCTATGATTTGGTATTCGCTAGCAGACATATCATGCTTTTTTCGAGACATTTGTTCAGAAAAAATAGACTACGATGCACTATGAAAATTGGAAGAAGATGTGGTGGTAATTATATGTAAAGTAGGAAAAATCATCCTAGAAAAATTATTTGACTCAATGAAACATATAATATTACATTTTCCACATGAAGCTAAATTCTAAGGTCGAGTACAGTTTCGATGGATGTACCCATTAAAGAGATGTATATAGAAATTGAATAATAATGTACATAACAAAGCATATGTTGAAGGCTCAATTGCTAAAGCTTATTTCCAAGAGTATATTAGTTACTTATACTCTCATTATTTAGAATTGGTATATCACTCATAACACAACCACATGAGACAGAATGAGGGGAATTTTGTTGATCAAATTGAAAATCAATTATCAGTTCTTAATCAATTATACCTTGGCTTCGGGGGAGTTCATGAATTATGGATTTCAGATGATAAACCTCACATAGCTCATTCATATGTTCTACTCAACTATGAGGAAATGAGAACATCTGTACCATGAGTTATTCTATCAATTATTCTATAATTTATGTTATAGGAAGTAAAATTATTTTATTTGTAGGTTATATGATAATCATAAAAATAAAAAATTTCCACAAATTACAGCAGCTGGTCTTCAAGAACGCCGATGAAAAGCTTAATCGTTTCAAGAACGGGTTACATAATTTATTGATGGTTTATCATATCGATTATGTTTATTATTTATTACAATGATTATTATTTTAAAAAAAATTGGTGACTCTTCATGATGATAAAATTTATAAGTGAGTGTGTATATTGTGTAACACACCATCCAAAATGGTTAAAATTTTTAATGAATATGTGATTAATGGTTTTTTATTTCATACACTTGCATATGAGTAATAAAAAACAATGTACAGTGGAGTTTTCTTGATAGGATCATATCATAGAGAGACTAAAGTTGACCTTTACAACATGTTGGATGAAATTATTGAACTGTGTTATGTAGGGTAAAATTAAATAACGAGGATTAAATGTCGATGATTGGATATTAAGAGAGGTTTGCATGTTTAACTTACTTATGGAATCATTGATGTTAAATATAAATGTATTCTTATAGTAAATGAACAATTTTTTACTTTTTCAACAGACACATAAATGTAATTATGGAATGTACTGTTCTATTTTAAGAGACCTGGGTGATTGGTGGAGCATTATAAAAATTAAATCTCAAGAAAATCAATTTAGTCCAACTGAATGTGATTTCGGTGAAGATAAATGAATTGAAATTTATTAAGAGACTACTCAAAATCCATATTTTTTAACCTAGAGACATGAATATTGATGATGAAACCCCACAATTAAGAGTTGATGGTGACAATGATGATAATGATGTTAGAAATGAATTCAAAATGGAAAGAGATGATGAAACTGAATGTTATATGGATATTGACGATGCTGACGATGAATAATAAGACATTTCCATCTTCAGATATGAAGATAATGATGAAGGTGAACATTGACACAGATAAATGTTGTTTATAATCATAACTAATATATATCTATATATAATAGTTTTTTTCAACCATCTACTAACAATAACCATTTTGTGGTTCAGATGGTCCCTAATCTGCTTCATGATTTGCAGGAGGTTGAGAAACCTTTGAATGAGTAGGATTTGGGATCATCTGACCCTCATCCTACTGGAAGTTCAAGGGTTATGCGGAGGGGGTGTGGTCTTGCATGGATGATGAGTCCTGAACCTATCCTCATGCGACATCCATGTTTTGGCTTCAATCCACACACATGGAGGTATGTAAACCTGTTTATTTTAGTTAGCTTTCATTAATTTATTTATATACTAATTTTGTTATTATTTATTCTATTTTTATTGTTTTTTTCATGTATTTGTTTGGTAGGGTAGCACTATCTTGCACAATTATTTTTCACTTCCATATATCACTTAGGAATAGATTTCTGTTAATATGTAGCTCGACATTTTCAATCATTGGATGGTATGTAAATAAATAATATTTATTTTAAAATTTATTTCATTAATAACATAATATTATAAATTATTTATATGTTTTATGGTATCCCACCGATGATAGAATGTGTAACTCTATCCACATGGAATGAGAGGAGTCTATGAATGAATATTTCCATTAGTTTTTGCACAATTTTAGAAGGAATACCCTTAATAATGCAGAAGTGGTAGTATGTTATGAGCCTTGTATATCCTACTGAAAAATGTACATGTCATCTCACGTTTGGGATGGATTATGTTCACACAGGTTGGGGGGTGGATTTCAAAGGAAGTCTTCCTTGGGCTGGCAGAGTCGGGGGAGACAGGAGATGGCACATCGAGCTGGTAGTCGTACATATAATATAAATAGATATCATCATCTATGTATATTTTTTAAATATTTTATATAATATTAAATATAATCACTTTATTTTATATTAATATAGGAAGTCGAGCATCCAGATCATACAGAGTATGATGTGTATTGGAAGATGTACAATGATCTATCCATTCGAGATTTGAGGTGATCACCAGTAATGGATTGTGGATAATATTATTTCATATCCGGTTTGAAAATTAACTGCATATAATATTATAAATATTTTAATTTCAAATTGGATCTAAAAGAGTCATATGAGTTCGTGACCTCTCAGACACAAGATGAGTTTCAGGCCGAGGCAGCCGATTAGACTTGTGCCAACCATTTTAATGAGGCGGCATGGATGCAGGAGACCCAGTATGCCTTCGAGAAGGGAAAAGTAGTTAGTATCAGCTCTCATTTGACTCTTGGGACTTATTATGGAATTGATGTGATGTCAGCATCTAGAATGATATGAGCTCATGGAGATGAATCATCTGATGGATCACCCTATCAGGAGAAGTTGTGAGATTATAGTAATCTTATAGAGAGTTTTCAAAAGTACTAGGAAGAGATTAATCATTAGTAGTAAGAGATGTGTCATCAATAATAGTAGTTATAGTAGTAGTACAAGGATGATATGTGTCAATGGTAGTAGCAGAAGCATCACGAGAAGGAGAAGTGATAATTGTTACAGCAGCAGCAACAGCAGTATGAGTAGATGGAGTACATGCGCCCTCTGACTCATAGTTTTGGGATTGAGTTTCCTCCACCACTACCTCTAGCTCCTCTATCTCCTCTAGAAGAACACCCCTAGTGATTTTTTTGTTATGTTAAAAATAATTGTATTCATGATTTGTTGTAATATAAACTATTTATATTTTTCGCCATTTATATTGGTGTAGATATTATATAATAAAATTTTTAGTTTATTTTTTATTATTTTAAATATTTTATTATTTGTTATTTATTATTATTATTGAATATTTTAATATAATTTTAATAATAATAATATTAATATTAATTATGATCGTATTTTAGGATTTTATGATATTGTTTTTTCTAATATTGAGGATTTTTATTTTGTTATTTTTTTAATATTTTAATAATATTAATATTATTTTTTCATTAATCATTATTTTATTAAATATGTTTTTCTTTTATTCATTATTTGTGCTGGGAATCGCTAATAGTTTATATATATATATTAAATAAGTTTTTGCGTTGGGCAAAAGGGACCGCCAGAAATAACTTTTTACAACGGGCCCATAGAAAAAGGTTTAGTTATATATAACATATGTAAACGAGAAACTATTTGTGATTGGACAGTGGGCTTGTTGCAAAAATTATATATATATATATATAATTTATATAATCGAAGATCTATTTGCGATGTGACCAATGCGAAATATAATATTTTCAAAGTTGTTTTCTACAACGGGCTATTTGCGATGGGACCGTGTTGCAAAAGCTCATTTGTGACAGGATCCCATCGCAAATAAACCATTAAAAATACCTCAAATTCCATTAGTGTTTATTCAATGGTGTTGGACCTCTATTGATAAATTTCAGTGTTCTCTTTTGGGATTTTTGATGGTTTTTATTCTCTTAAGGGTTGATAACCCCTTGACTAACTGAAACTACTTAGTGAGGTCCAGCGCCTCTATTGTTACTAATCAGGCCACATAAGTGACTGGAGACTAAAATTGTAGTGGTGATAGGTTTACAATTTAGATCTTACTGAATATGAGGTAATATCTATCTTTATCCACATTATGGCCTTTAAAGGGGATATAAAAAATACCAACCATGTTTTCCATGGTCACATGTTACCTTAAAGAATATGTGGGTTTATTATATTAAGATGGATTTAAGACTTGTTTTCTAATTTACATATAAAATATCCTTCTAATTTTCTTGAAACATGGGTTTCAGCTGACCAATTATTTTTTACATTCTTTTTTTGGGTCCCCTAATGGGTATTTCTATAATTACCTTAAAACACTTCCTACACACACATATGATGTGTCTCTATAGATTTATCACAGATTTACATTGTCAGTGGTGAAAGTAGTGCATTTGGGGATTATTTATAGTGAAATATGGAAGTCTATAGTTGGAGAAAACTATTTTTTTATTTTTTTCAAGAGACCTTATAAAGAGGATGTGTATCCCCATTCCCAGAGTTAGTTTGACTTGGTGATTACATTTATATCATTTTACTCCATTGTTAGGGTTTTTTTCAATGTATTTATTCTTTCCATTAAAAATCTCTTTCATTCATTATATAAAATATATCTTATTATATATTTCCACTATTTTTTGTTATCATTTTGTTATTTTTATGGGTATTTATATATAGGTTGTTATATGTTAATGCCTCCCACCTATCATTATGCATTTTTTGTGGTAGTTATCAAGCCATTTGCATATTATATGAGGTATTGGGGTGGTATAGTCAACTTACTACCATCCTGTGTAAGGTATCGATGTGTTGGATCATGTCATTTATGATAACATATTTTGAAAGATTTCACAATTAAAATATTTTAGAAAGTTTAACAATTAATGAAATATAAATTCAAGATACATTGGGACATTACAAATAATGATTCAAAATGGAACTATACTATATTTTTTAATAACATCATCCAACCCTTACCAATTACATGACATCTTTCACATTTGTTTTATGAGTAAGTATATGTCGAAATACATTCATATATATTTTATAAAATTAATCCAACTAGAAAAGGACTTATAATATGAAAATGAATCTATTTGGATTATCAATTGGAGAGTTAATGTGATGGAAATTCCCATAAATTAACTGCTAAAGGTATTATTGAGAAACAATATGTGAAAAGACAACATGTGATCTAAATGAAATGATTAATGTATTATACATTTACTCTTTCAAAATATTATTAAACATTAAAAAATAAAAGAATTTTTTTTTATTGTAAGAAAATAAAAGAACTACTATGAACTCCCTAAAAATCATTGTAATAAATAAATGAATATTTATCGTACATGGTGTATTAATTATTTTAGGTTGTTAAATAGAATTTTTTTTATTTTAATGTAATATTTGGTTGAATAACCTCGTCTATATTAATTGTAATTTCGTGATAAGGGCAGAAAATTTATAAAGTGGATATATAAATTGTTAAAAAGCCTTTAAAAAAATTCATCAATAATGGATCATGTTACCAAATTATTAGAGATAAATATATTTTTGTATGTTATTTTGATTTAATTGGAGTGTAATAAATTGAATTGAAAATTAAAATATCTTGGTTCTTTTTAAATTTGAATCCTGAAAGAAGAATGATAAACTCACCATTTCAAATTAAAATAACTTAAAAACAAAAAAGAAATTGTAAATACATATTAAAGGAGAATCATTATGAATACCATTGGATAACTATCAGGTATATATGATGGGGATTAAATTAAATTCCAAAAAATAATATCAATTCCATGATGGTAAGACATCACCATAAGAGGGATTAGGAAAATATATCATGAAAATAGTAATTGATCGATCAAAGCAATAACATTCTGTTCAAAAAATTCATAGATCCTCTAAGAGATAATTTTTCCATTCAAACACAAAATATTTGCTCAATTCGTTGGTATTAATCTCTTATATTGATCCATGATATAATATATTTGAGGTGTTAGAACAAATTTTATTATGATATTTATTAAATAAATATGTCCATAAGTGATACCTCATTGTAATTTTAACAATAAGCACCAACCATGAATGAGTTTACCACAAATGGATGAAAAATGTTCACATATAAAACTAATAAATAATATATTATTTTTATGAACTCATAATGTTTTATTTGAAAATAAAATATTCAATCTATTCTATTTTATAGACTATGATCCAATGATTATTTCTGATGATCAATAAAAAACAATCAATCCCTCTAGAAAAACTAGATAACCAGATTACTACCCTGATAAATTCTTATGGATAAATTAATGCTTTGTAAGATAATAGAAATTTATATTCAATTTATGAAATTAATATAAACACGATCACAATATTGGAAACATTTAAGAAAGCATGTAAAAATTTACATAATTTTATGGTATATTAAAATAGAAAAAAACCCCTCTAAATCATCATTGTAACAACAATACATATTTGTAACACCCTGACCCCAGTTACCCTAATTTGGTGCATTATATTAATACATTTTCATGATTACAAAGAATCGAGCCCCTAAGGACCGATCAGTTTAGCAGTCTTGGAAAAATAGATCACATACATGAATGTTACATTTGCACAATAAGATGTAAAAAACAACATAAATAATCTTTATGAATGCAATTATTCCCTTGGCTTAACCTTGTATATCAATCACATTACACTTCTCGAAATCCTGCGAAAAATAAAACATAGAAAGGGGTGAGCTCAAATGCTCAGTAAGGGTAAGCAATACAGCGAAAACTTTCAAAAATAAGAATAAGCATTTTAGTCAATGTATTAAACCAAAACAAAAGCCTTTTAAACTTGAACTTCAGCATAATATGGCAGAAATAAAACGAAATAATTCCATTTACTTATTCACATGGATATTATACTAATCTAATAATCACATGCAATATCACTAACAACTTTCATAATGATGGAATGCATAATTCCATACTATTATAACCACATAGCCAAGGCCTCGTGCCAACACTACAAATAAGATTTTGACAAGGCCTTCTTCCAAGACATTAGTTTGTCTCATGAGACCTACCGATGCATCGAGGAGCTATAGCGGGCTCCACCCGTCACTTATTAAGTCCAATGCATTCCTTATATGAACATGTTTAAACATAACATAAACATTCGTATTAAAACTAGCATACTAAATGTCAATACTTTCTCCATAAACCATGAATGGTATAAAAATAACACATCCACAGTCAAACATATCACAAAACCTTCAATACAATACGGATGTTTTGTATCATAATAAATAATCTTCAAATAAGCTTAAAATCCATCAAAAGATGTTGACATAGATGAAATCAAAACTATTTGAGAGAAATATATCTTTTTTTAAAATCATTTAAAATTCACATAATGGTGAAATAAAACATTTACTTTGAAAATATTCATATAAACTTGTAAAGGAAGCTTTGAAGATTTTATAACAGCGGAAAATAGCCGCACCTGCCGTATAAGTTAAAACATTCTTACCTTAATTTTGTTGAAAAGGTTAAAAAGCACCTTGTTTTGAATATGACAGAAATATTCCTTTATAAAACTCTTATTAAAATTCAAACAAGGGTATAAATGACTTTAACCCATATTCTAGTAAATAGTAATAATGTTTTGAAATACATTTTTAAGTAACATGGATGTGGATGATAACGAAATCCCAGTAGATTATTATGTATAAACAACCTCAGATAATGAAGAGATTGGGAAATAAACCCTTACCTTGTAATTTTCCTTGGTTAAGGGTAGGTTAACCTCCTGTATAATGGTGAAATAATTTTTATTAAATTATAAAAGAATCATATACATTAATATGATATCATATATGATTTTTTAACATTGATTTGTTAATAATATCTTAGTATTATCGTTATTTCGGGTGTTAACTTACTCATTTTCTTGTATATGTTTTCTTACGTAAGTCATGTTTGTCATGGATAAGTTGTATCTTAATCATATCCATAATGATATCAAGTCCTTAAAAATTATTTTTAAATCATCAAATGATAATTATACTTGAATGGATATGATGGAGAATGAATCTCATCGTGTTCGGGGAGACGGTAGTCCGTACGTACGCACGAGCGACAATATCATTCTTTTGATATTAAAATAATATATAATTGGATGGTATATCAAATATATAGAATCATTATCATGTTATATTTATTATTTACATTAATTACCCATCATTATTATACCCATCCAAATTATAATTTATTGAATAACAATTACACCACAACGTGGAGACGGTAAGCCATACGTACGCATGTATGGTGACATGTTATTCAATGGATGGATAGAATACTAAAATATGGTTGTAAAATGTTTATAATGACATCAAAGTATATATAATATACTGGAGTTATTATTTTATATTGGTAATAACAAAGAAATAAGAAGTGGAAGAAGAAAAGAACTTGAAAAAGGGTGGTGAAATCGTTACCTCTTGTTTGGGTTCTTCCTTTTGATTTGATCAAAAGGGCTCCATAAGATGGATTTCTGACTGAAGGAAGGCCTCAAGGATTAAGTGAGGGAAGTTGAAAGAGTATTTGGGCAGAGGTTGGCTGAGACAAAAGTCTTTGAAGGTGTGATTTATTGAGAAGGGAGAGTGCCCTTTTATAAGAGGGGTGATGGGCACCTTTGGAAAAGCTAGAAATATTATTTTATAATAAATTCATATTCAGTTTTGAAGTGCCCAGATCAGTGTGAATCACTGAGAGGGGGAGGGGGGGAATCAGTGATCCCTTAAAACTTTTTACTAATTGATTCTTATCAATTAAACCTCTATGGCTTGTTAAGGCCTCGATCCACTCTTCTTATGTCTCTCAACCTTTCCCGGATAATGCAGTAATGAAAAGGCACAGGACACAAGGATTTACAAGGTTCGGCACCAAAGGCCTACATCCTTTCCATGAACTCCCAGCATGGATTCTCCCATTATAATCTGTTAGTATTACAATGGTCAATACAGAGTCCCACTGTATCTCTCCTGAGTCCCACAGGAGGGTCTTTATACTGCGTCACACAGTGTTACCAGAGTCCCACTGGCCTGCTCCAGAATCCCACTGAAGACTTCTTCTCCCTGAGTCCCACAGGGTCTTCTCCTGGCTCCTCGAGTCACACGAGTAGATCTTCTTCTCTTTAAGGTCTTCAAGTAACTTCAGAAACCTGGGATAAAGGCTGCTGGCCTTGCTCTTCTCCTCTGATCACTTGTGGTTGATCAGGGCTTCTCGTCTAGATCAGGCTATATCTCCTTCTTCAGGATGACCTGGCTTCTCTCTTCAACTACTGAATGCTCAGACAACTGATATCTTTAACTTCAGTCTGGTCCAGTCTCAGTTCAATTCAACTTCATGCACTGAGTGCATGGAAACTCTGCTTCCTCATGCACTGACTGCATGGCCGTCTCAATTCTTCAAGAACCACTGGTCTTGGACAACTCAAATGCACACAGCCAGATTTAGCTTTGTTCACATGTGCACATGCATGCATGCATGCATGCACTCCTCCTTTCCTCTTCTTGGTGCAGTAGACCCACAAAGGGTGTAATTCTTTTCAGCACACACCTACTTCTCAGACTTCACACACTTTATGCAATTTTTCTACACACATAAATGTGTGTTCTTCTTTGTGTGGATGTCCTCCCTTTTCTTCTTCTAAGTGTATACACACTTCTTAGTACACACACCTAGGTTCGGCCTTCACTTGTCACTTGTTAAGCACACACAAATTCTTCATTTAGCACACACTTGATCTTGGCCTACTCCTCTATTCTTGCACACACTTGGGCCGTAGGTGGTTCTTCAATTTTGCACACACACACAAAGGTGTGGTCTTCACTTCACCCACACAAGGCCACGGCTTGAGTTATCCACTTTGCACACACACTGCCCAAATTCAATCATCCCATAGGGTGTTCTCCCACTTTGCACACACACAAGGCTCGGCCTTCTCAAAGTTCACACACGAGGCACTGCCTCGGCCTTCCACTCCTTGTGCACACACTGCCCGAACTCCACCTTCAAAATAGGCGCGCAAGGGGTGCGGCCTTCCTCTATTCACAGCTTCTGTCGCGCAAGCACAAGGCACAAAGGACCTCGGCCGTGGGCGCGCAAGTGCAAGGGTGCACTTGGCCGTGCAAGCGCTCGGGTGTGCAAGCTGCAACACCGCGGGGCTTCAACCGTGGGCGCGCAAGATGTTGCGGCCACGGGTCTTCCTGCCGCGCAAGTGAAAGGCGCACAGCGAACTTCTTATTTCGCGCAAGTATGCGAAAAAGGATCTCACGGAGCCTCTGATGGCTCCGAGCTTCACTGCCGCGCAGGGGGGCGCGCAGAGTGTTCTTCGTGAGGCTTGAAGCACTCACGGGACTTCGGATATTCAACAAAGGATCAGCAAGCTTCCAGAGGTCTCGGCCTCTCTTTTTATAGGCAGAGGGATGCCTCAGAAATTCCGCGTGTGATATCTTGAATCCCCGAGTTTTTTGGGATTTTAAAATCTTTCCAAATCTTGATTTTTATCCTCTATTTAAACGCGGGTTCTTTTATTATTTTCTTCCTCCTCGTGCATGCGATTTATAACGCATGCACGGCCTCTGTTTAAGCTCATGCATGCAAAGCATGCTCTCCACGTGGCCTCGGCAACTTCGCATGCCTCGGCCGAACTCCAATTTCCCATACATCATGTGCATTATCCTTTTTTATGCATGGAAATGTTCATACGGCTCAGACGAACTCCCTGGACGTCTTAGATCCTTCAGAGGTGGCTGGGAACTCGAAAACCGGCCTTGGGTAGCCTCTGGTTCATCGGCGGCTGCGGGAGGTGCCTCGGCTCGAGCTCGAGGAAGGAGATGAGCTACGGCCGTCGGATCAGGCGATGGAGATACATCGGGCGGCCTGGATCTGAAGATCTCGCGCGGGATTAGATGAGCGGCTCGGATCTGGCGCACGATGAATCGAGCGGCCAGGATCGCTCCCGCGGGAAAAATCCGCGTCCCACATCGAAACGAGCTCCTGTTTTTTCGCGGTTTATTACCCTGCCGCTGCTGCCATATGCTCAGTTGAATCCTCTCCCCTCCCGGTGCCGCCCCGCACCGGGTTCTCTCTGCGGGCGAGCTCTGCGCCCACTCTTGCTTCCTGCGGGCGCGCTCCTAGCGCCCACTATGCTCTCCGAGTGCGCGGGTTTCACCACCGCGTGCCCTCGGGGGCTTACACACGGCCCCTGCCTCTGCCGCCCGGGCTGGCCACATGGCATCCCCCCTTGGGCGTGGCGCCTTAGGCCCACATGTGCCTTGGGGGTTGAACCCTTAAGGCTGGCCTTGGCTGGCCAATTTTTTGCAAAGGCATGAATGAGCACTTTGTTTTCAACAAAGTTCTCCCAATGTATAAATGCCAACCCAAGTTCTTCCAAGCCATTTCTCCCTTCTTCTCATCTCTATTCTTCTTATTCTTAAGTAATAATCTTCTTCATTAGAATTCCTCCATTCTTCTTCAACATATAATCAACATTTAAGAATGGAATTCCCGAAGGGTTCTTCATCTTCAACCGAGCTCCTGAATCAAATATTTCTTCAATAATCTTCATTGATCTAATCAGAGATCAATTGGAACATCTTCTGATTCACATGCACTAAGTGATAGTGCATGGGCTTCATTAAACCACTTCATCCACTTAGAGATTGTGGATGGATCATCTTGCTTCTTCAACTCCTCATGCATTGTCACTACAATGCATGGTCTTCTAATCATGTTGTGACATTGTATCCAGTTGATACAAGTTCTTTGAACTTAAAGATCAGCTCCACAATCGTCTGATGTCACATGGAGAATGTTTCAACCATAATCTCCTATGCCACTTAGTGAATCTCCTAAGTGACATGAATATTTATGTTCCATGGCCATTCTCCATTCATCACCATCACCATCACATCCTTTGACATTCACATCTTGACTCCTTGACATCCATCCATTCCAAGACAACTTCATGCCTCATTGACAACAAATGCAACACAGTGCACTTCAAGTTTCTAATGGCTCCAATGTGTATTATTTAAATGTTAAGGTGGGGATGGGTCGAAAACCACTCAACCAATATAATTTAGACTGGTTTGGTCATTATATTAACCTTATCTTTTAGTTTTAACTCTTAGTTAATTAGTTTGACACTTACCATGTCACTTTGTATTTTTATATTATATAGTTAATAAACTTACTATATACCTCCAAGATACCCCCAAGTGGTCAATTAATGATACAAATATCATGATATCATTCTATTGGCCGAAACTTATATTTTTAGGAATTTAATATCAATTAATAATATAATATTTGTTTTAAAAACTCTTTTATGTCAATTGTGACACTATTCAATAGTTGATTTTTTGTAAAAATCATAACAGAATGATTACTTCGAATAAAGTCAATTAAATAAATCCTAATATTTCATATTATTCTATAAAATTAGTGTAATTCATTAAAAGTCTCAAATTAAATTTATTTGGGTATTTATAATATCAATTATTTTAATTTTTTTCTATTATGGTAATAACTGCATCATCATTGTGTCATAAATAAATTAAATTATTTAATTTCTAAAAATTATAAAAAAAACTATCATTATGTAGGAAATCATTTTAACATTATAATGAATATTTACAATCTAATTTATCTTATGTATAACCCTATATTAAAAATGATTAACTAAATAAACATTGATTTTAACTCTTTTAACTCTTCTTTGAATTAAATAATAATAAATGTCCTAATCAAATCCAAGTGGACCTAAATGATAATATTTTATTCCTAAGGTTGTTTTTTATCGAGATACACTTGTCCAATAGAATTAAGACATGTGTTAGGGTAATATTTATATCATTTTTACCATTCTAAACTTATAATTGTTAAGGAAATTATATCAGATAGGAAAATAAGAGGTTTTCAATAAAAATAGTGGAATATAGATTTTATTTTTTATAATAGGCACCATAAATGTTCTAATGTTGATTAGTAAAAAAATCATCCACCCATGATTTTTTATTAATGCATGACTCGAACAAAATTACTTTTATTTACCCTCTTTTACCTCTATTATTCACCCAATAAATTTCCATAAATCTTTTTAAAATCATATTAAATTATTTATATTTTGACCATACATGTTATAATACTGAAATATTGTTCTCTATTTATCATTTTAAATTTTTTTATAAAACATTATATCAAAATCAATATCATAAAAACTTGTTTTACATATTCATAATTGCTATCTTTTCACCTCAAGATAACATGAAATATCTTATAGAAATACTCAAATTATTATCAAATTCACCATTCCCCAATAATATATTTTGTTTTTATGTGTTATTCAAGTTTATGAACAAGTATTAAATACCCCAAATGGAAAGACACAATGCCCACCTTGAAATAAAAATAGAATACGGAGTTTCAATTGATGTTTGTCACTGAGATCCAATTGAATTTTTTTTCTCTTTTTATAATTTTCAATTAATAAAATATTTTATTTCCCCAGTACTAATAAATACCACATAACACAGAGTCTCCTCTTCAACATAATATTAATGTGATAATGTCTATAGAATATCTATGTGATTGAATGGTAAAAATAGATCCTAAATATAATGAGAACCTAGAGAAGATATGATGATATTTGTAAGCTTGTGTATTCGTGTCTAGAAAACACTATTAATTTAAAGAGTAGATGATATTTTACAATCAGTTGTTGGGGTCTCATAAGACATTGGGTGTTTTATCTGACCATGATAACCCTTGAACATGGGGGTTAAATAGGGTGATGTTGATTTGGAGATAATTTTTTCAATGGAACCTTTTACATATGGTTCTCCTTCAACACTAAGGGACCATCAATAGAGAACTGACTGATGATGTATTGATTTCAAATTCCAATAATAGTCTTACTAATGTAATTAGAATGTATTCTATTATGATCGACCACTAATACCCAAAAAAATTCCTCTTCATACACTATCACTCACTACACATGTCCTTGAATGAACACTGTATAAAATTATAGGAATATTCTAATAGTTTTGGAATTAGCTGTCCTTTAATGTTCATTATACGTAACTAAAACACATTGAATTTTATCTCTGAGTATATTCATTATTATGATCCTCCCTTACTACTCCCTTAATCATCTTCTAATTTAAGAAGATATAATCCTGTTTTTCTGAGTATTAATTTATGTCTCCTATTTTTTATTGTATAACATTCCCTTTCAATTCTGTTGGAGATAATTAAATAATTATATTATCTTGTTATGAATTATCTCAATGTTCATGTATTATCCCTCATTGTTTTTAATGATACCTATAACAAAACAAAATGAGATAAAAAATGGAATTATTATACAGATCTCCTTCTCATTCCTTTGAAATAGCTAGGTCAATGTTATTCAGGATCACTCTTCTTACAAAAAAAAATATTTATCAATATAAACATAATCACCTTCTTCTACTCAAATAGATATTAAAATGGTTCTAAACTTCTTTCTTCTTTTCTTGTTTGAGTATGCAATATGTTTCAACTTATTCTTCTTCATATTATTAATTTTGATATAGAAGTAAATATCCCTACATACCCATGATCTTTTTCCCTTAATATGAATACATGTTCCCCTTCACATGTGATACAAATATAATTTAAATAGTTAAAAATACTCTTAAATTCAACACATATGTCAGATCATATTCCTTCAAAAATTTATATTCCAATATTTTGTAATATGACAGGTCATTGAATATTCATTGAGAAAATAAACTTTTAACTACCTAAAATATTCACAAAATTTGGGCACTAAGGATTCCATTATTTTATCCCTTTAAAATATATCTGAAAAACATTCAAAAATTGTGGGATGTTAATATTTAAAAAAATACATACATTTATTGACAAAATCAAGAATAACCAATTTTCTGAAATGCAATTAAAATGAATCATACACATTCTACAATCATAACATAAAACTTTCATTTTTTTCTATAATTATCAATAAAATATTTCTCTAAGGTCTTACATTCAATTCCATCAATAATAGTTTCATGGATTTTTTAAATTATTAATCACATCATGGTAATTTAGTAATCAAAACATAGCTCATATATTGAAAAAATGAATAATGAAATTATCATAAACATTCAATGTAGGTTATTTAATTTTGATCTCTAGAACACATAATATGAAAAATGAATAGAAAAATTCACTCAAACATAGAACCATGTCATAGATTCCCACCAACATCCTTCTTCCAATTGCATTACAGAAGTCCACCATGAAGAGAAAAACACCCATAGTTGGCCCATTATTTCTCCCAAATTCTAATAAATTCAAATTTTTTATCTCTTGTAGAATGGAAAAAATATCCTCTATATTTCATATACGATTAAAAAACGCTCATCCAATATCTATGATAAATGGATTTCTTGTTATTTTTTAATCTCCAGGTATAAAAAATTATAAACTATTTTAACTACACGTAAAATTTAAAAATTAAATCATATTCATACACAACATTTCATAATGGTAAATTTTTCTATTTAAACATTATACACAAAGGGTTGTTCCATTTCACCTTCTATTTTTATATCTTTAGGTGTTCTCAATATCTAAGAAATCAAAACCCATCTAATTATTTTCACTATGGTCATTTGATTATCATGGTTAACACCTCATCATTTATTCATAATTTAAATTTAATTACCCTTACAAGACTTCAGGATTTAAGAGTAAACATTATGTGAATTACTTGTTAACCATTACACACAATAAGGACCATGTTTTATTCTTACACATATCAAGGATTTCTATTACCCTTAAATAGATTGATTATGATAAAATAATAATATGTACTAAAACTGAACTACCCTTACACACCTTAATGACATTCCATCATGAATCTACAAGTATAAACAACCCAGTGAAATCACAATTTCCCTGATAATTTAAGATAGAGTAAATAAAGATTTGAAACTACTTCATAGAAACAATGTTATAAAATATTTCCTAAGTAATTATAACATTATAATAAATAAAAAATATTTTCCTACTAAAAATAATATTTGTAGGTTCAATAGATCATCCTTATCTCTTTAGATAACAGTATAAGATAATGATGTAGAGATATCCAACTTAGATTGATCCTGTAATGATGGAACAATGCATCAACTGTAGATATTATGTTCCTCCAGAATAATATTATTTTTAAAACTTGTAAAGGAGAAAACTAGATTTCGAATGGAATTAGGGAATTTAAATAAAACTATAATTTTATATAAACTGGGTAAGGATCATATTTGAAATATTTTTTTGAGGTACTTATTCAAATTTAATAATTATTTCCCCATTTTCGAAAATAATTATCCCTAATTCTTAACTCTTTAATTTTTTATTTTAAAAATTTTCAATGTAAATTTTAGTTTCCCGATATTATTATTTTCCCAAGGAGGCTTCTTATGAATGTACTCCAAGCTCTCTACGTAATTCCATTATCAGTTCAGCAGTTGTAAAATAATATTATCCTTAATTTTCATCCTACTTAAGGATTATGGTGGTGAGGGTATCTACCATTGAAATTGATCCAAACGTATAGATAATAATTATATAGTATTCACCATTCTGCTCAACACCACTTTGGGATGCCTCGCTATGTGTTTCTTTATCATGGAATGCCTCCATGTATCCCTCTAGGGACTCCTCATCTTCGTTTATTATTATCTTACACTCCTAATAAGCCTCCTCATGTGAGAATTTGGGGATGTGGAAAAGTGAATATTTCATTCCTATTTATGAATGTGGGCCATATTTACCTTTCCATTGTAACATTTCTTTGAGTTCATATAGTTATTTGGAAAATTCAATGATTTAGACGGGTTTTTTTCATTTTTTCTCAATATATAAATTATACCTACTATAAAAACAAAAAAAATAACCATGAATTAAAGGTATAAAAGAACATAAACTATAACTAAATTAGAAAATTAAAATGGGGTTTAAAAAAGATGACCTAGGTAATGAGTTTGTTGACCATTATTTGTTTCCAAACTCACTGACAACACCGCCAAAAACATGTCTGTCCATAGAACATCATTAAGCCCCCAAGTTAATTTTTTTTAGAATTTATATTATTTTATAATCACTAGACCTATAAGAATAGTAAATTTAACCAAAATAGTTCATCCACTGAAAAATATGGAATCTTTGTAATGATTCTTAATCCAAATATTAGTTCTTCAAAACCATGACATTAAATAATGAATCTAAACTTAAATAATGTAAATATAAATGAATTTAGTGTTAATGGGGGGATGAGGAGAGATTAATTGAAATTGATGGATGTATTTTCCTAAATCTTATTGCACTCAACTCCACATATTTAATTGATCCAAATAGAATTCATGAGAACACACGTAGTAACTGGTTAAACTTGGTCGATACCAACTAGAAATACATAATCTCAGTGATTTTTTTGTCAAGGTAACCTAAAAAAACAAGATTCAGTAACTGATATCTCAAATGTAATATGTGGAGTTGAGTCATTTGACACTATCCCCTCCACATTATTACGTTTGGGAATCCCCATAATTTTCATCGATCCTTATTAGAATATAGAGTATATGATATAAATTAATATCATTTAAATACTACTTTATTAAAATAAATCAGGATAGAAAATGATTTTGAAATAATAAAGAAACTTTAATTACCTCATTTATACCTCCTTCTATGATAGTAGCCACAGATGGGAAAGTTGTCATTAGTCATGGATGAACTTATTATCATAATAGAGGAATATAAAAAAATAAGGTAAAATTAAATTATTGAGTAATAATGAAACACATATTTTTCTTTAAATTCTACACAAGAAACCCAAATGTTACATGAAGAAAATGAGAAGGAAAAAAACCTATCTACATAGGAACTATGGGTGTCTTATGTAATCCAAATACATGAACCTTTAATATTTTATCCCCTCTCTTAAAATGATCCTACAATATTTCTAGGCTGACACATCCTTCTTATTAATCAGTCATATCTTCATCTTATATTTTATTATATATATACTACTTATATTCCACTTTAATATCCACTTAAAATCTATTTAACTTGTTTGAATACATATATGTATGACCCTTTTATCTCCTCTAAAATTTTCAATATTCTATATATGGATTGTGAGTATTTAGATGTATTATATTTGTACATATAAATATTATAGTATAACACATGATTAAAACATATCCCAAACTCCTCATGAACAATGATGAACTGTGGTATGATCTAGAAGCACAATATTCTTCTGATGAAACACTTCATCTACTGATAAATACCATAAACCCCACATACAAAATAACTAATAAGAAAATTCATCTTCTCAATGGAAAAAATATTTTCCTTCAATACCAACAATGAAAACAATAAGAAGGCATCAGTAAAACTGTCATCAAGACACGAAAATCGATCACCAATTTTATTAAATAGATCAATGATGTAAATAATTCCATATAACATGACATAATTCATGAAATCATTGATCACCCCCATTAATATACACATCCATCATAAATTAATATTATATGGTGAAGCTTTCTTGATCTCCTCTTAATTTCAACAGTAGTCAAAAGTACAATGAATTGGCCAAAAATGTCACATATCCTTCAATATAGAGGGTTCTAAGCTCCATTGACCTTGTTCATATGGGATCATGAGACAGTTTGGATGATGGTGATGTGAAATTTCATTTGAGGTAGAAGATATTTGTGTTTCATGAGATGATGTATTTTTTTATGAATGAATAGTACTTCAATATTTGTTGTCCAACATCGATTATTCCCACTAATGGCCATTAATTCATATATATATTGTTTACATTCATATATCAAAATAGAATCTTTATACTAACCTATTCAGATTATCATTCCAACACTTACCCATGTCAGGAGATCCTATGGTTCACAAACACACCATTTAACACCAACCCCTGCTAGGCTCACATGCATTTTACCAGGCCGCATGAAATATATTGTGATTATTAGGTATCCAATATAGTGGTTGTTGATGATATATCCAATAATAGTTATTATTGGGTAATTTTTTTCAAACAATGATGAACCTGCCCGAAGCATCATTTTTTATTAAAAAAATAATTCATTTAATTCGAAAAATAAATATTTATTTATGTTTTATTTTACAAAAAATATTTTTCAATTATTTTTACCCATAAATAATATAAATCCTAAAAAAGTTGGTAAAATAAATAAATAAATAAATTTATGAATTTAATCATATAAAATTTATGCATGTAATGTAGTCATCCCCCTTATTTATTCGAGTCTTAAAAACTTCCCACTCTATGGATTATCTTCCCTTATAAGAATTAATCATGGTCTGTTTGTATTCAAACCATCAATCAAAACCCATTCCTACTTCTTGTTCCAAATTCAAATTTGGTTATGGATCCATTGCAAATAATATTTATCTATCCAAACTTATTTTCAATGGAATATTATAGTAAAATAATTATTATATTTCAACCATCGTTAAATAATACCGATCAATGAAGAAAACACATTTTTATTTCTAATTATTTGAAATGTCACTGATCGGATCTACCATGTACTGGATATTTAAAAAACCATCATGACCCAACAAGATATTAGTTTACTTCGAAACATTGATTTACATTACCCAGAAAATATTTCAAAACATAAGAGACACACCCTACCCATTCACTGGACCATAATTCTCATCATCTATCAAATACCTTGATGGTACCAAGACCTAGAAGAGGTATAAAATCTATAGTTCGTCAGAACCATATTTGATTCATCTGAACTCCCTATCAAGGCCTACACTAAATATATATACCCATTGGATGATCTTTTCATTTCATAGCATATATAATAATGACCATCCCCTAAAAAATTATCACTCATAAGAGGCCAGTTAGATTCCCCCCTATATGATTATCTATATAATATTTAATAATATACCCACACATTATCTCTTATATACGAAAATATGAACATTAATTATGAGTTTAGATTAATTATCTCAGTACATTGACTTGATTAGACACCCACCAACATCCAACAGACATCATACCCAATATATTAAAAATAAATAAAGTGATATAAAAAATGGTAATCAATCATATAACCAAAAGATCATAAAAATAAAAACATCCATAAAATACATCTATGAATTCTTATTTTACTTAAAAAAATATTTATAGATTCTCTATTCTATCATGAAACATCATTTCCTCATCCTGAAATTAATATAACAAATTCCAATACCTACCAAATTAGAAACAAACCATGGTTAATTTCATTTACCTTAATAGATGGGATGAATTCCTCTATAAGAAAATTTTATTTCCCCCATCCAAAGGCTTATTATCCAAAATCCATTCTTACCCAAATGTATTATAAATATATGAATCTTCTTGAGGAAAACAAGTCTCTACCAAAACAAACAAAATATTCCTTAACCAACTTCAAATTTGTGTCCAAGATGAGGTACCATACTCATGCGTGTAACAAGTACATTAGACCTTATCAAAATAGTATAACATTATGAATTCATTTCCATTCAAGGATGATAAAAACATTATACTTATGAAGGACACCAAACCTCTAGGTTTTCTTATCCAAACTACCACCCACAGGATTCTCCTCAAATACAATAGTTAATGAATATTCTTGGATAACCCACTATATGATCTTTGACATCACTATATATACTCATCTAAGAGTTTGTGATCATTGGGTCCTACACATGAAAAATCACTAGTCTCGTAATACCTCAATTCACAGACAGGGGATCACACATATAACTATTGGGGGACACTACACACCTAATCTCGATCAACCCTATATATATGGGATTGTATTGAAATGATACTGGGAGCCCTAATAAAATTACTTGATATATGGGGAATAATTGTTCTTCTCAGAGAGGTGATTCTGATCACAAAAACATCACATAGTCTATATGAATGAATGATCTAGTATCAGACTCTAATCTCATAGAGGGGCCCCAGAAGCTCTATCTGAGACTCATCCTCCTAAGGGGATCATAATAATAATCTTTTAATGTAATTACACATAATAATCATGAGGGAATAAAACAATTGAAACAAATCAATTGATAATAGTCTATACAAAAGTAATGAATGTCTCTACAATTGTATAATGGGGAATGAAATTACATGACAGGTCAAGACAACCCCTAATCTTTTCGTGGGTCACTTCATCACACATATTGTAATCCAAAAAAATGACATGTCAATATATATAATATTCATATATAGGTTTTCAACTACCCTTCCAATGCCATCTGTACATGTCCATGTACCTATGTCTATGTCTGTGTACCGATGTGTGTACATCGGGCCATGCCCATGTACGCCATTTTTTCCAGATACTCTAGTCGTGCATGTGTACTCTGAACATCCAGTACCATGTACCATTAATAGTACACATTGATCCTCTAGAATGTTTCATGTGACATTTGATATATATAACAAGTTGTGTGATATTATTCTCTCTATGGAATCCCAAGCGCCATATAAAGGTTTCCACTTGATGTGTATCTCCAAATTACATGTCGTGTAACATGGGATTCTCCAGAAATCATTAGATTCCTATCCATGTCTCCATCCATGATTCCTATACATTGATTCCAGATAGAAATCATAGATATATGGTCGCACAACTCCTTCTATCACCGATCATTAAGATTTTTCCTTCAAAACATCTCAAAAAACTCCTATAAGTGCTATCTATAGTTGTTCTATTGAACTATGATGAATGAGAACAATGAATCCATTTTGATCCACCAATTATCATAATCATAAATCATTTCTCCTCTATCACAGACTCAATTACAATCCATAGCAATGATATTTTTGTATTTCAAAAAATAATGGTCTCACAACTATCAAATACAGGGCATTTCATCGAACCAAGGCCAACAAAATTATTGGTGATGAACACGTGAATAAATTAGGGATAGATCCATAAACCATAAAATATGATAATAAATTTTCTACATTATTCATTTTCATCTCTAATACATTATCAAATATTAGTGTAGATGATGATAGAATAAACAACATGAACAAATAAATCAACGGTAAATAAATTCCATAATTGATAAATTAATCAATTATTTTTAATGGAATTGATACATGATTGACTAGGATAACAATATGAGATTAAATTACAAAAATTAAGCATCCTACCAGGATTATGGACCAATTCCTGTTGAAGAATAGTCCAATTTTGTTTTCATTGGCGAGATCCATGAACACCAATGGTGCAAGGATCCTCAATCTTGATCTGATTCAATGCCCTCCGCCAAAGATCCTCCAATGGATCTCACATAGTGGGTCCTCTCAATCCTTAGGTTATGAAACTAAACCTTAGTATTACAAAGGTCTATTTTTAAATATATGAGTCAAGGTATCTTCATCTAAATAATGAAATAAATGAAATAAATTTATTTCTTTTATTATTTGTTCTTGAATTACCACTTAACTAAAATACCAGATGAAGACCAAGATTATGTCATTCATAGGATAAATGCCCTGATTCGAACAAAAAAATAAAGTTATATTTACGATCCAATCCTCTTATCAATATTTATTGCACTTTTTTATGAAAATTGTTCCCACGTGATATTAAAGTATTTAATATTTTTCAAATATCAATCCCAGGATCACTGGGCCTCAGAATATCATGCCATCATAGAACCTGGATCACAAAATAACCCATATAAAATTCTAATGTAATACATGGAAAAATAAAATTTGTTAAATTATTCCCAAATTTGGGATTCTTTCCTTGAAAATAGAAGAACCTACTAAAAATATGAGGGTACTGAGCTTGCATTTGGGTCTCCAGATCCCTGGTGCTCTACTGGATATTACCATGCTTCCATTGAAAACACTCATGGGGATTTCTTCACTCCCAAAGGATCCTCCCATTCAAATCCTAAATCTCAACAAATTACTCAATAATGGTATCCCTATTCTCGAATTCCATCTCCCCTAGTCGATAAAATTCGATTTTTTGTTCACTTATCCCCTCAACACTGGAATTTAGAAAATGTCATGTATCTAGTCTAACTGTGGTTGTAGAGATAAATATTATACCACCTAAAAAACTCTAAAATGAATATGTAAAGGAATAAATAATCATTAATATATCATTCCACCATATAAAAATCTCTTTAATCAACACCTAGGTGAGATCCATAGGAACACTTGGAGTCCATCCCCAAACTCCAAACGCCTTTATCATCAGTCTATATAGGATATCTGATTGATCTATGAAGTACTAGTCATACCCTATATGATATTCACCTTCTCTATCATAACATACACAATATCTATTCACACAACTGTTTCCTCACATGGATTAGACCAAGAAAGCAGTTACATACAGGGTCACCCAGATAATGCATCCAATGGTTCCATACCAATAGTGTAATGTTTATTGTTATTTAATACCAAAACCAACAATGGTAGGAGATGCTATAGATAATAGAAAAAATGCATCATGAAATCCTACATCATATACTCGACAACCATAAAGGTATACTTAGTCTATCAATATGTCTGGGGGTGAAGCACCATGCTCAAATGAAACTATATCCCAATGGCCTCTTGTAATTTTCCCCATAATTGGGACGTGAAACAATAATCATAGTTTGAAACAATAATTGAGGGAACTACATCTATTTTTACTATATCCTACTCATAAAATTTTTCCAGGATAAAAAATAAACACTACTTTCGAATTGCTTGGATGTGGTTTGACTTGGGGAGTTGGACTACATTCACCCAGATGGTTGTGTGTCCCCTAGATGTACTAGGTAACCCAATCATGATGTCAATGTATATCCTATCCCACTTCCAATCTAGATACTTAAGGTGTTAAATTAAACAAACATGAAACAAGTTCCCATCATTCAACTTCTAAAAATGTAGTCAACAAGATACAAATTCTACAACACTTCTCTTCATGTCTGGCCAGCTGAACTGTCATCAAAGCACCTGGTACACCTTTAACATACCTTGATGTACCTTCATAGGAGATGTATGAAACTCACCCATCATCTCATCCTTCAACATCACTGGTATAATATTTAATTATCAAAAAGGATATTTTTCTACCTACCTTCAAAAATCCATCAAGAGCACATCCCATTGATATCCGGGTATTTGAAGACTCACAATAAATATATACAATTTGTGCTACCATAAATTGATGTAAATGTGTTGGGGTAACAATGACTATCTGATGATTTGATGAACCATAATTATACAAAAATTATGAATTAAATTAGGATGACTACTTTTATTCCTCAATTAACAACTTTGAATATGATCTCTTACTGAGAGTGTCATCCACTACATTCCCCTTCCCTGGAGTATGTACAATCTAAAATTCATTGTATTGGTGGAACCCTAGCCATCACCTATATCCCATGTTAAGATCATTTTGAGACAATATATACTTGAGAATATTATGGTTAGAGTATTTGATAAACCACTCAGCTATAAGGTAGTGGTTTCACATATTCAGGGTGAAGACTCTCACTAGTAGTTCATGATCATTGGTCGTGTTGTAATTTTATTATGAAATAAACATCCTAGATCAATAAGAAATTACTACATTTCTCTATATCATTAAACAACCAACTACAGTCCATGATGAATCACATAATACTACGTACTCCACAAAAACTTCCAAATTCTCAATATGGGGTTTCTCGTAAACCGATGACACAAAACCTAATAACATTGTTGGAACATTTCATTCCACATAGAAGGTTACCTATTTCAAGTCAAAGATTTAATGTTTGATGTAAATATAGTGAAATCATATTCAAAACTCAAATATAACCCCACCAACCCACGAATAATATTCACATCAGTATAACTCTTAGTTGTCACCCAGGATAGAACATCCTCTATATTTTCTAGGCCTACCACTACTAATACCTTAGAGATGATATGTCCATTGAAGTGGACCTCTAGAATCCAAATATGAAACTTCTAGTGATTCCCGTAATACTGGTGCTCTCAAGGATTTTTCTAGGACTATCCTCAAGTGTCTCACTTTCTTCTCTATGAATTTTGAGTACACGAGGATATTGTTGATAAATACCACCAAAAACTAGTCTATAAAGGAAAAATTATTTGGTTAATGAAACCTAATAACACTAATGGGGATCTTTTAACAGATAAGGTAATAAAAAAGTTCTCATTATGACAATAGCTTCATATGAATGATTTTATCAGTATATCCTTGTCCAATAATCACATTTCGTGATAGCTTGATCTATGGTAAATATTCGAGAACCATCAATACACTCTCAATTAATCAATGATATTGATGATCCCTATTAGTGGATAATTGATATTCAATGTCACCATGTTCATGTGGTTATAATCTATCCATAACCCCATTATCTGGTATACCTTAATGGTTAGAAATACTGTGGTACGGAAGGTGAAACACTAGGTCTCATGAGTCCATTCTTTTATATTTTCTCTAATCATGCCCACATCTCAGGAAGAGTTGGGGGATCCATAGGATTTGTTTTTATAGATATCAAGGCCATCCCAGAGTGTATGTAAAGGTAGAATAGTATCTCTCGGAGTAGATGTAATCCTTGAATGTACTCATGAATGATTCCCTCATACTCTTTCACCATCATATTGAACTAGTAACCCATAACATCCACTAACACTAGAGTCATTCTATCTAACTAGTGGGTAATAATCTTCACTCTCCTATGAATAAGACCATCCATATCTACTAGGGGTTCCTTTTCACCCACTAAGGAAAACGTCATCCCAAAACTATAGACACACCTCATCATATTCCTAAAATAGTCAACCAGGCCATGAACAATGGATAACCATTACATAACTAAAATAAAATTAAAATTACTCATAGATGATACAAATAGATCCCATATGAATCTCTCTCTTCCAAACATCACATAAAACTATAGGAAGAATGGTGAAATCACTAAGTCACCTTATGTTAAAGACATCATGAGCAAGGGTCAAGAAAAAGGCTCAGCTTGTATCTATTTATCTAGATATAGATAATTGGAATGAATGGAATGAATCACAATAATTTCTATATGTAATTCTACTATGGTATATAATACATAGATCATAACTTGTATCATATTTTGAGCTAGGAGCTCATAGGCCACCATAGCCGACAGCTTGTATAATCACTGACAACTATCTACCAGATCCTGGTGAGGTCCACCTGGGGGTGGTGGTGGTAGTATTTCAAACCACTAACAACACCACACTACCCTAAAGTACCCTATTCCATTTCCATTATCCAACAGAACTATATACTCCATCCATTGTCTCTATTGAGGCGGTCCATTGATCCTCTATTGATCAAATATATAAAGGGTTGGAAAATATCATGGATGATGTCACCAAGCATAGAAACAGAATCGGTTCCTCTACCTTGGTTAATTTGTTCCTTCTTGAGAGTCCCACACTACTGATCCTATATTTTGGGATTGTCTCATGAAGGGTCTTACATTCTTGGATCACTAAGAATGCCTTAAAAACCCCCTTCAGAGGCCTCAACTACATGGTTCACACTACTTGTAGTGTTCCCATGTATCTTCAACGCTAGGATAGTCTTTAATAAAAAGGGAAACTCAAGAACTATGACTTATGTGGAAATAAAAATAGATTACACTAAAGCCCTGATATACTATCTTATGCCCCAGAAAAGGTATGTTACCATAAGAAACCACCACATACCATATCCATGGAGTACAATGAGAGATCAGTAAACCTCATGGAATCCTCTTCCTTAGTCAAACAACCCTATTATTGATACAACGTCTATTGTATGTGGATTGTTCTCAATATAGCCGGATAAAATGCATACAAGAAGGGACCAACAAATTCAGTCCTGTAGAGAGCTACCCCATCATGTGATTGAGTCACCAGACTCCCCAATTTCAAATTAAATAAATAAATAATGCTCTATAGGAGGTCTTCTATATAATCTAATTGAATCCTCACATGGTGGAAAACTTGAGAGACTACCTCTAGATAATTTTTAGGCCCCAAAGGGTCTGGCTCACCGCACATCCTAGGAAGTTGATGTCTCAGAATTCATTTATAACACAAATCTACCATGCATCATCATATAGTACTACCGGTGAAAACTACCGCTCAGTGGGTGGTGGTATAGTTGTTAAACAATGAAAGAGGTAATATCATTAGTAGATATAGCTTTATTTATGCCTTGACACACATAATATCATCATACAAAAAAATGAAATCATGGCTTCCTGTCTTCACAATGGCATCCAAAAATAATCAATAAAAACAATTTTCAAGGATAATATTCAGGGTGATGAATGAAGAAGGACCTGGATATAAAATTTCATTCCTATATAACACATTTACCAATGACTTCCCTACAACCAAATTCTACAATTATCAAGTCCAATGGATGGTGATAAATGTATTGGTGAATAGATATTTTAGCAATTTCAGGAACAATGGAGTCCCTCACATGAAATCCCAACTTAAAACACTATTTTTTCCTTAAAACCCAAACTATCACACAGACTCCGGTTTTGTGGAAGAATTGAATTCACTAATTCCCCAATGTCTGGACCTGGACTAACGGGGCCCGGACTAAGACAGCCCTAATCCCACCTCAAATATGATATGGTATAATGACCAGTGCCGAGTAGGTATTTGACCTAGATGGGAGGCATTTTAATAAATAACTCGGACACACACACACACATCTCCAAGACCTTATAATTTTGAATTTTATGAACACTAAATCTAATTCATGAATACATATATAATCATGAAATCAGAGTACATATATAATGTACTGAATGAAATAATGGGTAAAAAATACAATCCAAAACTTAATATATTCCAACCTACATATAATGTTGAAACTACTATCAAAATCATCCTCCTAGAAAAAACCATGATGTGTCAACTAAATATAACGTCCACAAGCTCCATGTCCTCCAATGCCACCATCAAATGGGTTGAAATTTTCCTAAGAAACAACACATGTTAGAAGAGCCCATTCAAGTGTGATTATAACAATACCTAGTAGGACAACAAGAAAACACTAATCATGAAGCATAAAAAATAGTCAACTCATGACAAAGATATATCAATCAATTGAAAACACCATATATATACATTATATAAATTGTTCCTCTAGCTTGTCTCAACCAATAATATAGCCAAACAATATTGATTGAAGCTTCTATTCAATACCCATTTTGGGAGAACCCACTCGGTGAGATGTGATATCATTAGATGTACTCATCCATGAGGTTGTGACCATTTGGACCCACCTAAGAAAACTCACTAGTCTCATAATAAATTGATACCCATATTGTAGATATCAGCCAATACCACTGTGGGTTACCAAAAATATAATATGGATCATCCTTATATGAATGGGATCATATTCTAATAAACATTGTGTATAGAAACCCCAGATTATCTTATGTGAATATTAAATCCTTTTCTAGTATCTTTACATTATAAATGTACATTCCCAAGGTCCTTAATAGTTTAGTGTCTTTGAAAACATGTGAACGTCATATTCTATCATGGTGAATGATCTTCAAAATATCCCTTATATATCTTCCCCTTTAGTAAACATACGTTAAAATTTTCTTCATTACCTAGGGAAAGAAAAAATAAGAAAGGTGTGAGCTCAGATGCTCAGTAAGGTTAAAAAAGGTAGGTATGTAACTATAACATGAGCATAAGGGTTATAGAAAATCATAAAATATTATAAATAATACCATGAAAATCAAAGATAGTAATCAAGAGTAATGGAATTAAGATTGTTAGTTTATAATAAATGGATCATAATGGAATCCAGAGAATAATTCATAAAAGAACAACATTACAATAATAAGTAGAAATATTGTAGAGACATAAACATATAATATGATTTACATTATAGACATGGATCACTTCCAATGACATATTAGTGTAATTAGTTCACAAACCAAACTATCTTTTTAGTAAAGGTTCTCTCCCATGACTACAATAGGGGGAAATGATTTTTAAAAACCAGGTTCACTCACTGTTATAGCCCTGTATTACTTAATAGAGTTCACATCCTATTCCAACACTATATTAGTCAACTGAGTTCACTCATGGTTCTGGTCCTATTTTAATTAAATGGGTTCAAATAATTTTACAACCTTGTATTATATAACCAAGTTCACTCTTCATTCCATCCCTATATTATTGATCCAAGTTCACTAATCATTCTAGCACTAAATTACTGAACTGTGTTCACTAGTCATTCAATCCATGTCATACTGAATTGAGTTCACTCCTCGATCTATCCATTTATATATCATGATATATAAATCTTTACACAATGAATTGTAAGAATATATATATACCACACATAATATAATGAAACCATATATACATGAACCACATGATATTAAAGCATTCATCATATCAGTACCCTTAAAAGGTGTAGTCTTTATAAACATTATATCATAGCCAATGAAATGACATGGGTATCATAACTTTTCATCCTATAATAACATGTATGAAAGAGACATGTTTCATAATAATTTCATAAATTCATAACTCATGAAATGAATTTGGGTTTCATAAGTGTTTTATCATGGCATATCATATAGAATAGAAACCAATTATATCAATAACATGTTATCTTAAATATAAACCATTCAATGAAAGGGTAATAAAGTCTCCCATTGATCATATCTCTAATTAATAATAAATTATATTAGTGTATTTAATCTTATATGTATGATAATTTTTAATGGATCTTTTAATATATTTCTTATGGAAAATTTACTACCTATTTTGAAAAATGTTGTTTAAAACATAAAAATTTGGAATCTATTTCCTTTGAAAACAACCTAGAAAAAATATAAATGAATATTTAAAAACAATTTAAAAAAATAAACATAATAAAATATTATATTACTTTTCCCAAAAATGAATAGAAAATATCATTTAAAATTAGTTTTTAAATCATTTTGGAAATCATGGTTTTTTAATAAAAATGATTTATGACTGAAGTGAAATAACTTCATATATTATTAAAAACACTTTTCCAAATTACTTTTTTATACCAATTATTGAAAAAATGGAACCATTACATGAAGGTATAATTAATTACCTGATTATAATAAAATTCATGATTATTCTTAAGGGATGGATCAATATATTTCATCAACGGAAGCACAATCATAAGCAATCCTAATACGATTAAATTGTTGAAATACACTGTTACTATATTGGTAAGTATGATTTACTATCCCCATGAAATTACTACATTAAATGTTGTGTAAAATATAAATTGAATTATGAGATTTGTGATAGAACATATCAGTGGGAAGAATATATACTATGTAAAAGAATATAAGTTCATAACATAACATGTGTCTCGAAGAAGAAATATTGAGACAAAATTACATTAACAATTTGGTAATGTTTGGACAATAAATCTGATGAAAGAGATATAATCCTCCAGATATAAAAACAACTATAAATTTAAGGATAATAAAAACAAAATTAATTACTAATAATTATATAAAAAAATATAAAATCATGGTTATTCTGTTATATGTCTCGTAGAAATAATTGTCAAACTAGAAATCCTCGTACCAGTTGAGTAACATTTGAATCTTGAGACCTATGAAACAATACAATAAATTTAATGTTTTTATATAACTAAATAAATGAAATTATCAAAATATTATTTCATATAGTATTACATATTCAATACAATAATAATTAGTTTTCCATATTTCTTATATTGCATAGAAATAAATGTGAGATGAGATAACCCTTACCGTATTCTTGAAATTCATCGTACACATTCAAACCTCCTGCATAAAAAATATAAATTTATTATAAATATTTTATAGAGAAATTTTATTTGGAATCATTCCATATATTATTTTATTATTGATTTATTTTACATATTTATTAATAATTCCATGTTAATGTTTTGTTTCAGGTAACAACTGTCTTTTTCTTATAGGTTTTGACTTGTTATATTTTATCCTCATAATTGAATCTTGATTTAAATACATAAAGAATGTTAATAATGATATAAATATCACAAATATTCAAAATATAAGTGTTTATAATATTATATATAATATTTAGGTAATAAGTGGAATACACCATACATATAGACATTAGGTTGTACATACACATGATTGTTGTTTTTGTTTTCTTGTAATATTAACAAAATTAATGTAAAATACATATATATATATATAATCATTCAAGAAGAAATATTATTTCAGATTTAATATATATGTTTACTAAACCCATTATTAATACATTACCTGTAAAATATGAACAAATAATATTTCATTGAGAAGGAGGTATTCCACATGTCCACAATAGAAGATATCGTATTCACAAAAAATTGAAAAAAAAAACATGATGTTAGGTGTTATATAATAACTCTAATAGAATACATAAATCATAAATATCAAATATATAATATAAAAATATTAATTAAATCATTATTCACAACATTGAAAGGCATTAATGGATGAAAACTAACATTGGTTTGCGAGGCGGTAGTCCATCATACACACGAACGGTGATTTCATATCCCATAAGATAGAAGTGAGTATAAGTGATGGCAAAACCATTAATTTGAAAGACTATAAATATATTTAGGATACTGAGGTTAATATATAATCATTTAATAATAATAATTGAAGAGATGGAGAAAGAATAAAATAAAAGTGTATCTGGAATAATGTTACCTCTTCTTTGGGTTATTTGTTTTGGGTTCATCCAGTTTAGTAAAGTTGATATATTTACGCACAAATGGTGTCTTCTAGGATGATAGGATGATTATTGGTATGTTATTTATACTGGTTTAGTATGTTCTAATGGTATTCAGAAGAGGTAAAATGGGGGGGCAGTGCCTTTTTATAGTGGAGAGGGAGTGACATTATTGTAAATATAAAATTTTATACACTATTGAGATATATAACCCACATAATCTACCTCCAATAATTTTATATTTTATAAAATTGGATTATATGATATAAATATGTCTAGAAAATGGCTTTTGGACAAGATTCTAGGTTATTTGGACCCTTAATTTTTTGTTTCACCACTATGTAAACATGTTTCTACCTTTATCCATGCAAAATAATTTTAATTAGTTTTACGAATATTTGTAATCAAAAACTAATTTTACAAGAATATATATTAAAAATTATAAATATGAAGTTTTTTAATCCAATTTTCAAATTTATTAAATGAAATGTGGTGGAAACTAATTTAATATTAATCCCGCAGAAGGGATGAGACAGTGGGGTTTTTAAAGTGATTGTGTTCAAAATATGAAAAAAATTTATTTGAAATTTATTTTTAAAAGTTATTAAAATGAAATAACATTTATAAATAGTCTTGTTATTGATATAAATAAAAAATTAAAACCAATTTAAAATATATTTTATCAACTAAAAAATAGATGAAAATGCAGTTTTCAATTAAAATTTACTGTTTTTCAGTATTCAAGAAAAATTTAAACTTCCTTAAATAATACGAAAAAACACCCCCAAATTTATTTTTGATATTATTTTTCAAAATAAGATGATTATTATTTAAAATATAATTTATCAAAGTTTCAAAATGAATTTTAAAATAGGTGTTCTATAAAAAGGTCATAAAATTACCTTTTAGAGAAATATACATCTTTATTTGTAAAATTTGATTTATTATTTTATATTATCTATAAAAAACATAACATGAGTGTTTAATAGTTTTCTGATGATAATATATATGTATTTCATTAAAATAATTCATCAAAAGAAGTTTAGAAAATTTATTGTGGCAAAACATGTTTGAGTTCATGAATATAGTTTTCCATCAAAATAGAACTCATATTTTTAAAAGGTTTTTATTTTTATTTCAAGTTAATTAGTCCTAAATAAGTTTTATATATATATATTTAAACTATATTTTCATTATTTAATTATTATTATTCATTACCACTATTCCAATGTATAGGTGACAATTATAATAATATTTTAATAATAATATTAATATGTACTATATTTTGGTAAAACAAGGAATTTTATTTAAAAAATAATAAATAATATATTTATTATGTTAAAAAGAAGAAGAAAATATTTTTTTATATAACAAAATATAATTTAACTGTTGAGTCTATAACATGGTTAACATTTTTTTTGATGAAGCACAAAAAATATTACTTTCATATAATTTAAGATATATTCAATGTTGTGAGTAATGAAATATATTAAAAACAATGAATTAATTAAAAAATGTATTTCAAAAAATCATTTGGTGATACATTATACCCTCTATAAAAGGAATTACCCCCCCCCCTCAAAATTCATCTAGGTTAAAAAAGGATTAATACATCAATATTAATTTCATAAAAATCCACATCTTAGAAATAAATACTAAAACATTCATTAAAAATGGAAAGATAGAAACATTATGGTTACTAAAAGTAACTTATAACTATGTATCCACATAGTAGAAAAATACTACAAACTGAAAAAAATTACGTTGAAGAGAAATATCACCATTAAGTTATTATGGATAGTGGTATACAACATGATTAAGAGAATGTCAATGATCACAATGATGTGACAAAAAGTTCATTGAAAAATATCATAGATATCATAATAAATAATGAAAATAGGAAAAAAATTATTTCAAGGACCCTTTCCAATATTTTACTGATTTACACCATATAATATTAATACCTTATTCCACTCCATTTCATATACACAATCTCACACTTTGGTTATTCCTTGATCAATTTCCATTTCATCTCTTACTCAAAGAAATGTAGGTTAATTTGTTGCGCTTGAATCACTAATGGATCATAATATCCACAAGTATAATCATAAGAAATTCCATCTATCATTAGTTATCATTACACAAAAATCAGAAGGATAGGTTATCCAATATGCATAAATCCTCAAATAGAGAGAAAATATAATTTTCTCAAAATCCTCATCCAATTTTTAAATTAACCATTTGATAAATGCTCAAACTTATAACCCCTCTAGAATATAATAAACATGTTATTCTTTTAATAATATCTTATATTATACGAATACATTTTCATTAAGAACTTGGGTCCATCCTTGTATATATTAAATAAAAACTGTGATTTAACAATTCTATATTCCTTTTAGTGAGGGGTAATCACATGAAATTTAACTGGATGAACAATAATATTTACATAGGTATTATTCATACACAATAAAAAAATTAAATTCCTATTTATGGAGGGCAGGAAAAGTGTTCAGTATTTTTCATTTTTCTCTACATCCATTGAGATTTCATAATATTACCCTTTGTCATTTTTCTTATGAGGCTGTTTTTGATTATCATCCACATTATCCCTTAGATAGGGGAATTGAATTTCATAGTGCTTAGAATCCATACAATTGAAACACTAATGTATGAGAGGTATATTATATGCCTCTTTCTCTGTATTCTCATCATTAACTAACATCATCCCATCACATAGAAAATCATTTTTCTGATGAAATTATGTAACATCCAAGGTAAATAAATAAATAATACATTTCCCTAATTATTAATATTAGTGAATTAAATATTAACTTTACTTTAATGGGGTTTATATGCTCGATGGAGAACCCGATACGCAACAACAGGTTTCTTTGAAATCTTACATTGCACACTAATAATATAATCATATTATATTAAATGTTGTTAACGCCTAGAATTTGTATTGGTGGGAATGAATAGAAATAAATACAATGTTATTATATATGTTTGTTAAACGGGTTTACATTTATCTAATAAAATATAGAGGCTTAAAATGTGAATGAATCTAATTTTAAGCACAATTAACCTTAAAGGTTGATTTAATGCCATTTAATGGAGAACCCTCTCTAAATATATTTTTGGAAACTTTTATATGTTCCATTTGACAAAATAAAATTCTTCTTTAGAACATGGAAATCAAAATTTACTTTGGATGATATTTTGGTATTTTTCTAATAAAGTACATTTTTTAATGAATAGTGAAAAATACTGTATTTTAATTCAAAATTTCATTTTAATATAATTTGTTTATATGGTTCAATTATACTTTTAATAGATTTTACAGTTTAATTAGAATATATTTTTAACATTTAATCCAATTTTGGTCATTTTTATTAATTTTACTTTGAAATTGCACACAAACCCGTGTCAATGTTTTGATATTAAATTTTTCTAAAAACATGCTTTTTTGTTTTGATAGCAAGAATTAATTTTAAATTAATTTATTCCACATCTGTGTTTTGAATTTGGGAAAATCGATTTCATATTTGGAATCAAGAGGTCCAAATTGTGTAAATAGGTATCTTTTTTATACTTTATGAATATTTACTTCACTAATTTGTTTTACCATTGTTAAAAGGTAAATCTGGTAAATAAGGGTAAACAATTATTATTATAATAAAATAAAATTACACTAACATGTGTCCTAATCCTATTGGTTGATAAATATCTGACCATGGACATATTTGGGTCGATTTTGGGACCCCATGGTTCCACCTAAGACTGATAAGGACACATTATTTTATTTAACGTAAACTAAACACAAAAATGACATTATCAAATATCATTTTGTAAATTAATTTTTACATAGGGTTATATACTTCATCATTTCGACTATAAATATTAATTGTAAAGAAAAAAGTATTTAAGACATCATGGTATTTGTATACTAATTTGTACACATCATATAAATTAAATTATATATGACAGAACAATGATGTCATGTTTATTTCATTAATAAATGATTTAAATAAATAAGATTATAAATATTAAAATAATTTCCAAAACATGTACAATTTATATTTTATTATTCTATTTCAACCATGAGTCATATTATATTATAATTTAATGATTTTTGGTCTTTTTTAAATAAAATATAAGGTTAGAATAAAATAAATCATTCAAAATTTCCTAAAGATCCCCACCCCCCCCCCTTAAAAATGGACACCACTTCTAACACATTCATCATGCTTCTCAAGCCCCTTGGCTCATCAAAACCCAAGAAACATAACCTCTAAATAACCATGCATTCCAACTAGATGCCTTACCTTATGCAGAACGCACTTCAAAAAACCCATTTGGTTCAAACCAATGGGAGTCACCCGAAATTGTAGGTATCATCTTCTCGTAAGTTAATTTTTTGATTTTACTTCTCCAACACCCTAAACTCTTTTTGTTTCATTCATTTATAAAAAAACTAAATATACTAGTATGTTTTTATGAAAATTATTCTAACTACACTTACACTCACCTCCATCTAATCGATGAAGATCATATTGTTTCTACAGATGGAAAACTAGCACCTAATAAAACGATGATTGTTTGATTATTTTCTAACACCTCACATGGTGGCCATTAAGATGAAACTATATTTAAATATGATATATATTATGTTTATGTTTTATTTATGATTCTGTATTTTTCATTTATATCATATCTTTATGGCTTCCATTGTTGGTAAATGCGATAATTTCATTTGAGGAAATGTGGACTACTGCCCACTAAAAGTGATATGGCTCATTAATTCCATATGTGGGACATATAAAGGATGGATTTAATGATATTATATATTATGTTATAATTTAATTATAATATAACTATGTATCGTTATGTTTTATTTCCATTAACATAAGAAATATAAATGAAATTAGTGCTCATTCGTACGTACAGCTTACCGTCTCCATAAACAGTGCCTTTCATTTCACATCTCCAAATGTTATGTACTATTATAAATATATGTATATATTTTAGTTATATGATATATATGATATCTAAATAATGAATATAATTATGGATATAATGAAATTTTTACCACATGAACAACTTGTAATTATAAGAAGTCCATTTTTGACTCAAGTACCAAATATTGACAAAATGACCATTATTAACATAAATGTTTACATAATGTTTATAACATTGTAATAATTGTTATGAAAGGAATAATAAACTTGAAAAAAGTTTTTAAGGAATTATTAATTAACGTTAGTTTATTATTCTAGAGATTAAATAACGAACAGGTCAAGTCGGTCACGAGGTAAGTGACTTCTTCTCAATCACCCTTCATTGAGGCATATTTTGTTTTAATACATGACTTTATTTTATAGGGTGTAAAAACACCATTGAAATTTAATTTCATTAAAAGGGAATATTTTTATACGAAGAGTTTTTCTAAAAAACAAAAAGGAATGTTTCTTTTAACGTAAGCGGTGACAACAGACTTTTAGCCACCGCAAGTATTATTTGATCTTTGGCTTCCATAACAAGCCATAATGTTTTTAAAAGTAATAAAAATACCATATATTCTTTTACGTATTTTGGTATTTAAATTGGTTTTGATAATGGATTCACTACTGGAAATCGGATCTTTCCCGACACTTATATACACCCTTTCCCAACGGTTCTCCCAAACCGTTGGGAAAGACCCCCCCTTTCCCAACGGTTTGGGAGAACCGTTGGGAAAGACCCCCCTTTGAGGCCCCTTTCCCAACGGTTTGGGAGAACCGTTGGGAAAACTCACCCCAAATCCAACATTCACCCCCTGAAAATTTCCACCTATCCCAACAGTTTTGAGAACCGTTGGGATAGACCTATCCCAACAGTTTTGAGAACCGTTGGGATAGATTATTTCATTTCTTCCAGTTCTGCTACCCGAGAACATTATATAAATCTAAATTTTAAATAATTATGATAATACATATATATATTTATGAAATTATGTTTACAAAAGTGATGTTAGCTTAGTGGTTAATTCGTTCGATTATAAAGAAGGGGTCGTGGGATCAAATCCCGGCACATGTTTTTTTTTTTTGAAATACATTTACCAACGGTTTTATATCCGTTGGAATAGATTTTCATATTACTTATACCAACGGTTTTGTAAACCGTTGGGATAGGTCTATACCAACGGTTTTGGGAAAACCGTTGGTATAGACCTATCCCAACGGCTTACTTCGCAACGGTTCTCCAAACCGTTCGTATAGGATATACCAACGGTTTGGAGGCCTATACCAACAGTTCCAAACCGTTGGTATAGGTTAGTATTCTACTAGTGATTTATTATGTAAATATATTTAAGTGATATATTGTGACTGAAATGTGGAAATATTTTCTTTTCATTATATTTGTTCTATGTGTTATGATTTTATAATAGTACATTGAAATTTGGTGGGTGGTTACATGATAAAACAAATGATGGGTGGTGATGTGATTAACTAGGATGGGTGGTTACGTTATGACGTCTAATGATTTGGGTATGGAAGTCGGCAGTATGGCTATTCCATTTAGTGATATGTGTGGAAGTCACTTGTATGGTTATTCCATTTAAGTATGTTTAAGTCCCAAGTTACCATTATATGTTATGTGTTCTTTAGATGGGTTTTATGGTAATCTTTGGTTACAAAAGGGTAATAAATGATCTTTTATTTAGTGAAGATTATTTACTACATCATAAAGGTGAAAAGTATTACTTATGATAAAATATTCATTGCTTGCTTGTTCGTTTGAAACAGGTTTCCTTCTTTGTGTATTCCTTAATAAGATTTTTATCCTCAACCCAAGATTTTTTTTCATTGGACAAAAATTGGAATAGGTTCAATGATGGGATCAAGGAAAATTCATGTTGTCTAAAACATGGAAGAAGACATGAATCTATGTTTTCAAGAATTTTTGTTTTGAAAAAAATATGGGAACTGAGTAGAAGTATCTAATTGGTATCTTTTGGTATATAATGTAATAGTAATAACCCAATTCCCTAAAACCCTAAACCTGAAGAGATCCTCAATGTAAATTATTCATTTAATTTAAGATTATGTATTGTTTTGAGGTCGGTTCCTTATAGTTGGTATTAGAGGTTGGTTTAGAAATCTTTTAGAGTTAGGGTATTGTTAAATTAATTTATGATATAATTTAAGTGATATAGAATTTATAGATTACCATGTTGCTTTGCCTAAGATATATCTATGTTTAGAATGGTTTTTCACAGAGGAAACATGGAATCTATGTTGGGATGACATCAAGAGGAAGACAACCTTACAAATCAGCAACCAAAGATGGTTACAATCAGAACTAAAAAATTTGTTGCAGTGATGGCACAATTGAATTAGGATATAAATGGTGTTGGTATCCATGCACAAGATCCACCAGATCAACCATAGAGGAACTTGTAGGTGGTGGATAATTTTATGACACAACATCTCCCATCATTAAGAGGATCATCTAACCCTATTCTAGAAGAATGGTGGATTAAAGCACTGGGGAAAATTTTTTATGTCATGGGGTGTTAAAAACATCAAAAGGTTAGTATCACCATTTATCAATTTAAAGGTAAAGCTAATCAGTGGTGGTTGATGGTGAAAATATCAAGGATAGTGAGGAGATTGATGCTCTTGATTGGGATGAATTCAAATGTATGTTTCTTGAGAAATATTTTCCTATGGTGGTTCGAATTAAGATAGAAAAACAATTCATGGAATTGAGTCAGGAGGATGACTCAGTGGCTGCATACGAAGGAAAGTTCACTCGACTGGAAATGTATGATACAAATTTCTTCAAAGATCATGATAATAAAATAAATCGATTATACTCTAGACTAAAGCCGTGATATTGAAGAGAATTATTCTCTAGTGAGTTCAAATGTTATATAAATTTTTTTCTATGTGCGTAGAAGGTGGAAATAGAGTTTGCTGATGACCAGGTGTTCTTTGAAAAACAACAGAATAAGAGGTCCAATTGGATGGAAAAGGGAAATAATTCATCAATGAAGCGTGGAGTTAAGAAATCTAAAAATCCATCTATTGAGAAGTGTGGTAAAAATCATCCTGGATAATGTTTATCAAAGTCTATAAAGTGCTTCTGATGTGGTAGGTCTGTTCATATTGCTTGTAACTATAATAAAGATGATCAGGTAGGCAATAAAATGCCAATAGTAAGATGTTTTAAGTGCAATGAAATGGGTCATTATGCAAATGAGTGTCTGGAAAGAAACTCAAATAAGGGAAAGAAACCTGAATACAAGCAGAAAAAGGTGGTGAAGTACTTTGCAACTACTTCAGCAGATGTTGGGCTAATAAATGAAGTAGTATCAGGTACCCTATTTTTCTTTTCAGATTATGCCAATGTGTTATTTGATTCGGGTTCTATATAGTCATTCATTTCTGATAATATTTCTTGGAAATTGGTAATTTCATGTCAAGATATTAATCTTAAACAAATTTTAAAATAACCTGGAGTAAATATTGAAACAAAAATAAATTGTAAGAACTATTATGTCCTTGTGTGCAGAAAGAATCTTACTACAATTCTTATTGTTTTACCTCTAGTAGAGATTGATATTATTTTGGGCAAGGATTGACTGTCATTTTATCATGCTAAGATTGATTGCAGTGCTAAAGAGGTTTCTTTTCAGAAAGATTTTCAGTTTGTGTAAAATAATGAACCCTTACTTTTGATAACATACCAAGAAGCTGATAAACTAGTAAAATATTAAAATTAATGTCATCTTGCACATATTGTTGAAAACAAAGCAACTGTTGAGATTAATGATGTGACAGTGGTAAATTAGTACCTTGATGTTTTTCCTGATGAGTTTCATGGTATTATACCTGATCGAGAAGTTGAATTTACTGTTGATGTAGTTGTTGATGCTAAGACAATTTCAAAACCCCCATATCGAATTGCTCAAATTGAAATTTTAGAGTTAAAGAAAAAATTAAAAGAGTTGTTAGATAAATGTTTCATTAGACCTAGCACATCACCATGGGGTCTTCCTATCTTGTTTGTTAAAAATAAAGATTGTTTGATGAGACTTTTCATTGATTATAGGGAACTGAATAACATCACTATTAAGAACAAGCATCATTTTCCTCATATTGATGATTTGTTTGACCACCTCCAGGGAGCTTAGTATTTATCAAATATTGATTTGAGGTCATGGTACCATCAGTTGAAAATAAAGGAAATAGACATTCTGTGGACCACATTTCATAATATATATGGCCATTATAAATTTTCAGTTATGTCTTTTGGATTAAAAAATGCACCTTTTTTACTCTTGGATCTTATGAATAGAATTTTCCATGAGTTCTGGGATACTTTTGTGGTTATGTTCATTGATGCTATTTTGGTATAATCTAAAAGTAAAGAGGAGAATGAATGTCCTTTATGGTTTGTCTTGCAAACCTTAAAAGAAAAGAAACTGTTTGGTAAATTTACAAAGTGTGAATTTTAGTTACAGCTAATTTCATTCATTGGTCACATTGTTTCAAAAAAAGGCATAACTATTGATCCTGCTAAAACAAAAGTTGTTGAAGAATGGCCATGACCCATAAATATAACTGAGATCTGTAGTTTTCTTGGATTGAAAGGTTATTACCAGAGGATTGTTGATAATTAGGCATTTTCATCTAGTGTAATAACTATTTTAACTTGAAAATGTGTTATGTTCATTTGAATAAAGGAATTTGATGATTGTTTTCAAGAATTGAAAAAAAGATTATAGAATGCTACATTTTTGGCATTACCTTCCACAAATGGTGAGTTCATTATTTATAGTGATGCTTCATTGATAGGATGTGGCTGTTCCTTACGTAGAATGATCAGGCAATTGCTTATGCTTCATGTCAGTTGAAACCTCGTGATTTAAATTACCGAACAGATGATTTGGAATTAGCTACTGTTTTCTTTTCAGTAAAAATTTAGAGGAATAATTTGTATGGAGTAAAATGTAAAATATATACTAACCAAAAAAATTTATGTATATATTCACTCAAAATGAATTGAACATTAGACATAAAAGATGGTTGGAATTAATCAAGGATTATGATTTCATGGTCCTTTACCATATGAGAAAGGAAAATAATGTGGTTGATGCTTTGAGTCAAAAAATTAATGCTTTACTAACCATGTTACATTTGGAATGAGATCCTTTGGTCTCTGGTTTGATGAACATTGGCATAGAAGTTATTGGTACAGGAATTTTTTGTTTTTTTTAGGAATTAGTGAGATCATCTCGATTAGACAGAATAATGAAAGTGTATAAGGATGATAGTGAGTTTCAAAAATAGGTAGAGTTGGTTCAGAAGGGTAATTTTCCTGAATTTAACATTGATAATGATTGTGTTTTGAGTTTTGGGAAGATATTATGTGTGCCTTGTGATTAAAAGTTGAAGAATGAGTTGTTATGTGAAGCTCATAGTGCCCTGTTTTCAGTTCATCCTCTCTGTACTAAGATGTACAGAGATATTCGAGAGTATTACTCGTGGGATGGAATTAAAATAGATATTTCTGATTTTACAGTGAAGTGTTTGACCTTTAAGAAGGTTAAAGTAGAGCAGTAGATATCAAAAGGGATGATTCTGTCTTTACCGGTGCCAGAGTGAAAATGGGAAAATATATCCATGGACTTCATTGTGGGATTACCAAAGACATCTTGTGGTTATAATGCAATCTAGGTTATTGTTTATCGGTTGAATAAATATACTCATTTCATTCCTATCAGAGATACTTTTTCTCTAGATCATCTTTCTCAGTTGTATGTTAATGAGATAGTCTGGTAACACAGTTTTCCCCTCTCCATTGTATCTATTAGTGATCTGAGGTTTACATCTATCTCTTGGAAAGTAATTTAGAAGTCATTGGGTACTCAATTAAATTTTAGTAGAGCCTTTCATATACAATCTAATGGGCAGTCAGAATGAACAATTCAGATATTGGAGGATATGTTGCGTTCTTGTTCACTAGATTACTGGGGAAGTTGGGACCAATATATTTCTTTGGTGGAATTTTCATACCAAAACCATTTTCATTCTATTATACAGATGCCTAAATTTGAGGGATTATATGGAATGCGTTGTTGAACTTCAGGTTTTTGGTATGAAGTAGGTGAAAGAAAGTTGATGGGACCATAATTGGTTGAAGAGATGGAAGAAAAGGTTCAGTTGATTGAAAATCACATGAGAACATCATAGATCATGAATAAAATTTATGCGGATAATTAGAGGAAGGATCTCTCTTTTTATGTAGGTGATCATATTTTATCAATGTTTTTCCATGGAAAAGTGTGATGTGTTTTGGAAAGAAATTAATGTTGAGTATGAAGCTCATTGAACTCTATGAAATCCTAGAGAATTATGGATCAATTGCTTACAGAGTGGCTTTATCTCCATGTTTATCCCATGTAAACAATTATTTTCATTTTTCAATGTTAAGAAAGTATATTCCATATCCATCTCATGTTTTAAGTCTATAGGTAGTTCAGTTGGAATAAAATCTCCCTTATGAAGAACAACCAGTCCATATTTTTTACTATAGACAAAATGTGTTACGAAATAAGGTAATTCACCAGGTAATGGTTTTGTGGAAAAACCTTATTGCTGAAGATGCAATGTGGGAATTTAAAAGTTCTATGAGGGATAAATACCCCCACTTATTTTATAAGTGAATAAAATTTCGGGGACACAATTCCAAAAAGGGGCGAAGGATGTAATATTCTAGGTAAATAAGGAATTAATAAATTTTCATAATTATTCATATTTTTGAATTAAATATTAATTTTACTTTAAAGGGGTTGATATTCTCGATGTCGTACCTGATATGCAACAATGGGTTTCTTTGAAACCATGTGTTGCAAAATAATAATATAATAAATTATTTTAAATGTAGTTAACGCCTTGTCATTGTATTGGCGGGAATGAATAGAAGTAACAGCAATATGATTATACATGTTTTTTAAATGTTTTTACATTTATCTAATAAAATTTAGAGGCATAAAATGTGAATGAATATAATTTTAAGCATTATTTACCTTAAAGGTTGACTTACTGCCTTTTAATGGTGATCCATCTTTAAATCTAGTTTTAGATATTTTTATCTATTCTATATGACAAAATAAAATTCTTCCTTAGAATAGGGACATCAAAATTTACTTTGGATGAAATTTTTTTTATTTTTTCGGATAAAGTTCATTTTTTAATGAATAGCGAAAATTATTGAATTTTAATTCAAAACTACATTTTAATCTAATTTACATATATTGTTGGATTATCCATGTAATTGATTTTATATTTTAATTAGATTAATGTGTTAGCATTTAATACAATTTTGGTCATTTGAATTAATTTCACTTTGAAATTGGACAAAAATAAGTGTCAAACATTTGATAGTTAATATTTCTAAAAACGTGTTTTTTGTTTTAACGACGAGAATTAATTTAAAATTAATTTCTACCTCTTATGTGTTTTAAATTAAGAAACTTTAATTTAATATTTGGAATAAGGAGGTCCAAATTGTGTAAATAAGTAACTTTTATTTTTAGACATGATGAATATTTACTTCAGTAAAAAGTTTTTTTACCACGGTTAAAGGGTAAATATGGTAAATAAGGGTAAGAAAATATTATTATAATAATATAAAATTGCCTTAAAATTTGTCCTAATCCATTTGGATGATACATATCCGGGCATGGGAATCTCTGGGTTAATTTTGTGACCCCATGGGGAAACTTAAAAGTCATAATGACACTTTATTTTAATTAAGATAAAGTAAAGAGAACAATGACATTAACAAATTTCATTTAGTAAATTAATTTTTAGATTATGTTATATAAGTCATAATTTCGACTGTATATATTAATAGGGAAGAAAAAAAGATTTCATAAATCATGGAATTTTTTAATAATTTTTAGACCTTAGATAAATTAAATTATTTATGACACAATAATCATGCAGTGTTTACCTCATTAATAAATGATTAAAATAAATAAGATTATTAGTATATCAAAAATATCCAAAAGTTGTCCAATTCTTATTGGATGATTTTATTTCGACCATTATTCATCTTATCTTCTATTATAATTATTTTTTGGACCTTTTATAACTGAAGATAAGTTTATAACAAAATAATTGTTTCAAACATTCCTAAAGAGTCCCTACTTAACCTTGTAAAAGGACACAACTTCTAACTCATTCCTCACACCTCTCAAGACCCTTGTATCATCCAAACCCATCTCAAATAGTCTATAAAGATCCCTCTATTCCACCTAGAAACTAGACCCTTGTCAAAAGGCAATTCAACAAACCCTTTTGGTTCAAACCAAAGAGAGTTACCTGAATTAAAGGTATCCTCTTCTCTTAAGTTCTTTTGTTTTATTATACTTCTTCAATCACCTAAACTCTTTTTTATCCTTTATTTTATTACAAAAACAGTATCCATAATATACTAGAATGTTATTAAGATAATTATTCGAACTAAACTTCCACAAACCTCTATCTAATGGGTGAAGAACATATTTTTTCTGTGGATGGAAAACTAATGCCTCACGAAATAATGATTGTTCGATTATCTCCTACCACCTCTAATACTATCCATTAAGATGACACAATACATATATATGATATTTATTATATTTATTTTTTATTTATTCTTCTGTATTTTTAATTTATATAATTTTTCTATGGTTTCCATTATGGGTAAAGGTGATAATTTCGTTTTAGGAAGTGCAGAATACCGCCCACTCAAAGTAATATGACTCGTTAATGCCATATGTGGGAAATATAAAGGATAATGTTAATAATATATTATATTATATTATACTAGAATTACAATATACCTATTTATCATTATGTTTTACTTCCATTAAAGTATGAAATAGAAATGAAAGTATCGTTCATCTGTACGTACGGATTACCGTCTCTATGAACGATGCATTTGATTTCTTATATCTAAATGTTATGTACTATTATAAATACATGTATATATTGGATATATACGATATAAATGATCTCTAATTCATCAATATAATTATGGATATAATGAAATTTTGACCGCTTGAACAACTTGTAATTATAAGAAGTCCATTTTTGACTCAAGTACCAAATATCGACAAAATTACCATTATTAACATAAATGATTACATAAAATTTATAACATAGTAATAATTGATATAAAAGGAATAATAAACTCAAAAAAGGTTCTTGAGAAAGTATAAATTAATTTTAGTATATTATTCATGAGATTAGAAAACAAATTGCCATTATTTTGTCTCAATCTCCTTTAATTGAGGCATATTTTGTTTTAATACATGAATTTCTTTTATATGTAGTACAAAAAACTTTGAATTTTAAAATCATTAAAAGGGAAACATTTTCTTCGAATTGTTTTACTAAATGACTGAAAGGAATGTTTCTTTTAACATAAGCAGTGACAATAAACATTCAACCGATGTGAGTATTGTTTGATCTTTTACTTCCTTAACAAGTCGTAATAGGAAAATAAATACCATATACTATTTTATGTATTTTTGTATAGAAAATGGTTTTGATAATGGATTTTTTATTTCAATATATTTAAGTGATATATTTTGATAGAAATGTGTAAATGTTTTCTTTCCACTATATTTGTTGTATGTGTTATGATTTTATAATGGTACTTGGACATTTGATGGGTGATTACATCATAAACCAAATGACGGGTGGTGTCGTGATAAACCAGGACGGGTGGTTACATTATAACCTCCAATGCATTCGGTATGTAAGTCAACCATGTGGATATTTCATTTAGATATATATGTGGAAGTTGACCATATGGTTATTCCATTTAGGTATGTTTATGTCCTAAGATACCTTTATATGTTATGTGTTCTTTATATGGGTTTTATGGTAATCTTTTGGTTACAAATGGATATGCAATGATATTTTATTTAGTGAATTGTATTTACTAATTCATAACGGTGAAAAGTATTACTTATGATAAAATATTCACTGTTTACATTTTTTTTTGAAAAACTAAAAGTTTTACTTCTTTTTGTATCCCTTACTGAGCTTTTTATTCTCATCCCATGTTTTTGAAATGTTTTTTCATATGACATAAATTGGAATAGGGTCAAGGTTGGGATCATGGAAAAGACTTGCTGTTTAAAACATGGAACTAGACATGTCTCTTTTTTTCTAGAATTTTTATTTTGTGAAAAATATTGGAACTGAGTAGAAGTGTCTACTTTGTAACTTTTGGGATATAATGTAACATTTATGACCTAATTCTCTAAAACTCAAAACCTGAAAATATCCTCAATGTGAATTATTTATTTAATTCAATATTATTTAATGTTTTAAGGCGGGGCCCTTATTCCTTAATTTCCAAACATATAACATTTTGGAGTCCCATTATGTTAATTTCATCTATTCCTCATTTAAACGTTGAGGATAAAAGAATTATTATCATGGTCTCTACATGATATTTAGGTTTAACTTTGAACTATATATTCCTTTTATTTTGAAAACCAAGATATTAAAATTTGTTAGAAACATCAAATTTCATATTGATAGAACTTCTAACAATCTATTCATTTCTCCTAAAGTCTCTTTTGTCTAATGCCCTTTATAGGAATAATTCTAGTCAACAAAATAATCAATTATACTTACATTCATGTTGGATGATGACACCAAAATATTACCTCAAAAGTATTTTAAAATTTTCATCATAGCCACAAAAAAATTATGATCTTTATTCTTAGGCTCTATTAATTCATTATTCATCTTCATACATCGAATATAATGAATGTGATTATTTCAAAATAAGATCTGTAACTCGTCCTAAAACATGGAGTGAATTTCATGTTGTCTTCTCATATTTTGGACAGGATTAAACCATTGATATGTCTCACCATCCATATGGTTGACAACCAAAATGGAATTTTCAATCTCTAAACACTAGAGAGATAAAAAATTATCATTGGTATTGATACATGAATAAAAAACTAAAAAATCCATGTATTAATTGAACTAATGTGGGAATTGTATCAGGAATGACCAAACATATAATAATTCCCTTCATTTCTAGTTTGTGTAGTCATGATGACACATACCTTAGGAACATTATGTGATTAAAACAAAACAGATTTTCATTTCAAATCCCATAACATTTGATTTATTAGGATTAATTTCATTTAATTTTCCATTTCAATCCTCATTAACATGATTCCTTGTGTTTTCAGCAATTGGATAAACAAAAAAAGTCTCAACATCACTAATAAATGTGGAAAACCACATAATCATGACAAATAAATTTGATGATGTCTAAATAATGAAACATAAAATTTAAAATATGAAACCATACGTTCATCAGTGATCAATGAATTTAATTATCAATATAAATTCTTCATTAGGGTTCATAATGTCTTTTTGATATTCTGATGCATATACCATAGGAGTTCCAAACTAGTTCAGCCGCAATGCCCATTATCAGGCACCACTTCCAGACCAATCTTATCCTAATATAGTGTTTCCAGGATTGTACCCCTATGAACATCCATGTAAGAGACATATCATATTTTAGTATCCAAAAATGGATGTATTTTTTTTGGAAACCACTCATTCTATCCTTTACCAAAATTCTTTCTCATTTTCAAATACATTAACTTATTTATAGAATTATCCTTAGATAAATACCTAAGCATTTTCATAAAAATATCCATTGGTATATCACTATTTTTTTATCATCCTAGTTTCCAATATGACTAAAAATTTCCATTGATACCAACTTCATTAACATAGGATTAACATATATTGATATTGAATCATTTTTTTATGAATATTAAATACATTACAATTATAAATTCTCAACGACCCAAATAGCTTAGTGTTTTTCAAAACATGGAAACAGAATAATTTTTCATGGTGAATGAAATTCAACATATCACTTAAAGATCAACCCCTTAAGCATTCGTATATAAAACATGTGTTCATAATATGTGGATAAGAGACATAATAAATGGGTGAGCTCAGATGCCTAGTAACGTAAATGTCTTCTACTGAACATGGTTCACTTGTAATTCCAACCCTATATTATTGAACCATGTTAAAATCCCATTCCATCCCTATATTATTAAAAAAATTCCCTCTATATTCGAGCCCTATATTACTGAAAAAATTTCACTACCCACTCCATCCCAATATTACTTAACTGAGTTCACTCTTCATTACAACGATGTATTACTAAACCAACATCACTCATCGTTTTGGCCATGAATTATTAAATTGAGTTTACTCTTTTTTCCATCATTGTCATACCGAATAAAGGTCACCCCAAATTCATTCCATGTCTATATGATGAGATATAAAACATTACCCAATGCATTTTTGGCATATATAGGTCCCACTTCTCACAAAATAATATCATATACATGTGTACCAAAAGATATTAAAACATTCATCATATCATGACCCATAAAAATAGATGGTATTTATAAACATCATATCAATACCCTAGAAATTAATAGGGTATCATAATAATTCCATCCTATCATAACCTGTTTAAAATATTTAGGTTTCATATTAATTTAATCCAAGCCAAAATTATGAAAATCAAAAAGATTCATAAGAATATAATTATTGTATAACTCGTGGAAGAGAAACTGATTTCATAAAAACATGATTCATCTTAAACATAATCCTTTAAAATAAAGGAAATAATTGTGTCCATAGATATTATCACATAAAATAGTAAAAAATATTACATATTTTTATCTTATGGAAAATAATTTTTAAAGTATCATCTAAAACAATTTTTGAGTAAATTAACATTTCCTCTTTACCAATATCTTTTAAAAACATTTAACATTTTAAAAACATTTTCCTTTGAAAATAACATTAAAATATTTTTAAGTAATCTAGGAAACTAATTTAATTTTTTATTTAAGCTTAAAAAATTTTAAAAATTGTTTTTCCTAGAAAATAACAATAAAATATCATTTTAAAACATTGTTTAAAACATTTTTGAAAGAATGGATTTTGAATAATATAGGCTTCTTAATAAATGAAAATAATGCCTAATTTTTTTAAAAATTGATTCATAATAAAATTAATCACCATGGAGTTAAAAATAATACGATTACATGATGATATGTGGAATTAATATAGGATGACAAAAATCCTGAGTATTATTCAGATTTAAATCATTATATTTCATCAATGTAAGCGTAATAATAAACAATCCATATATGACTAAATTGTAGAAATAAACTATTAACACTTTAGATACATTAAAAAATAATCCCTATGATAGATTTACATTATATTTAGTAGAAAATATCAGGATAAGTAGGATATTCATGATATAACATGTAAAATGGAATTATATACTCTTTGTCAAATAATATATGTGCATAAAATAATATGTGTCTCAGATAATGAAAATTTTGAAAAAATTATCTTAATGATTTGGTATCATTTGAACCATAAACCCAAACAAATAGTGAACATATAATAGATATGAAAATACTAATAAATATATGTAAAAAAACATAGAATACATTAATGAGTAGTTGTTGGCACAAAAATGTGTCCAGAGTAAAAAAGTACCCCAAACGCACACCAATGACAATGTGCCTTCATTAAAAAGCACATTCATTGAGCCCAAAAACACCTAATCCTCTATGGAGCTCATCATCCCTACTGCTGGGAGAAATCCATGCCCCCTTACAATGTCTACAAAGTAAAGAGGTGGATTACTATGTGGTTACAACGCAATTGATGAATGATTCACACTACATAGTGAACATGACCTCATTTTTGATCCCACAGAACTTGATAGAAGCCTCTATGAGTACTATAGAGAGAATTCAAGAGGCCTATATGATGATGAGGTAATGATGGTTGACTTAATGGTTATGACAAACTTTACACAATCCACTTCTTATGGCAGAGAAAAAGTGGCTTCACAAATTACGGTAATAGCTTCACACCCCATCTCACCTATAAATATCTAGATTCCCTCATACCAAAGGATAGATTCCCAGAACATTCACCTTCTCAACGCTTAAATCATAATGAAACTTCAACCCAATGAGTCATTAAGAAAAATGAACTCTTCATGTTATTTGTTCATTGTGAAATAGCATTCCCTCACCTCAAATGCAACCACTTTTCAATTTGGGATTCCCTTTGAAAATCCCACGAGCCATTATAATGGAAGGAGCACCCTAAGGGAACTCGATTCATTGCAAAGAACTCCGGATCCACAAACTACCTTCCATTCACATGTGGACCCCATGCTATGGTAAGATCATGGTGCTTTACGAAGTATATCGCTTCACAGTTCTGTTCCTTACAAGGAACATAAGCACTGCAATGTTCTACTTCGTGAATTAACATTAACTTCATGAAGTACCCTTTATATGCATCTATACTGCACTCTTAGGATAGGCCACCCCACATCACAAATCATACCCCTTCACAGAGTATCTCCACACTATGGAGCACCAAAGCTTCACAAGTTCTTTTCTTGTGAACCATTTTTCATCACAAACCCATCCCCCATACAGTCCTCTACGTTTGTATGAAGTGATTTTAAGATCACATGGGAGGTGTTTCATATTGTGTTTTTTCATCATGCTTCTTTTCATAGGGACGCTAATAGCTAATCCTTTTTTCATATCCATTTTAACATAATACCCTCAATGGATCAATCCATAGCCCCATATCCGAAAGGTATTGATGATGCCTTCCCTTCCCCAAGTGTGGGTGTGTATTAGTTATGTATGTCCTTGGGGTTATGAATGAATCCTCAACGCCCGAGACGTATGGCATTAAAATACCATGCACCCTTGTCCCCAGCGCATGAAGTTGAGCTACGGCCTCTCCCCAACTAATTTATATGTGGTGCCCTGCCTCAGACATTTTCCACTCCCAATGGTATCCACGAGAGTTATATCTTTCAAATATGGAACGATATCCTCCTTTCATGGAATGAAATCTGTTCGTAGGGAATAGAAAACATCTTGGTGTAAGCCCCTAACCATTCTGTTGGGAGGTAGCATCCTTTCTCCTCCTCTCTTATTCTGTACCTAAAGACCAGAAGAGACATGGGTATAGGGACCATAACTACCCCATCCCTATCCATTTTTGAATTATCTCTATCGGCCCTCAATCCTAGAGTAAGTCCCAGTCTCCATCTCTGTGGGCTACAAACCAAGAATAAGACCATGTTATCCCTCTAGGCCACTAACCAAGCATAAACCCCTATTACCTATTTGGGCCACTAACAATGAATAAGCCCCTATTTCATCTTTGGGACACTAATCATGCATAATCCCCGCTTTATTACTCATGAAAATACCATTTGCGACATCATCGTTTGGTCTTCACAACCTCTTGTTTCTCACACCGATCATGAATCACATGAGATTAGAGTATGCATCGACCTTGACATCCTCCTCGGGCCACATTAGATTGTAAGATCCATATTTTTCTACTGAACTTTGTGGACATTGTTCATTTTCCACTTCAGTCACGAAACATAGGAAGCCTCAATGAGGATCAAGCACATCACCCATCGGTCCCGACCACTTAATGTTGGTTCACCCTCATCGTGCATGACGTTAAACTGTATGCCCCTTCTGTCCCCCATGACGTTAAACTATACCCATTAAAACAATTTGGGTTTGATCTCTGAATCCCAAATAGAGTACATATAAATATTCCTTGAGGTTCAATCCCAATCAACTATCAGCTTTTGTATTCCCCTTTTTTGGGATCCAACTCTCTAGTCTGTCCCTAGGTCATTAAATCAACCCTCGGGAGTTTAACCACGATTAAGACCCAACAAAAGATTCAGGTCATTTTCCTCATCTTGCACCGTAATCCTATTCCAGTGTTATTTGAGATACATGGGTTTTGATCCATGTCTCCTAAATAGGTAATGCAGGAAGCCTCCCTAAGGTTCAACCCCAAAAATTGGTAAACATATTCTAACTATGTGGCATTTGATCCCTATCTCCCTAATAGGGTTCATAGGAAGACTCCCTAAGGTTCAACCCAAACACTGAAAAACATTGGTATCCCCTTTGGTGGGACCCATATACTTGTTTTGTTCTTTAGAGGTGCTAGACCAACCCTCGGGCTGCAAACCACGCGAATGCCCCTGCCTGTCATTAGGTCATTGTCCTCCGTGCAAACCTAGATTCAATGACCTATCCTAAACTACATGGACTATGATTCCATATCATGGGGATATGTATGAAGCCTCATTTAGGTTGAATCCCATCATTCATTTCCCATCCTGGTCGCTACCTTGAGACTATATGTTTCAGGGAGGTCATGCACCAACCAGGAGGATCTACATCCTTTGGGTCCCATCCATGCATTCATTCCCTCATGTCACCTCCTCAGGTGTCTCGTCACCCCACTAAACTATGTGGACTTTTATTCTCCACAATAAGGATACATACAAATCCTCTTTGAAGTTCATAACGAACATCAACATCATCTTTACGTCACTTTCATCCCATTCCTCCTGTCCACTTCGTCCAACCATTTTTCATCCATCAATATTCACACATAGGCCACCACATACTATTTGGATCATTCCATCCATTCAGGTCACTAACCATCCATAATCCCCACACAATCCATAAACATCCAACAAATATTGTCCCTCTTACAATGGTTCAATGTCAATGCGTAAGCCCCAACATATCTATGTGTTATCGTCATTTGTGTTCACCATGATTCATTACAAATTAAAATTATGTGAGTTTCGATCCTTGCTATCCGCATAGGGTATGTAGGAAACCATCATGAGGTTCAATCCCAGCAAACGGTAAGCCCTAGAATCCCCTTTGTATGGACCCAAGCATACTATGTTCCGTCTTCAATGGAAGTTTTGATCAAATCATCCTGTAATCCCCACATTTTTTCCCTCTTGGGAATGTACCCATCTAATCCACTCCCATCAGTGTTATGATCAGCCCGATATATATCCATTAGATGTTAAGCTTGCAGCATAATCTATATAAAACATGGAAAAATGAGGAAAACCTTAGGAACATGCCTATTTAATATTATTCCCTTCACTCGACGTTGGATTTCGTGGGCTTCCTCACCCTCGAGATTCCCTATCATAAGGGGATGGAAGCCAGACACATTAGTGTTTCAGCATCCGTACACGCCAGTGATGTCCAACGTGACTACTCTAATGATCGAAGGATGATTCCCGGACTTACCCCCACAGAATTTTCTGACAAAATAAGTGTAATTAACTGGATTCCACAAAGATATGGCACCTGGAAGAGTTTTATAAAAAATATATTAACCTTAAATGGAGACCCATCCTAGGTAACGAGTTCCGAGAAGGAATCCACAGAAGGAGATACCAACATCCCATCATCTTATTTCGATCAATGAGAAAACGTTCCTAAATAAGTGGTGGATTTCACCTGCCTTTGGAAATAAGGAATGTGGGGAAACACAATTACTGTATCATAGATAGATGGATGTGCACCCTGAAGAAATATTCAGAAATAGAAATACTGAACCTAACATGAAATTATTCTCCTCAATGTGGATATTAATATCATTTGAGGCATTATTGGTTAATCGGGTCATCATATATATCTATCTAGTGCCATTTTATGCCAATAAATTTGTGGTACTGGTGTGAAACTCACCAGATATTGGGGTAGTTAACCATTGGACATCCTGGTATATAAGGTTTTCAGAGAGTACGCTTTACACCATTCATGGGATAAGGAATTATGTTTCATTATTGGAGGTCATTTTTCTCCTTTAATTGATAATGGTTTTATCTACCAGCTTTTGAGGACCTAACATAGTATGACAAGAAATCGGTCACCACCAACCTACATCCTCTGGGATAGGTTCACCCAAAATATGTTAATAATTATTGTCCCCATATCTTCTATGATAGCCTCCACATCCATGGCTTCTAGGTGCCTACACCTTATTTCACCATCCAAAATCGTTCAAAGGAGGGTGATCAATGACCTCATCAAAAAATATGAGGAAGACGGGATGATCTCAACTCAGGATATTGACCTATATGATCTAGAGACTTTTGTGACTTGTTGTCCCCCCCAGGGGCCACATATGGAGCCACTTTACCCCACTCCATCCTACAACGGTTTCTGGAGCCTTTCCCTAAAACAATTTAACAACTCACTACATTACACCAAGAGGTGTGGAATTTCTAGGCTATCCTAGCTGTGATCCCGTCTTGGGGGCCTCTATAGAGGGATCCCACTGGGCCACATCAACGAAACCACATACTCCTATAGGATTAGGTGGAGGTGAGTGGTATACCTTCACCCTTAGCCTCAGTCCGGTTAACCCAATTCCAACATTGGGTAAAAGATGAAAAGTATGTCCACTAGGGGGAATCATTATCAATGGCTACAGTGGCCCATGTCACCACCTATACATACCATCAATTCCCCATTTATACTATGTAAGGGAACTTATACATATGTAATGGATCGTTGACCTAACCACCCCACATGCAGGTGGGGACGAATCTCTTGGTCGCCATCATAGGTAATTCCCATCATGGGCCAACCCATGACGATGACATCCATAAAAAAATTCCTCCTTGGGCCAACACCTATTAGAGAATAGGTCTTCCCTAATCTCATGATTAGTGTGGTAGTCCTACCCATGCCACCATTAGTTTTCTCGAAGTCCCATCGTGTTGTACTGAAATCTAGCGTGAAAGATTCATTTAAAATCGTGATCACGAGTATGGAGTCATTTTTCCAGTTTCAGTTCTTTGAGGGAATGGTCCTCCTCTCCTGATTAATAATCAGGATGGGGGTCTTCCCCATGTTCTTACCACACCCAATTAATGTCCCCCTCATCCCATTAGTCTGATAAGCATAGGTCATCCTTGCTTTACTTGCATCCAACATGAAGTTCTTCCTGACTTTTAATTCGGAAGGTATTAAGGCTTCTCTCGAACCATCACTGCAATGGGAATCAAACATGGATGTACAACCCATGCTCCCACCAGCTCTAGAAAAGGTCCTACCCACTCCAACACTTCATGTGGATATTTCATTCGCACGACTACTAGTGGACATAGAAGCCCTCCCCGTGTGCCCTCTGACATTTTTCATGTGATCCTTGCACCCCATATCACCCAGGAAAAAGCCATATCCACCACAACACCAATTTGGATGAATTTTATCCTCATTAAAAAACTTCAATTTCTTGATGAACCATCACAAGGAAGGCGAAAGGGTCTCCACTACCAAAGGATGAATACTGAGATGTTTCTAACCACATTTAAACATTCCTTATTTTCAGATTCTGTGGAGGAATGTGATTAATTAATGGAACCCTCACCCTGATCGTCTTTGTCAGGGGCCGGGGTAGGATCAAGGAGTATAATCCTCAACCTTCCAGAAAGTGAGGTCCATCAGATCCTTGCCTCCCACCGAAGATACACCCAGGAGGAGGAATATTTGGCCTCTTTTCAAGGCTTGTCCATGAAACCCCTATATCATCAAAAGAATCACTATCTATCTCCCCCAAATATCACATATATTTGTTTTGGTGTTCGATAAAGGATAAAAAAACCATAGACCACCATCAGTAACTGCAGCCCCTACATGGGAAGTTGTAATTTTTATGTGGGAAATCCTTATGTAATATCATTTCCAGTGATGTTTTGGCCAGTTTCAATACCCAACTTCAGTATGCTAGAATCACTTACCCAGGAGGAGGTCACATTCTTTATCTGAACCCTCTGGATGACACACTTCTTTCTCTATAATCGGTGGATGGATTACCACAAGAGTTTAGAACACATTGAAGATATTGGCCAACAATTTTGTATGGTTGACTTGGCTACCCTCTCTATGGCCTTGCACCCATGAGTCACCCAGTTGACATAAAAAACTCTTGTTGCGATGATTTCAGATATTTATGGTTCTCCAGAAATTCATTATGGAGGATTCCCCCATGTTCAAATCCATGGTAGGGGAAACATATGGACCTTTATTTCAATTCTATCTGGAACTAGACCGACCTAATAAGAGATATTAATGATATGACTTCAAGAAAAATTGTGGTTAACATGGCCAACCTATTAAAGAGAGAGATCAATTTAGAGCTACTTGAAAAGAAATTACCTCATGGGGGTGCCAAAAGTATTGGATCCATTGGGAATGGTTACTCTCCAGCATCAAAACTTACTGGGGTCTTCCCATACCTAATGATACATTATCCCTAGGATGGAATCCCAATAAGGGAAAAGATCACCTTTGGGCCGTCAAACCCTCTGACCCGTCCGTCTTAATGTAGAAGTTGAAATGTGGTCCTGAATATACTGCATTGTATCAATAGCTCATGGATCATAAAAATATGGTTGATAGAACTTCTCAGAAAAAATGTTGTGAAAAAACAACCATACTACGAAAATCCTCGAATAGGGTAGGAGAAGTAGGTACACACTACCCCCCTGTGAGTTTCCTCTGAGTGTCTTTGACAATCCCCCCCACATAGACAGGGTAGATTCTATAGTTTATGGTAATATGGTGTGATAAAACCCACCGAATCCCCTAAAATTTCTTGATTAAGTTCCTCAAGAACCATCTCAGGTTCCCCCAGCCACTACAATGGTCATTCCTCCAACAGTCCCATAGGTCATCCCACCAGCCACTCCACGATCCGATGAGATTTCTTATCATATTGAAGAAATTTTCACTACACTAGTGGGCAGGCATCCTCATCCAAAAAAGATTCCACACCAATATGATCTAATGAAAACAATTATTTCACTCTTCTAGGATTTCTAAATGTGACTAGTAAAAATTCCGCCTGATGGAAATCCGTATTCGTCATGGGTGGATGATATGGCATCACCCCCAGGTTTTGAAAATCCTCCCCTTTCCATATTTAATGGGATGGGGTATATGTTTCATCTTATAGCCCGATTTATTTCAAGGTGAGGACCCATAATGGGTACTCTCGAAAGTATTAGGCCACAAAAATATGGTGATTCGTATAAACATTGGATGGGCCTCCGTTTTCCGGTATAACTAGCTACCCATTCTGTCAGTAGATGGTTAAGAAGATATTCATCAGAATTTTATTTACCAATTCATCTGTAAAACATAAATATGATTATGGAAGACTACTTATGTGGAAGAAGAGGCCTTGTGAGTACATCCCAGAATTTTTCACCCAGTGGAAAGGCCTCACCTACTCCCTTGATATGCCACTTGCTTAGGAGAAGTTGCTAAAAATGTGTGAGAGGAATTTTAAAACTGAATTGGTCCCCTCTCTCATCATGTAAAACTACCTAGGGGGATTCAAGGATTTCATTGACAAACCCATGTATCATGAGGAAGCCTTGGAGTTAGCCATGCAGACACGTCTATTGGCTCATGTATTTCACACAAGGAGATCCGCTAATGCTGATCCCACTATGGTATCCTAAATAGAGGCCCCAAATAAGTTGGATCTATTACTAGTTGAACAACCAACATTTCCACATAGAGGAAAAACACCATAGGAATAGCCTCCAGCCAAGCAGCACCCACCTCAGAATCGGTAGGTGCCCTTGTGTAACGTGCTGCCATCACCTAGGTGAGATAATCAGGTTCCACATCCTCGATAGGGTCCTCCAGCCCCTCATCTCATCTAGGACCCTTAGGCCCCTTTCCTAGATAGAAGGAACCAGACCTACTCATTTAATGAGGCTTTGGTGAATGGTTATTTCTTGACATGCCTTATAATAGGAAATTCTACAGTGTCAGAATGTAGTTGGCCCAAAGAGGCAGATCTCAGTGATCACCCCAATTGTTTCCCTTATCACTGGATCCTGAAGCACACCTTTATGAATAGTTATGTGTTTAAGGAATGGATCCAAGACCAAGATTATCACAATATAGTCATGTTGGGTCAGGCCTCAACACATGTGGCACTCATGTTCGTAAGGCATGACAGCAACAATGACATCCAAATTGAGTAGAAGCAGGTTCCTAACCACAGGCCATAAAAATATGATGACTGGATGGATTGTAAGGAAATCACACATTACCATGGTATTATCTATTCATGTTTGACCTGACGCAAGTCTTCAAAATCATCCCTTTCACCTACAACAGTTGCTTCAGTGTCGACATCTTTGCCTTCCTCTTCCCCCAACAAAAAGAATTGAAGACAAAAGGGAAAAAAAGTCCCCCACTGATAAAATATTCATCCCATACTTTTAGTTATTTCATGCCTCTATAAAGGGAGATTACACCCAAAATATGTCCAGTGATATAAGATTATTTTAGTGATAACCAATGGTACACTTCGGTTAACATCATGGAGCTGATAAACCCCTATATGATTCCTGACAACGAGAAGCACCTCGCAGATCCTCCCAACATCCATAACTGTCACCAATGTCGACCGAGATGTGGATATGTCATTCATCGAATTCCTCGATCAATACTTCCATCTAGGCTATGGATTCCACCCAAACCAGATAATAGGCATAGCGTAGAGCTCAACACGTCCATCCTTCTCATTTTTTTTCTCCAAATCTACCTCCACCGCCTTTGTGATAATTGATCTAGCGGAGCCACCATGAATATTATATTATCACCCACATTCTTTTGTGCATAAGCCGCAGCAACCTATCCCTCATATGGTGGTCTCATTATGAATTTCGACTACTGAGAAGCAGGACATCCCCAGCACCCATCGGCCATAAATTCTGATAGAATGGCCTGCCATACCTCTTTCCATAGAACAAATTTATGTTTGTAGAAGTTCACACTTGGTAGAGATTCTTGATATCCTTAATCCTCTTTCCAGAATTCTTGCAATATTCTATATTTTCATGTATCATCTCCTTCCCTTGGATATGTTTGATTCCCATGAAGAGGCTTTTAGTATCCCCCTCCAATTTGAAATTTAGGTATCACCCACAGAGGCATTTCATGTTGAGGTAGTCAATCATGATGAACGCCATATCATTTTTAGTTTTTCTATAGATATTGGATGTTCACCCATATATGGGCATATCTTCCCACTATACATCATTGGTCATTTCAATGGTATGGATGTTCACCACTGTCTTGATGACACAGGTTTATGGATCAACATTATCTGGACCTAGACACTCTGAAATATTGGGTTGTCCGAGGATGATATGACTCTCTCTAACATAAAAATTAATATCTATGACTGGATGGAACCGAAACCGGAGTGATAAATCAGCCTAAAGATCCATTTACATGGCCTGGTATCCAGCACCGATTTCAGGGTTGTCACACAATACAATGCCTAAAATTTGTGGATGGGTAGGCCATGGCTCCACCTGCACGTCGTTGTCCATTCTTCATATCAACAATGCCTTGTGATATCCCTTAATGGCCGAGTTGGTGTGTTCCAAGTTCATGTGTCTCCATTTTAAACTTATAAAGCCTGCTACATGGATGATGATTAATTCAAGAAAAATAACAATTATATTCTGTTTAAAGAGGTTGAACATGCTACAATTGTGACCGAGTAGTGGACCGACTTGGATGATGCCTACATCTTCCCAATCCACATATTGGAGGCCACAACCCCGTACGAGGGGAAATGGTTGGTTGTTTATAGAATGAGGGGGAAGCACATTAATAATTCTAAGGGATGCTATAATATCACCTTTAAAACTTATACAATATAGGCCCGGGTGATCTAAGATCCTACTACAAACATAAGGTATCAGGATGTCCACCCCGAGAAATGATAATACATCATAAATGATATTTTTTCTAGCCGGGGATAAACTAGTTCATGCTGACACACCACTATTGCTTTGATTTCATCAGGAATGGGCCCTTGGGCTAAAGATATGATGGGATTAGGTCGACAGATTTCATCACCATGGTTTCTGCAGTATAGGAGCTCCTTGATACGGTGTCCACAACCAGTCTGGCTGGAACTAGTGTCCCGTCAGGATCTATTGATTTGGAATAATCAACTCCTACCAAGGATCCCACCTCCTTGAATAAAGAAGAATATTTGGGGGATGATCCTCAAGCATTTAGATAGGGTGTCACCACCACAGTTGATGAATCAATATTGGTTAACCTCGGCATCAAGACCGATCCACAACCCACATTGATCAGCGCTGCTATGCATGTTAAAGAGAATAAGTGATATATGGATTTCCAGAAGCAACATCGTGATGTATTTGTTTATAGTTATAATGAGAATCAAGGGATAGATACTCAGATCACCGTCCACCACCTCGGTCTTCCAACAAGTCATCATGAGGTCAAACAACCTCCCATAATTATGCATCCATATCATGGTGTCATGGTCGAGACTGAGGATGATATGAACATCAGAGCCAACATTGTTAAGGAGGTTCTGTACCCTAGATGGTTAGATAAAAATTTCCCATCAGGAAGATGAAATGTTTGATCAGAGTATGCATCGATTTTCAGGATCTCCAATGTCACTATCTGATGTATGATTTTCCCCTTCTCATGGAATAACTGTTAATTGATTCTACTATTGGGTTTCATGCTCTCTCCTTCATGGATGGAAATTCTGGATATAATAAAATCCTAATGTTCCATTGAGGACAAAGATTCAACCATGTTCTGGGTTTCACTAGGCACCATATGCTTCCAGGTAATGCCCTTCGGTCAAAAGAATGCAGGTTCCACCAACCAATGTGACATGCATCACATATATATGCCAGTCCTTAGGGAATTAGTTGAATGATACATAGACTAATTGGTGGTCAAATCTCCCTAGAATCAAGACCATCTAAAATATCTCCAGAAATTGTTCAGCTTCCTCTGATCCTGCCATCTGAAGATGAACCCACTGATGCGTGCCTTCAGGGTCACCTACATAATGTTTCTCAAAATAATTGTCAGATATAGAGGCATCAAGATCAATCCGTAGAAGAGCAAGGACATCCGTCTGATGTATCCTATGAGAAGCATTTTTGAGCTCTAAGGCTTTCAGGCCACTTAGCCTATATACTCCAATTCATCAAAAAATCTGGTCGGAAAGGGTAAGCCCTTTTCAAGTATTATTAAGAATGGTGCAATTTATTAGTTGGATGAGGAGTGTAAATTTTTTTTTGAGAAGACCAAGAAGTACTTGATACATATTTTTTTTATGATTCCCCCATTTCTAAAAAGTTGTTGGTCCTTTATGTCACTTCTCTAGAAAAATATCTCAGAGTCCTTCTCTCCTATAGGAACAATGAGGGAATTAATAACAATTTATACTATCTCAGCCACATACTCCTTGACATAGAGACTATATATTCTTCTATCGAGAAGTGTGGTCTTGCGCTGGTATGCACAGTGCAAAAACTATGACATTACTTGCAACACCAAGAGATACAATTAGTGTTGTGAGTGGATTTGCTGAAGTACATTTTCAACCACCCTAGGGGGATAGGCTATCTATCTTGGTGGGAAGTGATCCTCCAACACTTCGATATCATTTTCTGTCCCCCAAAAGGCTATCAAGGGATAGGCATTGTGAGACATTCTTACTGCCCATCCTGCTCCCACATACCAGTCTCTGAATCTTGATTTTTCTTATAATGATATCCTCTCGGTAGATCAACCCATTCAATGTTGGTAAATGAATTCTAATGGTGCTTCCCAAATCCATTCTGATAGAAGACTCAATGATCCAAGATTCAATAGAATGATCATGGGTATAGTCTTCATCCCACCAGCACAAGTTTTTCTTCCATATTCGATCGTATTGTTAGAAGGCTATACCAATAATGAGGCATTGTACCAGTCTCTCATCACTGGTCTCGAGCACGCCCCCTATATTGACTTTACCCAGTTAGATGTTAAAGAGGACTCTGATCTAGTCTTGAAGAATATAAATTGTTACTACGTTATCAAGAATCCAGAGCTTCTACCACAGTTAGAATATACCCACCTACAGATGGCCTAGTTACCATCTTGGACATAAGTTACTTGTGTCCCTTATTCACCGAACGGTCGAGCTGATGCCTTTGGCCAGCATGGATGCATCTCTTTCATATCCTAACTTGGAAAATTTTATTATTCATGTGGCGCATCAGAGATTCATTGATCTCATTGTTCCAAATTAGGTTGATAGCCCACTGGTAATCAACCTTACTATTGGTGCCTCTATGTTAGGACTCCATGGTCACCCTAATATAGTTCTGGATGTGACTCCTTACTGGAGGACCCCCTTTATCAAGTATCTATAGCACAGTAGTCTCCCAAAAGATCGATCCAAGTGAGTGAATCCAGCAACGAGCATTGCAGTTCACCCACTTAAGTGGTCCCGACCTTAGAAAGATCCTCAAGAGTTACTAGTTTGATGGGGTTATCCTTTGTTGCATTTAATGAGTTGAGATTTCTCTGGTCCTACAGGTGTTTCAGGACCATTCTTGCAGGGCTCATCAGATTGGGCTGAAACTCTCTCTCCACACTACCAAGTACTCTTGGCCATATGCGGTCTTGGGAATCAATGTCACGGGACCATATCCACCAACGACAGCTTGCCAGTCCCGGTTCATCCTAACCACTATGGATTTCATTTCAAATTTTGAATAGGAAGTTCCACTCAAGGAGGTCAAGGCCCATTATATCATTGAATTTTTAAGCTCCAATATCATCTAACGATTCGAAGTCCCTCACGCCATCCTAACCGATAACGACACAAATATCCAAGCAACCATAGTAATGATGTTGTATGCCAGGTACAACATTTGTTTTAACCATACATCTTGTTATTAGGAACAAGAAATTGGGAAGATCATTACATTCAAAAAATGCCACACTAATATTTTGGTAATGAATGTTGGTCAAAACAGGAAGACTTGTCTGGATAAACTCTCCAATGATCTCTAGGATTATCGGATAATGACTGGTAATTCCACTCAGGTAACCCCATATTCCATGTTGTACTAAATGGAGGCAGTCCTACCCATTGGGATTTAGTTTTCCTAATTACGCACAATAATCTATGATACAAAGAAAATAGACAAGGTAGCAGAGATCCGATTCGCTGAATTGGATGCACTCGACGAGAATAAGATTTCTACACGACACTATCTAGAGAAGAACCAGAATACAATAATTGGAGCTTTCAAAAAGAATTTTCACCTTCAATCATTCTTAAAAGGTTACATGGTGTTGGATTAGATAACACCAATGATACCTGGTAGAAAACCACCCAAACTAAATCCCATCTGGAATAGAACATAAATCATTCACATGGTTTACCCCAATAATGCATACTTTCTTGTTACCTTGGATGGTGATCATATCAGTCCTGCCACCAATGCCAAATTCGTCAAGAAGTAGTTATCCTTAGCACAAAATAGTCTAGAATGACATTAACTAGTACTGTCATTAACTTGGAATGTTAAACTGTTTGATTTTTCTAGGCTGGAGTGTTTAAAAATACCCAGAAACTGTCCTACATGATGTTAAATTGTGAGTAGAAGATATACTGTTATTTTTATATATATATGACCATAAACAATGATTTATCATCGCCATTAAATAATGATGTAAAGAAACATGGCACTCTCAAAAACTATGTAACGATTGATTTTTGCCATGCAGAATATGTAGGAACTCCGAGAACATTCTTCCATGGGCCCAACCCCAAACATCAAGATCTCCCATTGGGGTCATCCACTTGGTCAGGATTCTTCTCAAAACACATGGTGTGTAATGTTGTCTTATGTCCCCGTTCACATCAGTTTTATCATTACTACACCTTGTATTCCAATCATTGGGGATCTCCACCACTTTCGGCATTACTTCCTGACATTAAACTACATCGGCATATTCACACTTTACGGGTACCCTTTATTTATGTCCCTATAAACATTCACATCTAAAGGGACCCCCAAATAGTATAGTTGCTCATCCTTATACCTCTCCTACCATTTCGGGCCATTATCTTTAGGGTTTTGAATGAAACATAGAAACAAGTCTCACATTGAGAATAAGCTCAGTGGTCTATGCTTATTGGTTCTTCCCATTTCACGTCACATGATATGGATTCTATCTTTAAAATGCATTCAACAACCATCATCCTTCATTATCATGACCTCTATATGTCCCAAATATTGGGTGCATTGATTCATATTGTCTTTATATCCCTTCAAACATCATTGTTCCTTGAGTAGTAATGCTAGTCTAGTTGGGGTCAACACTACCAAATCTCTTCCTTAATTTTCATACCCTCATGTGACCCAGATAACCTGATCTCGTTCCATGTTTCCCACAATAATAATTTTTCATGTGGGGTTAGGATATTTGGTAAGGAATTACCCTCATAAAGGGTCACGTAATCATGGTATGATCCCTATGACCTTAAACGAAGATCACCACCATCCTCGCTACATGAAATTAAAACCGTGTGATCCATCAGGACAGAAGGACGTAAAACTACTCAACCCTGTTCCCACACGATGATAAACTGCAAATTGGTTGGAACTCTACATCTGAAGCTCATCCTTAGGTACCTTGACCTTTCCATCCCCCTGGCGCAGGTTCTCACTTAGCATTGTGCGGGGTGGTATAGACTCTATGTCCTCATTCACATCAGTCTATTTTTTCACACAACACACATACCCTTGAGACACCCCACATTCATTTCTCGTCCTTTCAAAAAGATGTTAAACTGCACTGGTACCACCATGCATTAAGTGTTACATTATTTGGGTTTTTATCATCTTCGACATCTGAAAAGAGCCTTTGAACAACATGAATTCTAGTCCTGAGTTCTCTCCAACCGTCTTAGGAAAAATCTCCCCAGGGATTTAGGATGAAAAATTGATACAAGTTCCGCACTGCGAATATGTTTAGCAATCTACACTCATTTTTTGTTCCCATTCCATGTGACATGATATTGGAGACTATGTTATGATAAAAGATAGCAGTTATCCCCTATAATTTTTTACATTATTTTGTATTCTAAATGACATGTACGGTGATTCACCCTTTCCTCCCATCTGTCCCATGCCGAGGACATTAAACCGGGCATCTACGGTCCGAGCTCTATGACCATAAACTATGATCTATAACGTACTTGTCATATGAATTTAAACCGAATGGAATCTTGTGAAATAAATATCACTTTGTTACCATCCTTATGGGATATGTAGTAAACCCTGATCATTTTGTTTTCAGGTCACGCTTGGGTGCATATATCCATTATCATGGCCACTTGGCCTAAGATTACTCTGAGAATTATGAATGGTGTGGCGTATGTGGGATTATGCCCTCATTCACATCTGGGTATTCTCCATGCCATACACATTCCTCGTTGATATCACCCTCCTATATTCATCCATACCGCGTGATATTAAACTACATGGCACTTCAGAACTACGTAGGGATTTATTTCCATCCTCATGGGATGTGTAGGAACACCTAGATATTTTTTCTTTGAGTCTAGCCCGATTTCGTTGAAGCCATCTCTTCCATCCAGCCTCTAGGACTATGTCCTTTGAGAGGAGTATGTTGTGTGATGTGGGATTATGTCCTCATTCATGTTGGGTTTTCAGAAGACACTCTGCAAAAGTCTCTCTCTCGAGAGAGAGAGAGAGAGAGAGAGAGAGCTCTTCATCCCACAATTCTCCAATAATCTACTAGAGTCATCTACTCTCAAATTGGGCCCCTCGACCCTCTTTTTCAATTCACCAATATTCCCAGGAGTACTCTACTTTAGGTTCTAGAGTGTTGGATTTTACATAGACATGTTCTCATCTATTTCCTTACTTCATGTTTTCCATTATTACGGATTTAATCGTCTTTAAAATTTGAAAGTACCCCCAAAGGTAATGGATGCTAGGCCTTAGTGATCTTCTACCATATTGGGCCAACATCCCCGTGATTTTTGAATGAAAAATTGACCCAGGTCCTAGGTTCTGAATATGGTCTGTCATCGATGCTTATTTATTGGTTCCCATTTCAGGTAACACTATACAGATATTATGTTTCCAACATGGTAAATAGAAATTCTATATCATTATGCCACCCCCATTAAGGCTTAAAATATTGGTTGTGTGATTCACATCATTTTCCACTCCATCATTCCCATGTGTAATTTCGACACTCTCGTTGCTATCCCTCAGCACGCGTTAGTGTGTCAAGAGGACGAATCCATGGTGTGGTGTCATTCGAGTCTCCGCACCATTTCCCCTTTCATTGGGTACCACGTATTTAGAATATCTAATCCATCATTGTTAAATTTATCGAGTGCTTCCCATGAGGGAATAGGGATATGGTCATGGTTTACATCCACTTGGAAGAGTCTAACTTCTTATTGTCCGAGCTCTACAACCTTAAACTAAGATCTCCCCACATCTTTGTCGTATGACGTTAATCTATGTGGAACATTTAAAACAACTTATGACTTGATTCCCATCATCATGGGATTTGTATAAATGCCTAAACATTTATTCTTTTGGTACAACTCATGCTCCAATAATTATCTCTTATATTCATCCTTCTGTCCCATACTCTTATTGGATAGCATGGTGTAGTGTATTTGGGATTATGTCCTTATTCATGAGAGATTTTCAATATCCGTATGACATACTCCTCCTTTTTGAGCTATTTTCTCCTGCCCTTATCCATTTCACATGACATTAAACTACACTAAAACTTCCAGAACAAGGTATGGATTGATTCCCATCCTCATGGGATATGTAGGAATGCCCAGACATGTCATCTTTGGGTCAATCCTCATTTCTATTGATTTTCTCATGAATGAATTTAAACTATGGAACATTTAAAACATGATGTTAAAGTGCATTGGTCGGTGCTATTGTAAGACCCTAAACTATGACACTTGCATCCTATCCGCACAAAAAAATATCACTGCATTATGGCATCACCACTATAGGGGACATCATGTTTTTTATCAGCTCTATACCATGTCATTTTAAGGCCTTCATATGTCTTTATTCAGGTATCGATGCACCAATTTTCTATCATGGGTTTATGGATTCACACAAAAAAAATATCCATTAAAAAACTGACAAGATCAATTATGTTATACTTCTTTTGGTACATGGGATAGCGCTACAAGACATATTTGCCCTTGTAATTGGTATCATATGGTGACATATATGATAACTACGTATGGTTGGATTCCAATACTCATTGGATACATTGGAACACCTGGGAATTTAGTCTTCAGGTCCATCCCCAGGAATGTTTCACAATATGTAAGACCTCTTTGGTCCACAACCATGTTGGGTTTTTCTATTTCTCCACCCTACACATGTTCTATTAAACTGGTTCCCATAATAAAACTAGTAGTTTTCAACCCTGAGACCCTTGTTCATGGAAATGGATTCTACTCCCTCTATTGTAAATGTCTCATTTTTATACTCAAATGTGTTGTGGAAATGATCCCAAAGTGTGGGATTCCACATGGACATTACCTTGTTTCATGTTGATGTTTCATGATCCCTTTATTTGGGTCTTCAACCACTTACATGTCTAGAGGTACCCCCTTTACAGACAGGTCTCATTCTAGATAAGATTACCTACTATCTCAGGCCAATGCACTGGAAGACAGTGGATTTCATTTTGGAAATGGTCTCGTTTTTCAGACATGGTCAGTGGTCAACCCTCATTTGTCTATCCCAATGCCATGATAATGCAAAACAGATGTTGATTTTCGAAAATGGTCAATAGTTATCCTCTATCAGCACACCACCATCATTGCGATCTAGATCTCAGGTACCATGATTCACACCATTCCACTCCCTTATGTTCAAGTGGAACTCTATCACACCATGTTTTACCCCTCTGTGCATCTATGTGATTTATGTAGGATGGTCAGTAATATTGGGATTAGATTCACCTAGAAACCCATTTCACTAAATTTGGGGAACCCTGTACTAGAAAAATCCCATCACTACCCCTTGATTCCCATATCGAGCATGAATCATGTGGGCTTAGTGGGTTTGGTTGGATGTGTACTAATGTTGCCGAACCACATATGACACTCATCCCAAATGAAATTAAACTAAAATCCAAAACAGGGTAGGGAATGATTCCAATCTTCATGGAATATATAGGAATACCAGAACACTTTCCCTCAGATCCATCCCCATGTTAGGCCACTTCCGGTCTATGGTATAATGAATCCCACTGGGAGCACATGGTGTGGTTTGGATTTCTTGGTTCTCATTCATGTATTAATATGCACTTCACCACACATTTCATTTCTAGGTTTCGATGTTTTCAATGCATGCAATTAAACTACAATTATACCCAAGATATGGTCAGGATTACCCATGATAATTATGGGATACTTTAACTTCTCCACCAAATAGGTTTTCCCTCACCATTGTGGTTCTCTCAATATATGGCACATTGACAACTATGTATGGTTTGATTACCATCCTCATGGGATATGTTTCCAGTCTGAAAATTTCTTTTCTCATCCTCTTGTCTTGAGATCTTTGTTGGTGGCATGTGATGTGGGGAAGACTTCTTCTCGTACTCATTCACATCCGGTTTTCAGTCACCACATCACATACCTCATCTAAGATCCCTCCCCCATTGCATCTTTATCATGTTATGTTAAACTTCATGGGTCCCACAATGTTTTCTATGGATGGATTCCTTCTGTTGAATGTTACATAATGAAATATGGATGTTTAGCTCCAAGATGCAGCCACATGCTTGTAAACCCGCTGTACAATTATCTCAGCATCCTTCCCTCTTACAGGATCGTTGATTTGATCTGTCCTCACCATATGACTTTAAACTATGAGTCTATTTTCATAATTTTAATGATTTAAAAATATGGTCCACTCTAATATCTCTCCAAATATATCATTTTAGTAAATGTATATGATCCCTAATCAGATCGATGATCTCACCTAATGTGTTGCCATTGTGGTGGCATAATTTCATTACTGTTGGAATCCATTCAAACAACCCATCACTCCACCCTCCATGTTTTGAATTAACTTTTTTTGGATCCCCTTCCTCTTTCATGCCAGGAAGACCCCCCCCCCCCCCTAACTGTAAATATGACTGGAAAATACCTTCCTGACTTTCCAATGCTAACGTTTTGGGAGAATAATGGATGAAATTTCAATTTACGCCCCATGTTTCGAACATGGTCAGCAGAAGTCCCTCATTTATTATCCCCAGTTTAGGATAACACAATATTGATACTGTGTTTTGAACATAGTCAATTGTTATCCTCTTTTGTCATTTTTTCCATATAGTGCACTGAAATTATGTTATCGTGATTCATATGTTACATCTCCCTCTGTTCGGATTGATACTAACACTGCTGGTATTACCCAGCTCAATCACTGGAGCATTTTGGGAAAATGATAATTCAACAGCCATGAGAACTTCATTATATAGTCATGCCTCCCTCTTTATTCTATGAAGACCAGATCAGTTTTTCAAACCCTGGATACCCGAGCATGGTGGTCACTCTCATATTCATATGAAATAACGATGCGGTGATCCCTAGTTTCTCACATCGGGCATGACCTACATGATCATAGGAACTAATCACTTGATATTTCACGAATGTGATGGAAATATGTACATCTAATGAAGATAATGGAACTCATGCACACAACTAATGTTAACTGGAAAATCATTAATGAATGGTTTTGAGTTAACCCAAAATTACAATGCCAAAGGATTGGCCCAACCCATATATGGGTTGAACTCTTCAATGGAGTGTCACAACTTTTTCACTCTCGAGCATGTTGGTTTAAGGATCCACTGTTTCTTATTAAGATCTCACTCTTCCAAGATGGAAATATGGCATAGTTAATCAGATTCGATCTAGGACAAATCCTCATCATCTTAGATAATAGCATATTTTTAGAGGCTCTCCACATCTGTTCTTTACCCTATGTCAGTTGGGCCTTAAGATGCAAACGAACCCCAATTGTACGTCGAGGAAGGAATAATAATTATTTTTACATGTCCTCTTTTTATGGATCTCATTATCAGAATCCTAGTGTTTCTTAATGTTCACAGACTTTCTCTATCGCCGGCTCACACCGAGGTCCCTGTCATGTTCCATTATTTTCTATGCCATGATGTCTAATATGAGCATATGTGGACACCAGTCATCCCATCCTCTAGGGCACTGTTAATGAATCTAGGAACAAATCCTCCCCAGAATATCTATCTATTGTTATTATGGGGTATCCCCAAGGAAGTTATTGATCTATTTCCATAACAGGCGATGCACGACCTTGTTATCCTGTTCATCAGAAGCAGTCTCATTTGGGTCCTCGAGGGTGAAAGGTTCATATGCAAGGAACGCCTCTAAGAACTCATCAGCGTAATCCTCATCTTGTGTCTAGTTGGGTAGGTCAGGTCTCATTCCATCCAATTGATCCCCACCTTTGGATTCCACCTGGATGATTTCAGGATTGGTCTTTCTGATGGTCCCACCTATAATTTGGAATATTGTGACTTGGTCTATATGGGCGTCCACTTCTATGACCATCAGCATTCTGCTTGGAAAGGCATCGCTAGGATCACCAACAAACCTTGCCAATGTGGTCCATGCAATTTGAATAACTGTGCATGTGATAATACAAAGACAATAATTGGACTGATTTGATGGATGACAATTAACAATTCAGTGGAAAGGACTTACAAAGATCAAATAGTTAGTATTTCCCCAAAGATGATTCAATTAAAATCTCGAGGCCTCCCACCATATATGTATGGGAAATATGAAGACTCTGGGCAAACCAACCGGGGTATTAAGTCCCCTCTAGGGACGGTAATCAATGTGGTTGCAGGTTATGATCCTGAAGCTGCATCTACTATTGTGATGGAGCGAGTTTCGCGTATGGGTCCCTAATACCTAGGAAAAATGTTAGTTGAGAAGGCCTAAATGACAAAGATGATGATAATAGGAAAATGTTTTAACATTGACTTCAAGAGCCTCTAAAAAATATTCTAGCTCCATGTTAGCGACCTCACCTTCCTTTGGAGGGCTCCCTCTATTTGCTTCTTCCACTAGGAAGACTCTTCTGATTCTACCAATAGGGGGGATCTATCACTCAATTCATTGGAAAATAACATAGGATACACATTCATATTGAGAATAACTTTCACCTGATCCTTCATTAGATGTGGAGCACCACGAAGGTACACAATGTCCTCTATCTCGATGATATACTGCTCCCCCTCTGCCTGAGATACCACAATGCCAGACCTAGCGCAACCAATCCCTGAAAAATCCATCCCAAGATAGTTCAGATGGTGCCACATCGAGAAAGGATTTAGGAATTGTCTGCTAACATCCCACATGTCCCAGGCCTATGGGAAAATAATGTCCTCGGGAAAGTATATATGGCTCAACCACTTCCCTTGAGCTTGAGTGGGTATCCTACGAAACCCCCTATGTGGCATCTCCTTTGGCAGATATTCCTCATCTATGATCGTCAAGTCCACCACAGCAGCCTACCTCTTGATCAATGCAGGTCTCACCGCAATTGTAGCACCGCCACCAAGTGATGTTATTTTCACCTTCCCGCCCCAAACATGAGGTAGAGGAGGTATCCTATCACTTGAACGGACGGTCCACCTCTTCAACATCTCCCCTAGATAAGCTGCTTCCCAACTCTTGGAATATTATTTCACAAGCCCCTAGATAGTTGTGGGTGGAGGTAGCTCATTCTGCATCTCCCAATCCTCAAGTGTGAACAAAATACACATCTGCCTCATCACACAAGGATGATCCTCGTGGAATACTCCCATGTAGACCCATGAGGTCAGCCACTGCATGTACCAAAACTGCCTTGTGTAGCAGTGCAATGTGTACGGCTTGTAGAGAGGATTACAGTCAACCTGAACCACTAGGACTCCATCCCCAAAGGTCAGGAGGTAAGACTGATGCTCCTCCATTCTATTTTCGTCATCAGTGAACACACCTATTGGTAATGTGACCGAGTGGAGTTAAAATTATACATCTTCCAAACATTTTTCAGCACTTGCGGTGGGGTCATAATGGTTGGGAAACTACCAACCACATTCAGAATAGAAAGTAATAATTCTGATCCTATAGGTGAAATGGGTTCAGTGTATTCATTGGTACCCATATGCACCGCTATCCACCCATACAAAAGATGGATTGGCCCACACAACCTATGTGCCTTCCTCCACTCACTGATATGCCACAGTACTTAGTACATCTTAGCCAGCATCGGGATACCCAAATTGATCCATTCACCCTTTCCCATCATGGATTCCACGATAAATGTGTTCGACTGTATTCCCTTGTTTTTATCCCTTCCTAGAAGTATCCAGATGCAAATGGGCGTCGAAATGAACACAAACAACTTAACCACCGGTTGCTTCTCGGTGCAGCCAATGATCCCCCATGTCTTCCACTAGCTATCCTCCAAGAGTCACCATTATGAGTTCTCTTTGCAACACTAGACCCCCTTCGGGAAGGTGGGAGGCCTCATGGGAAACATCCCATCTAAAGGGGATTTTAAGAACCACCTAACCCATAACTTAAGTTGGACATCCCTCATCAAATTATGGTCCTCTCCTAGTACCAGGTCCATCAATACCCTTGACAGTGGAGACATCTACTTTGGTTCCTTCAATGTATTCGTGGCAGGGAGGAACTCATCTTACACCACCCCCAATATCTAAATCCATGAGATTTCGTGGAGGTCCTAGAGGTTGATACCTACCCCCCCATGGTGAATATTAAATGTGTTGGTGCTCGACAACCAGCGGCTCAAAAAATCTAGAATTAGTGGATTCAGCTGGTAGATGTGTAATAGAGAGGCCCATGCCCCCTCATACTGGACCACTCACCTCAGCTCCACTCCAAAATCCTCGCAGGAGGCACAGAGCCAGTAATAATATGCCCAATCATCTATGAAATTGTTGCCATATTTTAGATCCCACTAATCGGCCCACCCCTTCTCTAGGATCCCCAAGGCCTTCTTCAAAATGGTGTGGTATAGTATGGGAGATACATCTGGCTTCAACACCTTCCCATCATATTTTTTAACATGGTTATACATGAAATAAACATTGATAGGGGTATGACCATTCCATGTATGACTGTCAGACCCCCTGAACCATTAGCACCGGTACGACGTACTCATGAACCAATATGTTGGCTTGTCCCTTCTAACATTGGGAATGAGAACATCATCACTCAGTGAAAGACTATATAGGGACAATCTTTTAAATATAGGGTAGTTCTTATGGATGTATGATAACAACTACACCATAGATACATGAAATGAATTACTCCACACACATTCCCCGATACATAGGTTATTAACCATCTCTTCCCTCCATGCAGTGTCCACAAGGACCCTCTGGTAGCTTCTTGGTGAGACATTATGTCTCAAACTCTATAAAGTTTTATTCTTGATCGTAGAGCTCAATTACAAAGCTTGATAATGGAGATCGATTGTAGTGACATGCCATAGAGCCCTACTATAGACCTTGATGGTACAATCCATGGAGTGCACAATTGTATAGTCTGGAGACTCGCTTAGCGCCACAGACCAAAAAAGGCCCAATTTTCAATGAGATATTGAAGAGAATGTAGAGCTTCAGGAATTGAGAGCCATGAACCAAAAGCATTGATATATGTAAGGAAAAAATAGTGTTTTTCCTCCCCTATTTATAGGCAACAACCTTCGTGCTTCACGGTGCGCCTGACCGTAGAGAGCATCATGGGTTTCCCAACCCACACATCACATATCCACACCATGTCCCTACTTCAAAATCATGTTTAGAAACTAGACTAAAATTTTTTCTATCAATCCAATGAATTTGACCCTTACTTTCTACTCGGTTCCAGGTCTGAGGGGGGGGATTTCTTGGAACTAAAATGTGTGCAGAGGACAAAATACTCAAAGAGAACACTAACGCCAAAGGGGATGCTTCACAAATCATATTCACATAGCCCTTTAGCATCATGGCCTTAAAAAATCTCCTCATCACCAAAAACGGTACAAATCTATGGTCCCCTATATGATCACCTTAGAGTAAATAGGCCGAAGACTCTGTCGTTAGAGCTCAATTGACGAAATATTCACGTCGGAGAGGGAACCTGATTGCCTATGGGATCCCTTAGTACATGACGAAATCCTCTACGGTTCTAGCGGAGGGAATTTAGGAGGCCTCTACACTATGTACTGGATGATGATCGACTCTGTTATTACTAAAAAACATGATGAAATATGCATCTAATGGAAAAGTAGAAGTGGATTCTCGAAACACTGTTAGAGCTTCGCGCCTCCTCTGTCCTATAAATTCTATGCTTCCATTGGACCCAAAGGATGGATACACCGACCTTTCCCCTTCTTATCTCTAAAATTGCGAAGAAACTTCTTATCTGTGAAGCATTGAGAGAAATGAGTTTTTTAGTGTATTTAAGAATTATGAAATTCCTTTCCCATAGCTCAAATACAACCTCTATTCTACCAGGGATACCCTTCATAGATCCCATTTCCAATTTCCAAAGGAGGAGCACCCTGAGGGAACTCAAGTCTTCGCAAAGCAATCAGACTTTGCGAAGTTCCATCCATGCCCATGTGGACCCCATGACATGGCAGGAACAAGGTTCTTCATGAAGTACATCACATCGTAGTTCCACTTTTTGCATGGAACCCATGATACATAGAGTCCTACACTAAGAATTCTATTTCACATTATGAAAAACCCATTATATGAAACTATAATCCATGCCTAGGCTAGGCCACCCCACATCGCAAATCACCCCACTTTGTGGAGTCCCTCCACTCTATGGAGAAACAATGCTTCTAAAGGTCCATTCATATGAAATATTTTTCTTCACAATCTGTTATCATGTATGGCCCTCCAGGCTTTTACAATGTGATTTCAAGATCCCTTGGGTGGTGTTTCATATTGCATTGCATAACCTCATGATTCTTCGTATAGGAATGCTAACGACTATTTCATTTTCACATAGCCATGCTAAAATGATCCCATGAATGGTTCACTCCATAAAATCATCTCTGAATGGAATTGTGAATGCCTTCCAACCCCCCAAGTGTCGGTGGGGATCAGTTATGTAAGTCTTAGGGGTGATGAGTGAATCATCATATTCCAAGTTATAGGATGTTAAATATCCATGCACCCCCATCCCCATCACATGATTTTAAACTGTGGCATCTCCATGCATAATATATTGGGGTACATAGACACATGAATTTTCTACACCAACTGGTCTCCACAAGAATGTGGTATTCCTAACATGGAATGAGATCCTCCTTACGTGGAAAACCATCAGTCTACGGGGAAGGGAAACCATCGTGGTGTAATCCCCTAGACCTATTTATAATAGGTTACATCCTTTCTACTCCTATATTATTCTCTACAAAAATTCCATAGGAGAGATGGGCCCATGATCCTTTTCTACCACATCCCTCTCCCATTGGGATTTATCCCCATCGGGGCTCCATCTTGGAGTAATGCCCAATAATCATATCCCTGAGCCACTAACCAAGCTTAATCGCATGTTACCTATCTGGGCCACTAAACAAGCAAAGGCCCATGTTACCTCATTGGGCCTCTAACCAAGCATAAGCCACTGTTAAATTTTTGGCCCACTAATCACACACACGACCCGCTCTCTTCCTCATGGATGCACCTTTCAGGATGTGATTATCAAGGGTTTTCTACCTCTTGTTTTTCACACCAGCATGAATCATGTGGGATTACAGTAAGAATCAACCATGACATCCTCCTCAGTTAACCTTAGTGTGTAAGCCCCATATTTTACTACCGAACTATGTGGTATTTGATCTTTTCCATCTCCAGGAATGGTACATATGAAGCCCCCATGAGGATGAATCCCATAACCCATTGGTCCCGAACAATAATCGTTGATTCACCATCACCCCTCATGATTTTAAAATGTATTCCCCTTACGTCTCTCATGGAATTAAAAGCTACCCATTTGAACTACATGGCTTTTAATCTATGTCTCCCAAATAGGTTATGTTGGAATCCTCCAAAGTTTCAATCCCAATCTATGATAATCGATTATATTCTACTTCATTGGGATCCAACTCTCTGGTCCGCCCCTAGTGTGTTAAATCAACCCTTGGGCAACTAACCATGCCTAAGACCTAGCATCAGCTTCATGTTGCTATCCTTCACGTACACCCATATACAATGACAAACCTATTGTAACTACATGGGTTTTGATCCATGTCTCATAGATTGAGAATCTAGGAAGGTTCCCAAAATTTTACCCCCAAACAATTGTATACATATTCAAACTATGTGGGTTTTGATCCCTGTCTGCTAGAAATGGTACATTGGAAGCCTCCCTGAATTTCAACCCCAAACACTGGAAAACATCACAACCCCCTTTTTCAGGGCCCACATCATTGGTCCGTCACTTAGGGGCACCAGACCAACCCTTGAGAAACTAACCACGCGTAAGCCCTAACATGTCATCATGTTTTTATCCTCAGTGCACACCATGATTTAATTCCCAATCCTAATCTATGTGGACTTTGATTCCCTACCATTGGGATACATATGAAAACTCCTTGAGGTTAAATCCCATAATTTTTGTCTCATTCTGGTATCTCCCTTGAGCCTCTAGGTTTCGGGATGGTCAGTCCCCAAACGAGAGGTTCTACATCCTCTGAGTCACATCCATACATTAATTCTCTTGGGCCTCCTCCTCAGGTGTCCCATTGCACCACCAAACGACGTAGACATTGATTCCCCACCATAGAGATACGTAGGAAACTTATTTGAGGTTCAAGACCAACATCAATAACGTATTTACATTGGTTTCACCCCATTCCTCCCATAAACTTTGTCCCACCAGCTGTCATCCCACCTGATTCTTACCTAGGCCTCCACATCCCAGTGGGATCATCCCATCCATTCAGAAAGTTGACTTGAATAATCCCCACCCAATTTATATTAGTCCACCCAAGTGTTACCCTCTTATGATGGTCCATTTTACATGAGAAAAACCTATCATATCTTTGGGTTGTTGTCCTTTGTGTACACCCCAAATCATCTCCAATTAGGAAAACATGAGTTTTGATCCATACAGTTCACAAATGGTGTGTAGGAAAAGTCCATGAGGTTCAATCCCATCTAACGGTAGACCCTGGAGTTCCAATTGTATAGAACCAAGATTCCTTGGATTTTTCTTCATTGGACATTCTGATCCACTCATTCAGGTATCCCCTCAGATTCTCCCTCCAGGGGATGTACCTATCTGATCCACTACTATCAGTGTTATAATCTGTCTGATCTATATCCACTGGATGTTAAACTCACATTATACCCTATGTCAAACATGTGAAGTGAAGAAGAATATTAGGGACATACCTACGACATATAATTCCTTACACTCGATGTGGGATGACTTAGGCTTCTGTGCCACTATGAAACCCTATCACAAGGGAAAGAAACTCTGATGCATCAGTTATTCTATGTACTGACATGCCAGCACAGTCCAATGTGACAACTCCACCAGTCGAGGGAAGCTGCCATAAGTTGTTCCCATGGAATTTCCACGAAGAAGAAGTGTAATTAACCGGAATCCATGATTATATGTCACCCAGAATGGTTTCACGAACAAAATCTTAATCATTAAGGGAGACACAGACTAGGTAATTATTTCTATGGAGGAATCCCTAGACAGAGAGACCGAGATCCCATCATCATATTTCGATTATTGAGAAAATATCCTTAAATAATTGATAGATGATTCCTGCCTTTGGAAAGAGATAATACGTGGAAACACAATCAGAACGTCCTCGACAGACAGATGCACACACCGAAAAATGTGTCAGATGCAATAATATATACCCCACTCAAATGAAAAGAGGTCTTAATTTGGAATAAATGTCACTTAAATAAATTTTTGACTGTAAATCCCCTTACGACTTGATTATATTTTGACTTGTGAGCCCCATGAAAGAATAAAATCTATTGAAACATTTAATATCATTAAATATATAAGATTAAATATATAAAACGAAATTGGTAATTATATACGCCAAACAAAAATTGTAAGTGGTTAATACATAATATATCTCACGTTAATAAATGTGAGATGAGAAAACCCATACATAAGTCTTGGATTTCTTTGTACACATTCAATCATCCTGTATAATAAATATAAGTTTACTAAAAATAAACCACATAACCATCTTATTATATATCATGCCATATATGATTTTATTATGAATATATATTAGAATTTATTAATTAATTTCATGTTAATGTTAAGTTTTAGGTAATAACAGATTTCTTTTTCATAAATACTTTGACTATTTAATCTTGACCCACTTCAATATATCATGATTTAATTATTCAAAAAATAAAAAACAATAAATAATTATCATTTATATTTATTTTATAATTATTTATAATAATCTATAAAATATATACATATGAAATTTAGTGCACCATTCATGGAGATGGTAGGACAAACGTACACTAAAACGCCTTTTTTGTTTTCTTAGTGTATTAAACGAATGAATGTTAATGAAATAAAAGTATATATATATTATATTTAAATTCATATTATTATATCATTTATATAATATAATATTAAAAAACCAATTTGTAATACACTCCATGTAATTTGGTAACGAATCACAATGTTTTGAGGAGGTGGTAGTCAACACGTCCAAAAACGAGGTTATAATATTCAAAAAAATTAAAAGAATGAAGGTAGGTGTTATATAATAATTAAATAAGAAAAAATTCATAATAAATATCATACATATATAATATATAATATTTAGTACATCTTTATTCCCATCCTTGAAATTTGGTAATTGAAGAACAAATGATATCGGTTCACATAGCGGTAGTTCTCTGTACACCCGAACGATGATTACATATTCCATTTGAGGAACGTTTGTATAGGTGTAAGTAAAACCTATAACACAACAAAAGTACATTATATTTATGATTATATATTTTATATACAAAAATGGAATATGAATAATTTATGGGTTGGAGAATGAAATAAAACCAAATTTCTTATTGAAGGTTCTTACCTCTTCTTTGGGAAATTCCTTTTATATTTCACCAAAGAAATTACATGTCTTGATTTAATACCATTGTGAGGATTATATTATGATAATAGGGAGGTTATGAGATTATATTTGAATGTTTTTGAACAAAAAAAGGTCATTATATTAGTGAATAAGTGTGGGGGTCCCTATTATAGTTGATGAGGAGTACCATTCTTATAAATATAAAAAGTTAAACAATATTGGGAGGTATTACATACATCATGTTCCTCAAATAATGGTACATTTTAAAAAAATGGAAAATATTTTAGAAATAATTCTATAAAATGGATTTTAGATATTTTTAGATCTTATTTATCCCATTATGATTATGGTTAACAACTAAGTAAACTCAACTTTACCTTAATCACTGTAATTAATTTTAATTACATTCCTTAATAATTTTGGTGAAAACTAAGTTGACCTTACTAGAGATTACAAAATATTATGATTCAAAAAATGGAATAAATTTTTCAAAATTCCGAAAACATATATGGTCTAAATATACTTTATTATTAATATCACAGATTGGATGAGACAATGATTTTTTAATGTGATAATGTTAAAAAGTTTGAAATTTTTTTTATCTAGTTTCAATGATAAATTGTTTCCACTGACCAAAATTATATTATTATTTTCATAATTTATATAAATAAAATGTAATTTAAATTTAAAATATTATTTATTTTTTTAAATAAAATATTGAAAATGTATTCTTTATTTAAAATTCAGTGTTTTCAATATTGATCAAAAAATGAATATTCTATGAAAAATACAAAAAAGTCACCAAAAATAAATTTTGATATTTTTATTTCAAGAATAAATTTTATTTATTAAAATAATATTTATAAAATATTAAAATATTATATTTAATATAGATGTGCAATTATAAGGTGGTAAAATTACATTTTGGTTAATTATATATATTTTTGTGACAAATAAGATTTATTATTATCTCTTATCTAGAAAAAATATATATAATGAATGTTAAATAGTTCAACAAATAATTTATATATAAATAATTTATTAAGAGATTTTTAATTAATTTATGAGGATATATTTTTATCTCATAAATATAGTTTTCCTGTAGGATCTTTACGATATATTCATAAGGGGTTTATTTTAATTTTTATTTAATTATGATCAAAATAATTCATAATATATACATGTGTAAATAATATTTTAAGAATTTAATTAATCTTATTAATAATCACCATTAAAAAAACGTGGTAAAATCTATAATAATACTTCAACAATAGTATTAATGGTATGTTGTATATTTGTAAAAAAATGTCTTTTGTTTATCACAATCTACCGAAGTTCAAAATAAGTATGTGTAACTCATTCCAAACCTAGAGTGTAATATACTAAAATATAATATATATGTATTGAGTGTAGTAAAATATATATATGGTGTTTTGAACAATTCAAAAAAAATATAGCACTTTCATATAACAAAAACTATATTCAGTGATATGAGTAAAGAAAAATATTGAAAAGTTAAAGATCATTAGGAAAAATATTTTAAAAAATCTCAAGGTGTTATAGTGAGACCTACTAAAATGGAAATATAGGTAGAGTATCAATGCTATTCTTGAGAATATCACACGAATTTTATAAGCCCCACCCATGGTATAAGAAAATATGATTGAGGATCAAACCCCATTCTCATGGAGAGACACCACAAACTATATCTGAGCCTCGTCCCATATATTAGATCACAATCCCATGATGTGGATGTAATTACACACTGTACCCATTATAATATGGGTGACGGGAAAACACTCAATTGATATTATATAATAATGATAAAATTAAGGGCTCTAAACACCCTCAAATTCTGTACTCATAATTTTATTAGGGAGTGCACAACATGCCTAGACAACCCCTAATATTCCCACATGTCACTACCACACATGGAATGTAAAAATAAACATACACATCATGTATGAAATTATTACATGACGTATAGAGGTCTTATGACACCCAACTATTTCCTCTCTCCATCTATTTATACTAACCTTTGTACACCTAGAGATGCTCATGAATACCTATCCTTGTTTGAGTACACAGCTCTGACCTTGTACTATTGCCACGATTGTGTTCCTTCGCCTACACATGATTATGTACACCCCTTCCCCACCCTAAGATACATGCCAAGATTCTAGCATATCTCACATGGTGTAAGTCAGATACCAAATTGCATGTGATATTATTCACTCTAAGAAATCCCTAGCACTAAATAGAGGGTGCCACAAAGTGTGTATCTCCAGATTACATGTTGTGTCACTAGAGATTTCCCAAAGTCATTATATTTTTATTGTAATCATCATACATACTACCACCACTATTATCGTATATAGGAATCGTTGATCAATAGCTTTCCAAACCTTTCCATCACCAATTTATAGTATTCGCCCATTGAAATATCTTGAGAAATGCCAACACACACCCTTCGTAGCCATTCCCTCAAACCATGATGAATGAGAACCATAAACCAATTTATATATATATTTTATCACACTATATCTTCATATAACCTCAATCACACCCTCAATAACAATTTTTACACATATTATCAATCTATTTCACCGATGAATGGTTGCACACTGATTGAATATCTTGTATTTCATCGAACCGCGAGCAAAAATAATTTCCCCGGATTGATGTGAGAAGGAACATCAAATAAATTAATAAACCACAAAATGTGAGGAAATAATACAGTTTTTTATTTGATCCACTGTCAAAGGATTAGATGTATTAAGGAGGAATAAAAAACATAAAAAATATAAATCAACCATAAATGAAATCAACCATTATTGTGTGAATAAATATTTATTCACATAATTGATATGTGTTTAACCAAGATAATGAAATGGGATGAAATAAAAAAGAATAAAAAATAGATTTGGATCAATTTCTAATGATGATTATTACCACATTATAGTCATTTGTGAGATCCAAAAACTCTTATGGCACAACAATCCTTGATCTCAGTCCGATCTGATGTCATCATACCATGATCTCAAATAGATATTATCAATAACTATGTTATGATACATACCCTACGTATTATGAATCTAAATTTTTTAATGGAGGATTTTTGCTCATGGTATTAATATAATGAAATAAATAAAATTAATTTTATTATTTTATCGCATTATATCATTTTACCAAAATATCTAATGGAAAAATGATATTGTCACACCTAGTGTAAATCCCATGGTCTAAAATAATATTTGACATCATATTTATGATTTGATCTTATGTTTGGGAGTTATTCCATGTTTTTATGAAAACACTTTTTAATATGATAGTGATATTTTTAATATTTTTCAAATATAAATTTTGGGGTCATCAGGCTATAAAATATCATGTGGTATAAGTGCCTGGATACAAAAATAATCCACACAATATTTTAAAGAAAAAATAGAAAAATTATACTCATTAAATAAATCATGGAAATTACACCAATCATATTACACACCAATGAATCTGGATACCTCTAATAGAACCCACATTAACTCTGATGTTATAACCCATTAAAAAATAGAACATTCTCTATCCAATTCTTAGTGTTATGTGATCATAATTAACTATTGAAAGTTTGATATTCCATATCTTATAACTCAAGGTTATCCTAAGAAACTATCACCTTCCCTTTTTATGTCCCTTTAATGAGGCACCAAACACAAACAACACACTTTTTATGAAGGAAACACTGGCCAGATCTTCATCTCTTAAATAACTCTATTCCATCATAAGATTTTCCCCTTCTAATAAATATTGAAAATAAATTATCTTTTGTTAAAAAAAGCCACTAATAAATATATATCCTTTAAAAATAATTCAATATTATACTAAATTTGTCATTAAATATAAGAAATAATCATTACTACATAATAATAAATATTCCCATTATTTCAATCTATTATAAAATTTCAGAACCATCATCACTACACTTCTAATACTCTTTACAACTTGACCAATCATATAATCTCATTAACCCTATGGATAAAACTACCCCCAAGATTATCCTAATGATAACATACAGCCATATATCACAAAAATAATAAATAAAAATTAAATCCAATAGGCCTACCCAGTCACATCATGTTGAATCCACTCAACCACCATAAAAGGAGAGTTAGATTTCAAAATCTAATGGAAAAGTCACATACCACGATACCCCACTCAGGGTCTCTATCTGATATATACATATGAAATTCCATCACACTACATGGAACACAACCAATATAAGAGTTAAAATACATTACCAACCTATACCTCTAGTATCCATCTTATACCCTAAACATAAGTAATATAATACCCCAAACACCCCACCAATTGAAAATTGCTTTGCATATGAGGATGTTGACAAAAAAATATAAAAACAATAATACATGAAAAAACATCATATCAATTTCATTTAATAACTTCACTACTAATTTGTTATTCAATAAATACTGAATAGGTTATTACTGACATTTTAATTAACTAAATCCTATTTTAAAATTATAGATACAAATAAATCATTAAAAAGTATTTTTAAAATTCATTACGTCTTTGGAATACCATTTCTCACTCACAAGCAGTTATTCACTTTTAAAGTTAAATCAATGTTTCTTATATGATGCATGAATACACCCATTCATTCTACAATGGGTTAATAGAAAAATAATAAATACTTAGTTCAACCTAAAATATCATATTTAAATAGAATCCATAATTAGTGTAAAATAACGTAATAAAATCAATCGAATACCCCTAGTAAATCAGTCATTGACTGTATAGGTGTATGTGATGCACAATGACAATGTACGTCTCATGTCTCAAAACATCATAGTGTCAACAACCATTTATATAATAATAATAAAACCAAAAAAATTTATAGGATTTATTTAATTCTTAAACATATAAACCTTAATGATAGACTATGCAAGAGTGATACATGACCATAAACATGACTCTTCATATACCAGATGTTACTCATTAGTCATGAGAGTGTATCATCAATATTTCATGACTGTACTCTTGGAAAATTCACCTCCAATAACATTGAAATAATAAAAAATCATATAAAAATATATTAAATGCATGGATTTGTTGATAAGTGAAAAAAATAAATATTATCCAAAAAACTTCATGAAATATCAAAATGGAACTTATGTTATACTAATTTATTTACTAGATAAGGATCCCCTACCAATAATATCATGAGAAAAGAAAAACAAATTCTATATAGAAACATCACTAGAAAAATAGGAGGGTATCCTTGGTTTAATCTACTATTATCCATATAGAAACCCCAAATAGATCCCTTGTTTAACGCCCGAAGTAAAATTGTACTTTATGAACTATACGCACATTCAGATACCCATGTAGTGTGGTGGTAGAATAAATTTTGGGGAACCATAAATATAATTCCTTATATATACCATAACATGTTATGTATAGTTTCAAAAAAATAAATAAATAACAAACAATGAATAAAAATAATGAAACCATATTAGTTCATGTCCAAATAAAGACACCATGACACCTGACCCCACCTACCATGGCCAATACAGGTATTGGTCTATCATACTAATATAAAACAAGATTCCCATATATGGAAATGGAAATTTTTACCAGATTTGGGTGAGTAAGAAACCCATCAAATAGAAAGTTGAAATGTATAAAAATGTTGTAATATAGAATGCCCATGAAGGGAAATAAAAAATTGTACCAGCCTAATCAAAATAATAAATATAAAAGGAAATGATAAATGTCTCTATACCTAAAATGTAATGTACATGAAATTCCAAGTTATGTTTTTAAAATAATATTGGAATATTTCAAGACCATATGCTTAGAAAGAACCTGATTTTGAGGCCCGGTGATCCTAGAATTGAATTTTGATATTTTTTAGTTCATTTAAATAAACATGCATTCCATTTTTTCTAAAATGTATAACTATACTCAGATCAAAAATCTAAGGGCACCATTAAATTTAGAATGATATTATTTTCCTAGAAAGAACCTAACTTCGACAAGAGAGGGTTTACGTGGTGACATGATGATGCAATGTAATAGTAACATTGTAACACGTTTCTATTTTAATGAGATAATGGGTTAGAGAAATAGTTTGAGATCTAGGAATTTCACTAACGGTGATGAATTATCTTCAATTAAGAACTCAGATAAATCTATAGATACAACAATGCACCTCATAGAATGTGATAGAAAAATGACAAACTTAATCTCCTTCCACCATTCGAAGGATTGTTAGTAATGTGGGAGGTAGATCAACAATGAAGAATGAATGAACATAATGCCTCTCTTCACCAAAAAACATCAATCCCTGGTAGGGGTTACTTTTTGTAAGTTAAATTATATATTTTTCATATTAATAAAACTAACGTAGATCAACCAAAAAACAGGTTGATCCCTAAATCACAAGTTCCTGTGGGAGTGAGACTATACTCGGTGTTTTTCACTGGGATTAATTTTGATTGAATCATCTTATTATCCAAACATGTTTTAAAGACATTACAATGGAGAGGGTGTGGGCTGACACAAAAAATACCTGATCCCCTATGTATTTGGGAGTTCATGGGTGTTCATCAGGGCTGTAACTCAGGATTAGTCGCAATGAATTTTTGGGGTCATAGAAAGGAAGATGGAACCCCCTAGATGCTGAAGTTTCAGATGGTCTGAAGAATAAATCCTTTTAGAGAACCTTGTGGTCCATAGAGCATCCCGCCAGTGCACCATGATTGGACGATGAGGTGGGTCATGACTGGATCAGGCCGAGATGGTGAGAATTGACCCACTAACATCGGGTTGGTGGCTAGCGGACAGGGACGCAACCACCTGGCCATATTTGAGGCCACAAAGTGGTGTGCTGGCATGCTGCCTAGTGGGAACCATGTGAAAAATCAAAAGGGAGACCAGCATAACCGACTATAGAGGACACGAACCAGATTCCACCTAGCGTCCAAGTTGGAAGATACAATCCTACACAGAGGGCCAGGCTAGGGGGTGTGAACTGGGTTGCTGAGTAGCCCCATATGGAATTAAGGCATTACTCTTTTTAGGGTGGGCCTAGGGAATAAAATCAGGATGTTGGGCAGCCTTGGCTGAGAACAAACTGGAATGCCTTTTGTGGACTGGGTAGGATTGAATCGATTCACTAGGCGACCAGGCGGCCGGTCCCCCGGTCAAACCAAGTCATGTCCAACGAGGACCAATGGCCAGGCTGGACAAGCCTAGATCGGACCCATACTATGTTAGATTGGGTAAGTTGTACTAGTCCGGGACACGTGAGACCCCTTGATCCAGGTTGTCCAGGTTATTCTATCTAGATCAGACTGAGCCCATACACAACAATCTCATGTTCAATAAAACATCAACATATTACAGATTGGGCATCCATTTGATGAGAATTTTTTGGTGTTGGAACCCTCGTGATGAGGTGGTTCTTTATTCATAATCTAATGAGGATTTTATTGATGTTGAAAAACAATGAATGGCTTGGGTAGTATATTCTCCTAAAATCATTCTTGTTTTGTGTGGGGATCCAGTGGCTGGCAAAGAACCAAAGACTGTTGATGATTGGGACTAAGTGTCCCTATAAGCGTATAAGATGAGACAACCTCTGTGGATTATCTCCAAAATACCCTTTGTGGATCAGCTCTCAGAGACCCTCTGTGGATCAGCTACATGCGACCCTATGTGGATAAGCTACATGCGACCCTTTGTGGATCAGCTACAAGTGACGGTGTGTGGATCAGATCTGAACGATCCTATATGGATTAGCTACATACAGCCCTATATGGAACATCTATGATGCCCTATGTGTGATGAGGCTCCGTGTGACACAGTAGGTCCACGGTAATCATCCGAGATGAGGACCTCAGAAATCTATGTTGTTTAGTGTTACGACTGATAGTATTACCTTCTGTACATTATTTTATACCTATGTGAGTTGTCTGGAATCATTATAATGCTTCATGGTTTTCTTTTTGGATTTCATTATGGTAATTCCTTAGTGTATTGGTGTCCTTACTGATTATTTTTTAGTTACCCGACACATGATTTTTCTGTACGTGTTGTGTTTGGTGGAAACGGCTACCTCATATATGGAGAACTTTGTGGCCTATGACATGGTGGTGCCCAATGAGATTAGGTTGGTAGGAAATAATTTAATGAATTCTGGAATCTACTCAACACTTACTCATCAGGTGGGGTTCACAATGATAGAACTAATATTAGGCTATCACCAGCTCCGTGTATGAGAAGAGGTTATACCGAAGACAGCCTTTAGATGTTGATATAGGCACTAAAATTAAATAGTAATTCATTTCGGCACGACCAATTCCCTAGATGTTTTCATGGGTCTCAGAAAAAGGATATTCCAGCATTATCTTGATCATTTTGTTGTGTTCATCATTGGTGACATTTTTGAGTACTCGGTGTTAGAAGATGAGCACGCTACACACCCACAGATAGTTCTAGATACACTCTATGGTCACTAGCTTTATGGGACTCTATCAAAGTCCTAGTTCTAGATTTGAGATGTCTACTTTATAGGATACATCAACCCAAAGGCTCGAATTGTAGTAGATCCAGTGAAGAAAGAGGCAGTTCTTGCATGGGAACCACCCATGAGTGTGACTGAGGTGTGGTGTTTCATGGGTTTGGTTGTAAACTACTGAATTTATGTACCCATCTATATAGAGTAGCATCACGCATATCATATTTGGAACAGAAGAGAAATACCTTCATGAAGAAGTAGAAGTTCCAACATAGTTTCCTTGAGCTGAGGCGGAGACTGACAAGTACCCGCATCATGAGACTACTAGAGGAGGGCATTGTGTATGTAGTTTTCTGTGACGCATCAGGGACTAGACTAGGTTGTTTTTGAAAGAAGGAGATAGCAGTGATAACCTATGGTTAATGGAAGTTGAGGTAGCATGAGAATAACTCTATGACCCATGACCTGGAGTTAGCAGCAATGGTCATTTCTATGAAGATGTGGTGACAAAACATTATGGGTGTTCAGTTAACTATCTTCACTGACCAAAAAAGTATCAGGTACATATTTTACCATAACTACAAGAAACAGAGGAAAAAATAAGGATAGAGTTCATCCATGGCTATGACTTCATATGACTCTATACTCTCGGGATGGGGAATATGGTGGAAGACACGCTCAGCTGAAGGACCGGTTTGAAGCTTCTAGGTGAGATGATAGAGAAGATAGTTGTGATTTAGATATCCTTCATGGATGATTATAGAGTAGGTTACCTTCAGTCGATGAATGTAACTCCCACATTCTTATAACAAGTTAAGGAGGCACAACTTGTGGAGAATGACTATGAGGACCGATGTGCTGAGTTATCCTTAGGACATGCTTCTAATGGATTTTTTATAGGTGGGGAGCATGTTATTCATTTAAGAGTGCCCACTGTTGTACCTGTGGAATTTCATGTGGAGGTGTTGATGGAGTTCCATACCACCCCTTTGGCGGTACATCCAAGAGTCGAGAATATGTGCAAAGTTCTCTGACGTCTATACTAGTGGACATAGATTAAGAATGTGGTGGCTGAGTTCATTTCATAGTGCCTCACTTGTCAGCAAATGAAAGCTGAGAATCATGTTCCATTTGTCTTGGAACACCCACTTGATGTAGTAGAGTGAGTGTGGGATGGTATCTTAATGGACTTCGTGAAGGGATTACCGTGCACTTCCAAGGGCCTTGATTCTATCTAGGTGATCTGTTACCGAATAACCAAGTTGGATCACATCATACAAATTTGGTAGTAGGGATTAGTAGAGGTATTTGCGTGCCTCTATGTTCACAAGATATCTTGACATCATGGGGTCCCTCAAAAATCATCTCTGAACATGATGATCACTTCACATACCGACTTTGGAAGGGATTATAATAAGCATTTGGGACTCAGCTATGCTTGATGACAACCTTTCACCCCAATAATTATGGTTAGATCGATTAGACCATACAGACCATAGATGACATGGTTCATGCTTGCATTCATGATTTTTGTTGTAGTTGGTATAAACACCTATCATTGGTGGAGTTTTCATACAATAATAGCTGTCACTCCACCATTAGCATGGAACCATTCAAGGATTTGTATGGGGGGCCTATAGATCACCTCTATTCTTGATAAACCTATGGGAGTTAGTACTCATGGATCCAAAGTTGGTACAAGCTACCATTGAGAAGTTGCAGATAATTCATGAGCAGATGAGGACTGCATAGAGAAGGAAATAAAATCTTCTGCTAATAGGAGATGGAGGCACATTGAATTCAAGGGGGAGACCATGTGTTCCTTTGGGTCTTATCCCAAATAGGAATGCATAAATTTGGTTAGGGCGGAGAGTTATCTCAGTGGTTCATCTGACCTTTCTAGATTTTGATCCGAGATGGCAAGGTGGCATACCACCAAGCTCCCCCCCCACAGATGCACCAGGTGCACGATGTTCACCTTGTGTCATAATATAAGAGGTACATTCATGATCTATTACATGTCATTGGCTAGGTAGAGCTGGACATTGATGATGGGCGACATTTTCAGAGTTCCCGGTGGAGATAGAGGATGGACAGAAGATGGCCCTTAGGGGATAGCTGATTCTTCTGTTTTTTGTTCAGTGGAAGCGCAGTAATCTCTAGGAAATGACATTGGAGAGGTAGGCATAGATTAGTACTTAGTACCCCCATTTATTGGTTTATCCTTGTTATTTATTATGGGGAAGTAACACCTAATATGTGGTGTAATTTAATGTCCCTAAAATTCCATTTTTTTATAAAATTATATTTGATTTTTTTTACACCCAAATCCTACACCGCAGCTACTTTTATGGCCTTATGTGCCCGAAATATAATTTTGAACATTATTTAGTTCATTTAAATCAATGTACGCATAGGTTTTTCTAACACTTAAACCGATCCATGGATCAAAAAATACGAGGTTTGTATTGAACTCAGAATGATGGGAGTTTCCTAGAAAGGAACAATATTTATCCAGCGAGGGTTGTCTAGAAGAGATAGTTTGTGGAGTTTTTGAAAGAAAAATAAATTTACTTAAAGAGATATTTTATTTATTCCTCTTTACCATTGAGTGGCGGAATTTCAGAACTGCAGAGGCAGTGGCGAGGTGATGATGATTAAAAAAATGAATCTTAATAATGAGACTATTATTTGTACTATAATGACTCATTAATTTAAGCATATGAGATATATTTTTCCATTAATGAAACTGCATAATGACATGATGATGCAACATAACTGAAATGATATGACATATTTCTCTTTTAAGAAGTTAAAGAGCTTGAGAAATGGGTGGAGATCTAAGAATTTGTCTTATGAATCTACATCTAAGAATTATATTCAATGAATAACACTAGTAAATTACTAGAGACAATGGCACAACTCAATGAACGAGACCGATGAATGATGAACCCCTTATCCTTCCACCCTTCGAAGGATTGCTAGCAATGTGGGTAGTAGATGAAGAATAGAGAATAAAGGCACCCAACACCACTCTACCCCAACCAAGGTAAATCCTAGGTAGGTTTTACTGTTTGTAATTTGATTTCCCTATTCTTTATTCTTAAACAACATATGCGGATCAACCCACGAATAGGTTGATCCACAGATTGCCTGTTCTTATAGGAGGGAGGTTATTCTCAAGTTTTTTCATCAGGATTAAATTGGATAGAATCGTAATCATATCCCCCCATGTTTTAATGAAACTCTAAAGTATAGGGTGTGAGACAACATGAACAAGTCCTGACCCCTCCACCTTTTTGTGTTCTAGGGTGTTATTCATGGCCGCAACATTGGATTGACGACAATGAATTTTTTAATCTATATTAGGGAAGATAACAACCCATGGAGTCCAAAGGCATAGATCATCTGAAGAATGGAACACCAAAGTGGAGACAGTGGTCTGTATAACTTCCCACCAGCTGTGGGATAGGGGTATCATGCAAGGATGGAAAATCAAGGTGGTTCGTGGCTGACATGGGCCGCGGCGATGCGATATGAGCTGCTAGAAGTGGGAGAATAGGGAAACGACCATCCGACCTTGTCGGTGGAGCAGACCGCGACATAGTGTACTAGAATGATATCTAGTGGGGAATGTGTTCCAAATCAGTGGAGCGTCCAACTTAGTCAGAACAATTGTGCATGAAATGAATGCCACCTGGAATCTGGGCTAGAGGAGACCATCTTTAACGACATTTCGGGCCTGGGGGCACGAAACGTGAAACTAAGTGTCTTTGGATAGAATTATATTGGGCTCCATTTGAGGGAAAGGACAGCAGAATTATTCCAAGACCCTAGGTGGCCTGAGATGGGAATGAACTAGCCCACCTGTTGCTAGCTAGGACAGATGTAAACAGATCGCTTGAAAACTCGACGAGCTAGACCCTTGGTCGAACTGATCTGGGTCTAGTAAGGCCAAATGGGAAGGTCATAGTGGCCAATCCATATGGGGCTAGCCCAGACCCGAACTGGGTTGGTTCAGGTTGATTGAATTGGTCAGGGACATGTGGGGCCCCCATGCCGGGTTGGTCGGGGTGGTCCCACAGGGTCGGGGTGGTCCGACTGGGTGGGATCGGGCCCAGACACAACCGAACCCAATTCATTAAAACATCAATATCTTTCAAATGAGGATTTCATTTTATGTGCTATTTAGAGAGATGGAACCCTCATGATGAGGCAGTTCTTTTGGCATGATCTACAAAGGGTTTCATTTATGTTGAAATATAATTAATGGCTTGAGGAGTTTATTCTACTAGAATCAAGTGTTCTATGTTTGAGAATCATGTTACTAGATGAGAATTGAAGACTGCTGAAAATGGGACCAAAGTGGACCTATAATCATTGATGACAGGAGAACCAATATGGATAAGATCCAATCAACTCTGTGTGGATCTTATCAAAGAGTCCTTGTGTGGGTAATCTACAAAGACCTTAATTGGATCAGCTACGAGTGACCCTGTGTGGATCAGCTTCGATTGGCCCTATGTGGATCAGCTACAAGAGGCCCTGTGTGGACCAGCTATGTCGGCCTATGTTAGAAGAAGCTCTATGTGGCCCAAAAGTCCCACGATTCTCATAAAGGATAAGTACCTTAAAAGTCCATCAACATTAGTGTTATGAATGATGGTCTTACCTTCTATAATTTAGATTATTACTGTGTGGGATGTCTTGTTTCATTATCATGCTTCATGGTTTTTTTGTCGATTCATTTGTGGTATTTCCACTTTGGTTCCGGGTCCGTACTGTGTATTTTTTTACTCACCCTTGGATGGGATTTACCTACATGTGTTTTTTTAGTTGAAGATGATGGCCTCCTTGATGGAGGACATGATGGCCTATGACACGGTGGTTCCCTATGAGATTAGGAAGGTGGGGAGTAATTCTGAGGATTATAGTAGATAGTCTAAAACTATTCATCATGACGAGTTTTTTACGGACAACTTTCATATATCGTTTGTGTTATTCTTTTTGTAATTTTCTTTTGTTGGGTTTTTATTCAGACCCATTTGACATACATCTAGAAACATTATTTAGTGTTTTTTAGGGACATGAATGTTTCAATTTCATGTTTTGGGAAGTGGTTGTGTGTGTGTGTGTACAGGTACACAGGAAATTTCCCCCTAATTGCAGTTTGAAGCCTTCAGTACTAGTCGCCAACCCCTATCCTTTCGGAGGCTGGCTTGCGGGAGTCACGACACGGGCCTTAGTAGATGAGTTTTGACATAAAAAACATAGTATGTTGGTATTCTCTCACATGATTGTAGTCCTCCAAAATCCTAGGAATGAAGAACACTTTGGTGGAGTTATATAAATAACTCAATTCCTAGGTCCTATGTCCAACCTCATCTTGAACTACAACTTCATAATCTAGATGACATATTGAAAATGATTCTAGAAAAAGAGGCTAACCACTAAAACAAAATACAATAGAAAATTCTCATCAACTCAAATTCCACATGATCCTATCAAAACATGAACATAATGGGTAGGTATATAGTTTTTCTCATTAATCATTTTTCATGGTCTTCGGGACACACCATTTTCATTACGTATAAGAACATGATCACAATAAACAAGTATAAATGGATAACATACCCCATCCCTTAGACCTCATATAGTCCCATAATCACACCTATAACTCTTTTGGATGGTATCAATTATACATATCTCATAAAACACATACCCTAACCATACCTGATATACAATTTCAATCCATGCATAATCTATAACTAAACATGAACCCCTAGTGATTTCAAATCCCTTGACCATAATAAATTATTCATGAATAAGTCCCCTATAATACTTGAAAATACTTCTTAAAAATCCCTACTAATTGGTTATTCTCAACCATAAAAACACATTAATACTATTTATGGCCATAAAACATCACATATTGTCTCAAAGGATACACTACATCACTAATCATACCACATTCTCCTCTAGTGTCGAAATAACACCCCTGGTTTATATACATAATTCTATATATATTTCCAAAATTAAATAATAAATATTGTTTACACATTAACTAAAGAGGTCAATATATACCACTGGATTTTCATCATAAAGGTGTCAAGATCGATGGACCAGAAATGAGAATTATACACCATACACGATCTCCATGAATTCTATGGAAGCCTAAACATTTTTCCCACGCCATTGACTCGAAGGCCCAATTCATTTCAAAAAACATCAATCAAAACAACTATAATTCCCATGACCACATTGGAAAAGAAAACCAACCTCACACAAAAAGTATTAAACCAATGACATAACCACATCTATATCCATTAAAGTTATACCAAACCGTTCCAAACTGACCACACCATAGAATGAATCTCCCTTTCATTGGAAAGAATAACACAACAACAATATATTTCATCAATCAAAAGTTTTAAACCCATAAACAATTCCCTAACCTCAAACTCCAATGATTCATGGATTTACATTCACTTAAAACTCTACCTGATATTCCCACCACATGGAAGTACGTAAATAAATCCATAAACACACATCCCTGGAATTTTATAATTTATCAAATAAAATATGGAACTTCCAGGGCTTGACAATTACAATTCAAAGTTTCACCCATTTGAATATTATCAAATGAATTTATTTAATGTCCCCAAACCATTTTTATAGGGTCCAATATACTTTTTAGAGTCTCTTACATAACCAATTGTTCAATTAAAAATATATCTACCCCTTTGATTAATTTATAAATAAGAACCTCCAGAATACACACACAGGACACATGCATATTCAAACTATATAGTATTATATTAAATTAATTTTCTACCATGATCTTATGGGTGTTAAATTAACTGATATCATGACTTGGATTATTTCTATTCACCTAAAACTGAGAAACTTTACAAATAGGACCTAAAATTATGAATTTGGTAAAATTATATAAAAAATGTCGAAAAGTAAAAGAGACCTTATAACATAACTTAACATCATATTAATGATCCTACAACTTCATATAGTGAGGAAATTAGATAACATATGATGATATAGAATTATAAGAATTGAATAATCCAAGAGGGGAAACAAGAGGGATGTGATGGAGGTTATGGGGTCAAGAAAATTAAATGGAATGATGTGGGATCCATTGAAAATATTAATAGTATTTTTACAATATATGGGTGTACTGTGGTATGAACTATGAGGTCATTGTGGAATAATCCCTATATAAACCCATTACATCCTAACCATGATTCTCACAACATAATGAAAACCTCCAATGCACAACAAGGATTTCACCATCACATATTACGGTGTGACTGGTTACTTTGTAAATAAAACATCCCCTTTTGAAACCCATCACAATGTAACCTCATTAGATGCGGTTTTATGTAGAACATATAATATAATTTCACATCCTTCACTAAATAAATCCTTCAACTTTCATCCATCACCCTTAGAAAACATTAAAACACATGGAGACACAGAAATACTAACTTGTGAGATACCACAACATTAACAACTCATATTTCAATATACTGTTTTATTAAAAAATTCATCACATTTAAAAATTAATTATAGTATAAAATTTATAAAACACACAATTAAAACCATATTAAATATGATAAATAAAAACTATTAACAATAGGAAAATGTATTTTTATTTTTTATAAGACATTTATGTTTTGTTTTAGTTATAACTTTTATAATACAAAATGTAGTCATTTAAAATAAAAGATATTTTAATAAAATTGTTTTATAATAATTATTTTTTTTGCAATTAAATGAAAATTTAATTCTATGATATAATATGTATTTTTTTTTCTTAAAAAATTTTATGGTTTCAAATATATAAATATATTTCAATTAATAAATATTTTATTAAAAAAATGTCTCATTTTATTGAAAATATTTTGAAAAAATGAATTTTATTTTTTGGAATGATAAAATCAATGTAATTTGAACGGGATTTCTTTTATTTTCCTAAAAAATATGATTTTTAGTTATTAATAAAAATATAATTTTTACAAACTCCATAACCTTTATTACCTTATTATGATATTTTTATATTTTAAAAATATGTGAAACCTAGTTATTTATAAATAAATATTCAAGCTGTATAATTACTCCTTTAAAAATAATATATAAAATTTAGAATCCATTGTCTGAAATTTTCGAACCAATGTTTTACTTTATTATAATAAAATAGAATTTTTTTTATCTACATTAATTTAATATTCACAAGATTATATTCAGTTTTAGCTTTTCTTGATAATAAATTTAACCTCCATTTAAATCATAAACTAATAAAAATCATTTGTATAAAAAACTATTGATAACCATTTTCTAAAATAATTATATCAATGATTCAAAATTCATTTTATAAAATATGTTATTATTAATTTTTGTGTACTTATATTATAGTAAATTTTTTCCAACATTAAGAATTAAATTTTATTACATTTCATATTTATTTTGAATTAGATTAAATAAAGCATGACCTAAGGTCAATTTAATTTTATATAATAAACTATATTACCAATTTTAAGATAAATTTGAATAGTAAATGATGAAATAAAGTAAAAGTGTCATATCATGAGTTAATATAACATAATATCCCAAAAAACATCTCTAAATAGATTGATTAATGATTTCTTGATTTTAATTATCTAATCCTCTATAATTATAAGTTTTGGATCCATATTTCATACAAATTATATTTCCATTAATATTAAGAAATTAATATTTATAAAAAGAACACCCCTCACACATATAAAATTTTACATTTAATGCCACACTTCTCCTCACACCTTAATCCTATTATCTCAATTATTATCTTCCAAAACCATTTTTCTACACTCTTTTCCACATTATAAATAAATTAAAAGGCACAATCCAGTTAACAAAGGATTCCCCCCATGAATAATGTTAATAAATCCAAGCCATATATTAATTTATATTTATTTAAATTTTATTATTAAACATCCTTCAAATATATTATACACATAATTACATAATAATATCAGATTCATTAGTATAAAAAAATATTTTTCTTTTTTATAAATAATCATTATTTATATTCCACCAATCCTTTCAAAAAATGGTTGTGAGAAAAATGGATTTAATGAATATGTATAATTTTGATGACACAATAATAGTTCCATAAAGGTAAATTTTACATTATATTAATGATATTAAAAATAATTGTTCAAAGTCATTATAACCAATTGAAAAAGTATTATTGGTATATATTTAAAAAATTGAAATAATTTTGAAAAATCTATTGTGGTTAAACAATTTGTGAAAAAATAATCTTAAATACTCTATAACTATATAATTTTGGAGATTAAGGAACTATTATATGACAACAAACACCTTGTTCATCATAATGATGTTGTTTTAGGTAAATAAGTTGAACAACCCCAAGTGTTAAATGTGAGGTAGTTCTATTAAAAAAATGGAATAAATAAGATAATTAATAAATTATAAAAAAATAATTATTCTTAGTTATTTTTCCAAAAAAAAATGTTAAATGAGTCATAGTTTATTATATATGAGGTTATATTATGCCAGACTAAGATAAAATACAAGGTGAGTTTTTTTATCTCAATTTCAATTCATTGTAATTTTTTTATATTATGAACCATGTTTTCTTTTGTATACTAAAATTACTACATTATTTTACTCATTGATAAAAACATTATTTAACTTTATTTGAAATTCCATATCTCAATATCAATTTTGGGTTCTTTTGATTCATATGATATATAAGTCATTTTTTTCATCTTAAATTTCCTTCATTGATAATTGTTTAATATTATAAAACTCTTTTTATTGATGTAGTTGAAATTTTAATTGTATTTTGATTTTATTTTTTTAATTTGCAGGATAATTTATTCCTCAGAGACCATGGGTGATGGAGGTTTTATACACCCACAAAAAACAAAGTCAGGGATGATTATCTAGTTTATTAGTAAAGGAATATGAATGTGATTAAATAATAAATGAAAAAATAATATTAAATATAATATATTGAAATAAATTATAAATTGTTTTGAGATAATCCTCATGTTAATAAAATGTTATAAAGTTGGAAAAGAATTATCTAAAATGCGTTAAAATTAATAGGAGTGAATATGTTAGCTACACTATTTTTGGAAGCATATATAAAAATTATCAGGATGGATAATATCATTCTCAAGTATGAAAAAAATTCATGAATTTGTGAGAAAAATATCGATACTATTGAGCTAAATGAGGCTTGAGTGAGTGATTAAATATCTCCTAAATGAAGCATGTAGTGAATTATCTTGAAGCTAGAAATGTGAATATAGAGATACACATGAAAATAAAGTAAGATAAATTTTTTTAAAGACAATGGACCAATATTAAATATTATTTTAATTTTTATATTATTTCGTATTATTATTTAAATATATTTTAATTTTATTTAATGTGATATTAGATTCTAGGATTTCATAATAACTGATCTTTTATTTATTTTTCAAATCATAGAACTACTGTCTTGATTATGGAAAAATGGATAAGTATGACTTTAGAAGAGTATATATTATTTTAAGAAGGTTTAATTTAATTTATATGGGTATAAATTATTTTTAAAAGAGTAAATTCACATGGAATAGAAATTTTTTAAATTTAATATAAATTAATAATGAGTAACCAGACTGAGAATATTTCAAAGGCATTTATTAAAGTGTAACCCGATTGCTCAGAAGCGTAATTGGGATATCCATATAAGTAATTCTATAATTTTAACCATAGAAGAAAAATTTATAAATAGTAATTTTGATGATTAAAAAAATTTTATAAGATTATTTGAATTTCATAAGGGTATCTAGCCTTTTCAAAATTTTATATTTTCTATGAAAAAAATTGATGTTTGTTTAATTTAATATTTTTATGTAAATTAAAATCACCTCATTCTAAAAACATTTTTAAATGATAAAAAAATAACATTTAAAATGTTATTTAATCAAAATAATAATGACGAGCTAATATTTAATCATCAAAGTAGAATATCAATGTTAAAAAAATTTGTGGAATAATTTTATATATAGATTTAAGATATGAAATTATAGAATACAATGGAAATTAAATGTGATGATGCATGTACAGAACAACACTAATATAAACGTAGCAACGATATGTTACATTCATGGAGTTCAATATTAAATATCTGATTTGAATTTAGACATTTTAAATGAAATATGGTACTATTTTAGAAGCACTCATGCTACAATGAAATATTCAACACCCTAAATATGAATTTTTGTATGATTTTTTTAATCCATAATGATTCTTTTAGCTGTGGATTTATATGTAAAAATTTAGAATTAGAGAATTAGATAATATTATATTAGAACCTAGAAGACATATTAATTTTTTATAAATTGTGGAAAGTGAAATGTAATATAGAAAATCGGTAGTCCTGGTGTTTTAGAAAACATAACCATTTATTAAAAAAGTGATATGCCGAGTTGGGGGAGTTTCCCAATTCAAGTGGATGAGAAAAAAGTGAAAGGAAAAGAAATTTATTATCTTGGTGTATAATTTTATTAAATATATTCATTATTTAAATAATATATTAAATTTTATTATTGTGACCTACATATGAATGGAAAAATGATAATTTTTGAAACTTGTGTGAGACTAGAGTTTGAAAGTTGATAACAAAGAGAAAACAAAGATATTGAAACCTAACAATAAGAAGAAAATGAATATATAGATCCTCTGCTGAAGAAAATTTATGTTTTGGGTATCAAATAAGAATTTTGAGGAAGAAAATAAGGCATCCACAATTTTAGAAGTATTAGAAGTAAATAATGAATAAATGTTTGTGGAGAGACCAGAAATGATTTTCAGGTTTATGATATCAGTGTCGAGCCTTTTAGGAAGTGAGGTTACAATGAATTCATGAAGATCACAAGATATTATTTGGATTGGGAGGGGAAAATAATGAATTTATAAATAATAACTAGATTGTTATAAATAATGTAGGGATTTAGTTGTAAGTAGTTGATTTTGAATATAAAAATGAACTAAATATATATATAAGGAATCATATTATATCAAGAGATTTAGTTAAATTATAATATCAATGAGGATCTAATTATAAGGTATAGAAAGGAAACACTTGGATATTCATGGTGAGATGTTTTGGAAACATTTTAACTCTAGGAATCCAAGGGGATCACATTGTGGCTATCTAAAACATGTGAGAAGATGGATATATTGTATTAAATGTGAGAATAATTATTATTATTTTATGGTTTATAGTGTAATAAATTATATTTTCAATCACTTGTGTTTATATTTAATAAAAGAATATATGATAAGTGAAAATAAAAATGAAAATTGGGGTAGTTTTCCAAACGGAGGGTAAAACCATATAAAAAGACTGAATACTATCCCAGAATGATTTCCTATATTTGATTTAGCATATAATACTTGTAAATAAAAAATATATCAATTATTATTAAAACATATTGGAAGGAATAAAATACCAATGTGGAACATATAAATTTAATATTAAAAAATTGTTAAAAACTAAAAAATCATTAGTAACCCCCATATTAGGGTATTTAAAACGTACTAAGGGTCGTTTAAATTTGTACTAGAGAACAAGTTTCCCAATGATGACATATATTTTTTCATGTATCTTTTTTTATAAAAACCTATGAATTGAATGTTTTTAATATTTCAAGGGGAGCCTTTGATGAAAAATTAAGAAATTTTAGAGTACAAGAATTATGAATCCTATTTTGTTTTTAATAATAAAGTGAAAGTGTATCTTGAAATGGTTCCCATTAAAATTGTCACATACATAGATACACACATTAAGATAATATAGGATAAAAAGACACCACTACAATAAGAAGCCAACGCAATGATAGATTCATTGGTTCAAAAATTTAGTTGATATTATACCCTCAAAATAGGTCTAATCCATGGATGAATCTATCAAAATTGTAAATTAATAATAATTTCACGATGCTGTATAATTATAAAGTGATTTTTTGAGATATATTCTTTCAATAATATTGTTACTGATGTGTTATATACATTGGAGAAGCTACATATTGTATTAATAAATTTATACGATATTGAGTTTGAGGAGAAATAAAATAAGATAATGGAGATTAGAATTTAATTGAATGAGGAAAATAATTTTCTCGAGGATAATGTTAATAAGATGTAAATAGATTTTTAATATTGAGGAAACAAGGTTATAGGTGAAAAGAATACAATAATTCTAATGTGGCTTTAACATGAAGTAAAGTTATGAAAATTGGAACCAGTAGAGGCTAAAACATTTACAAATGATGGAAAGATAAATTATTACATTTAAAATTATAATGGAAGTGTAATTTGTATGAAGACTCTTATTGGTTGATATAATATATGAAAATCATAAAATTACCACACAAAAATTATCCCAGTTTCTCCAATTTCACATTAAATATGTGAGAAATAAAATCAATTTTATTTTTAGTGCAAGTCAAAAATTAAAAAATCTAATAATATGGGAGAGTAAAATTTATTAAAACTTCACTACACTAGTCTTGGTAAGGGATAGATTGTTAAAGAATATATTTTCACAAAATAAAGCTAAAAATTGTGAAAACAACCAAAAATAGAATTTAAAAAATCATTATCAACTTCATATATAATTATAATGAAGATCCTTCTAGAAAAAAACCCTGTGTTATTAGAGTTTTAGACACTTGAGCATATATTAATGAAAAATAATTTCAGTATATGAAAGTAATATATGGCCTGGAGTCAAAGTGAGAAAATCTCCAATAATAAAAAATTTCATAGTTCAAATGAAAGCATTATAGAGATAAATTAAATTTTATTTGAAAAATAGATTTGAATGTATTAATAATTTATTTTATTATTGAATCATAATCAATTATTTTTATAATAAATGTTAATAGGATCACATAAAATATCACTTATTTTATGATGTGGATATAATAGTATAAATGAAAAGGGTTTAGGTGTCGAATTAATATATTTCTTCATTGATTTATATTAAAAAGAATAATAATGATTGAAATGATCCCTAGAAGAACATTAAAATAGTGTTAGAAAATATTAACGATATTCTTCTACTGTGGTATGAATGTCCAAATAATGTACCTTTAAAAAAATATAAATTTATATAAAATATAAAGATAGGAATATTGAATAAATAAAATATTCATTTCAAAAATAGATAATATAATTCACATGGTGGTTGACAGTCCAAGGGAAGTAGTTTAGAAGGTTTCCAAAAATGGTACTCAAAAGAGTGTTGAAAAAATATTTAAAATGTGAAAATTGATTTTTCATTATTATATATGATATATAACAAGGATTTAAAGATAATATAATGATTTAAAATATTAAAATACAAATTACTCACATTTATAAAAATTCATTTATAATGTTGGAGTCTACACACTACAACAAGGTTGATAAAATTACTTAAGCAAGAATAATTATATGTTTTTATATTCTAGAAAAAATGAGATAGATAATGCATAAAATAGGAATGTATCTTTATATATATAGTAAGGAAACAAATCCTAGCTTACAAAAATGACTATAATATTAAGTAATATTTGTTATTAAAGATGAATAAATATAGAGAATAATCAGTAGTATAATAATAAATAGATACATATTATTTAGATATTCAACAAAATGAGTTATTGGGATGAGAAAAAGTCTCATACATATTTATAATATTAAATGGATAATGAAATTTCACCTTAATACAATATTTTATTTTCTATGCAACATGGAAATGAAAATTAATGTTAATTGTTGAAAAGAACTAGTTTATGGATGATGTTACATATATGTAAAGAGATACACCCATTGTAATCTATCTAAATTGGTATTCATAAGACAGATAGTATTAGAAATATCAGATGGTATAAAAACACATGGAACTAATTTATAGAGAAACATATTATATTGATGATTGATTATGCTTATCCCTAGGGGACATTATACCTTAAAAGATGTTAGGGTTAGTCGTTTCTTCCAAATAATGGATTCATGATATCCCCATAAAATATTATGGATAGGTTATACATTTCACTCACTATTTTTCAGGACATAAAAAGGTATGGATATTAGAGGGGAGTTAATGTGTAACTAAATGGGGTAGTATAATCATCATAAAAATGAATTTTTTGATTAGTTTTTTGAATTATTATTATATTGAATACAAATTCTATAGAATCATTTCAAATATACCAAAAGAAGTGAATGGATTATTTTGTATAATTTTGTGGTTTGTATATGGAATGTTTTCTGTCAAAAATAACCAATATTGTTATCTACATAGGGTTAGCATGAATATACTATTATTTAGTTAATATGTAGATCATTTATAATAAAATTTATTATGAATCCATTATCTCATGTGGAAATAATATAATCTCCCATGAAATAAGAGAATAAATATTGTTAGAAAAAGAGTGGTGAAAATGATTCGTATTTTTAAAAGTATATGGGGATGTGAAAACAGTGATTCCCATTTGTGTTTAATTTAATTTAGGGAGGATGATAATTGAAAAAATAAATTGATATTGGGTGGATTTTAGTGCATTTAGAATTTTAATGTATTGAAAATAAAACCAAATGGGGTTATTAAAGTGTACATTAGGTTTTGATAATATTTTTTTCAATGAGAATTTAAATATATGAGTTGAAGAACATGGGTATTGTAGTGAGTATCCACCCCCTAAATACTATAAGAATATTTCCCAACTAATTTATAGGATAAGTGATATTGAATGAGGTTGTTTTCAATTCCAACTAGTTTAAGAAATTTTGAAATTTATAAAAACTAAAATTGAATATGATTACCAACTATATAAATGTAATATTTAATAAGATTGACTGTTGAATCAATAAGGTCAGTAGAGAATTTCTACTTAAAATAAATTGAATGATTTGAAAAAAAGTAGAACTAAATTGATGATAAGGTTCCATGTTTTGTAATAACATTCTCATGTGGTCGTGAAATTATAATTTTGTTTTTTTTTTGTTTTGTTGTTTTTGGTGTTAAAAAAATGATACATAGTGTTTTCATTATCTCTCTATTTTCAAAAACTCTCTCATTCATATGGTCAACTAATTAGGTTTATCATTATAATCATTTTATTTAATATAATTTATAATCAACATCATTTCTACCCTTACAATAGTTTTTAATGGATCTAGGTGACTAGTTGTACAATAAAAAATTACATCTCAAATAGAGTTAAGCATATCATAACATTAGAAGGAATAAAATACAAAATACATTATAAGAAATTAAATCCAAAAATAATCCCACAATATAAATAAGCTATTCATATAATCACATTATGATACATCAATAAGAACACTTGAATTTATCCTCTCAGGGAAACCATGAGAGGTTGAAAAATTAAAATAAATGTTCCAATGAAGAAGGAAATAATTAGAAGATTATTGGGTGTCATCAGATAGGTGAGAGTATCCACAGTATATTCATTGTCACTATGTACACCACTAACATCAATTTATAGGGATATTTCACCTAATATATTTCCATGTATGAAACATTGAATCACCTAAAAATTATCCCATAGATCACATGTATATGAATAATCCATGTATTCTCATTATCCTCCTTGTGAAAATATACTTCTGTTTATCAAAGTTTGTGTTAGATTATGACTTGGATGAATTTTAATATTCAATCTATTTTTTTATCTGTGACATTATTTTCATTGAAATTTGAATCATCTCCTTCTTCTTCATGTGTTTTATGAAAATCCCTAATGAAATATCACTTAATATCACCCAAGGAAACTCTTTCTCTAGTTAATGAGAGAGGAAATTAGTATTACATTGAATTATTTAAAATAATATCACAATTTCATAGCACTATTTCCTAAACAATTTTTGAGAAATTTTTTCAACATTACCATTTGTGAATGCTAACACATGAACATCCATATCAAATTATCAATCATTTTTCTCTTGAGATCCACCTATGTGTTGTGAATCATCTAAATTTGGACATCATGTAGGGAATTTCGACTTTGAGACCAACCTTTAATCCATGGGTTAAAACTTCCATAACATAATGTAATCTGTTTAAATGATTCTTCATGGATTGTTTCACCTTGATTGTGGGATTCAAATGGATTTTATTGTGATTTTATGGGAATATTATCATCATATTCTCCCTATCCATCAAGGATGAGTTCACTATAGTGTAACATAAATTATTTTTTTGTTTCACTCTATCCATGAAATCCAACTAGGTTAATTGGATATTTCAATTCTCATTAAATCCTCCCAATTTCCCTATGAACCATTGAATGAACTCACTATTAAATTTTAAATGTTTTTTCCATCTTCATTTGGCACATGGGTTTTATTTTCTAGAAATGGATTCACAATGTTAGTAAAAGCTTCAAAGGGACATCCATGGTGATTCCAGGACTTATATGTCATAAAGTGGCTTTATAACTTCTCACATGTGGTTGCAATGGAGGTATAATACCTCTAGAGAAATGGTATGGTGATCTCAAATGTGGAATATGGCACCAATATGCGTCTAATGAGGGGCATGTTCATTCGATCCTAGTTTACCTCACTTTATTAAATGATTATAATTTTTTATTTATTCTTTATAAAACAATGGATGAATCAAGGGATTTCTATTTCATAATAAAAATATATACATCCTCACATTCTTAGAAAAAATGGTCATGGTATGGAGGAACCCAATAACAAATGGGCTTATTGTACTCAGAGAGACCTTCCTCCTCAACTACACATTGTGATTAAATTCCCCAGTAATCCAATCAATGTGATTTTTGATTTATTTATTCCAGACATGACTAGTTCCTCCAATAATTCTTGGTTAGATACCCCTATATCTGGTTATGTGACTTTCTTGTGGGAGGTGGGATGGCTATGTGTTGGAAACCTTGTTACCTAATATGATTAAAATAACTCAATAAAATCTAAATAATTCTAAACACATGATAATCAATTTTTACAATATAATGAAAATTTTCCCCAAATCGTCATTAGAATACATGGCCACCCAAAAATTAATTTTTCAATAAATATATGAGTAAAAAAAGAAAAAAAATTAAATTCATTATTTTAATTTTTTAAAATTTCCTTGCTGAAAATACATATGTTAAATAACACCCCACATAAACCAATTCTTATCCTCAATAATAAAATATAATCATTGAAAAAGGGAAACCGTAGTAAATATATTTAAATTTATAAAATAAATAATGCAGAGAAATTGATAATTGGTAATATTAAAACATTCTACTGTCACATATGAATCATTAATGAAATCCTCATTACTCAATGGTTTTCATGATCATTCCCTGAAAAAGGATGGAACTCCTTTTTCAATCCGTTTAAGAAACATAATTTTTCATTTCTAATTATAACAATATTTGATTTACCTCATGTTATTTTTTTCTTCATAACTCATGTTAAATATTTGAGAACAAATTTTTTTCCAACCATAATTAAATGTACTACACTTTTTAACGTGAATAAGATATATATTTTCGACATTTTAAATATATATTCAAAAATAATATTGATGTTTTTGATAATATGATCAAACTATTATAATATTTAAGGTAGGTTAGTATTGATGATTAAAACATTTAATCTAAAAATGATAGTTACAACTCTAATGTAATATTCATTACACCCAAAATTAAAGACAAATGAATGTATCATCTTTAAAAAGTTACTAGAACCACTCCCATAAATCTTAAATGATTCCATGGTACTATATATGATCAATTATATGATACACCATCTTCAATGTTACTTATTTTATTTTCATGTTAAAAAACATATTCCCAATAAAAGTATCACATCCACTACCAAACACCAAATGATAAAAATCATTGTTAAAAAAAAGTCATGTTAGACCCTATAATGACATGACCTATTTCTTCTTGAATCATTCTTTCAAATAGAGGAATGAATGATAGAACAATATAAGATAAAATGGCACTTCCCCCAATATCACATGAATCAACCAACACTTCATTCCTAGTAAATCACTTCCCATTGCACCATGAATAACCAATACTTCCACTAAAACTTTTGAATATCATGAAAAATACAAAAGTAGGGTATTGGAGGATGTAATTTTAGTATAATATGGATCATCAATATCAATGTACATTCATGGATTCTATGAGGTAAAATGCAACATTAATGTAAAAGTTGATCCATGGAAAATGGATAAGGCAATAAAAATACCATATCCATTTTAACTATAATTTGTAGAAATCATATATTTGATTTGGTCAAATACATTTTCGAATATATAACATTTCCAATGATCCTTCATGAAAATATTGTAGAAATAATTGAAAAAAAAATTCTTATAAATTATATTGAAATTTAGAATAATTTGATATAATTAAATCAAAAATTGAATAAAATATAATATCATAGAAATATAAATAATATTCTAAAATTCAATTCACGAAAAATGGATAATTTAATTTCATTAAAACGTGAATGAAAAGGAAAAATCATGATTCATTGTGACCAAATTCCTATATTTAACATTAATCATTAAATATTCCCATCATAGTTATATAATTCCATCAAATTTAAAATTATTACATGGAACCAAGGGAATTTTATGGAACTAATTAATCCTTGAGAAATAATTTTTAACATGGGGAATGGAATTTATCTATTAAAACTTAGTAAAAAACATAAAAACAAAAGGAGGGTGTAAAACTTTTCAAAATTTTACAGCATAATACCCTATGAAATATATCATTTCCCCTTTCTAAACTCTTACTTGATACAATATGTAATTTTTCCCATCAATCATAAAGTGTCTGGAAAAGAAAATTGAAATAGTGAGGGTGAAATTTCATTCCAATTAATGTTAAAAAAATAACTGGTTTGAATCATTAACTAGTATATTAATTGAATTCCAAAAAAATTAAATATTAAATTATTAGAATTAATTAAAAAATTATGGTTTGCTACTAAAATATATTGGTTTACAGACATTACGAATGATATCAACTTTTTAAGTAAAGTGATTAATGGTAGATAGGGGTTACTCAATCCATATTGATAAATGGTCATATTTGTGAATCCTCCACATAAATAGTTCTTATCCCTTTATAAGAACATAAAATCACTATTACTATTTGTAAAACATTCTCCATTTCCATAGTCCTAATCCATATATGTTTTTTTTTCTTCAAAAAATTCAAAATATTTCTCCTGTAAAAACCTAACATGTTGGACATCAGGATTTTGAATAGGAACAGTATCCTCTCTAATAAATTTTATCCAAACTATCACTTATTTTATCTTGTTTACCTAATATTATTCACTTAATTTCATCTATTTAGAATATTTTGATTCTTATATTTCTAAAATAACAAAATCCTCAACTTTATGTATGATTTCTTAACCCAAATAATTATCTTTTTCAAACATATATTTCATTTCACGAAGTATAATTAATTTTAAATCCTCTTCAAGAACTCTAAATCTTAGCTACCCAATTTGAACATATATAAAATAAATACTAGTATATATTATTGAACTTCCCAAGATTATGGGGGTCCTACCCTAATCCATTTCCATAAAAAATAAATCCACCAAAAATTCAATTTTTTTGACATTGACAATGAATTATTTAATAAAACCTCATGGTCCTCACAATGTTATATAAATAAGTTGAATACTTACTTCAGTTGTATTTATCTCATACAATACCATTATCTTTAAAAAAAATAAGAAATTATATTAAGGATACATCTTAAATCAGAAAAATTAATTACTATCTCCTTAGACCCAATGTTAAGGTTAATTTTTAATTTACTTAGGCATTTAGGGTTGTTCAACAGATTCCTTGACACCACTACTAAACAATCAAATGTGATTTCTATTATTCTTAACTCTAAAAGATTGTTATTATTAGGTACTAAATATTTTTGGAAGTTAATATTAATGGGAATATACACTGAATAATTAGTGAAATGAATTTTTATATGGTGTTTCATAAAAATGTACAAAAAATACCTTACTTTTCCTCCAATTTTTCTTAACTCGTCCTCTTAGGGATAGGTTTATTTTTATTTGAAAGTATTCGTGATTCTTCTTGTACATTGTTATCCTATTCTTTCAATTTTCATTCTTCATATTTCAATCATTATCAGAAAAATAGTCTTTTAATTTTGTTCCATATTTTGGGATTTATTAAAATATTTTTCCACTAATTATGTTTATGTACTTGAACTCTCCAATTGTTTGTTTATATAGGGTTCCTGGTACTGTTCCTATTTTTTTATCTATGATATAATAAATATGTTTTAAAATGTAGAATTCTAGGTTCATCATTATAGACTTTATGTCTCTTTAATCATTATTAACCTCTTTGATTCCACTACCTTTGTGTTTTGAATACACTGATAATTCGAGGATTTAATCTATAGTTATGGTTATTATGGTGGATAATGTCTCTTCTAATGAGTGGATTTGATAGGTGAGTGATGAGCCTTTAGGTTTTTAATCCCCTTGTGATCATGGATATAATACATGATTGTGTTTCTAGTACACTCGACCATGTGGTTTTTGTGTCCTCCATCCCAAAAAATTAGTTTATTTATTAAAATCAATAATATGGTATCTTTATTTCAATAGTATTAGGGATTATCGGGATAAATCAACACTTGTTTGTTTTTATTCATCACATCCATTGGGTCTACTATCTAACATTAATTTTTGACCAATGGAACTCTCTTCATGTCTGTTCTTTTAGTGTTCCATGTAATGTTAGTACTCGTTATATAATCTAATAAGGAGCATCTTTATTCTGGAAAATTCTTCATCAAATATACCCAAAATATATCTATCAATAATTGATTGATTTAAATGATAAAATACATTAATAATGTTTTTTACTAGTATCTATATCTCAATTCCATTATGTATATTTTTTTGAGTTATATCCTTGAACATCTCCCAAGAATTATATATTATTTCTCCATTAAATTGGGAGATATTTGAGATGTTATCATGAATATTCATTGTTTTATAGGGGTGGAAGATGTTGGTGAGAATTTTTTTACCATACCATCTTATATGGTGATGATAGGAGGTTATAAACATTGAATAAATTCCATATCATTGTTTATTAATGAGAAATAAAATATTAGTTACCATACCATATTAGTAGACACATTATTCAATTCAAAATATTCACAATTTTTTAGAAACATCCATAAGTGTTCATTTATATCCTCATGTAGTAGCCTAGAGAGTTGGATAGATTTTCATACCATTTTTATGTTAAATTTCATTCTCTTGAAGTGGTTATCCATCATAGGTTGTGTGGAAATTAATGGATTCAACACTATATTCATTGTATTTCTGTATTCCATATGTTTTCAATGCTCCATACATCATCCTAGACCTCTTATAACTTCTTGATACTATCCAAATCCGTTCATTTACTCATTGATATTTTTCTTCCTCAATGTTTTTTGTAATTCTAGTGAAATTTCTAGACCTCGTATTCACATTCATGAGTTATGTATGAATTAATAGAAGATGTTATTAGAATTAAATCATGGTAATATATTTTGAAATAATGGTAACTAAACCCCAAAAGGATGAAATTTCTAAGTATCCTAATAATTTCAAAGAACTATTCCAAAAAAATGATTCAAAAGATTGATAAAACTGGAGTGTGATACTAATTCCTACATATCTAATAAATTTAGAAATTTATAAAAACTCACATTATATATATCTACTTATTATATGAATGTACCATTTATATATTTTTAGTAATAACCCACAAGGATGGTAAAGAATGTATTAGTAAAATCAAGTGATTGATTTGAAAACTAAAGATTAATTTGAGAATTCAATTGATGATGATTTGACATGATTTATAATTTCTAATTCATATAATTATGATGTTTTATTTTATAATGTTTCTATCATATTTAAATCAAATACGATCCTTGGTTTTATTATTCTCTCTCTAATTTAATAGGTTTCATATTCACTTGATCAACTACACATAAACATCATTAAATTAGGTGATTTTGTGACATGTTTAAATGTAATCACTATAACCCATATAATGGTAATACATGGATCAATGTGACTATTTGAGCATTCAAAAATTATTTCAAAACTAAAATGGTGATTATTGTGATATAATAAGAAAAAATATAAGAATTAGAGTAAATGACATAGAAACCATACATGAAAAAAATTAAAACACCACTCACAAAATCCCATTACTTTACATCAATTAGAAAACTACAAAGTAATCCACACATTATATACAAGAAGGGATTACAAAATAAATAAAAAGGACTGATTGATGGAGGTAACAACATTCATGTTCATGGGATAAAACACATCTGTGACAGTATCCCAAATATTTTTTTTCTTTTTACATGAACAAAAATTATTTTCATAGATAGAGATATCCTAATATTTTTCCATATATATGAATTCTAATCTCCTTAAAATTGTCTCATATCTCATCCATCATTGAATCTAATTGGTATTATCATTATCCCATTTGTGATAATATACCTATATTTATCAAACATGAAGAGGAAATATTGATTGGAAGAATCGATATATTTAATGCATATTTTATATATTTGGTTTTATTTACATTTCAATTAATATTATCTCCTTAACAATATAACATTACATGAAAATAATTATAGAGAAATCAAATAAAATCTCACAAGACAACCTGATTTCATGTTCCTGATAGTGTAATTCTCTAAATACTTTAGTTTTTTTAATACCTTCCCCACAATGTAGCTACATTTCATAAGAAGATTTACATGTTGCTCCTAAATCTTATCTTGTGTGCATGTTAGCATGGGAACATATAGAATTTAGTTTCAATCCTTTTTCTTCTGATATCCACCTTTGAGAAACATCTTTTATCAACAAAGTCATAGGGTTGGGAAAATCATATTTGGGACATTCATAATAACCATAAAGTCCATCCTGTATAATGTATTGAATCATTTCTAAAATATTATTATTTCATGGAGAATACTTTACCATAAGATCCCTTCTGACTTACATTGTAGTTTTATGGTTATTTTAACTTTAGAACATCCCTATAAAAAATAAAAAATCTCACAATAATATATTAAAAAACATTTATATATTTTACTCTTGGTATGATATACAACATGGTCAATAAGGAATTTTAGATCCTGATTCATTCTATATGATTTTTTATGTACAATGAAGATACCTAATTATGCCATTTATATGTTTAATTCCATATTCAGTTAACAAATGGTTTTTATTTTCTCTAAATGTATTCATAACGGACTTCCATGATCAATAAGGTCATCTAGGTATATTTCAGGCCTTAGTAGTTGTGAAATGGAATGATACATGTTTTAAATATCTAGAATATAGGGTTTTCTAGACTCTTTTGGGGTGGCCTAACAAAGAGAAAAGGTGGAAGGGGTGGCTAGATGTGTCCAAGGTGGGGTGCACACATTAAATCTATGATAAGGTCAATTTATTAATTGGTGGCTAATTGAGATTTTTTATTATCAAACATAGGTAAAACCATAGAGTGGATTCCTTTGATAAATAAACATTTCCACTTACCCAACAACATAGACCTTACTGAAGTGGGTCAGAGGACCCCCAAAACCGATGAGCCTGACCCCGGGTGTGCCCTTCCTCCATTACATGGATATACTCTTTATTTTGATGCACATATCTATGAAAGGCATGAAATACTAATTTTTCACCTGACATCCCCCTATATCAATTGTTTAGCCTCCCATAGAGTTGTATAAGTGACATTGTTGTTGGTTAAGGGTAGGCTGTGTGTTTAACCTTATTTTAGATAAAATAATGAAAAATATTCATTTAAATTTCCATCATTTTAATCCCATGAAAACCCCCCATTTAATATTTGAATTTATTTTATTTTTCCCAAAATATAACTTTTAAATATAATCTCCCTCAAATTAATTATTAAATTTATATATTATAAAAAATCCAAAAATCAAGGGATTTAAAAATTTAAAAATTTAAAAAAAATTCATGCATAAAATAGAGAAACCATAAATAAATGTTTACGTGTCTTCATAATAAATAAATAATTAAATGAATTATGGGATAAAATTAAATAAATTTGATGGTTTCTTGAGATATACCAGATTTATATGAAGGGTGATGTGGTTGAGAAAATATTGACATCAACATTTTAAAATTAATGAAAGTGATAATGGTTGCAAGAATTCCTAAGACAACATGTATTTAGATTAGTAAAAAAAGTAAAAATCTAGTTTAGGTTTGAATGAAATTATCTTTAAATTATGAGAAAATTCATTGAGGTGAATCAGATTAAAAGATGATAAAATTAGTGATAAGATATTTCTAGGATAAAGGCCAAAGTGAATAATATTGAAGATGTAAATGTGATGGAAGTGAGCCTTATTGAAATGATCAAAATTGATTATTTGTAATCATTTATATATTTAAAACAATATAAATAGTATGTAATATTATTCTAATAATTCCAATAATTATTTAGTGTTGTTTAATGTTCATATTGAGTAATGTTTGAGGCAATGATATAACTAAAAATTCCACATTACTGATTTAAAAAATAAGTTAATTTCTGTTATTTTTTTGGAAAAAATAAAACTATAATTCAAAAATAGTATTCAGCCATTTTAAAATGTAATAAATAATTTAGAATTATATAAAGTGATTTCGAAATGAGTGAATTTGTAACACCCTGAGATTTTTTGATTTTTTGTTCAAATAAAATTATTATATTCATTGTTTTGATATAAATGAAATTATAATTTTATCATTATTTAGATGAAATACTGAGTTTTTATATCACTAAATAAAACATTATATTTTAATTTCATTACATGAAATACTATGTTTATCTTTCATTGTGTGTAACAACATGTTTAAACAAAACATGACATACTATTAAAATATTATTAATTAATATGAAAGGTATCACCTAGACATTGGAATTTATGGCATGTTTATTAATGTGATAATTATGTTAATGTATTCATTAAACATTTTTATAAAATGAATTTAATAGTGACTAATTAATTATAATTGAAAAAAAGAACCATTAAAAATAAAGGAAATATTAAAAAACTATTATAATGTGTACAATGGTTTATTATATCAATTAATTATGAAAAATCCTACTAAAGAATTACTTTTATGAAATTTATATATTATATATTCAATAAATTTTTTATCATTCAAATTGTGATTTTATAGACACTTTATAAGAATAAATATCATTTCTTCACTAAAAACTGATTTTTTGTAAAAAGTAGTTTTGACCTCATGTGAAAAAAATATTTTTAAAATATTTATTTAAAAATTTAAAAAAAATATTTGGAAAAATAAAATTTATTTTTTAAAAATTAATTTCATAATTATATTATGGTGAGTTTTTGGGACATTTTTAGATTAATATTTTTTTGATGAATAGTGATTAATAAAATTTTTTCATTTAAAACAACGTTATCATTTAATTAATTTATGATGTTAATATTAATTTTAAATTAATTTAATATGGAAATAAGTACAATTATAACCTAATTTACATCATTGGAGTCAAATTAATATATAATTTTTATGTAAAAACCTTGTAATCTTCTGAATATTTTTTATTTGGACAACCATTTTCTCATCACATCTACAAGAATAATATTACATTAAATTTTTCAATTTTAAAGAAATGGTATTTTAAAAATTATATTAAATATTTTGATTTGGAATAATTTATGTTTTCTAATAAATTAAAAATAATTTTTACCATAATTAATATTAAGAACCAAAAAAAATTATTTAACACGGTTCGGGTAAAAATGTATTTAGTAGGGGTCAAACAATGAATATAAGGGGTAAAATGAAAATAAAACTTTAAAATTCATATTGGTTGAGAATTTTTAATATTTTCCTTCAAAAGTTGAAATATATTCTCATTATTATGATTTTTATTAGGATTGAATTTTTTATTTTGGATTCTTTTTGGAATTTTCATTTTAGTCTCCAAGTGGATTCCTTTACCCACTTATGAAAGGCCACCACCTCCTTTCACTTATTTACACCTAAAATAATATATAGATCTGTAAAACCCTACCTAAATCCCTCCTTAATATCCTCATACTTTTTTCTAGAGATTTTGGTCCTCTCGAATGACTAATTGCTTGGTCTTTAATTTATGATCCAAATGAGGTGCATCTAAGAAAAGATATTTTCCTTCACTAAGATCATTTGTTTCTTTCCTATTTTCCACCATAAATTATGTATTAAAAATTAAAATTTAATAATAACAGTATCTATAATATTATAATATTTTATTATGTTAATGTAATAACCTATATTGACCTACACATCCATTAAATGGAAAAGGAAACTGTCGATTGTTAATTCAAAGGACTACAGACTCGTGAACCGATGTAGTTCATTTTAAATCCCCAAAATTCATGAATGGATAATTTTTTGGATGTAACGTATTTATAATATATTTTTTAAGTAAATATAATTACATAATTATGGTAACACATATACCTTCTAAAATTCAATTCTGTTTTGGATATGACAACATCACTAGATTGTGTGGTGGACTACTGCCTCATGACATGATGTGATTCATTCTTTCATTATATTTATATATAAGGTAGTAAAGATATATTTAATGAATATAAATTATATATATTAAATAATAATAATTCAATTATGGTAATATATTATTTATATTAATTTCTTTTCATCTATTGTGATAATGAAAACTATGTGCAGCTGTACATATGGCATACCGTCTCTAAGAACAATGTATTTCATTATATATAGATAGGACCTATGGAATACATAAAAAATATAAAAATTATATAAATTATATTTATATAATTTTTAATATTTTATATATGGTGGAACCATGAAAATTTTATTAGGTGTACAAATAAAAAACCAAAACATACATGAAAAATAAAACAGCTATAGCATGAAATGGGACAGTAAATTTGAATTGTTGATAAATTATTGATATATAGTCATATGTAAATAATATATGGTTTATAATATATATATGTGTGTGTAATGTATTTATAATTAAAATATATTTTATATTTAAGATGACATAAATTGTACAATGTAAGTTGATACTAAAAGTACGGGATATCCATCTCACTTTTGTTTTCGGTGAGGCCCCATAAATATTCACCAAATGTTTCATTTATGTTATGTATAAGATATAAATGAATGAATTTTATTTTTATTATCCATAATATTATAAGGATTTAAATACCCATTTTGGCATCTCTCTTTCAGGTGGTTTACAGTTCAAAAGCTTCAAACACATCGAGGGATTTTTATCACAATATTTTTTCTTATATGCATAAGTTATGTTATTCAATGATATTATTTATGTGGTGTATATAGAGCTCCATTGAAATTAAATATCATAAATTTAGTTATTGTAATGTTATATAATGATTTATTGAATTTTATTACTTAATGGGTAGTATGACACACTGTTACAAAGTGGTATGGTTTTTATATTAAATTCTTATCATTTACTAGGATTACTCCTGATTATGCATCCAATGATGAAATATTATGATACAAATCTAAATAGACCCATTTATTTTAACATCAATAGGTTATTTAGGATTTAATACATGTTTTACATTAATTGTAAACTCTAAATAAACTCAATAATTCTAAATGATTGTTTAAAGAAAAAACCTATTTATTTCACTCTTCGGTCCAGAAATCTTTTTTACATCGAAAACCATGTTTCTATAAAAAAAATTAAAAATGAATTAAAATTAGATAAAATAATTTATTTAATTAATTCATACACATTTTAACATCTTTAATTTTTATAGGAATATTCTTATCGTAATTTAAATAATTTCTATCTATCTATTACTAGAAATGTTGATGAAATCATTTTTTAACATGTAATTTAAAATAAATATTCATGTAATTATGAATTTTATATTATTTTAATAATAAATTATATGTTTTCAATGATAGTTTCAATGAATAGTATTTTCAATATTTTTAACAAAAAATTCAACGTAGAAAATGTTTTTTCCTTTTGATATTATTAATATAATCAAATGATTACTTCAATATGTTTTTGAAGTTATTTTAAATGGAATGGAATTGAGAAATGTTTTATATTTTAAAAATTATTTTAAAATTTGAAATAATATTTTCACCAAGAAATTTTATAATTATTTTTAAATATTTCACCATATGTTTCAATGAATATTTTTAAAGAATATAATTCCAAAATTTTAATTTTTTTTTATAAACCGGTTTTTAAATAAATTTTATTTTACATAATAAATGTTACATGTGATTTATTTTACAATAAAACTTCCATCTAAAGGGAAAACATTGATGTAATATTGTTTATTTAATAGGGATATGATCCATGTATACCCTTCTTATTATTTCTATGAATAAATTTTGATAATGTTGATAAAATGTTTCTAAAAAATATTTCCCATCAAAGAGTTATGACATGATAATATTCATATGAAACAAACTTATTTGTAATGGGTTATGCTATGATAAAATGTTGAAATTTTTATGATACCTCACTCTTTTACACAGTTTATTATATGATTAATTTTTTATGAACTCATTTCATTCCATGGATTTTGAAATGAGGATTTTTTTTGTGGTATATTGGAATGCATATGAAGGAATTTAATTATTTAATGGTGTTTATGTTATAAAAAATAATTGTAGTTATGTTATAACCAATTATGGTTGGGACCTATATCTCTCTCCAATTCATTAGGTGTAGATTTAAATTTCATGATATATATAACACAAGAAGGGGGCATGAACCTAGTTACGTAATGGACATTATCCACAATGATAGTCATGGGAGTGAACATTAACAATTATGACAGTTTGTGGAGTGAACTCATTCCACTATAATAGCCTTGAAAATAATCAATGATGACAATGTAAATGAATCACTATAATTATGTTAATATCAAAATATTATATCTTATGCCAATATTAGGATCTATTGGATAATGTTCTTTGATTTTCATATGATTCATGTCTTGTAAACTACAAGTATTTTTGTCATGAATCAATATTATGATCTTACATTAAAGGGTATATTTTTCAAATGTTATCATTATGATCTCGCAACCTGAGGGTCATGTTATGCTTTTAAATCTCCCCATTTTACCATTAAAGATCATATGAGCTCACTCTTTCTCTTATTTATATTCCCTAGGTTATGAATAATAGTTTTAATAAGTAATTTCTTTGTAAATATTACTAAAGGGGAAGATATTTATGTCTGATTATAGAAATATTTAACCAAATTGAATTTTTGTGTACATACCATCTAAAGACACAATACTATTGTAGTCCTTAGTAGTTTTTTGTGCAATTTATTTAATATTGAACTAAAACAATTAATAGGTTTATATAAAACTTTTCATTAATATAAAATCCCAACATAACTGTAACTATGAAATATAAATAATCTCATATGATTATTTTATTTGTAAAATTGGTAAATAGATTATTAGCCAAGTAATCATTGATATCAGAAGATTACATGAGACTCTTGAAGATTAAAATTATATGTGCGCCTATTAAAGTGTAAATTTATAATGGTACTTCAAATTATTTCAGTTATTTTATAATATAATGCTTATTTCATATGGAAAAGGAAATTTTAAAAAATTGATATTTTTATAGATTAAAAAATAACATTTTACAGAATTTTATATTCATAAGAAATATAGAAAAAAAAATTATTCTAACTCTAATAATTAATAAAAATAAATTATATTTAAAATTATATCCAACCCATATAATAATGATAAAATTATCTCAAACCCATATAGTATAAGATAAATGTTGATTAAGTTTTAGAATATTTTTCAATACATATTTAAGTTAATAAATATATTATAATTATTAAATTAAATGGTATTATTCAATTTATAGTATTCATTCATTTAATTATTACACAGAGACTTATGGTCCATGATGGATATGATAATAGGTGAGTTAAGTGTTATAAAATAAATATAATTGGAAAAAAATTATATTTTATAAGCAATCATACTATAATAAAAATTGGCCACATTGAAAATATGATATGCGATATAATTTTTTTACTCCCATGGAAATTTTTTGACATTTTGTGGGTAATTTTTTTGGATAATAGAATCAAAGTATACATTATATGTATGAAGGAGAAATATTTACCTATATGAAAATGAGGGAAAACATATTTAAAATAAATTATGGGTATAAATATAATTTTTTAAAAGAAATTTATTTATGGGAAATGGGATATCCTAGATCATGGGAGAAACCCAAGACTAGGAGGTTTAGAAATTAATGAGTTGAAAATAAAATGTGGATTGTAGAATAAAATTACATGAATATCATATATATTTAAAAAATATAAAAATTAATTTCATGACATATTAATAATAGGAATACTATAGAGCGGAAACATGTTTGAGACTTGAGTATGAGATATGAGTACCAAGAGAATAAATAAGATATCATAGATATAGAAGATGAAGAATATTTTAATCATAACCTAATGATTATTTATCTTTTTTGTATTGAATAAAAATGAATTAGAAAACCTTGTAACATCCACTACTTCAATAGTTTAAGAAGAAAAAGAAGAAATGAGAGAGTGAGGAGGGACTAATGTAGTTGTTATTGTTTATCATATGGGTATATATCCTTTCAAATATTTTTGGGATTTAATATTCATGAATGTAATAGGATATTAGATTAAATGAGAGAGGCCAATGATTTTTTTGAAGATGAAATGAAAAAATATATAAAATATAGAGACTATGTTGGGTGTAGTTAATTGAGAAGATCAGAAATCATTCAATGAATCTATTTGAGAAATCTTATCAGAATTATTGATATAGTTACATACTATTAATATTTAATATATACTTAAAATGGAAATAATTGGAATATATATCTATATATTGTGGGAATATATAAGAATAGTGTGAATCTATTTCACAGGAGGGAATTTGGATATATTAAAATAATTTTGGGAAAAAATATTTAGTGTCTGAAGCACTCTAGGTTCATTAAGATGCATTTTATTCCATTTGGATTATAATAGATAGACATTATGCATTTGAGGTTAATAACTAATCTGATTAAGGGGAGGATTCCCGTATCCATGAGGAACCTTCTAAAAAACCACATTCAACCATATACTAGCATTCATACTTCTAAGGTGGAGTATATAATCGATAAATATTAAACATATCTTCAATAATACAAATTGTTAATATTATTTCAAACAAATATTTAAATAGAATAAATTTATTTATGTAATTTGGTAAAAGAAGAAAAAACCTAATTGAACCCAGATCAGGTGTTTGAACTGATCCAATTAGGCATTTAAATAGTGTATACATTTCCACTTTGACATATAATATCATGATTCATGTTTTACTCATGTAACATAAAGTTTTATATATAAAATAATTTTTAATCCAAGATTAACAAAAAATGTAATGGTTTTTTTGAACGAATATCCTTTTAATTAGGTCATAAAATTTCTTTTTCTGTAACATCCCCAAACCCATACTTCATGACCCGGTGCTAAAATCAATAAAATTATACTTTTGGATTTCATATTGATGAAGGTGAACCACTATTTTGTCATCAATATTTTACCACCTAAAAAGTAAATATTAGATAAATTACCTACCCAAGTACAATTTAGGGTTATTGTTTTAGAGGACTTGAAAAATATATATAAATAATAACCATTTTTTAATGAAAATTTCATCCATTTTATCCATATTTTCTTATTTAACATTATATCATCATCATAATCCATGTGAAACACTTCTAATGATAATTTATTTGACATCATCCTTGATAACCTGAGGTAAAGGAAACATAAGGAGGTTGTGGTCAATTTCCCATTTAGGGTAATCATAAGAATTAACAATTTAATTTAATCATTTGATATAAGATGAGAATAATGTTATAATGACATAATAAATTTCAATGATTATAACAAAAGATAAATTATACCCATCAATATAATGATATTCAAACATGAAAGAATGGTATTATGATAAACCAAAGGAACGATTCATCAGATTAAATTATCACAGTCCATGTGATCTCAATCATGATTAAAGGAAATATTTATAACCCATAGAATGCATAACAAATACTTATTAGTGTCTTGGGACATTATCTTTATATCACTTCCTATAAATGGACTAACCAGTATGGTCGACTTCCATTTCCTGAGTACCCAATTCACTGGAGGGATATCCCAGACCCATACATACATGGTTTATCATGGAACAACCCATCATTGGTATATCATTGAACTAATCATTCTTGGATAATAATCTAAAAATCCCATCATTGGATTATCATGGAAACACCCTTAATTTTTTAATAACGTAACCAATTTTCATTATACACATTTTTTATGATCTTTATTATGATTAATGTATAAAAAGAATTCATATCATCATTAATTCATTGAAAATAATTTTATTCATTTCCTAAATTTATTAATTCATGGAAAATAAATGGTTTATATAACTAATTATATAAAACATGATTATCCAATTTAAAATGAATGGGTTATATAACAAACTATTTTAAATATAAATAAACTATAGAAAAGAAATGGGTTCCATAAAAATAAACTGGAAAAATATTAATCCACCTAGTGAAATAATGGGGATATTATCAATATAACACATCACTAGTTGAGTGTATGTAACATCAAGGTACAGTGATGTTGTTGAATAAGAAAACCATTAAAATAACTTTAGAAATAGTATTATAGAAAGTAATTATTTTAATTTCAATATCACTTTTAAAAATAATTACATAATATTGTGAAAATAATTTTGTTTACAGAAACATGGAAATATTTAAATGAAAATTCATAAAAAATAATGGACATGATGTAAAAAAAATCTGTTCATGTCATAAATGTTATAAATTTACATTATATTACAAAAATATCAAATAATGGAGTCGAAATTGAAAATTAGAAAAAAAAAATAAGAAATTTAATTTTTGAACTATTTAATAGAATTTAAATGATAATATAAAATGGATTTCTGGAATTTTTTATTTTTATAAATGATCATATATGAAAAAATATTGGGAAACAAGGATATGTAAAAGAATTATACCTGATATAAAGGAAAATAAAAGTTCGGTATCACTTACAAGTGTCTTTCAGGATGACTCTTCCATAAATAAGGCTAGAAATGGAAATAAAACAATGTAAGTACATTTATAACCTGTACATAAGAAATATAATTTCTTTAAGAAAATAATATCATATGATTTCCTCTAAATGAACTTTGAACATAAAATGAATTTATAGCGATGATATTATAACTTAAATATGAATACACATTGATAATTATTCAATTATAATCTCCAGAAAAGTATAAAATAATATGATACATTAAATATAATGAAAATAAATAATTACATGACATAAAATGTAAAAAAATGTATTAGATACATCTCATAATATATTACATATGTATATTATTGAATAATCCCCAAAGAAGAAAACTAATAATAAGAAACCCTTACAATGATCCAGATGTAGGAGAAAGAATTAATCAATGGATTGACTGTGCATATAAAATTTTAATCGAGATAAAATAAGTGTAAATCTCACATAATTTTATAAACATTCATAAGAGACATAATATTATAATATAAAAGACAACGAAGAGGTAATATAACACATAGGAATGAAATTTAGGTATTAAAATTTTTAATAGTTGGTAACTTTAATGTAGAATACCCTTGGATGAAATAAATAAAGTTTCAAATAAAATTAAATTTATATATGAAGTATTCATGTTATTAAATATAAAATGAGTAGTATATACACTACATAAAATGTGTAAGAATCATAATAAAAAAATATTCAACATTGAAATTAAATTGAGAGGAAATGCCTTATGGATTTAGTAATATATGAATCAAGACCTCATGGAATAGAGAGAATTGTATGGAATTAAAAATAACATTATTTTCAACAAAAATTACCATAAAATAAAATCATGGGATGTAAATACACTACACAAAAAAGTAATTATTTAATATGGAATATGACTCATGGATGTTAAAGAGAGACAAGAAAATCTTTACCTTTTGTACTAATTCCTTTATACGTGTTCAGACATGATTTATAATAGACTGATATAAATTTTTATTGAGAAATAATTCCAGGTTTAATAACTTATACTTAAATACTTTATTTTATTTCTTTTTAATGACATATTTAAATATTTTATCATTTATTACCATGTCGAGTGTTTAAAGGATGTTCAATTAATTATATCAAAATGGATTTTGGGTGTTGACTATGGTCAGAAGGATAAATATTAAAATATATACAAATTTATAATATTTAAATAATTTTAATATATATAAAAAATTGTACTTTTAAAAAAAATAAGATTATGGTAATATAAAATGAACTATGTAGTGGTTCTGGAGATAGTGGGTCATCCATATTCACGAGTTACGCTTCCATTTTGAATAATCATTAAATAAAGAAGGTACATATTTTTTATCTATAAAAATCTTTAAAATTATAATAAATACTATATTAATTCATTAAATGTACATAAATATATCATATGTTTTATTTATTTAATAAAAAGAGTCACATCACTTTAGGAAGGTAGTACTCCACACATATACACGAACAATGATATCATTTTTAATTTCATAAATAAAATGATATATAATATTTTAATAATGGAAATAATTTCAGGATTATAACAATTATTTCAGATATATAACTTATATTCATTAAAATTTAATTTATTAAAATCCATGTAAAGTGTTACTGAAAAACGAATCAAATCTCATCTCGGTGTTGTAATTCACTGTACACACAAGAAATGTTATCATATCCACAAGGAATGGAAGGTAATAAGTTATATGTGATATAATATCTATAAAGTATAAATATTTTAAAAATATAACACATATTCTTTAAATAAATAATTATCAAAACTTGTGAGAGGTGATCTTGGAGAATGAATGAAATCATTTTTGGGGGAAGTAGTCTGTCATAAACAAATGATGACTTTATATCCCATTTTTGGAAGAGGATATGGATTTGGGTTATGAAAATAACATAATAACATTTCATTATTTTGGATAAAATTGTGTTATTGTATCTAAATAATTTAAAAATATTATATTTATATTAAAGAAGAAATAATATAAAAACACTCAGTTAAGTACGATACCTCTTATTCATAAAAATAGCCTAATGTGAGCACTGAAATAATTTATAGGATGGATTTATTATGAACAAATATATATAGTATTTGGGGAAAGAATTATGTAATATATTTTGGTCGGTATTGCACATGAAAAATGTCTTTTAATGATTAAAGTGGAGAAGAGATAGTGTGGCCCTATATAAGTGAGGTGAGTGGTATGCCTCTAATATTTGAATAGAAAATGGTGTACCCATGTCATTCAACAGAAATAAGGATCTAAATTTTACCATTATAAATCCATATACATGATAAGGTCTCATTATGGTTAGAAAATATTTTTTTTCATATTATTAGATTTTTGTTACATTTATCTTTTTAGTTTAACCACCCTGAAAATTAGTTTTTTCCTTAACAGTGGTAATTAATAATTACTATTTTCACTACTAATTATAGATAAAATTAATATGAAATTATAAAATAATATATATTATTTTTATTTCAAATATTTTATCCATTATCCCAACATAAATTAATATAATTTTACATCATCAATTAAATATTCAACCCATAGATAGGATAAAAAGATGTTTTTAATAAGTTTATTTTTAATGAAAAAAGTTATTTTATATTAACTCCATGACTAATAATAATCAATTTAGAAATGAAAATTTATTTTTAATAACATATAATATATATCATATAAATTTTTTTATTTCATTAGTTATTATTTAAATTAATTAATAATGTGATTCATTATGCAGCTAAAATAATTTTCAGAAGTATCCCATTTTTAAAGCGAAAAATACAGTTATACGAAAACAAAATTTAAATATGATTATTATTTCATTATGTAGATTAAAAATAATTAGATTATAATTATGATAAATTAAATAATATTAAAACATAATGGTACTTTTAAATTGAAAAATTATCTGAAGTGGAATTATTTTTTTAATAAAAAATTGTTTTTTCTACTATGCATTGAAAAATAAATATTTATTGAAAAATCCAAAAATATCAACCAAAGATATTTCTTATATTATTTATTTATAAAATTAAATTTATCTTATAAAATTTATTTTGTAATGCTTCTAAAATTTTATGTTTATATTTTCTAACAAAATTATGAAAAATCATTTTTGAAGAGAACATGTTTTTGAAGAATTAAATTACCATACTAAATTTGATTTTCTATTTAAAATCCATTTATAAAAAATTAAAACTTATTAGGAAATATGTATACATTCATACATATATACCTATATAAATATATATATATATATATATATATATATCATATTGTTGTAAATATTACTAATAAATATCAATTGAATGTATATGATCAAACCGTTATTTATTTGGTGAGTCATTTGAGCTCTGAGTTTCATATCGAATACCTTATTGAACACAATGTTATTCTTATAAAATATGAAGATATGGCATAAAAAACCATTAAGATATTATACCCTATCAATATTAAACTATTTTATGATATTAAATGTCACACATTTGAATGTTTTTTTGGAAACCCATGTCGTAAAAGGTTTTAATAAATCATCCTCTTGATAAGAGTGAAGAGGGACTACCCATCCCACTCGGGAAACACATTTTATATATTCAAATAGGATAAAATAGTTAAGAATTATAGAATCTTACATGGAAGAAAAGGTTAAATTTTTATTTATTATTGATATTGATTTAGATATTTTATTATAAGATAGTGAATTATCATTAGAAATTCAACAATAACAAAACAATAAAAAAAAGAGGTGTGGAAAATGACGTTGATTTTATCTAAAATGATGGTAATAGGAAAAAAAATTATTCAAGATCCATTTCACTAGTATTGTGGTATTATATACAATCAATACTAATAAATAACAAAATTTACATAGAAGAGGAGTATAATTTCTTCCTTTATCAATTTCAGCATAATATCATTTTTTTTCTCAAAACAATGACTGTTTGAACTAAATTGTTTTAGGTTTGAAATATTAAAATATTATTTTAAAGTTCTATATAAGGATAAAATGGTGCAAAAATATAAAACACCTATATTTAGACACCAAACAAAACTAAATTTTTTGGAAGAAGGTAGATAACCCCCAAATGAATAAACCCTATAAGGATTAAATTATTACACAAGTCAACAAAATATAACAGAAATACCCAATATTAAAAATAAATCAGTATTTATCTAAATAATTGTATTTCAAGACTAAATATAAAAACCTAAATCTTTATGGGTGTTTTAAAGTCAATTTTTATATCACCCCTTCAATCATAAAATCTAAAAAATGTATCCATCTTCTTATGAAATAGTATTAATCACTTGGTCACCAAATCAATTTTCAATAACATGGTCTTCTATATGAAAAAACTTATATTCCCAAAAGTACATCAATATCAAATATATTGTAACAAAAAATAATTATATATAACATAAAACTTATTGGTTGAATGTTTATAGGGATAATTATCATTAAACAAAAGCATTACATGCATTTAATCCCAATAATACATCTCATAAAGTGGTATTAATCACTTTAAGATCTTATAACAGAAAACCTAAAAGGGGTGTCTAATATTTTGAGCATATGGTCTAACTTAAACTCATACATCGTTGATGGTATCCATAAATAATAAGATAACATAATATGATAACATCATAATATCTATATTCAAAAAAAACCTCCTATTATGACAACTATTACATACTTGAACCAGCATCCCTGGATCCAGTGCAAAAAAAATAAACATTGCATTTATTCATTTCATATCGATGTTGGAGACACAATTATATCCATAAAAAATATTTAACATCAAAAGGAAATATTTTATCACATAAATAACTATTGATCTTTTAGGGTTAGTGTTTTATAGAATTATAAAAACACTAAAATAAACAATAATCATGCCTTTAAAAGATCAATTCTCTCACATGACTTGTATATAATTAAATCAAATTATGTCTCAATCATCATCCATATATAGAATTTATAGATAAAGTTAATTCAAAATAATTCTTGATAACCTAATGATATAGGAACATAAAAGTGGTGGATAAAATTATTAGTAAGGTTAAACATATGGATTAAAAAATGAGGTCTTTAGTGATAACAAGATGATGATAAGGGTATGATGGAATAATAAATGTGAAAGAATATATAATTAGTGTACTTATACGCGTTAATTCCAAGATAATTAACCATAAAAACATGGAATAAAGATTTATCAAAGGGGTGAGTCATCAAAATCAATAATCATGATCTATTAAAAATAAATCTTGAGGAATGAAAAAATTTATAACCCATTGAAAGAATAACAAAAATGAACGTGTAACTTATGATAGTATCCCCATATCACATCATAAAAAGGTAATAACTAATATGATTGGCTTCCATCAACGTATTGCACAATGTGTCAAAGGTATATCATATACCCACTAATACATGATTTATCACGAAACCACTCATCGTTGGTTTATCACAATACTACCCATCATTGGAAAATAACATAACCAACCATCCCTCATTTTTCAATGAGTGACCCTTTCTTTCCTAATAATAGATCCACCCATAAATAAAATAAATTTACAATAATCAAATCATGAATCATGTACATAGAAATTTTATTCCATTATAAAATTATTGAAACATACATTATTCATTACAAAACCTGATTAAGCTGTTTAAATGAAAAATATTCCAAAATAATCTCTTTAAATCATTTTTATACCATTGAAAATAAATGGGATCCCAAATAATATCTTTCATACATGATTATCCCATGGAAAATAAATAGTTACTATATCAATATCAAAAACATTCTTTAGGAAAAGAACCTTTTCAATTTGGGAAAAACATTAAAAATCTCAAAATTAATACATGTTTATAAAATATTTTAATTTGAATGCCATGTTGGGAATATAAAAAAACATCAAGGGAAATAATGGGAATGAGGATAGAAAAATACATTCATTTTAAGAATGTTATAATTAAACATTATTTTAAAATTATTTTATGAAAAAGGTACCAAAAATTGACCTGTTTTAAAAAAATTAATATATTTCATCATAAATTTTATAAAAATAAGTAAAATATCTTGAAAAACGTTATTATGAAATAAATTATTTTTATAAATGCATATTTTTTAAAATATATTAAAAAATAGATATGTATGAGAATGATACATGATCTAGAAGTAAATACAATAACAATATCACATAGAAATTACATTATTTGTATTTTTTAAATAAATAAAGGAGGGACTATAAATTTATTCATTTCAATTACATTCATAAAAAGTGGATAATACAAGTAATTGCTTCCAAATTATGAGTTCATTTTATTTTTTCAAAAGGAACCTTGAAAATTAACAATCCCAAAAGAAAAGAGATTCTAACCTAACCCCATTGCTACAATGTTAACTCTTCAATCATATCCCCCTTGAAAGATTAAAAAAATTATAATATAAATAGAATAACATTATGTGTTTAATTATATAACATGTAAATTGGAATTACCAACATATAATAAATTTTGATAGTGATATAACAAAAAATACTCCCAAATAATTATATTTTGGATGAGAAACCCTTACAATGATCATAACATTGAAGTGAGAATTATTAATTAAATAGATTATGTCTATAAAATGAAAATTAACATAAAATATATTTAATTAAAACACAATATATTCAAAATTAATAAAACTCATCATCTTAGAATACAAAATACAATGAATAACTAATATAACCCAATGAAAAGAAATTGAGTTAGGAAATTCTTTTTACCTACATGGTATCTTTTATGTGAAATACCCTTTGTTGAAATAATTAAAATTGAAATATAAATTACCCTAATGTATGATGTATTGATTTTATTACATATAGAAGGGTATATATATATAACAGATAAGAAACATTTGGTGCATAACAGTGAAATATGCCTCAATGAATGTAAATTGAGATGAAATATCTAACGATATTAGTAATCATGGGATCAAACCCCCATGAAAGAGATAAAGTCATATGGATTTGTAAATAGAAATAAATTTCATGAAAATAATAATAATCATCATGGATACTATATACACCACAAAACAAAAATATGTGGTGAATATTAAATATGTCTTACTGAAATATATATGAGATGATCAAAACCTTACCTATGCTTAGACTTCATTCATATGTGCTTAATAATCATTTATAATATGATTATATAAATTATATAATTAACCAATAACATATTAATTATGTGATAACTTATACTAATAGAAATTAAGTTATTTATTTATAATGACACATTTAAATATTTTGTTAGTTATATCCATGTTGGGAGTTTTAGGGAAGTTCTGTTCATTATTTCAAAATGATTTCGGAGTGTTGACCATAGTCAATGGTGAAATTATTTAGATAAATACATAATAATAATAATAATAATAATAATAATAATAATAATAATAATAACAATATTTATAAATAAATTATAATTTAAATCATAACAAAATATGGTTATGAAAAATTAACTATGTAATAGTCATGAAGATGATAGGTTGTATATACACATGAGTAACATTTCAATTATTCAACGATCATCATGGAAGTAATGTATTGTTTTATATATCTATAAGTATAATAATGTAATAAAAACCATATTATTTATTTAAATATTATTATATATATCATCTATGTGATTTAGTGTTGAAAATTTTGTCACATTGGTTCGTGGTGGTGGTAGTCCACACGTATGCACAAATAACATTTTTATCTTTCATTATAATAATCAAAATGATATTTTATTATTTAAGAGTGATAAATATTTAATTAATATCATTATTATGTCATTTATATCACATATATTCACTAAATATTTACATATTACCTTTGATGTAAATCATTAGTGAGAAACAAAACACATCATATCGTGAGGCGAAAGTTCTCCATACACACGAGCGATGTTATCGTATCCACTACTAAATGACATTTAAAATGTTACATATAATATCATAAATAAATTAGAAAAAATAATTTATATTTATAATATATATTCATAAATTACTTCATTATAATTAGACTCAATTGGTGATGACAACAAATGGCTGACATCGATTTGTGAGGTGGTAGTCCACCGTACACATGAATGTTGATTTTGTATCCCATTTTATGGAAGAGGAGATGGATTTATGTTATTAATATATTATAATAAAATCTATTAGTATGAGATATAATTGTTTTATTATATCATAATAATTTAAGAATATTTTTAATATGTGGAAGAAGAAATAAAATAAAAATTCTTCATTAAGTATGATACATCTTATTCAGACAACCTTTTTGGGTTTGATACACAAGCCATCATATGATGAATTTATGAAAAAAAGGGTCACTATTATGTGGGTTTTCAATTCTGAAATTCATTTATTATCAATGAAAAGGTTATTTGAATGCATCAATAGGGGAGGATATGGGGTGGACTTTTATAAGTTAGTTGAGTGGTGCAATTGTAATTTTTTAAAAGAAAAATATGTACCCAAACTTTTAACATTCAATGTTGCACTAAAATTTATCATTCATGATCCATCATCCTGATAACGTCAAAATATTTATATAAAATATATTTTATTCTTGTTTTATGTAATTTTTTCCATTTTTTATTTAGTATATCCCCCAGTAAACTCATTTTAACTTAAAAATGGTAATTAATTTTTACAACATTCATTATTCATTATTGTTAGAAATTAATTTTACCATAATATATAATATAAATTATTATGATTTAAATTAATTATTTAAATTTACCTATTTAAATTCATTTATGTTTCAAAATTTAATTTAAAATTAATCCCAAAGACATGATGAAAAAGTTGGATTTCAAGAATTTTATCTTTCATAGGTAACATTATTTTATATTAACCATAAAATTAATAATAATTATTATATGAATATAAGTTAATATTAATATATATATATATAAATAAATACTAAAACATTCTCCATTTTTAATTATTATAATTATGTAAAAATATGTAACATTGTGTACATTATAATAGTTTGTAGAGAAACCATATTTTTATATTCAAAAATAAACTTTTACTAAAATCTAAAATAAAAACTTATAAATTTCATATTTTTTAATAAATATAAAAATTAATACTTTATTAATTTAAATCATATTCAAAACATAATAGGACATTTAAATTATTTAATTTATTGAATATAAAAGATTTTGTTTTACCAAAACAAGTATTTTTCACTATTCAATGAAAAATCAATATTTTCCAAAAAATGATGAATATTCACTATACATTAATTTATATATTATAAATTTAAAAATGAAATTAATTTTAAAAAATAAATTATAAATATATTCCCAAAAATTTATTATAATATTTTCTCACCAAAATCAATCGAAATATTTTGTGATGAAAACAGTTTTTCAGAGAATAAAATTACTTTTCTAAAAAATTAATAAATATTTATATAAATTTTATCAATAAAATATATTGATTATGATAAATTTATTTATTTCATAATTATTTAATATTATCCATACATTCCAATTTAATGTATTGGTTATAACTATTACATGTTCCATGGGGTCATTTAAGATTGGAGTTGTAGGTCGAATACAATATAGAACATAACATTATTATTTATAAATGTTGGGGTGTTAAATTCATTGAATAGATTTTAATATGATTATTTTATTTTGTAATTTCTATATTCAATATTATATTTTACCATTCAATATGTAAGAATTAAATCTTTACATAAATTTTTTATTCTTTGATGGAATTCATTATCAATGAAAATTTGATATTTTTAAGAATAATTATCATCCATTGTAATGTATATTTATCCTTTTTGTATATATAATAAATATTTACCATGGAATTTTCATCCATATATTTCTATTATGTTTTGAAATAATTTAATATTATCTTTAACATCTTTTAAAATGTTTAAAATTAATATTCTTAACTATTTTAGTATGAGACCGTTTTTACATTCATTATAATAGAGTGAAAAGCATATAATTTTTAATGTTTAATGAGTAGGAATTTATTCTTAAATTAAGAACATTTTTCTTCATTATTCTTTATCTTCATGTTTTCATGGATTTTTAAATTAATTTTTTCATTTTTTGTGTAATACTAATTCTAAATATAATTGTTCATTTTTTTTAAGACAAAATAAAATAGATTCCATTACAATTAATTATTTTTTTATTTTCCTATCAGAATTTAATATATTTATCTCAATTTATTTATAAGGATTCAGTATTTGGTATTATTTTAAAATTAAATTTTTAATATGTTATTTTCACGCCTATAAATGTGTTGTTTTGGTGAATTATATTTTTTTACAACGAGGTTGCCCAAACAAAAACAAAATTTATATTATAATATCACTGCTATTTCCATAAAAAAATATCAAATGTTTACCTCAATTGGAGATTTTTTATTATATACCCCAATAAATAATATTATGGTGTTTTTTATTTTGCAATACTGAGATTTCTGTTTAAATAACTCTTATTCTTGATCTCCGCTTGTGTGATACCATACAAAAGCGTTCTGTAACCCATAATCTTATATCTTTCTATTAATTTATGTCAAAATCCTAAACTAATTATTAGGTTTCTTTAAGGGTATAATTTAATGAAACAATCTGAGTTCTCTATCTGTATGGAATATGATAATGTTTTTTTTTGAAATATTTAGGAATGAGAATGGCTTATGGTGCCCTCAATAGAATCACCATCAGTTGATCCCATTAACCAAGAACTTACTCTAAAGGGGGACAATAGTGAAGTTAAATTCCACTATTTGAAAAAAAAAATAGTTATGCATTATTAAGTAAACTCTCACAAGATAGTGTCGAGGGAGTTCATGGTATAGTACTTAAAATACCAAGGTGGAAAAAGGGTCGTAAGGGAAATTGATCCTTAAGGTATTTTCATCATCATTAAGGGAAATAAATATATAGAGAGTATGTATTATTCATACTTTCCTAAACCTATGGAAACATGGTTTTCCAAAAATGATGAGGCAATAGGGTTCATGAATGTAACCACTCTATATAAAACCAGTTTCAAAAAATGAACATTAAATATCATGATGGAAATCAAAAGGCTGAGTATGTAGGTCATAAGGGACAAGAGCATGCTGGTGAAGGGAAGGAAGTCCCACCTCAGAAATCAATGCCGAATTATAGGGGAATTGTAGGAAAGGTGTATTCATAGAAATAAATCTTTTTGGAGATTATTCTCCACTCTATGGGAAAAATTGAGGGGATTTTTCATATCAATGCTACATAGGTATTGGTGAGAATATTTTATGGAAGATTTATTCATGTTTATCGTAATTGGGATAAAATTTCTTGGATTGAAAAACAAGAATACATTTTAGAACATGGATTCAAGGAAAATAAGCTCAACTTCTAGATATATATCAATACATTGTGTAATATGACCAATCATATTGAAGATCTAATAATGATAGATATGGATACATCGGTAATTTCACAACAATGTGGGATACATAGGGTGACTAATTATACTAATTTTATTCTCATATATGATTATTTTGTGACATATTAATGTGTTTAATGACATTTTTATTTTAACATTTTAGGTTTTCTAATTTTCCATCAAAATTTATTTTTTAAATTAAATTTAATTTTCATGCCCAATTATGATAGTTTTGTAATGTTTCAAACATATGTCTGTACATATTATGATGTCTAATATAGGAAAAAATTATATATACCTCAAATGATTGGGGTAAAGTTTTATATCTCATGATATTATATGTAATAGACCTAGTAGTAAACTTAATCGATCATTGTACTTTTTTGAACTATGTTATATTGTCTTGGTATTATTTATTTATCATGTTTTTTATACACCTTAATTATATTCTCATGTCAGGATTTCAACAATACAACCTGGTTCTATAAGAAATATCACCCTGATTGGTTATCCATAAGTATAATGTCAACAAAAAAACCTAAATTTTCATGATACATATTAAAAAAGATATAATAGAATAGAATAAAAATAGATCACAATGATACCAAACCATGACACATATATTAGTAAATCAAAAAAATAATTTGTATAGAAAAATAATCAAAGAACAAACTATGTCTCCACCAATCCACCGCACTACAATGATTAAATCAATAGACATTAGTGGGATACATGACACTAATAATATTACTAGTTTCCATCAAAACCAAACCATCATATCCCTAAAATCATATGCATGGTATTATGAAAACACATATAGGTATACCACCATGGATCTATATAATTTCTGTCACAATGCAATAATTAGATCTATATTTGAAACCAAATATTATATATAAATCTATTTAATTTGAGAATATTATAACCAAATAATTATTTAGTATTCCCTGTGACATCCAGGATTGCAGTAAATAAAGAATTTAAAAAATTATATAATAGATAAGTGGGAGAAATGATCCAAAATATATATCATAAAACCATACATTAAACATTTCATAAATAAAACATTAAATAATACTATCACGTATAAAACCAAGAACAAGTTGGGATCTAGATTTTGGTAAAATGTATAGGAAATTAAAAAGAATTTATAGAGGGATTAAAAATATTTGTACCAATATAATTTCTTTAAATAGTATTTTAGATTCAATAATAGTAAAGAACTACCATAATTCTTTGGTAACCTGACACATAATTGTACCACATGCACTATATGCTATTCATACTTTCATAACTAGACTAACCCAATATTCCTAAACTCCCATGTTTCTATAAAAAAATTTATTTAAACCACCATCAAAATTTTAAAAAAGGATTTTTATAAGTGAATAACCACCGCTCCCATTCATTAAAATCCATTTTAGTTTCAAAATCATAATTGGTGAATTTCATAAAACACATGATGTGAATGAAGCTATTTTTATTAAAATACATTTTTCATGCCACCAAATATAAATTTTCATTAAAAACCCCATTTTAATATTAACTATTCCATTTTAATAAAATAAAATAAATAATTATTAATAACACCATGTATATAATGAGATAGAACCATTTTATACGGACACAAACCTCACTAATGGAAAAAGAAACATATCCATTTAAAATTGACATTATGATAAAAGTGATCCAGATGTATCATTCCTGGATCCAAAGGAAACATGATCCATTACTTTATAAATTATTATATCTAGAAATAAAATCCAAATAGGGTTCCAAATAAACAAGGGTAAGAGGGACTAGTGGGAGATATTGAAAGAGTAGAATAGATTAGGGGGAAATTAGAACAAACCTCAAAGAGATCCACTATGAAAGAAGTAGAATCCCTAAAACATCAATTGGGAACTTCATAAATCATCAAGGATAGGATGTATACAGATAATTAAGGATTTAGAAGAAATTAGACTAAAAAACTAAATGGAATCAGGAAATTGTTTTAAATTTAAGAAACCCATATGGGGTGCAAATTCTGGCCATAAAGTTATACAAACAGTACACTAACAATTCTATTCCAATTTCCCCATAAAAACTAGTTTTATAGGTTAAATATTAAAATTGAAATAGGTAAAGAAAAATACATGATTAAATAATGAAAATCACCATTAGAACCAATTGAGATATTCTAAGCTGTTATGTCATAGTTACTACTAAACATGCACTAATCCTACAATTGGATTATTTTTCCAAAATTTTAAAATTCCTCACCCACAATTTCTAGAATTATTTAAACTATAAAGATAGATAAAATTGAACCATAATATTATATACCTATAAATCAAAGCGTATTAAAATTACACCATTAAGAAAGCTTTTATCCCTATAAATGACTTAAGATTATAGAATCACAAAATGACATGACCACCACTACATCATCAATGATTACCGACCTCATATATCATGGCTATTACATCCCCACTACCATAGAATATAGACCAATATGACAATATAATATGTATAACCTTATCTAGGTGATCCATAATGATAATTGGCTACTGAATCCCTGAGGTATTGGGATAAAGATAAACATTATCCCATTAAATCAAATGGGAAGGGTCTAGTTGATACTTACACAATTTGGAAACATGAAACTCAACATAAATGAAGGGAAAAAGAGACAATAAGTCCAATTGATAATTCACTTTTCCAAGGAAATATTTGGTCTTGAAAATTTAAAAAATCCACCGAGTAATCCTACCATATTTTCCCACATATTTATTTCACAAATGAGGGGAAATGTAGTGAAAAACCAAATCAATAACCTTAAAATCCTATAGATGAATATTATTGTACAAATATGATATCTATATATTGTTATATAATAATAAAGTTTAAATAAATAATATTTTTTATTTTATCTTGCATACATGACTCGTCACAACAAAATTCACATCTCCAAGTTCTTCCCAAAATAATTGATATCTATATGGACTCCCATTAAACACTTTAAAGGGTTAAATTTTAATTGAAGCCTTATAACTCTAATTATAAGAGTATTAAAAAATGAGGATTATTTTCCCATGAATTAATGAAATAAAGAACATATTCCCAAATAATATTCACAATGATCTAAATGGATTTCGTTGTATTCTTAACAGTATTAGAGTGGTACACTGTGCATAACATCAATTGGTTATTCACAACCTCTTGTAAACCATTCTAAAATCTATATGTAAAACATGGATGATAACAAAAATAACATATATAACAACATAAACCTTCCTAATGTTTCATACATAAATTTTTTAGTGATCTCCCACAATATTTGTCTCCATAATATGAAGGAAATGTGCTAATTTCATAACCTTCCAATGATCACCCTAATTTGGTTCATTCCACTAAGAGTATGTGGTAAACCAACAACAATGTACAATGATATATCACCCAAATTACTCACCATTATGGGTATGGGGTGAAACAAACCAGTAGGTATATGGTGTTCTGCCTTAATATTCTTGAATGTAAGGCATAATGACATGATGATTATTATTGACCACCTCCTCTTAACCATAAATCGTGACATATCAAATTATCATATATCATTGCACTCCTAGGGAGAGGAATCCAATTACTTTGATTGAAAATATCAATATGTTCCATCCTCAATGATTTAAAAATGACCAATTTACAAAACAAATCTAGATTAATATCAAGAGATTGTGGCAATAAACCCATGGTATCCCTCATTAATGATTTGTCTAAAAAAGGAAAATACTTATATGTTTCTAGAGAAAGGTAAATATGATTTTAAAATGAGGAGTCAGATTTCATAAAATCCTTGAAAACCTACCCATGAGTACCATAAATTTCCAACCTCATATCCGAAAAAACCAATCAAGGACCACACTTCCACTGATTCCCAAAATGATTGAGTCTATAACTTATTACTTAACACATCAAAACCAACATTTACTTTTCCTTGTGTGTATGAAATATCAAAATTAAATATCTGAAAATATTCAAAACAATATTTCTTTCATATGTTCACATCTCTGTCGGTGAAAATTTTCTCCACAATTTTTTGATCTAAATACTTTTTAAATTTCTTATCAATGGGAATTTAGTTCAAACTCGTGAGATTATATATCACACAAACTAACTCGAGGTCATGGGTCAAATAATTATTCTCTTGAAGATGTATTTAAAATGATTCATAATCCACCACATACTTTTCCTACAAAAAAACGAATATTCCATTTCCAAGGAACCACCAAAATGTTTTTTTCCAAAAACTCTCTTTGAAAGAATAAAAAATATGGTTGAATTAAAACTATCCATCATTTCCTAAATAAACATTTTTAATTTATCATCCCATTAAAACATTACGACATTGAATGTAAAATTCATCATAAGAGATTCATGATTGGAGAAATTGTATCATACCCTTATTTTAAAAGAATATAATTGTTTTGGATCATGGGTATGAAACTAAAATAAAAGATTATAAGAAAATATAACACCCATTGTTTTACATAATAATTATTTTTAAATATATTTAATCTCATTGATAGCTTATGGAATAAGAAACCTAGAGTTGAAATAATCCATAATATAGTACACCATTACCAATTATATGTTAACTTGGATGGTATGTATAGTACTAACTAAATTATAAAAAGTTTGGATATATCTTTCTTATAAACAGAATAAGAATTCTCTAAAATAAAAATAATCATATTTGAAAAAAAAATTATAAATGATTATTTATTGCATCATTTCACATATAATTTATACATAATTTGTACCAAATTTCTTGAAATTATTCTATAAGAAATTATTTTTTAAATTATAATATTAAAATTATCTAACGTGGATTTTTTTATTTTTTCTGAAATATTACAATTTTGGTCGAATTATGTTAATATTTATTTTTAATTTATAATTACCTTTTTGATTAAATAATTTATGAAGTTATATAATGTTGTAAAATGATTTAAAATGGAAATTAGTTCTATTATATTTAAATTAATATAATTTAGGTTATTTTAATCATTATCATAGTGAATTATTGTAAAACCCCATTAGAATACTGTGAAATTTTTTCATTTAAAAACCCAAATTCATGTCAAGTATATGAGAAAATTTTAAAATTTAAATTTTCATCTTATGTGAATGGAATTTTGAAAAATGGATTTTGTGAGGACCTGCCTTCACCAAGATGAGGGAAGGGACAACAGGTTTCCAGACCATTCCTTCCTCAAATTGAAGGAGAGAAAATGACCTCTGAAACCCACATTTAATAGGTCCCGGATTGTCGACTAGATGCAAGGGTATAAAATCACATGAAAAATGATAGGAATTTCCCATTTTATTTAGTTGAATCCGAAGATAAAATGGTACATCCTTAATCAACACCAAAACTGGAAGTAAAAGTAAGGAAAAAACAAACCATCCACATATGCATGTTTCAAATGTAAATGCTACAAAAGTACAAGAAAACTCCATGTAAAGAACCAAAGAAAAGAAAAAAATACATAACAACGACAACTATCCAAAATTACAAACTATTATGATACCGCATGATCCTCGAAGTCCTCCTGGAAACTTGAAAATAGATTTATATACATAGGGTGAGTATACAGGTATACTCAATAGGGAAAACCACAAGTTATTGTGCACAAGTGGGGAGGCATTCTAATGCCCTGTGAGAAAAGGAGACAACTCAAGCACCTAGCAAAGATTCTATCTACCCAACCTCACCGAGTCACACTACCCAAATAACACATGTCAAGTAAAGTAATATTAATAGAAAATCTACATTTGGGTACCCTACACCACTTTCCCACTGGTTATTGAAGACATACTACACATCAGACCTTCCTCACCATTTTCACCACAGTCCTACTTCCATACCCCACCCGCACACACCTGGGCTACCACAACTACACATCCCGCCCACAAACACCTGGTCCACAACCACATGTAACCATGACCACAGACACCAGGGCCAGAAAAACTGTTGCCACGCCCGAAGACACCTGGGCCTCATCCCGAAGATGTTTGGGAACAACCTACCCGTACACACCTCAGCCAAATACCACAACATACCATGCCCCAAGAATACAAGGCTATAATGGACCTCAGGCCATCACAGCCTGCCTGAAGAGTCTTTGGCTATTCGGTAAAGGAAGCAGAAAAGGAGCTAATTACCCACCATTCACAGAAGTGTTGGAAAAAAACCCTCCCACATGTAATGGTGGTGTTCGGAATGAAGTTTTCAACAAGAATGGGGTGAGAATAAGAAACATAACAACTAAAATTATATATATAGGTAATGGAACTCATCCCAACCTAGGGGTTCCAAACCAGGCCAACATTAACACCCTCGTTTCAATTCATTAATAAAAGCACTGTAGCCACAACCATGTCACAACTTGTTCCCAAAAAACCAAATCCCCATTGAAACAATTATTTTTTCATATTTAAGTGATTCAATTTAGATAATTCTTCACTACCGAGCAACTAAAAGGCATAGCCACATGTCAAAGAAGAAAAAACAACCAAATAGAAATTTAAACTTTCACACCTGATTCTATTGTAAATTCACAACTGGGATCCGTGATATCCCTTAGAGTAATAGAACCAAACCAAGCCCCTATATACCGCACCATATGTCTTTAGTTCCACAATGCCAAAATTTCCCAACAAGGGATCCCATCCCCATCCATGTCACCTCATAAGCATCAACCGTAAACAACACCAAAACAGAGCAAGGATGTTTTCAAATTTTAATATGTCATTCATTTTGTTTTGTCTTTCTGTTTGGTTAACCGGGGTGATCACACAAGGATTATAATTCATTGGGAATCCCTTTAGTCAACCTAGATTACGTGATTTACCAGTTTCTATGTTACAACCATTCAATCACATAAATATCTAGAAAAAAAGTGTTCAATAGTGTGCAAGAAAGGACCACCAATGGCCATGATTTTGAGTGGATATATACCCATTCAATTCACAACATATATGAAAAGATAAAATAGTACAACATCATTATAATACAAACCACTTAATTATTTAAATCCATTTATCATCACTGTTAAGGTTTGGTTTCATCCATCCCTATAAGAAAAATTTTTATACCAACCCCGCATGATACACAGTAATAGAGACGAAGTAAGAAACTCTACTTGGATGATCAATGATCGACATTTCTCCTCTCACGCCAACAACTGGGATGCAAAACATTCAGGGGTAAATGAATTAAGAGGAAAGGCTCCATCATAGGTGAACCACTAGCCTCTTGAAAGGGGACACCAAATGTACCAAGAAATGAAAAAACCATCAACTAAGAAGAATGAAGGAGTATCTATGTGATAAAAAAAGATATACATGAGTTATGGCATAATAATGTTCAATGGATTTAAAGGTAGATCGTGGTTTCACCATGCTGTAGGAAAATTACACACGATGGGATAATTCCCATTGGTGGGGTGGACATAACAGTTGTGCACTAAATGATTTCATTTAAGAGTGGAAAATGGGTCTCTTGAGGGTTACTACACACCTAGAGATTTAAGACATTGTTTATGGCATTAAAAACAACTTTGTACCACTTTAATAATGTTAAAAGATGTAAAAGTGGCGTTACAAGAAAAATGGGGAAAGAAACCATGACACCCCTCTATGGCCAATTTGTGAGACTCATCGGCGAAACTGATCAGTAGAGCTGATTGGGTGAAGAAGATCCTATAAAGATGATCCCATCAAGCTGATTAGTGAAGCTGATTGGTAGAAGTGGATCCTGTGAAGCTGATCGTTTGAAGCTGATCTGTGAAACCGATTTGGGAAAACCGATCATTGAAACCGATTTTGTGAAATAGATATGTTAAACTGATTTGGTGAAACTGATCTATTAAATAAATATGGTGAAAACGATTTGTGAATCTGATTTGGTGATACCAATATGTGAATCTGAATTTGTGAAACTGATCTGTGATACCGATTTGGTGAAACCAATCTGTGAAAACTATTTGGTTAAACTGATCTGTGAAACCTATTTGGTGAAACAGATCTGTGAAACTGATTTGGTGAAACCGATTTGTGAAACTTATGTGGTGAAACCGATATCTGAAAATGATTTGTGAAACCGATTTGATGAAACTAATCTGTGAAACCGAGTTGGTGAAATTGATTTGTGGAACCGATTTGGTGAAACGGATCTGTGAAATTGATTTGGTGAAATAGATATGTGAAACAGATTAGGTGAAACCGATTTGTGAAACCGATCTATGAAACCCATATGTGAAAATGATTTGGTGAAACCGGTCTGTGAAACCAATTTGGTGAAACCGATCTGTGAAACCGATCTGTGAAACCGATCTGTGAAGCCAATTTGTGAATCTGATCAGTGATGGTGATCAGTGAAGCAGATCTGTTAAGCTGATCAGTGAATCTAATCAGTGAAGCTAATATGTGAAGCTGATCTGTGAAGCTGATTTTGGGAGCTGATCTGTGAAGCTGAACAGTGAGGCTGATATGTGAAGCTAATCAGTGAAGCTGGTCAGTGAAGCTGATCAGTGAAGCTGATTAGTGAACCTGAGCATTGAAGCTGATCAGTGACGCTGAACTATGAAGCTAATCTGTGAAGATGATGGGTGGGACTAATTTATGAGTTCAAGACTCCCCAAAACATAGAATTTTTCAAAGCAATGTACCATGAGGGTCTGGGCTATTACATCAGATACCTCTCAAAATTATTCTCACCCTTAGGAATACAAGTGTAACCCAAACAACCCCTTCAAAAGATACCTCTTGTGGAAAAACCACACCAAACAGCCATACTAATCTCAAGGATCACATTGTCCCAACACACGGATCGGGGAGTTATTTCCTACATGTCAAGATACTATCCTCTTTGGGTGGCACTAACTCTCCCGCAAGGGTTTAATCACATCCAACTTAATGCATCTGGATTAGGGATCAGGTCCTCCATTCCCCACATATGAGGACTTTTCATAAACATTCACAATGTAAGGAAACCAAACATCTCATATACCAATAATTTCAACATTACATTACAGTAGGTCAGAAATAAAAGAACAACTAGGAATGCTCAGAATGGAAACTGAAATAGCTTTGGGTACTTGGTGCGCATTTGAGATTATCACTCCCAAGTACTCTCCTCGAGACCACCATGCCTCCACAACACACAATCCAAAGAGATGGTTCGTCCAGGAAGCACATTCTCATTTTGATCCTCGTTCCTCACTAGTTGCACCATGAAAGAAGCATTATCCCCTATATTCAATTATATCCAGTCGATGACATGGGAATCACCATGTAGATGTCGGCAAAGCTGGGAGATGTGGAAATCGTCATGGATCCTTTCCAACTGAGGTGGAAAGACCAGCTAATATGCCACCTCACAGACTCTCCCCCACACTTCTAAAGGCCCGATGAACCTAGGGGAGAGCTTCCTCCCCTTGACGAACCATCGCTACCCACTTCGAGGGAAAACCATTAACAACACATGGACTCCAACCTCGAACTCCAAGGGCCACCTCCTATGATCGGCATATAACTTCTACCGATCCTGGCATGCCTTCATCCTCTCATGCACAAGAAAAACCTTCTCAATTGATCTCTTCACTACATCTGGGCCAAGAACACCTGCCTCTCCAACCTCAGTCCAGCACACAGGAGTATGACACGGCCTCCCGTACGAGGCTCTAAATTATGCCATGCCAATAGTAGAGTGATAAATACTATTGTAGCACAACTATATTAAGGGAAAATCTGGTTCCCATGATCCCCTGAAGTCCAAACACATGCCTTTTTCATATCCTCTAATGTATGGATGGTTTTCTCTATTTTCCCATCTGTCTGAGGGTGGAATGCAGGGCTAAGACATAGTTGGGTGCCCAAATCATGCGAAAATCCCCTCCAAACTCGTGAGGTAAACCATGAATCCCAATTAAATACTATAGAACTTGTAACTCCATGAAACCATACCACCTCACCCACATATCTTCATTCTATGGAATCAACTGCACTAGACTACATGATCGCTAGGAAGTGAGCTGATTTCATTAACTCGTCTACCACTACCCAGATAGCATCACATCCACATTGAAACCTGGGTATTCCTGTGAATAAATCCATTGAGATGTCATCCTAATTCCACTTGGGGACATCTAAAGGTTGCAAAAAATATCTTGCTATGTGGTGTTCAGTCTTCACCTACTGACACACCAAGCACCTTGCCACAATCTCTGCCACTTCTTGTTTCACCCCGTGCCACCAAAACTCTTTCCTCAAGCCGTGGTACATGTTGGAAACTTTAGGGTGTACAGCTATGAGTGAGTCATGGAACTCATGGAGAACTCCCTCACACATTGCCTCTGGGAGACACAACATCCCTCAAAAAAGCATCTGATTCTGACCATCCTCCGACCACCCATATGGAGCATTTCCTTGGTTAACCTGATCACGCATCACTTCACTCTCTATGTATCCCCACTTATACTCATCCACCTACCGCAATAGAGAGGACTATACTGTCATCTAAAATAGGCATCCTCTACCACCGTCATCCCATTCATCTTGAAGTAGGGCACCCAACTCCCCCATTTCCTTCCAAGCATCCACATATTTCTGAATAGCTTCCCTCTATGACTTCATACTCAAGGCATCATCCACAACATTCCCCTTACCTTCAGTGTAAGTGATCGTGAAGTTGGTATCCTGAAGAAACTCCACCAACCGTCTTTGTCATATGTTTAGGTCCTGTTGGGTAACGATATGCGTCAAAAACTTGTGATCCGTGAATACCACAATGTGCTCCCCAATGAGGTAATGCCTCCAAAACATTAATGCGAAAACTGCCTCTACAAGATCTAGGTTATGAGTGGCATAGTTATACTCATTAGGATGTAACTGACTAGACCCATAAGATATCACTCCCCACTGCTGCATCAGAACACACCCTAGGCCAAGTCCATAAGCATCAAAAAATACCTTATACAACACCCCATCCTCTAGCAACCTGAGCACTAGAGCGTTGACCAACCATTCCTTCAGATAGCTAAACACTGCCTGACATGTCTCACTCCATACGACGGTTTGGTGCTTTCTGTTCAAAGCTTTCAAAGGAGTTGCTACTTGAGAGAAGTCTGGTATGAACTTCTAGTAATATCCTATCAAACATAGAAAACTATTAACCTCCATCACATTCTTTGGATCTTCCCACGAAACAACTGCTTCAACCTTTGATGGATCAATAACTACTCTTTGCTGAGACACCATGTGTTATAGGAAATGCACTTCTAGAATCATGAACATAAAATTAGACAATTTCCTATAGAGATGGTGATGCTGAAGGATTTCCATGACCATCTTGAGGTGATTAATATTTTCCTCCTCTGATCTTGAGTTGATCAAAATTTCATCTATGAACACAATGATGAACGAGTCTTGAAACATGTGGAAAACAGAATTCATGATCCCCATGGACACAACAAGTGCATTCGAAAGGCCAAATGGCATGACTACAAACTAAAAGTACCCATACCTGCATCTGAAAGTAGTCTTCGGAATATCACTGTCCTTAAACCTTAACTGGTGATACCCAGACCACAGATTGATCTTAGAGAACCAACTGACTCCCCTCGGCTAGTCAAAGAGATTGTCTATCCTTGGGATTGGGTAACGATTCTTGACCATTACCCGATTCAATCTCTGGTAGTCTATGTAAGGCCTAAGACCAGCAGATTCCTTCTTCGCGAACAAGACCTAAGCACCCCATAGTGACATTCTAAGTCAAACAAACCCCTTCATCAACATATCGTCAATCTAAATCTGTAACTCATGCAACATAGAAGGTGCCATATGATAAGGATCCATAGAAATCATATGGGCACCGTGATGTAAATCTTTCCAGAACTCAATGTCATGTTGAAGGGGTAGAGTCACAACCTCCTCTGGAAAAACATCCAGGAACTCTCCATAAACTCTTGGAACATCATTCATCTCGACTTCCACTGATTCGGTGGAATGCTCGGCCAACTTAAAAAGAAGTGGATCCACACGTCGTCTCCCCGCCTGACTACTCTGTTCACCAACAAAAGCCACACACTAGCAATACTCATTGGAGAACATGACTATTCTTTGAAAGTCATCTATAACAGTGTGCACAGAAAAAATCCAATTTATTCCTAGGATGACATCATATGGAAGCATTTTCTGTAGAAGAAGCTCCCCATTAGACTGATGTGGCCATAACATCAGTCTACATCCTCAAAAAACATCAGACACACTTGTATGACCCCCCAACTAGCGTACATAGCACCTGAGGCATATAGATTCTCTCTATGTCTAGCCACAAGGCATGGACTAGACTAGATGTAACAAAAGAGTGTAATGCTCCAAAATCAAATAGGGCACACAAAATAATTCTAAAAAAGCTGATCATACTTCAAATGACGTTCACACCTACTAGAAATGTTGCCTCTGTAGTGTGAAACTGCCCACGCCTAGCTCCTCTACCTCTCTTGTGTCGGCCGAATACCTAACCATGCCCTGGTCAAGGCCCTTGAGGATCACACTGGGTTCAGCCTCCTATTGCCACGTCTACTCTCGGAGGAGTGAGAGCTCGTTGTCCATGTTGTTGCTACTAAAAGGGCCTGGCTGGAAATCGCTGCTGCTGAGGTGGGTGATGAACCTATCCACACCAACTTTAATGCACTCTGTCTGAGCACTGATTTCGATGGTGCCCATTTATTCCACAGATGAAACTCCTTGGTCCTAGGCCTGCAAGAAAAGGGCGAGGAATTGGAGATCGAAACTGGAAGAGCTGGGGCCTGCTCCCCACAGGGAAAAACCTAGAAGCCCGGATGCTAGGGGCCTCTTACTGACGACCATCCCCTTTGACGAACCCAATTGGATCCCCTCTCACAGCATACCTCCTAGAATGTGTATCATTTCTTCCTCTTCATCCTTCTTATGGACTTCCACGTACGTCGGTAAGGTGAAGGGAGTAACAACATACTTAAGAGAAGTACAGAGTGCCTCCTCTAAACGTCTCGCACAAGACTTCGTATCCCGAAAAAGGTCAGGGGAAAATTGAAGGAGATCCATGAACTTGATTCCTAGATCCCTTAATAACATTATACACTACTGAAGGGAGATTATCCTAGCTTCTTTTTTCTCCTTCATCATAGAAGAGAGGAATTATGCTCGGAATTCCCTCTCAAAGTCAGTCCAAAAAACTTTAGCCTCTCTCCTCTACCAAAGATAGAGAGTCCACCATTGACACAACACTCCACACATCTATATTATAGCCAGAGGATCCCAGTACTCTGTCGATTCCTGTATCATGTTGATATCTTTCACAAGCTCCCCAAGACAGCTCTCTGTCTCCATGTCCAAGACTCAACCCTCATACTTCCTGAGGGTCTGTCGCTGAAAGGCACAAACCATACTCTGCCACTAGTCATCGTTCTCCTCTCAGTCATCCCTCAGCAGATCAGCCAAATCAGCCTCTTCGGTCTCAATCACTCGTACAACTCATAGTATTCTTCTAGGTTCCATAGCTTCACGGTACATTAGGAATTATTAAGACCGAGTAGTGTAGAAGTTTTCTTTTAAAATTTTCTTAAACTTTTTATTCATTAAAATTCACATACCACCCAGAACACACAATAACACAAATAACTATGATACATGTACCATTACTAGGATCTCTATTCTATAATTAGTGTAGCCTCACCTGGTCATTTGGAAGGTCTAGAGTCCATGTATTGGATCATGGGGGCCCTAAATTACTATGACCAAGCCAGTCTTCTATGGCATATTTCACACACCGAGATTACGTAACACTGTTGTCCTACCAATTCATGCAATCCTCACTATGCCTATCGCTAAGATCCATCCTATATCTCAACCTCCCTCTTATACCATTCAGTCACGACCCACCTTCACCAAGATTAGGGAAGGGACAACGGGTTTCCAGACCCTTTTGTCCTCAAGTTAAAGGAGAGATAATGAACCCTAAAACCTACCTTCAATAGGTCCTGAAGTGGTGACTAGAACCAAGGGTATAGAATCACCCAAAAAATGGAATGCATTACCATTTTTATATAGTAGAATCGAAAGATAATATGGTACATCCCTAATCAGCACCATAAATTGAAATAATGTTAAGGAAAAACCAAACCATCCCCATATGCATGTTCCAAAAGTAATTGCTACCAAGGTATAAGAAAACTCCTAGGAATGTACCAAAGAAAATAAAAACAGCAACAACAACTAAAAAATCCCCAAAGTCAGAACTATTATCATCCCATAAGATCCTCAATGTCCTCTTGGAAAACTAAAAAGAGTTTTATATTCGTAGGGAAATTATATAGGTATACTCGATAGGGAAAACCAAAATCTCTCGTGCATTAGTGGGGAGGCATTTTAATGTCCTATGAGAAATGGAGACAAATGAAGCACCTATCAAGGATTCTATCCACCCAACCTCATTGAGGCACACTCCCCAAATAATGAAATTCAAGAAAAGTAATAGTAATAGCACATCGAAATTTGGGTTCCCCACACCACTTTCCCACTGGTTAATAATGACATCCTACGCATGAGACCTTCCCCGCCATTTTCACCACAGTCCCACTGCCATACCCTGCCTGAACACACGTGGGACACCACAACCACACATCCTTCTCACAAACACCTAGTCCACAACCACATGTAACCACGCCCACAGACACCTAGTCCAGAACAACTACCTCTACGCACGAAGACACTACGGCCTCATCTCGAAGATGCTTGGGAAAAACCTGCCTGCACAAACCTGGGCCAACTAACACAACATAACATGACCGATGATTATAGGGAAATAATAGAACTCAAGCCATCACTGAATTCCTAAACTGTCTTTGGCTATTCGGGAAATGGATCAGAAAAGGAGCTAATAACAAGCCACTCACAGATGTGTTGGAAAAAAACCCTCCCCCATGAAATGGTGGTGTTCGACATGAATTGCTCAACATGGATAGGTTGTGAATAAGAAACATAAAAACTAAAATTATATATATAGGTAATGATCACACATCCCAATCTATGGGTTACAAGCCAACCTAACAAAAACACCCTCATTACTATTCATTCATAAAAGCACAACAGCCACAACCAGGCCACTACTCGTTCCCAAAAACCAATTCCCTATTGTACCCATTAATAATTTCATATTCACATTATTCCATTTAGATAATTCTTTACTACAAGGAAATTAACAGGCATAGACACATGTCAAGGAAGGAAAAACAACCAAACAACCATTTAAACATTGACACTCGGTTCTCTTGTAAAGTCACAATTGGGATCTGTGAGATTTTTAAAAGTAATGAAACCAAACCAAGCCCCAACATATATCCCCACACAGCCTTAGGTCCACAATCCAACAGCTACTCAATAGGGGATCCCATCCCCATCCATGTCACCTCATAAGCATAAAATGTAAAAATCACCAGAATAGAGGAAGAAAGTTTTAAAATTTGAATATTCCATTCATTTAGTTATGTATTTCTGTTTGGTTAACCAATGTAAACACAGAATGATTCTTAATCATTGAGAATCAATTTAGTCAATAGAGTTTATGTGATTTACTAGTTTCCATGTTACAACCATTTAATCCCATAAATAACCAGAAAAATAGGGGTTCATTAGTGCACAAGAACGGACCAAGAAAAGCCACTATTTTCAGTTGACATAAACCCATTCGATTCAAAATATATTGGAAAAGATAAAAGAGTACAACATCATTATCAAAAACTCCCATTTATTCTTTAAATCCATTTATCATCTTCATTAAGGTCTGGTTTCACCCATACCCATAGGAAACATTTTCATACCCACCCTACATGATACATCATAAGGGAGATGAAGGAAAAACTCTACATTGCTGATCAACAATCGACTTTTTTCCTCTCATTCCAACAACATGGATATGTGACTTTCATGGGTCCATAAATGAGTAGGAAAGGCTCCAGCATGGGTTCACCACTAGCCTCGGGAAAGGGGACACCAAACGTACCATGGAATGAAAGAAACCATCCAAGAAGAAAAATGAAGGTATTCAATGTGTGATAAAAAGTAGTGATCCTCGTGTTACAACATAAAAATTTTGAACGACTTTAAATGAGGATCATGGTTTCACCATGATTTTGGATGGTTACACATGATGGGATTAATTTCTATATAATAATTTACATCAGAGGGGTGGACATACCTGTTGTGTGCTAAAGGATTTCATTTAATAGAGGAAAATGGGTCTTTTGATGTTCGCCCCACTCCTAGGGATTTATGAAGTTGTTTGTGGTGTTAAAAACAACATTGAACCACTTTAAAAAATTTAAAAGACATAAAAGTGGAATTACAGGATAAATGGGGAAAGAAACCCAAGAACCCCTCTATGGCTGATTTGTGAGACTCATAGGAGAAACCGATCGATGGAGAAGATTGGGTGAAGCTGATCCCATGAAACTGATCCCATGAAGCTGATCAGTGAAGCTAATTGGGTGAAGTTGATCCTGTGAAGCTGGTCCTGTGAAGATGATATGTGAAACATATTTGGTGAACCGGATTTGTGAAACAAATTTAGTGAAACCGATCTGTGAAATAGATTTGTTGAAACCGATATGTGAAACCGATTTGGTGAAACAGATCTTTGAAACTGATTTGGTGAAATCGATCTGTGAAACGGATTTGGTGAAACCAATCTGTGAAACCAATTTGGTGAAACAGATTTGTGAAACAGATTTGGTTAAAGCCATCTATGAAACCGATTGGGTGAAACCAATTTTTGAAACCAATTTGGTAAAACTGATCTGTGAAACTGATTTTTTGAAACTGATATGTTAAACTGATTTGGAAAAACTGATCTGTGAAATCGATCTTTGAAACCGATTTGGTGAAACCAATCTGTGAAACCGATTTTTTGAAACTGATCTGTGAAACCAATTTGGTGAAACTGATCTGTGAAACTAATTTAGTGAAACTGATCTCTGAAACCGATTTGGTGAAACTGATCTGTGAAACCGATTCGGTGAAACCGATTTGTTGAAACCGATCTGCAAAACTGATCTGTGAAACCAATTTGCGAAACCGATTTGGTCAAAATGGTCTGTAAAACAGATTTCGTGAATCCGATCTGTGAAGCTGATCTGTGAAGCTGATCAGTGAAGCTGATCTGTGAAGATGGTCAGTGATGATGATCAGTGAAGCAGATCAGTGAAGCTAATCAGTGAAGCTGATCTGTGAAGCTGATCTATGAAGCTGATGAGGGAAGTTGTAAAGTGAAGCAGATCAGTGAAGCTGATCTCTAAAGCTGATTAGTGAAGCTGATATGTGAAGCAGATTAGTGAAGATGATCCGTGAAGCCGATGGGCAGGACTGATTGATGAGTCTCGGATACCCCAACACATAAAATTTGGCAAAGCAATGGACAATGAGGGTATGTGCCATTACAGATTCCATTTTTTCAATATTAATAATTATTTTTATATAATAAATTCAAATAAGTTTTTTATCATAATTATAGAAAGAAAACAAAAATTATTTGTCATAGTAACGGTTAAAATGGATTTACTGAGGAGGGGGTAAACAAAAAGGATGTGGGACAAAATGAATTTAAAAAATGTATAAAATCTATTTTATGGAAATTTTTGGACACAATATAAAATATTGATCTATATTACTATATTTTGTATCCTTTTAGAATGCAAAAAACTTTGGTACATGGTTTTCTTTTAGAAAATTATAAGTGTCCCACTATCGTCACATATAAAATGCCTCTCACTAACCTCTCTACTTCTCACCAAAAAAATTTTATGATAGTACTTGGAGTACCCAAATAAAATCATGAAATATATCCTATTATTGTAGAATTTTTATTTTTCATAGAAATCTAACCTAATAATTCTCTTAGTGAAAACCTAACAAGGATACCCGAAGAAGGGAAAACCTTCTTTAATGGTAATATTTTTATTATTTCTTCCTAAACACCCATATTTTTTTATTAAATCATTATGATATAAAAAATTATTTATATTCTATTTATTTATAATATTATATGTTATTGTAATGACTTAAAACCCTCCCAAATTACATCAAATGTGTTTGGAAATCAGTATTCTTGTCTGCGGTGGACTACCACCTCGTGAACCAATGTTTTTGGTTTTTTCCATTAACCCATCTCACATATGGTTTTGATGGTGTATCTGAAGTATATATATGATATTTATAGTTTAATTATACCACTATTTTCATTATATCATATATACCATTTTTTCTACCCATTTTGTTTGAGATATGATTATATCACTCCTTTGCACTGTGAACTACCACCTTACAAAGTGATTTGAATCATTTTTTTCTAAAACTTTACATGGATTGTAATAAAGAAAAAATAAAATAGTATATTTGATATAAATTTTTTAATAATTATATTAATTAAATATTTACCATTATTAAAATATAATATATCAATTTTTATTCTAAAAAATGATTACATCTTTATTGTACGTGAGGGCTACAACATTTATGAAGCTATGAGACTATATTTTCATAACCACAAAACATATATGATATATATATAAGTATATATAAGTATATAATATGTGATATATGATATTATTATCATTTGTAATGAATAATATTACTTTCTAACTTTTGATAATTACCATTGAAATATGGAAATTTCAATCATGCGTACGTACGACCAACTGTCTCATTGATTATAACATACTTCATTTCTCAAAACCACCAATCATGATTGGTATTTAAAGTATAATTTAGGTATAAATTTTATTAATATTTCATTATTATTATTTTTTATATTATGAAAGTATATTATATGGATTACCAAAGATCTTTCATAACCAAGAGCACATAACAAAACAATGTATTTAACTCCGAAAACAATAAAATTAATGGAAGATAACTAATGAACGAGTGATAAGATGTTATGAAATGATATTATATGATATTATAAAACATAATATGGTTCTGGAATAAGTTAGTAAAATGTTTAAAACCACTATAAAAGAGATTAAAAATTGTTCAACCAATGGTAATCATAATCCAAGGGTCGTCATATCACTTTCAATTAATTAGTTATATAGTATTGGTATACAAATAATTTATTTTATATGGTATATATAATTCCACTTTGAAAATTAATATAATTAATACATCAATATTCATGGTATGTTTATTTTTAATTTTATTTATTTATTCCAGGAGCATTTGACTTGAAATTTAACAAGTTATAATGGATTTCATAACTGAATTTATTTCATTGGGTAATTTTACTTCTTCGTTGTCATGAATATTATATGATTATTTTTAACTGAATATTGACTAAAATATGTTTTATATCAATTTTTTTATGACGATTCTTATTTTTATACATAATTGATTCATTGAAAAAATCTCACTTCAATGTTATGATATTTTGAAGGATTTATTTCACATTATAATTTTATTTATGATTGTTTATACATTAATGTCCATTGAATATAATTTTTGATAATAATTTAATAAAACCATTAATTTTGTTCTTCTCTAGTTATTCGTGATTTTTTATGTATTCATACTATTTTCCACAATATAGTTCGTATAATAACTATGAAAATATTTTCTTGAAAATATGAGTCAATTTCTTTCTTCAGTCAGAAATCAGTTTTTTAAAAAACCATGTTTTATTTTAAATGTTTTAAATAATGTTTATATCATTTTTCAAGTTGTTTATTAATAATATTTTTATACACTTTTACCTTTTAGGCATTTTAAATTATTTTTAACATCGTTTTGAAGAAAAATCATGTTTGGATTTTATTGAAAACCTGTATAGAATACTTAATTTAATGTGTATGACATGAAAATAATTTAAAACCATGATGAACTAAAAAATGATTAAAATATTCATTGATAAGTTCCAAAATTTATTTTCAAAGAATCTTATACTTAAAATGCTTCTATAAAAAGCTATTTTTGAAAATAAATGTATAAATTCATCAATAATGTTTTTGAATATTATTTTATTGCACTTACATTCATCAATGATAGTATTCCATTTTTCTGACTCAAGTGGGTATTTGTGGTATTGATTCCATCATTATTTTCCCTCTATATAGTTTCTAGACATTTTGACGTAGTATTGATATTGAATTACTTGATTGAATTTTCTGTTCATTGACATTCCCTTTAATTAATAAATTTCATATATATGTAAAATTCCACCTAAATATCCATATTATTTATAATGTATATTTTTATTGATAAAAATATAAATCAGTTTTAAAATAGGTTTTCTACTTTGAATATAATTTTTTTTTATAGGGAAATATTGATAAATATGTATTCTTTTCTCAATATCAATATTTGATCATAAGGAACATTATTCATGAATTAAATGATTTATTAAATATATGAGGAATTATTTTGATATGAATTCATAGGTCAGGTCGAAAAATAGATAACCCCTAGATACATTAATAGGTCTAATCAGACGAATTATTTTGTTATCCTAAGAAAAATGTGTTTTTTTGTATACGTACACATCTGTTTTTAAGTATTATGAGAATAAATATTGACCATAGAGATATCATGTGCCTAATTCATTATTGAAACTCACAAAATGAGAATTAGAACATCTAAAAGGGATGAAATACCCATGACATGGGTATTATTTTACCCAAAAAACAAGGGATGATAAAGTGGATTAAACTTGGGGATCACATACCCTTACAAAGGATACATGATCACATGACCTTCAAAAGGTCATCAAAATGGTTCATGTGTAGCACATGGCATGTTAGAGTTATAGAATGGATCCTTTTGAAAATTTCTACTATTATCGAGGAGGCACCTGAGACACTTGATGATCACACGGTGGCAGCTAGATGAGCTCCCATGAGTCACATTACATGTTAACTAGTGTGATTCTGATAAACCCTTCAAAAAACCTCATTAAATTGCATGGAAATATGGATATGTTGTAAGACTTTAACAATCATAAAACATTATGAAATGCCCCAATGTAGTTTTAAAGATACAATATATGTCTTGGTTACATGCCTTCCTTATGGGGTAAGATCCCACTGGCACGTTTCCCTCATCAAGCAAAGATATTCAAACATTCTCATGTGGTCATATTCTCCCCCTCCATCCCCATAGAAAGCAAGAACGGTTTTCTTTAATATATGATCATACATCACTACAAGACCCTCTGTAAGTTACGTGACACATAACCAATATAGAGAGTGATTGTATTCAAATTCAATCATACAAACTCATGAGATCCCCATCCATTGTAAAACAAATAATGAATTATATTGGGAAATTATGGGATTATATTGTGAAAGTAAGGTGCACATATTTTTTGTGAATGGAGTTATGCACACCAGGAGTTCACCAGTGGTCATCTGACACAACCTCAAAAATTCATCACAATCCCACAACACCCCATGGCACATTATATTTTTCTCCTGAATTCATTAATCACAACTGATTTGTTCCAATAGACCATTAAAATTAATGGTGATCTATTAATTCATGTTCTCGCGCTTTGGTTGAATCCTCAGTGATGGTATAAATTAGGGAGTTGATTGTTTCTAATTGTTCTTTTTAATGGGGGTTTGTTTTTAGAGTTTATTCTAAATGATTTATTGATGCCATTTTAAAGAAAAATGTAGTATATATTTTAGATATTTAATTATTTTTTTATAATTGAATAATATCAATGATATCTTCAAAATATTACATCTAATTAATATCCACATCACAAGATGACTTCATTTGGAATTATATGTTTCTTATTTAATCTAAGCATTTACAGGGGTTTTAATTTTTGTAAAATGTCATTGATAGAAGGTTTAATATTTCATGAAACCATGTTTATTTTCAGTTCCAATAATCCATTGAACCCACATGTAAAAAATATGTCCCTAATCCATAAAATATTTGATTCTTCATATAGAATATTACTTCTAAGAATGTCAAACATGAAAAATATTGCATTCACTTAACATCCAAAAATTAGGAATCTCCCTAATGGTTGATTTAATCATCCATATGGGTGTTTTATAATCTGGATATAATTTTTATAGGGATGAAATAATAAAATATGAAAAATAATGGGATTAGAAAATAGTGGTGTGCCAAAAAAACACATGTGATATGAATAATGTTAAAAACATGGTTATGACTGAATAAAAAAGTGAGAAAATGGAAGGGTTTTGAAATTTATTTGTACTAATTTAAAAACATAACTATTACACAACAAATGGTGGATTATTATAAGATAATATTAGGATAAACATTCTTTAAAAGTAAAATTAAATTAAATACAACTTACATGATTACAATGGAAAACAATGAAAACTAACATGAAATTAAAGCATGGAGGAATGGTATATAAAGTTGAAACATGAATTTGGAAGGTACTATTAGTTCTTTTTTTATGTTTGTATCCATGAAAACTTATCCCTCTAATCAAAGATATTCTAACTTATTTCAAAGTGAGAATGATTGTCTATTTATAGCCAAAGGGGGTTGAATGTTTTCATTCTATAGCCATCTCTCATGTTGGCTCAACAATTTGAAAATTCATGCAATTGAATTTGGATAATTATTTTCCTTCATAAATATAGATATGGATGTATATAATACTACCTAAAAAATTTTCCTCCATTATAGTTTTAATCCAATGACATGGCCATTTAATTAAAAAATTTAATGTTTTCCATTTTTATCTGGACCTTTTTAATGGTCACAATATGAATTGTTCTTTGGATAAGAATATGCCACAAAATCCCAAATAAATCTTAAAAATTGTTGTGAAACTATATATTTCTTTTTACACCATAAGATATAAATTCCATTTGATGTCTATATTGAAATAATAGTCATGTATTTTGAGATACATTACAATTTTCAAATGAATTTTGTGGTATAATTTAATACATCATTTGGGACACTTATGTTTTGGATATGGGATATAAATTTTCATCCATGATTTTTTTCGACTTTCAAGAAAATACTTTGTCATTTCATCAAATCGTGTATTCTATATTGAGCCTATAAATTCAATATTCATGGATGATCTAGTTTTCTCAATTGATTTAGTAGTCCTTGTTGTTTGATCCATATAAACCATAAAATGGATTAATTGGCCAAATTCCCATTATAATGATATGGATTAATTTGAATATGGATAACTAAAGATGAATAATTACGTAACATGAATTAGTATGTTCAATGTTTTGACAAATACATTAATGTAAATTTTAATTAAATTATTTCCAACAATGATCATTAATATATTTTTATAATATAAACTTGAACATTGAAAGGAAATTAATAATTTATTATGTAAAAATTAATCAATGGATGTAATATAAAATATTTTTTTATATGTAATACCATCTCCCCCACAATTATGATTGTTCGTGTCATCATGTAAATCAAATATATAAAAATAAACTAAATCATTTTTACTCACAAACTATTATTAAAAAAAATCTCAAATCCTGGAGTCCAGAATAGTTCACTCCTCTATAATTAATTATACGACATATTATTACAGAAATAATGATCCAAAATCTATTCAGTTTTCTTTATAAAAAATATAAATGGAAAATTTAGGCACTCAAAACCCGCTCATTTAATGATGATAAAAATTTATTTATATAGGTTCACTCATATACCAACCAAAAGTAAAATCACAACACTTGTAAAAGACTCAACTTTAATTCCATTTCATAATGTGTGCACTATTCAATAGGTATTTTTTGATATTTTCAGTGGATATGGGAAAATAGGAATATAATGTAAAAAATGAGGGGTAAAACACCAAAATGGAAAAAGAGATGCACAATTTTTTTCTAAAATGAGACATTAAAGATAGTGTAAAAACATATTTATAAAGGAATTAATTTCTGAATAATGATAATAAATGGATGAAATTAAAATTGTATGACATGATGAAATATGAGTAAAACACAATACATCTCCCAATTAAACAATAAAATATGATTCATGTGTTATATTTTTCTTTACTTTAATTTTTTCAAATGTTGCACATGGAAAAACAACCTCACACACATCTCCCAAATCTTGTTTTATATCTTTTTGACACTAATTATAATAGTTATAACAATATAAAAGGTTTATAAATAGTTATTTATAACCCACTAAAGACATAGCCCATTATTTTTCTCAATTTGCTTTTGGTTTTTTAAACATTTTTTGCACATTTCAATATCATTTGTCCAAGATGTCTTAAACATATAGACATTCCCAAAACTAAATAAATTTAAAATTATCCCCCAAATGTAAATGGATTCCTTCCCTCATGTATATGATGACATTTTGAATATGAATGAAATTGAATGAAAAATAAAATCCATCCACCCAATACATAAATTTCAATAAATTTTTAAATGAAAGTCCAAGATCTTACTTGGTGGGACAAGGATATGCGATTATAATTTGGTTATCAAAATTGGGTTTCATTGGATCAAATGGGATTTCAAAAGGAGGTTCAATATATGGGTAATCGGAGGATATTCAGCTATTAAAATTCTCATGTGGTTCAGAAAAGTCTAAATCTTTTACACTAATTTAGGAAATTAATATCAAAGGTCTTAAAACTCAAGACTCAAGATAATTCATTAAAAAAATATTAAAATATTAAAATATAGCCATTGGTGACCTTAGTATGAAAGCTAAATTTGTTCCTCATGGTAGAGGAAAAAGTATTTCAATAAAAAATTGATATTTTAGAATTTATTGCTATTGGAACAAAAAAATTTATCTAAATTTAATATGAAAATAAAATATTCTTGAGAAGAAGAAAAAAAATTGGACACCCCAAAAGGTTAGAAAAGAAATTCCATATTTTAATGGTGAAATTTTATGACACTTTTTTATTATTTATTTAGTTTTTTAGTTTTTATTAAATACACACCATGATAATAGAAAGGTGGAATGAAGGGTTTGATGATGAAATTGGTAAGAAATTTGAATGACCAGGGAAGGATAGAGATAGATATATAGAGAGATAATGAGTATTAAGTGGAAGACAGAGAGATTAATGGAAATAGGTCTCTATGGTCTGAATTTGGTGGTCATTATCTCCATTAAATGGTGGGTCAACTACAGTAGTTGGGTATATGGTTGAAGGCAATGTGGTTCCTGAGATTTGCGTTCTCTCTTAGTGATGCATTAACTGATTCCCATTAAATTTGAACATCTTTTTTGAAGAGGCGTCATTGAATTTCACCGCATCAAATGCGTAAACATTTGTAGTAATAAAAGGAAATTTCCAATTGAAAATATTATGTTTCATGGGGGAAGAAAGAATCAAGTTTTTAAGTGAATTACCATTTCACCTTCATGGAAAACCTTTCACACGATATGTTTGTCATGGAATACCGTAGTGTTTTATTTATAGATATTTTAATTCTCTATAGAATCAAGATGATTCTCCTTTAGATTATTCAACCATAATAATATATTCTCACCAAATTTTTCAATTACAAAATTATATGTTTTAGCATTCCAAAATGAATTATGTTGATCTCAACCGGTAAATTACATACTCTCTCAAAATATATTCTAAATAGATACATCAAAATGGCTATTTTATATGAAGTTTAATAAGTCCAAAGTGTTCGACGAAGACATTCAGGCCATTATTTTCTAGTGGGATTTACAAATATCTCAATAACTCTTTTAAATTATATATTATAAAGGCGATCCATGACATTTTTGGGGGAGGGGGTGATATGTAATTATAGTTTTATATAAAACACCAAACTTTATTAAAAGAGATTCCATGGTCCGATTATATAAATGAGTTCCTAAGTAAATTATGAAAGCATGAGGTGTTCCAAATCAATAAAAAATATGAGTTTTTGAGAACTCACTAATAGTTTATGAATTATCCTTCCTAGTTTTTCCCTCAACCCATGTAAAAACACAATAATAGTCCATAAGAATATATGAGAATCTACTTTAAAGGGGAAATGGTCCCATTAAATCGATTCCCCAAAAATCAAGGATATCATATGAAATTATAGTCTTTGGGGTAATTTAATTTCATTATGATATTATTGGAATCCTTTCGATGGGGGGAAAAGATTGAAAGAACTCTTATGGACAATTTAGAATGAGAGATAAAAGAATCCAGAGTAAAGGACTTTTTATGGGGTCTTTTGAGGTCCAAAGTTGCCACCTCACAATATTGAGTGATAGAATTATAATATAGATGAATGTTCATATTCATCGACATTTCTCTTAATTAACATGTCTTCTATAGTTTTACAATGTTAAATTTTCTTCCAACAAATAGAAATTTGAATCAATTTTCTTCTTCAGATTTGGTTTTTTTGAACAACTTCACAAAAAACCTAGAAAAAATGTAATTTACTATTGGTCAATACCATGGTAACTTTGGAGGGAGAGATAATATGTGTTCAAATGGAAATTTATAGTCAAATATTTTATAATCATAAGAATTATAATTTCTTCATTGGTGATCATAAACACAATTTTATTTTCCTAGTCTATATTTACTCACAATATTATACTCTTTGAGAATTAAAATCCATCTTATTATCCTTGATTGGAAATCAATATTTTTATGTAATAACATTAATGGTGAATGGTCAATGAAAATGATGATTCTGGAACCTATGAGATAGGTTAATAATTTACACAAGGAGAAATCCACATTTAATGTACCTTCAAAGTCACAGTGTTTAGTTATTTAGTTTCATCCAATGTTTTTCGGCATAATAAATTATTTAAGTTATTGTTTATCTTCTTTGACCATTAATGGAACCAATTCCCCTATATGAAGAATCACACATCAATTAAATGGGTGATGACCAATATGAGGGAAATATTATCATATAAGAGGTAAGAATATATTTTATTTAAATGAATTCTCTCTTGTGATAATAATCAAAAATGAATTTCACATAATTTTGGTGTAGCATAGTGAATGGGAGGGAAATCCTACTATAGTTTTTCACGAATCACTGATGGAAACCACCATGAACAAGGAATGAATGGATGTGGTGAACTGATGTGGGTTTAGGGATTGATTGGATAACACAAATTTTTTCTGGATAATCCTGAATACCCTATTGTAAAATAATGTTCCCTAGAACAATACCATTAGTAATCATGAAGTTAAAATTTTAATAATTTAGAACAAGTTAACATTAGACACAATTTGTATGACAGATGAGAGTGAATGAAAATTGGATTAAAATGAATCAATAAAACAGGTAATTTCACCCTAGAAGACCTCCCTGATATTCTCAATGAATTTGGAAAATATACTCTTCCTTCACCTCTAGAATTTCTCAGGAGCATTGAAAAAGACAAAATTAATTCTCTAATATGCACATGTTCTGAAGTGGAAAGTGAATGTAGTCTTCTCTTGTTCATGTGTAGATATTGGGATTTTTATATATCTTATTAATCTATCAGGTAATCAATAATTCTACGTTATTTCTAATCATTCTATCATTTGATCAAGGAAAGGAAGAGGGTAGTGATCTTTTTGTGTTTCGGTATTGAATTTCAACAAATCGTTTAACAGACGCCATTTTTTACTCAATATATGATAAAATCTATCTTTTCATTTGTGAAAACTATTATCCCACCATTATGAGGTACCACATGAATCAAACAAACCCATTCATAATCATAAATTTGGTAGGTAATAATAGCTTAAATAATAATAATTATCTCTTCCATAACTACTTCACATATGAGTGGATTAAGTCTTCTTTGCGGTTTCCTAATTAGTTTGGTTGGTTCTTCAATATGGATTTGGTGAATGGAAATTGAATGTTTGATTCCTGATATTTCATATGGGGTCCGAACAAGGTAATTTGATTCCATTAACACATTAAATTTTTCTCATCCTATGTTTTAGTAAGTGAAGAAGATATATTGACAGAATAATATTGTTCATATAAAATGAATATATATTTAATGTTTATAGGAAGTGGTTTTAGTTCTATTTCATCATTTATTTTTGGGATAGAAAAATTATTTGGAGAGGAATAAATTTCAGTTTGTTTTGATTCATTACCCTCAATATTTTCTAATCATAAATAGTAGAGAACCAAGATGAGATACAATTCAAGGGGGTATTATGGTCCTAAATATTGATGGATTCTATGAATGAAATGTAAAATTAAACAACCCCATTTATGAATTTTTTAATTGTGGTGAAAATTTCAAAACTCCAATTTTATTTTAACCTGATGAACATGATATAATGGCAGAGAATAAACTCTCATTAGTGTCCTTGGAACCATATATAGAGAATAGAGAGTGATCCTCTGATGTTTATCAAATGTCATTAAAAATTTTGAAACTCGTCATTTGGTCACAAAATTCTATTAATAAGATTACCAAATGGACATAAATCATAGTTATAGATAACAGGATGAATTTCCTTCAAATAATTATGGAAGATCAATAATTGTTTATTTCACCTTTTATTTTATAGAAGTAAAAATCACGTAAGAAGAAAGGATGATTAACTCATACAAGGATATCCTCAATTATTCTCTTAGGACTACAAGTTCTTCGATTAGATAACTAAAAGACTAAACTTGTTGTATGTAAGGTACCTAGAACAATATTGCAGATGATGGATTTGGTAATTACATTTATCAAGGATGTTAGGTCTGTGATTTCCTTATAATGGTTGGAACATCAAATTTTTCATGGAACTGTAATTGTCCATTGATCTTTCCAGTCCATGGGTATGGACTATTGGGTTGTAACATTCTTAATGGTAATAAGTTGTCTCTTATGGATTCATAATTACTTTTTAAACTTTTCATACTTGGGTATTTGTTTGATGGAATCTATGAGGGAAACTGTTGACATCAACATGTCTGAACATTTCGATCATTTCAGGATCAAGTTCAAAGGTCTTCCTTGCCTTAATGATAGCTTATGGGGAAGGAATTGAGTTCCTTAGGGGAATTGAAGGAGTATAGGGAGTGTATTATGTTTCTCTTTATGGAGTTTTATTATTTTCATTTTCCATCTCAACATTTAAAAGAGATTTTGATGATTCCTCACGGAGAATAGAAATTTTCTTTTCAGATCAATGTGAAAGTGCACTAACATTTCCCTTGGTGTTTGGAAATTTTTTATCGTGATGCCGGGATGAATTTCATAATTTTTACTGAATTAGGTAGGATTTTAGTTGAACAATTAGTTTTTCAATGTTTTTTGGAAAATATGAGGAATGAGAAATGTTATATAGAAATTTTCCATGGCTACATTTATTAAGAGGAATATCGATCATTGGGATTAAATTGTTTTGGGTTCAGCGGAATGTGCTTATATTGGGTTGGGAATTTAGAAGGCATATTAGGATAGGGGAATCAAAGAGGTAAAATATGAGGATTTCACTTTAAAGGTTGAGGAATAAAAAGATATGATTTTTGGAAGTTACCACAACCTTGATAATAATGGAATTAGTTTTGATTTTGAGGTGGGATGTGATGGGGATGATAAAAGGGATTACAATACCTCAATCATAGATTATAGGTAGAAGAGAAAGTCCCAAAGTGTGATTGGTTGGTGTTTCCAATAAACTAACATGATATTTGAGGGTTTGTGTTTCTGTTATGATTTGATTCATTGAGCTCCTTTGGACTAGGGGATTTGGATGAGTCATCTTGAAGTTGTGGACATGTGTCCGTTGGATGACTTGGTGAACTACAGATTCCATAATTTTGGGTTGGTCTATGGAATAAAGTTTATGGATAAGTTCAGTTGATGGATTAGTAATCCATAGATTTTTGACTCGCAAGATCTTTATGTTCAATCATCCACTCATTCATCTTGTTGCGCGCTGTGGATTGATTCTCATGGATTTGATTGACTATTTGTTGTGATTTAGTATTGAAATGTTAAGTTTCTTCATCCATGTTGCTTATGAGATGTTGTGCATCTTATAGATTTTGTTCATCAAGATTACCTCTTATTACAGAATCTATGAGAGTTCACTACATTGACAATAAAACCTTATATACATTTTGGATCAAGAATTGGTTTGAGATTTGATGTTGTGGTTGTGATTTCCCCATGATTTTTTAACCTCTCATAGCACTCAAGGATTGATTAATTAGGTAATTAAATGGAACCACATATTTCCATTAAGATATATGAAATTCAATAATAAGGAAATAATATCTCGAAGAAGATTCCCTTCATGTCATTCCATGTGGTTATGGAACCAAGAGGGAGGTATTATATCCATGAGTTGGAAGAGACAAGTAGGTATAAAGTGAATGATCTAATTTTGATTTTGTTTCTTCATAAACCCCTAGAGGATTTATGGTAGAGAACACCGCCTAGAACTCTTTTAAGTGAGGATAAGGATCCTTATTGGCTATCCCGTGGAAATGATGCAGAATATAAATCAAACCCCATTTTGAATCCAAAATCCTCCTCAATGTTTGGATATTATATTCTAATGGATTTGTAGTTCATATTTGGGGAATCAAGTTATTTTTATGTATATTCCCAAGGACTGGTAATAAATATAATAATTGGTTGGATAACAAATGCATCTTGATTTATATGTTTATCCCTAATGTTACTCCAAATTCATTGAAGAGTTCACTCAATTTTCGATTAAAAAAATATAATATATTAATTGGGATTCTATGAAGGAATTCAGTGACTTTTGCAAAGGACGAGAAATGTGGGTTTTTATTTGTTTCTTCATTTATAATATTTATTGAAATGAAGATTTTTATATGTGTTATTTTTCATAATTTTTTTTGTCGATGTTTTAGATTCTTTTTTGTTTTTTTACAAAAATAACAAACTATTGATTAAATAAAGCATCATCCCTTGAAATGATACAATTTGAATCATGGACCATTGAATTTTATCAAACATTCAATGGTCGGGTGATCTAATAATGTGTATAACAACATTCAGGTCAAATCCTTGACGATGGTATATATTTTGGGGTCGATTGTTTCTATCTTTTCTTTTTAATGGGGGGATTGTTTACAGAACATATATGAAATGAATGATTTTAAAAAAAATTATTTTTATACATTAATAATTATTATAGTGACATCACTATTGGGGATATAATTTTATGATATCTCTGGAATTATAAAAACACATCATTTAGTTAATATCCTATTCACAATATGATTTCAATCAGAATTCCATATTTTAGATTTAATCCATGACTTAACAAGGGTTCAAATTGATGTAAAATATCATTGATAGAATGTTCAATATTTCATTTAACCATGGGTATTCCTGGATTTAATAACCCATTGAATCCATATTTCTCAAATATTTCATTAAACTATATAATATTCTATTTTACATACCAATTATTGATTCCATGAATGTTAAATTGGAAAAAGCTCTCAATCCCTTAACATCCCAAATGTAACGCCCCGACCCCAGTTACCCAGAGTCGGTGCATTACTTCGTAACATTGGCATGATCACAAAAGATCAACTCTCGAAAGGCCGATTAGTTTAGTAGCCTTGGAAACACCAGATACATTCATAAGTCTTACATTACATAATAAATTAAAACATAACTACAACATCTTCTCTTCATATCCCCTTATATTAACCCTACAGATCATTCATAAAATACTTCTTCACATCCCGGAAAAATTAAAACATTTAAAGGGGTGAGCTCAGATGCTCAGTAAGGATAACAATATAGCGGAAGATTTCATAAATAAACATTAAAATTTAAGGCAATGTATAACTAAAACAAAAGCCTTTTAAACTTGAACTTTAGCATAATATGGCAAAAGTAAAATGAAATAATTTCATTTACTTACTCACATGGATATTCTACTGGTCTAATAATCACATGAAATATCAATAACCACTTTCATAATGATGGAATGCATAATGTCAGACTATCATAACCACGTAGCCAAGGCCTCGTGCCAAGTCTACAATAAGATTTTGTCAGGGCCTCGTGCCAAGACACTAGTTTGTCTCATGAGACCTACCGATTCATCGAGGAGCTATAGCGGGCTCCACCCGTCACTTATTAAGTCCAATGCATTCCTCATATGAACAGGTTTAAACATATCATAAACCATAACATAATCGTATCATATAAAACATGCATAAAGGAAACATAAAATGTCCACATTTCAATCACAAGATATCAATACAACACATTGATATAATAAAAACACTTTCAAAACCATTTTCAATACCAAAATAAAAGAAAATTAAAACATTGTATTTATTTTTCATTTAAAAAAGTTATGGCTTGTAGAGGAAGCTGAAACACAAATAATGGTCACGGTGGCGAAGAAGTCGTTGTCGCCACATACGTAAGACAAAAACATTCCTTTTGTCTTTTAGTAAAATGATTTGTAAAAAACGATTCCTTTTTGAATAAAAGTCAAAGTCAAAGGGGTTTATACACTGTATAAAAGAAAGTTGTGTATAAAACAAAATATGCCTCAATGGAAGGAGATTGAGACGAAGACCCTTACAAAGATCATTTTAAATAAAGTAGATCTATTATGTGTATTCACTATAATTACACATAAATAAAGTACAAATACAAGATAGGACATAATAATATCATGACATAATTAGAAAGTAGGAGATTAACCCAAAGAATGGAAGTTGGGTTAAGAAGTTCCCTTACCTTGTGTCCTGTCTTGACTTGACCGTTCTTTAAACTCCTGAATAATAAACTAGAATTAATTTATAATTTCTTAAGAAACTTTTTCAAGTTTTTTATTCCTTTTATATCACTTATTACCATGTTATGAACATTATGTAATTATTTAAGTTAATAACGGTCTTTTTGTCGATCTTTGGTACTTTAGTCAAAAATAAACTTCTTATAATTACAAGTTGTTCATGTGGTGAAATATCCATTATATCCAGAATTATATTCATGATGTATATATCATATATATCATATATATCCAGTATATACATTCATTCATAATATTACGTAACATTTAGAGGTAAGAAATGAAATGCACCGTTCATGGAGACGGTAAGCCATACGTACGCATGAACGCTACTTTCATTTCTATTTCATATTTAAGGGAATGAAATCATAATGATATAAATGTATAATATAATTCCAGTATAATATAGTGTATAATACCATTTACTCCATCCTTTATACATCCCACATATGGTATTAACTATTCAAATCACTTTGAGGGGGCGGTAGTCCGCACTTCCTAAAATGAAAATATCGCGTTTACCCATAATGGAAACCATAAAGGTATGCCATAAATGAAAAATAAAAAATCATAAGGAAAACAAAAACATAATATATATCATATATAAAAATATTTTCATCATAATGGCCACCATTAGAGGTGTTATATGAGTGTTGAACAATCATCGTTTCGTGAGGAAAAAATTCGCCATCCATAGAAACAGTATGTTCTTTAACCATTAGATGTAGGTGTGTGTAAGTGTAGCTCAAATACTTCTTATAACAGCATCCTAGTATATTGAGGATACTGGTGTTGTTACAAAATAAATGAATAAAAAGTTTCTAGGGGGTTGGAGAAGAAAAATAAAATAAAAGAACACAAGAGAAGACATTACCTTAAAATCGGGTAACTCTTTTTGATTTGAGCCAAAGGCTTCCTTGGGAAGACATCTGCCAAAAGTGAGGCTTCTAAGAGTAAGGTAGGGAAGTTGGGAGAGTATTTGGGCAGAGTTAGTCTGAGCCAAATGGCTTGAAAGTGTGAATAAGGTGGGAGTGGTGGGGGCCTTTTATAAGTGGAGAGGAGGGGCACTTTGGGAAAGTAATGAAATGTTATTTTATTATACAATGATTTTCGGATTCGAAAGGTCCCCCACTTGTATAATTCAAGGATAAGGTGATAAGGGTTATAAATATACTCATCCAATAGGTTTTTGACAAGTCTAAGCCTTGGAGTTTACATTATCCTTTCATTTTATTTAAATCGTTAATTAATGAGGTAATCGGTGCATCATCATGGTGTCATAAATAATTTAATTTATTTAATATCTAAAAATTATTAAAAAAATATCATGATGTATTAAATATTTTTGTCTTTATAATGAATATATATAGTTAAAAATATTAATTGTATAACCCCATTTAAAAATTGTTTTAGTAAAACAACCTATGTTTGTGACATTTTTATTTTAATATTAAATAAAAAGTTTTTAATGTCATTTTCCTACCAAAGTGGCTCCATGGGGTCCCCAAGTTGGCCCATGGATTTTCTTGGTCGTCTGTGACTCATCCAATAGGGGTAGGAAAAGTTTAAGTGTCATTTCATATTTTTCTAATTCAATTTTTACCTTAACTTTCACTAATTACCTTTAATCACGATTAATTGAACTTAAAAGTTACTATTCACCAAAAAAAAATTTAATCCCATTGAACCACATTTTAATTCCTAATGACAACCATGTATGTAGGAGTTTTGAAAATCAAATCACAGAAGTGGTAATATTTCATTTAAATAGAAAATCAGTTATTTAACTACCACTTAGTGGTTTCACTATTCATCAAATATTGAAGTTTTTCAGAACAATGCCAAAATTTCACCCTAAGCTATAATTGATATTCCGAATTCAAAAATTATGTCTATTTTAAAAAATTCCAAACATATATGTTGCATTAATTAATTTTATAATTAATTCCCGTTGTCACAACAAATAGCATGTTTTTTAGAAACAATATATATCAAAAGATTGACAATTGTTTATGTCCAATTTCAAAGTGAAATTAATTCTAATGACCATCATTGGATATAATGGTAAAAATATATTCTAATTATACTTTAAAACCACTCAATAGTATAATTTATCACTATAAATTATTTTGATTAAAAATTTTGTTTTTAAGTATTTTTCACTATTCATAAAAATTTGGAAGTTCTCAGAAAATTACAAAAAATTCGACATAGGCTAATTTCGACATTCCGAATCCAAAAATGAAGTCCATTTCGAAATATAAAATTTATATAATTTCAAAATGTGGGTATTACTATTCATAATGTCTATTTTTATTAGTCGTGGTGTGTTAGAATCTCGAACTTGCGTACAATGCAAGCTATTGCATTATTGAAAGAGAAGTGTATCGTGGAAGCTCGGGGTGTTACATTCTCCCCTCCTTCAATAAATTGCGTCCTCGCAATTTGAAATTTTTCTTTGAAAATAAAAGGTTGAAAATAGAAAATACCTTTGTGGAAAACCCACATCGGAAATAAGGTTAATAAAATTTAGCCTTAATAAGAGGGAAAGGGAAATGAAAAAGTCACCACCGAATTATGATCTCGATTAGGAGAACATTGGTGGCAATTAGAGACAAATAATTGAAGGAAAAATGTAAATATTTGTAGGGAGTGATTGAGGTCATCAATCACAAACAAGTGTCAAATTTAGGGCCTCAAATCCTTCAATCTATGTTGATTTAAAATATAATCAGTTAAACAAGACATAAGGTATTAGGATAACACATTTTTTTGTTTTAATATCCATTTACTAAAGTTTAAGAACTAATTTATTCATAGAATAAGATATAGGTATATATATATATTTATGCTTGACAAGTAGAGTTTCAACCTTCAACTAATTTCTACCACAAACTTATCTTTCACTCAAAAAGATAATAGAACTCAAAAATATTATATTTATCCTAATCGTACATGGTTCAAAATATTAACACATACCATTTAGATTACAAAAACTATTTTGTAATAACCAGGGACTTCCTGTAGGCTAGTGGTAGGTCATAAAGGCCTGTCCCAATATGGTTGTGGGTTCGATTCATGTAGCTTTGTCCGAAGCGACGGGTTATCGCCCACCCTGTAGGTTGTCCTTTTCCTAATACTATAGTATTATAATATTCCAAAAATAATCTTCAGAAATGTTTTAACCTTAAAAAATACTATCCAAATATCAACTTAATCCATTCCAACCTTTATAGTTATCCAAAATACTTTTGTCCAACTCACAGTCCAAATTTTATAAGGAAGGTAAACATAATGAAGATCCTTTTTTCCACGTAACAACATGTGAAAACCTTCATCATGTATTCTTTTAAAACACTACAATATACTGAATTACCATAAATCCTTATTGATTACATTCATGATCCCTTATTCCTTATAGAATACTAGATATACTCCTTCTATCAAAAAATGTATACAAATCATTAATCAGTTTCAAGGAAGTTAAGAATATCCAATATAATTTATCCAAATGAATCATGTATTATTCCAAAATCACTATCTCGGTATCAGAACCATATTATGGTTTATCTTTCTCTCAACCATATATTTTCCAAAAATTTAACCTACTGTGGAGTCACTTTTATTGGTTCCACACAATCTCAAGTCCTTGATAAAATAGTACTGCATTACAATCCTTATATACTCTATAATTATTATAACCAGTACATCATTGATATAACACTTAAATGACAAAATTATTTAATAACAACATAAAAACTCTAATCATTACTCCTCATCTGTGGTAGTATCATAACTTGATTATTATTTAATAACATCATTTGGGGCATACTCTGATGATTTGGACATTGGTTTGCGTAGTGTCCCCACTCCTTGAAGATGAAGCATTGTAATTTTGAAACCTTTTTCTTACCCTTGCAGTCACACACTTGGTGTCCTTTTTCTCCACACTTATAACAAACTCCCATTCCCTTCAGGCAAGTTCCAAGGTGTTTCTTCCCACAGTTATCACATATTGGAAAATTCTTCTTTTCCCTCGTCCCTTTATCCATCATTATCTCTTCCATCCTTTTCTTCTATTTCATCCCTTCAAATCCATAAGACTCAAAGAATTATCTACTTATCTTATTAACACATGATACTATTTCTTCATATGTTGAGAACACATGGGACACTATTTCCCTTCTAAATGTTGTCTTAATACCGTGAAAGATATGATCCTTCTTACTCTTTGGATCATACGTATTGATGGATTTCACATTCCTTCTACTGGGCTCCATTTCTATAAAATGGCATTAACTAGGTTAGTTTATGAATCGAAATACATAATAACAAACTTTCAAAACACATAACATAAATTGAACTATTTATGGATATAATCCATAATCACAAAATGTTTTCTTTGAGGAAGTATATATTCATAGGCCCTTCATAATGGTTTGAAAGGAAAATGAGAATTATCCTAAGCATATCCCTCGGGAGTATCGTAACCAAGAGTGTAGCAAGGCCCGTTGTCATGCACTAGTTCTTGTTCGAGTCTAGCTCAAAGTGGTGTTTTCGGGTTTTACCCCTAGGTACATCTGTGCCAGAGCCACCTCTACCTGCTCGTATCCAGACAGGGATGTATTTCTCGGAAAACTCACAAAATCTCTATAATACCAAAATTCTAGGAAGTTATTCTATAATAATCCTCAAAGTCTATCTTTGGGCTATGTGCTCTAATAAGAGTTTATCTAAATCTAGCTTCCAAGGTTAGTACTATACTACCTCTGATACCAACTGTAACGCCCCGACCCCAGCTACCCAGAGTCAGTGCATTACTTCGTAACATTGGCATGATCACAAAATATCAAGTCTCGAAAGACTGATTAGTTTAGTAGCCTTGAAACACGAAGATACATTCCTAAGTCTTACATTACATAATAAAGTAAAACAAAACTACAACATCTTATCTTCATATCCCCTTATATTATCCCTGCAGATCATTCATAATATACTTCTTCACATCCTGGAAAATTTAAAACATTGAAAGGGGTGAGCTCAGATGCTCAGTAAGGATAACAATATAGAAGAAGCTTTCATAAATAAACATTAACATTTTAGGCAATGTATAACTAAAACAAAAGCCTTTTAAACTTGAACTTTAGCATAATATGGAAAAAGTAAAATGAAATAATGCCATTTACTTACTCACATGGATATTCTACTGGTCGAATAATCACATGAAATATCAATAACCACTTTCATAATGATGGAATGCATAATGCCAGACTATCATAACCACATAGCCAAGGCCTCGTGCCAAGTCTACAATAAGATTTTGTCAAGGCCTCGTGCCAAGACGCTAGTTTGTCTCATGAGACCTACCGATGCATCGAGGAGATATAGCGGGCTCCACCAGTCACTTATTAAGTCCAATGCATTCCTCATATGAACAGGTTTAAACATATCATAAACCATAACATAATCGTATCACATAAAACATGCATAAAGGAAACATAAAATGTCCACATTTAAATCACAAGATATCAATAAAACACATTGATATAAAAAAAACAATTTCAAAATCATTTTCAATAACAAAATAAAAGAAAATTAAAACATTGTATTTATTTTTCATTTAAAAAAAGTTATGGCTTGTAGAGGAAGCCGAAACACAAATAATGGTCACGGCGGCGGAGAAGTCGTTGTCGCCACATACGTAAGACAAAAACATTCCTTTTGTCTTTTAGTAAGCGATTTGTAAAAAACGATTGCTTTTTGAATAAAAGTCAAAGTCAAAGGGGTTTATACACCGTATAAAAGAAAGTTGTGTATAAAACAAAATATGCCTCAATGGAAGGAGATTGAGACGAAGACCCTTACAAAGATCATTTTAAATAAAGTAGATCTATTATGTGTATTCACTATAATTACACATAAATAAAGTAAAAATACAATATAGGACATAATAATATCATGACATAATTTGAAAGTAGGAGATTAACCCAAAGAATGGAAGTTGGGTTAAGAAGTTCCCTTACCTTGCGTCCTGTCTTGACTTGACCGTTCCTTAATCTCCTGAATAATAAACTAGAGTTAATTTATAATTTCTTAAGAACAATTTTCAATTTTTTTATTCCTTTTATATCACTTATTACCATGTTATGAACATTATGTAATTATTTAAGTTAATAATGGTCGTTTTATCAATCTTTGGTACTTGAGTCAAAAATAAACTTCATATAATTACAAGTTGTTCATGTGGGGAAACATCCATTATACCCAGAATTATATTCATTATGTAGATATCATATATATCATATATATCCAGTATATACATTCATTCATAATATTACGTAACATTTAGAGGTAAGAAATGAAATGCACCGTTCATGGAGACGGTAAGTCGTACGTACGCATGAACTCTACTTTCATTTCTATTTCGTATTTAATGGAATGAAATCATAATGATATAAATGTATAATATAATTCCAGTATAATATAGTTTATAATACCAATTACTCCATCCTTTATAGATCCCACATATGGTATTAACGATTCAAATCACTTTGAGGGGGCGGTAGTCCGCACTTCCTAAAATGAAAATATCGCGTTTACCCATAATGGAAACCATAAATATATGCCATAAATGAAAAATAAAAAATCATAAGGAAAACATAAACATAATATATATCATATATAAAAATAGTGTCATCATAATGGCCACCATTAGAGGTGTTATATGAGTGTTGAACAATCATCGTTTCGTGAGGCAAAAATTCTCCATCCATAGAAACAGTATGTTCTTTAACCATTAGATGTAGGTGTGTGTAAGTGTAGCTCGAATACTTCTTATAAAAACATCCTAGTATATTGAGGATACTGTTGTTGTTACAAAAGAAATTAATAAAAATTGTTTAGGGGGTTGGAGAAGAAAAATAAAATAAAAGAACACAAGAGAAGACATTACCTTAAAATCGGGTAACTCTTTTTGATTTGAGCCAAAGGCTTCTTGGGAAGACCTCTGCCCAAAGTGAGGCTTCTAAGAGTAAGGTAGGGAAGTTGGGAGAGTATTTGGGCAGAGTTTGTCCGAGCCAAATGGCTTGAAAGTGTGAATAAGGTGGGAGTGGTGGGGGCCTTTTATAAGTGGAGAGGAGGGGCACTTTTGGAAAGTAATGAAATGTTATTTTATTATACAATGCTTTTCGGATTCTAAAGGTCCCACACTTGTATAATTCGAGGATAAGGTGATAAGGGTTCGAAATCTACTCATCTAATAGGTTTTTGACAAGTGTAAGCCTTGGATTTTACATTATCGTTTCATTTTATTTAAATCGTTAATTAATGAGGTAATCGCTCCATCATCATGGTGTCATAAATAATTTAATTTATTTAATGTCTAAAAATTATTAAAAAAATATCATGACGTAATAAATCTTTCTTTATTTCTAATGAATATTTATAGTTAAAAATATGACATGTATAAGCCCATTTAAAAATTGTTTTAGTAAAACAACTTATGTTTGTGACATTTTTATTTTAATATTAAATAAAAAGTTTTTAATGTCATTTTCCTACCAAAGTGGCTCCATGGGGTCCCCAAGTTGACCCATGGATTGTCTTGGTCGTCCATGACTCATCCAATAGGGTTCGGACAAGTTTAAGGGTCATTTCATATTTTTCTAATACAATTTTTACCTTAAATTTCACTAATTACCTTTAATCACGATTAATTAAACTTTAAAGTTACTATTCACCAAAAAATTATTTTAATCCCATTGAACCACATTTTACTTCCTAATGACAACCATTTATGTCAGATTTTTTAAAATCAAATCATAGAAGTGGTAATATTTCATTTAAATAAAAAATCAGTTATTTAACTACCACTTAGTGGTTTCACTATTCATCAAAAATTGAAGTTTTTCAGAACAATGCCAAAATTTCACCCTAAGCTATAATTGATATTCCGAATTCAAAAATGATGGCTATTTTATAAAATTCCAAAAATATATGTTGCATTAATTAATTTTATAATTAATTCCCGTTGTCACAACAAATAGAATGTTTTTTAGAAACAATATATATCAAAAGATTGACAATTGTTTATGTCCAATTTCAAAGTGAAATTAATTCTAATGACCATCATTGGATATAATGGTAAAAATATATTCTAATTATACTTTAAAACCAATCAATAGTATAATTTATCACTATAAATTATTTTTATTAAAAAATTTGTTTTTAAGTATTTTTCACTATTCATAAAAATTTGGAAGTTCTCAGAAAATTACAAAAAATTCGACATAAGCTAATTTCGACATTCCGAATCCAAAAATGAAGTCCATTTCGAAATATAAAATATATATAATTTCAAAAATTGGGTATTACTATTCATAATGGCTATTTTGATTAGTCTCGGTGTGTTAGAATCTCGAACTTGCGTACAATGCAAGCTATTGCATTATTAAAAGAGAAGCGTATCGTGGAAGCTCGGGGTGTTACACCAAAGTTATGAATCACACCAAGGAGTGATTTACTCAACCAATTGGATGGTTTATTTTCCTCTAATAATTTTAATGGGGATGAGTTAAAAATAGTTGAAAAATAATTGGATATGAAAATAGTGGTGTACTGATCACACACACGAAATGTGAAGAGAGGTAAAAACATCTTTTTTTAGTGAATGAGAAACTTAGAAAATGGAATGTTTTCATAATGTATTTTAAAAAATTTATGTACATTTTTTTCAAACAACATATGGTGGAGGACTATAAGAGAATTTGAACATGAAACATGAATTATATAGTGAATGAAATTGAAAAAAAACTTACCTAATTACAACTAAAAACATGGAAAATAATAATTGAATTGAATGTTGGGAGGAATGGTATATAATGTAGAATATTGAGTTCATAAGGTCCTACAATGCCTTTGTAAATTCTATGGTCTTTCCAAAATTTCAACCAAATTTCTGAAATTCCAATTATTTTGAAGGGGATAATGAGTATTAATTTATAGTCAAATGGTGTAGAATTTTTTCATTCCAAAATAATCCCTCATGTTGTATCACCTATTTTACAATTCATACCACCGATTATGGGGAAAATTTATTACTATATGTTTTATATATGGATGTTTATTTTACACCCTCATAATTGGATTCTAGTGTAATTTTTTATATAATGTTATGGCTGTTTTAAAAAACAATTTTCTTGTTTTCGTTTTCATACATACTTTTTCAATGGTAATAATATGAAAGGGTGTGAGGATAATAATATTCCTTTAAATCCCACCCATTTATTAAAAAAAATTGGGAACCTGTATCTTGGATTTCAAAACAAAAAATCTCAACTCAATTTAATATATATATTGGGAGGATAGTCACAGATAGTGTGTTGATTTTCAATACCATATAGAATTGTGGGATGGACAGTAAAGCATCACTTGTTTGATTTTTATTTTAATTTACATTCAAGAACATATTTATTAATTTAACCCAATTTACGATTCATTATTTAGCTAAAAACTCAATCATTATGGATGGTTCAGTTTTCACAACACATTTGGTAGAACTTCTTGTTTGTTCAATATAAGCATACAAATGGCCAAATTTTCCAAATATAAATTCTAATGATATGTTAAAATTTAAATTAGGAACAAAAAAAAGTATTAATAACATAAGTTTTATTAGAATGAAAAATGGTATGATAAAAAAATTGAACTATAATTTCATTAAATGAATTTAAAAAATGCCCTTTGTAAATGATTATGATTAAAACAATAACATTGTATGAAAACAAATAATTTTTAGTGAAAATTATAGAAAATGAGTAATATAAAATATTAAAGGAATATGTAATATAACATATCCTTAAAAATGAACCATTGTCCCATGGTGGACCCCTGAAAATACATATCATATCCCATAAAATCTATTCTAATGATTTCCAGAACATATGAAGGCTTTTAGACATGTCAATCTGACCATGTAAAAATACATTGGAAGCTGCACATGGTTTGGAAATACCCATTTTAATTTCCCCAATCCAATAAATTAGGTTCTGGATGGATGGTCTTTCTATCACTAAAAATAATGTGACTCTCCTTGATGAACTATGGTAGGATCTAGTAAAGTGAATAACATAAAATCTATCCACAGATGTTTTCCCTAATATGTGATATAAACATCATGAAAAGTACCATATAACATTGGTGGTGTGGTCTAAAAATAGACCCCTAATATAAGAAAATACATCAATTGATCCAAACACCAGTGCAACTAGGAATCATAGTACAGATCTCAGAGTTTCCAATCTCGTGATTTCATGGTTTTCCATGGGGTAAGATTTGGGGAAGAACCTATGCGATCATAATCACTCATTGGCACTATCTGTGATCAATTAAGAGAATATAGAGGACTTTTAGTGTGTTTTGTGAAAGAAATAACACACATCCATTAAATCGCGAGAGACCTCAACAAGGTAACCCTAAACTAATCTAATGTTCATATGAAATAAATGATAGATCAAAGGAAAAAAAGGATGAGAGACTTACGCGTTTCACTTAAACCACCCACAACATGCGAAAGCACTAGTACATATCTTCTAGATTATGAAATAAACCTTTGACAAAGTATTTTTATCATGCGATGACCCTAGAACTGTCAAATCACATTATAAACACCCTTTGAGAGTACCCAAATGTTTGAGGAAGCCCACTAGTCTTCCTATACAGTCATTGAGTAGTAATTTAGATATGTATATCAAATCATATGAAAACAACATTTGATTAATGTTGGGTTTTGTGATGGTACTAAGACATGTCAAATGGAAATCGTGACATCCTTTAAGAAATTCATCAAAATCTTGCACCACACTACGATCATGTTATCCAAGACCATTTGACGTCCTCCAGATAGGTTAGTCAAATCAAGAGATAACCTCCAAGAATTTCATGTGACATAATGTGATATCCTCCATATAGGTTATCAAGATCGTCAAAAGGAATTCATGAGTATCAGTCAACATGAGGTGATGTCATCCTGAAAAGTCAGCCTTTGATCGAGTGATAGACTTTATGAAATCTATTCAGATTATGTGATGTTCATTGGAAATGTAATCTTGTTCATGCGATTTAATTTATACGTGCATCTGTAATAGAAAAACATATCTAAGAATCCCAAATAATGGAAAAAATTATGGAATTTTATAAATGCAATAAACTAGGTCAGATAGAAAACCATACTAGGCTATGATGGATCCCTCAGATATATTAACATTTTCCATTCACTATACTAGGGGAACATCAAAAAGTCATCCCTGATCCACATAATTATAAAACAATGACCATTCTAGGTAAACATCAATGTGTATTCACTGATCAACCTCATGATATAAATATATTAATAGTTGGGAAACCTCAGTCTATATGACCTAATTAATGAAATGATATAACTGTATCCATACAAGGGAAACCTCAGTCTATAATCCATGATCTATGGAATGATATAACTTCCCCCATAATAGGGAAGACACATTTTATAATCCCTAATTTACTGAACTATATTAAATCATTTTCATTCAACTACTGTGATATGCTAGGCACATTTCAATGGACGAGGCTCAAATGAATAACCATTTCTATTAAAATTTTCCCCACTAATATGAAATTTCAACCATTAAGACACAACATATCACATGGGATAATAATTATCCATCATCACCTAATAGATTTAAAATTCCATCTATGTTATAAATACATTTATTCCTACAATAACAAAGTTATATAGAATTATTTCATAATCCTTGAGCTCCAAATTAAGCATCCAAAAGGAGGTACAGGAATATAAGTCCATCATCCATATAAAATGAGAGTGATAATTTTTTATCCCCATTTTCACACACCCAACATGTTTTAGGAGGGATTAGAGAGTTTTAATGGTCATCTCTTTCATATCATGAATCTCCACTAAATAGGGAAACATTAGTGTTTAAGCCTCAATTAGAGGCATGATATGACTAACCCATACATGGTTATTGACCTCGCGGTGAGTCCCTAGGGTGTGATTGATTAATGATGACACTAATTCCTACCATATCAAGGATATGTAGGAAATATCACTAAGAGTTGAGCTCAAATACCAGGTACCTAAGTGCCCTCGTGTATGTTTTTTCCACATAACATTAAATTGAATGGGTTCGAAGAACTACATGGGTTTTCAATAGTGCTATTAACATGATATATATGAATCCTCACAACAGCACAATCCCATCCTCAACATATTAAATTCCAACATTCTTGGAAGATAATTTTGATTATCCTGGCTATACATCTTCAACATATAAGGTGCCACCCATCAGTAGGAAAATAAGGAAGAACCATGTACAGAAAATGGTTAAGCTTCCAATAAGAATACTCTTTTAATATAAATTCATTTAACCTAAGATAATTGTGTTTTGGTAATTAGTTTAGTATCATAATTAGGAATAAATTGAAGAATATCTCATACATCAAAAAGAGAGTCCCATATTATGCAACAGTTACCCCCAAAGGGTTTGATGAGTTTGATCTATCAGCCACTCAACCAATGTGATATAGTAATTCCCATTAGGATTGAAATACCAAATGGATTGATTCCTTTTGAAAGTAGGTATGTTCCAAGTTATATATATGGGGACTATTGGCTATTTCTATGAATGGAAAACAAGAATGGTGAACCCAATTTGAATGATTATACATATATTGAACCCACAAGCTGTGAAACCATCAGGGAAAGCATCCCGTATAATTCATTGAAAAAATAAAAAGGATTTACCTGAAGTGAAATCATATAACTATGAAATATTATTCACAATGTGTAGAGTGTAGAATAACTAGTTCTCATTAGACTATCTTCTTCTCTCCATTTGTTTTATCATAATCGACATGCATAACTTTTTGGTGAAACAAAAATGATAGACCCAAAATGAATATCTTAAATAACAGAATGATCAGTTTACAATATATCAAGTTATTTTATTTCATATCCATCACAAACATGGATTATATGACATTATTCTTATAGAAAATCCATTGAATCGAGTGTTCCCTTGAAATAACTTTTTATACTCTTTGACAAGACCCTGTGAATAAAATGGATATATTGGGAATAAGAAAGGTTAATTATGTTAACCAGGTTTTTCTGACTACTCGCATATCATTCCAATGATTATAAAAGGATCATTGAACTTATTCATTATTTTCACGTAACTATATATACTAAATTGACAAACAACACCTAGATCTGAGATAATATCTTCATTTAGTGGTTATTCCTCTAAATAAGCTGAAAATGAAACCACTATGGGACATACAATGATCATAAATTCCAAACATATTCATAATTGGGTGGAGAATATAGTAGTATGGGAATACTATTGGCATGGGATTGTTCCAACCCATAATGCATTTCAAGGGGGTCTCCATATACTAAAACCGATGAGTTTTCATCATCCAAAGAATGATACAATTAAGATAGTGGAAATCATAACCACAACCAAATTCATTGGTATCTTATCACTAGATAATGAATATCACAACCTACAATATCTAATGAAGGTGGACAACAGTTTCCAATATGTATCTATTCTAGTTTAGGGTTCACCAAGGAGGTATCTTATCAACCCCAATCACCATCCCTATACCATAAGTTCCCCTTAATCTCTCATTGAGGGAACCACCTAACACACTTCCACCTCTGATACTAATGAATGTGAAACAAGAATGGTACATAGATCATAGATTCATTTGTATAATAATGAGTGGGATCATATCTCGATTACCTATGAAAATTTCTATTGGTATATTCTAGCAGTAACTTGTGAGCGGACTCATAACTTTTCACACTCGCAACAAGTCTACAAGAATGTTCATGTAGTAGGCATGGTGAAGCAAATATCGCTACACCCATAATTTAATTTCATCCACATGTTTCGATGGAACATTTAATATTGAAGTGTGATCATATTCCAACCTAAATTGATGTTATCTACCTGTATAAAGTGTAGTTATAAAATATACCGGATAAAATTACTGCTCACATATTTGTAAAGATTCATTACATCTTAGAAAAATCCAATGAGCTTTATTGGTATATTCTAGAACTGGTAAAAATACCATGAGAGGAACATATTACCATCCAAATAGCTAGGTAATCACAACACTCTGATCAGCATGACCAATTGGTTACTTTAGAGAAATCTCCAACACATGTTTCCGTCCAGGAGGATTATCAACATATTTCGATAAAATATAAGGCACCAAATAATACATATATATTCTCATTACAATTGTTGGTCACCAAGTGATAGATGAATATTTCATAAGTCAGGGGCCCATTCCTATCATAAAATAATAGTGGAATATTCCAAAGTACAAGGATTATGCACATATCACTATTTTGTCCGGGGTTCACCAAGTGAAAATGGAAGAGGCATTGAGACATTCTTATATTCCTATCAAAGAAGAAAAATAACATACTCCAAAGTCCCATGGTATTTCTCATATCCTCTTAATATCTAGGGATCACTAATTGAGAATGGAATATGCCTCATGGTAGGATCATATTTTTATCAATGAATCTGTAAGGCATATTCCAACAAATCATGGAATTTGATATTGTATCCCTACCTGTGTCGATGCATAAATTAATCATATTACTTCTTGGATTAGACATGAGGAGTCTTATACCCATTATATCATTACGGGGTTTCATCAAAATATTCCAATGGGGAATTCATATTCTGAATGGGATCATAATCCAACCCCCATTGAGGCTCACCATGTAATAGCAGCATATTCCAGGGGAGAGGCTCATATTAATATCAAAAAAGACCAACGGAATACTCTAATGTCTCATGATTGATCTCATATATATATATATATATATATACTTGGATACAAAAGTGAAATTAGAAAATGTCTTAGGGTATTGTCATATTCTATCCAATAATGAGTATACTCTTTGGAATATTCCATAATCTTCTCAAGGGTGGTATCATAATCCCACAACAGAATATGGTTATCAAAAAATATCATCAACTTTCAGAAAGCATGCTCAAATCACTAGACGTTCCCAAAAGGAATGTTGGAATATTCTATCCATAATGAATAACGATTCTCACATCTCTAATCAACTGAATTTTAATTTCCTATTGGTTGCTTGAGACACATTCTCAACAGCCCAAGGGTTTTAAAAGCTTCATCCAATGAATAAGGTGATGATTACAATGGTTTACCTACTCAAGGATTTCTAAAGATAGAGCATAGGGTCTATACTCTTGACATATATTGTGGTCAACTCCACACATTGTTATCTCCCATAGGAATGGATATTAAAAACATTGAAATTCATCTTTGTATATGGAGTTTTTAAAATTTAAGAAACATTCAAATAGAGAAGTTATTGAAAAATTTGGGATGGCCACATATTGGTCCACATCAATTTTCTGCAACACTCTACTCTGGTTAGTAGGTTTCCCAAAGATGCACCTTCTATGGTCTGATTAGATAGTGGATTCCAAGTCCAATGAAAATTAGGATGTTATTAGAATATAGAGATAGTCAACTAAAAACAACCTCCCCACCATGACCTATACACTATCCACATTTGAATATGAGATACCACTTGAGATTGTAATGGATTATCATTCCTTATCTTTAAACAAATATGTGGACATCTCATTTTCCACTGTAGGAAAAAGATCTACCCTATCAATGATATGAGAATCAAATTCAGACCATAAATACACTCTGTTTTCATATGGATATGGTCACATTCCCATAACCCAAAACCCAGTAATAGAAGAGAATGAAAAACGACTATGTAGGTATCCCCATAACATAAATACCCCTCAGGTATGGTGTATTATAATTTTATAATCTCTTGGAAAATTAGAGGACTTGGTAACATGAGGTATAGTTTTTCACTACAAAAAAATCCAAAAACTTCAACGGTCTGAAGACATAAAAAATAGAGGATGAGTATAGACAAAAAATCATCAAACTAGTCCCCATCATGCAATGAGAATGCATTTTAGACACAGTAGCCAATATTGTCACCAAATCAACAAATTCACATACAAACGAAGTCATATCATGTGTTTCCATTAGACCCTACTCCATCAAAAGTTGAAATGAGCCCCATTCAATATATCATTGTTGAAAATTCTATAGAATCCACCTAGGAATGAATCCATTAAATAGGGTAGGGGAATATATACCTCTACCTCCACCCCTTAGATAATTAATTCCAATGAGGTTTCTTGACTTGTCGATAGTCGATACAGATAAACTATAGTGTGATCAGATCAGGGAATTTATATCTCAATCCCCATCCCCAGGCTCATCATCACCCAAGGGGTCGTTGGTAATATCTATGGTGGATCCAGATCCACACTATCTCTCCGTTATAGTTGAATTTATATGTCAATCCTTGTCTCTGGTATCTTCAAATCCATGACCATAAGCCCTATATCCTCAATAAAAGGATTAATCATCACAAATGTTTTCCCTATATATTCAATAGATCATATGGATAGGGTACGTTTCATGATCATCATTACCACATTGGGAATTAACCATATCTTCTATTGGAGGTAAATATTGATGATCAAAAACCCACCCATTCATCTTGGTAGAAAACATATGTCTACTATTCATGGAACATTAAATAGTCAGGACTAGAAACTACCTCCAGGACACTACTCACAGGAGAAAATGAGAGGAGTATAGAGAGATGTTAATCAAACACTACTATGTTCTCAAGAAAAAATAGAACAATATGGATAAGTGTTCGATGAATGACCCTAACGATGGTTGTGCCGAATCATCATATTACATTGAAAGAAATGGGAAAAATACCATTTCCAAACAAAACTATATAAATTTAGTCACTATCAATACTACATATAATGTGGATAAAGTAACATATGCAGTGGGATTCAATTTAGAAAATATACACTGAGAGGAGGATTTTCATGCACCCATGAAGGTTTCACATACCTATAACTATAAGATACTACAAAATTAGGAACCTCAAATTATCAATTTTCTACCAATATGATGGAACACAAGAAATGATATAGGGGGTTGTGTGTCTACAAACCAATCACCTACCAGAATAAAAAATTCCTTCAAAGAAAGATCAATTTTAATGATATGATAATTTGATTCAAAATATCTGGCAACTTAATGATGAGATACTACGGGTAAGCATTCCATATGTGAATTTTCTTCAGAAAGAGGAAAATATTCTTCCTCAAAGAGTCATTCCTCCTATAATAGTGGAATTATAGCATTAGACTGACTCATGTTCTAGACAGGTGTTCCACATAAATGAGGAATTCCAAAATGATCATTACAAGTATCCATTTCTGTGATAGTATATCCCACTATATGAAGATCATTCGATCTTAGGGAACATTTAGAATCACCATGTGATGAAAACATAGCTACATAATAAAAACCTTACTTCTCCCTATATAGGACTACTGATCTAAACAATCGTACCTCCCAAATTTCTCGATTCCATCGAGTCAATGGAATCTCAAATGGAATTCATTAATGGGTGATGCACACCTATAAAACCTCAGTAGAATCAATATCTTTTATGGGTGGATGATACTTTTCCTCCACCCAATGTCATAATATCTTCCATTTCCACCATTTATCGCATGGGAGACTCCAAAAAAACATCTCAGACACTTCATATCCTAATGTGGTCTTATGATGCTATGTTGACATCAATAGGAGGTAACTAAGCTAATTTTTTTATAGAGACTCTGGTTGGGCTAGCCTTGATTTGGTAAAATAGCATTATTGTAGGATTAGTTGTAGGATGGGAAGACCATTAGTGTCTATTCCATTAATGGATCATCTCCACAACATGGAAAACAAAAAACATAAACTAGATAAACTATAAGATATGTGAAATTTAGATGGGGTATAACATCATGGATAGATGGAAGGGTTTAAAATATTCATTTATTAGCAATTTATTGTATAAAAAATTATTAGAACACTATATTAGATGTATCAATGATGAGATTAAGACACCTATGACTAATGAAGTTTCCAGGTGGATTTCATGAGGTTATAGATATGGAACTATTTTTGGAATATCCCATTATTCGAACCCAATATAAATTTCAACTTGTGCCCTTAGAATAGGGAAATGTATTGGGAAGTCCAGAACTACACCGTTACCTGTAAACTAGAATGGCTTCTCCTTCAAGAACCTATTAATGTTCTGAACCACCCAACACATTCTTTCAAGTGGAAAAAATCAAAAAATTTAAATCTTCCAAAAGCGAAAAGAGATCAACTTCCCCCATAAATTGATGAACATATGAAAAATGAATGCTCTTTCTGAATTGAGAATGTCCCAGGTTATTTCCTTGAATATACAAACATAAACCTACTCTAAATGCCATACCCCTTGAATCCCATTTAGTTCAACCTAAATGATCATCTCCAATACTTGTCTTTTAATCAATGTCTATTTCACAACATCTATGATTTCTTAATCATTAAAGACATTTTTCAAAGCATGGTCAATTATAGAAATGTGATCTTGGATAACTCCCTTGGGTAGGTGACAAACATAACTATCTACATGTTAGAAAAAAAGGGTTTTTGGAAGTGTTCTGACTAGGTGTGGATAGTAGTTCAAAAATCAGATGATGGGAAATGTAGTTTAATTATCTCATGAAACCATGAGAGAACCACATCATATACCCATAATAGTCCTATAAAATAGGAATGTGACATCAATAATACCTACGGAAGGTGGACATAATCATCAGACATAGTTAGAGACAGAAGAGAAAGAATCATATTCTGCTCTGATGCAATCTCTTACTCAAGAAAATTTCATCCAAGAACATCTAAAACACGATAGACTCTCCACAAAATGGAACCCTCATTAGATAAAAAGTTCATTATTGTATCTATCGATGTGATACCCATTTTATAAACATTCTTTGATGATGAATTTTTATTATAATATGAGTTCTCTATAGATGAATTGGGAGAAATAGGCCACACGTTCAAGAACCAATGATACACGGGATAATGTAGGAATGATCGAACTCAATATGCTATTCAAATCCCCTCATAGGATATATATGTATCATATACCAGGGGGAAAGTAATCAATTGATCCAAAAAAGACATGAAGGTGTCTCAGAACCCTCAAGTGGTCATTTTCATCGATTTTTTGTACATGACTACCTAAAGTGGATAGAATTATTTAATAATATTAGGATATATAGAATTCTTCATGACCAGTTCCACTAGAGGTTGATGGTACCCCAACCTTTGTACTGGAACCATGAACATACACCTCAAATATATAAGCTACTAATTCAAACAATAAGTAGAAACACTACATTAAAAAACACAAACCTCTAGCACACAATTATTATATTCCAAAATATATGGTAGTTTTCCCAACCACATTCTCAATATTGGACGCACTCCATCATTCAAAAGTACTCCGGAAGGCATTAATTTAGTCCCTCTAAATCCTACATGATTTCTAGAAACATGTCACAGCAACAGAGGTATATATAGTTGTTCCTGTACCCACATAGTGTGATGAAACCATCTCGTTCATAGGCCAGGATAAAGAAAAGGTCATCCAAAAACACATTAGGTTGCTATATGTTTCTAGTAGACTTTGTAATGTCAATATTTTATTACATATGATTGAAAATGTATCCAAGATCAATCTCATCCTGATTCAAATCCTCCGACATTTGCGCTACAACAAATGGGGTTTTTTCCCACAATGATGAAAATTCAATGTTATAATAAGTGGGGGGAAATGCCTCTGAAGAAGATCAAACAAAAAAACCTAGTTTGGGGATATAAAATCTAATATTTATTGTATGATTATCTAATAAAAAAACATACAATGTCTATCTCATAAGGACCTAGATCTACTGCTACAAAAAGGTACCCGTAACATTCCATCATGGTTTGAAATACCCCATTGATGGAAATTGTGGAATATTACATGGTGGTAGTTCCCCATTAGTGTGTGAGAAACCACATATGGCAAGGTAGGTTTCAAAATAAATAATGGAAAAAACCCAATTGTGGCTGGGGATATACAAGTTGAAACCTATACCGATATGGTTAACACCCATGAAAATTAATGGAATATACTTTAGAGTGACAATGTGCTCCCCCTAAATCTTGATGAAGAAATAAAACATATATCAGACATCCAAGACATATGTATCACTTATTTCAGTGTAAAATAAATTCATAAAATAAATATATTTGTAATTACTCTAGAAGAAAGGGATGGTAATGTCATTTCTAAAGGATTGTCTCACCTCGATGGGGATATAGATACCACCATATTGTGTAATTCATCTGAAAATTCATCCACAGACTTAGAACTGGTGTGAGGGGAGGATTAAAATAGAAGCACCCTTCTAGAATTGGAGAAATGAATATCTACCTCCATTTATGTGATTAGTTAGGTAAATATTGGAATAGAAGCAAACCCACTACATACACTAATTTTTGACATCATGACTTTCGAGGAGAAAGAGATATACATAACGCTTCAAAAGTAATACTGATACTAGTTCACATGAAATTATATATAAATTCCCAAAATTAATTGTAGATGTGGATATACACTATCTAATGTCACTAAATGAACATTGAGGCTTCATTTATTTAGCTAGGCAGACACCCATTTCACATTCTAAAAGTATAGAGGCACAAGAAGATGATTTGATCAAATACAACATTTTCATAGAAGTGAAATTTCCAATATGTCTATCTAACATCAACTAATTGAATAAAACAAATGGGAAGATTAGGGGATTAATATATTTTTATGAATTTAATTTACACATACGAAAATATGGTTTCCAATTTTCGATCATTGAACTTCTTATCAATGCAACATGGGTCTTAAAAGACATTTCCTTCATGAATGTTTATTAAAGGTACAATTAAATAAACATCACCCCTAAAGATAATAATTCTATTTCCTTCAGAACACACAAAAGATCAATTTCTATCATGTCATTCCCTTTGTCTTGAATAATGTTGGTGTTATTTTCCAATTTTCTTTGTATGATATCATTAATTCAATCCATTGATGAATATATGAATGTTAGGTCCACAACCAAGTGGCCAAATCCATGTCATAATTTGATCAGTTCATGGATCTTCAAATAGTATTCAATATTTTGTGACAAGATAGAATGAAGATGAGTCTCATAAAATACACATTTGAATAATCATCATAGAACATCCATGTTTCTTTTTGTTACTCCACAAAAGCATTGAGATATATCAATATATGACCATCTAATTCATTGAAATGTCCCTCCATAAAAAAATCAAATCAATGAGCGGTATCTAAGGGTACATAATGTACATTCATTGTTTCATAGAAAACATGGCATGAAGATTTAAACCACTCACCATGAAAATTAAGAATCGATTCAACTATCAATGGAATTATTAATGCTAAGAATCATTCATGAGAATCCCACAATATCTACAGAATCCACTGGTACTAATGAATTTGGTGGAAGGAAACCCAACCATCCTATATGGGGTCCCCATATAATGAATTTTTGGAACTCTCTTCATAGAAAAGAAGTTTTTAGGGTATGATAACAACCTACACTACCTCATATGAATGATTCTTGGAATTGATACCCCATACTTAGAAGTCGAGAAGAACTACCTCACACACATCTTTATAGTGAAAAAGCTATGATATTACATACATCACCATGGTTTACACTTGGTCACTCGTATTTATCCTCTCACGTATATCCTTTCCCATCCCCTGCTGACTGGGAACTTTTCCTAATGGGCGGTCATTCAACAATATTATGATATCCAAATTTTTTCAGAGAAGTCAATGAAATGGAATACCACAAATGATTTCCTTGCAGCACATCCCACACTAAATAGACCCTATAATTGGATACTTTAGGGAACTAATAGAAGTGTTCCCTTTTTAACATATATTACATCATGTTTCCCAATCACAGAATGCTCATGATGATGCATTGGATAATTCATCCATAGTCATGGAAAACATTGATTATGAGAAAATAACCTTCTGTATCACGCATAGAATAATGGTATCATAAATAATTGTATGTGTCATGGATGAAATCAATCATGTCAACACTACCCAAACCATGATAAACTATTATCCAACAATAGATGGATGAATCCAAAAATTTATCACCTCGATAATGGGACCTTCTAAATAGACTGAGTTGAATGGGAATAGAATAGGAAATGGGAAGAAAACATTACCCTGTGGGATTGTCCAAAAGAAAAAATACCTTCTAAAAGAGGGTATTTGATAAAATAATATTTATTTTCATAACAAAAATATAAATTCCACCATCAAGGATGAAGTCCACACATCATTCTATGGATATCATCAGTCTAGGACTAGGATCTCCCATGAAATCCATAGGCTGGGATAATACTGGAAAACCAAGATACATGATAGTGTAATATTCACCAGGAAAATTCAGGCATTCCATATATATGAAAACATTATCCCTCAACCCCAAAATTTCTACATAAAACTAAATATTCTGGGCCATTTTTGTATAGTAAATGGATATTGTGGTTTGGTATCCCCCATCCATAATTATTTAGTTCATGAATAGCCTGAATACTATAGAATTATTTTCTAAATGGGATTAGGCCATAACCCTTAAATAATTTACGTTGAAAAATATCATCAACATCATTATGTTCTATATTATCACTAACTTCGGAGTCCCTTAGACAATTCTGAATGAAATAGAAACCAACATCTCTTCTACATAGATGAAGAAATTTTACGAGTGCTACATCATGTCCAATCATTCATCCAAATACCATGAAAAAAAATGGAAAGATTGAGGCTTTTATTAAGACAATGTCAAATACACCCCAAAAGATGGTATATAAATACCAGAAGTCCTAGATGTACAATCTCCTCAATGCCTTATGGTCCCACCGTAACACCATGTATAATGCTACACAAGTAAATCAGTAATCAGTGGTGTGTGTAACCCAAATGGTATTTTTCATAGAGGTCTAGTTACCCTCACATGGAATTACCATTTTTAAAAAAACTCGGATGATGATCGATATCAAAAATAACTGTATGAATTAGAGTGTCCCGATGAAAACATGTTTCACACATTTCACAACCATGAATTCCATCAGAATTAGATCGCATGTGACTTCAATAAAATGGAATCCCCCTAATCATTAATTTAAGAAGAACATATATTGGCTCTCATAACCCTAAACTAGAAAAGAAGAATCCAATGATGGACCCAAAAGGTTAAGGGACTTATGTTTTACATAATGTCAATCATAATAGAGATCACTCACTTTCCACAGTAGACATGGATCATTCACCCTCCCCCACTTAATAGTTTCTCCATAAATACTTCCCATAGCTATCATCCATCACCTATCATCCTGGATTCATAATGTTATACTGCACAAATATGTCCTGGAATAATGAAAGTAAATTGAATAATATCAATTGTCCTAACCACATTAGGTTACAGAATATGAAGGATGCTGATAATACAGAAAATTAAACTATGTAGAACTTGTCTTGACCAAATGATGTTTAATGATATGGATTATTTCTATACTAGATGATACTAAATGATTAGGAATCATCATCTCACTAAAAATCCACAACCTAAAAGCTATATCTATGTGACAGAAAAATTAAATTACCATGTCCTTGAGTGAGACTCAGATCCACATAAGGAATCAATTCTTACAAGATATATGTGTGGATTGATTCCTTACATCACATGATAGGTTGTGACGTTGTAACATCTATTATTGTTCCCAGTTGTATTATTATTATTATTCTACATTAGGTAACCCTTGTCCTTATAAAAAGTCATTAAATTTATTATATTGTGTCCTTACCACATGGAACTAAACATCATGGATTCCAGGAACTACAAGCGACGTGATTCCAACCACCATGAGATATGTATTGATGCATGTACATCCATTACTAGGCCTAGAAAAACATTCATCTTCTTTCACATTGGGTCAACAATGTTCTTACTAAAAGACATTACATTGAACAGTTGATGCCCTTTCCGAATGACAATAATTTTTATGGGTTTCTTGACCAATGTACAACATGATTCTCATTCAAAATGATATATGTAGGGGATCATGGATCTCATATCTTGGACCATCCACCACATCACACAAAATCACATTTACCAATTTATATTTGTAACTATTTCCAAAGAAAACTATTTCATTATTTTCTCTTACAATGAGGCCAGATCATGTGATCGTATTAATTTTTGTAAAGAATCTCCCAATATGATAGAGACACATCCATTCATGATAGGATTGATATGGTAATAAATGCGATACATTAAAAGGAACACTATTATTCCCCACCACAAGAAAATACATTTTTCGGGTTGATTTCCCTTGCTGGAAATAAAACTATGGATTTCAATGGGACTTTCTTGAGAGGAATATTATTGTTGATGTTGGCCTCTTGCTCCTCTTCCATTCATGATCTACGTGTTACTATATTATTTTCATCAAATGAAATATTTTAATAACCAGATATCCTACCCCATGTCCTGTTATAATAAATATATATATAAATGACCCTCTCTGCATACACGCAATATGTTCATAGGGAGAATTTTCAGGGACTATGTGTGGATATATTACTTCCATCATTGATAAAGAGATACACCCAAATCTCTAATCCTGGGTCCATCCATGACACTCAATGGGAATAGTTTCCTATATTACATATTGTTCGGACCTACATTGAGTGTTTCCCAGTCATGAACTATGTGTGGATTGATTCCTTCTATCACAACATATGCAGTGATTATCAGCTCTACACCCCACAATCCAACAATATCAATAAATTAGAAATTCATCCCAAGGAGTATAATATATGAGTCACACAATAACAATTTTCGTATATGTGAGCCTGATCTATGTATGGATTTATTTTTCACATAATATATCTTGCACAATTTTTCAATTCAGTTCCCATTTCATTATTCTAGTATGTTATACATGAATGAAACCAATTCATCCTCCACACAATATGATAAACTACATAATGAATGTCCTTGACATAATAAATTAACACTGCAAAAAAAATATGTCACGAAAACATGACATTAAAAAATGTAGACCATCATCCATGATCATCCATTATCAATGGTCCACAAGATCCTTCCACTGTTCAACTATGTTATGGGTTATTTTTGTCATCCTCTAAGACCCTTAGTCAATAAATCACAGTTCATATATAGAGAACCTCATGTTACCAAAAACCCTATTAGGACCATTGGACGGAAACCTATAATCAAGATACCATTTTTTTACTATGAATGTACTCTTATGGATCATTCATATGTTAAAATTTTCATCAATCAAATCTGTCATAGCCTTTAACAAATGGTTTCCAATAATTGTGAGGATAATATTAATGTGGCAGAACTCAGCACCTGAGGGTGTTATGGGGCATTCTCAATAGGATATTTTCATATCATAGGCCATGACATGATAACCTAGATATGTGATTTACAAAATTTTATTCACCTACATATAAGGATGTTAAAATTTTCATAATCATGATTACCCTAATTAGGATCTAGGGTAACCACCCACTCATGATAGGTCAATATGTCTCCAAACCATAACAATACTTCAAATTGGTCAATATTGTACAACAACTAATTGTATCCCATTATGGTGAAAATTGAAATACATTAAACTAATATTGAAAGAGACACAAAACATTCCAGGATGAAAACACTCCAATGGTGGACTAAGAAAAACTATATTCTTCTCTTGTTAAACACTTCACCTTTAGAGTTTATGAAAAATTAAGGCATATGTGAATAAAAAGTAAAGACCACAATACCTACTTTGTATCCCTAGTAAAAGGAAAGAAATGCATTATATGCCTCTATGTATAGAAGAATGTTTGAGTAGTTATTTTTCATGTCACTTTGACAATGTAACATGTTCAATCAGTGGAGGTAAAACTTTTAGGGTTCTAAAACCCTCCTTGAATCATACATATTACATATATAAAACAACATGAAATGTTAATCATTGGTCCCTAGGAATATAACATAGCCCTTATAAAAGTATACATGGATAAAAAGAAAGTTTTTTTGACAATGAATCTATTCCCATGGTTATAGAATATGAATATATATTCTAAAACAGGATGTGGTGCTCAACCGAAATGGATTTCTGATCCTTGGGAGCCCCAATGTCAATGTGGTTGAACTCAGAACCATCGTTTTTTCTCAGATATTCTTGGAATGATTTTCCCACACCATACTCGTGAAATGAATAATCTAGATAATTAATAAAAATCCCCACATACAAAATATTCAAGTTAATTTGAATTCATTAACGTTACAGCACCATGTTCTGTAATATTTCTCAAAATATTTACGTGATACTCCATATTGAACCTTTTTTGTCATACATAATATGATTTGAAACGATTTGGAAAGGGCTCAAGCTTAACATAAAATATGATTATACCTATGGTTCTAATACAATTTATGTATATCACTACACTCCATACCCAACCTCATCATATGGACATTTGATATTTTGAAAATATTTCATGGTCCATTGGAATAAGTGAAAATCATCTTTTCATGACCATGTTATTAATTCTTAAGGGATTTTAAATACCAAAAAATGTTATCTCCTCCTTACAGATTAGTAACCCCAATAAATTTTTTCCTTGGTAACTCCATGGTGGAACATTGATCTTCAGGGTGTCATGGGTCATCCTCGGCATGTCTTGTCCATTCCATATTCCATGACTCAAACTTTTATGTTGTGACTTACATCGCTAATATACCAACTATCCTGGTGGAACTAGCATCCATATTCTTCCACCCTCAACCAATTATACTACAATAAATATTTTACTACCCCAATAAGATTGTGGAGTCATGATTGATTAAATAATCATCCCACACATAAGGTATTCCACCTACTAACTAGAGGCATCTCGTCATTAAATGAAATGAGATCCAATCCTCATGAGACTCAGAAATACTATGGAAGAACTCAACATACTATGGTTTTTTTGTTTTCCCATTGGATTTCTTCCACATATTCTTTAATAATTAGTCATGTTCTGTAATAATGAATTTAAACTACATGGAATCTCAATGTATGTGAAAAAATATCAAAAACTACAATAATAGAATGTCTAAGAGAATAGACCCTAAACTAAAACAATATAAGTTCTGAGCTCAAAGACCCTAAACTATAGTGAAAAAATGATTTACTCAATAATAATGAAAAAGGTATCGGTATTCTGAGGCCCCCCTTATAGATTTAGGAAAATTCAATATATTCATTTCATTCCCATTGACTTAGGAAAAATATATATCAATGTCAAATTTGAACATATATTCAACCTATACAAGCATTTTTGGAATAATGTAATCTCAAGATAACTAGAGAGGGTACATCAATTTAGAATATCATGTCATTTTGAGTTAATGAGAATTTATTAAGAAGTAACTTTTATATTTTTCAAATACATACATTCATCATTACTTGGTATTTGGTAACATACGGGTATAGTTAAAGTCATCCTATGATCAAACTAGACGATATGGAAAAACATCATATAAAATAATGAAATCGTATACCCAATATTAAAATAATTAGACATTATGGATTTATAGCCTGTTTGAATAGGAGTTGGGTAAGAAAATTCATCTACAACTGTTCTCATAAAACAGTCATGCAGACAGATCTCATGATCATGTTCTACCAAGGACTTGTGAAGAGGTTACTTGAAAAAAGTAGATCAGAAGATCTCAATGATTTGTGTATTTGTTTAGTGCTGCTACCTCTATTTCCCTATTTATTGGGTATTATTTGGAATAAAAACTTCACATGGAAGTCCAATAATTTCCCATGATACAAATTGAAGCCAACACAAAAACATCAGGTGCGAATTTACATTACCATTACTCATCCCGTATCCCCATGGACATTGTTCCTAATAAGGGATTTTTTTAATCCCTCCAAATAAGTGTCAGAAAATATATATGGTATGAAAAACATGTGACTTGGGAATTATTTTCCTTGAAAATGGGAAGATATGGTGGCTATAACTCAGGTATATTGTAAACTTCCATGGGAAACGTGATCACATGACCATTAAATGGTCATGAAAATGGGTAATGTGCAGTGGGAGACCTAAGGGAGATCACATGAATTATCTGTTGATATGAATTTATATTCTTATAGAGGTTCCAAATACACTATATGATCACAAAATGACTTCCAAATGAGATTCCTTAAGTCACATGACTTGTCAACTGGAAGGCTCCTGACAAACCGTCCATAAAATACTTGTAAACTGAGGAGGAAAATTTGAAAAATTGGGGAATCATGTAGTTGGTAAGACACCATATATGTCATGGATACCTGACTTCCATGTCACAAAAGAAGCTAACAGAAATTCTCCTTCATCATGTGATGGGATTCAGACATGTCCAGGTGATCATGTGCTCCCTCGCAGGTCCTATAGAAAAATAGAGGTGTTGTCTATGATAAATACTCATACCTCACCACATGAAACATTATTGGTAGCCCAATATATAATAGATAGGAATAGTGAATGTCTTCATAAAAACAATTAAAAACACATGGTATCCACAAGCTTTTTTAAAGAATCTTTTAAATGAAATGGGAAATGATGAAGGATTACTATGAAGGGAAGGTGTGATGATTTTATGAGTTTGGAGTTTTATTCCCTCAGTAATAAACCTTGGTCATATAAAGAACCCTATAAAATCAAACACTATCCAAAAAAGTAAACTTATCATGATATATTGGTCTCGTAAAGGCCCCATTATAATCCATGTGTTTCTCATAGTGGACCCCAGAAAAGTCGCCCTACACCACTCGAAAACCATTTAACATGCATCTTTATCTCACAAAGGGGGTTTGTTATGTCAAATTGACCTTGTAAAACACCATAGAACTCCCACATGATTATTCAAGACCCATTTTATTGGACGCAATATAATAAATGGGGCTCTAATGGGATGAGCTTAAGGTTTTTGAAAATCATGTGACCACACAAAGATGGCCTAAGACAACATCTCACAATGCACATAACATTAAATACTTCCAAAAACTCTATCCCAAATATTTGAGATACATGCTGTGAAAATTAACTTATAATCAGGTTATAGAGGCTTATAAACCCCACTAGATAAAAATACGAATACTTGTGTCCATTCATTAGAATAACCAGGCATCAAAGTGATCTTCTCGAAGCAGTTTATCTTGCAATTATTAGGGATTCCACCTGTTAATAACCATAGGAACTAACTAATGGACCAAAAAGCATGCATTTTCACATCATTTGATCACTTCAGATCACATGATATAATAAAGTGTGTTATTTGAAATTAATCCCACATATCTTCTGAATAATTTCATACCTAAAAAATATAACACTAAACAAGTCTAAAGTACATTTGCAATAAAAGGCTAAAAAAGACTAAAAATGATGGGATAATCATGTGAAGGAGATAAAAAATGACCCAAATGAACATCACAAGAACCACCCAAGTCATACAAAAACAAAAATACTTTTCACCAAGATCATGTGATGAAAACATGACATACTATTTGGATCATAGAATGTCACCTAGACATTTAATAGGAAGAAGTGAATACCCACTCCATATACCGAAAAAAGTATCATTAAACCCTTTGGGATCAATATATAGACCTTGTGATATCAACATGTCATGTCATCCAAATACTATTTTGGTACTTTTATATTTCATCCATGTCTCGTGATGGAACTTATTAATGAAAAAAATTTCTCAAGATGTCTTCTAGATAGGTCATCAAGTTCTTGTGGCACCCTCAAAGAATGTTAGCTAAGATCAGGTGACATCCTCTTGATAGGTGAGTTGGATCACGTGAATCCCTCCACGTTTGTTATCCAAGATCATATGACATTATCTTTATAGGTTATCCAGATCATGTGATTCCCTACAAGAATGTATTCCGATATCATGTGATGTCCTTCAAACATGTCATCCCTAATCATGCGATGGTCATCAGACAAGCCCCTCAGATTATGTAACTTCATATTCACATGTCAACTAGATCATGGAATTGTCTTTTTACCATTCCTCCATTGATCCATTAAATACCATACTCCCCCAAATAATGTTAGGATAAATATCAAGTCATTTAAGGTAAGAAATCATGTAGGTCAGATTGACAAAGAGGCCAAGCCATGTTGGAGCACAAATACATGATGCCATTTTCTAGTCCCCAATGTAGTGAATCATCAAAATGTAATACCTGATCAATGACTTGGTAAAAATTTCTCTATACTAGGGAAACTTCAAAATCTATTCCCCGATCAATGACATGATATAACAGCCTCCAAATCATTGAATCCTTAGTCTTTAAGACCTGATCAATGAACAGATATAAATACATCGATATAAGGGAAACCAAAGTGTCAATGCCCTGATTAATGACTTTTTATAACTTCCTATATATTAAGGAAACATATGATTGTAATCAAAATTCAAATGAACTATGAAAAATAAGATTCCTACAAAAATCAAGATACATAGGACGCCTTTCTAGGGGAAGATCTCAAATGAATATTCACATAGGTGAAAATTTCCACCATGGCTCTGACATTTCAACCATGAGGACCCAATCTATCACATGGGTTGACCTTTCCCCATTATCAACCAGATTACATTGAACCCCAACTAAACTATGAAAAAACTGATTGCTATAAAATCTAGGATATTTTGGATGGGTTATTTAGTATCGTGTTCTATGTTAAGAAGGAATAGGGTTGTAACAATGCATAAGTTCTCCATCCTTATGAAATAACAGCGATTATTTACTACCCATTATTTCTCATATTGATTGTCAAGCATGTGGTCTTAGTGAGTTTCAATGGTCATATAATACATATCATGAATTTCCACTAATAAGGTAAACCTTAGTGTGTATTCCCTGATCAGTGGCATGGTATGATTACCCAATATAAAGGTATCAACCTTATGGTATGTCCCAAGGGTATGATTGAACTATTATAACTTCATTTACTAAAATAACATGGGTATATTGTATTTCTCCGTGACACTCATTCTCAAATAACATGTTCCAAAGCACCCATATGTTTGTCCTTTCTGCGAGATGTTAAATAAAATTGGTTTAACAAGTTATGTAGGTTTGGATTATTCCTAAAAAATTGGACAGATTACTTTTTATCCATTTTTTCTCTAAATGAACATGGATCATGTAGTCATAGTGAGTGTCAATTGTCAAATAATTCACATCATGAATCTCTACTAACAAGGGAAACCATAGTGTGTATGCACAAATCAGGGAAATCATATAACTACCCAATAGAAGTGTATACCCCTCTAGCTCAATCACATGTGTGTGATTTAACTATGATGACTCTAGATACTGAAATATAAATGATATGTAGGATGTTTCACTAATATCCAGCCTAAAATAACATGTGCATATGAACCCACATTTCTGTCCATTCCAAATGACTTAAATGAGTTTGGTTAAACGAAATTTGTTGGTTCTTATTCACGATATAAAAATTAAACATAGAAAACCTCGTTAAGGAATAATCTCATCCTCAATATTTAAAAGAATCCTCACATAGATAAAAATTCTGAAGTTCCTATCTATATGGCTCTAACATATAACCAGATTCTCGTCAATAGGATATTAATGTAGAAACACATATACGTACATATGAATCCACCAATCAGATTACCATTTTCATATAAAAGGGTATAATATATTATAATTATTTTTGGGAAACTGGTTCTGTATTTTTCTATGGGTGATATTCATGAATGTATTTTAAATAAGTAAGAGATTCCTAGACTAGAACTCAGTTCTCCCCTAAACAGGTGTGATGAGACCAAACTCCCATCCTCATTTAAAATGTGAGTTCGTAAGTTTCATTGGGTTTAAAACACCAAATTGATTCATTCCTTTTGAAATTAGGTATATACAAAGTTATATATGATGGAACTGTTGGTAGTTTCTTGGAATGGTATACATTGATGGTGAACCCTAAGTCAATTATTTTATAAACATTCACACACCCACGTAATGAAACCACCACGAAATCCTCCCAAATAATTTCATGATGAATTAAAGTGTGAACCCAACAAGAAATCATATAATTATGGTGTCTTCTTCACAAAGTAAATAAGATAAACTTCCCAATTCTAATTTAACCATTTATTTCTCACCATTTGTGTGATCCCTATCGACAAAAATATCATTATTTTGGAATAGAAATGATGTAAAATAATTAATAATATAGTTAATTAAAATCATGTTATTATTATTCGTTATATTATCATAATGATATTATATATGGTTGAATTTAATTCAATTTTTATTTATCTATTGGAATGTGCTAAACTATTTACCTTACTATATTGATTATGTCGCATCTTATCATGATTATCCAGTTGTTTAAATGGATTGTTTTTTCTGTTATATACCATTCCATGTGGACAATCCTTATTGATTAATGATTGCTCCCACCATCCATAACCCTTACTAAGAATTTCAAATCAATATTATTTTGTTTCATTTCATAGTAATCTTTGAAGTGTACCATGTTTGATAAAAAATGATATTATAAAGGGAATAATGTTCTTCTCAAACATATGTAAAAATTTTATTTTTCAAATATAATATCGAAATCATGTATTTATCATTATTACAAAGGATGCTAAACAAGTAATTCATTCAAGATATTATTCCTTTTATCTTATACTAATTCCATTAAACAAAACAAAGACATATCATTACAAGGGTTATGTTCAATACATTTTCTATTACTGGAATTTTAAAATAAACCATTGGAACCAGAATTATAAAAATTTAATGTTTTTTAAGGAATATATTATTTGTTTTTTTGATGAGAAGATAAATATATTTCTTGATACTATAAGTTCATTTAATTCTAGAGTAGATGTAATTAGGAGTAAAAACTATGAAAATAGTGCATTGAGATTGAATCTATCAACCCTTAGTGTATGAAAACCTCCCATAATGCACACATGGTTTGAATCTCTTAGGGAATATGACAAGAATAATTAACATTTTATTTACAAAAAATTATGAAAAATTCTAATAGATGGTGAAAATGAATTAACTAGTCCAAATCTATAGTGTCTGATATTGAAAATAATGTATCATGATTTATACATCTTGTAAAGGATTCTATAGTTTTCCTACAATGATTATTGATGCAGACACTAAATTTTCTGTTTCTATTAAATATATGATACCCAAATTAATCATGTTAACATTTAATATGAAGAAAAAGGTGTTGACTATGAGCAAAATAAAATTGGATGATTATTAGATTAAAATATATTTTGATTATTCTTAATTATTTATCTCAAAATATGATTAAAAACATATATATTAACTAATTAAAAGACTCCCCAAAAAATAGAATTTTGTAGTTCAATAGGATCTCGAGTGGTGGAGATGATATAGGAAAGATATATCAATTTTATTCATGTCTGAAATTTGGAACGAAACACCTTGTAATGAGTATCATGGGAATGAGAAAATATAATATGTGTAAAAAATAATATAATAAGGAAAAGTATTTCTTATGAGAAATGAATAGTATTATTGTAGAAAAAAATTTAATCCCCAAGTTCAATTTATAGTTCATTAAATTAAATATGGGTAACTTGGGAATTATACCTATTATTACCCACTTCAAATGGTTAACTCCTAGACCAAGGTGTAACCTATGATGAAATAAATTTTTTAAAGTAATTTTTGGGATTCCAAAATTATAATATAGAATTATTTTTAACAAGGGTATTTGGGTTATATGAATAATGAAACATTTAAGTATTATGTTTTATTTTAGAAGAATACATGTTATTATTAAAATAAGTGTTATGGATACCCCCATGAGGTAATGAGTTTTCGGTTGATCCAATGTTTATTATCTTAAATACCCCTTTTCTGGTTTTATGTGATGGGAGACTATAATGATTAATTATTTTATGGAGAAATTAATGGCTTGTATATGTTTAAGTAGAAAAGTTATTTTAGGAATAATTACATTAAATTTTATAAAAATAATTTAAAATTTACTGAAAGCCTTCAGGGTTTATAAGACCATTAATGGCATTTTAATAATAGTAAAATATGATTATTAGTATTTTTTGACAAAATAATTTGTATTGAAAATATTTGAAAAAATATATTTAATGATAAATTTTATTTCAAGGATTTCCATCATATTTTTTGGAATGTCATAATAATATTATTAATATCATTTTCGAGAAAGGATATTCGGCATGAAAGGTGAAAACCCATCATTCTTGGAAAGTGCATGAGGATTGAACAAAATAACTAAAGATAATAAGGGTTTAATGAATACCACTAACCTAATTTATATCCTTATTAATATTTCATTAGTTAATAAAATTGAAAAATAAGTATTAATTTTGATTTAGTAGTTCTATTATTGAGTTTTATAGATTAATTTATTATATTGGATAACATTTTCAAAACATATTGCTTTTATAAAATTGACAGTGATATACATAATTAATTATAACACTTTTATGAATCTTAAAATAAATTAAAATTGAATATTAGTTATTCTTTCATAAAGAAAAGTCATTTTATCCATTTCATGGAGTAATAGCTGAATTGAAAAATTATCAAAGCACAAACAATGGATGAAATCGCTCATATTAAATATAAACATACAAAGCAATTATATTCATTTACATTCATATAAAGTGAATGAATGCCCCAAATATAGGAAAATGACCAAGAATAAAATGATATCCTAGAGAATTCATTTGAGATGAATCATATAGACCTTTAAATAATCAAAACATTTGTGGGTTTAATGTCCTTAACATTCTAATTATCGTTCGCAAATTTTGATCAACAAACTCTATCATTCCCGATAATTATTTATGGTTTTCTTCCATTTTATGATATTTACATTCCACCAATATTCTATGAAATGGAATCCTAGTCATCCTTTAATACATATGATCATAGTAAATATATTTTTATCTTATTAAGAGGAATTTTTATTAAATCATTTATGATGTATGTTTTCAACATTTGGTTCTCAAATATAAAAACTATAATTTCCAAGAACAAGTTTAAATTATGAGGACATAATTCATTTATGGTGTGGAAAATTGAATAACATGATATTTTAAAATAATAAAATTGTTTTGTATATAATATATAGAAAAAAATATATTTATAAAAAAATATAACACCTTATGCTTTATAAAATATTTATTTTGAAATAAATTTAATCTCTTCGATAGCATATTGAACATGCATCCTCAAGTAGAAATGAAGAATAATTTAGTTTATGGTTATAACTCAGAAATTATGATATTGGGTATGAATAGTACTAAATAAATTATGAAAATTAATGTTATCTATCAATTAAAAATTAAATAAAAATCATTTAAATGAAAAAAATGTTTTATGAAAAATTGATTTATTTCTAAAAGATGGTTTAATCGCCCTTTGTTCACATAATTTAATATAATTTTTTTAAAACTTTTAGAATATTTATTTGAAAAAAAATTCATAGTTTTTGAAATAAGATTATCTAAATTAGATCAGGGTAACTAGTTGTGATTTTTCTATAATATTTATTTCTTTCATGAATAATGAAAATTACCGAATTTTAATTGAAAACAACTATTTGATTGAAATTATTCAAAATGTTATGTTATATTTAAAATTTTATTATATAGTAAAACTATTTTAGTACAGAATAAATTATCTTAATTTTGTTTCTTATAATCATTTTTAAATTGAATTATTTTAATAACATTCTATACATTTTAACATTTTACCTATGAAAACTAGCTTTCTCATCCCATATGTGGGAATAATTTTCAAGTAAAATTATCCAATTATATGAATGGGACATTAATAAATCGATTGAATATATTTAATAAACATAATTTATATTACATATTATTGTGAATTTAATTTTTGTTCAAAATTAATAATGAAAATAGTACAAATTATTTACCATGATTAATGTAAATACGAACTTATTGTGGGATTAAACTAAAAGGATGAGGGTTGAAATTACATGAAAAAATTAATAAAATATATTTTCTGGATATATGTCATCTGCTTAAATTCTAACTCTCTATAATAATTTATTTTTTTTAACTTTTCATGTAAAAAAGATGGGAATTTTTTGTCTTTTCTACCATTATAATTGTGCGAGTGCATGACGTATAAAAGGCCACACACAGTCCTCTATTATTAAAATATTAAAGCCCTTTTTTGTTTCACCAATACCATTCAAAATAACATCCAATTAACTATTATCCCATCAGAGAATACTTATTTTTGAAATAATTATATAATCTGGATGATTTTGGTGTAAACATAAGTATGATACCCAAAGAAGACGTAGTGTTTTTCAATGAGCACTTCTATTTTTGTTCTTTATATGTATCCAAAAATTAATTTTATATCATGATGAAATAATTAACTAATTATATTTCATATACTAATATTTTATATTTTACATTCATGACATATAACAATCTCAAATTCCATCAAATGGTTTATGAAATCGACATTCGTGTGTATAAAGAACTACCGCAGAGCGACCAAATGTCATTTGTCTTTCTGTTACCACCTCTCATTGATGGGTTTAATGATTTATATAATGAATATAGTTGATTTGTTTAAAATAATTATACTATTGGATTCATAATATAATGTATACCTTTTTTACTACTTATTTCAAAGGTGAATCGATAACATTGTCTGGGTGTATGAAAAATTGTCGCCTTACGATGCGATGTGATTTATTTTTTCACTAATTAATAACATGGAATTTAATAATGATATTATTAATTAATATTTGTGATATATATTGAATAATTATTATTGCCAAAAAATATTTCTCATTATTAAAATATAAAAAATAATGTTCTTTTTTAGAACTGAAAAATGGATAACATTATTCGTGTATGTGTGGACTAACACATTCATGAAGTGTTGGGACTGTATTTTCATCACCAAAACACATCTATGATATATATAAGAATATTTAATGATATAATATTATATATAAGATTGTATGATTATTCTGAAATGATATAATATTACTTTCCTCTGTTCCATAATGATAAATGAACAACAGAAATATAACTCACGTGTACATTTGACATACCATCTCCATGATCCTAAAATACTTCATTTCTAAGAACCATATGTCTTGATTGGTCTTAAATATATAATTGGTATATAAATATTACAATTTTTTAATTATTATTATATATATGATGAAACTATATAATAAACACTTGAACTAGACATTTCCTAACGAAACACGCATTGGAAAACAAGGGATTTGGCACAATTAACAATGAAAATAATGAATGATAATTAAAAAATAGTTGAGATCATAATATTAATTGAATATATTTGAAATGATAAAAATTTATATTGTTATTATATAAGTTAATATCAGGTTTAAAACCATTAAACTTGAGTTTAGTGAATGTTCAACCAAAAGGAATTGTGATGTGAGGGATTTCCTCTCAATTTACCTTCATTGAGGCACATTGAAATGTAATGGGCAAGATTTATTTTTTATGGTGTATATAAAACATATTTTATATGTAATATAAAAAATAAAGTATTACTTATTGTATTTTAATTTTAAATTTCTACTATTTATTATAAGAGGATTTGAGTTGAAAATTAAAAAGTTGTAATGATTTCCATTACTCCATTTTATTCAATAGGTTATATTAATTCTTTGTTGTATTTGACATTAAATGATTTTTTGTATCTTTTAATTTGAATATATTTTATTTTTGATCCACTTATTTTATTTTTATTTACATTTTATTTTCATTATATACTCATTGGTTAATTATTACTTCAACTTTGTGATCATTTCAAGCGTTTATTTCAAAATTTAATTTTAATAGATATTGTTTATACCTGAATTTAAATTGACTGAAATTAGTTTATATTTTTTTAATAAACCCATTACATTATTCTCAAATATTTACTGAATATTATTTTAGGTAATATTTATATTTCACACTGATTGGTACAAAAAATAATTGAGAAATTGTTTTTAATAAAATCCTACATCATTTCTCTCTACGATCAAAAATATATTTTATTCTTAAACCTGGTTATTTTAAAATATATTAAAAAATATTTATAACCTCTTCAAAATTACTTATTAAATTAAATTTTCACTATTTATAAATTTTAACTTTTTAAAGGAATACTTATGTCATTTAAAAAAAATCCTTTAGATTTTACAAAAAAATAAAAATGGAATCATTATTTTAAAATTAATAACACGAAATGAATTTAGAGCCATCATGACCAATAAAATTTTTAAATAATCATTTATAATATTCAAATATTATTTTAAAAGAAAATTATTTTTAAAATATTTTGGGGTCTTTTAGATTTATAATTCTATTTTCAAGATGAAAAACTTATTTTCATCGATAACGTTTTTAATAATATTTTTAGGTTATTTATATTCATAAGTGATAAAAACAATTTATAATTACATAAATAAGTATATATTTTATATTGATACCATCCTTATTTATTTTAGGGGTGGTTTATGATCATTTTGACCATCGAATGTATTTATATTAACTCCCTATTTTTATTTTTGTAGTTATTAACATTACCTTAAATTATTCACTCTCACATGGACTTTGAATTTCCTCTAAATGTTTATATTATTTATCATGGATATGTTTATTGCTTAAATATTTTATTATTTTTTACATATGGTCTTCTACATTTAACATTATTTTTTTTGAAATATTTATAAATCTATATTCATTGAAAAATATAGATATATAATAATAAGTAACATTGTGAATGAATTAGATAAGCAATTTGATATATTAGAACTGATTTGTACAAGAATACATTAGTGGGGACTAGTTATTTATAGCCTCTTATGCTTCAATTGGTATCATTAGATGAATCAATTAGATAGACATAGTTAAACGGGTTTCATATGTATACCTAGCCATCAGTTTTATATTTTATATATGATTGACATTGATGTTATATGGTCCATGTACATGAGACGTTGAGTCCAATAATTAATAATCACCATCATTAATTATATAGTTATTATTAATAATTATATTTTTACAATGATATTAACTATATATTCAATTAATTTTGAGTTTATTGATTAAATGGCACAGAATCTATTATTTAAATTTTCATGTTGAGTATGTCTTATATTATCATGATAGTCATTTTGATTAAATTGAATGTGTGTTCAGTTATTTATCCTTTTATGTGAATTATTCTTATTTATTTCTAATATCTTACATTATACATATCCCTTTATGAGAATTTGATCTAACCTTTAGTTTTTTACTTTATCAAGAATCATTGATGTGATCTGTATTTAAAAAAGAAGGATATTCTAGTTTTACTAATTTTATCCTAAAAACCTATAATTTGTGTCTTCAAGTTTAATATGAGAACCATACTTGCATCTAGTTTACCCATTCTACTAAACTATTCATTCATATAGGATGGGATTACATATTTCTAATTCCAATTTAATAATTCAGACACATGATCATGGTTACTTTGGTTAGGTTCATTATATAAACCTTGAATAAACAACCTGTAATAATATTGAAATCCAATGTATCTCTGAATCTAAAATACTATTCTATGATTCTCTCAAGAAATCACTTCTTGGATCTTATTTGAATTCCCTAAAATAATCCTTCCATATATTTAATGGGAACAAATGCCCATTCAATTTTAAGATCTCATCCAGGAAATTCAAGACATGTAGGAACCTTCTATCCAATTGAATCTATATAGACATAGTCATTAAAACTGTTTTACCATTATCTAGAATGAATAATATTTTCCCTTTAAGGTTTGATATCCTTCTATTTCTATATACTTAGTTTCCAAATTTTCATTATATGTGATTCATTGAAAAAAAATTAATATTTTGTAGTGTACCTAATTTGACATGGAAATCATGAAATTATCATCCATAAAAGAACACATTAATGTATGAACTGATGAATGATCTGATTTTTCAATTATATTAATTCAACACGAGAATTGGTAAGATCAGATTACATAACCAAAAACTCATAATTACCATACATACTACTAAATGTTGTTTTATTACAATCATCTTATTACACTCATAACTAACGGTACCCCTATTCTTGTTCAATAATTTGAAACTACCATGATACCATGAGATGATAAAAAATCGATCATCCTTGGAAAATGATACTTATTTGTAACATTCAAATGATTAAGCTTATAATATTTTAGTACAAATTTAAATGTATAAATTTTTATTTTTTGAAAATGGAATTGAAGAAGCCCCAGGTGACACACTAGGATGGATAAATCCATTGGACACTTGATCCTTGAGATGAAAATTAGACTCTTTTAACCCTATAGGTTTTATAAAATATGATGTTATGAAAATGGAAATCATCATTTGGAGTTTAGCCATAATAAACTCATCCTCCCTCTAGGGTGCTAACCCTGAAAATTCATTTGTAAAATCTTATGGGTACTCTTCCAAAAAGGTAGGAAACAACACTATTTTCAGTTTTTAGATGTAAAAAACATATATTATAATTCAAATGATATTATTTTATCCCTTGGAATAACATTACATTATCTCACAAATCTATGATTCCACTCACCATGGAGGACGTGGGTAATTCCCTAAAAAGATATAAATGCAATTTAATGATGATTGAATTAGATATAGGATTTAAAATAAAACATATAATCCATGAAAATGATGAGGTAATATATGTAGTGATTAGGAACATTAAAATCTCACACAACCTTGTGTTCAAAAATCATGATATGGAACTTTTTACATTTGAATCCATGCTCTTTCATCCTTTCTTAGGGAGTGGAATAATCCATCATGAATGGAATATTCTATGAGTGTAATCAAAACACATCAATCAACATAGAGGCTTTAAATGAGTGATATTTACCAATATCAAAAAACATCCAATCCTATAGAGGATAAAATGAACATCATACCTCTCACACTTACTATTCATACATTATACTTCTCCAGTGCATACTCCACTCCGTAAATATGTCTAACCTAAAATTCTAGTTGAGAATTATCTATTACCCAAATATCCACAGATTCAATAGAATGATATATAACACCATTTTTGAACTCATAATGAGCCTTTGAGCATTTGGTTTGAGTAGATCCAGCATTACAACTTTGGGAAATTCTTCCATAATAATGATTCATAAGATTGTATTGTCTATAATTATGTCATGTTTTGGATGATCCCATACAACTAATATTAGTAAAACTAGGTCTTCCATATTAAAATCATGTCATCTAGTGTTCACCCAAGGATACTGCTGAATTACTACTGATATGGACTACACACCATTAGTACTTATCAATTTCTTCATAGACAATAGACTCTTGCAACTAACAACTATATTTGAAGCTCCACCTATAACCATATTCCAATCTATGTCTTCCTCAACTATATCTAAATTAGCATCCTACACAAAAAAGTATATATGGAAAATAGGATCAAAATTTTCTAAATATCAACACTCAAATCCACATTTAACCTCCAAGCATTATGATAGTTATTACAAACAAGACAACATAATATTTGAAATAACTCAGTGAAACATCCACCATTTTCTAAAATAAACATTTTCAATTTCAATGGCTACAAATTAATTAATATTTTCCATAAAAACTATTTACAACAAAAAATATGACAAAAAAACCTTCTATAATGTTCCCATTTTAATATCCTTTTGAATTATATCTTACATTATGTAATATTATAATATTTTCCCAAAACTTCAAGTATATAATTGCTAAAACCCACTATTGTGTCACCTAGAATCATCATGAAATGGTTGATAATATTAATACATTAAAGAAATGCTTCTAGTTTTGGGGTCACTTATCACCTTTAATGATAATTAGAATCTATTCCTTATGTTTTTTACATGGTCAACCATTTTTATAGCATTAAAAATAATTATATAACCCAGAGTATGGATTATGTGGACAAATAATTCTACAAAAAATGTGCCTACTATATGAATATCCTTTGAATATTCTCTCATATATTCTTCTAGATGATACAAAATATCTCATATAAGATTTATTATCTGTTAATCACAAGATATAACACCGAATTATCTTATAAAAACTACCCCATATCAAATGATGATATTTATGAATCCATATTAACACCGTTAAAAACACAAATTTTAGGCAGTAGAATATTAAAAAATGATATTTTATGACATTAGAATCTAAATGTGGAAAATACATGGTTTATAAAAATAATTAAAAAAATTTATGTTCATCTTAAATGCCCCAAAAATAATTCCAAAAAATTTGAATAAAAATCAATAACCATGAATAATAACTTGATGTTAAACATGAATATGAGAGGGCTTGGTACACTTCTTCCCTTAACATATTATTTCTGATAGTATTCATCTATTATACTATAAATCCTAGCCTCATGTCATGAATTATCATCAACTTTATAGTTTTTTTGGTCTTTGATACCATTTTGTTCTGAAACATCATAGATCAACTTGAAATATCACCATAGATGGATCTCTGTAAGGTTATGGTTAACACAAAAAACAAGAACTTTTTTCTTAAAAAACTAAAGATTGTTAAATTAAGTGTGAAATGAGGATTTAATGATACTAAAATATGAATCTATGAATGTAATTTTTAATTTATAATTATGAAAAGGAAAAAAATTACAAAAACATGTCTTTATGTGGCCATCCATCATCACTAACCCAACACTCTATGAAGAAGACATCAATAACGAAGTGCTGGAATGAAAAATTTTACCTTTACCAATAATTGTTTCAAGAAAAAAATAATCATATTCCAAATGTAATATATTGCATTTCAGTTAAACACTTACTGTGATACCACCCCAAATATACATAATCTCATTAACCAAGAAACAATTTGTTTCAGATTTGAAACAAAATATGATTCATAAAATTATAAATTGGAAAATATTTTACATAAAAAATCATATGTTTTCATTTAAGGAATGAAAAATTCATATATATCATGAATATAAATGGACGTGAAAAGAAACACTAACATGGTATAACATGATTCCTAACAAAACCATATAATTATAATGTTTATGAATATAAATTATATCTGAATTATATTAAAGGATAATATATATCGTACCCCTTCAAGTTCCATACACACCATGGTTTGAATATTTTCATAACCCAATGCAACTATGGTTCCCAAAGATCCATGATTTTTTAAAAAAAATGTAACTAAACAATTATCAAAATATTAAAAAAGCTTTTTTAAGTGATGATTTATCTTCCCATCCATGGGAATCCATTTTAGAGTCAAAACCATCTTTGAGGAATTTCATTAAACCCCTAATGTGAATAAAACCGTTTTTAATGAAAATCTCATATAAACCAATTTTAATGAATCCAAATAGACACAATAAATAAGAAACTATTTTTTATATAAAAAAACCAACTTCATAAAAAATACCAAATGAATTTAAATTATTATCATGTAAACCTTGTGATATAAGCACAATATAGGTATAGATACCTCACCAATAGATAAAACCTAATCGCCTTAAATACAATGATAGGAATAAACGATATTAGGTCCTTCTATGAAAACATTTGTATGAAAAATAATCAATTAACCATCAAACAATATAAATCAAGATATTGCGTACCAATAGGGTTCCAAATAATAAGGGGAATACCGATTAAAGAGATATATAGAAAGATGAGAATATATTTGGTATAAATCCAAACATAACACAAACAGATCCACTTTGAATTAAAGATAATATTAAAATAACTAAGGTGAGAACCTCCTAAAGAGTCAATGAGAGGATGGGTTGATCTAACAAGGGATTAAAAAAATAATAAACTTCAAAATTAAAAATAAAATTAGGGTAATTTCCAAATATTATCAAATCGGCATGTGGTTCACAGTTAGTACAAATGGATATAATGACCATGCACTAACCAAGAGGTAGCTACATCCCATTGAAAACTAAAGATAAAAGTTAATTGGGGAAACAAAAACAGCAAGAAATATTTTTCCTAAAATTGAAGAATAATGACTAGAATAAACAAAATCCAACCCGCACTATTACCAGATGGATACCAGATGGTTATTACTTACCCTAGAAAAACCATGCATCTGACCTATTTTTACCAAATATTTAAAATTTTCAACCTATAAATTAAAAAATCCTTTAAAACCACATAATAAATAATCTTGACCCAAAATAATGAATACATAGGAAATAATGTCATCGTAGATATGTTTTTCATATATTTTGTTAGGATATTCAATTATTAAATATTATGTTTAAATATATTGAGTGTTTTATCTCACCATTATTATTTTTACATTAAACAATCTTATGAAGAATAATATTTTTAATAAAATTTCTATATTGAACTCACGTATATGTTATTTTTGAAATATTTTGAATAATTACTATAAAATAAGGAATCATTTATTTAATGGGATAAATGTTTATTTCATGGGAATGATTTGAGTATATTTATATAAAATATTTTATTAATCTCTAAATAATATTAACATAAAAGAACCTTGGAATGTAATTAAGCCATTTATTATACAGTAATTATGTATGTTTATGTTTAAGTTTCATTTTTGGTGTCAAACCCATTAATAAAATAATATTTTTTCGGCACAATATTCAATTGTATAGTTATAGGGAATCTAATTTGGTATAAAAACATGGTTTAGTCAAATTTAAAGCTATCATGTAATCAAAAGAGGATAACTTATGCATTTTGAATACTATGATGAGTTGATATGCTTATGGTTGGTAATAGGATTAAGCATATAGATACCCAATTTTTATTTTAATGTAATTGGATTTTATGGAGACTAATGATATTTTTGGATATTATTATTGATATTTAAGAATATTACATGATTAAGGCTTAAATATCATTGTGAATTGGTATTTAAATTGATTTCAATGAAATTAAATATATTTTGAAAACTTATTAATATCATTTTTAATTATATATGATTAAGGTATATATTTATTGGTATGTGATTCATGTTTTTTGTGGATAAGGTTGTGTTCGATTTTTTTAGGGTAAAATATTCACTAAATTTTGGGAGTGTAATATAGTAAGAATGTAAATGGTAATTTGGGATTTTTATTTTTGGGGATTAAGTTATTGAAAACAATTATGATAATAATTAAGGAAATTTATGTTTAATTAAAAGAGTTATAGTTTGACGTAATAGTCGAAAAAAATATATATTGGTTTGAAATAAATATGGAGAAGGATAAGAAACATTTTATGGATGTTTCCAATATTTATCAATGTTATCAAAAAAAATCTGGTTGAGTATTGGATCATGAAAATAAATTTCGGAAAGGTATTTGTCTAGAAACAATAGTGAATTATTACAAAAATAATTAAATTTTTTAAAAATATTAGATATAGATGAGAATATAAATATATATGATAATTTTTGGGAAAATTGGGTTTTTAAATATTATTAACGATAATGATGGTTATTTATCATTTGAAATTATATCACGAGTCATTAAAATATTATGAACACCCTCATATATTTTATATGTTGACATAAATATAAGTATTGTGGATTGACTTTATTTAATGTTATAGGGGGTGGGGGAATGTAAGGGCTCATAATTATGCATTGAGATTTCATTTTATTTAAACATGTTTATATTTAGCAATGTTGAATAGAATAAAACACAATAATCACATAATAAAAAGAAAAATATATTTAGATAATTCTTAAAAAAAATTACATAAATAAATCAAACATATATATTTGGTTAATAAAATATGATTCAATTTTATTAAAATATATTTTTTATGTTAAAATTATTAATTTTAATCAATGTTTATTTTGAAATATTTATTGTATGAAACTGTTTATTTTTTTATATAAATGATCATATAATTTTATATAATCATACGTATATTTTTTAACAGTGTCAAAAATTTTATCACATAATAATTATTATTATTTCTCAATAAATATATATTTTACTTCAAAAAAAATAAATTTATCATAATAATAGTTTCATTTTTATAAAATGAATTTTATTTTTGAAATAGGTGTGACTAAGTTATCTTAGATTGGTTTTTTGGGATTTAAAAAAAGATTATTTTTAGTGAATGGTAAATATATACTTTTTATAAATAAAATATATTCTAAGATCTAATCATGATGTAATAATGAATAAAAAAATTTATGAAGCCTATTTATCTATAATGATTAATTTATGTTGTAAAATAATGAATTAAAAAATAATATATTCAATTTTGAAACCTATGTTTGAAAATCTGGAACCTAAAATATATTTTTTTTATAATAAAAACCTATTCTTGATCTAATTAATTTAATTTTTTATCAATATGTTAAATTGTTTTACATTATTTTAGTTATTTATCATCTCTATTTTCATTACCCTCTTTATATGGGTTAATTTTCAGGTTTTGGGGGATAGAGAGACTTCCTTGGGGAAAACAACCTAGTGTTCTGGGATGTATGTCTGTTGGTGTTAATTTATAAAATGAACAAATTGAAAATGTCTTAAGAGGATGTCATTTAGGTTATGTGATGACCCGATGGGCTTTTTAAAGTTTTTCTATAGATTTTTTCTTCTGAAAGGACTCATGTCATGAAAGGGTAACATGATGTGAATCAGTTTTTTAGATGATGTTGTGAACTATTTTAGAGAATTAAATATTCAAAAATTGTGATAATACTTTACATCATGAATATAGATTTCATATTTATTTTTAATCTTGGGAAATGATTCTTTAGAATATCCAGTAAATAATGGAATTCATGCTGTGAAAGGGTTTTACATAGTGATATTTTTTAGATTTGGTGATTAAACAATGATATATACAGTATTTTATATTTCTTTGGTGTCATGGATTTTCTCTTAAAACATAGGAGGCACCCAAATTTATTTTTGGGATATATACTCTTTCCAGATCGGTTCGTTAAATGATTTTTCTTTATAGTGGTTGTGTTTCATCTATCCGGGTAAAATATATTCATATTTCATTATTTCCTATTGATGAAAAAACTCCATCTCACTATGTTTTTTTGTTCCATTCATCTTATGGTGTTCATTCACTTTATTTTTTATTGATTTATTGTATAATCGTCCACTTGAAGATTGCCTTTGTGTTGGTTTTGGTGCATTCTGTGAGTGTCTTAAGGTATGTTTTGTTTTATCTTCTTCACCAATGATTTTACATGATGAATTGATTTTTCGATGTTATGATTTATTCTAGGGAATCTATTGTTTTTTCACATTATTCTATATTGGTGGATCATGTTACAGTCGTGTGTGACCTGATTTTGTGGTAGGTGGTTTTGTCTATACCATATTTTGGATGAACTATACCATTGTAGTTTTAATAAATTGTTTCATGAATGAAATATAATTATTGAATTGTGTGGGAAGAAAGATGTTTTTGGGAAAAGATGGTTTTCAACATGTTTTGGTGAAAGGTAATTTATTTTCAAGTCACTGTGAAATAGATTTAGGAAATGGTTTTAAAATCATGGTTTGGATGAAATGGTTTGAAAAATGTAGCACATGAGAAGCATCAGGTGGTTATTTGGACGGGGTGGTAGTATGTGTCATCCATTGATTCTATCATGGGTATTACTCATGGGGTGACCCAATTAACCCTATTAAAAATGTTCTAGGGAATTGTTAGATTAGGTTGGAGGTTCACTTCTCATAGATTCCTCTTCTCTCTAGATTCAATGCATAATTATAGAGACATACGCACTCAATTATCTATGGATGCCTGAAAGAACTAGCTATACTGTACTGCAGTGATTATAGAAACCCAACCTTTTTCATAAATTACTATTATATAATTATAACAATAAAAAACATAATATTATTACACCATAAGGATCCAATGGTTTACTGTCTTGGTAAAACTCTAACAAAACATAACATTTACAATATCAAACATAGAAATTTATTTAATTCAATATTATCCACCTTCTTATTATCCCTTGAAAACTCCTTAGTATACATTATCCCCCAAGGATATAAATTAATAGGGGTGATCAAAAATCCTAGTAAAAGGATATATAAGAACAATATATAATGGGGTGAGAATAAACATAACATACTCAAGGGATCATGAACATAACAGGATGAATTAATAAAATACATGAAATATGGTAACATAAAAAATATTCATCATCATGTCATAGTGGTTACATACTACACATAGCTGTGAAAAATTCTAGAATGGTGTTCATGCATCATATCCCTTTTACTCATGATATTCATTACATTACCCAATGAATTGGAGCACTGTATAATTTGGGGCTCACATGTCACTTGATAATATTTACATTACCATACATTCCACATCGAAAAAATTTCAAACTTGAACATAAAATGACCCATGTAAATATATGGGTCACAAATAATGAAGCATACATTAATAAATATTTGTTCCTAGAAAAAATTGGGAATATCATTCTTGTGAAAGAACCATTATGCAAGATTTAATAGTAAAACAATATTCAATAAGTAAATAGGGTGTGTTTTTTTAAGGAAGTGTTCTTTCAGAAAACATTGTTTTTTTCATAAAATAGAATTAGAAAATTTATATCCCTGAATATGGTAAGGAAATTATTAATAAATATGGGAGTCTTCTTTTTGGAAAACATTGTATTTACATTACCATACATGCCACATTGAAAAAATGTAAACTTGAACATTAAATGACCCTTGTAATGATATGGGTCTCAAATAATGAAGCATACATTAATAAATATTTGTTCCCAAAAAAAATTGGGAATATCATTCTTGTGAAAGAACCATTATTCAAGAGTGAAGTGTAAAACAATATTCAATAAGTAAAAAAGGGTGTGTTTATTTTAAGGAAGTGTTCTTTTAGAAATCATTTTTTTCCATAAAATAGATTTTAGAAAATTTATATCCCTAAATATGGTAAGGTAATTATTAATAAATAATTTTTATGGAGTACCCATACCGAAAAATGATTGAAAGAGGGAGAACCGGAAGAAATAAAGGTGGATTCGAGAATTTCCCCTACCATATAAGGCCTCGTATAGTGCCATCTAATAGTTTCCTGAAAACTATTATTATAGGAAAACTTGACCAGGGGTATATACTTCTCCCAAGAGACCCCAATGTCTAGGACGCATGCACGCAACATGTCCTCTAGAACCTGTATCGTACGCTCTGACCGACCATCGGTCTGAGGGTGGTAAGCTGTGCTCAGAATCACCCATTTACCCAGTGCCAACTGAAAACCCTACTAGAAATGAGACGTAAAGTGGGATTCACTATCTGAAATGATAGAACGAGGGACCACATACAGGCATACTACCTCTCAGATATACATCTTCTTGAGCTCGTCAACACCGAATGTCTCCTTGATATGAAAAAAGTGAGCTACCTTCGTAAGCATGTCTACAACAAACCACATGACATCACTGCCTCGAGGTGACCTCAGCGAACCAGGTCATGAAGTCCATCGTGACATCATCCCATTTCCACTTTGGAATGGGTAATTGTTTTAATAGTGCAGCTGGCCTCTGAAGCTCCGCCTTCACATGTGGATAGGTAAAACATCTTGTATCAAAACCAAGTACTTCCCGTTTCATACACGACCACCATTACTGATGTCTCATGTCACGGTACATGTTGGTAACTTTGTGATGCACTTCCCAAACTGAAGCATGAAACTCACACTTCAGATTATTACGTATATCCCCTGGAACCCACACTCATCCATGGAAACACAGTACCTCATCATCTCCAACTGTCCATCTAGGAGCAGGGTCCTTACTTGCCACTGACTCCCGTAGAACAAGGCCTTATAAATATGATAGTTGTCTCATTCTCACTCGATCCAGGAGGGTAGAAGTCACAACTAAGGATGAAAGATAGGTTTTCCCCTGTCTATCGTGCACCTCTAAATGCATCTCAGAAAACAAAGCCATAAGCTCCCACTCACCACTGGCCTCCTGCACTGCCTATGTCTGAGTATTCCTACTAAGGGCATCATTCACTGCATCACCCATACCAGGTGTATAGGCAAGATGAAACTTGATGTACTGAAGGAATTTGGACCCACAAAATGATCTCCTATGATATAATGTCTCCAACAATGCAACTTATGAACAACTCCAACCAACTCGAGGTCATGCACCGGGTAATTCCTCTCATGTGGCCTCAACTACCAAGAACCGTACACGACAACTCGGTCGCCCTGCTTCAAAACTTCTCCCAGACCAATAACTGATGCATCACAGTAAACTGTATAGGTCCTCCATTGGTCTGTAATTATCAGGATTGGTGCTAATTTCATCCTACCCTTATCTCCTGAAAGGATGTCTTGCAAGATTCTGACCAAAAGAACTTCGTCCCCTTCTTAGTCAAACTCATCAATGGTGCTTCAAAGTGGGAGATGTCATATATATAACTCCTATAGTAACCAGCCAACCCCAAGATACATAGTATTTCATAAATGTTTATAGGATTCTCCCAGGAAACTTCTGATCTCACCTTCTATGGGTCTACTACAACTCCTGCCTCTGAGATAATATGACATATGAAGTGAATTTGGTCCATCTAGAAGTGGCACTTTGAATGCATAGCATATATCTGATGCTCTCTTAGTATTGTCAATTCGATCTAAATATGGGTAGCATGGTCATGTCGAGTGTGAGAGTACACAAAGATTTGGTCCACAAAGACTTCTAGGAAATAATCCATATAGGTGTGGAACACATGATTCATCAGAGCCATGAAAACTTCTGGAACGTTCGTGAGTCTGAACGGCATGACCATGCACTCGTATAGACCATATCTGATCTGAAAAGTACTAAGCGGTATGTCGGATGGTCTAACGCGTAACTGATGATATCCAGACCACAATTCAATCTTCAAGAACACTCCAGCTCCATGATGTCGATCAAAAAGATCACCAATCCTCGATAAGGGATATAGGTTCTTGAATGTCAATTGGTTCAACATCTGATAATCCACACAAAGTCTAAGGGTATCATCCCCCTTCTTAACAAACAGGATAGACTAACCCTAAGGAGAAGTACTGGGTTAGATGAAATCCTTTGCCCGCAACTCCTCTAACGACCTCTTGATCTCTTGAAACTTAGTTGTGGCCATCCTATAAAGAGGAATGGACACTATTGCCACTCCTAGAACATGATCAATAGAGGAATTGACCTCCCACTTCAGAGGTAGACCTGAAAAGTCGTCAGGGAAGACATCCCGGAAAGGATCTACTATAGCAGGAAAATCCTTCTGACACATTCCCTAGTCATCTAGATATAAACTCGCAATTTGGGCTATCACTCCACCTCTCTCATGATACTCAGGTCCAGCTCAGATCACCTGGACATCCAATTCTCCCTTGTACGGAAACTCTCCACCCACTGGTGACATAAAGCTCACCATGCGATGATAGAAATCTACAAAGGCACGAAAGGATATCAACCAGTCCATCCTGAGAATGACATCATAAGCTATCATCTATTAGACATAGAGGTCCCATAGAAAGTGACACCCACCAACCTCAAGGGGGAACTCCATGCACTGATGCACACTATCCGTTCTAGTCCCCAACCGAGTGTCTAGCGTCATAACTTCAGAAGAAGAAGAAACACAGAGCCCAAGGATCTCCACATCGGGCACATATATAAATCCATGTGTAGCACCGATATCGAAATGTACTGAAGATAAAATAGAAGATACTAATATATTACCTCAAACAGTGGAAGGTATGGGGTCCTGCTCATGTAGCGTCTATTGCACTGCATATGAATGCCCAGTGTCGTGACCCTGCGACATAGCCTGGATACCCTGAGCTGACCCGCCCCGCTGTCTTTGAGATACTTATATCTACCTATCATGGCCATGACCACCATCTCTTCTTGCATGCCCTATCGTATTCTAGTTTCCTGATTGGTATGAAGCTTCTGGTCCTGCCACCGCATGCAGAGTCTGCACAGAACCCCTCTCACTAGCCACTAGTAGAAACGCCCTGCAAAATCACTGCAGATGACCCATTTTGCTGCAAGCTTGGCACTCCACTTGGTCACATGGACATTTTGTTCGGTTGTTCCCCTCTCTACGACATTAGTTGCACATCACTGGGCCACCCAAAGTATTCTTTGGGCAAGTACTAACACCCTTAGAGAATTCCATCTGCCTCTTTCTCTTGCTGGTAGAAATAGTTCCCAAAATTGGTGTCAAACCGTCCTGGCCCACACCAATATCTTCCCACAGGTTCCGCTCAGTAATCAGTGCCTAGTTCAAAATAGCATGCACTATAGGCAACCTGAAAACATTCACCAGTGCTCGGATGTCATATCGAAGACCATACTCAAAGCATCTAGCCTTCAACATCTCATCACCCACTAGAACAGGTGAAAAACACTGATTCTTTGTGAAGCGAGAAGTATAATCCATCACTAACATGGCTCCCTATAGAAGATTCATGAACTCTCATGATCGATCTGCCCATAGCATCTTCGGAGAGAAGAATTTATAGAAGGCTGCATGAAAATATTCCTATTCCATGTCTCGGTGATGCTCTGACTGGGTGGTAACATCCCACCACCTCCTGTCAGAATCACGCAGCATGTACGTAGAGAGATCGACCCTCCTCCCCAGAGGTGTCTCTAGATGCTCGAATATCATCTGCATAAAATCCATCCATGACTCCTCATCCTGTGGTCCGCCATCCTCTAAAAACATAGGCGGATGCTGCTACTGGAAGATACATGTCAACTCTGCCATAGATATGGCAGCCAGCGGTGCTCCCTAGAAGGTTTGCATAAACTGTATGAAGCCTACACAGAACTGCGCCTTCAGGCCTCTACTTGGTATAACGTTTGGCACCACATCTTCCTCTGCTGGAGGTTCCATCAGTATCCCGTGGCCTACCGTCTCTGGAGTATAATGGTTTCCGCTCTCCTGGCAGAAAACCGGTGGTCGTCTTTACGGCATGAGTCTACAAGTTCAAATACATGCCTTAGATTCATGTCATTATGTACTAAAAACAAGGAGTCTAATAAGGGAACATAAGAAGAAAAACATTCAATTTTTACAAAACATGACTACACGATGTGTATAAATACGACACGACGTGTTCTCATAGGCCATCCACATGGGCGTGTACTCCAGTTAAAACGGGTCGTGTAACACCCCAAACACAAGGCGTGTCTTTTGAATACACGAAGTGTACTTGAATCCTCCATCCCTTCCCAAGTCCTTCTACATGGAAAATCAACACGGATCTTCTAAAACAAAACTGCATGGCGTGTCCTAGAGGCACACGGCCTGTACTAGACAGGTTTTTACCGGCCCGTGTTGTTCATCACACGGCATGTGTACCCAGGTCTCACTACACAATGTGTTAAAAGAATCCCCAACCAGACCCCTGCTTCTTGATACACGGCCAGCTACACGACTCACACTACATTGCGTGTCCCACAGGAACACAGCGTGTGCATGGTAGGGTAACACCGACCTATGTTGTTTGTGACATGGCTGGGTTCCTCGGTCAGACTACACGGCATGTTCATGGTAGACATATCGTGTATGTCTCAATGTTCTGCTGTCAGTGTTGTTCATTACACAGGCGGATACCGGGTCGAAAATACACATCATTTACAACCGGTACATGGCGTGTTCCCCCCCAATACTTCCTTATCCCGTGTCTCTACCCACATGGCCTATGACATGGTATGATACTAAACAATGTGTATGTAGGGTACCCAGTGTGTAATTAATTATTTTTCCACTCTTTCCGAACAGAAGAACACACGATATGTGTCCATAGAACTACACAGCGTGTCTCCAGGGTTTTCCGGATACTAAGCTTTAGAAACTACTCTGTAACCCAAAAAAACACAAAAACAAACACTTAAGTGCCAAATTCTGATCCGTGAGGGCCCATAATCCCCACAAATCAAATATTGTCATCTTATACATGTTATAATAATGAAAACTCATCAATGATCCCCCAAATTCCGATCAGTGAGTGCCCACACTCATCAAGAACCAACGTGTGGAGTTCATTCTATCAAATCCTCACACAACAATACCCTATCAAATAGCATGTATTTATCAAAGAACCTATCAAAACAACATGCTTTTCTAGCACAACAAATGTCACAACAACATGCAATTTCTAATGCACCTACATGGCATGGAAAGAAGGCATGACATGTGATTTCTAGAATGTTCCTAAATGATGCATGGGACGATATACCCTCATCCTATTGGGTTGTAACTAAATAGAACCTATGTATAACATATAAACCGCACAATTAAAAGTGTGTCACCCAACATAGAAAATCAAATCAACTGTAAAAGTTTCATGTTCATAATAATTGCTATAACGAGGTAGATTCGATTTTCCCTATACATGGGTTAGCTACTCCAAAGGCAAAACATATTACCAACTACCATATCTATCCTATCCCTGAATACGACTCCAAACAGTTTGTCGCTGAAAAGAACATTCCCTCTGATACAACTTTGTAACGTCCCGAATCTGAAAAGCCACTCAACAGGTTCCCCAAACCTAGTTAGTCACATGACCTCAAACGCATTTCCCCAAATGCCAGAGGCTGTCGACTAGTAGCGAGGGCCCAGATCTAATAGTGGGGAAACTATGCCCTCATTTGTCAAAGTGTAGCACAACAGAAAAGATAAATAACATACAACAATGGAATCATTAAACAATATACAACTGAAATGGAAAACTGACGTAAAAGAGAACTAGCAGTCATATATATAATGATGCATCATGTTACTATTCTATGGAAGCTTCTAGAACATGATACAGAGCCATACAATACAATAAAAGTCAATTTACAATGTACAACCAAATGAAACAAATCATAGTAAATAGAACACTGCAGCATCGCAAGCCTAAGCTCGGTCCCATGCTCTCCGACTCCTCTACTACAATCATGTACCTGTATAGGGACCCTTTCCCCCGTCGACACCTACAAAAATATAGTCTATTTGGGATGAAGACATGTCTTGAACAGGCTGTGAGAAATAAATACTACTAGGCACCCATCAAAAGCCCATTCTCAACTATCAGTGAAAATGTGCAATAATAGTGTTCACAAGTAAATGTAGAAAACTAGTAAGTACTCAAAGTAACTATCACTACCAGTTTCATTTCCATTTTTATTATTATTTATCACCTCCAAGCTTGTGGTTTGTCTTGGTAGGTACAACATAGAAAATCACCACAATGAATATTCTAAATAACAAAGTCCTCAAACATGTAAAACCTTACCCTCAGGTAATTAGAATCAAAACCCTCTAGTGATTTCCCTCAAGCATAACGAATATTTCCCTTAGGCGTAAAAGATAATTCTCTTAGGCACGGAATCTACTACCCTCAGTCTTATGAAACCTTTCCCTCAAACTAAATGAAACACTTTTCCTCATGCTAAACAGACACTTGTCTTCAGGCTAAACAAAACACATGCCCTCAGGCTAAACCAAACTCTTACCCTCAGGCTAAACAAAACACTTTCCCACATGCTAAACAAAACATTGCCATCATTCTAAACAAGTAACTAGGATGATCCCAACACATTGCAAGCAGTTACAAATAGTTTCTCTCAAGAAAACTCAAAGCATGCTAAATCACGTCATACCCTCGGGTATCCTGGCCAGATGGTTGAACATAGGAATGCACCCTCGAGGTGGTCCTGGATCCAAGCAGAGATCCCAAACAACAGGTTTTACTTATCCTTATATTATCTATGCAATTCTAGATATATTTTCTATAAAGTAATCTTCCATATGACACCCCAACAATGGGTGGGTAGCACAATGATAAACAATTTCAACACAACAGTTGAAAATAAATATCAGACCACCTACATCGATCATCTCTGATCGGTATATGTGAACGAAGCCTCCTGAATCATCCAAAAAAGATGTAGATCTTGGATAAATGTTCACTCATTCAAACTAAAATAACACTCATTGGGAATGAATTGCTAAGAACTACTCAAGGAGAAGGAAAGTCTTACCCATGCGGTTCAAAAGAGATCGACGACGTAGGAATCATGTTCCCGATGTGTGGTCGGGAGATCCTCTAAGGTCTGACCGTCTCTACCGCGATCCAAATGTACCCACTTCCTCCTCTGCCAATTAAGGAGGCTACTACCAATTTTAAGAGAGAAAAAAAAAGACTACATGGTGTGTACCCTCAAGTACACAACATGTACTTTTTAATCATTAACAGTTCCTCGGGTGGCTTCTTTCCACCACAAAACTATTCATCTGTTGACATGAGTACACGACATGTATTTCTGAATACACGGCTTGTATTGTTGCTCTGCTGGTGGCTACTTCTCACTGCCTTACCTTTCACCTTCCGAATTATTACATGGTGTGTAAATACTATGTACATGGCATGTAGTCAGTTCTTACACCCTTCATCGCCGACAGGCCTATACGCCCTGTGTACTCATCCCACATGACCAATGTACACGACGTGTGGAAAAGTACACAACATGTGGAAAAGTACACGACATATACAATAAAAATTTATGATTTTCCCCATTTTCATTATTTTCTCAAAAACACTTAAGGGACGTTAAAAGAAGAAGCATGTAAATCAAGAATAAGAAAGAGGTTCTTACAGTTATAGTGAATTTTTTGGGTTTTTCAAAAATATGAAATTTTTGTGAATAATAAAATATTATTATTTACTATATATATACAATATATGTTAAATAAAATATTTATTAATTTATCACTAATGTAAGAACCATAGTATATAAATACTATTCATTATTTTATAATATTTAGTGATAATTCACAAACTAATCATAGTATTGAGGAAACAAAAAAAACAAATGGTTAACATTTTTAAAAAACCTTTCTCCTCTACTATAAATACCACTACTCACCACCCCTTATCCTCACACCTTCAATGATTTGAGTCATATAAAATTTTTGAACAATAATCTTCATAATCCCATTTAACATATCTTGGATCCTTAGGTCTCAAAAAAGACCAAAACCAATACCCTTAAGGAGGTTCCCAAGAAAGAGAATTCATGAGTCAAAATACCATTCTTTTCTTTTTTTTCATTTCAATTTATTTTATTTTCTTATACATCGTTTACATACATTAATAAAAAAATGATAACTTTGGTATTTTTAACATACTATATTTATATCATGTTAATGGAATATCCACCATCATACTTCTTTCAGTCTCTCTTTTATTCCCAAAAAGATAACATCAGCTATGATGTTTCAATTTACAGACATCCATGATGATGCATTTCAATTTTCTATTAATGCCTACAAGGCTGGTAATAAAACCATTTTTATGATTAAAAAATATATTATATTTATTAATGACTATTTAATGTTTGATACTGATTATATATACATGATGTTTATTAATTAAACATAACTAGTTTGAGAAGATAAAAAAACCACAAAAATAATCTGAATGATTATCACTAACATCTTATCTGATGACACATCCTCACACAAAAAATAAAATGTAATTATATAATAATTTAATAATATAGAATTTGATTACTAAAGTATAAATTTTATTAAGGATATAAAATCCCATTTTTCATAATCATCCACACTCATATAAAATTAAATCAGTCAAGAAAAATAGGGAATGAAACACTCTCGAACAATATAATTGTCTGATACTACTCATAAAAAAATACCATAAATGGAATTTATAGAATTATATTAAATAAAATACATGTATTATAGATTATTAATTAATTTATTAATTGATTTCATATGATTATAAATTATGTTAAGGTCAAGCGATGAACTGTTTCAGACATAAGGTAATGGAATCTTAACGAACCACAATTTTTATCTGGGATACACTTTATCCCTCTATAATCGAATTTAATAATTCATTATTTTTATATAATTATTATATTTCTATGTTTATGTTCCAAAATATTGTACCAAAACCATTTAATAATTTTTTGTGGGTAAATAAATGTTTTACAAGGTTCCCATCTTAAATATTCTTGACACGCATGCCCAATTAAAGGGAATATATTGATTTATTATCCATCTTCAAGTACTATACATAATATATTTTAAGAAATAAATATTTTTATAAAATCACTAATTTTTTCATGAGAGATTATATTTTTTCATTTATTGTTTTATACAAAAAATTATGACATGTATAAATTTTTTTCCAAAAAGAATCTTCATTGCAATGTAAAAGGAAATTTATATCAAGAATTCCTCATTTTTTTATTACAGTATCATCATATATATAAACAACATTATTGAATCTTATAATTTATTGAGATTGATCTATTATGATTATTATCTACCATAATTTATTAAATGGTTTATGAGTAGTTTTACTATGGATATTATACCTTGATACCATGCACCATAATACTCATAATTGTTAGTGATTATGTTTATAAATTTGGGAATATTGTTTAAACATCATATGTATATATTGTTTCTTTTTAACCCCATTCAAAAGTGGAATGATTTGGAATTAGTAATGTACATTTTAATCAATAGAACCTAAATACATCAGTATGTCTTATGAGATAAAACATAAATTGATTTGGCTGATCCCTTGGCGATTAATTTTAAAATGTCTTGACCGATGCCTCGGTGATATATTTATGATGTCTGAGATTATATAGTCTAACTTAATTATATTTTTAATTGATAATCAATTTAAATTTTCTAATATTAGTGTATCCATGTTTAGTCTACATTCTCATGTGATTATTTTTATGGAATTATTTTTTAATATTTAAATAATTCCATATTATTCTCACACTTATGTTCCAATGGAATGTGTTTTTTTATTCATCCATCATGCCTTATTTTTTATATTGGATTTTTTTTATTAGATACCCTTTTTAAGCATCATATCTCACACTTTTATTTTGTTTTATTTTTCCATATAATGAGAAGATATATTGTATTAATTAATTACAATGATAATCAATACTTTTAGGGGTGTTAGAAAAAGATATTCTTTGTTCTATTTAATTTCAAGTTGTATTGTAGTGTTCATGTATATAATAAAGATTCTAAAACTACTAAAATGGATGGTCCTTTTGGATTTGGGTCTTGTACCTATTCCAATGTAACAAAGTAAGGCATTAGATCTGGGCTACTTGATTCGGGGTCCTTACACTATAGATGTTCATAATTCATTGATAAAAATTAATGTTCCCATGTATGGTTTTCCATTCATATGAGGGAAAAAAGTGATTAGAATTCACTTTTAAATATTTATTGAATAGTAATTTTTTTATTAGAATTACTTAAAAACAATAATAAATTTTAGTGTCTTCAACATTTATCCTAGGAAGAATAATTTAATATTAAATTATTATATCATTTCAAATTATATCGGGTTGGAATGTTTTGAAATTTAATATAAAACATAACCATTATCTGACCAGTAAAAAAACTGAATCATGCTTAAAAAATGAAATTTATCATTGTTAAATTTAATATATTAACCACCATTACAATATAATGAAACACTATATATATTCTATTACACACATTTAATATAATTAACTATAATAATAATGACTGAGTTATTGAATCCAACCACAATAAATCTTATATCCGAATTTACCAATTTTCATCAAATATTTAATGGAATCATTCATATTTGTGTATAAATTTAATTAGTTCTTGGTTTTTAATAATTTTTCTAGTATAAACTCTATTTATGTACCATAATTACATCATGAGGAATTTGTGTTATTTGTTATGAAGAATCAAAGAGTGGAATATTTTTGAAGCCATGCAATTCTGGGTCTAACTACATTAATAACCATCAATTAAACAGACCATAATATTATAATGATTTTATTATAAAATCTTTCACCAAAAAAATATTTAGAAATAATATATTTTTTATTCAATGATTATGTATACCTTTATGATCATTGACTAGAATAATCACCTCTCATTCAATAATTAAGACAAGGAATAGAAAAAAAAATTATCATTTCATCCCTTATGAATGAATTTTAATATATATATTATAAATTGTATATAATAAATAATACAATTTATTTTTAGTATTATTATATTTGAATTCCGCATGTTATTCATGTTATTCAGTGTACTATTTAATTTTAATCAACCATTTTATAGTTTTTATCCCATAAATTCTTATACTCAATATTATCTCAACTTTTTTCCAAAAAATAAACAAAAAATTCAACAATGGGATTCCGAAATTAAAAATAATAATTAGAGGGAGTAATATGATTTATTATTTCCCATAAATTATGTGTACTAATTCATTATCATAATTATAATAATCACTATAAGAGATACCCTCAATATAAATCGAAGATTCTATCATTCAAATATTTAATTTTATTTTATAATTTTTCGATTATTTAAATCTTTATTTATGATCTACAAGTTTTTATATACTCCTCTTCCTACACTCATAAAATGTAACAATAATATAATTTAAATTAGTGTTAGAGATGCTGCCTTTTATTTCCTTTATTCTAAAATATTTATTATTTTATGTTTTTGGAAATTTTAGAGGTCAAATCCTTCCTAAAAGATACATTCACAGATTTAAGGATTCATACAAGCTCTTCATCACTCATGTATAGTTCAACATCAAAGGAGTTACATTCTAGAAAATTTCTATATTTAAATATTGTTGCCTTATTCTTGTAAATTTCATGCTTCTATAAGTACTTCAAATCAAGATCACACTACAGTAATGATGTTATTAATTTATATATTTTGTATTCATTTTTTACTTGATCTCATTAATAACAACCTTATTTTCAAAAAAACATTACTAATAATCTTTGAAATATTTCAAATAAAACTATGTCTTTATGTATACCTAATTTATATGTTCGAAACATATTATGCTACCTATTTTTTGTAACTTTTTCTGTCAAATTGGATTAAAATTTATAAATTCCTTTAATTTAATTAATTGTTTTCACAATTGAAAATATAAACATTTTCATAAAAAATATATAATTTTGGGAGCATGAATTTTTTGTTAGTTCAAAGAATCAGTTTCGAATTATTTTAGAACTTTAATTGAAATTTATTTAGTGTACTATGATGAAATTATTTATATATGTAGATTATAAAATGACTATATTTTAGTAAATTTATGTTTAAAATGGTAGAAATATTTCACAAAAATTTTGATAAATTTTATTTATTGAAATTTATTTTCATTGTAAAATATTGGTTATAACATGTTTGGTTGATTTTTCTGTCCATTTTTTAATATAATATTTTAATGAGTTACCTAATGTTCAAAAGATGTTTAGTGATTCATAAGATTATCTTATAAAATAATAATAATTAATTTTTCCACTTTTTCATGTACATTATATTCATGGTAAAAGTCTAAACCATGTGACTGATTAGATGTTGAATGATATGATACTTTTCATGAATAATATATTCACAGATTATTTGCGTATGGTCATAAAATATGAGAAATTAATGTATGTAAATTATCTATGATCCTAATTGAAATGAATGAATGAATTGGGTTGATGAACTGGGGTTAGACTGCAATAAATTATTCCAAATTTGTTTTCATCTTAGATGATTTAAAAGATACAGAGGTTAATGGAATTATATTCATGAAGGAGGGTTTTGAAAAATAAGAATTCATTATGAGTTCATTAATTAAATATATATTAGTATGAATCAAGAAAAACTAATGATGTTGAAGATAATGGAAAATGAAATTATTGGTCAATTGTTCAGTATTTCATGATCAGTGTCATCAATAAAGATTTTTTTCTAAATGTTTTATTTGATTTTTGATGGCGATGTAGTAAAAAATTTATAGAAATTATATTTATTAGTTATAAATTGATTTCTCTCAGGATCACTAATTTTTTCCTACAAAAAATATATTTCTATAATATTAGAATCGTGAAACTATTTCTCAATCTAAAAATTCCTTTGAGAAGTAGGAAGTCATTTCAATATTAATATATATTTTGAATAAGGTGTTGTCTTGGACAATGAAAATCCTTCTTCTTAATTATTTATAAATTGTTATATATATATATATATATATATATAATTAAGCAATAAATTTTTTCCTCTACTTTATATTATTTAAATGGAAGTATTCTTAATATATTACATAAAAATCATCTGAAGCCACTATTATATGAGGTTGTGACCCTTAAAAATTTATTCATGATTTTTGATGTGGTATTAAAACAGAAATTTTCATGAATTAGACAAAAAATATATTATTTATAACAACACATTATCAATATTGTTTTATCATTATTTAATAATTTAATATATACTGATTAATAAAACTATAATAATTATTATTATAAATTCCATTAAAATTTGTAAACAATAATAAATAATAATATAAATTTATTAAATGAAGTGGTAAATATTATAATTAAAAAAATTATAATTAATTTCCCGTAATTAATGTTAATCATGTAATGAATAATACAAAATACTGAATATTTAGATATAATTTATAATTATTTCTTATCAAAATAATAATTATAATAATTAGTAATTTTTCATCATAAATATAATTTTTTCATATTGTATTTATAAATTATAATTAATTATATATTATTAATTGAATACGTTTTCATGAGCGCTAAAATAAACAAAAAAATATTCAAATGGGGACCTTAAAATGGGTAATAAGGTCATAAAATAATATAATAATGAAAATATTATTACCAATAAATTAAGAATAATTAAATCATTAACAATAATATATATGATAAATAATAAAAGATAATAAATTCATGATAATTTTACAAATATAATAAGTCATGAATATTGTTATAATATAATGAAGATATAATAATAAATAAGTTATGATAATTATAAATAAATACATGATAATAAAGTCATAAATTTAAAATCATGATTATAAAGACATAATAAAAATTTCATGATAATAACATCTGATAATAAAATCATGATACTGATATTTTATTAAGATCATGATAAATATGATATTGTAATTATTATTAACGAATAAAAATAATCCTAAACAATTTTGGGTAGAGGATAATGTTTATTTTCATAATAAATTTAAATAAAATAAAAGCATATTGCACTAGACTAAGAGGATATTGTTTAATGAGATTATATGTGTCCCCGTCCACATTTAAAAAATATAAGTGAAAATGAAGTGAGAAAAAATGGATAGCCCAAAATGGACCAATATCATAAAACACATAAAATGAGTGACCTTTTGAAACAAATTATTTATCCTTTAGGAAGAAAAAGTTAACATCTTGATCCCATTCATTTTTTTCATATACTTATTCTATGTAGAGAAAAGGTTATATAGGAACTTTTAGGATCTTTGTGTGACCATGTTCACCACTTTCATGGGGTCACCTTAAATCTAGAGACTATTTGAGATATTGTTTGAATCATTCTTCACTACATGAATGAAACCCCACTGATTAACATCTAGTGTGATAGAAGATATAGGATGTGATTAAATGTACCTTTGATAAATCCATGAATGGTCCAAAAGATTCCCCATAATTGGAAATACATGGCACACATACAGTAGCCCCGTCAACATTCTCAATATTCCAAAAAAGAAGTAGGAGGAATCCATATCCCACTGTGAAGCTATGAAGGTTTCCTGGTAATTAAATTAATACAAATCATAATAATAATAATAATGTATCGAATAGAATCATCCATCAGAACTACTTTAATCTTAGAAGAAACTTGAATGGTATTGGATATATTTCCCATCCTTCAAAATGTAATGGTAAAAAATTTATAAAGACTATATAAGAAAATTATTTTTAATTTTGATCATGGAAATATTTGAGATAGAATAAAAAATACATTTTGGTCTCTTTCCATTTAGAGATCACACAAGAACAAGTTACATATTAAGTCCAATAAAGACATGTAAAATTAACATTTTAAGAATATACTAGTGAAGTCTTCTAAGATATTCATTCAATGATGGAATGAATAGGTAATTTAAATTTAGAGTAAGAGAGTCATCAACCTTTTCTATCTTAAAATAGATATACCAAATAATCCTAAAATAACCAATGAGCATGTATGAATACATGATAAATAAAATCCATTTAAGGGTTATTTTCTTTAGGACATAATGATGAGTGTGATGGATCATAGAGGTCAGAAACAGTAGCTTTTTTAGTATATAATGATTTATGTTATTTATAGTAGTTAAAAATACATTTAAAATGAATAATTTTTTTAAAATATGATATTGATAACAATTTAGAAAAATATACGGTTTATTATTTCAACATTAGTTATTTAATATTCGACATAGAGAAATGTTTTTAGAATTTATGATCTTGAAAATTGGTTTTTCAATTTGGTTATTTAATAACTGATGTAAAAAATCATTTATATTTTATTAAATATGAGGACATGTCATTTTATTTTCATTAATAAACATGATAACACATAGTTTTCTCTAAAAGAGTGAACCCCTACCCTTAATTATTTGATTCTATTGACTGAAATCTCTTTTATATAGAAATAACCACAATCATCCACCCTCAACTATCATTAGCCACTTGTTTTAGACTATATGCTCTATCATTCCATTATCATCGACTTCTCATTCATGACCCTTTAGATATGTATTTAAGAATTGTATTTATTATTATGTTTTTATTATATATATGTTATGATATAATTGATGATTTTTTGGGATTATTTTATTGAATGATCTCTAGTTCTTCATATGTTTTGAATTTCATCACAGTTTATATATTTTTTATGATTATTTGTACATCTATGTTATATTTTAATGTATTACTGAATTATTAGAGATTATGGTTTATATTAAAAAATATATTTCCCCAAATTGAAATAAAACTATAATTATAATAACCGAATAAAAATATTCTATATGAACTAATTTTACATTAACATCTTTGGAAAAGATGTAACAATTCATCTGGAAATGCATGAAATAGTATGTAGTTATCACTTATCACCACCTTGTTTGAAAGGATAGTAGATAGATAATTTACCACTCATAAAGAATGTGTGATGATGTTTTTAATGCATGAAAGTGTGTGAAAACAATTCATCCATTGGTCCATTGCCTTCTAGGACAAATGAAACTCAAAAAATTTAACTTCAAACACCGTTGAAATTGAATCACATTAAAACCATATGTTATCGTTGTTTTATTATCTCTCCATCTCCACTATAGTTACCAAACTAAAAATTTGATCCTCCATCGATGATGTAATTCCACAATATCCATAATGATAATCAATAACATCCCAATTGTGATATCTATATATCACCTCAAAACCAACAGGACTAGGATTCCATCCTCAGGAACCATCATCGTTAAATTTGAAAAATCAAATATGTGTTTAATTCAAAAATACATTCAGTGATCCTTAAATATTAAATGATTCTCATGAAATATTAGGGAATTTTAAAATAGAATGATTATGAATGTATTTATCCCAAAACCTATATGATTTGATCTTTACATTTTTCACTTCTACTATAAAATTATAAATTAAATACTGTGTGTTGATTTTTCCGCAATCATCCCAACTCCTATTTATATTATCTGATATAATGTGAATCAATTCAGTGCTTGAAATGAGATGTAAATTCCTCGTTTGGTGTGATAGAGTCATTATAAATCAATGCCTAATTATGTCTATAATAGAGTCTACATGAGGGAGGGTGACATTGAATATGCTGAACATATCCTTTTAATGAGACGAAACTACATTGAGTCTTAGGAATAAATTATTGACATCCTCCTTATATTGATTACAAATATTTTATTTGTATTCTAGAGATATTTCATTCAATTCATTAAAATACTCAACAAGGATGTTCGAAGGACTTAATAAATAGATTAATATGAATATGGAAGCCTATATCCACTTATTATTGAAAATACATAACCAACTGTGTTTTTTTCAAGAGTTTCAGTTTATTTAAAAATTTGAGGTGGGGATGCAATTTGAAAAAGGTTCTCATATCAACGTTTATAAATGATTTATGGAGCTGTAATTAACAACCACATTTCCTATAACCTCAGTAAAAATTTATAGATAATATATTTGATCATTGATATCCACGTTGTTTTCAATGTTCACTTTATAAGATGACAATATACCATTGATTGGAATTATTGTCCAATTTCTAAGGCAAATTATTGGAGATAATTCTTTTTGACCATCCAATGATGATATATTGGAAAAAAAATATTATTGAATTATAGACATACCATAGATCCCATATAATTCGTGATTCGAAATATTAATTTTCTATGAAATATTGATCTGAGATTGCTGCGATAAAAAATTTAATTAATAACTCTATAGATAAAAATTTCTTGTAAGAAGAGATTAGAAATTATAAAATTTTAAATTTCATGTCAACCTAGAGGATGAGGCTTGGTTCAAATTTTCCATGACACAATGATGGTTTTCCTTTCTAGAATTTATCCACACATGAAAAAAAAAATCAATAAGAGAGTAAATATTTTTTATTAGGGAAATATACCACTCATTCACAATAAAATATTACCTTATTTTATCAATTATTATTTTATTAATAAGACGTACTCTCTAGCCTTGCAAAACAAACCAATACATACTCTCCTAACCATTGATAGACACATTCCATTACAAGATGTTATAAGCCTCAAAAATTTACCCAACAGATGTATCATTAGACATGCTCTGGTGTTTTTCATAAAAAATCAAACTACAAGATAATATAATGGAAAATATCCATATATAACTCCCATTTCATTTATAATGCCCAATTTTAGGGATACATAAATTTTATTTCTAATTTATACAAAAGTTTTTTTATATATAATATCTTGTATTGAGACACTCTCATAATGTATTATAGAAATTTTTTATGTTTAATATATTCCATTATCCCCATTAGTAATTAATATGTGTTTATTAGATTAAAAACTGAGAAGTTACAGACAAGCCAACTAGTAGTTCAATTGTTTTTCAGTTTTCCATTATTAACCATAGATAAGAAAATTCTACTGAGATAATAATTCTTTATTCAAATCATAATAGTAAAAAGAGGATCACATTGTCTTACCCCACTATAGAATGTAATTTATCCCCATGATGTCTATTTAAGTATACCAAAATATGCATAGTACTACATAATAGTATTATCAATTACAAAAATAATTAAATAAATCCAATGTTGAAAAGTATATTTTATATGAATCCATAATAAATTGTATCACTATATCTACAAACATCAAAATTTAAAGAAACCTGACCATCTCTACTCTATTTATATAGAATATTAACTCACTAATATGATTTTATGTAGAAATATTTTATTTTTCTATCATTAACAAAGATAAATTCATTTTAGGAAATGATTTTTATAAACCACCAAGGAAAACCAATTTGTAATAATTTTTCCATTAATTTTAAAAATGTGTCAAAAAGAATAATTTCCATGAAAGAACTAGTATCATTAGAATTATCCATAATTGGAATTGTAACTAAATATTGGGAATAATTGTTTTTGAGAGATCCACCTCTTAATAAATGAGTGACTAAATTGAAAAAATAATTTGAAATAATATCCTAATAGGATTGGAAGAAAAATGTAGTGAAACAATTAGGGCCAAGAAAGCTTCAATAATTTAGTTGAAATAAAACATAAATAATTTAAAAATTAAGGCGATATAAGTAATCATAATATCACCATTTTCATTAATTTTCATGGTAATTAAACCAAACTTTAAATTAAAATTTATTGTGTGTCCATTAAACAATTATGTGAATAAGGTGACAACATGACCAGTAATATCTCATTAATCCTCAAAAAATTTATCACCATTTATAAGATGTTGAATTTTCCCAAAATTTCTTCTATACATTACAAGATAATGGGAAAACCTTTTGTTCATATCACTATAATCTAGAAATATTTGATTTTGTAAATTTTATTTCAGATACTCCTTTCATGTTTATAAAATTGTTGAGTTCTGTTGAAACCAAATCATTGCTAGATATATTTTCTTAAAAGTCCCTATTGGTTAATTCCTATTTAATGAATTGAAAATTATATTCTATTAAATAAATCTACATGTCTCTGTCATAAAAGAAATACCTGCACCAATTTTTATGCTTATCTTGAGTAATTTCAAATTGTAGATGCAATAAATGGTATTAATTTTGTGTTACATAGAAGTGCATATATCTTCATCCATCTTTCTGTAATAAGGTTGAACAACCCAAGCATTGTTATATACAAAGGTAGAGGTAAATCCACTTCATTATCAATGAATTTTATTTGAATTACATGATGATAAGAGTTAATTTTTTCTAATGAATCACATGATACATATCTCCAATGGTTAAGTGGGCATTATTGAAAAATGATCTATCAATTTCTCTGCAATATATTATATTAGTATCTCTCTTGCACCATGTTTTCTCAGATCCCACTAGGTTAACCACCAAAGGATTTCCCTTATGAATGAAATCTTGAAACTCTCTTGATGAGACCATGTTGTATGAGTTTCATAATTTTCCATTAGGATTATTAATAGAGTTGAAATCAGAAATTAGAAACAATGGTGAATAAATACACTTGGGAAGATAAAAATTTCAAATCAATGATTTATTCTGTCTGTTTATCTATTAATGTCATATTAATCAATAAACGTGTTGTTTAGAAGACTATTTGAAGGTTAAAGTGTTGATTTGATCACTACAACTAAAATAGTAGGATCCTCAAGCCTCTCACCAACCTATTCCCAAAATCAATTAATATCACTAGAATATTGATTCACAAATAGAATATTATATCCCAATGATTCTAAAGAAAAACTTTATATTTAAATGTTCAATTGGGATTTGATATCAAAATAATATTAGTATTATGATCATGAAAAAAACACAAAGAGCTGCTATTTTTTCTGTTCTCTAAACATGGAAAATTCCAAAAAAACAATTCATTTAAAAAATTTTGGGTTTTCAATCCCCAATTTTTTTAATATCATTTTATTATTGATACTAATTTCTTACTGGCATTCATGTTCTTATAAATATATGATGAACTTTTCAATTCATTCTTTCCTAGATTTTCTTCATAATTATTTATAGGCTCTTTTATTTTGATGGGTGTATCGAATATGAATCATGCAAAAAAATAATTTTATCCTTTATATTTCTTGTAGAAAATACAACACCATTGGACTCATTCTTTCTAAGTGTTTGACCTATATTTTTATAAGGCCCTATCAAATTTTTACGTGTCTCGAATATGTATCCTTTAACTTCACTAATGTTTTCCTCAAAATATGTGTTAAAAACTTCATGCTAGTTATAGTTCCCTTAATATTTCATTATCCCTTATTATTTAATTGATTTTATATAGATTATGATTCTATCACTTGGTCTAGCCTTAATTACATTCACCTCATCATTTTTAATCATTCAATAATAAATAAGAAAACCCTCCTAATGCATACATGATAGAAAATGATTGATTTAATTAAGTATCTATTGTGCCATGTAAACATCATATTCATCTCTAGGGGAGCTACCCATCCTCCCATCCACACCGATTATTTTAGAACTATTAGATGTTCCTATTTCATTATCCTCCTATTCTAAAATATCACCACAAGAGATTCCAAGAGAATTTCTTATCTCATAAACCTCAACAAATTCTATATGATCTTTTTTCATCAAAATATAAATGTATTCCAAGATCATTCCATTGTTATTTTGATTCTTGTATCCCTCTTATACTTCATTACAATTACTTCCATGATTTATTTTCTTCTTAACAACTAGAAAATTAATATTATTATGACATACAATCATACACATTTAATAAATGGGAGGTACAAAAATTGACTACACATCCACTGTATATTTTTTATCATTAACTATGAAATTGATCATGTAAATGGGATTCAAGTATAATTTATCCACAGTGAGAATTTCATCATAATTTATAATATATCTATTAATAGTGTGAGGATATTGTATCAATAGAGTTCAAATTCAAGAAATCAGGACGCTGAATATTTTAGATTTCCAAAACATCTATATAGTATTGATATTATATATTTATATAACTGTATTGATTGAATGATTGTTTTATGATATGAATTTCATTTTAATTTTTTTTATGAAATTGATTTTTCTCATCCCAATGATTATATTCTTGTAATTACCCATGATTGTCAATTTGGATATAAGTGTAGGCATGTTTTTTTATTCTCTATCATGTTGTTTAGATATTTTTTATTTATTTATAATATATGGAAATATATATTATGTTATATAATTATTAAATTTTAAAAATATAAATATATAGTTATGATATTATGTTATAAAAATAAGGAATATCCATCGATTAATCGGGGACAAACTTTTAAAATCAATGATAATATTTCAAAATAATTCATGTTTTTTATTTTTTTTCTAATAAAATGATAATTAAATATGTTTAATGTGATAATTTTTTTATAAACTTTATTTCATTATTTTAATTGTGAAATATTTTGTGGTATTTTCAATTTTTATTTGTGATTGTATATTTGGAATTAAATTTCAAATAATAATATCTTATATTAAATTAATGATATTCATGAAGATAATAATTTGTGGAAGTTTCAATAATACATTGTTAAAAAGTTATGTATATGAGGTAGGTGATAATTATTTTTTTGAAAATTTTAAACAAAATATTCTAAATGTCGGAATTTTTTAGGCTTCAAATCATTAAATATATAAAAGATGAAAATCATATAAATTAATGGTCATTTAATTTTCAAGGTTTTAATCGAAGTTGCAACCCTTGAATCTTTTATGGTGAAACTAGGAAAAATCCATGTTCCATTTATTATGATGAAGGTTTTATTGATGATAAGTGTAATAAAATTAATGAAATGATTTGTGATATTGATTGAGTAAAAATATGGAAAACATCGATGATTGAGAATATGTATGGTGATGCTGAAAAACGAATTATCATGGTTTTATAGAATGTATACTTATGTCAATAGTGTTTGGATTTAACAATTTAATGGTGAAAAATAAATTGAGTTGTAAGAGATTTAAAGTGTTACTATAGCTTCTGAAAGGCATGGTTCATATAGAAAATAGTCTTTAAGATACATATTATAATGTGATCATAATATTATAACTAATGGGTTAGGGGTACAAGAAGAAATCTACCTACCAAAATGAATGTGTCATATATAAGGTAATATATAAACATATATGAGAGTTTCTAATGTAAAGGACATCAATATACTAATTGAAAATAAAAATGAATGTTTATTTTGAAGTTATAATGACTCATTCTCTTCATATAATTTCTTATTTGAAAAATCTATTTGAAAATTTAATATATTTTGAAAATTGATCATATGTAATGCATATGAGTGGATATTTGATGGAAAATTACATCATCCAGCGGATTATCCATATTTACAAAAATTGATTAACAATTTCTAGCTTTTGGAAATTGTGTTAGAAATATAAGATGTAGAATGTGGAATATGGAATGAAACTATGTTGAATACAATGTAGAAAACAAAATTTTTGGTTTTTATTATTGTAAATTGACAAATTATCTTCTAAATATTATATGAATCTGAAATAAATCACATTGAAATTAATGAATATTTGAAAAATAAATACTATTTAATGGATGTTTATTTTTCGTGTGACCATTAATTCATCATATTAAAATTGTATGGGATAAATGTATTAGTTGTATGAATATTATAAAATGAGAAATTTTAATCTCTATGCATTATTTATGTTCACTATAAATACACTCCAATAATATGTAAATGTTGATGGATAAAGTGATAATGAGATTAAAAGTTTATTAATTTAAGAAGAATAAAATTATTTTGTTTGACTATAACAAGGGAGAAAAACAATATATATGGTTAATCAATAGTTTATTTTTTCTATGGATCACTTTTATTTAAAAATGAAAAGGAATTTACAATCAATGAGAATTTGATATTTCACTAAAAGTATTGTCAAGAGATAAGGTTTTTGGTGTGAAAAATCATAAAATGATATTGATTTATGAGAGATTCTTTATTCCACATGAATGTTATTATAGAAAATTAATTAACACATCATAAACAATGTTTTCTTCATACAGAACAATCATGTGGAAGGAATGTGGAAATTAATCCATTATTAATTTTAAAATTTTACACATATCATATATATATTCTAGATTTACCATTTAAAATTTAATTAAACTTTAGGTATGTTAGTTTTTTCAGTTAAACTACATATTTTAACAATATTTGATTTTGTTTTATTTCTATTATTTTGGTTATTTTGTATCGTTATTCTATTATTCATCATTATAAGTTACAATTTTTTTTTTATTAAATTTTCAATAAGAGATATATATTTTATATGTTACATTTTATTTCTCATATTTATTAATAGTATTATTTTACCACTGTTAAATAAAAACGAATAAGATATTTTTTAACCACAAATTATTATTGATGTTTAGTTGATTTGTTGATAATATTGTTTTAGTAGATTTGTTATAAATAAAAATAATGGATTTTTTGGTGATCCTTAATGAATTGTTATGGATTTATTTAATGAATAATATTCAAGTGGAAGTTGTTCATGGAATTTTTTATGATTCGCATAGTTTTTATAGATAACATGATTGAAGTGGTATGGAATATACAAACTTGAGTGAGGTAAAATTAGGAATTATCTATGTAATGTAATGTTAAATGGGAAAAATTTTAAATTATTAAAACTAATTTTACAGCTGTGTATATGTAACAACAAACCATGAATAATGTTATCAGTTGAGGGATCAAGTTTCATAAGGTTATCATTATCAAACATAAAGGTAACATAGATCTAGGTGTACGGTTCATGCTGCCACATAAAGAGTTGCATAAATGGATCATGCGTAGTTTTTAATCGTTAGGTCATGTGATTTTTCAGGATAAATGTAACCCCACATTATTGTAGTGTGAGCATACATAAGGGTACCAAAACCTACATAATGGAAACCTACACACGCGTAAGGGTAAACTGTGACATGTATAAGGGTATCCAAATAACAATGTGAATGTGGGGACCTTAGTAAGGTTGATCCGTATATCAACATAAGTGTATATGAAAAGTTTATTTAGGGTAATTTTCTGAACAGTAGGTCATATAGAGGATTTATTTTTCAAAATGACACTAAAATCTAGATTTTCACACCACATAAATATCACAACATAATTGAAGGTACACATTTACCAAAAGAGAAACAATTTTGGATCCATTGTGATATGTTTTAGTTTAAGATATTTTAATTAAATAAAATAAAATACAAAATTATTCGATGTATAAGAACCATCCACATCATAAAAGAAGGGGTTTTTATTATAGAAGAGGATGAATACACTATAAGGGTAAATTGGGAAGGTTTTTTCATTCTACTATTTGAGAGATGTCCATAATATTGAGTGGAATGATATTCTACGCAAAGAACCTTTTTTGAAATCAAATATACTACACAATAGAGAAAATGGAAATGCCAGAGTAACAATTCCTGACATTACGTGTATATTTTGGGAGAATTATATCTTTTAAAAAATTCATGAATAAGGTAATTTTTTATTAAGTAGAGGGTGAACCAAATTTGATGGTGGAATTATGATCATGGATCATGGATACTTAAAGAGTGAATAACACTATCATTGTAATATTTAAATATGGTTTTCTATGTCTATAGATATGGAAATGCATGCTGGAAGATACAGATATTCTCAATGGATGTTATCATCAACACTCATACTATACACATTCAATAATATCCTTCTAGATATGAATGGAGGATTTGAGTGTCATTTATGTATCTTAAAATTGGTGTAACATATCGTGTTATAATGAATGCATTATAGGATAAAGTAGATATCCAATGAAACATATCTTGATAGAAAAATGAGAGAGGGAGTAACTCAGACATCATGAATTTCTAAAAAAGAAGAATAGATAGATTATTCCATTGAAATATATGAAATAATTAAAGAGAGAAATTTATTTCATTATAATAGTATAGTTCAAGGAAGGATATTTTCATTCCAATTATAATGAAGATGTTTTTATATAATGTTTATAGAATTAATATTCTTTGGCCTCCCATGGAATATTGAAATAAATAAGATGGAAAATTAACTGATTCCTATAAAATAAGGGGGTTCTATAATTATTATAGAAATAACTATAGAATATTCTATGAATTATCATAGAAATAAGATGCTTGAAGAAATTTTCATAAGAAATATCACTCGGAAATAATATATATTCAAATTCAACCATCTTAAAAAGTTATTGATCTACAACAACACGCATACATTTTTCTTGGATAATGACCCATTCTAGTGTTCATACAGATGAAGTGAGTAAAAAAGTATATTGTAAGGGAAGTAATATCATATTTATAGTGAATCTACCACAAAGAAATAAAAATTTATTCATATTACGATTTTCATATACTGAACTACATTAAAGTAGTTATCCATGGAAAGAGTGACCTAGCCTGAAGAAATAGGAAGAAAGCCATGATATTTTGGAGCTCAAAAAATTGACAGTAACTTGCTCCATGGACTATAGATTTTTGTTGACTGAATAATAAAACAGTGTTTCTTTATGACAAATTTAATTTCCTTCCATGAAATATATTCATATAATATTTAAAATTATAATTAAGTGGAAAGTTTATATATAAAGGTTGGTCATGAACAAATGTAATCGTATAAAATACATGAAATAATGGAGACCCTTATAGTAAAAATGTCATTATCCACAAGGGAAATATGTTCTTTGAAAATTTACCCTTCCTATACTCACCCACTATTAGGGAACATAATACCCTCTCATACTTAACCATTGGTATCCAAGGGTTAGTTTATTTGCAATATTTGTTTTCTATGATTCAATTATTCAATTTTATGAAGTTTAATTTTAAATGTGTCCCCGTATTTTGGTGTTTCACAATAAAAATAAAAACAGAAAATAATTCAAACAAATAAATTGGAATCAATATATGTGGAACTGTTTTTATGAAATAGTTTTAATTAGGTTTATAAGCCTATAAAATTATTAAAGGATTGTTGGAATGATTTATATTACGCATGTTGTTTAATGATGCTGCTGAAATGAATGAGGAACATGATTTTCCTAGGGATTTTGGAACTATTGATTATGAGGAGATTCCATGAAATCCATAACTAGATGTTTTCCACATCTCAATGGACACATACCATCAGTATAGAAAATATAATATGATGTTGAAGGAAGAGATAAATTCTTAGTATATCTAGATGTTTTGGGAAATGATATTAAATAATTGAGTATCCAAAAAAAGGATAATTAATGTTTTGAATGAAATAAGGGATAAAAATAATTCTTTCTAATAAGATAGAATAATGATAGAATATAATGACAAAGAAGGATGGGATAACTAGTCAAATGGATAAAGTGGTTGAAAAGAATAAAAGTCTGTAATAAAAAAATATACTTTAAATACTATATTTCTCAAATGAAATCTAAAATTAATGACATTGAGAAAATGAAGGATAATAATATCGAAGCCCTGGAGGACGAGAATTATATTTGAATACTCTAAATCTATAATGTATTTATAAACATGAATATAGGAGAAGAATGATCTAGTGTTTGTAAGAACAATTGGTATCATATATGAGCCATTTAAATTCTATAGGTAAACAAAATCTCAATATTTTTTTACATTTATTAATTGATCACTCTTCAGAAGTTGAAAAAGAAAAAATGAATAATTATTCATCTGGATATAAAGAGTAGACTAATGAATCAAATTATTTCTATGAAGAAACATCCCCAATCATGAGAATAAGATAGATAATAATAATCCCAAGAAAAATTAATGGTGTAATGTGTTAGAAATAGATTTAATATCTAATATATAATATGAAAAAAATCCCAATGAGGAATCAAAGAAGACTTGGTATCTTCTGATAAATTTGTTTGATTCATGGTCACATCATAATGCTTTTAATTGAGGAAAGAGGATATATAAAATTTAGCAATTTTGGTGTAAAAACATAACGGTCGAGTCACCATGCCATGATAATGAGTTCTGTGTTGTATACCAATAATTATTAGCTCTATTACCATGTATATAAAGGTTGTTTTAGAATATTTTCTATAGTTGTTAAAATAATATTACATTATTTCGATAGGGGTAAAATTTTTCACATTAAAAATAGATTTAGTAAATTATATGATAAATACCCATTTTATGAATCCAAGGTAGAAAAATATCAAAATATATCTCTAAACCATATAAATCATTGAGATATAAGATAATTTTTTAGAAGTAAAAAAATAGATCACCTGATGTTGTAATTAAGAAGGACCATGATAAACGGAAATCTTGAAGAATCATATGCATTTAAAATCATGATAATTATTCAAGGAATAGTTAAGGGAAAAATAAGACTTTGAGATATCATCCTTTTAAGGAAAATGAATACTTTAGTAGTAATGATTGCAAAAAAAATAATGAGTGATAGTGAAAAAACCATAGATTATGAAAGGTGGTTGGATCCCATAAAATCATGTCAGGTTATGAGGATAAACTATAAAGTGAAAGAAAAATATAAAATGGTGGTCCTTAGTGACTCACCATCATCGTCATGTTGAGTCAAATTACCCACACACAAACCCCAATCAAACTACAGATCATATGGGTCACCATGATCTCTATATCTATAATTAGAACTCACACTAACATCTACCGACTCTGATTCAGATTTTGACATTTCGTGCATCTAGAAGAGTTTATAATACATCTTTGTGATCCATTTATACACTAAAGAAACCAGGGATTTGGAAATGTACTTGTTTGGCCGCCCTCACTAGGGATCTGAGTCATTTTTATAGATGCATTCAAAGAGGACCTGGTATACAAGATGCTTGGAAAATTAGAATAACCCTTAATTGGTCTCCTCTTTAGGGGAGCATAAATGATCCCTCTCATGGATTTCTAAAAATAATTGATTAGTAGAAAATATAATATAACTCGAGGATTTTAAATTGGATCTTTTCAAATTAAAAACATTGTTGAAGTAACTCTTATTGATTTAGGTAATATGCCAACCTCCAAATCCACAAAATTGATTTAACCACATCTTTAATCCTTCAATGGCCCATAAATTTTCGTTCTATGGGATGATCAACCATGTGAGAATCAAAAATTTCACTCAACGAGTTACTATTCTGGAACTATTGATATAGATTTGACATATTTTTGGGCCCTATTTCATTTAATTCACTTGTTTTGTGAAATAAGACTAGGCCTAAAATTATTATTATAATAATTAATAATTATATAATGATCAATTATATTTCCAATGATAAATTAATTACCATATAAATGAATCATTACAAAATTTAGAATGATATTAAATTGTTTTATTAAGTACATAATTTTACTATTAGTTATATTTATAATTAATATGTATTTCACAATTACTATTAATTTAATTGTTTTTAGTTATATTATTCTAAATAAATTTTTAAATAGTAATTAATTCTTACATAAATATTAATAATTATTATTTTAAATAATAATTGATATATAAATTTATTATTAATATGAATAATGATTCTACCATTCCACATGATTGGGTTATCCCAATTATGGGTTGTGGTTAGATAGCATAGACTAGGGAAGTAATCTTATTAACTCCCTATAAAAATAGAAAAAATAGTATATCTTGTATTCTGGACAGTTTTAAGAGATTCAATAGCATGGAATCATTCTTGGAAAAAGGAGTTAAGGTTTGAAAAATTATGTAGGTAAGAGGATATACTAATAAAATTATGTATGACGTTTGATGTGTCAATAAAGGGGAAAGACAAATTCTAATGAGAGGTTTCTAATTGAAGGATTATTAAAAGATTCTAGATCATTTAGAAAAGAAGATCCCAATGCATCTATGGGTCCCACACATTTTAGTTATCATTAATGGTTCTTGAATTAATGATGGTAAAACATATAAAATACCAAATTTTAGATGAGGGGTATTATATGAGTGTCTTGGGTTGTGGGAGATGGTGTTTCTAATAGAAATATTTTTTTTCGAAAGATTTTTTCTTCATTGTTTGTTTTTTCTAGGAACAAGTTTTCTTTCTTCTAGTGGAACTATTATTTTTATTTTTCATAATATGTCATCATCACTCTTTGGGAGTTTCCATTATTTTAAAAATGGGGTCCTGTGTTTGGGCATCTAAAAATATATCCTCACGCAATTTTAGAATAAATATTAATTATAATATTAATAAATTATAGTTAAATTATTAATTATTTGTATTAGTGATATTTTTATTTATAATCCTTAATAGATTTTAAATATTAATTATTTTTATATAAATTAATAACATTATTATCATATTGAATTATATAATTAATTATTGTTATTTATTTACATTATTAAGAATAATGTTACATTAAGAATAATTATTACTAATTACTAATTTGATCACCAAATAAATTAATTATTATACTTTATATTAATATTATTAATAATAGATAATAATTACATATCAATTGTAAAATTAATAATTAATAATTACGTGTTTTTAGATTAGTAATTATTTAGTCGATTGTAATTATTATTTATAAAACAATTTAATTACTAATTCGATTAACAAATTTAGGTTAAATTTATATTAAATTATCCTTATTAATTATAATTTAATATTTATAAATATATTTTTTTTATTCATATTTATTTTAATTTTTAAGAAAATAAATGTGAATAATTATTATTAAGTTATTAATGATATTATATTTTTATTTTAATGTTCTAGAAAGGGAGAACCTGAATCCATAATTGAAAATTGGGAAGGGATAAAAATGTGGACTTATTGAGACCTAGGATTTCCAAAAAAAAGATAGTATATCTATTTAGATAACTATTATATAGATTTAATAGACAAAAACCTGATCAACATTATAGTTTAATCAGTTTGGATTCTAGATACACCACCTTCTAGTCTCATGAAATATAATCAATGACTCTTATATTGATATTCGCACTATGCACTCTTTATAGAAATAACCTACATAAAATCACAATTAATAATATAGGGATGTGAATCATATGTAACTTTGAGATCATATGCTTAGTTTTGGTAAATAAGAATGATGCATAAGAATACCATTAATGTAAGGGCTTGAGAGCATGAGTTTAACAATTGAAAACCATAAGAGTCACAAAAAATCTCATAATCCGGATTTTTGAAAAAAAATAATGACATTTATTAATACAAGAATAATATGAAAATCAATGATCATTGTACATGAGAGCATAAATGGGCATAAGACAGAATGATGGAAAAAACATAATCATAGAATATGATTTCCAAATTAGTGAAGGAAAACATCCAATGATGCCATAGTGGAATGGATTTACTCCCCAAACCATAATAGAAATACAAGGTTACATTAATGACCATCATAATAGATAAATTCCTATACTAAACCAAGTTCACTCCCCTTTCTAATCCTTTCTATCACATTAGATAAAAATATTTGCACTATAAATTAAAGGGAGAAATTGGTCCCAATTTATTTTTTTATAATGTAACAAAAATCCATGGTAATAACAAAATGACCAAAACATATTGAAAATCATTTATATAGACTCCAAAAGATATTAAAAAAGTATTCCTATCATACCCCATGAGATAAAATGTGTTTCATAAACATTTCATCATTCCTTAACATATCAAAAAGTGTTAGTTTTTATAATTATTCCATTATTACATCACGTCATAGCCCGTGGAAAAATATATTTTTTTATTTATACTTTTATTATTGTATAAATCATATCAGAAAATAAAATTATAAAAAAAATTCATTATATACATGAAGCATTCAGATAGAGGATAAGAACAGGATCCTTCGATCGTATCTCCAATAAAGAAAAATTGACATCAAAGGATATAATCTTAGATGGATAATTAATTTTTAATATAAATCACATGAATAATTTCATCTAGAAAATATATTTTCATTAATAATCCCTTCTTAAAAATATAATTTCATATTAAATTTTGGAATATTTGTCATGAAAATAAACATTTAACCTTATAAAGGATGCTTTATAACTATTTTGAAAGAATTATTGAGGAAAATATCCTTTCCTATTTGAAAACACATTCTAAATAATTATGAAAATAATTTTCATGGAAAATAATCTTGAAACATATAAAATAATATTAAAATATAATAATAAAATTAATGGATGGAATTTCCTTTCATTTCATGTATTTTAAAATAAATATTCCTTTTACATTCTCCATAAAATCCAAATTAGAATTGTTCAGATAAAAAATAAAGATTTCGTTAAAAAAACATAATGTTAAAAATGGATAAAAATAACATTAATAAATCATTTAAATAATTTTAAAAAAATTAAAAAAATTATACTAAACATGGATTTAGATGAAAAATACATTTTTATAGAAGAGAAAAATAGAGACAATTTTTCCAGAAACATTTCACATATTATTTTAAGTACCAATGTGATGGAAAATGGTATTACAACATTAAGTTTTCTGGAATACCCATAATAAATTGATATGAATTTTAATTATTGTGCGGGAGATCATAATATTCCATCACTGGAGATATAGTCATAAATAATCCTGACAAATTATGAGATTTTAAAATAAACCCATTTCCACATTTATAACATTTGAATTGTAAGAACCATGAAATAGAGATGCTAAAATGGTTATAAAATACCCATTATTATATATATCATAATAATTAAATTCATTTATATATATTATATACACCACTGAAATGATATATGTGGTGAATATAGAGTGCTTCCCATAGAAAATAATAGTGAGATCGAAATCCCTTACTACATTGGTAATCATTTAAATCATATGACCCCACAATAAATAACATCAAATGAAACATTTAATATCATCATAATGAGGATATTCATAATATAAAAAGAAAAATGGAAATTATATGCACCACACAAAATAATAAAGTGGTGAATTTTAATATGTGTTTCCAAAATAATAGAGTGAATAAGAATTCCTTACCTTAAGCCTCGACTTCCTTCGTACAAATTCGAACATTCTATATAATAAATATAAGATTATTGTAAATTTATTATATAACTAAAATACAAACAAACACACACACACACACACACATATATATATATATATATTACATATATGATTTACTTTTTACCATTAATTACATAGTTACTACCAATTCCCCATTAATATCATGTTCTGGGCAATATGCTCATTTTTTTCCATACATGTTTTTATTTATTAAATAGAGTCATCTTATATTGATCAATTTTTTATAATATCCATGATAAGAATAAAAACATTATTATCATATTTATTCTTCAACTGTTATTTTATGACCAATCATGAAATATATTTTTAAGAAATGAAGTATGTTATGATCATGCTGACAATAAGGCAAATGTATGAATAAGAAATGTTACAATTATTCAATGATTAGTTTAGAAAGGAGGTAAGTACTAAATAATTTTTAAATAATAATGGTATTATTATAATTTTCATATTATTAATTTATATACACTTATATATATCATCTATGTGGTATAGTGATGAAAGAAGAGTCAAATTTCTATTTGAAGGCAGTAGACCACACACACTCAAACAATATTATCTTCATTCTGTGAGTTAAAATGTATGAAAGAAAATGATATATTATATTTTATGAATTTTAATTATGTAATTAATATCATAATGATTTCATGTATACCTTATATATTAATTAACAATATATGTATTATCTTTTATTTAATGTTTTAGTGAAGAATGAATAACAGTGATTTGTGAGGCGGTTTTCCAGTATACACATGAGCGATATTATCCTAGCCCATACGGATTGGAAATTATAAATTGTATATATGATATAATGACTCCAGAGGTATTAATATGTTATAAATATAATATATATACTTTATATCCATTGTTATTCCCAACCATGAGATGTGGTAATTAGAAAATTAATGACATTGGTTTCTAAGGCACTAGTCATCTATACACATGAAGGATGATTTCATAACATAATTCATGGAATTGGGGATATTTTTAGGTCATGTACATAACATAAAAAATATTGGTATATGTAATATACTGAGGGTATTGTATCAGCATGTTTTAATTATAATTTATGTACATTGAGAATGAATATATATAAAAAACATGTTGAAGAATGTTAACTATTCGTTGGGTCTCATCGTTAGGTTTTCACCGAAAGCCTTCCTAAGTTTCCTTTATACCCAAAAAGGCTTCAAGTTTGAGAGTAGCGATGTTGGAAAATTATTGGGTTAGTTAACGTCTGAATCAAAATGGTTTTAAGATGTGAATTGTAGAGAATTTGGGTGGCATTTTATAAGTGGGGTTATTAGCATACTTGTAAGTTTTAAAAATAGTTATAACCAAAATTTTTACCTGAAAAAGGGTCTAAAATGGATTATAATCATGACTGAGATTGTATATAATCTAAATATTTCTATAAAATGTCTTTTAGACAATTCTATGTTTACTTATACATTTAAAATTTTAGTAAAACCCTTGGTAAACCCATTTTTACCTTAACAACTGTAATTAATTTGTACTATGTTATCAATTCATTAAAAAACAATTTAAATTATTACATAATATAAATTATGATTATTAAAAATGTTGGATAAATTTTTTATATGTGAGAAATTGTATTTTTAAATTAACCATGTAGACATGAAGATAGATATTTTTTTCAAAGAGAAAGTTTTGAGATGTTTAAAAAATTTTATATCCCAATTCAATATTAAAAGGATTACAATGATGTAAATTTGATTAATATATATGATATTACTATCTCTCTATTTAAAAAATTAAATTTAAATTTATTAATAATTTAAATGAATGGAAATTTTTTATTATAATTCAATATTATTAAATATTAATTAAAAATTAATCATTTCAAAAAATTATAAAAAATTCAACAATTTTTTTCATTATGATATAAAGAACGATTTATTTTTTCAAAATAATGATTCAATTTTTTTTTTTTAAATAATGTGTGTTAGAAAAAAGGTGATAAAACGTTTTTTATAAAAATATAGATTTTCATCAAAAAATCTGATTTATTATCATCTCTTTTTTATAAAAAATATAATTATAATTTTAAATGTTTTATTTAATAAATAATATATATATTTAATTATAATCATTCACAAAATGTGGTATGATTAATATTTTGAGGTAATATATGGATGTTTGCATAAAAATTATTTATCTGGAAATTATTCTGAGTATCAGTATAGCAAAGACTTGGCTATGATACTAATTATAGTATAAAATTGAATATTTATATAAATAAATAATATGGGGGTTAATTTTATGTTAAAATTTTTTATCACCTTAAATTAATTTTATTATAACATGGTTAACCTAGTCTTACTGGAAATACCTCTAATGTATTTATTGTGATCAGAATGGGCCCTCAGATATGATGAACAAGGTATTGTAATCATTTTGATTATGATATGTATTCAACTGGTCATAATAAGCATTTTGTCATATTCAAACGATAAATTGATTTAATCAGAGTAAGCTTAGTAAGAATCATAGTGACAATGTTGACGATAAATCAGAGTAATACAAAATAATGGTTCTATCATAAAGCATATATATTCATATTTAGATTGATAACATATTAAAAATGTAATAATATGTAATATTATTTTATCATAATTAAATCTATTATGATAAATGAAATATAAATATAAATATAAATATAAAAAAATGATTTTATATTACAGTGGAAGTGGAGAGAAATTACTTGTTATAAAAAAATATTAATAAACTAATTTTAACACCCGAAGATGGGTATCTAATAAATTAGGATTGATGTTCCTTGTTTAATAATTACTAGAAAGGATATATTACCCTCAACAGGTTAAACCCTAGATACAAAGATTAGTTTGTCTTGATATCCATCTAATCCCTCGATCGACACGGTGATTGGATTTTCAATGTCTAACAATCACCAAAAGCCATCAATACAATTATCATAACATATCATTCTGTCCCTGCAATCCCTTCATCAATATGGTGATCAAATATTTCATGCTATCCCTAAAATCCCTCGATCAAGAAGGTGATCATCTCCTCCATCGACCAATAATTATAACACCTTGATCATAATCACAACTATCATAATCACACAAATCATAAAAAACTCTAAAAACATACAAGAACAATGAACAAGAAGTTATTTTTTCTAACATTTATAGGTATCTCCCACTAGAAAACCCATTAGAGAACTCATGTTGTGTCTCCATGTGCATCTATCAATACTTCTTGTGTCTCCCATGAAGTCCTCAAATGAACTGGAATTTATTTGAAAGCCTTCCTATAATATTGTTGATTTCACATGTCATATTTTATCTGAGATTTTTAGGAGGACTTGGACCCTTGACACTTCAATGGTCATATTCAAACTAAAATAAACGAAATGATTTCAATTAAACACATTACAATAGGCTGTTGGTATAATTTTTTTTCACAAATTTTTAGGGTAAAAGTTATTATAATGTAATAGGATAATGTTTCTTATATCAATAATTAATTCATTCATTCAATCCGATGGATTTACTTATATAATTTTAGTACAATTTTATTTATTAGTGTGTATCAGATGGAATCAGTTATGATGAAAAATCTTATTAATAATTTTTTCAGCTCGAATAAAGGAAAGAAAATCTATATAGAGATCTGATAAGGAAAATTTTATCCTAATAAAATTCATGTTCATTAAAATAGTTTTAATGTAAATTCATAAATATGAAAAATTGATTTTTATGTATAGTAAAAAGAATATATTATTCAAAAAATTACAACACATTGGTTATGAAATAATTAGACAAATGCGTGTTTAACAAAGAGTGTGTTATTTTTAGAAAAAATGCAATGGAAAAGTCAGAAATAATTTTTGACTCATAAACCTCCCTTTTTTGGAAATAAAAAACCATATGTTTTATATTGAAAATACAATTGAAAAAATTTAAGCCCAGTTTTATTTTTAGAAACATTTATATTCAGAGTTAAAAAAATACTTAAACCCCCATGAGTTTATAATTCATTTGAATACAATATTGAATATGATTTTCTCCCCCCATCTGACAATATCTCCCCATAAGGATCAAATTCTCTTCTTTTAAAAAAAAATTATCCCCAGTTCATATTACATAACCCCCATACTATAAAATTATACCTCATTTTGATTTTCAAAAAGAAATGGTAATATTAATTAAGGTACCTAGAGAGGATATAGAAAAAAATATAAAAAATATTAATGTCCTCAATTATCTAGTATGAATGAATGAACATTCAACAAAAATAACTAGAAGGAATTCAATCAAATTATGTATAGAGAAAAAACATTTCGTTGAGGTTCCAATAAAAAAATTACAAATTTTTTTAGGAAATAAATATTTCATTGGTCGAATAAATGTTATGTCAATATCCTTTATATTTTTAACCTATTTACAATACTTTTCATCCTTTTCCATAAATTACTCTTTTTACTTGTTTATTTTCATCCTGAATTATGTCCTCCTGAATCGTAATTATTTCATTATTTTTCATTACCTTTTTTTCATGAGATTGAAACATTTCTTTTAAATGTATATTATAATCTCCCTAAGATATGATTTATTCTAAGGAAACTTCACAATGATTCATAAATGAAATAATTTATCTTTTTAAAATTTGTATCTAGATATATATTTGGATATAAAGTACATTATTTCTTATAAGTATGATATATCTTTAGTTTGTTTCCCAAATGTTCTTCTAAATATATCAGGTCTTTTACCCACGGTGGAAAAATATATTTTACTACTATTTAAAAAAATATTAGTTTTATCCAAATAATTCTTGAATTTCCCAAGATTATCTTTATTAATCTTGATGTATTCATCAATTCCGTGAGACCATTCACCCCATTTTTACAACACTTTCTCTATGATTCATCTTTTTCATTAAACACTTTTAAATCTTTCTATAATAAAATTATCTTTGATTTAAATTATTTCACTAAATCTACATCATTATATTGATTCTCAATAACCAAATAGAAATTTATTTCTATCCTTGGGAAATATGTATTTTTCTCTTATATGTTTAATGTATGATATATGTAATCAGGACCATGAGTATGGAGGGAATTAAAAGATTCGTATTATGGTCGATTGGTTCTTTTGATGGTTCTAATCACTTCATTCACTAAAAATCTATAACCTTTATTTGATATAGGTTTTTCAACTCTATGATCATGATTTTTTCAATCAGATGTATAATTCAATCTACAACGACTTTCTTACATTATCCATCTTTCTGATTTTGATTTAGTTTATAATCAATAGAAGATGATTCTACTTCTTGAACTGAGGGAGTATTTTTTTTATTAAATGATATAATTATTTGGATTGAATTCCAAAATAAGATAACTATTTTTATGAGTCATTAAAATTCATCATGGAAGGTTTATCTTAATAACATTCCATTACATTCTCTTCTTTCTCATCTGAACCAACTTTTCCTTCAATTGTTTCATCATCTTATTCTTCATCCCTTATTTGTTAAAATTATTTCGATTTTTATATTTATTTATTTATTATTTTCCCTTTCTCACCTTGTTCACCATTATAATCTTCTATTTGTTGGTAGATACACAATTTTTCAACACTTTCCTCACATTTCTCCTTGTATCTAATAAACTCATCGCGAATTGGAGACTCCATTCTCAAATTGCATTTACTAACTAGAATTTATTATTAAACAAGATCGAGTACATTTCAATTTTCTATAATGTTGGTAATGAAATAAACTATAGATTATTCTTGTAAAACTACCCCAGCATCTAGAATTGGTAAAATAATTTTTACAAAATCTGATTCAACACCCTTAATAAATTTTTCATATAATCTGGCTTCTAAAAAAATCATATTTTGCTTATTTTATTTTAAATTTTTTCCAAAGGGTCATCACCATGAATCATTTTTACATAAGATTTATCTACGTCAATTATAGATTTAACATTATTATACTTTCAGTGAGCCTTTTCCTTTCTCCATTTATCAAAAAAATCATTTGCCTACTTATATTGTTTCTCTTCATTATTTGTAGGAAGAGAATCACCTAAACTCTTTTTCCTATTATTCTCATCCCAAATTGTCTAATAATTTTCTACCTTTAATTTAGAAACCTGAGTATTCATATCAAACAAATATTATTCTTGATAAAAAAACAAACACAATTTTCTTTATTCAATCATCTCTGATCAACACCAAATTTTCTATCACATGATTAGATTTGATTGAAATATTTTAATAATTCATACATGATATGATAAAATTTATAATTGTAGATATAATTATAATTATATTAAATTTTATTTCACTAGATTTTATAGTTTTTATAATTATAAGAAGAAAACCGGGTTGATAAATTATCCTCATGTTTACCAAATTGTCTAAAACCAATATATAAGATAATTTTATGGTATATATTTCTCTTATTCATGAAATAATGAATCCCAAAATCCATAGGGGTAAAACATTTTTATCTAGGATGAGATGTGGGAATCTTTTGGTATCATTATCTATTGTGAATAAGTACGTTTCATCTCTCTCATTTTAACTATACCCTTGTTTTCGAGTAGTTTTTGAAATGGACAGAAGGAATCATCTTCATCTAATATATTTATTAATCTAAAAATAATACATTTTTTCATTTTTAAATGATTCTCATTTTTTTTAAATGAAAAAAAATTCATCCTTGTTTAAAGATTTTATATATTCATAATTGTGTCTATCCAGATCTTTATAAAACAAATTGTAATTAGGATCAGAATGTTTAAAAAAACAATTCACATACTTGAAACTCTATCATTATTCTCAACGATAAACCATATTTATCATAAAATTATTTGGACATTATCCTTTCTTGAAATAAGAACAATATTATATAATCAATTGTTGTAGCCATCATATTCAGAGAAGAAACTGAGGTTTTATATTTGGAGTGCGGAATCAAACTCATATATTTAAATGTGACAGAGCATCGAGGTGAAATTATAAGACATAAAATGTGGAAAAATAGGGGGTTTACTCTATTTATAGGGAATCTTATGAAACTATTCATCTTCTAAATAGATATAATATATGGTATTTAATCACTCAGATCAGATAGTTAAGAGAATATCCAGAGAATAATTTTTTAAAAAAATAAAAGTTAATGTTTTAATAAAATATTTATCATATTTAGTGAATACGATGTAATGTGGAAACTAATTTTTTATAATATTGGGTGAATAATATAGGGAAAGAAAAAAATTAATATTTGAATTACGACAAACAAGTATGAAACTAATTAAAATTAAGTACTACTATAGTATTAAAGAAAGAATAATACGTTGTAGAGTGGTGTCATTTACATGATATATTTTTATTCTATATTTTATAATATATTACGATTGTTGGAAAATAATGTTAAGGAATAAATACTTGATTAGGAGAAGTTTTCAAATGAAAATTTGAAAATTATGAGTTTTGAAATATTTATTAAAAATTTATTATGAAAACATTGAAAATATGATTTCAATCTTGAATAAGAAAACATTTCCAATTATAATTGAAAAACTAAAATCTGATTAATTATTTTATATCCAATTATAAATTAGAATCCAATTATTCATAAAAATCCATTTTGGAATTCAAATACGAAAAATATTGAAATCTGATTATAAAACTAATTGGAGTTTTGATGAGTAATTATAAATGTTTTTTTTAATTTTTGAATGAATACACGTTTTGTAAATAAATAATATGTAATCCTCCAATTAATATAAGTAACATAGTATAAATATATAGTCTAAATATGAAGTTGATATCAATGATTAATTTATAGTGATCATTCAATGCTTTAATTTTATAAATGGAAATCTATTAGATGATAATGATATTATAAGAATATCATCAATTTGTTCTTTCATTATGATGATTTATAATATGATATATCCTTTTAGTGTGTGATCCATAATAAATTGGTAACTAATATCTATGTTCCATTCATGATATTTTTGTTCATGGTTTTTACATAAGGAAATGGAACCAGATTAATCACATAGTATTTCATTTTTAATAAACTCATTCCATAATCAGTGAGTGTGTGTTGCATCCACAACCCATGAGAACAATAACATCTTAATGCCACATAATTTTCATTAAATGATTAAAATTATACATATTGTTATTTCATATAAAAACAATAAACTAATGAATCTTGTAAGAAATGAAAATCTTAAAAGTACTTTTTATATCCATCCACAACCACTGAAGTAATAATAAAAAAACATTCTAATATTAAATCATTTCTAAAAGAGTAGAACAGTCCTAAATCTGTTGTTCCTTTTAGATAATTAAATATTTTTTACCATATTTTAAATGTGATTCCTTTGTATAATATTTTTATCTTTCACATAAGAAAATATAAATCATTATATTGGGATGACTATCTGTTACGTATATTTGACTTCCTATCATACCTCTAAATGTTTTTATCAACATGTTTCCCATATTCATAAACATCATTTGTATTTTAGGTACTGTTTGGAGTACTAAAACTATTTGTATTTTCTAATCGATATTTTTTAGGAAGATATTTGATATACTTATGTTGATATTTATATGTGACTATTGGTTTTTGAGAATTTTAACAACAATGAAAAAATGTTAACTCACCGATCACACTCATTTCAATATATGATTTCATAATATTGAAAACATGGTCTTTTATGGTTGTTTATTTGATTTGAATATAATGTAATCAACATATATTTGAATAATTAAAACGTTTTTTATGATTTTTTATAAAAGTGTTTGGATAAACTGATCACATTATATAATTTTTTTGTAATGAAAATCATGTTAATCTAGCATACTATGCTCTAGATGCTTGTTTAAGGGAATATAAAGAATTTATAATTTTATAAACATATTATTCATGTTATTCATCTTCATAACCATGAGTTTTTTCCACAAAAACACCCTAATATCACTAACCATTTATAAAATCACATTTTGCATCCATTTGAAAAAGTTTGAAAATGTGATGTGATGCAATGTATAATCAAATATGAATAGATTCATGTTTAGACACCAGAGAATATGTTTCATCAATATCAATTCCCCCTTATTGGTTATATATTTTAGAAACACGTCTTTCTTTATTTATAATGACACTTCCATTTTCATCACACTTATTTATAAAAACCCGTTTTATAATAATTTTAGAATTTTCCTTAGGACTTTTAACTTCGATCAGTACTATTTTCCTTTCAAATTCATCTAAATCATCTTGAGTTTGTTTTATATAATCCTAATCACCAAAATCCTCAAAATTAATTATAGGTTCAAATTGAGGATGAAAATAAAGATGTTATACTTCATTTATTAAACAGAATCTAGAACTAACTAGATTATTTACATATCTAATGATATTATCACATAGATGATTCCTATGAAACAACCGATCTGGATTTTTCAAAAAAATATTCTTCAACTTAAGGAAGATGATCTTACTTATTAAATACTGTAGAAAATATTACTTAAGTATTTTTCTTTTCAGAATAATATTCTGTCAGAGGTTGAAAATAATTTTTGGAAAACACATATGAGGATTTTTTTTGGGTTTGATTAAAAACAAAAGGACCAGTTTCATCAAATTTCACATGTATTATTTCCTCAACATTATATATATTTTTATTTAAAGCCTTGTAAGACTTAAATGTACTGTAAAAACCTAATAATATACCTTCATTGAATTTGGTATGAAATTTATGTAAATTATCTATAGTATTCATGATGAATAATTTGTATCCAAAGTCTCTAATCCTCTAGTTTATTGGGTGTATATCACTGATGGGCATGAGTTCTAGTGGAGGCAGGCTATGAAGTTTGAGTCGTGGACATACTTATGTGGTTTGTCCAACAGGTTGGGTCATTGTGCTTCAACTTTTCAGAATGGGTCTCTAACGACGATGCACAAGAGGGAGTTTGAAGCTTTGGTTGTCCGTGATGGCTTTTCTGCGGAGCATCTACAACTATAGGAGAAGGTCCAATCATATGAACTACAATAGTCTCGGGTGGCGCCTATTGGACCACAGGTCAAGGATATTTTAGCAAGGATAAATCGGGATTTGGGGGAGAAAGGTCTATGAGGGTAAATGGGCCTCATAGTGTTTCTTATTCTCATATGGTTGTAGGGGGTGCTCATGAGTCTTTAGTGATTCATGTCTACTCAATGGGGGAAATACCTCGAGGGAAAGTGTTGAGTACTGTGCTAGGTACTCAGTGTGAAAAACTCCAAATGCGGTCGGAGTCTAATGATGCTCAGCTTGTGGAGATGGATGACCCTGCTAAACCAACTTGGGATGTGATGGGAAAGGGTGCAATAAATTGCAGTCAAGCAAAGGGTGAAGACTCTCACTGTTTTAGGCATGTGGATGAACCTACAGCTAAGGTTGTGACCACAGACAGACAATCCAATGGTGAAGGTTACCTTGGATTGGTTTAAGAGGATATCAACATCCCTCCTCATTACATGGGTTGTGGATTTGTGTAGCCAAACATGAATTTGATGGCCTCTATAAAGCAGTTGGTTGCTGAGAGTGGTGCACAGGTAATGCCTTCAGCTAGGATGCAGCCACGGTCTATGAAGCAGGTGGTATACATCATACATGGTAACCGTTTTGCAGGATTGGTGAATGAGGACTTGGATCTAAGCCATGATGGAGTTGTGTCTTTGGGTGATAAGGTTACTTAGGGACAATGCTCTGCATATCCAGGCGCCTTTGCTGAACAGTTGAAAGGGTGGGAGGATGTTAGTGAGGTTGTTTTTGTTGTTGTTCCCACTTGTAACTTTTAACAAGAACTGAGGAATTGGAGGATCTCTAATGGTGAGGAGGTTTTTTCAATAAATGAAGATGGAAATGCTTCTCTGGAGGTTATTGATGGAGGAGGGGTTGTGAATATGGGGATACATGATGGTCAAGAAACTATGGATTAATCATCATGTCCTGCTATGTTTGACATTAACAGTCAACCTCGTCAGGAAGACAGAGTAAAAGAGGGATACCGTGAAATGAGAATATATGTAAAATGGGTGTATTGTCTTGATAGTGATATATAAAATGATGGTGGCATGGTATACACTTCCTATAGTGATGTGGTCTAGGTGGAAAAGGAAGGTGTCTAAGAATGAGGATGTGATGACTTCCCCAACACGAAGAAGTCTAAAGAATGATTATTCTTATCTACCAAATCCAATGTCCACCAGGTCATCGGTAGGGAGGGAAAGATGGGATGCACAGTCTTTAAAAGAATTACTTTCATTGAAGAAGCTGAATCTTAGAAGGAAGTAAGCCAAGATTCTGAAACACCAAGATAGTTCAGAGTGGGAATCAACTACTGCGGAGGAAGCAATCCAGCATGGATATGGTGACGAATCTGACTATTATGATCTGTAATTGTCCTCGTTTACTTTGTTGTTTTTTCATTATGGACTTTTATTTTCTTTGATAAATGTTCAGAGGCTTGCCTCTAACTGATCTTCTCTTGTAATAATTTGTATTCAAATACATTGAAGTAGAAAACTATTGATTTTTAGACTGTGCAAAACTCCTAAGTTGTTTTATTAATAAATGTTGGAATTAAAAAGAAATTTATATCATAAAAATAATTATTAACTTGTTCATCTAAAAAATTATTAGAAATTAAGTATTCACTCATCATTATTCTCATTATTTCATAGATAATATGATTTTTTATTTCAATTACAACAATTTGCTAAGGAGTTATAGGATTTGAGAATTTTTATTCAATGCGATTCATACAATAAAAATTTTCAACTTCATTATATAAAAGTTCAACACAATTATCACTATGAATACTTATTAAGGAATGGTTTTTCTCATTTTTATATATTGATAACAATATTATTAAATAAAAAAAGGCGTCATATTTATTTGCTAGAAAATAGACCCATGTATATCTAGTGTAACAAATGACTATAAAAAATACATATTACATTCACCAAATACTCCAAGTATGTTTTGGAACAAATAAATTAATTCAAACTAATGATAATGAATTAGTTGTTGAGTCTCCACTAATATATTTAGATCATTACATATGTTTCTTAAGGTATTGATAACTATCACATACTTATGAAGAATCAAACCAACATTTTTGTACATCATAAACAAGTATTTTCATAGTCAATTTACATTATTTTCTATGGTTTCAATGTCCAAACATTCTATTCCATAACCATGATTCATATTTCATTTCACTAATACAAGGTAATTATTAGCACCCAAGGTATTATAAGTTAGGTGTGTATATATTCTCATATTGATGGGAAGAAAGAATGAATTGAACATTCGAATTTTGAAATATACAGTTATCATTACTAAAACTCACAAGGTAAATAGCAACACATAATTTACTTATTCTTATAAGTTTTTTCTTAATACCATTATCAAATAAATCATTTGAAATAAATGATTTTTCTAGAAGAACAATGTTACCCATAAAAATAATATTTCCTTGAGATTTATCCCTAAATGTAACTTTTTAATTGTTCATTTGGATACTATTTCCAATGAAATATTTGTGTCTAGTCATAATTATAGAATAACCAATATCCATGTATCATGAATTCTTTTTATTGGTACTCTATTGGTTTTCATGAAAACAAAAAAATTAGTCTTTCAAAATCCAAACCTTCTGGGTTCCTTAAATTTTAGAAAACATGATCTTGGGAATCAACATTTGTTTGGAAAAAGGGGGTTTGTGGAACACTAATGATTTAATATTATATATATAATTATTATTTTTCCAATCACCTCCAATTTGACATTGAATACATTAAGGGGAATTTTTATAAACAATGAAATTTTTATTAAAAACTGGTTTTCTATGAGAATATCCTATTTTTGAACTAGAACCATATGGATATATTTGTTTATACATTTTACTAAAACCCTAATTAAAACCCATTAACATAGTTAATGTTTCCAGTAGTAAATAAATTTTAGAATTTTTTTCTACAACCAAATTATTATCAACATCTTTATTAGTTTTTGAAATAATTTTCTTAAAAATGTATTTCAAACTATATTTCTAAAAAATTATTCTTAGAAATAATTAGTAATTTTATATTTTTATAATTTCATGAATGAAGATTTTTTTAAGAATCCAATATTTTATTTGTTAAAATATTAATTCTTTAATTAGAGGTTGTAGGTTTCTCATTATCATTTTCATGTTTTTTATAATGTTTTGAAATTTCATATTCTAAATATTTTTCAATAAAGGAAAATTTTTAGTAATAAGGTAATTTATTATATTAAATAGAATATTTGGATTCATCATTCGATGATATAAAATTCATCGCCTAAGTATAATTTTCTTTTATACACACAATTTTTAATGATAAAGCATTGTATACCTTGGACAGAAAATACGGTTTCTTAATAGGTACTTTTGGAAGAATACCTATATTCCTATGATATGAACTTTAATTATCTAAGGGATTTTATTATGAATCAACCCATTGGAACTACAAGTGTTAGAAGCTTTAAAAACATTCATATAATTTGAATTATATAACTTGTTTTCATTCTTATTATAATTTCAACTGTTTCTGTCTTTTCTTTTAAACTTAGGGATATATGGTTAAATATGTATTTCTCTTTTACACTCATAGAATGTGTCTTTAGAATATTTCTTCTCACTACTTGTGTTGTTACTTTTCTTTTAATGATTCAAAAAATACTTTTACCAATTTATTTATTCATTCGTTGAGAAATATTCGCTAACACATTCTCAGAATGAACAAAATCACCTGAATCGGATTGAATTACAGCCATTTTTTTCGTAACAAGTTTATCAAGAATATGGGATCTTGTCGGATTTGAAGTATTTGTATAAGAAAACCAGTATTGTTTTCCTTACATTCTCTACATCTCTTCTCAATCTACCCTCATACTATAAAATGGTTCCTAATAAATCATCAAAGTAAGAATTGTTATTTTTTCTAATTCATCAACATATATTCTCTTATATTACCACTAATTTTGAATAATTTCAATAATATTTTCCAAAAGTATTGAATATTCTAATCCGCTCACTCCCGTAGAATGTAAACTTTTTACAATTGTTAAAAACCACTATTTTACCTGGGCAACAGCTTCTCCAAAAGGAAATCTGAATTCTTGATAGTCAATTATTAGAATTTTTCTTATAGTTTAAACAACATTGGCTATTATAAAATTAGTAATCTCTAAATTCTTCACAATACTATTATAATTATTACATTAAGAAATATGACAATGAATATATCTTTTCATTGAACACAATAAATTATATCTATATTTTCAATTGAATTGATACTCCTGATTCCATTGATTTTAAAAATATTTACATACATATCAGGAATCTTTTAATATATAGTTAACATGAAGAAAAATTCAACTCTATTAATAATAATAATTATATTCATTCTATCAATCCAATATTCATAATAAGGTCTATCAAAAATAGGTGGACTACATGGATTGAGGTTATATATTGAATTACAATGTGTCCATCAATATTTTATACAAATAAAAAAATTCATTTTTCACAATGAACGTTAGTATAGCTAATATATATAATGAAAATTTTAATAAACTAGCATGAAAAAGTTGTGATATAAGGGTAGAAATTAATAAATGGAAACCTCATCTGGTACCAAATGTGAGTGTTATTATAAAAGATACTTGGCTTTGATTCCAATTATTGAATTTAAATATATATATATATATAGATAAATACAGTGGGTGGAATTTTATGTTTAAAAACATTCATTTTTTAACATTAAATGAATATGAGGTTAACATAGTTAAACTAATCTTATTCACAATACCACATCAGTATTTATAGAGATTAAACTGGTATCTTAGATCTAATGAACAATGTATCATAATCAAGTAGACAGTGATATATATTCCACACATCATTATTATTGTTTAATTATATTCTTAGAAGATAACAATTCAATCAGGTTAAGCGTAGTTAGAATCATAATAAAAAATGGATACGATAAATTAGAGTTATACAAAATAATGATTCAATCACAAAGATAATATAATCATATTTAATGTTATAAAATATTGAAAATGTAATATAGTATAAAATGATTATATCATAATCAATTTTATAATGATAAATAGAATAGTATAGAATAATGAATATATAAATAATTCACATTCTATTAATGTTTCAACAGAACTAAAATAATTTTAATATAAAAGTAAATCAGTAAAATTATATTAACCTAAAATGAAGGGTGTCTAATAAACTAGGATAAAGGTTCATTGTTTTATAAATTCAATAAATTTTTTCTTACCCTTACAAGAGTAACCCCATGATTTGAAGATTGGTTTGTCTCGCTATCTCTGCATGACGTCAATCAATATGGTGATCTAATTTTCTCTCTTTACCTATCCCTAATAGAGCATGATATGATGATAAAATTCTTTTTTTGTATCCCTAATATAACACAATAAATATAGTGATTAAATAGGTCTTACTATACCTATAATACCTCAATCAATAAGTTGGTCAGATCCAATTTCTTTACATAGTCGTAAAACCACAATCATAATAACAAAAATCAAAATCACACAAAGTAGAGTTTACTCTATAAAATTACCAGCACATGGAACATGCATTTCACTTTAGGTAAACATCAAAGCTCCCAAACACCAAAAGTATCATCAGAATTATCAAACAATGTCTCTATGTGTGTTTATCACATCAATCTTGTGTGTTGTGAAATTGTCAAATGACCTAGTATTTTTAAGTAATAATTCTGATGGTCATCTTGATTTCCAAATATCATTTTTTCCAATATATTTAAGAGGAATTAGATACCAGGAACTTGAATGGAAAAATTATAACTAAAATCAAGACATCATTTGGATTTACACATACTATATCAGAATGCATGACATCATTTTTTAAAACATTTACAGCATAAAAGGTATTGCATTATAATATAACAATGAACTCATTATTCTGAATTTATCATTTAGTTAGTCTGATATATTTAATTGTAGAATTTCATTATGAATTTCATTATGGTATTTGTAATATTAATTCATGAATACATTAAAATGAATTCTATGTATATTGAAAAAATATGTTTTCTTCATAAAAAATTAAAACTGTTTGGACATGATATAATGAATTATTTAATTATTTAAGACAGAGTTTTTGATTTTCAAAACAAAAGAAATGTAAAATTAAAAAAGTTCTTTTTGCTCAACAATTATTTCCTTTATTTTTAAATATTTTTTAATTTCATTTTTAATTAATTGGACAAGAAGGATATCAATTTATATACTTGTGTAAATACTATATTTTAATAATTTACATAATCTAATTCAAAACCATCATTCAAAAATTGAGGAAAGAAGTTGTGTTTTAACTATTTATATTTTAATACTATAGAATGTTTTATTTAGAAAATGTGTTGCATGAAACTCTAACTAAACTCATTTTGATGTTTTATGAAATAAATAAAAAATATTAAATTATAAAAACACTAAATATTGTCATATTACATTCTACCACTAAAAATGAGTTTTTTTGTCAAAATTCATCTCGATCATCAATGGTTTAACATTTTAAAATTAATTCTTAGAATCCCACATCATTAATAGGGTTAGTAATAAAATATTGAAAAAGTAAAAGGGATTTTTTAATGTCATTTGGAATAACACATACATGGTTTCCAAATTGGAGAACATATGTGGGAATTAAAAACATATATATAGAATAGAATCCTAAAACTGAAATAATGGTGGAGAGTGATAGGAAACATGGTTAGGATAATCTCAACGACCAAAAATCCATAAATGAAATGGGAGTGCAATGAATAATTAATATCATATAAAATAATTATAACATGACATAATGTTATTTCAATATGATATTCTTATTGTTCAGGAATTCCTTTTATATCTAGGATGAGTACATATAAAAATGTTCTTATATATTATTATTTTTATTGCATGGGAACAATTTAATCCTTTGGTTACACCTATATAATTTTTCCAATCTTCTATTACTCTAACAGATAGACTTCTTTCATTTCTATTGCCCTAAATAAGATTCAAAATAGATTGATATGTAATTATTTATCTCTCTAGAAAAAAATCTATCAAGGGTTATCCAGTATGGATAAATATTCATATGGTGGATTAATATACTAATCTATAAAATCTCATCCATATATAAACATAATCCATTCAATAAATGATTAAAATAATAAAATTCCAAAGTTGAATTGTATAAAAATACGGTAACTAATTTTCTGATAATTAACATAACATTAATTACCCATATATCCTAAAGTTGATCTTGATTGTCACATACCAAACCTGTGAATACCATTGTCCTATATTCTCTTGAAACATTTTAATATCCTTAATAGCAATAATATATTATCTAAAACATAAAAAAAATTATACATTCCATACATAAGAAACATAATATTGTATATACTACATAAATCCAAAAATGTAGTAAAATCCAGCAATGATAGAATGATTTCTTTTTCAAAAAATAATTAATTAGTTAAATGGTAATATGTACTAAGAATGTAATTATTCATGTAAATAACATCTTTATCACAATGTAATTATCTCAATATTATGAAAATGTTAAGGGTAATATTACCTCAATCGAAATACCACCTTTCCAAAAAGTTAATTCTCTATTTTGTTAGTACCATTAAACATTTTTTTGAATATCCATATAGGGAAACATATACTGAAAATTCCATATATATATTCTTGTTTATATAACATAATTCTAGAATTCCAATACATAAAACCATAAATTATTTCAATCCATATTTAATCATTTAACTAGGATGATTTATAATATTCAATATCACATCCTTCATTTCATTTATCATTATTAGTTTATTCCTTATCTTCTATATTACCATTACTCATAAAAAGCTGTTGATTATCCTTATGATCTTTCCCCATATAAAATATATTTCAATAATGACCATAAATTGAGCATTTGAAACATTCAACCATTGATGACACCATAGGGTGACCAGTATTCTTTTACATTCCTTTAACAAAAAATTTCAATTTTTCAGTCGAATTATATTATTTTTGTTCTTCTTTTCTACACATTAGACATTGGATCATCCCTATGATAAAATATATCACAAAATATCATTTTTATACATTATTATTATTATTATTATTTGATGAATATTCACTACATTACACCAAAAACATGAATGAGAACCAGAATATTTTAGTGCCTTTAGAGACTAGATATACTATCTTCTCATCTCATGAATGATCTTCACAGTATCCCATAAATATCATACCATTATGTGATCTTCATAAATGAACCCTACATAAAAACAAACTCCATAACATGAGGAAAAAACATAAGATTAAATTTTCTTATATATGTAGTATGGATATAAAATTGAGATACATACGAATAAGATGAATATAAGGGAAGGAGAACTTGAGAATGATAATTGAAAAACATAACCCTCACATCAAAGATCATAATCTTCAATTCAGTTAAAAATATTCTAAATTTATTTTACGTTAATCACATGGATGTACAATAAAATCATCCATAAGAGAATAACCCTATAAAAGGATATAGAAATTGAGAATACATATAAGAAAACAAAACACATCCATATTAGTCAAGTCACAATGTCAGGAAATCATAGTATAACGGGTTAACTCTAAAAAAATATCATATTATTAAAGGTTAACTCTAAATAATATCATAGAATAAAATGTTCCTTACTAAAATAGGTTTACTACCTATTTTGGTTTGGTCAATCTCATGAGATATAAATCCTATCCCAAAAAATTGGTGGGATACATAGGTCACACCCTTTTATGGTCATACTGTAACCACCATCCTTGGTTATAACATAACCACTATCACATTATGAAAATAATAAGTATTTGTGGAATAAGAACATAGTAAATTCATCTCATTATAACAAAGTAAATGAAAGGTTCTCCATAATGATGTTTTCATATCATTGTTTATGGAAAATATTTTGGTTTCATTAAAATTTTACATTTTCATCATAGTATAACCTAACTAAAAATAGGTTTCATAAATATATCTTCATGTTATAAACCATGAAATAATAAAATGTATCAAAAACTTTTTATCATAATAAAAACATACATTTAAAAGAAATAATAATAATGTTATCCTTCTATCATATCCCACCTAAAAAAAATTACATCAAAGGATTCCATCTTATATTGAGAGTGATTTTTAATGAGAAATAAAATTTAACATATAATGATAAAATAACGTTTCATAAAAAATTAATTTTCAAAATTCAAAATTCACTATAATTTATATTAATTATTTTCTTTGAAAATATAATTTTATACATGTAAATTATATTTTACAAATTTCTTACAAACATTTTTAGAGTAGAATATTTTTTCCTCTTTGGAATAACCACTCAAAAATTTGTAAAATATTTAAAATACTCAAATAAAATTGAAAAATAAAATGTAACCATAATAAAAAATAAAATTCATAATGGAAAATATTTTTGATTATTACATAAAGAATGAAATAATAATTTATTTATCATTTTTGGTATAATCCATATATTCATTTTTAGGAAAATGATAGGATGAGTACATAAATTTCTAAAAAATATGAAATTGTGTTCAAATTTCTTTAATAAATCCTTTTATTAATGTTAACAACATTTTTGAAAATATTTTAAAAAAACATGGTTTTAGAAGGAAAATGGGTTTTTATTGAGGAGAAAAATAAATAACATTTTTCTTGAAATTATTTTCATAACTACTTAATGTAAACAATGGGGGGAAATCATTTGAAATATGAATTTTTTTCATACCCTTATTGGAATAAAATTCATGATGATTTTTGATCCATAGATTATAATATTTCAATGTTTGTGATTGAATTCTAACCAATCCTCATAAGTATTGAAACTATATCAAAACTACTTACCACATTGGTATCATTTGAATTGTAATAACAAAATAATGGATATCATAAAATTTATATTTAATCACCATAAATTTTAGGATATTAATCATAATATACATTCATGATAATTATATAAACCATATCAATGAAATATGTAGTTAATCTGGATTCTATCACACCAAAAATATAATTGAGACAAAAATCACATATTTGTTTAGTAAGATTTTGAATCATATTCCCCAATGAATTATAACACAAAATGAAAATTTTCATATCATTAAAAGGATTATATTAATTATATAAAATTTCAATGGTTTATTATAAACTCCTAAAAAAGAAACATGTAGTGAATTTTCTTATGCCTCTCAAAAATAAAGGTTTGAAGAGAAATCACTTAAATTAAGTATCTACTTCCCTCATAAATATCCCAATATAATATATAATAAATATAATATTATTATACATATATTAATGAACCATAATTATATATACTATATAATATATGATTTACCTATGGCCATTATTTACTCGTTCATTACCAATTCCTTGTTAAAATCACATCCGGGTAATAACTGATTTATTTCCTTTTACATATTTTTGGTCATCTTATATTAATCAGGTTTCAATTATATAATGTATAATTATCAAAACATAAATATCATATTGACACCTAAATTATAATTTTAAATCTATTCATGAAATATGGTTTTGTGAAAGGAATTATGTTATGATCAGGGATATGGTAGACTGTACATATGCATGATAATCATTTCCATTTTTCAATGATCATGATATAATTGAGGTAAGTAATATTTAAAATTAAATAATATATAATAAATTTAATTATATTTCTTTAAATTTATTTATAAATATAATCCATTTGGTTTGTTGTTGAAATGAGTGTCATATCACTACGTGATGGTGGTAATCCACAAGTTCACGAATGGCATTTTCACATTTAAAAGACTGAAAAGGAAAGAAATATAATTTTATATTATATTTTAATAATGATTAATATTTAATTAAAATCATAATAATTTGACTTATATTACATATATTCCTTAAATTTATCGTTATCATTTTCTATGTAAAGCATTAGTAAAAAACAAATCACATTACTTCATGATGTGGTAGTTTTCCATACACATGAGTGGTGTTATTATATCTTATATGGATTGGAAGGTAAAAGTTTTATAAATTATAGGGACTATATGGGTATAATAGTGTTTTAAATATCATATATATTCTTTATATCCACTATCATAACCAACCATGAGAGATGGTGATGAAAAAATGAATTGCATTGGTTCAGTAGGTGGTAGTCCACTGAACACACAAATGAATATTTTTTAATCCATTTGATGGAAGTGGGGATTGTTATAGGTAATTACATTAATGTAAATACATATCAATATATTTAATAAAGTGATTTTATTATATCATCAACAGTAAAGAATAATTTTGTTGTATCAAAATAAATAAGAGAGGACACAAATACAAGAGGGTTATATTTTTTGTTTATAATATTCTTCTTAAAAACCCTAAGGTGATAATTTTTGTGTAAGTAAAATAATTCTTCAAGCCACTTATAAATTAAAAACATAATTTATGACTGACTATCATTCTGATAATGAAATAATATACCACAATTTCTAAGATAATTGTATTCGGATTGAATACAAATATTAGGGCAATACAGTTTTTAAATGATTCTACCATATAGAGTATTAAATAAATAATAATAGTGTAAGAAGTAATTAAAATAGTTACAAGGATTACAAATAGAAAGATTAAATAAAAGGATTATCTTTTTGTTACAATACGTATAAAAATGTAAAATGTATTACAATGATTTTATCCCAAATATTAGGGTATCCTTACCCCATGGATAATAGGAATGTCACACCAACATCAGAAAGCCCTCGATATGATGATCGGAACGTCCTTGTTGATATCCCTACAAGACCTTGATTTTATAGGAAATAGGAACCTCTGTCTTTCAAACACATGAAATCCCTCAATTCATTGATCAGTTTCACCATCTTTCTATCCACACATGTCCTTGATCTTTATCACCTGATCAGATACACAAAGAAAAACAATGCACTTATTAAAATTGAAAAACTAGGAATGGTCCATTCAAATTTTTTAATTTCAAGGCATTCAAAAGAAGCAATAAAGAAGTCACACAGTCTCTCTCAATAACATGGAGGTAGCTGAAGTTGTCTATGTTTTTATCTCTTCTTCAAACGACCTCCAATTTATAGGCCTCAGGTTTCAATGGTCATATTTTCTCCAATGGTCATATTTCACCGAAATACTCAGATGGACTTGCAAACCTAGCGTCTTTATGGTCATATTGAGTCATAAAACATGAAATCATTTTAATTTTTTTATAAATAACTCCATGACATAGTTTTGGTTAAAAGAATAGATAAATTAATATAATAAAAAGAGTACAATATGTGTTTTGATGAAATAATACATGTTATAAATGTAACACATACGTACGACTAATGTTAATTAGTGCAAAACTATGTTATGATGAAAAGTGGGTACGATGAATAATGTGAGTACAATGGACATAGTGAGTACAGTGTACAGTTAGTAAGATTGATAGAGTCATTATGATAGGAAAAGTCAATACGATATATAGAGGTAATATGATTGACATATTCATTATGATAGACAGAGTCAATATTATAGACAAAGTCCATACGATAGACAGAGTCATTACGATAGACAGTGTCAATACGATAGACAGAGAAACAATATTCAAAGTAAGTAATTTATTTGAAAAATGAATTAAGAGATTTTTTATTTTGAAAACAAACGTCATAAAGTTCAAAATATGAATTTTAACTTAACAATATCCCCCTTTTTTGAAATCACAAAATAGATATTTAATCAAGAATGAAATACTTATCTCCCACAGAGTTATGAAAACTCTTCTGAATAGAGAAATGAATAAAACTAACTTCCCATTAGGTGTAGAATTTCATAAGTATTTTATTCAAATATTTTTTCCCTGGTTTTCAATATTCATCTCTTTAATGTCACTTTTGAGTAAAACATTAACAATTATTCCCCTTTGTGAAACATTCTCTCCTTATATAAAACATTCTCCCCTTTGTGATTAACAAAATTAATAGACTAGTCTTTTATGGAATTAAAATTTTAAGAAAAATGGAATATAAAACAATAGAGATACAACAATTATGTTTATTGAATTTTAAATGTTCAGTGATTTTCAAAAGACAAAGAAGAAAGAACGATACAAAAAAACATTATTTTGTTTTCCCTTTATTTGTCTTTATTGATAAACTCATAAAGAACAACCTTTATCTTATTTAACTCTTTCTTTTCTTCAGAAATAGAAACACCTTAGGATTTGAGATGCTCTTATTGGTCTGCTAATAATTGATCCTCGTTTTATATGGTGTCTTCTTGAATCTTGATCACTTCTTCGAGAGTATCAATTATTTCCAGCATATTCTTATTTTCTTGAATCAACAATGTATATTTTTTCATTAAAAAATAATCATTAAAAGATAAAACCATGGAATACATTGAGTTTAAATCATTCATCCTTTCTTGTAACTCCTTTAATGAAGGATCATCAGCACCACGGGTTTTTGAAATATCATTCATCCTATCAATAGTTTCCTTATCAAGCTATGTAGAATCAATGTCAAGGTCATTTGAAAGCCTCTTGAATTCTTTAATTAATTCCTCATGTTCAATCACTATGATTTCTATTTTTCATGAGAATATGGTCATCTTGTTTAAATCTTTCTTATGAGTAGCAGAACTATCACTTAATACTTTTAGATCGACCTCTATTGACATTACACTCTTTCTAAACAATATTATTGAACCAAACATCTTCCTTTGATTATCTATGATGAAATCAATTTTTCTTCTATTTTGGGAATGTAAGGATTATTCTTCTCGATTATTTTTAAAACATGAAAAATATAAAATGTTTTATTGAGAGAGATTGTGTGCTCTGAATATGTATCATCATCTTATGATTAAAGTTCATTAGATCATCTCAAGCATTCATCATGTTCTTTTCCTTTTCCTTTCTCCTTTTCCTTTTCAACCCTTTCCTATTTATATTCAGATGTTTCATCTTTAACATTTTCATTGATGATAATTACTTTCTCATTGTTATAATAATGAGCCACTTGTTTGATTGTAGAGGTAATTCTCTTAGATTTAGTTTCTAAGGATTGAACTAGTGTTTGATCATCATAAGTATTGTACTAAATTCCTTTACTTTTTTTGAAGATGATATTATTTTATAAATTTCTAATAATTATGATGATATTCCAAAAGAAATTCATCTTCCTCTTCTTCACATTCCTATTGTGAATCTAATTGAATAACTTCATGCACTATTTCTTTCCCCTTTTCATTATATGTAAAAGTTTGTAGGATTGGTTATTGTTAAACTTCTCCTATAAATTGATCACTTTCCAGATGAACAATTTTTATAATTTCATAAAAATCAAATTCTTGAGCTTTTTTTTCAAAAGACACATCTTCTTCTTCTCAAAATTTATAGTTTCTTTTAATCTCATCTTCTCAAATTGAGCGTAGCTGGATCAACAACAAATTTAGGATCACCTTCTTTTCATTGTTTTTCCTCCATTGTCCACTTGTCTACAACTTATTTACTATATTTGGTTTTCATTTTATTCTTTGAACTGATTTGAGGATCTGAGTTTTGATAAGCTAAAACTATTTTAACTCATTCTATTTGAATAGGTTCCAATTGATTTGGTTTTGATTCTTACACATCATTGATTAAGAGTATTGACTTATCATAAACAAAAACATTCAATTTATTTATTGTATTATGGATTATCCAAGAAAACTAAATATCTTTTTGTTATCCTTTCACTATAATATTACAAAACATAAAATTTCAAGAATAAACATTATGAGAACAGATGGATACCTGATAGGATGAGACTTAATTTCTTCTGAGTTCACATTAATGATTTTTTTGAAAATTTATCCCCTGAGATTTACCATTCTAATAGTTAAAATATAAAATAACATGAAGAAGTCAAAAACCAAAATATTTTCCCTATCACTATTCCTTGTAATTAAAAACCCTTGCATCCAAAGGACAACAAACCAACTTTCTATAGATACATGGGATACTTTTCTTTTCTCTTCAATGTTAAAAAATAGATATGTTTCCTCACTTTCGTTATTAAAATTACCAATGTCCTCAGGTATCTTATGAGAAGGAAAAAAGAAATCACCATTAGTGGGGACATTGAAGAAATGTTATTCTTGTTAGACTAACATAGAAAACTTTATATCGTACAAAACAATGTTAATCATAATATCATTATCAAAAGAAAAAGTATTGTAGAATATTTTATCCTCTTAAACAAAAATTGGATTTTGTGATATGGGTTTCTTGGCACAATGATGTTCCCAGCCTTAGAATAAAATAATTATTTTTATGGTTGAGTCATAACTATCAATGAGATATTGTCAAACTAACCGTTCTCTAATGAAATCCATTTTTTATAAAGTTGTTGATTACATGTCTGTAGGAGTGTCGGAAGAAGACTCGGACATATAGTTTATTGGAATAAATAAATTATTTTACTATTTATTAAGAAAGGGAGTAGAGGTTCGCTGAGAAATATGAAGAAACAATGTTTGTTCAAGGAGGGGATTCCTTTATTTATAGGTGAATTTGGATAACAACTGGTCTTCTACTATTGATATCATAAGATAAAGAATAAACCTGTGGAGTATTAAAACTGATTTTTTAAAATGAAAATTTTTAAATAAATTGAATACATGAAATAATAACACAAAATGAAAATTAGAACAAAAAAATTGAATGTACGTGTCAGAGATTTCAAGTAGGTTGTTGGTGTCATAGTTTTATGAAAGTAAAAAAATTACAAAATACATAAATAAATAGTTGAAATAAATAAAATAGAATACAATCAAATATCAAACTGATGAAAAAGAATGTGAATACGATCTATTTTCAGACTACTGGAAAACAATGACTACTATTGATTTCTAAGATAATGGGAAACAAAGTGACTACTATAGGTTTTCAAGAAAATGGAAACCATATTTATTACCATAGGCTATCAAGATTATGGAAAACAATTTCATTACAATAGTTTGTCATGCTGGTGGAAAACAAAGTCATTAACATAGGTTTTTAAGAGGATTGAAAAAAAGTCATTACCCTAGGTTGTCAAGCCGATGGAAAACAAATTTATTACCCTAATTTTTCTTGATGATGAAAAAATGTCATTACCAAAGGATGTCAATATGATGGGTTGACAAGAAAGCCGGTATTCTGGGATTAATACCGATATGCCAAAAATACATAATAACAAGAGTGATGCCAAAAGAAATAAAAAAAATAAAAAAACCAACTATTGAAATAAATATAATTAATAGTATGATAATAATAAATAATTAATGTAAGATTAAAATATAATATAGTAAAAATAAAATGAAATTTGAAACTATAAGGGATAAAATTGGAAAAACATTAATCAAAATATAAAAGCTTTCGCAATAGAAAATGTATTTTTATAATGTTATTTTTTTAAAAAAATATAATGTAGATATGAATGATTATTTTAGTGTAATAATTCCATGATTCTTTTTAACAAATTAAAATCATCCAGAATGTAATGATTTTATATAAATATCAGCAAGTTGTTCTTGCATTCTATGAATTATAAAATAATATATCCTTTTTGTGTGTTATCCCTAATAAAGTGATTCATAATATTTATCTATTTTTCACAAGAGAGGTGTGAAGAGTTTTTAAATATAGAAATGGAACATGTTTTATCACACAATATTTGAGTTTTAGTAAAACTCAAACCATAATCTGTGAGTGTGTGTTTCATCAATAACACATGAGTGCAACAACTACCAGCTGCTACATATTCAGCTTCAGTAGTGGAGAGTGCAACTTAGTGTTGTTTTTTTAATGTCATAGAAAAAAAATAGTCTACTAGAAAATGACAAGTTTCAGAAGTACTCTTTCTATCAATTATGAAACCACCAAATTTTTCATCCAAAAAAAAATTTTAATCAAAAAATATTTTCATAAGAATAAAAAATTATTAAATACAATGATCCTTTTAAATAACAAAATTTTAAATTCACAGCATCTAAATGGGATTTTTTGGATTTTTGTTATATCTAGCATATAATCATACAGTAAACATAAGGTAAGGACAAAATTTTATCATGTATTTTAGACTTCTAATCATACCTCTAAAAGTTGTTTGATCACTCATTTCCTAGCTTCATCAAGATCATGAGCCTTTGAGGTTCCACTAGGAGTAATAATAAATTTACTATTATCATACACATACTTATTGAGTTTTTATTTGATATAATTATATTGATATATATATATATATACACCTTCTTGCTTTTGAGAAATTGGAAAATCAAGAAAGAATGTTAATTCAACCATCATACTCATTTCAAACTCAGACATCATTAGATACACAAAGGAATCTGTTAGATACTTTTGAGTTGATTTGAAAAATATTTCATCAACAGAACATTGAATAATCAAAAGATTTTTGTTTTCTATTTTTATAAAAAGTGTGGGATCATATGTTCCTTTAATATAATTATTTTGTAAAAAAAATTATGTTAACCTATTATACCATGCCTTAGGAGGTTTTTGAAGTATATAATGAACTATGGTGTGTTTTTAAACAAATTTAGGACATTTTGTTTCTTCAAAACAAGGGGTTGATCTACATGGACCTCATCCTAAACATATCCATTAATAAAAGAACATGTGACATCCATTTCAAAGAGTTTAAAAATATAGAATTCTACAAAGGCTAATAGAATCCTAATAGATTCTAGCCCTGATACAAAATCATGGGTTTCTTCATTTTTATGACTTATGGTTTTTTATAGCCTTTAGCAACAAGTCTAACTTTATTTCGTACAATGATTCCCTTTTCATCGCATTTCTTTCTAAAAACCCAATTTACTTCAATAATATATATATCCTATGGTTTTTAAACCATGGTATAGAATTTATTCCTATTTAATTCCTTTAGTTCATCTTGCATTAACTAAATCCAATCCTTATCCCCTAAGGCCTCAAATGGAGATTTAGGTTCAAATTGAGATAGAAACGAAAGATGTTCTATTTAATTTCTTAAGTAGTTTCTGGTCTTTACAAGTTTATTTACACCACTAATGATATTATCGCTGGTATGATTCCTATGAAATAACTGATTTTGATTTTGAAAAACCTTATCATCAATATAAGATAAGAATTCTTCAGGTGTAAAGGTCTCAGAAACTATTTATTGAGTGTTTAAAATGTTAGAAGAATCCTATATAGGTTGATAATCAGTTTTTGAAAATAATTTAGAAGTAATATTTTTGAGGATTTTTTAAAACAAAATGATTTATTTCATAAAACTTATCATGTATTGTTTCATCTAAAACACAAGTTTTTTTTATTAAAAACCCTATATGCCTTAGAATATGTGGAATAACCTAAAAAAATATATCATTATATTTGGGTGAAAACTTCTGTAAGTTATTTTTTGAATTTAAAATAAATAATTTTATACCAAATACATTGATAAATGAAACTTTTGGTTTCTATATTGTTCATAACTCATAAGATGTTTTATAATGAAAAATGTCGAATTAAAACTCGATTTATTATTTAACAAGAAGTACTAACAACTTCTACCTAAAAATGTTTTACTATTGAGTATTCACTCAACTTTGTTCATGTTATCTCTTAAATAATTTTTTTTCTTCTTTCAAAATCACCATTTTTATGAGGTGTTATTGGTTAAAAAGGTAGTGATTTAAATCTTTTTAGTTCAATAATTTTCAAATTCATAATTTATAAAGTCTCCTCCATGATAATTTCATATATTTATCAATGGTAGGTTTTCCTCATTTTTTTCTTTAGCAACAAAATGTCTAACGAAACAAAAAATCTTCTAATATTTAGAGAGAAAATATAGCCATGTAAATGTAGTATAATCATAAACTAATACAAATTCATAATACATGCCTCTAATACATTCAATTTATGTTGGAACAAAAATATCCATGTGTACTAACTGTAATGCATCAGTATTTGTGACCTCAATAATTGATTTAAAACTTGAATTACGTGGTTTTCCATATTTAAAAGGGTCACAAACTTTAGAAGAATCAAACAAAATGTTATGTAGATATATAACAAATCCTTTCTTGTAGAGTTTATATAATTTTTTAAAATTATAGTGCCCAATCCTTCTATTCCATAACCATGACTGGTATTCCATTGCACTTAGATAAGTTAAGTCTTATCTCCTAAGGACATATTGTTTAATGTATAAACATTATCATGCCTTTGAGTAGAAATAATAAATTCTACCTTGTAATCATGAACTATACATTTATCATTCCTAAAATTTATAAGGTAACCTTTGTCTCGTAATTTACTTGTGCTAATGAGGTTTTTTTAAGACCATTAATAAAAAAACATTAAAAATAAAAAAAATCACGAAAAACTATTCTACCTTAACCAAAATCTTTCCTTGAGCATTGCCTCTAAAGGTAAATTTTCCTCCTTTCGTCTTGATAACTTTTCAATGATGTTTTTGTTTCAGTCATGTTCTTAGATGATGCATTGTCCATATATCATGTATTGATATTGTTTCTTGTTTTGTTTTCATGAAATAAAAACAATTACACTTTTGGATTCCAAACCTATTTGAGTATGGAATAATTAGAAAGAAATTTTTAGGAATCCATATTGGTTTTGAAAGAAGATTTTTGTGGAAACCCAAGGATTGTGATTTATTTTATGAAAACTTATTTTGCAATGTCCAACACATTGATATTAAGTGCATAATGGAGTACATTGCGGAATGTAATAGTTATTACTAAAAACTACTTTTGGATGAATTTTAGTAAAAGATAAGTTAAACATATTATAAAATATAATTAATCCTGATTTGAAATATTGAGTCCAATTTTTGAAATTACATTCATTTGTGTGTGATATTTTTTATGTAAAACTAATCCTATAAATATGAAGAGAAATTGGTGTTTCAATGAGATAATGTTTAAACGTTTATATGTGTTTTATATAAAAAATCGATATAAAAATGATTAAAATAAACCAAATTTGATTTTATTATATATAACTAAAATAATTTTAATTAAAAAAATAGTAAAAAATTTATATTAACTTTATATATATTATATATGAAAGGAATTGTTCAACTAAAATACAATATTTTTTCATTATTCAACAAGAAAATAATATTTTCCAAACAAAATCAGAAATTATCTATATAATAATTTTGAAATAATGTTTTAAAAAATAATAAATTTTTTAAAAAAAAATTATAAAATTGAGAAAAAAGATGAATTAAAATATGTTCAAAAAAGTAAAAAAAACTACTTTATCACAGCCCATCCCTTATGGCCTAGGTTAGAACTACCCCAAGCCTACCTTCTATAGGAATGCGGTTGGCGACTAGCACCAGAAATTTATAATCCTGAAAGTGGGAAGACATTGCCTTTAAACATGAAAATACACAGACTTAGAACACACCCATATGAAAACCATGTAGTAATTCTATAGTAGTAAAAGTGTGTACTGATACTGAAGGGGATGGAATACAAGCCCAACTGAAAAGATATAACCACAGCAGAAAATAGCTCCTATGAATGTCCACCATGGATCCTACCTAAAATGTTGGTACAACTCATCTATGCATATCTCTATATAAACCAGTCGCCATCATGTACCACTTGGTCCTAGCTCCCCAAAGTCTCATCCAAGATGCTCATCATCAGAACAAGAAACAAAAAGGTGCGGGCTGAGATCGTGCAGGGATGAGTATAACAATACCCTGTAGGTACCCCAAGACCCCTGAAGGTATCTCAGAATTCCACAAAGGAAAACCACAAAGCATGATCTCCATCAAAAAGAAAAATGAAAAATATTATGCTCAAACTAGGTATACAACTCAAAGTTCATGAATGAAGATGATTGGTCTTAAGTTATATCATTTTATTCCATCAAGAAGTCTCCACAACTGAACCATGCAAGAGTTGTTCCTTTTTCGATCCACACAGAGTCGTATGTTGCTGAACCATTGCAGGCTACTCTAAGGCTCATTCCCGCTGGTTCACACATTGCGGATCAACATAGGGTCTCTGGAACACTGATCCACACAGGGTCATTGTCATTCCGATCCACACAAGGTCACTATGATGATGATCCAGATAGGGTATAAATGATTCTAATCCACACATGGTCACTATAATGCTGATTCATAAAGGGTCTCTATGATGCTGATCCTCACAGGGACGCTATGATGTTAATCCACACATGGTCACTATGATGATGATCCACAAAGGATCTTTATGATTCAGATCCACACAGGGTCACTATGATGCTGATTCACACATGGTCCTTATGATTTTAATCCACATAGGGTCTTTATGATGTTGATATACACAAGGTCACTATGATGCTGATCTGCAGAGGGTCGCTCTCTAGTTTATAGTCAGCCACAGGATTCCCCGCACCCGGTGCTCTTGAGTTCCATAGTATTTCCACCTCAAGATATAAGTTTTTCTTCAACGGACATGATGTTCCATAAAGGAATAACTCCAAAAAAATTCCATGTTATACGGGTCCCAACATGATAGATGTTGCGTCAATTGGACACTCGGTCTTTGAGTTATAATCGTTATAGTGCCGAGGGCCCGATTATAATTGGGTTAGATCCAACCTGGTCGTACTACAACTTTCTCAAAAACATAGGTGAAGTATCTTAAAAGGACTTTCACATTCCAAAGATTCCAACATCGTAGATGCTTTATCAAACAAACATCTAGATTGTGATATACGACCTTTTAAGTGTATCTGTGCCGAAAAGGGTCTAGGTCTTGTCCTACATGGTCAAAACGACACAGACCACCCTGACCAAGGGAAACCCAACTAGATTCAGGGTGACCCAACCTAGTCTAGGTTCGGCCTGGGTATGAACCATCCGGCATGAACCGATCGTGCCGCGACGGAGTCGACCCGCTGGGCCAAAGATCGGCCCGAACCACCGGGCGACCCGACCCGGTGGCTGGCACGGTCCACCAGTTGGGTGACCGCCCCCTACCAAAATGGTAAATCCATTTGGTCTAATCAAACAACGGCCCCACATGTTGCCACTTTCCTACCAACGTGACCCGTGGGGTGCAAGTCCCCTCCTTCGTGGCTCGATGTCACGGTTCACTTCCACAGTGCATGACGGTGCACCATCATGATGCCACCAGGATCGGCCGACGTTGGCCACCCTGATGGTCCCCCATAGTTCCTATGTGTGTTGTCTCCCTTTCTCAACTGGTGATATCTGGCCACCACGCCCGCCAGTGGGTCTTCCGCGGGCCACTAGGTGAGCTCAAGTGGTATGTTTTCTCTTCTGAACACGTCTACCAGCCTCCTAGGATGATTATGTCACTATGTGGCTCCCAGAATCATGTTTTCATGTAGTTAAAACATCTTCCATGAAGAAAGTGACAAAAACCAAAGAGGTAGAGGGTTTTGGCCTTGTTCGTTTGGTCTGGGCCCTCCATGTAGCATCATATCAAGTGGGCAACAAAAAATTCATCACATATATAATGATTAAAACCATGTTCAAATACCACACAAAAACCACATGCAATTTCTTATGAATCACGGATAAACATGTTTTGGTTGATCTGTGTTAATCATTATTTTCATGAATGAGAAAATGAATCAAGAATTTACTTGAATGTAATAATAACCCCTACCTCATATTTGGAGGAGATGTCATAGTTGTGGAAGAATAATTCCATGTTTGATAAAGACCTCAACATTTATCATCATGCAATTGATTCCTCCCATGACGTCATTCAATCCTCTCTTATAGGATGGAAGAATATGTTTCAACACATCTTCAATGGTTCCACTCTTCCATGTCAAAAACCCAAGCCCAAGATTCATTTAAATTGAGGGGTAAAGAGATTAACTCATCGCATGAATTAATGAGGTTCATTAATTAGTTTTAATTAATGAACCTCTTAAATCTCAATGTTGTGGTTATACAACATAAGAGTCATGATTTTAAATGACTTAACTAACTAGCGGTCCATCCACCGCCACTCAATACTTTTTATAAATGCAAAATAACATTTTTATGTTATTTTATTATTGTTTAAAAGTCCATAAAAATATGATTTTATCCCATCCTACTACGGTCGAAGTTAAGCCTACCTTAATAGAATCATGACACTATGAATTCATCAATTCCATCAAATTTTTATTCCAAACACCGGTTAAAAAGATAGAATGTACTGCCCACACATTTACAGAATGTACCAAAAAAAGTTCCTAAATCCATTCTGGGCAGACTAGTCCTCGGGATCAAGCATTGTAAATTTTTGAAAACTTTTAATGATTCCAAATAATTTGAAAACAAAATTATATGGAATTTATGGGTCTTTACATTCTCCTCAACTTGGAGATTTTAATCCTCGAAAGCTACAACAAAACTAGGGAAACAAATGGAGTTATTGAGCATGTATATGAGCCTCCCGCTACAAGGTTCTCTCCTGCAAGATTTTGTGCGGCCAAAAAACTATCATCAGACAAATCGACCACCCAATAATGATCTTCTCCTATTGATCCTCTATCTCCAATGGGATCTCCTCAAACGTCTCCCCATCATCGATTTCCATCTCCCCCAAGTTGATAACTTGTGATGGACCATGAATTTACCTCCTCAACAGCAACACATGGAAGGAATTATGCACCTAGTTAATCTATGGTAGAGTATATATATATATATGGTATGACACCTCACATACTATGTTGAATATTTGGAAAGGTCCAATAAACATTGGAGATAGATTTCCTCTCCAGCCAAACCTCTATAATCCTCGTCGGGGTGAAACCTGTAGGAAGACATGGTATCCCTCCTTGAACTCCAATGGTCATTGTCTCTTATAAACATAAGACATCTTTTTTTCTCTGTGCAGCCTTTATCCTCTCCCAAATGATATGCACCTTCTATGTGGTATCCTATACTAACTTTGGACCCATAAGTTCTGACTCCCCTGGGTGTTTCCAGTATAGTGGTGATTTTCAAGGTTGCCCATACATGGACTCAAATAGAGCCACACAGATGGAAGAGTGATAACTATTGTAGTAAGAGAACTCCACCAGTGGTAGGTGGTCTTCCCAACTGCAGCAAAAATCAAGGGCACACTGATGATGCATGTCCCCAAGTGACTGTATGGTCTGGTCCATTTGACCCTCTTTCTGAAGATGGAAGGAGATGCTAAAACAAATTTGATCCCTGAATGCCTCATGTAATCCCTTCCACAAATGAAATTTAAAATGAACATCATTATATGAGACAATTGTCGATGTCACCCTATAAATCCATATAATATTATGTACGTAGTGACGTCGCATGCTCTCTACAGACCCCTACTCTCAGATGGGTAAGCAATGGGACGACTTGGGGAGTCATTCAAAGATCAACTTGATTGAATTGAGGCCCCTATATGTACATGGTATCCCTATCACAAATTCCAAGGTGATACCATCCCACTTCCACCCCAACACCTCTAGTGGTTGATATAATCCTACTGGTACCTGATGCTCAGACATCACTTGCTGATAAGTGAGGCATAGCGATACAAAATCTATGAGTACATTCTTCTTCCATGGCCACCAGTACTGACATCATAGGTCCAGGTACATCTTTTCCAAACTAGGATGTACCTACAATTGGGGTGTGTGGAACTCTCTAAACACCCCCTCTCGTAGCATCACTGGTACCACAGTGCTTCCTCTAAAGTGGCTGATGTGCTCCACACCATCAGAAAAATCCCTCAGGAGCTTGTCCAGGGGATATCTTATCATGTCAGGCCTTTCAGTCTACATCTCCAGGTTGTTCCTCCCTAAATCACTGATGTAGTGGGGGATTAATTTTCATAGCCTAGAGATGAGATACTCCATCACTATCAACAAAGTATAAACCAAATGCGGCTAGCCACTTTGTCACCTCACTCTGCAACTGTAGACCAGACCTCCTATTGAGTGTGTCTGCCACCACGTTCCCCTTTATAGGTTTGCATACTATCTCAAATTCATCGTACAAAAGGAACTCTAGAAATCAACACTATCATAGGTTAAAGTACTTTTGTGAGAAGATGTACCTAAGACTCTTGTGATCAAAGTATACTGTAAAATGTTCACCCATCAAGTAGTAGAGCCATATCATTAGTGAAATGACCACTACTGCTAACTACAGGTCATGGGTTGTGTATTTATTCTCATGATGTATCAACTACTATGAGCCTATGATGATCACCTCCTACTCCTGCCTCAATACAAAAACTAGTCTTGTCCCAAATGTGTCACGGTAGGATAAAAACCCAATTCCCTCTTTTGGTAACCTCATGATGGGGGAACTCGTCAGTCTCTGCCTCAGCCCCTGAAAACTCTTTTAGCACATCTCTGTCTACATGAAGGTTTGTCCCTTATTTTTCAAAGATGACATAGGTTCTAGAACTCTAGAAATTACAGGTACAAATCAATGGTAGTACCCAACCCATCCCCTAAAACTGCGCAAATAAGTCACACTTCTGGGTTCCTCCCAAGAAAGAACTACCTCTATCTTCACCAGAGCCACTACAACTCCAACCTATAAGGAAACGTGCTCTAGAAATTGGACTTACCGTATCCATAACTAGCACTTTGAGTGCTTTCAATAAATCTGGTGCTCTCGGAATGCATCCATAACTATCTGTAGGTGCGTGGGGTGCTCCTCCTCCGATGCCGAGTATATCAATAAGTCTTCAATGAAGACCACCGTGATGCGATCGATGTAGGACTAGAAGATCATGTTAATGAGTCACATGAACACCATTGGGGAATTGGTTATACTGAAATTCATCACCATGAACTCATATCGATCATACCAACATCTGTAGTCTCTTTCCAGTATGTCCTCGTCCTGTACCTAGAGATAATGATGGCATGATCCGAGGTCTATCTTCTAAAACCACTAATCTCCCATCAACTGGTCGATAAGATCATCAATCCTTAAGAGTGGATATTTGTTCTTCACAGTCACCTAGATAAGGCACTGATAGTCCATGCAAAGACTCAAACTCCAATATGAATTCATGGAAAACAAAATCGGGGATTCCTATGGAGAAACACTAGGGATTATGATCCATTTCCTCTTCAAGTCCTCTAATTGTACTCACAACCCACAATGCTCTTCATAAGACATTAGATATTATGGTATCGATATCGGTGTCACCTCGGGGTACATGTTGATGTAAAAGTCAACCTCCTTGTGAGGAATTAGTCCCAGAACATCATCAAGAATGACATGAACATACTAGTACACCACTACAGGATAACCCGATATCCTCACATCAACTGCTCTGAGGGTAAGGCTATCCAAATGATGAGTGATTAGCTGCACACTTCTCCGAGTAAGTCCATCATGAGTTGCGAAGGTTTCATTCTCACTGGTGAAGGAAAAAAAGGTCCCATCCTCATGTACACATGATACATTTCACCTAAAAAAGTCAATCATAGCATGGAACATGGATAACCAGTCCATACACATGTTGACATCGTCAGGCCTTGACGCTGATACTAGGAGAGCCAAGACATAGCTCTCTTCTCTTAGTGTAATCTCACACTACTGGCACTAGTATGTAATTGTTGAATCCTCTACTTTTAGAGTTTTATACATAAGGATCATACCAATGGCTCTACAAGAATCTCTGAGCTCCGAACGAGTGCCATGGAAATGAAATAGTGACTAGAACTTGTGTCTATAATTACTACATATAGAGTGGAGTAGATAGAGATTGTACCTCAAAACATCTCTTGAGAACCATGGTCATAGGACTCAGCTACATGATGTTGAGCTCGCCACTATCTTCCTTCTCCCTAAGGCCTGGGTGAAAAAACTAGAGGTGGGGGAGGTAAAAGCTCAAATCAATGCCCACTCCATTTGTACGGCATATGCTTCTTCCACATCCTCAGCCACGTGGACCTCCTCACTTGAATATATGCCTCTACCTCAGAGGTCCCTTGACTATTTGCTGATCATCGGTACAGTGGATCTGGATGTTGTGAGCCTTGAGGATCTTCCCACCACATGTGAACCACAGTCAGCTTCTCTATTGCCTCCTCTACCTAATGATTTCCACACCTTTAACCCTACATCCTAGGGTCTTCCTCCAGATGGTCTGTCATGCTTGGAGCTCTATGTCATCTACCTACTATGTGTTATAGTTGACTCGGCTTCTTGTCATTTGGTGGTGGCTCTCACCATCAGTGCCTTCTCAACTCAAAGTCTATACAAAAATAATGCTCATTTGAGCACTCTATTCTGTGTTAGTATATTGATTGATTTCATCGACACTCTTATCTCCCACCAGAAAACCTGCCCAAAGGTCAAGGCCCTGAAGCAAGGGCCATGTACTATATAGGTGGAGTAGCGTGGGAGGTCATTGAATCTCGCAGAGTACTTGGATTATTTTAGGCTTCCCTACTATAAGTGTATGAGATCTTAAATACACACATAGCATAATGTCATTGGAACAAACTCTTCCCTAAAGATTCTCTTGAAGTCCGTCCGTGTGAGGGTCACCTGGTCGTGTAACTTGAGCATCAGGCTCTACCATCTCCCTACTATTCCCTAGAAGAGGATAGAATATGGGATCACCATCTCATTTTCTAGTGTGTCAACAAGGTAGAAAACTCATTCCAAAACCTCAATCTCATCCTCAGCTTTCTAGGGATCAGTCTCACCTCGAATCCTCAAAGGCATCTACCATTGGAACTCGTGCAACGTGCTCCATAGTTGTGCACCATCCACTATTGGGGATGGTGGAAATAACTTCCAAATGGGTGGTGGTGCTGCTGGTACACCACCCAAAGGTGCTATCATTGTAAAACGGCCCTGCACCAATGCCTCATCGCTCGATGGTCCGTCATCAGGAACACTCTCTAGATCCTCGGCCGACTGTCTACATAGAGGCACCCTAAAAAGAAACTAGGGCTCCATGGTCAATATTTTATACCTGGTGAGCTGACTCAAAAGAGATCAAAAGTAAGACATTTACCAAACACATGTAATCAGTTCTTTTGTCCTCCGAGTCAGAAATTATAATTCAGGGCCCTGGTGTATAGATACGTCAATTGCAACACCAACACTAGACTCCCTGAACTGAAAGCCATAGTCTAAACACTTAATAGTATTTCTCCATTGGAAATATTATACTTCTAGTTCTTCAGTATAACCTACTCCATTGATACCACTTGGTAATGAACCATCCCCAAGCCATATGCAAGGAATACCCCAGGGCTGCCTTTCATAGTCCATGGGTAGGTGACAACACTGGAATGTCATATCCCTGAAATTTGGAAGGAATTGTCTTTAAACCTACAAACACACAGCCCAAGAACATTAAAAGATGCAATCCACATAGTAAAACTACAATTGTAAATTTTTTTACCATAAGTAAGGGGCCAGAATACAAGACCAATTGTAAAGATACAACTACAACAGATAACAACTCTTAATATTGTCCACCATGGGTCCTACATGAATTATAGGTAAATCTCATCTCAGAAACTCTCCATGTCAACTAGTCACCATTGTGAAGAGCCTGGTCAGGGATAACCAAAGTCTCAGCCAATTGGCTCTTCATCAGCATAAGACACAATAAGGTATGGGCAAATCCCATGCAGGGTTGAGTATAAAAATACCTTGTAGGGACCCCAATACCACCAAAGGTCTATCAGAATTCCAAAAATGAAAACCAAAAAACATGATCCCAATCACAATGAACAATTCAAAAGAATCAACTCAAACTAGGAATACAACTTAGAGTTCATGAATAAAGATGATCAGTCTTATTCTTTGTCATTTTATACCATTTGGAGGTTTCCATAGTTGAACCATGAATGAGTTGTTCCATTTTTTATCTACACAGGGTTGTATGTCACTGATCCACGACGGGCCTCTCTAATGCTGGTCCTCATCGGGTCGTGGACTGATGATCCACACAGGGTCTCTAGAATACTAATCCATAGATTGTCGCTATGAAAATGATCCATACAGGGTCGCTATGATGTTGTTCAACACAGGGTTTCTATGATGTACATCCACACATAGTCTCTATGATGCTGATCCACATAGGGTTTCTGTTATTCTTGTCCACAGAGGGTCCCTATGATGTTGCTCCACACAGGTTTGCTATGATGTTGATCTACACATGGTATCTATGATGCTGATCCAAATAGGGTCGAAATGATGGTGATCCATAGATGGTTGCTATGATACTGATTTACACAGGGTCTCTATGATGTTGATCCACACAAAGTCACTATGATGGTGATCCACACAAGGTTGATATGATGCCCATCCACATATAGTCGCTATTCAGTTGAAACCTAGCCACATGATTCCCCGCACATGGTGCACATTGAGTTCCTTAGTATCTACTCCTCAATATATCGGACATGCCTCATCTACAAAAACGTTCCACAAAAAAGTAACTCCAAGGACACTCGTGTCTTAGGGGTCCCAACGTGACATACTACACGTCATTTGGACACCTGGTCTGTGAGTTATAAGCCTTTTAGTACTGAGGGCCCTGTTGGATTCAGGTTTGATCCAACCCAGCCATAATCTAACATTCTCCAGAACTATGGGAGAGTATCTCAAAAAGACCATCTTGTTCCAAGGATTCCATCGTCGTAGATGGTTTCATCAAATAGATGTCAGGCTTGTGAGATACGTCCTTTTAAGTGTTTTTATGCCAAAAAGGGTATGGGTCCAGTCTGACCCTGTCGGACTATCCTCCCCTGACATGGACAGACCCGAACCATTTTGGGTCTAACCAACCGGTCTAGGTCCAACCGGGATCTAACCCGGCTGGGCCCAAACCACGTGGGCCTACCCAAGTGGGATGGTTTGTGGGCTAGGACTATTGGCCGCAAACCAGTCTGACTTACCTTGGCTGCGAGGGGCCCGCCGGGCGACCCAGACCGGTGGCTGGCGCAATGTGCCATCTAGGTGACCCCTCGTCGCTTCTCAAATAGAAAATTAGTTTGGTCTAATCAATCAGCGGTGCCACGTGGTTCTACCATCTTACCAGTAGGACCCGCGGGTCGTGGGTCCTCTTCGTCGTGACTCGATGTCGCGGCTCCCTTCTGTGGCACATGACATCACACTACCTTGCTGCCCCTATGGCCGGATGACATTGGCTACCTCGCTGGTCCACCGCGGCACCACCGGGAGTTTACTCTATTACGGTTCTGTCGCCGTCGTCGCCCCAGTGTCGTGCTGGAAAGGCTTTCGCAGGCCATTGAGTGAGCTCAGGTGGTCTGTTTTCCATTCCGAACACGTCTACCAGCCTCCCAGGATGTTGTCGTCACTGCGTGGATCTCAGATTCAATTTTTCGTTGAGTTAAAACTTCACCCTTGAAGTGAACGACAAAAACTGAAGTGGTGGAGGGTCTGAGACTCGTTTTGTTTGGTAGGAGCCCTCCGTGTTAGCATCATATCAAGTGGGTAATTAACAATTCCTCAAGTAGATAATTATTAAAACCTCTTTCAAATCAATGAAAATTGGTCCATAAGGGGCTCTACGTTAGGGTTTCTCCCCGCCGCCACCTTCCTCCCCTATTGCGGATCGGCTGTGGTCCTCTCCTCAATTCATCGGGCTGGCGACCTCATGGCCTACGGTTTATTCCAGTGCGGCATCGATACATGGGCTCGAACAACTCAGAAAATCTCACTGTTTTTGGGTTCATGGTGGTGCGGGGATGGTCCCTTGTTCGTGCTCTGGTCGCTATGATGATGGTCGTCGCCTCATTCGGCATAGGTTGTGGGTAAGTTGAGCAGATCTGGTCTCCGTGTGTGTTGAAGAAGGTGATGGGTTTTTCATCTTTGTCCTATGGCGGGTATCATTTTAGGGCATATTTAGGTGAAGGTTCTTGTTGTCCATTATAATTTTATGAGTTTCCTATTTTTGGTGGGATTTTTGGCAGAGTTTCTAGATCGTATCACGATTCATGATTTGTGGTTGATCTGATCTGTGTTGCAGCGAAGGTTTGTTTTTTTTCAGCACCGACATTAGTTTCCATCACGATTTCGAATCTGAAATTGGTGTATGAATGGCTTCACGTTGCGTTAGTTTCCATCACGATTTCGAATCCGAAATTTGTGTATGAATGGCTTCATGTTGCAGATTGGTCTGATCTGTGAAAATTTTGCAGTTTAGTCGTTGATCCCTTTGTTTGTGTGGACTGTAATATGAGGGGTTTTGCATTGTGGCTCTACGATCTGTGTTTATTGGGGCAAGGCAACCAGTTCACAATCATTGCTACTTCAGAAGATGTTCAGAGTAGAGATTTTTCACTATTCAGCGCTATTCAGACTTGGAAGTTTGAGAGGGTATGACAATTTTCATCGGTACTAAGCTCGTCCAGTCCTGCACGTGATGTTTGATGAGCAGTGTTGTGATGGTGAATGCTGATCTTAATGTGATTAATGATGGGGAGAAGTTATCATTGTATTGAATTTGGTTGTTTTTAGTCTTGAGATCTTGGACCGTGAGGGCTTGTTTGAATATTTTAGTCGCTGAAGTCATGTTGGGTCCCCCCTTGCCCTCAAAAGGGGTTTTATGCAAATAAAAAAATTATTTTTCAGTCTTCCAAATCACTGGAAATAGTCACCCAAAATTTCAAATGAATCATGGATTAACTCATTTTGGTTGATCTACCTTCTTCATGTTTTTCAAGAACGATTAAATGAATCGAGAATTTAATTGTATGTAACATCAACCCCTACCTAGTATTCGGATGAGATGTCACGGTTGAGGAAGAAGAATTGCAGGTCTGATGAAGCCTTCGGCGTTCTTCATTTCCGGATTGATTCCTCCAATGATGTTATTCAAGCAAATGTTCTAGTTTGGTGGATGAGGTTGTGGTACGTCATCAGAGGTTCCTCACTTCCATGTCAAAAACCCAAGCCCAGTCTTCATTTAAGTAGAGGGTTATGGAGATTAATGCGTCATAAGAATTAATGAGGTTTATTAATAAGTATTAATTAATGAACCTCATAACTATAAATGGTGTGGTTACAAAACAGATGTGTTTGGAAATTAAATGGCTTGACAACCCTGTGGTCCTTCCAGCACCACTCAACAGTTGGTAGAAAAATAAAATAAAATTTTTATGTTATTTTATTATTTTTCAAAAAGTCTATAAACTATGTTTTTCTCCCGAATTACTATGATCAAGGTTAAGCCTTCATTAAGAGAATCATAGCCCTTCAGATTCAACGGTTCCCCCTGATTTTTAATATGAGCACCAATTCAAAAGACTGATAATGATGCCCGCACATTTAATGAACGTACCAAAAAAAGTTCAAAATTCCGTTCAGGTACACCGGGCCTCGAAATCAAGCGCTGTCAATTTTCAGAGACTCATAATAATCCCAAAAAATTTAATAAAATTATATGGAATTTTCAGGTCTTTAAATAAATTTTTTGAAAAATAAAAATTTAAGCGTAAAATTGAATTTATTTTAGTCGGTTGTCTACAATACACATATATGAATGTGAAAATATTGATTGATTATATACTATATAAATTTAATCAAAAAAATAAACAATTTTTAAATTTTAATATATTGAGTCAAAACCTATTTGTTTTCAAAAAAATATATTTTTCATAAAAATATTTCCATTATTTTCAAAAAAATTCTATGAATTCAACACCAAAGAATTCCTTTTTATTTAAAAATATACAATTTTTTTAATTTAGTTAATCCTATAATTACCTGTCATTACATGAACTATGATATAACTAAAATTTTAAATAATAATAATTTAATAGTATGATGTGTTTCATTTTAACCCAATGTTCTATATAACACAAGATAAACATAATGTTTCATGTAATGAAAAATTTCAAAAATGTTAAATTTAAAAAAATGTATCACAAAATCAAGGCGTATTACAATACTCCAATATAAAATATATTGTTTGAGGTAGTTTATTATGTGTATGAACTTTGTATTACCTAACCACAACAATGCTGAATAAAATATAGTGAAATAAAATTTTTATTTTTATTATATAAATTTATTAAAAAATAAAAAAAACAAAAAAATTTAAAAAATTAGATTAAGAAAATGTCTAGAAATATGAAATATTGAAATAGTTTATGATGTTTTCAATCTTTCTGAAAATTCCTTGTTGAAATATTTTTAAATTAGGTTACCAAAATTGAAGAAATTCACAATAAACACCCCAAATAGAGTTATTTTTGTAACACCCCATGATTTCATAGTGTGTCATTTCTTTAAAATAATTCAATAACTTGCACTACACGCAACACCGAGTTCAAGCGCACCATGACTTACAAAACAAGCCGTTAAAAAGAGGTTATGAATAGTATTAACTAAATTTTAAACTTTATATAATCCTTATAATTTTAGAATCCATATTATGTGTTTCTTAGACATAATGTAAGAACAAATTCATTTTTAGTATTGCACTTTTACCAACTTTTAATAGTGAACCCTTTTTAAATACAATATTTTAAACTTTTTGACTAAATGGGGACATCAAAAATTTAAAATGAAACATCCCAAGCTTCCACGGTATGCTTTCCTTTGAATAATACAGTAGCGTGTGTTGTATGCAACTTCGAGTTCTAACACACACCACAACCAATCAAACTAGCTGTTATGAATAGTAATACCTACTTTTTGAAATTATATATATTTTATTTTTAAAAATGGACTTCATTTTTGGATTCAGAATATCGAATTTAGCCTAGGGTTAAATTTTGGAACTTTTCGGAAAACACTTATATTTTGATGAATAGTGAAAATTACTAAATTTTAATTAAAAACAACTTCTTTAATAGAAATAATTTATATTGATAAATTATGAATTTGAGTGGTTTTAAAGTATATTTTGAATATATTTTTACCATTTAATACAATTTTGGTCATTGGAAATAATTTCACAATTAAACCGAACATAAACAAGTATCAATCTTTTGACAATTATTATATCTTAAAAACCCGCTTTTTGTTTTGACAGCGGGAATTAATTTTAAATTAATTTCTGCCACTTCTGTGTTTTGAATTTGAAAAATGGATTCCATATTTGGAATAAGGATTTTCAAATTGTGTAAATAGGTAACTTTTATTTTTAGACATTTTGAATAATTACTTCGGTAAATATTTTATTTACCATGGTTAAGGGTAAATCCGGTAAATAAGGGTTAAAAAATAATATTATAATAATACTAAATTACCCTAAAACATGTCCTAGCCTTATTGGTTAATACATGTTCGACCATAGGCATCTTTGGGTGGATTTTGGGACCCCATGGAGCCTCTTGTAGGTGATAGGGACACTTTATTTTAATTAAGTTAAAATGAATACGAAAATGACACAATCATATATCTTTTAGCGAAAAAACTTTTACATAGGGTTATATATGTTGGATTTTCAACTAAAAATATTAATTAGAAATATAAAAAGATTTCATACATAATTATAGTTTATTTATAATTTTTAGACATTAAATAATATAATTTATGTATGACACAATGATGATGCAGTAATTACCATAATAGTGATAAATTAAAATAATTGATATTATAAATACCCAAATAAATATAATTTGAGACTTTTATTGAATTAAAATACTTTTATAGGTTAATATGACATATTATTATTTCTTTAATTTACGTTTTTTGAAGTAATCATTCTGTTATGAGTTTCACAAAAATCAATTATTGAATAGTGTCAAAATTGACATAAAAGAGTTTTTAAAACAAATATTATATTATTAATTGATATTAAATTCATAAAAATCTAAGGTTCGGCCAAGAGACTTATATCATGATAGGTGTATCATTAATGAGCCACTTTTGGGTATCATGGATGTATATAGTATGTTTATTAACCATATAATATAAAAATACAAAGAGACATTGTAAAAGTGAAACTAATTAACTAAGAGTTAATACTGAAAGATAAGGTTAATATAGTAACCCAAACCTGTCTAAATTCTATTGGTTGAGTGGTTTTAGACCCATCCCCACCTTAACCGTTAAATAATCAACTTTAGAGCCATTAGAAACCGATTGTGAATTTATTATAAATTAATATTTCTAGCTTTTCCAAAGGTGCCCCTCACCCCTCTTATAAAAGGGCACTCCCCCTTCTCATTACTTCACACCTTCAAAGCCTTTTGTCTCGGACAAACTCTGCCCAAATACTCTCTAAACTTCCCTCACTTCATCCTAGAGGCCTTCCTTTAGTCAGAAAGCCAACCTAAGAGCCCTTTTGATCAAATCAAAAGGAAGAACCCGAAGAAGAGGTAATGATTTCACCACCCTTTTCCAAGTTCCTTTCTTCTTCCACTTCTTCTTCCTTTGTTGTTACCATTATAAAATAATAACTCCAGTATCATATATATACTGTGATGTTATTATAAATATGGTACAACCATATTCTTTATTCTGTCCATCCTTTGAATAACATGTCACCATACATGCGTACGTACGACTTACCGTCTCCACGTCGTGGTGTAATTGTTATTCAATATATTATTATTTGGATGGGTATAATAATGATGTGTAACTCATGTAAATAATAATTATAACATGATAATGATTTTGTATATATGATATACTATCCAAATATATATTATTCTAATATCAAAAGAATGATATTGTCGCTCGTGCGTACGTACGGACTACCGTCTCCACGAACGCGATGAGATTCATTCTCCATCGTATCCATTCAAGTATAATTCTCATTTTATGATTAATAATAGTATCTAAGGACTTGATATCATTTTTGATATGATTAAGATACAACCTATCCATTACAAACATGGCTTACGTAACAAAACATATAAAAGGAAACGAGTAAGTTAACACCCGAAACAACGATAATACTAAGATATTATTAACAAATTAATGTTAAAAGATCATATATGATATCATATTAATGTATATGATTCTTGTATAATTTAATAACAATTATTTCACCATTATACAAGAGGTTAACCTACCCCAACCAAGGAAAATTACAAGGTAAGGGTTATTTTACAATCTCTTCATTATCCGAGGTTGTTTATACGTAATAATCTACTGGGATCTCTTTATCATCCACATCCATGTTTCTTCAAAATGTGTTTCAAAACATTTTTACTATTTACAAGAATATGGGTTAAAGTCATTTATATCCTTTTTTGACTTTTTATAAGTGGTTTATAAAGGAATCTTTCTGTCGTTTTCCAAACAAGGTGTTTTTTAACCTTTTCGACGGAATTAAGGTAAGAATGTTTTTTTAACTTATACGGTGGGTGCGGTTATTTTCCGCCATTATAAAATCGTTGAAGCTTCCCTTACAAGCTTATAAGAATATTTTCAAAGAAAATATTTTATTTCATAAATATATGACTCTTAAATGATTTCAAAATAGAAAGAGATATTTCTCTAAAAAGAGTTTTGATTTCATTTATGTCAAAATCCTTTGATGGATTTTATTCTTATTTGAAATTGATTTATTATGATACAAAACTTCTATATTGTATTGAAGGTTTTGTGATATGTTTGACTATGGATGTGCTATTTTTATACCGTTCATAGTTTATGGTGAAATTATTGACATTGCGTATGCTAGTTTTAATACGAATGTTTATGTTATGTTTAAACCTTTTCATATGGGAATGCATTGGACTTAATATGTGATGGGTGGAGCCCGATATAGCTCCTCGATGCATCGGTAGGTCTCATGAGACAAACTAGTGTCTTGGAACAAGGCCTTGGCAAAATCTTATTTGTAGTCTTGGCACGAGGCATTGGCTATGTGGTTATGATAGTCTGGCATTATGCATTCCATCATTATGAAAGTGGTTATTGATATTGCATGTGATTATTCAATTAGTAGAATATCCATGTGAATACGTAAATGGAATTATTTCATTTTACTTTTTCCATACTATGTTGAATTTCAAGTTTAAAAGGCTTTTGTTTTAAGTTATACATTGAATTAAATATTTATTCTTATTTATGAAAGTTTCCGCTATATTGTTATCCTTACTGGGCATTTGAGCTCACCCCTTTTCTATGTTTTATTTTTCCTAGGATGTGAAGAAGTAATTTATGAATGACCTGCAAGGATAGTATGTGGGGATATGAGTGTGGGATAAGGAGACTATATTTTTTTAGTAGTTTTTTTACTTTATGATGTAATGTAAAACTTTATGAATATATCTAGTGTTTCCAAGGCTACTAAACCAATCGGTCTTTCGAGATTTGATCTTTCTTGTGATCATGCCAATGTTATGTAATAATGCACCGACTCTAGGTAACTAGGGTCGGGGTGTTACAGTTGGTATCAGAGGAAGTTTAGTACAAATCTTGGAAGCTATATTTAGATAAACTCTGATTAGAGCATGTAGACCTAAGATGAAATTTGAGGATTAGTATAGAATAACTTCCTAGAATTTTGGTATTGTAAAGATTTTGTGAGTTTTTCGAGCAATACATCACTGTCTGGATACGAGAAGGTAGAGGCGGCTCTGGCACAGATATACCTAGGGGTAAAACCCGAAAACACCGCTTTGAGCTAGACTCGAACGGGAACTGGTGCACTACAACAGGCCTTGCTGCACTCTTGGTTACGACACTCCCGGGGGAAATGCTTAGGATAATTCTCATTTTCTTTACAAACCATTATTAAGGGTTTATGAGTATATACTTCCTCAAAGGAGACATTTCTATGATTATGGATTATATCTATAAACTATTTAATTTATGTTATGTGTTTTACAAGTTTGGGATTAGGTATTTTTATTCATAAACTAATCTAGTGTATGCCATTATTTAGAAATGGCGCCCAGTAGAAGGAATGATAACTCCAGCAATGCACATGATCCAAAGAGAAAGAAGGATCATATCTTTCATGGTCTTAAGCCAGAATTTATAAGAGAAATAGTCTCCCATGTATTATCATCATATGAAGAAATAATATCATGTGTTGATAAGATAAGTAAAGAGTTTACTGAGTCCTGTGGCTTTGAAGGTAAGCAAGAGAAGAAAAGGATAGAAGAGAGAAAGATGGATAAAGGGAATAGGGAAAAGAAGAATTTTCCCATATGTGATAACTGTGGGAAGAAACACCCTGTAACTTGCCTGAAAGGAATGGGAGTTTGTTATAATTGTGGAGGAAAAGGGCACAAAGTATGTGACTGCAAGGGTAAGAAAATGGTTTCAAATGTACAATGCTTCATTTGCAAGGAGTTTGGACACTACGCGAACCTATGTCCCAGTCATCAGACTATGCCGCAATTGATGCTATTGGATAATAATCAAGTTATGATACTACCACGGATGAAGAGGAATGATTAGAGTTATTGTGTTGATTATGTCATTTGAGTGTTGTATCAACAATGTACTTGTTATAATAATTATGGAGTATATAAGGATTGCACTGCAGTACTATTTCATTAAGGACTTGAGATTGTGTGAAACAAAGAAAAGTGACTCAATAGCAGGATAAATTTTTGGAAAATATATGGTTGAGAGAATGATAAACCATAATACAGTTCTGATACCGAGGTAGTGATTTTGGAATAATACATGATTGATATGGATAAATTATATTGGATATTCTTGACTACCTTGAAACTGATTAATGATTTGTATATTCCATCATTGTTTGGGTTTAAAAAAAAATTGGATTGAAGGAGTATATCTATTATTCTTTAAGGAATAAGGGATCATGAATGTAATCAATAAGGTTTTATGGTAATTCAGGATGTTGCAGTGTTTTAAAAGAATACATGATGAAGGTGTTCATATGTTATTACGTGGAAAAAAGGATCTTTATTGTGTTTACCTTCCATATAAATTTTGGACTGAAGCATTTTGGATAGTTCTAGTTTGGATTATTTTGGATTGACATAAAAGGACAACCCGGAGGTCGGGCGGCAACCCGTCGCGTCCGGCAAGGCCGTAAGACTTGAACCCACAACCGAAGGGCGGCAAGGGTGTATCACCTACCACTGACCCACGTGATGTCCTGGATTGAATAATGTCATTTTTTAATGGTTCTTCTAGATGAAATTATAAATTCATTTTTTAAACCCTATACGAATAGGATAAATAGAATATTATTTTTAAGTTCTATTATCTTTTAGAGTGAAAGATGAGTCTGTGGTAGAAATTAGTTAAAGGATGGAACTCTACTTGTCAAGAATACATTTTTTCTTCTTCTATTATTCTATGAAGAAATTAAATCTTATACTTTAAGGAATCCTAAAACCAAAAATGTGTTATCCTAATACCCTATGTTTTGTTGAACCGATGGTATTTCAAGTCATCATAGATTGATGAATTTAAGGACCTCAATTTTAAACTTGTTTGTGATTGATGACCTCAATCACTACCTATAAATATTTACGTTTTTCCTCCAATTATATGTCTCTAATTGCCACCAATGTTCTCCTAATCGAGATCATAATTTGGTGGTGACCCTTTCATTTATCTTTTCATCATATTAAGACTAAATTTTAGTAACCCAATTTTCGATATGGGTTTTCCCACAAAGATATTTTCTATTTTCAACCTTTAATTTTAGAAGAACAATTTCAAATTGTGAGGACGCAATTTATTGAAGGAGGGGAGAATGTAACACCCCAAGATTTCATAGTGTGTTATTTCTAAAAAATAATTCAATAACTTGCACTACACGCAACATCGAGTTCAAGCACACCATGACTTACCAAACAAGACGTTCAAAAGAGGTTATGAATAGTATTAACTAAATTTTAAACTTTATATAATCCTCATAATTTTAGAATCTATATTATGAGTTTCTTAGACATAATGTAAGAACAAATTAATTTTCAGTATTGCACTTTTACCAAATTTTAATAGTGAACCATTTTTAAATACAATACTTTTTGACTAAATGGGTACGTCAAAAATTTAAAATTAAACATCCCAAGCTTCCACGGTACTCTTTCCTTTGAATAATACAGTAGTGTGTGTTGTACGCAACTTCGAGTTCTAACACACACCACAACCAATCAAACTAGCCGTTATGAATAGTAATACCTAATTTTTGAAATTATATATATTTTATATTTCAAAATGGACTTCATTTTTGGATTTGGAATATCTAATTTATCCTAGGGTGAAATTTTGGATCTTTTCGGATAACACTTATATTTTGATGAATAGTGAAAATTACTAAATTTTAATTAAAAACAACTTTTTTAATCGAAATAATTTATATTGATAAATTATAAATTTGAGTGGTTTTAAAGAATATTTAGAATATATTTTTACCATTTAATACAATTTTGTTCATTGTACATAATATCACAATTAAACCGAACATAAACAAGTATCAATCTTTTGACAATTATTATATCTTAAAAACCAGCTTTTTGTTTTGACAGCGGGAATTAATTTTAAATTAATTTCTTTCACTTCTGTGTTTTAAATTTGTAAAAATGGATTCCATATTTGGAATCAGGATGTTCAAATTGTGTAAATAGGTAACTTTTATTTTTAGACATTTTGAATAATTACTTCGGTAAATATTTTATTTACCATGGTTAAGGGTAAATCCGGTAAATAAGGGTTACAAAATAATATTATAACAATACTAAATTACCCTAAAACGTGTCCTAGCCTTATTCGTTAATACATGTTCGACTATAGTCATCTTTGGGTCTATTTTGGGACCCCATGGAGCCTCTTGTAGGTGATAGGGACACTTTATTTTAATTAAGTTACAATGAATACAAAATGACACAAGCATATATCTTTTAGAAAAACAATTTTTATATAGGGTTATATATGTTTTATTTTCAACTATAAATATTCATTAGAAATATAAAACGATTTACTACATAATGATAGTTTATTTATAATTGTTAGGAATTAAATAATATAATTTATGTATGACACAATGATGATGTAGTAATTATCATAATAGTGAAAAATTAAAATAATTGATATTATAAATACCCAAATAAATATAATTTGAGACTTTTATTGAATTAAAATAATTTAATAGGTTACTATGATATATTAGGATTTCTTTAATTTACTTTTTTCTAAGTAATAATTCTGTTATGAGTTTCACAAAAATCAATTATTGAATAGTGTCAAAATTGACATAAAAGAGTTTTTAAAACAAATATTATATTATTAATTGATATTAAATTCTTAAAAATATAAGGTTCGGCCAAGATACTTATATCATGATAGGTGTATCATTAATGGACCACTTTGGGGTATCTTGGATGTATATAGTAAGTTTATTAACCATATAATATAAAAATACAAAGAGACATTGTAAAAGTGAAACTAATTAACTAAGAGTTAATACTTAAAGATAAGTTTAATATAGTAACCCAAACCTATCTAAATTATATTGATTGAGTGGTTTTAGACCCATCCCCACCTTAACCTTTAAATAATAAACTTTTGAGCCATTACAAACCGAATATGAATTTATTATAAATTAATATTTCTAGCTTTTCCAAAGGTGCCCCTCACCCCTCTTATAAAAGGGCACTCCCCCTTCTCATTACTTCACACCTTCAAAGCCTTTTGGCTCGGCCAACCTATGCCCAAATACTCTCTAAACTTCCCTAACTTCATCCTAGAGGCCTTCCATTAGTCAGAAAGCCAACCTAAGATCCCTTTTGATCAAATCAAAATGAAGAACCCGAAGAAGAGGTAATGATTTCACCACCCTTTTCCAAGTTCTTTTCTTCTTCCACTTCTTCTTCCTTTGTTGTTACCATTCTAAATTAATAACTCCAGTATCATATATATATTGTGATTTTATTATAAATATGGTACAACAATATTCATTATTCTGTCCATCCCTTGAATAACATGTCACCATACGTGCGTACGTACGGCTTACTGTCTCCACGTCGTGGTGTAATTGTTATTCAATATATTATTATTGGATGGGTATAATAATGATGTGGAACTCATGTAAATAATAAATATAACATGATAATGATTCTGTATATATGATATACTATCCAAATATATATTATTTTAATATCAAAAGAATGATATTGTCACTCGTGCGTACGTACGGACTACCGTCTCCATGAACGCGATGAGATTCATTCTCCATCGTATCCATTCAAGTATAATTATCATTTTATGATTAATAATAGTATCTAAGGACTTGATATAATTCTGGATATGATTAAGATACAACCTATACATTACAAACATGGCTTACTTAAAAAAACATATAAAAGTAAATGAGTAAGTTAACACCCGAAACAATGATAATACTAAGATAATATTAACAAATCAATGTTAAAAGATCATATATGATATCATATTAATGTATATGATTCTTGTATAATTTAATAACAATTATTTCACCATTATAAAAGAGTTTAACCTACCCCAACCAAGGAAAAGTACAAGGTAAGGGTTATTTTACAATCTCTTCATTATCCGAGGTTGTTTATACGTAATAATCTACTGGGATCTCTTTATCATCCACATCCATGTTTCATAAAAATGTTTTTCAAAACATTTTTACTATTTATGAGAATATGGGTTAAAGTCATTTATACCCTTGTTTGAATTTTTATAAGTGGTTTATAAAAAAATCTTTCTGTCGTTTTCCAAACAAGGTGCTTTTTAACCTTTTTGACAGAATTAAGGTAAGAATGTTTTTTTAACTTATACGGCGGGTGTGGTTATTTTCCGCCGTTATAAAATCGTCGAAGCATCCCTTACAAGCTTATAAGAATATTTTCAAATAAAATGTTTTATTTCATAAATATATGACTCTTAAATGATTTCAAAATAGAAATAGATATTTCTCTAAAAAGAGTTTTGATTTCATATATGTCAACATCCTTTGATGGATTTTACGCTTATTTGAAATTGATTTATTATGATACAAAACTTCTATATTGTATTGAAGGTTTTGTGATATGTTTGACTATGGATGTGCTATTTTTATACCGTTCATAGTTTATGGTGAAATTATTGACATTGCGTATGCTATTTTTAATACGAATTTTTATGTTATGTTTAAACCTTTTCATATGGGAATGCATTGGACTTAATATGTGACGGGTGGAGCCCGCTATAGCTCCTCGATGCATCGGTAGGTCTCATGAGACCTACTAGTGTCTTGGCACAAGGCCTTGGTAAAATCTTATTTGTAGTCTTGGCACGAGGTCTTGGCTATGTGGTTATGATAGTCTGGCATTATGCATTCCATCAATATGAAAGTGGTTATTGATATTGCATGTGATTATTCGATTAGTAGAATATCCATGTGAATAAGTAAATGGAATTATTTCATTTTACTTTTTCCATACTATGTTGAAGTTCAAGTTTAAAAGGCTTTTGTTTTAATTTATACATTGCCTTAAATGTTTATTCTTATTTATGAAAGTTTCCGCTATATTGTTATCATTACTGGGCATTTGAGCTCACCCCTTTTCTATGTTTTATTTTTCCCAGGATGTGAAGAAGTAATTTATGAAGGACCTGCAGGGATAGTATGTGGGGATATGAGTGTGGGATAATGAGACTATGTTGTTGTAGTAGTTTTTTCACTTTATTATGTAATGTAAAACTTTATGAATATATCTAGTGTTTCCAAGGCTACTAAACCAATCGGTCTTTCGAGATTTGATCTTTCTTGTGATCATGCCAATGTTATGTAATAATGCACCGACTCTAGGTAACTAGGGTTGGGGCGTTACAATTTCTATGAAAGAACTTTCTTTAGATATTTTACAAAGAGAATGCAGGGCTGGGAGGTTCCCACCCATCAGTAAAAAATCATTACAATATTGAAGGAAATTATAAATATTAAGGTAGTTGTGGATAATTTTTATTTTCAATATATAAAAATGGTTTTTTGTGAAATTATTTTCTTGAGAAAGCCATTTCAATATGTTTAAATTAACTAGTATGACTGATCTGATATGTTAGAATAAATGAAGAATTTTTTTTCAATTTTATATATTTTGTTATGGAATAAGTTTATCCCATTTTTTGAAATTCTCTTCAATGAAGAAGATGTTATAGTATTATCGAAGTAGGGAGTTTGAGTGGAAAATAAAGTTATGTGGTAAAAAGATTGAAATTTTTTAGATTAAGTTATCAATGAATATGAGAAATCCATTTTCTAGTTTTTATTGAGATCAAATTCATGTTGATGTTCCCAAAAGGTTCATGACAATTTTCATAGTATATCTAATCTATGATGGTTCCAAATGGTTTGAACACTAATATATAAGTGAAGGTGTTATAACTTTATAAATAGAGGGATTCCAAAAAATATAAATTTGATCAACATTTTTGAAAGTGGACCATAAAATTATGATGGCATAGTAAATATAAAACTACGTAAGAGGGATTGTAAAAGGAAGATTTCATGTGACCAATACGACATAGAAAAATATGAATTGTAATCTAAAAATTGTAGTTTTTTAAAGGTTGGGGTTGTTGCCTTAATTTATTATTTAAAGAAAAGACCTCAGTAGATTAGGTAGAGGGTGGCCCATTACATAGCCTGAAGGCCCAAGTCCATGTGGCCTGAAAACAAGGATTGAATGCCCATTTTTGGCTCAAAGGACCCCTCGGTGAACACTAATGCTACAGTTTCTACGCAGCTATAGTGAATTCTGCATTATCACTGCCACTACAGTACCAGCTATAGTTTCTCTGCCACTATAGTGTTGCCACTGCCACAGTCTGCCACTCCTACAGTACTACTACTGTGCCGTGTTACAAACACCAAAGGTTGAATTAAGTGAGCTCGTGAGAATTGTAGAGTAGAAGTTATGGTATAATGATGTGGAAATATTTTCACATATTTTAATATCTTTAATATAATAAATAAAAAATCAATGGATGAAAGAAATTAGGTAGAAAAAAATATCATTAATGAAAAAATTTAAAAATGATGATTTTAATAACCTGGTTTTTCTTTGCTAAATATCATGGGAAATTGTTATTGAAAATGAAAGGTTGGTTGGTTGTTGGATTATGTTTCAAAGAATTTAAAATGGTGAAACACCTATGTCGGGATTGGATACTATAAAAATGGGTGACCTGACCATTAATAGAAACATATTCAAATGTAATGATTCAATTACTTCTATAGAGAGATTGAATTTGGGGGATTTTTAAGGGAAAGAAGATGAAAATTAAATAATGATACAATATATCCAAGTCCCAATAATGATATTGTGCGATGATCTTAGGGTATATATGGTCAAATTTCTACATGAATTTTATAAACTCTCATCCTCATAATTTCTAGATTGATTACATTCATCCAAAAAATTGTTTTTAATGTTTATATACTTCCTTTAAAATTTAATATATGATTATATTCTATTCATAAATATGAATATATTTCATTGAAATATAATTTAATTTTCAATTTAGTTATATAAATTGGAAATCTAATAATAATAATTACAATTTTTACAAAATATTTATATTTATCAACTGTCAATTGATATTGTGAGAACACTAACTTTACCTTTCAATTATTTTATCAATTATTATTGAATAAAAATAATTTTTTTTGGGATAAAAGATATTTTTTACTATAATGAATGTAAATCTTTATATTGTTTTAAGAAAATATCACTCCTTAATAGTAATTTTGTATCCAAAAAATTAATTTTCTCATATTAATATTTTCTAAAATTTAGAAGAGCAACCTCATAGCTTGATCACTATTAAGATTACTACTCTTATTAGACTTATTGTATCTCTAATTATGAATTTACAAATTTCAATTTTTATTTAGTATTAAATCTGTATTATTTCATTTTTGCGAACGATATATTCCAAATTTTATTTTCCAATAAAAAACATCATTTTGAATCTATAAATATTTTACATTATAGAGGAACATTATTTTTATCTATAATAAGATACACTTGTGGGTAGAATAGTTAAAGTTTAGTAAAAAATTGATTTATATGTAATGATAAAATTATTCTTTATTACATTTGAATAATTTTGGGGCATGTTTTGAACTATTTTTTTATTTACATATCTTTATTAAATCAATTTTTAAACCAATATTGTTTATTTCAATTAATTATCTTGAAGTCTATTCTGTTTTTCTTCAAAAACACATAACCAAGAACTGATACAATAATTTATAGATGTTCGGAAAAGAAATTAATTTAACCCATCACAATATATTTATGAAATCTGAAATACATTCAGACAGATAGAGATATTAATATTATGTTTTTATAATATTATTTTTTATTAGAAAACCCAAGGATAAAAACTAGAAACTTACCCTTATATGATTAATAAGATTGAATGATGAAAACATGAGTATATAGAAACATTTGAAATAATGAATGGGTAAAGAACCTTAATGAAATTAGCTTCACTAGACTTCTAAAACCTTCAAAATGAATTATAATAACCTGGTGTAACTGCATCTTTTGAGATAAATTCTTGTTTAATTCTTCATTAATCCAAACTCAACATAAATATCAAATAAAATAAAGAAAATCACCACTAATAATTTCACAATAACTATTAAATAGTGTGACCTCAAAAATTATATATATATTAAATGTTTTTTGATTTTCAATTCTCTATAAATGGATTTTCCTAAGAGTGGTTTTACTACTACAAATTTAAAAAAATATAGAAATGGAATGGCCTCATTTTCATTTGGAAACATATTTTCAACTATCAGGAAAAAGATTCAATTAGAAAGTGAATTTTTGTCACTAGGTAGAACCAATGATAAATTATATTTAAATTTTCAGAGAGCTTCAAAATATTATTCTACATATGTACCCACCACTAGATTTGTGAGTAGAATTAGATTCAATAAATCTATGAGTGTTTGGAACAAATTAAAATGAAAATTGAAGTGCCCAGATCAGTGTGAATCACTGAGAGGGGGAGGGGGTGAATCAGTGATCCCTTAAAACTTTTTACTAATTGATTCTTATCAATTAAACCTCTATGGCTGGTTAAAGCCTCGATCCACTCTTCTTGTATCTCTCAACCTTTCCCGGATAATGCAGTAATGAAAAGGCACAGGACACAAGGATTTACAAGGTTCGGCACCAAAGGCCTACATCCTTGCCATGCTCTCTCAGCATGGATTCTCCCATTATAATCTGTTAGTATTACAATGGTCGATACAGCTTCCCACTGTATCTCTCCTGAGTCCCACAGGAGGGTCTTTATACTGCGTCCCACAGTGTTACCAGAGTCCCACTGGCCTTCTCCAGAATCCCACTGAAGACTTCTTCTCCCTGAGTCCCACAGGGTCTTCTCTTGGCTCCTCGAGTCACACGAGTAGCTCTTCTTCACTTTAAGTTCTTCAAGTATCCTCAGAAGCCTGGGATAAAGGATGATGGCCTTGCTCTTCTTCTGATCACTTGTGGTGAACAGGTCTTCTCATCTTGCTTGGGCTTTATCACCTTCTTCTAAGGATGCCCAGGCTTCTCTCTAATTACTGAATGCTCAGACAAATAATATCTTTATCTTCGGTCTGGTCCAGTCTCAGATGCACACCACTGATTTAGCATTGTTCACGTGTGCACGTGCATGCATGCATGCATACACTTCTCCTGTCCTCTTCTTGGTGCAGTAGACCCACAAAGGGTGTAATCAATTATAGCACACACCTTCACCACAATCTTCACACACTATATTCAAATTGTTCACACACTAAAAGTGTGTTATACTTTAGTGTGGGTCCTCCCCTTTTCTTCTTCTAATGTGTATACACTTTTAGTGCACACACTAGGTTCGGCCTTTTTGTTCCTTTGCACACACACTACTAAGGTAAGTCTTTAGCCTTCCTCCTTCACTTTGCACACACACAAAATATTCTTTGTTCTTCAAAGTGTGCACCCCACAAGGGATACGGCCTACTTCACTTGCACACACAAAGTGTGTTCTTCAATTTTTCATTCACACAAAGTGTGCCCTCGGCCTTGCTTTCTCACTTCCACAAACAACCAAGCCTCGGGTTCTTCCTCACTTAGCACACAACCCGTAGGTATGTAATGCACTCCATCTTCATGTTGCACTAAGCACACACACTGCCTTCTTCTCTTTTTGCACACACAGCCCAAACACTCAACTCCACTGCCGCGCAGGGTCACAAGGTGCAAGGGTGCGACCTCTACTGTCTTCAAATGCCGCGCGCAAGTCCTCAAGCACTTGAGTGCAAGGAGGCTCGGGTGCGCAAGTGCCACTGCCACAAGGGCGTGCAAGTGTGCACTGGCCGCGGGTCGCGCAAGTCACAAGGCACAAGGGTGCGCAAGTGCAAACCGCGGGCTCCAACCAAGGGTGCGCAAGGCTTGCTGCAACCCCGGTTCTTCCTGCCGCGCAAGGATTAGCGCGCAGGGGATCTCCTCCTCCTTCTTCTTCTTGTCGCGCAAAGAAGTTGCGCGCAAGGAACTTAGCGAAGCCAAAAATGGCTTCGGGCTGCTGCCGCGCAAGTGGTGCGCGCAGGGCAGATCTTCGCGAGGCAAAGAGCTTCACGGGACTTCTGATTTTCAAGAAAGGATCAGCGCATCAGCAAGCTTCTCCAGCGCCTCGGGTCTTCTTTTTATAGGCGAGGAGAGCCTCGGTCCATCCGCGTGTGATATCTTCAAATTCCCGAAGATTTCGGATCTTTAAGATTTTCTCCAAATCTTGTTTTCTCTTTTTATTTCACGTGGGTTCCTTCACCTTCGGCCTTCTCCACGTACATGAGTTTTAGAACGCATGCATGGCTCTGTTCAAGCCCATCTCATGCAAAACATCAACCCGGTGCCTCGGCAACTTTGTTTGCCTCGGCCAACATCGAATTCCCTCATTTGTTGCATGCACGTGTATTTTTGGGCATGATCCTGTTCGTTATGGCCAGACGAGCGCGAGGGTGGCTTCACTTCGATCAGCGGTGGCCGGGAGCTCGAGAACGGGTGGTCGGATGGCCTCTGGTTCAGCGGCGTCGCGGGTGGCTTCGGCTCGAGCTTGAGGAAGGAGACGATCTCTCGGCCGTCGGATCAGGCGTTTGAGATACATCGGGCGGCCTGGATTAAATCGGGGGCGCGGTGGATCAGATGTGCGGCCGAGATCTGGCGCGCGATCGATCGTGCGGCCAGGATCGCTCCCGGGTGAAATTTCTGTGTCCCACATCGAAACGGGGCGCGGTTTTCACACGGCTTATCAATATGCCGCTGCCGCTCAACTCCCAGTTGCACTTCTCCCTCCACTGTGCCGCCCTGCACCGTGTTCTCCCTGCGGGCGCGCTCTGCGCCCACTCTGCTCCTCGCGGGCGCGCTTCTAGCGCCCACTATGCTCCTCCGGCGCGCGGGTTTCACCACCGCGTGCCCTCGGGGGCTTATACACGGCCCCCTGCGCTCCACCGGGCGTGCCCCAGCGCCTCTGTGGTGTCTGCGGGTGCGCCCCTGCCGCCCTGAGCTCGCCCCACGGGTTCCCCCTTGGGCGTGGCGCCTTAGGCCCACATGAGCCTTGGGGTTGAACCCACAAGGTGCTCACGGGCTGGCCATATTTTTTGGCAAAGTATAGAATAAGACTTTGTCAAAAACAAAGTCCTCCATGTAAAATATGCCAAGTTCCACTTGCCCTTCAAGGCATTCTTGTCCTTCATCTTCTTCTTGAGAATTCAAACATTAATCTTCTTGATAAGAAACAACTCCTCAATTTATAATTCTTCTTAATCATTTGATTTTCTACTTAGGAGAGAATTCTCAAGGATCTCCATCAACCGAGCTCCTGAATCACATAACTTCTTCAATTCTCTTTGTTGATCTAATCAGAGATCAAATTGGGACTTCTTCAGATTCACATGCACTAAGTGTTAGTGCATGGACTTCTTCAGCTCACTTCATCCACTTAGGAGGTGTGGATGGATCTCCTTTTATCTCCAACTCCTCATGCATTGTCACTACAATGCATGGTCTTCTAATCATGTTGTGACTTTGTATCATCTTGATACAAGTTCTTGGAACTCTAAGAACAGCTCAACAATCGTCTGATTTCCATGGAGAATGTTTCAACCACAATTTCCAATACCACTTAGTGAATCTCATAAGTGACATGCATCTTAGTACCATGGCCATTCTCCCTTCTCCACCAACACCATCACAACCTTTGTCATTCACATCTTGACATTCCCTGACTTCCATTCATTCCAAGACAACTTCATGCCTCATTGACAACAAATGAAACACAATGCACTTCAATCTCCCCCTTTGTATTTGTTGTCAATACACTCCTTTAGCACATATGAATGGGTCAATATGTGTGCCAATATTTTCTCCCCCTTATTGGCAATCAAATGCAAAGGTGTGGTGTGGTATTCTTTCACAAATATCTCTTCCTCCCTTCGAATAGCATCTTCTTGAAAAGCACTAAGAGAGGGATGATGTCACATGTTCACTTGAGCAATGAACCTTTAGTAAATCAGCTCTAAGTCTACTTGGGCTAACCCGGTGTAGAAAACAAGAGTGATGTGACCAAGGAACTCAATGTTGTCCATATTCACTATAACATGTGAGATCATGCTTCAAGGGGCTTGAACTTTTTCAGATATTCAATGAATTGCTAAATCCTTCAGCTTTTCTCAAGATAGTATTAAATCTTAGAATACCATCTTCTCCAGATTGGCTCCCCCTCAAGGGGTGCTCTCCATTCTGTCCAAACCACTCTCCAGATGAGAATGATCATCATCTTCAATTCCCTGCATTGTTAGCACATGTAAATACCAATGTATAAGGGAATAAGATGGAACCTCCTTGGTTCATCAATGTGAACAACAAGGTTGAGAAGATTCTCTCAACCGAGATGTCCCATTTTCACCAGTCTTCACACTTGCACATTTGATCTTCATTGATGATTGTGCTGGTGTGGATCTCAATACATCTTCATGTGAAATATTCTTCTTCCCTTTTGCCTTAGCAATTGCCAGAACTTCATCTTCAGCTCTTTGTAGATCTTTGGCAAGTTGCAACTGATTTGGACATATGACTAGTAAGTCACTTGGAAGTGTGGCCTCAGTTCTGGATATTCCACATGGTTCTTTTGATACTGTCAAGCTACCTCTCTTAGGCAACTTGTTTTCAACCAATCCCTTCTGCTTCTTCTGGATTGATTGTCTGTTTAAGTCCAGTCTGCTTCAATTTAAGTCCATGGCTTGTTCACAAAGATCCATGGTATGACCTTTCTTTCCACAGTAGAAGCACTTCTTGGTGGTCCTTCTAGATGCATCACCCTTCTTGGATTTCAATTCCAAGGACTTCTCTTCATTCTTCAAACTCTTCTTGGGAGCATCTTCCACTTTCTTCTGCTTGCTTCACAAGGATTATTTCTGAGCCAGGTTCTGTGATCTTTTCTTCTTTTGAGCTCTGGATACAGTTGGAGATTGACATGTATCTTTTTGACCACTTTTGCAATCATCCCAGATGTTGTCAATTAATCCAAATCTATTTGCAGTAAACAGATGTCTCTGGACCTGTGGATGCTGCTTCTTTACTTCTGGCTTGCTCCCCCTAGGCATGGGCTTCCTCTGTGCTTTGGCATTCAGTGGATTGTACCAACAATCCTTTGCACAATGCCCATACTTGTTACAACACCAGCATTGTCCCACGAATCTTGACCTCTTCAGTCCTTCTGATTGTAGGGTACTTTTCTTGACCTGTTGTGCTGTTTCAGGAGAGCTCTGCTTCTTTACTGTCTTCATCCATATTTGTTTGGAATTATTCTTCCATCCTGCACTTTTAGTAGAAACACTTTTAGAAGCATGAGTACAAGATGGTATGGATGGTACCTTCTTTTTAGAAGTTGTTGCACTTTCACTAGAGGATGTCTTTCTTTTAGAATCATCCTTCTCAATGCATACTTGTGTAGCAACATTTCTCCTTTCAGTTGACTGGGAGGCTTTGGCTTTGGGTGATTGCTGATTTTTCAATATCACCTCTAGTTCTAAGCATTTCATGTTAAGGGAGTTCTTCTCATCCTCAACAGCTCTTAGCTTTCCTTCCCAACTTTCTTTCAGCTGATTCATCTGGTCATCATGCACTGTCCTCAATTCAAGCAATGAATTGTCAAGCTCCTTTACCCTGTTTACTTTGTCTTCAAGTTGAGCATCTCTGACATTCATTGAAACTCTATGCCTCTTCTCCAGTGCATGGTAAACATCTTTGATTATTACTTTAAAGATTTCTTTCTCAGAAAGGCTTCTCTGCAATTCTTCAGCAGTGTCTTCATATCTTTCATTGCAAAGAGAAACAGTTTCATCTTTAGCCTTCATCAGCTTTCTGAGAGTGTTGGTTATGCCAACCCTTTTTGCCAATTGGACTTCCAGAGAATTGGATTCATCTTCTAGCTGTAATTTTTCTTCTTGAAGATCAAGGAGGCCTGTAGCTATACACATTGCAATTTCCTTGGGGACTCTCTTCTGAAGATATTTGATTGCATTTAGAAGATCATTATTTCTTCCATCTTCATCACAGCTAGAGCAGGCTTCATCAGAAGAATGATAAAAGGAATTGTCATCTGATGTGACTTTCACATTTGTTTCCATAGAAGGAGTTTCTCTGATTGCAGCAACCTTCTTCCTCATCTTCTTTGCCTGTTTCTTCTTTCTATTTTTCTGAGTCTTGGCAGATATCTCCATTTGAGTTTGGTCACTCATTTCCTCAAATATGCACTCCATAAAGACTCCCTTGGATCTTTTAGAGGTAACCTCCCTCTGATACCAATTGAAGTGCCCAGATCAGTGTGAATCACTGAGAGGGGGAGGGGGTGAATCAGTGATCCCTTAAAACTTTTTACTAATTGATTCTTATCAATTAAACCTCTATGGCTGGTTAAAGCCTCGATCCACTCTTCTTGTATCTCTCAACCTTTCCCGGATAATGCAGTAATGAAAAGGCACAGGACACAAGGATTTACAAGGTTCGGCACCAAAGGCCTACATCCTTGCCATGCTCTCTCAGCATGGATTCTCCCATTATAATCTGTTAGTATTACAATGGTCGATACAGCTTCCCACTGTATCTCTCCTGAGTCCCACAGGAGGGTCTTTATACTGCGTCCCACAGTGTTACCAGAGTCCCACTGGCCTGCTCCAGAATCCCACTGAAGACTTCTTCTCCCTGAGTCCCACAGGGTCTTCTCTTGGCTCCTCGAGTCACACGAGTAGCTCTTCTTCACTTTAAGTTCTTCAAGTATCCTCAGCAGCCTGGGATAAAGGCTGCTGGCCTTGCTCTTCTTCTGATCACTTGTGGTGAACAGGTCTTCTCATCTTGCTCGGGCTTTATCACCTTCTTCTAAGGATGCCCCGGCTTCTCTCCAATTACTGAATGCTCAGACAAATAATATCTTTATCTTCGGTCTGGTCCAGTCTCAGATGCACACCACTGATTTAGCACTGTTCACGTGTGCACGTGCATGCATGCATGCATACACTTCTCCTGTCCTCTTCTTGGTGCAGTAGACCCACAAAGGGTGTAATCAATTATAGCACACACCTTCACCACAATCTTCACACACTATATTCAAATTGTTCACACACTAAAAGTGTGTTATACTTTAGTGTGGGTCCTCCCCTTTTCTTCTTCTAATGTGTATACACTTTTAGTGCACACACTAGGTTCGGCCTTTTTATTCCTTTGCACACACACCACTAAGGTAAGTCTTTAGCCTTCCTCCTTCACTTTGCACACACACAAAATATTCTTTTTTCTTCAAAGTGTGCACCCCACAAGGGATACGGCCTACTTCACTTGCACACACAAAGTGTGTTCTTCAATTGTTCATTCACACAAAGTGTGCCCTCGGCCTTGCTTTCTCACTTCCACAAACAACCAAGCCTCGGGTTCTTCCTCACTTAGCACACAACCCGTAGGTATGTAATGCACTCCATCTTCATGTTGCACTAAGCACACACACTGCCTTCTTCTCTTTTTGCACACACAGCCCGAACACTCAACTCCACTGCCGCGCAGGGTCACAAGGTGCAAGGGTGCGACCTCTACTGTCTTCAAATGCCGCGCGCAAGTCCTCAAGCACTTGAGTGCAAGGAGGCTCGGGTGCGCAAGTGCCACTGCCACAAGGGCGTGCAAGTTTGCACTGGCCGCGGGTCGCACAAGTCACAAGGCACAAGGGTGCGCAAGTGCAAACTGCGGGCTCCAACCAAGGGTGCGCAAGGCTTGCTGCAACCCCGGTTCTTCCTGCCGCGCAAGGATTAGCGCGCAGGGGATCTCCTCCTCCTCCTTCTTCTTGTCGCGCAAAGAAGTTGCGCGCAAGGAACTTAGCGAAGCCAAAAATGGCTTCGGGCTGCTGCCGCGCAAGTGGTGCGCGCAGGGCAGATCTTCGTGAGGCAAAGAGCTTCACGGGACTTCTGATTTTCAAGAAAGGATCAGCGCATCATCAAGCTTCTCCAGCGCCTCGGGTCTTCTTTTTATAGGCGAGGAGAGCCTCGGTCCATCCGCGTGTGATATCTTCAAATTCCCGAAGATTTCGGATCTTTAAGATTTTCTCCAAATCTTGTTTTCTCTTTTTATTTCACGCGGTTTCCTTCACCTTCGGCCTTCTCCACGTACATGAGTTTTAGAACGCATGCATGGATCTGTTTAAGCCCATCTCATGCAAAACATCAACCCGGTGCCTCGGAAACTTCGTTTGCCTCGGCCAACATCGAATTCCCTCATTTGTTGCATGCACGTGTATTTTTGGGCATGATCCTGTTCGTTATGGCCAGACGAGCGCGAGGGTGGCTTCACTTCGATCAGCGGTGGTCGGGAGCTCGAGAACGGGTGGTCGGATGGCCTCTGGTTCAGCGGCGTCGCGGGTGGCTTCGGCTCGAGCTCGAGGAAGGAGACAAGCTCTCGGCCGTCGGATCAGGCGTTTGAGATACATCGGGCGGCCTGGATTAAATCGGGGGCGCGGTGGATCAGATGTGCGGCCGAGATCTGGCGCGCGATCGATCGTGCGGCCAGGATCGCTCCCGGGTGAAATTTCCGTGTCCCACATCGAAACGGGGCGCGGTTTTCACACGGCTTATCAATATGCCGCTGCCGCTCAACTCCCAGTTGCACTTCTCCCTCCACGGTGCCGCCCCGCACCGTGTTCTCCCTGCGGGCGCGCTCTGCGCCCACTCTGCTCCTCGCGGGCGCGCTTCTAGCGCCCACTATGCTCCTCCGGCGCGCGGGTTTCCCCACCGCGTGCCCTCGGGGGCTTATACACGGCCCCCTGCGCTCCACCGGGCGTGCCCCAGCGCCTCTGTGGTGTCTGCGGGTGCGCCCCTGCCGCCCTGAGCTCGCCCCACGGGTTCCCCCTTGGGCGTGGCGCCTTAGGCCCACATGAGCCTTGGGGTTGAACCCACAAGGTGCTCACGGGCTGGCCATATTTTTTGGCAAAGTATAGAATAAGACTTTGTCAAAAACAAAGTCCTCCATGTAAAATATGCCAAGTGCCACTTGCCCTTCAAGGCATTCTTGTCCTTCATCTTCTTCTTGAGAATTCAAACATTAATCTTCTTGATAAGAAACAACTCCTCAATTTATAATTCTTCTTCATCATTTGATTTTCTACTTAGGAGAGAATTCTCAAGGATCTCCATCAACCGAGCTCCTGAATCACATAACTTCTTCAATTCTCTTTGTTGATCTAATCAGAGATAAAATTGGGACTTCTTCAGATTCACATGCACTAAGTGTTAGTGCATGGACTTCTTCAGCTCACTTCATCCACTTAGGAGGTGTGGATGGATCTCCTTTTATCTCCAACTCCTCATGCATTGTCACTACAATGCATGGTCTTCTAATCATGTTGTGACTTTGTATCATCTTGATACAAGTTCTTGGAACTCTAAGAACAGCTCAACAATCGTCTGATTTCCATGGAGAATGTTTCAACCACAATTTCCAATACCACTTAGTGAATCTCCTAAGTGACATGCATCTTAGTACCATGGCCATTCTCCCTTCTTCACCAACACCATCACAACCTTTGTCATTCACATCTTGACATTCCCTGACTTCCATTCATTCCAAGACAACTTCATGCCTCATTGACAACAAATGCAACACAATGCACTTCAAAAATGGTAGATATTACTAAAAGTGGGTGAGTTTCAAAAGAAACAAATCCTATTATTTTCAATCACATTGTCGATATGAACCAAAATGCCCACGTTAAAAAATCTTATAAAGTGCATACACCATGTTCTGAAAATAACATTATTATGATTCATTTTAGAGATCATACCAGTATTGTAAGACCAATGATATTAAATAATACATTACCACTATAGACTATACCTAGACATATTTTTCAACCTAAATTTCACTATAGCGTTTTTTCTTCACCAAACTATTTCTGTAACTATTTATCTTGATTTTAATTATCAACTGAATATTGAAATTCTATGTTTCTAGGGAGGAATTTCATGAAAAATTATATTTTTTAGAAATTTAAAATGAATAAAAATATTGTCCAATGAAATAATAATAAAAATTTAACATTTATTTATCTTTTACAATATATATAGTTTTACAGAAAGTAATTAAACAATTAAATTACTAGATACTATCACATTCATTCAAATACATTTCTCTGTTAGAATATTGATCCCCCAAAAATCTCATGAAAATATTAAAATATACTTGAGGACACTATTAATAAAATAAAATAACATTCGAAAATTTTCTAAGTGGAATCTGTTAAATTAATATTGATATTAATAGCAGAATTTTTTAATTATGTGGGTGTTTACCATTAAAAATGTAGATACTACTAATTATAAATAAAATTTACATTACATGATAATGAGTGGGACTAAAAATTGAAAAATAATATAATGTCAACAAATTATTTAAATAAAAACACCAATATATTAAATATTTTTATAAAAGATATAAAATTTATGTGGAAATCTTTTTGAATTTAAAATAAACAAAACCACCTAATTTTTTTTTGAAAAACTATAAATATTCAAATAATATAAACAATTTAGAACTAAATATGAAATTTAAAATAGGAATTACAACTATTAAGGCCTAATATGATGTAAAAAATATTTCAAGACTGTGGAACGAAAAAAATATATTTTTAAATGTCTAAAGGTTCCTAAACATCCATTATAATATCCCCAAAGTTAACCCCTGTTAAAACATTAGTCGAGATTGAATTTTATAACAACATACCAGAGGATTTTTTGAGGAGTATTTAATAATATAACAATCATTGATGACACTAAAAAATACCAACATATACAAAATTTCTCAAATATATGTTTAACCTTAAAATGAGAATATTAAGGGAGATAAAAATTTATTCTTTGCTGAAACTTTTATTCCGTGGTAAAAAATTATATACATATTATAGGAAATTTTACATGATTAATTTTTATTCATATATTAGTTAGGTAATATTTATTAAATGACTAATGGTATTCCTTTGATATTTGATACACTTCATACCATATTCAGTTTCATCTTATATACTTGTAAGAGAAACAACACATTTGGGAATAGTTATCCAAAATTAAAATAGAAGCATCAAATGGCCTTCAAATATTTTAGAGGATATTTTTGTAATGGATATGGAATTAGTGTTTCCTACTAATTCATGTGTCATATATAAGGAAAATGATATTTTTAACACTTCAAAACCATTACATTTTTATAGTACCATCCCCAAATTTCAAATTCAATAATTATTGTTCATAATGGTACACTATCCCTATGATGTTTTAGAATTGTGACCCATTTCAACATTTGTATTCCCTTGAAACATCAAATATATGATAATTTGTCTTAATAAGTCAATATTATTGATGGAATATTTAATTATATTTTTTTACGATTACTCATATTTTGAACATTAATTGAGTAATAGAGGCAACATGTTTTTTTCGAAAGATATTATGTGATTTCCGGATGAAACCACAAAAATAAATTGAAGATTAATTGAGTTATAAAATTTACTTTTTTAAAAAATAATGATTTTAATAATAATGTTTACAACATTATTAATGAATCTATAACTCTTTGTTTAATTAAACCAATAATATATTATTGTCAAAAAATTAATAATTGATCTTTAAATTATTTTAAGGTTTTTTATATTAAAAATATTTTTCTTGTAGAACAAAATCTATTTAAAATAGAATTTAACATTTCTTAACATGTTTATTTTTTACAACAAGCAATTGAAATTTCCTTTGAAAAAAAACATTGAGATCAATGATGTTTTTCAAAAAACACTAAAAACATTTAATTTTTTGGTGAACATTATAAAATTAGTAATGAATTTATAGAATCATATTGTTAAATTTTGAATACCAATTCTTATAAATATTTTCTTTAGGAATACAATTCGGGTGAAAATTTTCCAATCACACAAACAAATTTATTTTTTGGATAAATATAAATGGTTTCTTCAATATTCATTTGATGAGGTTTTTAATAAAATGGTATTAAATTTAAAAAATCCAATTATTTCTAGTATTCCCTAGATATATAAAACATGAACTATAGAACTCAAAAAATAATACAAAAAATATATAAATTCATAAATGATCTTGAAAAACTATCTATAATCATTATATAACGGATTCACATATAATGGGAAAACTTTTAAGTCATATTAGTGAAATTAAAAAATAATTTTTTAATTCATTGGACAATATTCCCTGTATTATCCATTCTATATTCATATATATATATATATATATTATTCATAAAAAATTAAAAATAAACAAGGAAATTCAAAATAATATTCATCATAACTCTAAAATAAGTGGTTAAAAGAGAATCCATATCATTTTTTATACTTTGAATCATCTTTTCCTTTTTAGATAGTGAATGGGTAAATCTGGTTTAAATAGTTCTCTTGAAAAGAGGCGTTATAGTTTTCAAAAAAATTAAGGAACTCATTTGAAATAGAATGACTACTAAATTTAGTGTTTTCATTGATTTTAGAATCTTAAACTTATTAACTAGAATTTTTCACTTTCCTTAATGTTTTATTTTCAAATTATTAGAGGTATACTTATTGACCAATTTGTTTTCTTTATAGATATTTGGGGTACTAACAATATATATATTTAATTTAGAGACCCAGAAAAAATCCAAATGACATACACATTGGGAAAATTTTAAAATTAATGAATTTATTTTAGATTATGAAATAATTCTAGAACCATTCAAATGCATATTATATATATCTTTTTGGAATTCTTAAATGATTTAATAGATTTTAGCGTATATGAATTCACTATTTTAGGTTGTTAACTTGTTATTTTATTAAATAGTGTAAGGGAAATCCTAAAGACTTATATTTACAAGAAACATGGTTATAAAATTTTAAATGCAGAAATACTTGATTAATAAAAGGATTTTATTAGGAGAGATAGTTTCACAAGTGAGGATTGAATTTTATAAATCCAAATATTATGTTTAACACTCACCGCCTTTTCTTATGATATTGGAATATGTGATATCCATCTCTATTATTACTTAATTTTATATACTTTTTATTTATTATTTGTAAAAAATAACTATTTTATATAACCCATTGGTTATATTTTCAAATAGACACTTCATGGTTAAGTGGGAAAAATTAAAATAATGACCAAATACTACCATACATCTAAATCCAATACAGTATACTATCATAATATAAACATAAAAACAAATAGTACTATTGAAAAGAGATAATATAAAATGAACAACTAGGATTTTTTATTTCTTTATGAACCATAGGTGAAAAAAATCCAACTTCTTAAGAATATATCATAGTAATATTCCTATGATGAAAATCACATGATAATTAATGAATCAATTATTCATGGGAACCATGAATAGTGTGAACTTAATACCCTATTTGACCCATCGATTGAGGCCACCATCTTCTTCATCATAAAACACTATTTTCATTTCCAATCAAACAAGTCCCCATTTGTCAACCCCTAAAATAAAAATAGTGTATCATAAATAAACTAAACACACTCACAAATGAAAACCACAACTTCCAAGAACTCCATGGTGTCAATACGCAAAGATAAAATATAGATTCTTAATCTTACACGTCTTTATAAATATATTTGGTCTCCTCATTTGGAATATTCCACCATGTGAATGTGCACTACATCTTAATAGAATACATTAATAATTCATATTGAGTAGTTACCCTATATTATATTAATAATATAATTTCTTGTGAAACTATGTGGGTGAACGAAATAGAAATAGGGGAGTCACTGACAAAATATCCATTTACATAGAAATTTTTTCATCTGCAAGAATATAAAACAGTAATTTGTGGAACAAAACCAAAATTAATGAATAAAATTTGATAAATCCCAATTGTGGGATAAATATACCCTTAATATATAGAATCCAATCCTGAATAATGTTTCAATAACATCCTATGCATGATCCCAAATAACCTAAATCCACCATTGAATGATAAAAAAATGTGTCCATTTGTTGTGGGTTAGAGAAAAAATCAAAACACAATAATGAATCACAAGTGAATGTCCTTATTGATAAGACCAAATGAAAACAATTAAACACGGAAATGAGAAAAAATAAAAAGGGGAAATGTTATTGAACTGATTATCAATAGTAGAAGTGACAATCGGATAAATCAACTAACAATACTAATGAAACTGTAGTGTATATTACGCTTCAATAGGGATGGGGTAACACAAGGTTATTGGGAAAAAATAATTTAGTAAGAAAATAAACTGTATTAACCTTGAAATTCAATTATTAGAACTATACACCACATCCAAAAAAGGAAACCCAAACTATAAATAATGTAAATGAATTATAAAATCTACTAACACCAAAAGTAAAGAAAATACAAATATACTTACAAGAATAATTTTAAGAAAATGTGTATTATTAATTATAAAATAGGTATATCTGATAGAAAGGAAGAGTACGAAGGAAATATGTGTACATTGGGGGTGTCAATACTCTGGGGAAACCTAAAATGAAAGGGGATAAATACTCTATTTAATTTTTTTTATTTTTTATTTTAATTTAAAAATGAATTCCTATTAACATTTATAAAATCTATAAAATAATCATTTGCAAAAATAAAACAAAAACTCATTTATGAACCCCTTATTTGGACACCAACAAGAGTATGTTCTTTTAGTATAATGATCGATCAATTAGAATAATAATTATGTGACATTTTATTTCAAAAAATTGAGATAAAATCACATCTCATACAATTTTAATGGAACAATTTATTTTAGACAGCCCGACTACTTCCCCAATGAAAAGAACCAATTAAAATGGTTTTTTATCGCGAAACATTTATGTGATATCTTTTAGTGTCCAATGTAGTGATTTCCCCTAACCAGGTCACTATTACATGCAATATAAAGAGGGAGTCTTCCAAAATAAGGATTCTATTATATTGGTTTTTTAGCAATGAGTTTGATTTAGTGGTCTATGTTAGAAAATGTTATGAGAATATTTTGGCACATAACATGAGAAAACAACATATTTTATGAGATAAAAATTAATTCATTCCCCCCATTAAAGGAATAACATCACTTGAGGACATAAAAAATATAGATTCTAGTAAAAATATGGATTAATGAAATATTAATGTATTATTCATCCAATGAAATACCTCAACCATTTAATAAATTGTTTGTCATGAAGTTAAAAAAATCATTTGAGACATTATATTTTTGGTTATCTATAATTTAGGAACATATAGAGAGATCAAATTTGTAATATTTTTTCCACAAATAATGAATTTTACTTTGTAAAAAAAATCTTCCATATATTGAGTAGTGGTAAAAAAATTGAAAATAAAGAATATTATGAAGAGTATTTAGTTGTATACCATTTTACACACACATTTCAAATATTCTAATGATAGTTATTAAACATTTAAAAATATATTATCCAAATGAAACAATATAATAGAAATGAAACACAATTATAGAAAATATCTTCAATAATGTGTTTATTGTGTGTTGAGGAGGATGTAATGTGATTATTTTCTAATTATGTTTATTACCAAGAAATTTTACTTATTATATAATATGTGTCTCAGTTAATACCATATAATTTGAATGATACTAATGTTGTGGTTAGATTTTTTAGGTTTTGTATATTTGATAGACTAAATATTAATAGATTTATAATAACTAAACATGATAATAATTTTTTAATATAACTAATGAGGATGTTTTGATGAAATAGGGGTTTAACATAATATCTTAAAACAATATCACCTATAAAAAATGGAATAGATAAACATAATAAAAATCAAATCAAAATTTTTTTGAGGATATTATTCATATCAAGCGAATATATTTGAGATTAATACTTAATAATGCTTCTTATTAATACCAAATATCCTTCAAAACCATAATAGGGTTTTCTCTTTTTAGTTTGGTTTATATACACTTATGGCATATCCTAGTTAAGATAAAACATATGGTACATTGGGATATTAATAAATGAAATTTGAATAATATTTATTATTTAATTAAATGAATCATTTTTGTTATTTTCATAACTTTGATGAAATGTATAAGAATTCCTTAGAAAATTCTAGACTATACAGTGAAATGGAATTTGTGGGTGAAATTATTACGAATTAGTAATTGAAAGTGGGAGAAAATTATAAAATTTAAAATTATAGATTGATGATCCATAATTATTAAAAATGATTCTATAGATGTCGCACTAACACATAATGGTAAAATTATGAAAATATAAACAGTATGTGTGTTGGAGAATCCTATAAATAATCTTTTACAACTAAATCCATCATGTTTTTAATATTTGCTTTAATCTTAAGTGTTCAAGGATATTTTTCATCTGAATTTTTTATTGGATATAAAATGTATATTGAACGATTTTTGGATTAATAATTTCACTATTCTTCATGTAATATGTAGTTATATATTTTTCTCTATAATAGATTATATTTATTCATCTATTATATACTAAAATGGGGATACCATGATACTAATAATGAAAAAAGTTTGATTTTAATGTCCTAAATTTAGAGAATAATTATTCAAAAAAACAAAGGAGTAATTAATTATTTGAAATCATTTTGACCTTTTCATAAAATAATAATGAGTTTAATATTAATATGATAGGTATTCAAAGGTAAATTTATTTTTTATATATTTTATCAATATTCTCTTTTGTGCTTTTTTAAAATTATATTGAATCTAATTTGAAAAATACATAGTCGCCTTAGGAATCAAAATTGGGATATCTATTGACAATATGTTTTGGTGATGAGTATATAATTAATTATTACAGATAATTAATTTCTTACAACTCAATTTAGAATGAAAATTTAAGAAACATTCTTGACCTTGATAAGTTGGTTTCATATTTGGAGAAAATAAATACCAATAATTTTTATAAATATTTTAATGTTCATGGATAATCATTTATTTTATTTTCTTATGCAATATAATAATTAGATGAATATATATATATATATATATCATACTCTCAATTTTGCTTCTTTTTAAAATTTCATGATATTATTTCACATTTTTAAATAAAACATGTGTTTTATTAAAATAATATATTTTTTCAGATTATTTTTATATTAATTTTAATAATAATTAACATTGAACCATTTATTGATCTATGTGATTTAAATTTATTGAAAAATAATGTTGAAAAATACTTGATCGACTGAAACTATACCTATTCATGTCATTGAAAACTACTTACATGGAAAAGAGAACTATTACAAAATTTAATTGAATAGTCAATATAACTATTATGATCAAAGGTAGTATATTTATCATTTTAATTTTTTATAATTTGTTTGATAACATGGATATTTTTGGATAAATATTTTTCCGTATATATTTTATCCTTTTTATACATGGAGGACTCTATAAACAAAGGGTAGAGTTAGAGGGTGATTAATACAATTTTGGTAAAATGTCATTGGAATCCAAGATATGATTAACTAAAAAATTATGTGGTAAAATTAGTCCTAATATATATATATATATATAAAATAATGTGTATAAAAATTCATTGGAGTAAATTATTTATATATTTTTTGTCTTAGTGATAAATATGGTGAAAATGTAATTTTTAATGTTTGTAATGGATATATTAGTAAAACATTCAATTTGAATCAGATATCTCAACATTGATTATTATTGTAAGAAATGGAAATTTTAGGTATTATTTATAATCTAACTTAGAAAATTAGAATATTTTTTATATTAGCTTTTTTAACTTCTATTTAGATATTATCATTGGTAGAATTTTCATTTTATATCGTCTGAATAAATTTAATTATTATATTTTATCTTACTGATCAAGATTTGTCGATTAAACATGGAAAATTTGTTTTTAACTGTAGAGTATTTGTATGTTTATTCATTTTATATATTTGGTGAATATTGTTTTTATCAATTTTTAATTATTTTTTGTAGAAAAGTTAATTTTATTTGACAAATTCATTGAATTTACTGAACTTTGTTCTAAGTATTGAAGTGTTTCAATATTCTAAAAATATATTGAATTTTGTGACGATTAATTATTTTTTATAAAATATATTTAATTAAAAATTATTACAATAATATTAATCCCAATAATTTTTGTTGGAAATGAAATTATTTGAGTCCAATGATTTTGAAAATAAATATATTTTCAAAAATTTATTTTTAAATTGATAATATCATTAATTGATATTTTAAAAAAAATAGGTGATTTTATGTTATATTTATTAGACTATGTTGGTTGTATCATATGAAAATGATTTTTTAAGTCTCACATAAGAATAATATTTTTTTGATTTATTTAACGATGACCTCTTTTTTTTAAGTTCTTCATAATATGAAATAATTTTTTAGAAGAGGGTTTCATTTAAATATATGAAAAAAGAATGTTTATATTTAATATTAAAAAAACAATATGAGTATAAGGGATCTCATAATAATTTTTTAATGAAATAAAAATATATACCCACCATTAGATTAAATCTTAGAGTCATAATAAAACCTTTTAATGGATGTAGAAAAGTAATAATAATGTTATGTTTTCAACAGATATGTAATATTTTTCCATTTACAACATTGGTGATATTAATAGTATTTATGAATAACCAAAAACTCATGTATGTATCATGTTAAAGACCAGGTGGTATTTATTGTGATTTAATGATGAACTAGGTAGGAGAACCAACATCAATGTTTAGAGACCAATTATCCTTCATCTAAAGTAAATCATTAGATAAATAATATATTTATATTGGATACAAGATTAGTATCTTATGATGAGTAATTTGAGTAATATAGGGATATGTGTACCATAATTAAATGAAAGAAGGTATCATGTTACAAAATGGTTGTTCCAAACAAGGTTAGATTTTAGGACATCATTGTGAATGTGTTTGTGTGTGAGAAGGTAGAAGTTAATCCATAAATATTATACTGATAGAAAAATATTAGATATTCAATGTTTTTTAGATCTTACATAGAATCACCATTAAAAATTAGTGTATCTAAATCCATATTATTGAGTTCATAGGTTTTTACCATATAATCCCATTAATATATTGTTATGCTCTATATGTGGGTTCCTTTAATTTTTTCTAATATACATAATCATTAAGATTAAAAATTGTTATCTTATAGTGTACCTATACATCATTTGATCACTACATCAGCTTGAAAAATTTAATTTTCCCTGAGTAATGTTTTTCCTAGGATAGTGTTAGTATATAAATAATATCCAACATATACATGTACTCTAATAAAAATTATTTTCCATGAAAAATTCTAGGTTAAAGGTTAGGGTTGGTCAATTGATTTTTTATAACAATTTAATAAATTAAAAAATAAAGATAAAAATCTTGAAGTTTAATAGTTATTTAAATATAAAAACAAAATCCATCATATAAAATACCTTAAAATAATATTTTGTTGTGGATCACATTAAGGGATACTGAATTTTCATGGGTTATTATATTTATAATTTCGAATAAAGGAAATTTTTATGGTATAAATTTTTCCCCAGATTAATTCATCGTAAAATGTCAATGGTTGGATTTAACTTTTTAAATAATATATTCATGATAATAAATTTTAAATCACATATATATTTATGGTTCATAAAATATAAATCCTTCTAAATAATTTATAGTCCATTTAACTCCTTGAGTGGGTTGATCACACTATGAGATATTGAAATTTGAAGGGGAGTTAAACCTATTTTTTAAATACAACATCCAATAATGTATTATCCATCCTTCATATTTTTTACTAAGGTGTAAAAATCAATTATAGATATACATTTAATTTATATATATCCAATTATGCAAAAAAAATATTTTTTTGGGAAAATAAAAAATTTATGTATTCTAATTTAACATAGTATAATATAAATATTTACAATATTAGATGAACAAAAAATACAATAATGTTTCTTGAAGATGACTAATACTGTCTTAATATGGATGTTTCAAGAACGGGGTTGTTACTTTAATATCAAATCCACTTATAATATTGACAATCTATATAATAAATAGTTTTTACATACAAAATTTAATAAAATTAGAGTACACCCATAATAAATGTAGAGGAAATAATATACATGAATAAAATTTATAAACACCATTAAGAAAATCCTATGAAATTATATAAAGAGTTCTAATCAGTGGATCAAAATAGATATAATCCAAAGTGATGTTATGATCAACATCATAACCCAAACTATACTACATGTTTTAGAATTATAAAACCCTTCCAAAAAAGTAAATTTGCACATGTACTATAAATTGAATTCATTTACATAAGATGGTATAAAAATTTGTATCAGTAAGCTACTCTTAATTTATAAAATAAAAAAAATTTACAATCACCAAACTAATTCCAACTAGAAGATCATAAGGATACTATTCTATCTTCATATTCAATTTTATGACATCTGATCTAAATAAAATTATTATAAATGGGTATATTTGATCTCGTAAAATAACATCCTCCTATTTTTAATCTCTAAGAATACAATTTAATGAAAAAAAATCTAAAATTAATAAACAACTAATATAGTGAGAAGGTTAATAATAATTATGAATTAAAATGTTATCAAATTATAGTTTCCTGAATCCTATATATACAGAGAAATATCCCATTTAAACATATAATTATAGTATTTTGAACAAAAAAATCCAATAATTTCAACCTGATGATCTTAAGGCCAGATTTCGTTGGGTGACATGGTTCATAATACATAAAAAAGAAACATTTGTAAAAAAATTATTATATTTTACATAATGATTTACTAAATCCATTCAATATTCCCAAACACGTGGGATAACAAGGGGAATTAGTAGAAAAAATGGGTTTCCATAAAATCCTAGTAATGGAATAAACATCATAACAAAACATAACTTGTTATTCAAGATTATAAAATGATATCATAAAAAAGAAGGACCAACTATAATAACATGGAACAATAACATGAATAAAATAGTACCATATTATCATTGAATAATTGGTAATGTGGAATCGATAAATTTTTTTCAAAATCATAAGTCAAGGATAAACACCAAGACAACATCACATGATGGGTAGAGTCCCATGAATGATTAGGTCCAATCCCTAATCTCTTGAAAGATTTTTCATAGACCCAAAACATTACCCATTATATTTTATGGCTATGTAATTCCATGAACAATCATTACATTGATATCATGTATATACATATGTGTACTATATATATAAATAAATCATATGTCTTAAACAGAAGAATTACTCATACAAATAAATTTGTTACAAAACATTGCCTTCTATAATTATTAAATATAATTTCTTAAATGAGTTATTTGGTAAATAATCATACAAAAATGTTTTACACAACAAAATGAACATATAATAAGATTTTTATATACATGAGAAACATTTATAAACAATTTAAAAGAAATACATAACATCAATGTTGTTTCAATTAAACAATAAAATAAAAATAAAAATATTACCAGAATTTTTGCAGAAAATAAACTTTCCAATTTGAAATTCACTTTTAAAAATATAAAAATTATATTAATATTAATGAAAGTCATTTATTTAAAAATAATCATGTAAAATTAAAAAGGATTTTTTACTAAAAATAATGTCCTTGAAATTTGGTAATTCCATATATGTTGTATAAGTTTAAAAACATTTCTTTTAGACTATAATAAAAAGCATAAAATGTAAGTAATTTGGAAATCAACATGAAGATTCATTTAGATACATTTATTAATATTAAATACATGGTTATAAATTTCATTATGAAATCATTTGTAATATTCCATAAAAATTCTTTTAATTATTTTTAGATAAAATGTATAAATGAAGAAAATTCATTTTCAATCAAAGAGAGAAATAAAATAATATTTCATTAAAATAAATTTCCAAATAATTTTATGTACCAAAGAGATGAAATTGAATAAATTACCTAAAATTATCATGAATAAATTTTTTATATGAAATCATAATGGGTTTAGAATATAATATCAAAAAATTATTCCAAGGGATTCAAAAAGATAATCAATTGATAATAACAATACACCCTCCCAAATTTGTGTATCTTATAAATCACAAAACCAACGAATGAAGTAACATAAAATAAAAATTTGATTACAAAAAAAATAAATGGATTCATAATTTATCATTAAATGGTTAGTATATACAATATAAAATAAAATAAATGTTGAATATGACATATATCTCATGGAAGTCATTATGAGACAAGAAATCAATAACTACATTAGTAATCTCTGGATAAAAACCTCATGAAAGATAAAACAACATATTGATTCAAAAATAACAATAATTTTCAATAAAATATTCATAGAATACATTCATGGGTAGTATATACACTCTATAATAAAATAAATGTTGAATATGGGATAAGTATCAATGAAATTAAAATAATATGATAAACCTCTACCACATTTAAATATTTTAAATCACTATCTCCGTTAATGAATAACATAAAATATATATATATATATCATTATAATAAATTTATTTATGATGAAAAATGTAAATGGGGCACTCTATTCCCCACACAATTGAAATTACGGATGAATTAGTCATATGTCTCCTAGAACACAAATGGAGTCCCAAAAGTCGTTACCTTGAGTATGAAAATGTTATTTATGTCCATTATATACTTTATAATAAACATATATATATATATATATTAATAATCATTTAAAATTAATTTCTTTATGCATTAACCATTTAATTTATTAATTTTAATAAAATCTATGACAACTTATTCAGTTTTGTCCATGTCAGTTGTTTTGAGGACACTTGGTTAATAATTAAAAAATGCCATCAGTGGGATTATCGTTGTCAATGGATTCACTATTCTATAATCTACAGAATAATGGTGAAGAAATATATATTTTTTTAACATAAATTATTCTTTTAAAATAATCAATGAAATATGATTAACAAAAATGAACCATTTTATAATCATAAACACATTAGGCCCTAAATATGCATAAGTAAGGTTTTAATTTTTCAATGATAATGATCGAAATAATGTATGTGTTATTTAATTTATAATTATAAAATTAGGTAATAAATATATTATTATTTTATTAATGACACTTACATTTACAATCAATGTGAAATAGTATCAATAATGCATCACACCAATTCGTTGGAGATAGTGTGCTATACATATGAATTATGTTATCTTTTTTAAATTCATGATAACAAAAGAAGATATATTATATGTTACTCTGAAATTATTTTTAATATTTCTTTAATATCATATAAAAACATTAAATCCATCTTCATCATATACCATAATTGGTGAGGATGTAAAATTAATTTCATCGGTTCACGTGGTTGTAGTCCACCGTACATATTGAAGATTATTTCGTTTCCCATTTAAAGGAAGAGGTGATTCATTAAAAATATTACATAAAACTAATAACATATAATAATATAGTATATAAATTTGTTATTAAATGTTAACTGTTAAATGTTTATTTAATTTGAATAAAGAAGAAGGAAAAAAATGATATCAATAAAGAGGATTTCCTTTGATTCAAAGAAACTCCTTTAGAACCTTATTAAGCACTATAAAAATGATATTTTGTCAAGAATAAAAGTAATAGAATATTATAGGGATGTTGTGGACTGTTGTTTTTAAGAATCTTTAGAAAAAAATTTCCTTATAGGTATTAGTATGTGAGGGGGAGGGGGTGCCCTTTTATAATTGAGGAAAGTTAGCATTTAGTAATTACCCAAAACCTTTCAATAATTTGAATTAACTCTCATGATACATAAAAATTTGATTAATAATATATAATAGGTGTTATATAGACATTATAACCCTCTAACATTTCAAAATTACCATCTTTTAAACATTTTACTCTATTTACCTCTAAGTTTACCCACTTTTACCATTTTTGTTCATCACCTTAGTAACCCATTTTTTCGAGTTTTTCCAATTAGTTTTGAGAAATATCAAGATGATATTGTTACATAATATCGTTTATTCGGAATATAAATAAGTAATTTATTTTATATAATTTAATACAATTTTATTTTTAGAATTAAATTTAAAAATAATCTTTTAAAAAGAGTTGAAAAATAATTTTCATGAATTTTTTTAAAGAAAAGATGATCTAATATTAACTTTATGACATGAAATCATCATTGTATGAATTTAAATTATTATAAATATATGTACAATATATTAATTTCATTTAATTATATCGTTAATATTGAATTATTTAATTAATTAAAATTCTTAATCTTTATGTATTTAATAAAAATTATTTGAAAACAGCTCTTTAAGCATAAAAATAAACATATCCCAAAATAATTAAAATTGATGAGTAAAATGATATTAATTAGGTTTTTATAAATTAAATGGGTAACAATTCACACTTATAAAAAAATATATAATATAATTTAAAACAATGTTTACATTATTTAAAGAAAAATGCATGTATTTGAGAAATTGGTAATTTTCACAATTCAATAAACAAATAATTTCAGAAAATATCTAAAATTTAACCCCATATTAATTTTGATATGAAAATTTATATAAAAAATCAAATTTAGATAATAATATTCCTAAAATTACCTAAATTAATTATATTTTTTCACACAAAAGTAGTAAAAATCATTTTTGAAGGAAACTTATTTTTTGTAAAACAAAATATATTTTTTAAAATGTAAAACTATTATTTATTATAGAATTATTAATAAATTAATATTTATGAGGAACATTATATAAATATATCAAGAAATTTAAAATATATTACATACCCTCCAATTTGACATATAGGTTATAGTGATAATATATTTCTATTGTCATTTAAGCATGGTGTTGTGTGTTATATACACTATTATAAATTATGTTCTTATTTTAAAATTTCAAGGTGTTATATTATATCCCCTTTAATAAATATTTTCCTCAAAATTTTAAATTTTTATTAATAATTATGGGTATTATATTCAATAATTTTTTAGTGGAAAACCTAAATCATAAAAATGGTTAATAAAAAATTATCTTAAAATGATGGAAAGAGAAATAAAAAGGACATATAAAATAATAGAAAAAAATAGGTTTCAGTATTTGGGGGAAATTTGAGTGATTTGAAAAATGGATATTTAAAGAAGATCAATTTGAGAGATAATGTTATACCATTATTTTATGAGAGAAGGGACCACTGTGTTATAAAAAAAGTTATTTCAATATATTTCTCAAGAGGTTGAGGGATCCTTTACAACATAAATTAGAAAAATTATGAAATATTATTACTTGACAATAATAAGTCCATATTGTAATCATTTTCACCACAATATCATTAATGTATATATAAAATGAATTTTCAAGACTATTTTTTTATTCATGAAGCAATAAAATTAACTTTTAATAGATCACAATGTCCCAAAAATTTATTTCTTGATATTCATATTATTTATAGTAATTAGCCAAAATAATAAATGTTTAGATAATGTTATGATAATTCCCAAAATGAGTACATAATAATAATAATATCCAAATATGATGTTCATATTTTACCATTATATACTTAAATAACTCTACATCCAAAATCACATTCATTTTCAAGGTTATAATTTAGTTCTCCCAAAATAATATTTTAATTTTAAATAACCTGAGAGACCCAAGGGTTACATATAACTCAACCCAATGAAACATTTCCCAAAATATCATTAACCCCCTTTAAATAATAATAATTTAAATGTACATGATCCTAAAATGTGTTTCCAGAAATTACCATAATAAATATATGTATAATTTATTATATTATAAAATTTAATACTAATATTTACATCATGTAGGCTACTTCTAGTCACTTCGCACTTGTCACCCATTAGTTGTGTGTTCAAGCTCGATGGCCATGCTATATGTGATGAGTTCTCATCCAACATATATGTTTTCCTTTTTCTAATGAAATGGAAAGAGTTATTATCATAATAATAATTCACCTTGATCCTATATTTTTTTAAGAATATGATGAATATTCTAAAAAATAAAAATACCCATAAAATTTCATTGAATTAATCTTAAATTTTTTCTATAGTACTCTTTGATTTCCATAAAATCAAATTATTTTAACTAGGAATAATTAATCCATCACTATGAAAATATCAATGATTACATTTTCTAAAATCATGTGATTTACATACACTATTTCCTTGTCATTAAATCAAAATTCTTTTTTATTATTAAAATTCTTAATATTACTGAAATTTAATAATGAAAAAATCATAAGTAACAATACTTTGATTTTTCATGATTGTTATAATTATAGTACCCTAATGAAAACTCTTCAATTATATGATTCTCATATGACACGTCCTAACAAACGAAATCATTGTGCATTAATTAATTCTATAAAACGGTCATTTTTAATTAATCATTGGATTCTAAATTGGATTAGATAGTGAGAAAATTCCTTATATATACCACTTTTAAATGTTAGTGGTTCTATTGGTGTAATTTCATTTCCATGTGTCTTATTAAACAGAATATTCATTTTCTTTATAGAATAGCTTCTTTTCTCCCTCCTTTAACAAAAATGAGTCATCCTATAGTTACTTTAAGTAATTTAAATTTTGAATATTCCAACATTTTTTGTATATAGGAAATTAATTAATCTTTTAATTATAATCATTAACTCTTTAACTTCCATTATAAGACATCATTATATCTATCTATGTTTTTTGGAAATTAATATATATTTAATTTCATAATCATGATATGAGATAGATAATTTGGAATAGTCATATAATTTATAAAAACCATTACAATTTGGATAGGAATGTTGTTGGGGGAGTCATTACATTTACCATTAAATTGGTTGTTGGCATGCTTTCTGATATTTCTTCCATTAATTAAATACAATAAAATATATAAGATTAGAATGAGTTAACATACAAAAGGGAAGCAAATATGACTAGAATGAATAACTTATAAATGATGTTTATATCCTAACATACATGTCTCTCAGCTTTAATAATGGTTATCCATGTTAATATACACTGTTAGTTAATTTAAGCTATTTTTTTCATTTCCATCATAATTGTACAAAAATTGCTGGAAAATTTCCAAAACATATTCCACATGAGTGTCTCACTAGGTGTGCTACTAGGTCCATTATCTTGAACCATGTGATGATCAATTAAATTAAAATTTTACCCTTTTTAGTGTTATTACCCTAAGGTGAGACTATGCTAGATCCACATCCACTTATTGTATCTAGACAATAAAATAAATTCTTCCAAACCACTAACTCTAAACTTCACAAAAAATAGTCAAATCCAAAAGATAATTAATTATATTATTCTATGTATTGTCATCAAATAAATTTACACATATTATTTAATTACATTTAAAATAAAAATCCAATAGTCAAATCCAAAAGACCATAAGGCCTAGTTTGTTTGGAATATTAGGTTCATAATATATCAAAGTGAGACTAAAGTAAATAAATGTTTTATTTTATTATCCTTATTTATCCTCTAGAAAATTCCTAGATCCTAAACTCTATCTGATAACCTATGGAATACAGAAAAAAAATGGTAGGTTAAACATATTTGTAAGGGTTTAAAAATAATAAAGAATCGCAAATTTTGAATAAAATGTAAAACAAGATATTGCCAAAGGTAATTATCAAGAGAAAAAATGAGAGGATAACAAATTTTAAATGGTATAATAAGATAATCAAATAATAGTAAATGTGTTATAAGCATTAAAAAAATCAATAAACAAGTAAAGGCTAACTACTATGACAATATTACATTGTTGAAAATGTCTTTTATGGTAGAGTTTCACTCCATAGTCTCATGAATGATGTATCATTTATTATTTATGAAACCATTAGATCTTAATAAAATTTAATATTTACAATTATTATAAATAAGAATCGTTACTATTATTCTTCAGCCAAAATAATATTCAAATAAATAAAAAATCTAAAACACTTATATCCTCTACTATAATAACCAACTCTCACAACATGTTCTCCTTGAACTGTATAAGAATTTAATAATTCCTATATTATACCTAATTCCTCTCCCAAACCTATTCACCACGTTCTGGTCCTACTGGTCTCTCCAAAATTTCATATCCAAGTGTATTAAGGAGCTTCTTAAGGGGACGACACTCAATAGGTAAAACCCTTTCTATTTCTCTCTAATTTTTTGCCTTTTTTATCCTTCCCTATCATCCCCAACCCAAATTAACAAGATAAATAATGTATCATAAATAAAATATAATTTTATTTTGTTAATGTAATATCAATTATATAATCTCTTATCCATTCCATTTGTTCTAAAAATGAAAACATCGTTCTTGATGTGTCGATTCACAACCATCGTGGACGATGGGTATTATATTTTCAATAACATCATCATGGAAGGTAATAAAAATATAATTAAAGTTAAAATAGATTTTAAAATGTGTATTACAGATTATTTAATGTTATAGAACCACTATATATATATATGATAAAATAAAACAACACTAATTTGTTATGTCGTAAAAATCGGGAAAGTAAATTAAATCATTTTTAATATTTTTTATCAAATGTATCATCCTCATACTATACACCAAAATGAAATATATGACCATTTAAATTTTTTCATGTTCATTAAAAAATATAATTTTTATTCCTAGGGATTATTATAATTTTATATGAACATCTATACACGTATACAAATGAACAGATCATGAGAACATAGAAATGAACTCTCCCATAACAACCAAATTTAATATTATAACCCATCAAAATGAAGTTAAATAGACATAATAAAATTATAATAAAATATATGTGTTTAATAGAACCTCAATTATATCATTAATGAATCTAACTTTATTATCTAGGACATTAAGTACAAGTATATAACTCTTTCGGACAAAAAGTTTTGATTTTTCTCATCATACATTTATTTATGTTAGACTTGCCTTACATAACACATATTTATTCTGTGTGGTGTATTTATTCTACCATTTTATATATCATATCAGTAATATATTTATATTCAAGGTATTTAATTATTCATCACATTATAATTAATTTTAAGGGGCATTTAGTTTGACTGTTTGTACGTTGGATGGGGATTCTCAAACCCAACAACCTTTCATCGGGTTATAACGTTTGGATACCAAATATCAGTGTGGATATTCCATTAATATAACTCAAAAAGGATTTCATTCTTATTCCCTTTTAATTTCATATATATATATATATATGTATTTTATCTTATTTTATGAAAAATACCAAGAATTTTCTAAAGACCACTTCTTTCCAAAATAAAAAGATCATTTCTCTCAAGAAAAAATCAAATGATTTTGTCCGATTATTTTCATATATGTCAACACCATCTATTTTATATTTTTATTAATTGATTTTTATCTCATATTATAAAATATACCATATATTATTGAATGTTTTAAGATCTTTTCTAACGGCGTATGTATTATCTCCATACTATATAACTCTGTAATGTTTATGATTATGTTTAATAATTGGGGAAATTATATATGTTTCATATGTTTTTTTTCAATTTTAATGTATAATTTGATTGTTCTTAAAACATTTCATATTATTAATGTATTGGAATTATTAAGTAATGGGTGGGGCCAGATATATCCCAATGATGTATCGGTATGTATCATGAGATAAAATTGAATGGGTATAGGTCTAGGCCTAACCCATTTATGAATAATTATTATTTAAGGCCTTGATACTATTTTTATGTTGTCCCTCATTATGGATTCCCTCATTATGAGATAAGTTATTTATAATAGATGTAAATATTAAACTAGTAAGATTATCATTAGTTTATTTTCATTCTCATCTAATTATTATTTGGCATTATTTGTCATATTTTTATTCCTTCTATATTATGATCATGATTATGTTTTACTAGCATCTGACTTCTGTTATACACTATCCATTAATATTTAATTTTATAATAGCATCGAATGTACGCTTACCCTTTCAAAGAATTTGATCTCATGCCTTTATTATGATTTATTTTTTACCCAGGATTCCAATATATATATTATGATTGAAATTGAGGGATAGTTTGGGAGAATATGAATTTTTTAAATAGAGATTATATGTTTTCTTTTATTCCATGCACTATTGTAAAAACTATGCTTGTATCTATTTTTTGAAATATAATATAATATTTAGTTCTTTGGTATATGATCACTTCTACACAGAAATAATGTAATAATGTAAGGCACTGACTCCAAGCTACTGTGTTATGGGTATTTACAGTTTTTCTTAGAGAATGTTTACTTGAATCTTCAAAAACAGTATTTAGGAAAATATAGATTAGAAAACAATAATCTTATAAATAACATTCAAAATATTTTCAATGTAAAAAATATTATTATTCTTATATTAATTGTACTTTACATGTTTCACTAGTTTTAAAATTTCATTATACAATCTATTTTAGGACATTTTATAGAATTATTACATCATATAAGGAATGAGGGCCTCACAAATGAACATGATTCAAAGAGTACGAAGGATCAAATATGTTATGGTATTATACCAATATTTATAAGAGAACAAGTATCCCAAATATTCTCATCATTTGAGGATATAGTATCACATGAAAAAATGATAATTAATGAATTCTATATGTATTATGGATTTGGAGGGAAGCTTGAGAACAAAATAATAAATAGAAAATTGTTGGATAATGTAAAGAAGAGAAATAAGTATTTTCCCACATGTGATAACAGTGGAAAGAAACAACCTTGTTCTTTATTAAATGGAATGTGGGTTTTCTATAAGTCTGTATATAAATGGAAGTGTTATTGTGATTTCAAGGGTATGAAAAGGTGAATAATTTTCAATGATTTAATAGTAAGGAGTTTGGACAATACATAAATCAATTTCTCATGCGTCAAAGGGATTTACCCCAAAATAGGATAACCGATAATGATTATAATTATCCTACTACCTTGGATGAGTACAAATGTTTAATGTACTTGTGTTTGGAATCATGTGACAAAAATCACTACTAATCATTATTATTGATTCAATTTTAAGTTCATGTTCATAAAAGAACATTAATTGAAAAATATAACCACAAAGGTATTCTTGATGTTGAGATAATAGTAAATAAGCCTTTATAAGTCATTATTACTAATAGTGACGGTGTATAGTGATTTAATGGTTTTGTTGTGTTTTAACAATTATATATTTTTATTTAAGGAATATATCCAACAACATGATATTCTATTATTAGAATCCTACAACTTTTCATAACTTTTTATAGAAGATTATTATATTCATATATTTTTTTATTTTAAATAAAGGATAAATTATTTGGGAAAATATTATGATGAGTATATTTGTTAATTTAGTGACCTTATGTCTAGATTTTGATCTGTGAATTTGGACAGACATATTTTGTATGTGTCTTAAGGATAACTACTTGTGGAATGGATTAATTAAATTATTGATTCATATTAATTAATTATTTATCATATTGTATACCCTATACTGTCCATTTTTCAATAATCATTTAATGGATGAGTAAATGACTTCTAGTTCTTATGATTCATTAATGTGAATTAGGAATTGTTGGGATAAAATATCTCAAGGTAACATTGAAGATTTTTTGGCATAGTATTGATTGTGACAATGATGGTTTTCATGTTGAATTATTGAGTTCTAGATATGTTGTTTACAATCCATGTTGACAAATAACCATGATAAAGTAATGGATGATCAGGAGGCGGTATAAAAAAACAAATATATGGTGGATCGATTTTCTAGTGTTTGATAAATTTTTGGGGTCCAAAATTGGTGATTGGTGAGCATTGTGAAAAGTGTATTTCCTAGAATATCATATCAAGATATGGAATAGACATGAGTTTCATAAATATGGGATTTATGAATTGGATTTTTTTAGGAAAACAAGGATGTTGACGATGTTCTTCATGATTATGATGGGCTTCGCAAACAACATAGGTGAAGAGCACTACTGTGATTCTTTGAGGTGGTGACACAATGGAAAAATAAAAATACTCTGAGATTATGGCGATATTGGTGATCTAAAAATTGACATGGTGCATCAAAATTTAGAGAATGTTTCGGCATGAATTTTGGAGCTTTGTGATTTGAGCTCATGTAGAACTGCCTTCACATGGAAGGTTCTTGAGTCGGTAGAATCTCATAAAAATAGACCTCGAACCCCTCGAGAGAAGTAAAGAGTTTTCCACAAATTTATTTTCACTAAAATCAAAAAGGAGGTTCGCATATGTAGTTTGATTCATGAAATAGAGGAGCTTTGTGGTAGCTAATCTAGCTATGTGAACAAAGTGTGTTCCGTATTGGATCAGGGAGCTTTTCCAAAGACATCGTAATGATATGGTTTGAGCTCTGCAAAGGCCTATGCTCTATGAATGATTGAGCGATATTAAGAAGTGTGCATTGCATGGTAGTGAGCTCTACGAAGGTGTTTGTTTTGCGAAGTAGCAGGGACTTCTCGAAGGTGTGTTTGAGCATTGAAAAATTGTGAGCTTCACGAAATAGGGAGATTTACGATGGTATTTCCAAAGGTTGTTTCCCAATAATTTGTTGAAAAGGGGGTATTCATAATTTAATGGAATTTGGAATTTAATAAGAATCTACATACACCTGAGGATGCATTAATTAGTGATAATAAAGAGACCTACATGTCTCAAAACTGTGACTAGATCTTCTGAAAAATTAGTGAGCTCACTTCAGTTGACAGAGAAGTGAGTTCACAAACTATAATTGGTTGTAAACCAAGAGGGGCTGTGATTCCACCTCAAACATATAAGTAGCAGTGCGCTTATAGTGGATTTGGTACATCGACAAATCACCAGTGTATGATCCATTGACGTATCCTTGTGTGGTTGAACCAAGTAAAATTGATGTGTCATGTACTTGCTTTAAGATTCATTCATAATCTACAATGGGAAAAAGAGAGAGAAGAGAGTTTTGACTAATAAAAAAACAAGTTCAAAATGGGCTATTGTATTAATTTTTGTTACCATGATTCACCCCCCCCCCCCCCCCTCAGGTAATCTAGCCTCGTGGACCTAACAGAATAAAAATATATATTGAATATTAATCTATAGATTTAATAAATTTAGTTGATATGGATTTAGGAAAAAAAATAATTGGATTTTTCTGTTGAAATGGAATTAAATAATGTCAGTTTATTTTCTTAGGTGACTATTTATATAGTAAAATAATCCATAAAATGTAGAAAAACTTGTTTGGAAAAATGATATACATTTACTTTTCGTACAAACATATTTGTGGTTTTTTAACAGATCCCAAATTTGTGGTTTTGTGATGGTGGACTTTCTAATGAACATATTCTATACCAAACTCCATTAGAATTTGATAGATATATTTATTTTCCATGACTAGATATTCACATCACAATAATCATTCGAAGTTTTAATACCTAATTTTGTGGTGACCATCAAATTTCCCTCTCACACCTTTTTAATAGGATGTTTATTAGACCATTTTCTATTATGTGGGATTTCCACAAGCAAGTTTTTAATGAAAACACCATGATTACCAATCACATGATTAAAATTCAAGGAAACTATTAATTTAAGGTGGAGAGAATGTAACAACCATATATTTTATGCTATGTCACTTTTAAAATTTAACATCTTCGATATCTTATGCACTATGTTTAAAAGAACTGTTATATACAAAAGAATATTAACATGAAATTGGGAATAGTAATGTGAAAGTTATGAATTCTAATAAAACAAATATAAAAATAACCTCACATATAAAATTATAAATAAAATTTTGGTTTCATATGAATGAATATATAACTTATTTTTATCATGTAACAGGCAAAAAATGTTATAGAAATCAGAAATTAAATATATATTTTTCGAAATGTAAATTTTTATCTACAATTTCAAATTTAATAAAATTATTTTAAATATACATTTATTCAAAAAAATGATTCATGAATCAATATTTTATTATATTTATATTATATGATAATTTTATGAGAGCATAATTAATTTTTCAAACTGTCATATAATAAGTTAAAATTTAAAAATCAGTATTTTTTTAATAAATAATTATTTTAATTAGAAAATAAATTTCACATATTTTGGAAATTATTTTTATAAAATGGAGTTAATTTTTTATATAAACATTATAAAATGGTTAGTTTGAATATTTGGGATTTTCTATAAAGTATATTAATATTTTCTGAATAGTTAATTACTATAATTTATAGTATTTATCATTTTAATCCAAATATGTGAATTTTTGCATCATGGAAGATGGAAGGAACCATTATTTTAGACTCAAATGAAATATTTACTATACATATTCACATGAATCATCAATATTGGTACACATAAACCGAAATATAAAATACATACTTCCCATAATCAAAAAACACCCCTCTCTCCCACTATAAATACCACACCTCACAACCTCTTCTCCTCAAACCTTATATTACTTATAGATTTTTTATATTCTACCTTATTTCTGTCCCAAATATCATCCCCTATTTCTGGCCCTACAAGTCTCTCCAAAATACCAACTCCAAGTGGATTATGTAAGTCCTAATGGAGACAACACTCAAGAGGAAAACCACTCCCTCCTTCACTTTTACATTCTTTTATTTTCATATACTTCCCTCACATCCCCAGTCCAAATTAATATGATCACACTAGAGTCATATATTTATATATATATTATTTCATTAATGAAATGTTCATTTTGAAATTTATTTCCCATTCATTTTGTTCAATATTTGAAATATCATCTGTGCGGTGATGATTCATCACCATCATGGATGACATGTTTTCTTTTATTTTTATTGACTTGAAGGATGGTCAGAAAATTATTTTTATGGTTAATTTTTTTTATATTAGTATTAAAACATATTTATTTTTTTAACCATTATATGAAATATTATTAAATAAAATGATAATAATTTTTGATGGTTGTATAAACCAGAAAAGTATATAATATCATTTTAATTATTATTTTATCTAAAAAATCATCTTTATTTCATATAAAAAATTCACATATAAGTCCATTTTAAGTTCTATATTTTATTTAATAATATATAATTTAAATTCATTGGGATAAATCTAATTTTACATGATCATCCATACATGTATACCAGTGAACCAATCATCAAAACCAAGGCAATGAATGCTACCAGAACATTGAAATTTAACAGTATTACCCACAATAATCTATATTAATAAATGTAATAATATTATAATAAATAAAATATATTTTTTCGGTTCTTAATTCATTAATAAAATAATATAGTATTATTATACATGACATTAGTTTCAAGTGGAGAATGATTTTATATATAAGGTAAGGGTTTTGGCCACTCACTTTTATTTCTTTTTGATATCCCTTACTCACCACCTATTTCATTTGTGTGGTTTATGTATACATATCTATTATATTTAATATAAATAATATATTTATCATAATGGTTTTTAATTTTTCATATTATGATCATTAATGTTAGGGGGCATACTTTTTAACAATTATCAATGTGGTAAGGGGGTTCCCGAACCCAACTCCCTTTCATTAGGTTATACCTCATTTATGGAAAAATTAAATGTTGATGTTGCTTTAATATTCCTGAAACAGAAATTTATTTTTCAACCCATTTAATTTTTTTCATATAATTTTCCCAACTTTTATATTATTATAATTATAAAGAATTACCCAAATGAAATCTTTTTCCAATGTAAAATGGAATTTCTCTTAAGAAAATTTCAATTGATTCTGTTAGATAAATTTCATATATGTCAACACCCTATGTTGAATCTTATGTTTAATTTAGATCTATCTCTTATGATAACATCTAAAATATTTGAATGAAGGGTTTATGATCAGTTTTATTATGGATTCACTATCATGATACCATATTACTCAGTATAGTATATTATTATGTTTAATAATTGGGAAATTATTTACATTTCATATGATAGTGTCAATATAAATGTTTATATTGATTATGTTTCACCACATTCATATTATGAATGAATTAGACTTATTATGTGTTTGTAGGGAACCACTATATCCCCCTCTATGAATTTTCAAGTCTCATATGACAAACTAAACTACTTTTTTGTTGAGGATTTACCCATTAATGTATACTTCTTGGGGGAGGCCTTACCCATTTATGTAAACTTCTTGGTTGCATCCATTATGGAATTTTTATGATTTCCCTCATTAGTAATTACCTCAGTATGAGATATGTTATTGAAATTTAATCTGATTATTTTACTAATAGATTTATCCATGTTTCAGTTATATTTTCAAATTATTATTATATAGAATTAATTGACCATTTTACTGACTGAAAATTAACTTTTTTTTATCAACACTTTTGAAGAAAAACTGAGAAACTGCAGTGTACAAACATTACAAACCATTAAAACCATTAAAGACGATATTGCAAGTAAAGACTATCAGATTTTCCCAATCCCAGCTATTACATCATGATGACATGCCTTCGACTTCACATGTATTCTCGACTAGTTGTCCCATGTACGGGTATATGGGCACGGTACTGATGGCAGAGCCACACCCTCTTGAACTTCAAAATCTGAATGGCATGCAAAGGTGAAAGCTTCTTGCTCTGAACCACATCTGAAGTAGACCATGTATTGTGCTAGTAGAAACACATTCATAATTTAACAAGAAATACAGGAATTTCCACTTTATCAAAATGAAGATCAAAGTTTTATCCAGATATAAAAATGCAGAATCATTCAAAAAAGCATCGAAGTCATCCAAATGAAATTCACAAGTAGAGAACATCCAAAGTAGACAAGAAAAATGCCACAGTTGGAACGGTCCACGCTGAGCCATGACCTCTTCACGATCAACAAAATCCAAATTAAAACCAACAAAATCGCCATTAAACCATAGAAAAATTCCTCTCCCAACAAGAATGTTCACTAAAATCTGAGACATCCACAACAAAACCCAGAACCAACCAAAACAAATGCGAAGTAATCCAAATCATGAAGCCGAGAACACCCAATCAGCCGATCCACAACCTAAACCAAAAATGATGTCAAGAGAAAAGACAAAGAACCATCGATGTATCCATGACCACCCAATCCATGGCTCTCCAGACCCCGCCACAATATCATACCCAAATCCCACCACTGCCCTCCAAAATGAACTCGGTGACCATAATGGACCACCCAACTCTCTCACAAGAGAAACACTAGCAACCCTCAGCCACAAAGACTGGTACTCGACCACTGGACCATCACCACACCACCTTGAAGACCTATCTATAGTAGAAGTAGTTAGGCGAATGTAGATCTTCAATGGATAAAATCACCGAGGTGGTCGAGCCCACAAGGTCACACGACACCGCTGCAGAAATTGAAAACCACCGCGAGCACACCGATCAAGCGTCGAGGAGGGCCGAGCTGACCTGAGGCGGAAGGGAGGAAGGAGAAGATGTGATAACCTTAGCTGCAGATCACCCCTTATGGGATCATCGGTGGAATACTATGAAAACTGTAAATTGACCATTTTAATTCCTTCCATAATATGCTCAGTATTGGGTTGTATTGGTAGTTTTTTTAATTTTTATCCTATCTTTGTTGTTTTTGTTTATGATATCTTCCCCTTTATTCTTACCCTAGTTGATATTATAAGCTCACACCATTATTATATGTTATTTCTTACCCAGGATTCCAAAAATGAATATTATTATTGACATGTATGGATAATCTTTTATAATATGGACGTTTCTAATAGAGTTTATAGGTTGAATTCCATTTTATTTTTCAATGAAAAACTATTTTATATGGTTTTCCAAATCTACTAAAATATTTGGTCCACTATGATGCAATTACTTTTACAGAGTACCAATGTAATAAATTAAGGAACTAGCTCCGAGATACTAGGGTTAGGGTCTTTACATATATAATATCTATTTTTATGATAAATTTCATAATTTTTTTTGTTCAAGCAACTCATTGAAAATTATGTATTGAATAAAGAAACATTTAATTTAATATGGTACGATAGACAACTATAATGACCAAACATGTGGTTCCACATTTCTCTATCATGTGTCCTCATATAAAATAGGCTCCCAAATAGTGGTGAGGTCGTTTACAATATGGGAAGGCAAGGACCTATAGTAAACTGTGTTATAAATACCAATTGAAATAATATAAAGCATTGAAATACATGGAAAACATGATGAATCCCTATCGTTATAGACCAACCAATAGTAAAACATCCCAGAAATGCTGCAATAACATGAGTAAAATTAAAATATCAAGGATACATAAAATATTATTAGAGTAACCCTAGGTCTACAAAATTCATAACATTTTAATTAAAACATGCATTGAAACTATAATAATATATGTCCAAAAATCCTCATATGAATCAATGTACACACACAAAACATAGGCCACCAAATCACACATCATATACAAGGACCATTAATTCTTCCATACTTGACACCATGTGATCTACTCGGATATCATCGAACCTTCTCACTGTGTGGGAAAAAATTATAAGGCCACCACCAATAATATCTCTAAAAAATCAAGTATATAATGGTTCATGTTCAATTTCATATACTCATATGTATATAAAAACTGAGGAAACCATTAAAAATGTCACAACCACCAATACTAAAACACTACATGTGTGAAACTATACATTTTATTCCCAATAATAAGGTTTCATAGAACATATCACTAGATATATTGAACATGCATCAAATTTTTATTTATAAGAAAGTGAATAACCTCCCATCATAATAAATTAGAGAACTAATATGATGTATGTACCATTAATGTGATCATAATAGTCAACATCACATCTCGTGGTGTCATAATAATCAATACATGGTATGTATTTTCTAAAAACCCATTCAAAATAGTAGGAAGAGTATACCTATAAAAGGGGTCGATAATGGGGAATAATATTACCATGTAAAAATATTATAACATGAATCACATATAGACACCCATATTAATATTATGAATAAGATTCATTGTCATAGCATAGCCATAGGATAGAATTATATCCTTATTTATCAGATACATCTTGGGATATGGTTTTATACCTCCTAATAAATGATTCTTATACATGAATCACATCCCATTCCTTGGTATAGTTAACAATGGGAAGTGTTCCAAAATTTCAATTGCAATACTTAGAATTCAAGAATATTATCCATCAATAAATACTATAAGGTGACTTAAAATTTCACCACACACCAAAAAATTTATTAATGAATTTTTTATGTTGTCATAGACCATAAGTGTCATCGATATTGGTTTGAAATTCATCCTCACGCAATGAGAATAAAACTATGGTTGCAAGCATATAATATAGTGGGATAATTTTCTTCATCAATAGTATAAATAATGGGCATAACACCTATCACCATGAACATCACATTCAAAAAGGTAAAAATGTTCAAATTATATTGATCAATAACCCAAAAGGTTATATCATCAATTATACATAACTAAAATCATTTTTAGAAATAATAAACTCCTTGATAAATAGAATATTTGACATTTACCTTAAATATGAAATAACTTACAGCTAAATTGATTTGTACAATGTTTTTACCTATATTCCCAACCTAGTACTAAGAAAAATCCTTGGTAACCCAACCTAAAATGTGTAAACAAGGGAAGGTAACCCAACCCAACAAAAAATAACTAGTTATATGAAACATGAAAATATAAATATTCTATCATGAGGAAAGAATCTCTTTATATCATATCAAATCATAATTCCATTATCAAATTGTATTATGCCTACTAAAATCACCACCCAACCTGACTCCTAACAATGAGAGGAGAGAATTCAAAATCACCACAGGAGAAAAACTATATACTGGGTCCCATTAATGCATAGTAAAATTACTTTATTATTATATTATTATATGAATTAGTTGTGGATGGTACCATTAATCCATCATGAACTATCCATGCACTATACATCAATTCATACATAACTAATGGTATTAAATAAACAAAAGAACAAAAAAATCCCTACGAACATAAAATCTATTAAAAATAATCTACTCGATACACTTAATACAATATAGTGGAATAATATAAAATGAATAAAAAATTAAAAAAACACTAGACTGAGTAGGTCAATAGTACAACCCCAAGTCAATGAATCCTGAATAGCTCCAAAAAAACCTCTTCTTAAACAATTGTCACAAACCACATCATAACAAGTATAATAATGGAATCACATAATTATCTAATGATTAAGATCAAAATGGGTTACCTAATTGAAAATCACAAGAGTTTTATATAGACCCAAACACAGGTGTATATATATTGAGTGAAGAAGACATGTCTAGTAGTATTTCTCTAAAGATTTTATGAAACCTGTGTTAGAAAGAGATTCATTAAAAATTGTGTAAACATAATGTACAAAATAGTAATTCACAAGTTATAATAATGAAAATCATGTATAAAGTCATAAATATTATTATAAAACTTCCAACCTACTCAAATAAAATAAGGGTGAATGAAAAAGTTTATATAAAAATTTTAATCCATGAAAAGTGGGAAATGAATATATTGATAGAAATATAGAATCTTTTTTGATAATATTTTATAAAATAATTATTTAAACTACCATTTCCATAAACAATATCACCCTTTTAACTGAAAAAATTATTGGATCTAGTTAATAATTATCTTTAATTAAATAAAATTTATTTTCCCTTTAGAACCTTCATCCCAAACAAAATTTTGAAAATCATTCTGAGAAGAAATTGAAAGTACATCTATAAAATTTCTTAAAAATAATTAATTCCATGGTTCCAATGAAATATTACTATATAATATTAACCCAATGAATGATTCCATATCAGAAAACAAGATATATGAGATACAAATAAAAAATTGAATGTGATACTCTAAAATAAACCTTAATAAGAAATGAGATTCAAGGAAAAATATATTATAATATAGTTACACATACCTAAACCATGAAACTAGAACCCTATTATAGTCTTAAAAACACAACTATAATCCCAATAGTCTAATGGGGCTACCAAGAAAACTTAACAAATCTTCATAATATTTAGATACCATCGACCACAATCCATCATCAGAAAAGAGAAATTTGAAGGGGATTAACCAAAAGTTGCAAAAGAATCTAAACTAGGGTTTCACTCATTTTATTCATAATCTATAATTTTAGGATTCCCCTAAAAAAAATAAAATTATGTAATCAATAAATTAAATTAAAAGGATTAATGATAAAGCACAACATTAACCCTTAACTCACCTTCATAACTCTCTCATAGAATTACCCATTTCTACAACATTAATAAATAAATATAATATGTAATCCCCAGTGATGTATCAATCTATATTTAGCACAATATATATATGGGAATTATTTTAGGTTCTCAAACTATTTAGTGATCTCTTTTATATTTTTAATTATAGGTATTTCAATAAAAAATTGATATACAAGGATTATTTCCCTCGTTTAATTATAACTGTTAAACACCCTTTAAAAAACAATATATATATATACATATTTAATTCCATTTATTAATTAAAATAATTCTTAGAAATAACTATTGAACCACTAAAATACTATAATATCTTAAAAAATTCCAGTTGATAAAATTCAATGAAAATTTTCAATTACTTTTTAAAATACATCTGGTGCCAAATATAGCATTATGAATCAGAAATATCCTTTTGTGAAAAAATATTGAAATTTTATGAATCACTTTTCATATATAATCCATAAATTATATGAAAAAAATATGAAAACCCACAAAATATATTTTACTCCAAGTGAATAAACAATTAAATAATTTTCCATATAAAACAATGGTATCACATATATGAACAGTCATTCAAGAATTCATTTAGAAATACTCAAATATTTCACGAATTAGGATACACCATAATTGAATAAAATCACCTTCCAGGATTCTTGTGGGATCAAATCACAATATTTCATCAATGATAAAATATGCACAACATGTATGAAAATTACTGATCAAATATATAATCATTAGAAAAAACTCATATCATACCAAAATAAAATCACGAATTGTTCCCACATGGGAGATCGAGTTTATATAAGGAAGATAAATCAATGAGAAGAATGAATATATGAATAAAAGAATAATTATATAGAACTAACATCAATAATCTACAATAAATTGATCGATCAATTATCATAATATCTAATGGGATGGGGGGGGAAGAACTCGATTAGGATTCCTCACATTTGAGAAAATAATATGGGGGACAATGAGAGAAGAAACCTAATAATATGAGAAGATGTTGAATTAAAATTTCATTATATTATAAATATAAAGAAAAACCACACAGTGTAACCCTATACACTAAAGAGAAACACCCCCTATCTATGAACCATTACGATGTGGCCTTAAGGACTACGAACAACTGGAACATCCCAAGGTATAACCACCAACCTCAAGTCCTTGGTCACCCCTACGTAACCCATAGAACCATAATGCAGTGATCCCATCTAACAAAAATCCATGATATCGATTACACCCAATACTGTGTTGGTATCCATCTATGGAGAAATTTTTAAAGGAAAGAAAACCTCCCAAACTCAAAAATCTAGGGAGCCTATAAAGATAAACTCATGTTGTTGTGTGGTCATACCCTGATCTATTTGAAACACCAATACATAACAACAAGATGAATCCCTACAATATTTATTGCCAGACCACCCCTCACATCGAAAAATTCATAAATATAGTGGAATGGGTTAATGTTCGTCCTTATTTAGAAACAATGTGGCTTAATACTTCCCTAGTTTAAAACACCTTGGGACTTCTTAAAAACATATAATCTTAAAAAACATTTATATACAACAAAATAACCCAAAATAAAATAATTTTAAATAGCATAGTGACATTGGGGTTCCACAATTATCCACACCATGTAATATTAATCCCCCAAAAATCATTGAAAATTGTAGAACAAATAAAATCCAAAAGATAGTCACTCATACATAGGGTGGGAGATCAAGGAAAACCAAAAAATAATTCTTATATAGAAAGAAAATTATACTCATATTAGAACTCATAAATTTCCATTGAATGAATCTTCAACACTCTACAATAAATATATCATGACCCAACACCACTGAAAAACCCACTAGGGATTATAGTTAAGATGAGAGTAATTCTTGAGGACAATATCCTATAGCAACCTTATTATAAACTAATAATGATTGTAAAACCATAAAAATGAGATTCATTACACACATATATACCTTGATCATATAAATAAAACCACCATTCCACAATATAAAATAATAAATAAACCAAAACCCATAATAATCTACAAATCATTCCATCTCATAAAAAATTTATATAGATAAAATACAAATTAAAAGTTTTAGGTAATGCCACTATAACCAATGGAAATATCATGGGTAGTAATTTATTGCTTGGTCCATAAATGACTAGGGAATCATCAAATACAGTTTATATATAGTGGGTTTTAAATAATAGTAATTCTTAGTAAGATCGTAATCAAGACCAATTATGAAATTATGGGAAGTGAATATTAATGAATCAGAAAAAAATGAAAAAACTAATAGTAACCTACTAGGTAAAATTCTACCCAGCCTAAATTATGCTCAAAATCAAAATATTAGACAAAATTTAAAATAATAATATATGAATAATATAATAAATTGAACTCATACACCTCTTCCCCACTAATTTCCCACTCTCATTCCTTAATTTAATACATTTTGAGTTTTTAACCACTTACATAGACATTACACAACAAATTAAATATAATATGTAGTAAATTAAGATATCATGAACTTGATTTATGTTATCTATGTTCCCTCATCTAACCACACACACCCCCACCATGTAATATTTACTCAATAATACCCTATAGGGCCTTCCAATACACTTTATACATCAACCCTAATAACTGTACAGTCTTCCACAATATCAATAACCATAAATTTCTTCTATTACACCTAGTACATCAACAAAAAATCCAATAAGGAATTTCAAAACATCATATGAAACTCATGGTAGGTAAAATACTAAATATGGAGTAACCATACAATCATTCCCTAATCGAACTGGATGTTTAAAAAAATGTGTGAGACTTAAAACATGTTGGTTTACACTAAATGTATCCAACATAGTTTTAGTCAATATTAATAAAAAATAGAAAATACATATATATATATATATATATTTGTAATAATCCCAACTCTAATAATTTTGATCCAATGCTTATTTTTTTACATTTTTGCTTACATAACAATAAAACACATCCAACAGTTTAGTAGAAATAGAATCCAAGAAACATAAATGTTATTGGAATTATAGTGAAACTGAGAATACAATATCTAAATACATGATAAACATTTTTATTCTATTTAGGATTAATTTATTATATTTGGTACTCTTATTTTTCGGTTGAAATGGGAAAAATATAAATTGGTGGTATAATTTTCTTAGTATGGAATATATTACAATGGAAGATATTAAAAAACATTATTTTAGTGAGAATACCTAAAATAATTTAAGCCCCAATAAATGAAACTAATAGAATAAATAAGTAAATAAGAAACATAACATTGAATTTATTTTTGGATAACAATAATAGATCATATATTAACTGGAATGTCAAATGTAAGACATCTCAAACATACAATTATGGCCCCATTACAATACTTCGGACATAAAAGGTAAGGACACTCAAATTACTGTATCATTTTAAATTCTTGATATCTACTGGTCCACTGAGTGTATATATAATTTCAATCCACATCTATCGCATATTAATTATTGTACATTCCATTTCATAATAAATAATTATATGGAATAATGTTTGAATAATGAATAATATATATACATAGAAAGACAGAACAATGAATAATATCTTAAAATAGTTTTCCAAATAATTCAAAAGATTTTATTGAGTAAAAATGCATTCCCAAACCAATGAATTAACAATTATATCTATGTTAAATCATTGATTAATAATGAATTATTCAAAATATTTTAATAAACACCATTAACAAGTGAATAGTTTATGATAAAAGGTTTTGGGGATTTATAAATTCAAATATTATTTAGGGTTCTAGGAATGAGAATACATGTATTTGAAAAGGCTAGAGGCTAATGAAATGATAGATAAATCCTCCATATTTTTTTTAAGTTCATGTAAATCATCCAAAGCATATCCTTCATGAGTGGAAAACTAGTTGTGTTTTAATGGACCAATCATTGTGTATTCAAATGGTTGTTGATATATAAAAAAATGATTCTAAATGATATTTTACCTAGTTTTATCTATAAAAATAAAAAATAAAATTTTATTTTTCAATATAGGGATTTCAATTCAGGAGAACATAAACAAACATTATTGCACCAAACTTTTACCATAGGTTTTATAGATATGGGATAGTTTGAGTGTTATAATGAATTAAAAATCCGATAACTAGAATTGATAGGTAATATATCATTTAAAATACATCAAATAGATGATAATAAAATTTTATTTAAATCATTTATATTATCCAATGGAATAGTGATATATGGTATAACCATGGAATTAAAATTGAAAAAAAAATGAGGATTGAGAACCCTTACATGGGTGGATGATTTATAGAGATATAAAGAGACTCTTTATAATCCAACAAGCACATTAAAAGATCTTATGAGATTGATGTGGAGAGGAACATTTTTCACAAGTATTATTGAGTAAATATGATAGGGATAATGGTTTGTAATTTATACTTATGGAGGGGTGGTTTTAGGTTTAAAATATGGACTATTTAGTTATATAATCAAACCAAATTTGTGTGAAATAAATTATAGAAAATTAGGATGAATAATTAAATATTAATTGAGATTTATTTTTCATTAAAATATTTTTTTATTAATAAATTACATTCCAAAAACCCCATTTAATTCATCGAATACAAAAATAATTGTATCCACAAAATCCAAAATTTGGTTAGAAAATTTAAAGTATAAACTTCTAAATTCATTCTAATATTTTTAAACAATAATTTTACTTATTAAATGAAATTTTTAGTGAATAAATTTTTTTGAAATTTTTTTAAACATGCTTAATTGTATTGATGCTATAAAATCATGGGGCTCATAAGATGTTTTTTTGAACTTTTTTACAAAAAAAATCCAAGATAGAAAATTCCTAAAAATTCTCCCTATCCTAATTTTGATGTGATGAGACTAAAAATGAAATTTATTTAACCAGTTAATGTTATAAATATGATAATACTAACACATAAATAAAATACTTATTTTTTTATATTTAATATATTTTATAGCATGTTGACCTTTATAGTTATTATAAATATTACATCTGACATTGTTATCATTTAAAAAGTGGTTAATATGATTATTTTATGAAAATTAATTTTATTTTAAACTAATTATTTCTTTATAATACATGGTATTAATAGAATATGTTTATAATAAATTTATTATATTGACTTTATAATTACCCCCCTTAAAAAATTTATCCATTTAAATTTAATTTAATATATTATGGTGAAAAACATTACATCGGCATTAACACAACTTCAATTTTATGTCATTCCACTTCTATATTGGGATTACTACAGAACTACTTCATGGGATGGGTTATTTTCCCCCTATATTTTATCTCTTGTGTAATGAATCTGGATATACATCTCATTATACTAAAAATTTTGTTTAAACTCTATCCCTTATGTGGTGAGTATGTGAGTTGTGTCAAACCTGAATTTTATTATCTTCAAGACATATAATACTCCATTATATATAGAGATGTATTGTGAAACATGTTTATGAAGATTCACAAATTTAATTCTCTCAAGGATCTCAAATATCGAAATATACCTTTGAATTAACAACCCATTCTTCACAAACCTTATAACCACATTCCATGGAGATACTTTAAAAATGATGTGATCACCTAATTAGACATCTATTCCTTTTATTTAGTTGTCAAAAAAATATTTTTTTCATATCTACAATATTTTTATGAGATTCTTAGAGGTGTCGAATTATAATTTTTATCCTCAACATTTTTTAGACAATTATCTTAATCTCTCAATTAGCATCCCATTTGGTTAAGTTACGACATCTTTTTCCTCACAAGGACTCATATGGTGACGTTTATATTCATGAATAGATGTTATAATTAAATTAAAATATACCTAATGGTATGTATTATTCCAACATTATGTGGAGGTAATGTTATCATTACCTCAATATATCCATTAATTCTTTGACCATCCATTCAATATGAAAATCAGTTCAAGAAAGAAATATAGTACTCAAATTTATCACAGTGTCCAATTATAGTGGAAAAAAGATCATTAATTTACATATGATGTATGGATCATTATTCAATAAAATTTATAATGGTGTTCCATAAAGTCTCACAACATAATTAATATAAATCCTATAAATACATTTGAGGGGTAGATACCACATTTTTGCTATAAAATTGGTATACTATGTATGGTGAAAAGTATGGACTCAATGTATATCATTATTACTTGTTGTTTTTGGTGTCCTACTGAAAATGTCTAATTTTTTATTTTTTCCACTTCTATATAGGTTCAGATAAATGATCCTTCACAAACATTCGAAATTTCCTCTAATCCATATCCTATTCGAATACCATGAATATTGACACATAATAAAAAATTTCATGTTTCCAGTTATCCAAACAATATTTATCTTTTAAATCACTACACATCATGAAATTACCATGTTCTATATATAATATAAAGCTATGTTATTCATCTTATAAATACCTATTCTATTAAATCACTGATCGTACATATAATATCATTCTAAATTTTAACTCACTATTTCAAAAAAAATAACTCTACCAATTACACATCTTATAAAGTGTTTATAATATTCTATATAGATATTTCATCTCACTAAGAATTATTTATATTATATCATTAAAATTAATGTTAATTTCCTGTAATAATAATGATGTTTCTCTTTTATTGTTAATTTCCATTCCCAAATTTACCATTTCAATGAAAATATGATACATGTCCAACCTTATTGTTGATAAGACACCATAATATTTTACTAATCAATTGATATACAACCTTGTTTTCATTTACATGGTTATTAGAGTATTTTCACAATCATGGTCTTTATGTAATTATATGAACCTCAGTTGCGTTATGTTAGACTTTTTATGTGTGAATATATAGTTCAATCCTTTATGATTAATATATATGTAACATCACTAAAAATAGATATTGTGTCCCCGTATATTAAAAAAATCATAGCTCTTACAAATAGATCACGATATCGATAGTTCATGTCATGGGTTTTAAATTATCCTAATATATATATAAAAACAATATAATTTTTCATAAGGAAATAGAAAAACCCTTTCTATGGTGAATCTTTATACAAAAAATATCCTTATTTCAATATATTAAATTCAAAGTGGGTGAATTAATCATTATTGTATTTAATTCTCCAAATCATTATTTTCATTATTTAGACCATGTGAATTTATCAACATTATGTGTCATATTGGTTAATATATTTTCTAATCGGTATACATTTTCAATGATTGGTTGATATAAACAACATAATTCGGAAATAATATCTATGCCAACACTATTATTTTGCAATTTATATTCCCTAGATGATTTTTTCATTTCTACATAAACACATCTTTTATATTTGGAGAAAATAATTGAAAAAGTGACATATTAATGCAAAATTTGACAGTTAGTGAATCCCCCGCATTTTTTATTTTTCCATAGGGTCCCATAGGTGAATTTTAAATTTTCATTAGGCTCATCATAGGATATTAGTTATATCATGAAGTTATCATTGAATACTAAAAAAATATCATTATAATCATATAATATTATATTAATTAGATACATTAACACATACGTTGAATTACAAACTACAAATTGGATTCATGTGAACTCATTATGCAAATACATTTTTTGGGAAAAATCACCCTTGCTATATCATCCATATATAGAGTCAATTTATCATAACCAAAATGATTATAAAATAATGATATGAAGAGTCCTACATGATATTTCTTAGATAGAAAATTAATGAGAAGTAATAGAAACATGTTCTTAATAGTTATTGAATTGATTCCCTTATAGTCAAAAAATAATGTCATGGACCGTATTTAATCTTCACACAAAATATTTTTTCTCCTAAAGGTGATTCATTGGGGAATATTAGACCATTTTCTCTTATCTAAAAAAGTATTTTATTTATATCAACTAACTCCATTAGATCTATACTATTGGGAAGAATATATTTGAGTTTGTATCTGGGAAAAAATAAATAATGAATCTCACTTCATTGAAAGAAGTTTATCCCCATATTCAACCTGATAATGTATCAATACACTCCCTGACATTATATACATCCTATATTTTTAGAAAATCCTTCTGAATCATTGCATCATTAATAAATAATTCACTAAAATTTCCAACAAAAAGAGGTTCTGTTAAGACTTAGGAAATGAAGTATCTCTTTTATAAACAAGAGAATATATTTCACCCTAAGAGGTTGTGATATTATTTTCTCAACAATTATTTTTTATTTATATATTAAAAGTTAGTATATCCCAAATTTTACATAAAAATCAACTATGGTTATGATAATTATGTCATAAAATATTGTAAATTGAAGCATAAAAATGAGGATTTCCTAACATATCATCAATGATATAAGATTTCATCTGGGATTCCTAATTAATAACATTATCATATGGGTGATAGGGAAAAAATTTATTTTCGTAGAAAACATGGATGATATAATATAGCATTATAACCAAAAATAAAATAAATAATTTTCAAATTTTGAAGTTATAACAAAATTTGCTTCCACTACATCGCTAGGAGCATCAAATTTAGTGGTAGTGATTTCTTAAGATCAAACTTTATCCCTTGGAATCTTTTTTCTAGATTCCCTTGATATATGTGGAATTTATTAAATAAAGTACAATCACATTACAATTAAATAATTTAACATTACAAGATTCTCCCTTACCCTTGAATTTATGATCCTGGGGGCTCATACCCCATTAAGGTTAATAGGATCCCATTCCCTTTAATAATGTTCCAGGGTACCTTTTCATATAGTTATTTCATGTTGGAAATTCTATACATCCTTATTTTTCCTTTTCTAATTTATTATTTTATTATGTTGAGACACCATCCACTTCCCCTACTTCCCCTTGAAAATATGAGACTTGGAGAATTATATAGTATATTGATAGCACTAGTTATATTATTATCATATGAGAATGATGTTTGAGAGGCTAGTGACCCTTGAATTATTAATTTTATCCCCCAAAATAATATATCAATATTTATCTCCTATTTTTACAATATATTATGCATACCATGATAACATTATAATGTTTTATTCATGCCCTTCACATAAGTTTTCGTCATTTTTCCTTATGATTACGAATTTTACTCCCATTACACTTATTTCTAATGAGTATTGTACATTTTAAATTATATATGTTCAAATGAATTCCCCTAATTTGTTTTATAACTTCTTCCTTCTTGATGTGTCAAATCACTAAAACCCACTAGTAATCCTCATCCATTATATGATATAACACCTTTAAAACATGATTCTCATCACATCCTATGGGATGTAATACTTTATCAATTGTTTTAACACATTTTACTTCCAATAATGGATGTGTGGTCCTACTTATGTATGTAGGGTTTTCCCACATGAATTAGTCCAAAAATGATAGACCATGGTGTGGAGAAGTAAGTAATTCAATATGAGAATGGTTGTTTTTTATAACTAGTGAAAAATAAATTAATTCCACCATCATCTACATCGATCCAGACAAATCCTTATTTAATTAATCTAGTGGGATAACCCAACATTAATTTTGGGTGTTTAAACAATTGTTCCATCCTTGAGGAATAATTTCTAAATAATGTTATATACATAAACAGTTCATATGAAATAATATGTTTTCATTTCCATAAATATGTATAGTGTATAATATGGGTTCCTCCCAAGGTTCATATATTCAATTTTTTATATATATATTTCATAAGGTATTAATTAAATTTTCATTTGTTACTAATTTAAACAAAACCCAACTCGACTTCCATGGAGCAAGTGGTTATTTAATTACATTGGTATCTAGACCACAATATAGAGTATCAAATAGTTTACTATCCTTAAGAATCTAGATTTATAAATGAGTGTTACATTAAATTGAATCTAATGTAGCACCATCACAATGAATGGAAAAGATTTACATTATCCACAAAATTTATTTTTTATATATATTACACTTGATGGTTTTCTTTCAAAATGGGAATCAATACAATTCTGTGTGATTAGACACTTGGTATGGGGAAGTCTTAAACATGATTTATAATAATACAATCATTATTGTGAAAATAAATTATATAGTGTATTCCCTAGAATGTAAAACTGATAACATTTATAAATCCATTTACAATATAAAAATGAATAAATTTATGGATAATAATAACTAATCATACTGTAAATTGAATTAAAATATTTCGCATCATAAACATGACGTCTAGGGCTTGTGCAGTGATATCACAATGAAAAGTTAATTACTCAACCATTACACTATGTTAGTTTTCTTATGAGACCAAAAAAATCACTGAGGGGATATATAACTCTCACCCATATCCATCAAATAAAATTTCCATTGCATTCCATTATCTAGTAAATGATTACCTGGAATATTATTCGGATAATGAAAAAGATAAATACATGTCACAATGGATTAATGAGGAGTATCCTACAAGACTCTCCCATATAAAAATAAAAGATTATACATTATTATTTTTCTTCAAACAATTAATGAATATATAATGATATCAATGTGAAATTACTATGGAATAATTTGGCATTATAATTTTTAAATAAAAACCATTAATAAGTGATGAAAACAATATTTTTGATTTTGGGTGTTTACAAAGGCAGATTTGATTTTTGTGTCCAAGTTGCTGAATAGATGTAATATAGAAGGTAGAAGACCAATGTAATGACCATATGTAATGACTCGTATTTTCATGATTTTATTTTTAAAATTTATGTAGGAAAATTTTGAGACCAGGCGTTAAGAGGGCATGTTATTCTGAGGCCCGATTCTCCTAAAAATATTCATTGAAAATGTTATGTTTTTAATAGCACGTGTCCATGGATTTCCTTAAAATGTGGAATTTAATTGAAACTGGTTCCTAGATTAGAAATTTGATGTCACCGTTGAGCTCATAATAGTTGTTTTACCCTTGGAGTGACCTATCATTGGTCATCGGGAGTCATATAATGAAATATTCACCAAGGATGTAACCATAAAAAAAATACGTAAATAAAATTATTTTATTATAAAATCTTAATAATCATGAATAGTGAATTGGAATGGAAATCTGAGACAACCATTGAGTTTGAAATGTTGTGCATTCCCTAGGAGAGACTTAACATTAGTCAGCGTATGAATTTTGTTAAAAACTCCTAAGAAAAGGTATAATTATAAATAAATAATTTAAAGATAAATTATTTTATAGATGCAGTGAATATTTATCCATTAAATGTATGGATATAGAATTTCCTTAGGGTTGGCAGCTCAATCCATGGCTATTCAGTAAACCATCAGAGTTTTTTTCTTGAAAATAAATAAGGATCGAATTTATGTTCACACATCATTGCATAGACGGAGTCAGACGATCTCGTCAATGATGAAAACACAATCATTCCTCTTCAACGATCATTCCAAACCCCATTTAGGGTATGATATATTGAATCATTTTTCTCATTCATAAATTCTATGAATAATTATAACTATCCCATGAATCGATAATCCTACAATTCCTTCATTATAGGATGTAATATATTTGCGGGGTTATTTTGGGAGATTGTTTGATTTTTATTCATCATTCTTCATTATAATAAGAGTGGATTATGGTTGAAAAGAAAAAATGGTTATGTTAATTCCATTTTTTTTATTTATCTTTTTTCCGTTGATTTCTAACATTCATCATGGATTCTTCATCTCCACCCTACTCATTGAAAACCATATGTGAATGATCAATAATTATGTCCTTGATTTATGGTGAAATGATCCAAAACATTATATATGATTTTAGCACAATGAAAATGAGGTGTGACGGGTATGTAATCTCCTATTTCGGATAGGCTGGTGGTTCATGGCGATGGAAGCAGTGCAAAACTATAGCGGCTGGAGTGGCGGCTCTAGTCGGTCTAGGAAAGAGACTGTGTAGGTCTAGGGTGTAGTTCTAGGTGAATGGAAAGGAAGATGATGAGGATGTCAACTAGGTAGCTAAAGGAGATGATATGGGATAGCCAGCTGCATGGGAGGTAGTGGATCCAGGGGGTATAGATGGTGGTAGGCAACCCCATGTGTTGGCTATAGGATGTGGTGGAGAAAGATGGGCCAGTTTCACCCGGGAATATTTGGACCAGGCCAATGCTTAGTATGAATGGTTAAAAAATATCCCTATCGAAATGGACTGTTCAGAACTAGCAAACTGATTCAAACCCAGCATGCCAGGTCATATCTATGATGGAACTGAGGTGACCGCGTAGGAGTCGGGCCACTATGAACCATGGTGGATGACCATCATCATCACCTGTGGAATCTTGGGGTGGTATACCCCAATGGTTTACATTGGATTATGGGGTTGGTCAACTACATGGGTTGGTGTAATGACCATGAGTTGATCCAAAGGATGAGTGACCTCCTTTAGAAACTTCAAAACACCATTACAATCAAATGGTGCGTCTGTTTGATGATATGTCTGTGGCATTGGGACTATAAAATTCATAAATTCCTTATATGATATTTTTTTGAGTTATTATCTTTAACCAATTATTATTTACATTGTTTCCATTGGTCATTTATTTAATTTTTCAGTACGGTATTATGTCTGCATCATTGAACTGTATTTTCCTCTAGAGGAAGACTCCCAGATAGAGTCAGGAATCCTTCCTAGGGACAAGTTTGTGATCCTCTATCACCCCTAGTATAATATATGGAATTAAATAATCAAAATTAGGATGGTTCTGATCCTCCAACAAGAAAGACACATCGATAGTGTATGTGGTATCCCCAGAGTATATGAATGTAATTTGTTGTATCCCACATGGTTTATGGACCTAATCCCCTACCTTGTGAATTGTTCCAGAATCGGTATATAGTATCTCCAAGTATATCTAGACACAGTCTGCAGAATGACGTAGCGTATCTTGTAGTGATACCATATCTATGGTATCATAATCTTCCATGACAAATTTGACTTCATTTGGGTATGGGATAAATGAGATAGACCCATTCGTGAGTGTCTACGATGATATTGTGGCTTGAGGAGTGACTTCTACTGGAACGAGCATGATTCAAGTGGAATACTATGGATGGAAATTTGTTGTGAAATACCTCTAGATTATGAGTCTTGGAATTAGAATATTTTTATACTCTTCCTACATGTGTGGTAGACATAAACTGATGCATAGATTATTTTTCATTTCTATAGTGGGATTTCATTTTGGGTATTTCATTTTTGGTACTTTCTTTTGTGATATTTTTTTTGGTTTTTGTGTGTCCAACTGGGTATTGTTTTCCTCACCCATTCGTGGGAATTTCCTACCCATTTTTGGTCTTGTGCAGATGATCAACCCTTTGATAGAGTCTTAGGTGGACCCAGACCAGATGAAGCTTAGTCGGGGCAGATAGACGAGTTCTGTACTATCAGTTGAAATAGGGGTGCTAGAAACTAATTTCATCCATGTTGTAATTTTTGTTATAGACTCTTTTTGGTGGGATTTTATTATAAACCAATTTAATTTTTTGTACATTCACTATTGTACACTACTGTTGGGATATAATGTTTTCAAACATTTTTACTTAGTGTTTTTACAGTTTAGAATTTGTGGCTTGGATATGTGTGTGTAGGTATAAGTACATTAGGCTAATGCCTCCCATTTTTTGGGTTATTCCTACTCAGTTGTAGTCTGAAACCACTGGCTAATTAAAGGTGGGATGGGAAATGTCACCATAGAGAACCCTCCCTGATATGTTCGGAAATGGTAGTACCTAAGGCAGGTCAGTTCTACTTTAGGAATGGGAGCCTATGAGTTGGGTTTGAGGAAATATTGTTAAGTTTTTCAATTTCATCTTTAAGGCTATGTAATCTAGTGTTAGTGTGGAGTCTAACCTATCCATACACCTGGACTGTGATAAAATACATATTGACTTAGTACATGAATGAACTTATTGTGGGGAAAATAATGGTAAATGCATCATATAGGAATGGATTTCATTTCCATGTCCTTCTTGGGTCAGATCTCCTGATATACTTAATTGATCCCAATACATAAAGTTTCATTTTAAGATGAATCAACATGGAATCCAGTCATGATTACACCACATGATCATGAGGATGATACTCGAAGTGAAGAGGTTTCTATACACGGTCCTATACCAGAGAAAGCACCTCCAAGTGGTTTACCAGCTATACCACCACCCGTCGTACAGTAGCTACTACCATCAGAAGTGGATGAGGATGAGCACAGGATAAGTGAACTTCACAAGTTCTATAGGAAGTGACCGCCCATGAATTAGGTTGTTCAAAACACCCAGTTGTATGAGGATTTTTAAGAGGTATTCATCCATGTTTTCTTCCATATGGGGATGCATGTCGACCAGATAGTAGTCCTCACTGTGAGTCTTCTTAAGAGCACCCCGAGACGATGGTGGAGTTTAGTTGAATATTCTCATGATGAGACATACTAACTTATATATAATTCGATAGTATCTACCTAGAGGAGTCCTATTCGTTCATATTGTGATCTGTTCTCATAATGGATCTAGTACATCTGCAATAGTGTAGCAAGATCATGGCAGAGTATTTAACGGGGTTTACTAATCATTTATCCTACTCTATATATATGGAATGAGATAAATTCTTCAGGGAACATACATTTGATTAGGGAATACACTGGGACATCAGGTCATCAATGGTATCCCTTCGTATTCCTACTTATGCTGGAGTACATGAGATAAACCATCTAGTGGAGAGTTTTCTAGTGGAATGGACACTAACAATGGGATATAGTAGTAGGAACATGATAGTTACAACCTTGACAGTAGGTTGTCGTCGGTTTTCACTGGGATCCAATTGGGTTAGGATTGTTAGGAAATAATCCCATGATATAGGTTCATGGTGCGGGTTTCCCTGGGTGGCTTGAGTTATCCCAGAGAAATATGGTGTCACACATGTGGCCATCATGGACATCTGGCATGAGATTTCCAAACCCATTGTATAGTTTGTTAAGGAACTATCAAAGGACCACTAAGGTAGATGCATAGTGAGGATCATGGTGGTCCATAGGGAAATATACATGGAAGAGTACCAGGTAGGGTAGTAAGAGGGGGTGTGTGGTTTGACCAATTACCACCACCACACTTAGGTGGTCCACACCAGGTTTAGTAAGCTAGTGGATAAGAACAAGGATAGCTGTAGGTGATCGAGGATTTTGACCAATGGGATTAAGGTATTATTTAATGCATGATATTTTTATTTTCCACCTTGTCATAAGTTTTTATAAACTCAATTTATAGTGATTATTTTCTTTCCAATACATTGTTTGGGGATCATAGACTCGGGATAAACCATTGAATCAACCCTTACAGTTAAGGACTCCTACAAGACAAGATTCGATGATCAAAAACTTGTGCTGGCATTGTGACATGGCTCTTAAAGGAAAGAATTTTGGTTTGGATCTAATGGTAGCTACATTTACGGCTTATGATATCATTATTTCTATGGAATGGTTATCCCTGGTTCAATCTCAGATTGACAGTTTTAGGCGCTTAGTGAGGTGTGTCCGTAGTGATGAGAATAGGTTATCCTTTGTTGGTTAAAAATAAATTCATGAAGAACATGATGGAATCACACATAGAAGGGTGTATACAATTACTCATCAGGTGGATAGCTTCACCCTCTGATTAGTGGATGATATGAGTCATCATTTTCCAATAGTGGCGTCAGAGTGTGAGAACATCCTTTTAGGGGATGTTCTAGGTTTACCGCCCTGTAGAGAGGTAGAATTTTGCATTGTTATATACCCTGTGATGATAATGATATCTACACCATCATATCATATGGATCCCATAGGTCATAATAAAAAGAGGGTATAGTTGGAGAACATACAGAGGAAGGTGGTCATGAGACCCAATGTGTCACCCTAGGCCACACCAGTTTTGATTTCCAAGAAGTTAGACAAGAGCTTGAGGTTATGTGTAGACTCTCAGTGCCTGAACCAGATGACCATGAAAAATATGTTTCAATTATCATCTATTTATGACCTCTTAGATTTGTTTAAATGATTATGGTGGTTATTGAATATCAACCACATGTCAGGTTATCACCAGTTTCGAGTAAGATATAAGGATATACCAAAGACTACATTTAGATATAATTACATTCACTATGAGTATTTGGTGATTTTATTTGGCATGAATAATTCCCATGAAGTGTTCATGGGACTCAAGAAACAGATTTATCAGCCTTACAAAGACCATTCTGTGGTGGTTTTCATTGATAACAACATTTTGTACTCAACATCCAATGAGGAGCACATGAGACACTTGAGGATGGTCATGGGGACACACAAAAAGCTTGAATTTTTCATGAAGATCATGAAGTGTTAGTTCTAGACTCTAGAAGTCCATTTTTAGGTACACATTTTCTCAATGGTTGGATATGCAGTGGATAAATTGAAGGATGAAGAGGTTCTTTCTTGGGAACCACCTAGGAGTGTTACCGAGGTTTAGAGTCTCCTTGGATTGAAAAGATAATAACAAAGATTCAAACCCAAAATATCTAGAGTGGAAGAACCCTGGACAACATTGACCCAAAGGGTCAAACATTAATTTGTATAGGTATGTTACACACATGATTTTAGGATCCAAAGTAGAGGTTGATGAGCGCTCTCATCTTGAGATTTCTAGAGTAGGGCATCAATTACATGGTTTTCTATGATTCATCTAGTAATAGGATTGGTTGTGTCTTGGTGCCTGGAAAATAGGTGATTTATAATGGTTCACATCAATAGAGGAGGCCTGAGTAGAACTACATGACCCCTGATCTCTAGCAAGTAGTGATTGTCTTATCGATTAACATGTTTTGACACAACCCGATGGGTGAGTGGTTTATCATCTACTCTTATCACAAGAGTCTCATGTATATCTTTTATCATAAGGATAATAACATGAGATATAGAGGATGGATATATATTCTCCTGGACTCTGACATTGTGATTTTCTATACTCCTAGGAAGTGAAATGTGGTGGAGGACGCTCTCATTAAGAGAACTAGATTACAGTTGATGAGCATGCTGTCAGAGGAGATGTCATTGTTTTAAATATCCCAGGATGATTGATATGGAGAATCATACCTCTAGCAGATGGTTATTTCCCATCAAATCATGCATCGAGTTAGATAGGCACAACTTGGGGATACTAACTATGAGACACTACGGGCCCAGTTGTCTACAAGGGATGCTCTTGATGGATATTTTGAAAGGTGGAGAGCACCTAGTTCTCATAAAAGTGCCCATTTTGGTACCAGTGACATTCTAGGATGAAGTTATGATGGATTTTTATAAAACCCCATTAGTTGTACATTAATGTGTGAAAAATATGTACTAGGACCTTCAACATGTTTTTTGGTGGCCAGGGATTAAAAATGGAATTGTGTAGTTTGCCTTTCTATGCCTCGCTTATCATAAAGTGAAGGTTGAGCAATGGGTTCCAGTGGGTTTATCCCAACCATTTGAGGGGTCAGGGATGGAATTGGGATGGGATATTTATGTACTTCATGATAGGTTTTCCTCATATGTACAGGTGATGTAATTATATTAGTTCATCTATTTGCTGACTTACAATTACGGCCTAATTCCATGCCCTATGAGATACGATTTCATAAAAGAGAATGTGATGCATCTATATATTGGAGATAATTCGACTCCATATAGTCCCATCGATGATTATTTATGATCGTGATTCTTGATTTAAATCTCGAATGTGGAAGGTATTGCAAGAGGAATATTTGACTTAGTTAATCTTGAGAATAACATTCCACCCATAGATATAAGGAAAGACTGAGCAGACCATTTTGATTCTGGGGGACATGTTGTGGGTGTTCATGTTAGTCATTGGATGTAGTTTAGAGGATCACCTACCACTAGTGGAGTCTGTGAAAAATAACATATACCATTCCACCAATGTTATGGAGCCATTCGAGGAATTGTATGACAAACCTTGTAGGTCACCACTTTTTTTTTAGCCTAACCATGGAGAGTCAGAACATTTGGGCTCAATGTGGGTGTGAGATACTATTGAGAATGTAAATATCATCGAGGAGTTGATGAAGACTGCATACAGATGGAAGATGTCTTATGATGATAGGTGGAGGAGCCCTTTAGTGTCAGAGGAAAGATACAAAATGTTCATCAAAGTCTCACCTTGATGTGGATTAAAATGATTTGGTTGGGGTGACAATTTATCTTCAAGGTTAATCAAACCTTTATAGATTCTACATAGAGATTTTGAGGTGGCATAACACTTGGCTCTACCACTATAGTTGGAACTTTTACACGATGTCTTCCACGTGATGAATCTAAGGAGGTATGTGAATGAACCAATGCATTTCATTGAATGGGGTGATTTAGACATTGATGAAGGGTATACTTTTACAGATTACCTTGTGGAGATATAGGGTCGACAAAAGACAATTCTGTATTGGTGGTCGATTCCTTTGGTACGTGTGTGGTGGAATCACATGAATCTCCACGAGACACATGGGAGAAGAAGACTCGGATTCTTGGTCAGTATACTCACTTATTTTACCAGCCCCTTTATTGGATTATTGGTATGTAAATCCCCATGGTTGGTAATATTTAGTGCCTCAAATTTTTCTAATTTTATTTTTAAAAATTTTTTGTAAAAATTCCAAGAACAGGCACTAAGACAAAGTGTGATGATAAATCCTATTGTGCCTCAAACAATTCATTGAAAATGTTACATTTTTAATACAATAAGTATGAAAAAAATCATTAAAAATTTTATTATATTTTTAATGGGTCCCTAAATCAGAAATACGTTGACATCATTGAGCTCAGAATGTAGGATTTACCCTTAGCGTGACCTAACATTGGCCGGTGTGGGTCATCTGAAGAAAATGTCACCAAGAATATAAATATATTTTAACTAATTAAATTATAATAATTTCTTTGAAATTTCTAAAAACTCATGAACGGTTACTCAGATTGGAAATATGTGACCATCATTGAGATCATAATGTGGTTTTTCCCAAGGTATGACATAACTTTTTTCGACGCATGTCTCCTATAGAAAAACAACAAAGGACGTAATCATTGATAAATAATTTAATGAAAAATTATATTATTAATGAAGTGACTATTTATCCTTTAAATTCATGGTTGTTGAATTTCATATGGGTTAGCTGCTCAAACTATAGAGACTCAGACAACTGTTTGGATGCTTTTTTCATTGGAGTATGGTCGATCGATGTTCGGGATGTGGATCATCCCACTAATAGTGTTTGGATAAATAATCAATGATGACCACAAAACCTTTTTTTAACGGTTGATCTAAAATCCACATAGGGGATAATATATTGTGTTTTTTTCCCATTCCTAAATTCTACGATGAATGTAGACTAATCCATGAATAGAATATTCCGAGGCTCGATCATTGCAGGATGGATTATATTTTCAGGATTATTTTTGAGTGTTTCCATGATTTTTATTCTTTTTTATTCGTTGTAAGATTATAGGATTCTGGCTAATATGAAAATAGGATGAGTTTTATTCCTTATGAAATATTATTCTTTTCAACCCAAATTTCTATAATTCTAGGTTCATTCTTTTACTCCTCCCTACACTTTCAGAAAAATATTTGAAGGATCAATCATTGGATCCTAAATTCTTTGTGCAATGATATGAAACCATGGATCTGAGTTTTGAATGACAAAATGGATGTGTGACGATGATGGATATGGCATGCCACATTTCATCCATCAAGGTGGTGCATGGTGGTGGCACATGATGGTGGCTCGGGTGGTTGATCCATTCAGTCCAAGAGAGTGGTGGCGTATGTCCACGGAACCAATCCATGCATATGGTGTGGTTGAAAATGAAGATGTTTGTGAGGAAATCAGTGGAGGCGGAATGAAGCATAAGGCTGAGTGGGTGCCGATGGGGCCAGCAGGTGCAGACAGTGGTAGGCGGCCGCATTCAATGGTTGTTGGATGCGCTTGGGAAGGGGACACAAGGGTGGCATGCCCTAGAGGCAGTGCGACACAGTGAGCTATTGGACTAGGTTTTAGGGGAGCTGGAGATACCAGACCATTCATGGCTAGGTTTTCCTAAGAGGAAATGGGTGGGGACAACGCACTGTAAGAGATGGTGTCCTAGAACCAACTGGTTTTAATTTTATTACATGTATATTTAATGTATTATTACATATTGTTCATTTTTCTACATGAGTATGATGTAATAATGTCTTAGATTATTTGTTGCATTGATAAGGTCATGGATGTTCCCCTCTCTGTGGAAAACGTTGAAATTCTATAACAATATTCTTAAATATAATTCTGTGGTTGGATGAGAGGTTATGATGGGAGACATAGCATACAGACCATCATGTATGAGTACTCGTAAGCAGATGTGACTTCCTCTCATGAAATTCACAATTGGTAATCTCCATGATAGGAGATTATGAGAAGAGAGCCACTAGTACGAATTCTTCATGTTTTGGTGTCATTGGATATTTCAGTCTGTGAGCATGTGTAATGATCCATAGACTAAAATATTATCATTAATATGTGTCATGACTTACTCACATTGATTTGCCGATGAAAACCATCACACAAATAGTTGGCAGGATATATGGTACGTTGGGTGAGTCAGGAGTGGCATGTTATTAATGGACAAGTCGAGGAAGTTTTTTCCCTTATATTTTTGGATGTTGATATCTCATCCCTATGTTTGAAATAGAATCTTCGCTCGAAATTCCATGGCCCCGGTGCAATGATGAGTTTATTTCAGGTATTCAATGAACGACGTATCAAGCATAAAAGTTTATGACACAATCAGGAAACATTCTTGATGAGATATTGCAAAAATGGGATTATAATACACAGTGAGCGTTCGTATGTGGATGTTGTTGTTGTGACTTTATGTTCTTTCTCTTAGTTATCGTGACTCATTGCTAGACAATACTCTTGGACTTTAGGCAAGCACGCCTAATGACAACGAGAAATAATCCTAGAGGGTCACACACTAAGGGTTTTTTTGTGGTCTTAGTTAAATTATATTTGAATTTAATTAATGACGTAAATATTATTCCCAAGAACATGGAATAATTATATTCAAGTTAAAATGATCGCATAAATTAAATAAAATATCTTGGATTGATTTATTGACCATTTAACAACAATTTATTTAATATTTTATAAATAAAATATTTATTTAATAAAATAAATTTTATATTTATTTATTTATGTTTTCAATAAGTGGAAGTGGAGTTCGAGTGGAAAAGGACAGTTCGGTAGTAAAATAATTATTTTCAAGATGGTAAATAATTATTTTACTATTTGGAACAAATTAAAATAACACTGTCATTATTTTATGACGTGGTATTTTATTTATAATTATGTTTTGTGCAAGCTGGTGCATCGTAAATAATGATGCAACTTTATTATTAAATGCATTGATTTTCTCTAAGAACTTAATGTATTTAATTATTGCTATGAAATTAAATATTTTAAATGAAATTCCATTTATATAAATGGGAATGTACACCGATTATGCAATACGCCACACCACAGTCCTCGTGAAGAGAGAATTGTTGAGCCAAAAAATATCACTATTGAATCCACTTATCTCCCCTCTCAAGACCGACAGATGTTCTTTAAGGCCGAAGAACATGTGATCAAGAACAACCCGCACAAGACACTTGCATCACCATGCTAGAACCAAGAGAATGATTGGTGTTGATTTGGGGCCATCGAAACAGGTGTGGATCACCGCTAGAGGGATTATAGTTTTGATCTATACAAGAGGAATGAGATAATCCGAAAGGGTCATTCTGGACGATCAACATCATCATCAATGTAAAATTCGAAAGATATAGGTATTTTTTTCTATATGAAGTTAATTAAATTAATTATAAACATTATGGGCAAGATCTTCTCTAAGGATTCAGGACCCCATTCATCTATATCTAAATCATAGATTATATTCTATGGAGATTGGTATTCATCATCATATTGATCCTGTAATAATCATTGATTATGGTAAAAATCAATGTTGGGTACCATCCCAACAACGCATCTGTTGCACCATGATCCTTCAAGTGGTATCAAAGGAATAACATCATAGTTTATAATTATTTATATATTTTGGTGATGAATTATGCATTTAGTAATTTAGTTATTTCAACTCATGTTAATTGTTCTACAAATCTGAATCTTGAGATCTATTCCCCCACATTAGTTTCTTGTTCACCTTATAGAAACAATTTTTTCATTTAATTTTGATTAAAATAAAATAGAGGATCACATCTTGAGGTGCCAAAGATTCATGGCTTTACAACACCAGAGCACACAGTGTGTATTCGAAAATACATGTCGTGTAGTCATGATTTAATGCATCTGACCGGTTTGCCAAACTTAGATGTGTATTGGAGTCTTTCTATGTTTTAAATGACTCCATTTGATGACCAGGAATAGGTGGCACATGGTTTTCGGATTACATGCTTTGTGGCCGAATGGAAACGACATGTGGTCCCTTTGGGTTAGGGTTAGACCATGTACCCCATACATGACTTTCCCAGCTAGAGACCGTGGAACGAGGAACTACACGGCACACAGAATACTGGACACATCGTGTACTCTGAAGATTTCCGAAGTATACTCACACATTGTTTCCCCAAGCTTGTACTTCAGATAGACGATGAATAGTAGTACACATCATGCAGTTGGAACTATATGTCATGTACTTATCAAAATTACGCATACTTATTAAAATTTATTATTATATTATACAAACCATTGATACGTTTTCCATCATGTGGGCGTAAAGATGAGGCACAACACTTGATAGGTGGTTTATATATATGCGTGTTTAATTTGACATCTACGTAATGTTTATTTCAACTCATTCGGTAGTTATGAATAGGAATTCATTGGTTTTCCTCCAAGGTACAAGTTACGTTCAAAGATAATTTTAAATGAATATATTTGTTTAATATTTTCATGAGAATCTCAATGAAATTCGGAAAATGTTTTCAGATAAAATTATTGATTAATTAAAGATGATAATTAATTGATTCAAGCGTGATTTATATTAATCAATAATTATTAAATAATTTATTTCTAGATATATTTATGCTTAAAAATAGTTTCATGTATGGATGATCATGAGCTAGTCCAAGACTTTTGTATATGGATGGTTTCATTTAATTTATTTATTTGAATTAAAATTTTTGGTCTGCAAGCATTCTCCTCATTAATATGTAGGGCCTATGTACCCAAGGTTTCATTTATGTAAACACCTTTTTTACCATTTCACCTACATTTGATTTAAAAAGGCATATATAATAGATGGAACTACCAAGCTAGTGGAGGCGGTTCAAGCTGGAGCCGAGATGAAACAAATCCCAGGAGATACAGAAGTGGACAGGTGAAATCTGTAAACACGAAACCACAAGGCTCAAGGTGTTTCTCTCCTAGTTCAGGGTAAGTTTATCAACCACTAGATAAACTAACCACTACATAAGCTCATGATCATGAAATTTACATTATTTTATTTCTTTCAGTTGCATGGTTTATCATTATGGATGTGTTGTCATGATAACATAACTATTGAATTAAACATGCATGTAAGGTGGAACTAAAATGAACCAGAATTATGTGTAAATATTATCAATATATTTATAATCACTTACGTAACTTCCACTTAATATTTACAAGAAAGTGATAATGATAATAATAAATTCATGCATAAGGGATAAAAATTACTCAATTAAAATATTAAGTCATAACAACCCTTCCCTTACTAGATCAAGGGAAAAACTAAATAAAACGCTGTGTTTGAACAACCCTTTTTGGGACACATACTTTTATACAATAAGCCCTAATGAAATGTTTTGGGTTAACTTAACCATACTACATCAAGAGAAGTATCCCTTGCTAGAATTTTTGTAATATTGTAGGCAAGAGTTGAGGAAATTCAATATCATGATTTCAGGATTGGGGATTCCACTCAACATATCTTGGAGTTGTATGCCCGTAGTTAGTGAAGACCCACATATCTAAATACCTTATAATAGCTTGACCAACCCTTTTTGGGGTTATGTGATTGGTAATATGGATCCTTTCCAATAGAATGTCATGTCAATAGGACATTACGAGTTCAATGGTGAGGGCTATTGGGAATTGATAAAATAGTGGTAGACTTAATAAAATTTATTATTTATTATAAAATGAAATCAAGAAAATACTAATGATCTACTATATTAATTTAAGAATAAAAATGACCAAATCATCAACCACACTATCCCTATGATCAATTCTCAATAAAGGCAACATCCTCACTTGTGGTAAATTACAGTAATGGTTTAGATGCCTTTATGTTATCATCCACCATGAATAGAATTCTTACATATAGAAGTCAACATTACCTGATCCACCTGCCTAAGAGGCGAGTGATGAGGAATTCTTGGTCTATGAGAAACATATGAATGACATGTTCAACATTCAATGATTGATTCTATCATAAATGTGTAGTGAGATCATGAAGTCTCATGAAAACATGGATTCTCATAGAATGCTTGAGCTCCTCAGTGGTTTTTATTATGAGAGATAAAAATAGCAAAAGGTTTGAGATTTCTAAGGAACTCTTTCATAGTAATCTTGAAGAAGTTTCCCCAGCTGGGCCTCATGTAGTCAAGCTCATTGGATACATTGAGCGCCTGAAGGTTCTAGGGTTTAAACTCCCCGAAGAACTGGGCACTAATCTCATTATCACATCACTTCTTCATAGTTTCTCTAACATTGTTGTCAATTTCAATATGAACAACATTGAGTAGTCTCTATCTGATCTTCTTATCCTTATTCTCCAAGTGGACCAAGATATGGAGCACTAATATTATTCTATCTTTATGGTGAATAAGAGGAAAAATAAGGAAAATATAATTAATCCCAAAGCTTCTTCATGACCTTCCAAGAAAAAGATGATACTAAGGGAGGCATGTAAATATGAGGCTATTTGTTTTTCATGTGGCAAGAAGGGTCACTGGAAGAACTGAACCCAGCCTAAGAAGTAAGGGGAATCATCAGGTTTGTTGGTTATAGAATGTAATCTATCATTTTCTACAAATTGGGTATTAGATACAGCTTGTGGATCACACATATGTATCCAAATACAAACACCATGTAGATTCTAGACGATTGATCGAGGGGAGGTAGATCTATGAGTAGCCAACGGAGCCAGACATGCTAATGTAGCTCTCGGGGACTACCACCAGATGTTTCCAACTGGGATGATCGTGGTGTTAAAGGGTTTCTATTAGGTGCCTTATTTTACTAAAAACATTATTTCTGTATCCAGATTAGACCCGGGTAAATGTTTTTCATGTTTATAAATCAATTTTTCTTCTCTTACGAAGATAGAATTTCTTATGTTAGGGAACATTTATACAAAAGACATTGCGTGTTGGATTAAACAAACCATGTAATGGTAATTGATAAAAATGATATGCCACATGACTCATACCACACCCAACTTTAAAATCACTGGCTAGGTCATTTAAAGGAGAAATTCTTGACAATTTTACATCTAATTGAATATTTAGATTCTTTTGATCTAAAACCACTTGGCATGTGTCATGCATGTTTAGATGGAAAAATGACCAAACCCCCATTTAGTGGGAAAGGTGAAAGGGATAAATAATTTCTTGAATTGGTTCATACCGATATGTGTGGACCATTTCTAGTTGATGTAAAGGGAGGGTACTCATACTTCATTACTTTTACTGATCATTTTTGTAAATATGGATATATCTACTTAATGAGGTATAAGTCAGATTCTTTTGATAAGTTCAAATGAATACAAGAATGAATTTGGGAACCATCATGGTATGATGATTAAGAATCTCTGCTCAAACCGAGGTTTAGCATATATAAATCAATACATCATTAATTACTTACGGTATTTAGGGATCCTATCCCAACTCACTCCTTCAAAAAAACCAAGTGGAATGGTGTGAGAAAAAGGAAGAAAACCACCCTGTTGGACATGGTGAGATCAATGATGAGTCATGTGAGTCTTCCATTATCTTTTTGGGGATATTCATTACAAAAAGAAGCACACATAATAAACCAAGTACCAACTAAATTGATAGATGTTATTCCATACAAGTTCTGGAGGGGAAGAAAATCCATGTTATGGAATTGACATGTGTGGGGTAGAAAATCATTTGTTAAGGCCAATTTAGGTAACAAACTCATACCCCAAGGAACGAAGCATACCTTTATTGGAAACCCCAAGGAAACAAGGGGATATTACCTATACATCCCCTTATACAAAATGTTTATAGAGAAAATACATGCCATATTCCTAGAGAGGGACCACATCTCCAAAATATATTGTGTAACCGAGATAGACTTCGATGAAGTTGGGGCTCAAGGAACACAAGGGTTTATACTAGAGTATATTCCATAAATCCCCAAGGAAGAAGAACATGTTCCAGAGACACAAGTACTGCAATGGAGAACAAGAGAGGTTAGAGAACCAGAATGGTTCGGGTTTCTAGTTACCAAGGATGGTGACTAATTATTAGTTCATAATAATGATCCTCAAACCTTTAAGGAAGCAGTAAGTGTCACTGATGTTGCCAAGTGGAAAGAAGCCATGAATTCTAAAATGGATTCCTTGTACCAAAAACATATCTGGATTTTGGTAAATCCTCTAGTTGATGCAAATCCTATTTGTTTCCAATGGGTATTCAAGAATAAACTTGACATGGAAGGATAAGTCAGTACCTATAAGGCATGACTTGTTGTATAAGGTTTAAATCAACATCATGGAATTGACTACGATGAAACCCTATCACAAGTTTCAATGCTAAAATCCATATTAATTCAACTTCCCATTGTAGCTTACCATGATTATGAGATTTGGAAAATGGATTTTAAAAAAAACATTCCTTAACATGAACCTTAAAGAAGATTTCTAAATGACACAAAAAGAAGTGTTTGGGACTCTAAAAAATTCCAACAAGGTATGAATGTTGGAAAAATACATTTATGGATTAATGAAATCATCCAGGTCATGGAACTTTAATTTAGATGAATACATTAATTAATTTGGTTTTATCATGAATGAATGTGATCTCTGTGTCTACAAACGGTTTAGTGGGAGTGAATTCATCTTCCTAATAATATATGTTGATGAAATATTACTTATTGGAAATGAGATATTAGTCTTACATTATGTTAAGGCATGGTTGAATAAATTCTTCTCCATGAAAGACTCGGGCGAGGTAGTGTATATTCTTGGGATCAAGATACATCATGATAGATCCAAGATATTTTTGGGCCTATGACAAAGTACACACATTGATAAGATACTAAAGTGATTCAGTATTGAACAATACAAGAGGGTATTGTTTCTAGGGTCACATGGCATTCATCTTTCCAATAAAATGTGTCCTCGGACACATGAGGAAAGATAAATAATGGCAAATACTCTATACACATTAGCTATTGGGTCAGTCATGTATGACAAGCTATGTACTAGGTTTGATGTCACGTATCCATTGAGTGTTTTATGCAGATATCAATCTAATCCTAGTGACCACCATTGGATGGAAGGAAAGACTATCCTAAAGTATCTGAGGTGTACACAAGATATGTTCCTACATTATGGAGGAAATAAGGAACTAGTCATCAGAGGATATGCATATGCTTGTTTACAGACTGATCAAGATGATGTGAATTTGTAAATGGGATACATCTTTACTTTGAATGGATGTGCAATGAGATGGTAGAGCTCAAAGAAGAGTGTGGTCATAGATTCTATAGTAGAGTCTGAGTATATAGAAGAATCTGAGGTAGCTAAAGAAGCAGTTTGGATGCTAAGATTCATCTAGGAGCTAGATGTGATACCTAGCAATAAATATCCAATCACATTGTAATATGATAATACTGCAGTAGTGGCTCTCACAAAAGATCCATGGTCACATCAGTGGAAAAGGCATATACTTCCTAAGTATCATCTCTTGTGGGATTTTCTCATAGAGTTTAACTTGTTATGAGCAGTATTTCCATGGAAGAAAATGTAGAAGACCCCTTAACTAATGCCTTGACTTAGCAAAAACATGACCATCATGTGAGGTCTAGCAGACTAAATGTCGTAGGCAGTTGGCTCTAGTTCAAGTGGGAGTTTGTAAGAGTTGGTTTTCTAGACCGAACTGATTTTACTTTGATTACATTGATATTTGTTGAATTATTACATATTGTTCATTTTTCTACATGACAATGATGTAATAAATCCATGAGTATTTGTTGCACTGATAAGATCATCGAAGTTACCCACTATGATGAGAACCTTGAAATGAAATTATAATATTTTTAAATATAGTTTTGTGGTTGGATGAGATGCTATGATGGGAAACATATCATGAATACCGTCAGGTATGAGTACTTATAAGCATATGAGACTTCCTCTCATGAAGTTCTCACTTGGTAATCTCTAAGATAAGAGATTATGAGAACAAACCCATTATTAGGAATTCCAAATGATTTGGTGTCATAGGATATTTTTATCTGGTTCTTGTGTAATGATCCTTAGACTTTAAGATTATCATTAATACATGTCACGACTAATGCACTTTGATTTACTGATGAAAACTTTCATGCAGAAAGTTGGCAGGAAGTAGGGTACATTGGGTGCGTCACGAGTGGCATGTTATTAATGGATATTTTGAGAAAGGATTTGTCACTTCCATTTATGGATGTTTATATCATGGCACTTTGATTGAAATAGAACCGTCGCATGAAATTTCATGGTCGTAGTGTAACGGCGAGTTTATTTCAGGTAGTCAAAGAATGACGTATTAAGAATAAACATTGATGACACAATCATGAAAACTTCATGATGATATATTACGACAAAGGGATTATATTACATAGTGAGCATTCGTATGTGGATGTATTTGTTGCGACATTGTGTACATTCTCTTGGGTGCCTTGACCTATTGCTAGAAAATACTCTTGGACTTTAGGCAAGCCTGCATAATTCCAGAGAGAAAGAATCCTAGGTGGTCACACACTATGTGTTTTTAGTGGTTTCAGTTAAATTGTATTTGAATTAAATTAATTAAATAAATATTATTTTGAAGATCGTGGAAAATTTTTATTCAAGTCACAATGATCGCATAAATTAAATAAATTTTATTTACTTATTTTATTGAACATTTAATAAATATTTATTTACTATATTGTAAATAAAATATTTATTTAAGATAATAAATTATTTAATTATTTATTCGGGTGTTCAATAAATGGAAGTGGAGTTTGAAGGACCATGGTCATTCCAGTATTAAAATAAATATTATCAAGACGGTAAATAATTATTTAACTAGTTGGCACAAATTAAAATAATGCAGCAATTATTTTATGATGCAGAATTTTATTTATAATTCTGTTTTGCGCATGTTGGTGCTCCATAAATAATGATGTTGTAGTATTATTAAATGCAATGTTTTTCTCTATGTTCATGAATGTATTTAGTTTTTTCTATGAAATTAAATATTGTAACTAAAATTCCATGTATATAAATAGGCAAGCACGCCTATGGTTCCATACACCACACCACACACCTGGTGAATGGAGAATTGTTGATCTAGACAATTTCTCTCTCAAATTCTCTTCTCTCCCCTCTCAAGAACGAGATACATTCTTCATTTCAGAAAAACAAGTGATAAAGAAAAACCAACATAAGACACTCACTTCACTACGCTTGCACCCGGAGAACGAGCGGTGTCGATCAGAGGCCATCAAAGAACATGTGTTTGTGTTCATTTATAACATCCTAGAGTACTCAATATCCAATGAGGGGCATTTGATACACTTTAGTATGGTATTGGGAATGCTAAGAAATCATGAATTTTACGGAAATATCTCTAAGTATAAGTTCTTGAATCTAGAGGTCCATTTTCAGGTACATATTTTCTCAATGTTTGGAGATATAATGGATTAATTGAAGGTTGAAGAGGTGCTTTCTTGGGATCCACCCACAAGTATTAATGAGGTGCAAAGTTTCATTGGGATGATATGATACTATCAAAGGTTCATACCCATAATATCTAGAGTGGCAGAACCCTTGAAAACATTGACCTGAAAGGGTCAACCATTATTGAGTATACAGAAGTTCCATACATGATTTGAGGATCCAATGTAGATGTTGATGAGTGCCCTCATATTGATATTTCTAGAGGGGGGAATGGAGTAAATGGTGTTCTATGATTCATCTTGGAATAGGCATGGTTTTGTCTTGATGTAGGGGAAAGAATTGATTGCCTTTGGTTCACAATAGTTGAGGATTTGTGAGTAGAACTACATGACGCCTGATCCTGAGAAGTAGTGATTGTCTTATAATTTAATATGAGGTGAAAAAACCCAATGGGAATGTGGTTTATCATCCACTATTATCACAAGAGTATCAAGTATGTCTTTTCTCATAAGGATCTGAACTTGAGATAGAGTGGATGGATAAATTTCGTCTTGGACTATGACTTTGTGATTGTCAATACTCCTAGAAATTGAAATCTATTGTATGCTGATCTCAATAGGAGAACTAGTTTGTAGTATCTTAGAAAGACATCAGATTAGTTGTCATTATTTTAGTTATCCCTTGTTGATTGATATGGATAACAATATCTCTATAATATGGTTATATCCCCTCAAATCATAAATCGATTTAGATAGACACAACTTGGGGATACTGATTATGAGACCCTGTGGGATCTGTTGTTTACAAGGCATGATCGTGATGGATATTTGAATGGTGGAGAGCACCTAGTTCTCTTCTGAGTGATTATTTTGGTACTGGTGACGTTTCAGGAGGATGTTCTGATGGATTTTTCTAAAACCCCATTAATGGTACATCCAAGTGTGAAAAATATGTAGTAGGACCTTCAAAATTTGTTTTGGTGGCCAGGGATAAAAAATATAATCACATAGTTCGCCTTTTGATGCCTCACTTTTCAGCAAGTGAAGGCTAAGAAGCAGGTTTTAGTGGGTTTTACAAACCATTAGAGGGTTAGGGAGAGAAGTTGGATGGGATATTGATGGACTTCATTATAAGTTAACCTCGTATGTACATGTGACATAATTCCATTTGTTCATCCATTTTCTGACTCACCATGACAGCCCAATTCCTAGTTATATGTGTGACGATTTCAAAAGTGAGAAAGAGAGACCTCTATATATATAAGATAGTTCGATTCTATATAGTCCCATCAATGATTATTTATGATCGTGATTCAAGATTTACATCCCCACTATGGAAGATATTGCAAGAGGAATCTTTCACTCTGTTAAGCTTGAAAATAGCATTCCACCTACAGATGGAAGGCAAGAATGAGTAGACCATTTTGGTTCTAGAGGAGAAGTTGTGGGCATGAATGTTAGTATTTGGATGTTGTTTGGAGGATCACCGACCACTAGTGGAGTTGTGAAAAACAACATCTACCATTACACCAATGGTATGGAACCATTCGAGGCCTTGTATGAGCAACCTTCTAGGTCACCACTCTACTGGCCTATCCTTGGAGAGTCAGAACTTTTGGGATTGATGTGGGTGTGAGCTACTACTGAGAATGTAATGATCATCAAGGAGTAGATGAAGACTGTATAGAGATAAATGATGTCTTATACTGATAGGTGGATAATCACTTTATAGTTCGAGGAAGGAGACAACATTTTTATCCAACTTTCACATTGATGTAGATTATAGTGATTTGGTTGGGGCGACAATCTATCTCTAAGGATAATCATTCCCTTCCATATTCTACATATAGTTTGTGAGTTGGAATAACACTTGGCTCTACCACTTGAGTTAAATCATGTTCACGATTTCTTCAACATGATTAAGCTAAAGAGGTATGTGAATTACCCATTGCATTTCATTGAATGGGGTGATCTGGAAATCAAGGAAGGGGAGACTTTTATGGACTGCCTGGTGGAGATAGAGGTTTTGCAAGAGTGTATCCTTTATGGGTGATGGATTCCTTCGGTACGTATGTGGAGGAATCCCATGAATCTCCATGAGACACATGGGAGAAAGAGACACATATTCAAGGTCAATATACTCATTTGTTTTACATGACCTTTTATTGGAATTTGGGTACGTAAATCCCCATGGTGCGTAAAAATGAATAGGCACTAAGATGGAGTGAGATTCAAAATCCTATTGTACCCAGAAAAAATCATTGATGTTGTTATGTTTTTTATAGAATAGGTTTGAAACAATCATTAAAATGTGGATTATATTTTTAATGGGTTCTTAAATTAGAAATATGAGGACACCACTGAGCTCAGAATGTTGGATTTACCCTATGCACGACCTAACATTGGCCGGTGTGGGTCATTTGAAAAACAAGTCACCTTGAATATAAATATATATTAAATAATTAAATAATAATAATATATTTTAAATCCATAATAACTCATTAATGGTGACTCATGTTAGAAATATGAGACCATTATTGTGTTCATAATTTGGTTTTTTCCCTAGGCACAATATAACATTAGTTTCTATATGTCTCCAATGGAAAAACAGAAATGGTCATAATCATAATTAAATAATTTAATGAAAAATATGTTATTGATGTAATGACTATTTCTCCTTTAAATTCATTATTATTGAATTTCATATGTGTTGGATGCTAAAAAAATAGAGATTTAGACAACAGTTTGGGAGATTTTTTGATGGAGGATGATTGATCAAAGTTTAGGAAGTGGATCATCAGGCCGACAATGTTGGAGGAACTCATCAATGATGACCACACAACATTTTTTAACGACCGATCCAAAATACACCGAGGGGGTAATCTATTGAGTTTTTTCCCATTCTTAAATTCTATGATGAACATAGAATAATCCACAAATAGATTATCCCATGGCTCGATCATTTTAGGATGGATTATATTTGTGGGATTATTTTTGAGAGTTTTCCTAATTTTTATTCTTTTTTCTTCATTATAACAAGATAGGATTATGGATAACATGAAAATAGGATTAGGTTCATTACTTGTGAATTTTTATTCTTTTTAACCCAAATTTCTATCATTCTTTGTGCATTCTTCATCTCTTTACAACACTATCAAAACCCTATTTTAAGGTTCGATCATTTCATCCTAAATTCTCAGTGCAATGATATGAAACCATGGATCTGAGTTTGGAAGGACAAAATGGATGTGTGAAGATGATTGAAACGGCATGCCACATTTCATCTAGTAGGGTGGTGCATGGTGGTGGCACATGACACTGGCCTGGGTGGTGGATCTGGTCGGTCCAGGAGAGTGGTGGTGTATGTTTAGGGGGCCAGTCCACACATATGGTGTGGTAAAAAATGATGATGTTGGTGAGGCAATTAGTGGAGGAATAATGAAGCAAGAGACTACGTGGGTGCCAACTAGCCTAGAGGTTGAAGACCACAATAGGCAGCCACGTGCAATGGTTGTTGGTTGCGATGGGGCTAGGGACATGAAGGCGGCATTCCACAGAGGTTGTGTGACACATTGAGATAGTGGGCTAGGTTTGAGGGGATCAGGCCATACCAGACCAGGCTAGGATTGGTTGATCCAATAGGAAATGGGAAAGGATGACACGTAGAAGATCGAGTCAGGCCCTGAGGATCGGGTCAAATCTACGTTGGATTAGAGGTGACGAAGAAGGATCCAGGCCACGGTCGACCACGACGGTTGACCTTGATCTGTGGTAGCTCCATGTAATGCACGACCACGACTAGTGGGGGTGGTCAACAATGAAGGTCTACAACTATAACCCAATGTGGTCAAACCACAAGGTCGTCTCTAGTAGAATGGGTGGTTGACCTCTATAGTCGACCATGGTGGTTTTTGGACTAACCAACATTTAGTCTACACGCCCTGTGACCCCCTTTATAAACATCAAAAGACCATAACATTCAAATGGTACATTCATTTAATGAGTTTTCTACAATGTTGGGACCCTAACATTGAGGTGGTCCTTTTGAGATAATGTGGAGATTTTTAATATTGGTCTAACAGAGGTTGGGATAGTTTTAGTTGGTCCTTTCCTTGAGGGTTCCATATGATATTATGTCCACATAACTGGTATGTAATCCCCGTTAGAGGATGATTCCCAAATATATTTAGGAATCCCTCATCCTGACTAGAGTGTGATCCACTATCACCGCAAGTGGAGTCCATGGAATCTACTAATATCTTTAAGAAGGGAACTATTCCTCCTCCAAGCCAGCCACATATATAGGGTATGCGGTATCCCCTAGAGAATCTAGACATGATATGCGGTATCACCCATGGTGTTAGATCATGATCCCCATTGTTGTGAATTTATCTTGATTTGGTACATGGTATCCCCTAGTATATTTGGGTGTGATCTGTGGTATCCCCCATCGTATCTCGGTGTGATCCCATCAATGTGATATCATAATATTACTTGAACAATTTTTTCTCATTTGGGTAGGGACCAAATGCACCCGACCTCTTAAAGAGAATCCAGGATGATATCATGGATCGGGGTGTACGTTCTCCCAGAATGAGAATCTTTCAAATAGAATCCTATAGCTGAAATTTTTTATGGACTACCTCTAGACTATGAATCTTGGAAGGAATATATCTCAATGTTCTCACTACATCTCTAGTATAATTATAAATTAGTGGAGTTGATTATGCATTTCCTTTGTGATATTCCTTCTATGGTACTTTACTTTTTGGTATTTCTTTTTTGGTTTTGGGATTTCCTACTGAATATTATTTTACACACCGCTACATGGGATTTTACCTCATGTGTAATGTCTTTTTTAAATGTTTGAACCTCTGATATCTTCTTAGGTGGATAGGGACTAGGCGATGTTTAGTGTGGCCAGATAGATGAGGTGTGTTCTAGCGGTTCATACAACAGTCTCAATACCACTTTTCTAGCAGGTTGGACTTGTGGTTATAGACAATTTTTAGTAGTCTTGTATTCTATCACTATTTATTTTCCTATATTTTAAATGATGTACACTTTTTGTGGGATATAGTTGTTTGAGTGCATATATTTACATATCATTTTAGCAGTTCAACATTTTTTTGCTTCGAGATGTGTGCACTCGTACAGGTTCTTCAAGCTAACAGATCCCATTTGAGGGATATTCCTACAGGTGCTAGTCACCAGCTCCTGGCATATTGAAGTCATCATAGGGGTAGTCATGGAACATTCCCCTCTAACACGGGTCATGACATAGATCAATAGTTTATAGTGGTTTTTATATGTTAATGAAATTCATCCAGATCATATCCATCCGGAGTGTCAAACCAGGTGCACAATATGGTCCCAATCAGCATAAACAAAAATTATTGATGATATATAATAGGAAAACTCTTTTCAGGGTTACTACCCTTATAGGAATCTATAATATAACCTCCTAAACTTATTTTTATCTAAAATTTGAATTATTTTATTGGAAGCCCACACACACCTTTTTTTACAAAAATATAGCATAGATTTTTACCCACAAGATGGTTTGTCAATTAAAATGGATTAAACAAAATGTAAAACGAGATTGAGTAAATAATATATCATTGAATATATTTCACATAGACGATGATAGAAAAAATTAAAATAATTTATATATATTAATAGGAATCTTAAAATTTAACAAAAAATTGGAATTACAATTGAAAATGGAAGAGGAGGGTTGAAAAATCATACATGGGAGGATTTTTATTTGAGTTATTGATATACTACTTATAATCTGAGTAACACATTGGGAGATCAATAGATAGGGATAAGGAGAGGACATTATTGTCCAATGAGTGTTTATTAGATTAGAGAGGGAGAAAGTCTTTCTATTAATTCTTGTGTAGTATTGTCTTTAAGTGTTTAAAAATTTATTATTTTAAAATATAATCCATCCACTGGTGGGTTAAATGAAATACAAATAAGTTGTTAAATTATTAATGATTTAATGGGAGTAATTTATCATTCAATGAATAGCCAAATATAAATTCTCAATCGAACCACCCCATTTAGTATAAAGAATCCAAATATCTTTTATCAAAACAACCCATTTATTCATTTTAATATGCATTATGAAACTTTATAAATAAAAATAACAATTATGAAATTAATTTTTAAACTCATTAAGTTATATTTTAATTGGATAAAATATTTTATATATTTTTTAATCATTCTCAAAAAATAATAATGTCAAAAAATCATGGTGTTCATAACATAGTAATTTTCACTATTTCACCTCTAAATCCTTGTTGTATAAACATTTATAAAATTCAACCTATGATATTTTTTACATGATGGACCTAAAAAATATTTTCTTTTTCAATACCCTTTTCCATAAATATTAAAATTTGATATTTTTTAAAATAAATTTTTTTTCTTGAAAATTAAATTTTTTATAGAAAAATAATCCTTTGATCCTTATAAAAACTAAATAGGATTATATCTAATTTATCAAGATTTTTATAAAAAAAAATTTGGAAAATTATTATTATATAAAACATATATATATGTTAGAATAAATATTCATAACATAATGTTTTTAGATGAAACAATGTTTAGGGTAATTACCATATAAATGTTGACTAGACCAACCTGATTGGTTTCCATATGTCAACACCATCACCACCAACCTCATCACATACCATAACTTATTTAAGAAATATCAATATAAACCAAACCATATTCAACACCCTAATATCCACAAAAAACATATTAATTGTTCTATTTGTTCATTTTGTCATGTAATTTATAAGTATAATATTCTCTATCCATTTTACATATATTTTGACATTTAATTTTATATTTAATATAAAAACACTTCTTTCCCAATCCCATTTCATTTACATAATTCAATATATATTCTTTACCACATGAATTGTCACACCCAGATTTTCATGTCTTTGTTTTGATCTAGATAATTGGAAATCCTGATCCTTTTCATGGGTCATGGGTGAGATTAATGTTGAGTTTTAATGTTTCATCTATGTCTAATCACTATAATTTGGATTTTACATTGTTTGTTTAGAAGTTTTTTTAGAAAGGGTGGTTACTTCCTGATTTGGTCCAACTGTGAGCTCATTTCCTGATTTGAAAACAAAATTGGTTTCTTTTATAACTCCTTTGATTTTCAACATTTCTTACTCATTCAAAATCCCTAATTTTATCTAATAAAATATTAAAACGACCAAATAATTTTTTACCCCTTATAAAATCATAAGAACTGTGAATTTGGGTTATTTATTCAGGTATTGGGCCTGCCCGAGGGCCAATTTCCAGTTTAAATAAATAATTATTTATTTATATCATATCCATTTTTTATAATTTTCGATGATTCCTCCTCAAAATCAATCCCAAGAACCCATGAAGAACCCCCATGTTCCATGATATCTCTTTGGAACTAAACCTGTCGCGAATTCGGGAAAATATTCTCAAGGATTCACAAATCATCCAGATTTTCCATAGGTATTCTGTCTCATTAATAAATCAATCAATTCATTATATTTTTGCCAAAACTCATCTTCCCTAGTTCTAACAGATGTTATGAGACTATACAAGGTGTTTTATGTCATTCCCTTTCGTCTATGGGTGTAGATATAATGGAAGACAAAGAGTTTTCTGGTTTCCAAGGTGAGATTCCTTCTCATTTCTCCTCCCTCTTCTTCCACCATTCATTATTTCATGGTTTTATATTATTCTCTCTTCATGATAATACTTGGTTTATATTATCCCATGGTTTTGTAATGGTTTTTTTTTCATTTGGTGATAGTCTTCATAGGTTTTGGGATTATAAACCCTCGAATGGTGATATTGGGTGAGTGTTTCCATTATGCCAAGGAATTGTGTTAGGTTATCCCTTGTACATAACATTATCATTTAATTTTCATCATTTTAATATTTTTAAATACTAATATATATGTTTATTAATTTATTTCAGACTTTGGTTAATTTTCATGGTGTTCAGAATGTTTTTAAGCATTGTTTAGTGAAAGGTAGTGTAGTTTTGTCATAAAAGTACACACAAAGTGTTTGTTTAAATGTTAAATTATCTATTACCCCTAGATTGTGAGGTTTAGAACATGTTATATGGTATTGTGAACATTATACAATATCATTAATAAAATATTGCATGCAATTGGTGTTTTATTTCTTTTTAAGTGCAAAAAATAAATTGTTTTGTTTAAAACTGCATGTCATGTGTTCGGTAAATTATCTGGTTGGATTTTATGTGTTTAGTGTGATTTAAAAATTATTTGTTTGGATTTATAAATGCATTGAAAAAATGATAAATTTTATTTTTTCCTACTATGGATTTCGAATTTGGATTTGGGTTTACAAACAAATGGGTTTCTGTTAACAACATGTTTTGGCTCGTGTTGCCAGAAAATGGACCGGTTCACATCTTTATGAAAATGGTTATGTTTTGAATATGTAACCTAAGTGTTTTAAGTGATTTATGAATGTTTTTTTCTACTGTAAATGGTTTTTATACACCTTATTAATAAAAATAAAGTATATAACTTTGTCAAATGTTAGTTTTGAGAAAGGATTAAAGGCTAGTTTTCCATTTTTTTGAAAAAATGGTTCCCATGAGTGTTTCATGTTATATCTTTTAGGGATACATTATGGTCCATGAAATTGATTTATTAATTGTTTTTGAGATTCAAAATCTAGTTTGATATGTTATTTATGGGTTTGTGTCCTTAAAATATCTTTTTTGAATGGATTTTATTTGCAAGAACTTTTATACACCTTGAAATTGATTTATGAAACATTTTAGTGGTTTATTGAATCGTGAAAGAAATTTAAATCTTGTTTGGGTGATGTTTTTGTGGTTATGGTTTGGTAATGGAATTTTTATATGAAAATTTAATTAGATAATGTATGTAACTTGATTGATCACTAAAAGGATTCTCATGTATCTACTTTGGCGGACGTGTACTAGTATGCTAGTGATCCTGTGGGGTTTGGCCCCAATTTCACATACCATGTTTGAAAATTAAAACACTAACTGAACTATGATTATGATGTTTTTGGGGAACAATAAGTTATGTTTTTTCTCCCTACTAGTGGCTCGGGTGCACAAGAATGAATATTTATTATGGTTACTTTCACTAGATACGAGGTACTTGGGGCTCACAACTAACTAGTGCATAGAGGTGTTCTCGTGACTTGAGCTCATAGGGTATTTTGTATTTGGAATAAGAATATGGTGGGTTTGGTTGGTAAATTAATCAGTGAATTTTATTTATTTAAAAGTGTACATACATCAATGAAAACCTCTTGAAAACTATTTTAATTTTGAAGTTTCACCTCTTTGAAAATTGTTACTTGCATTCTTGTTTATAAAACTTGAATGTTTTTGTCTGGTAATTTTTTTATAGAATGTGACCTCATTTGGAAAACATACCTTCATATATTGTATTTAATACATTAAATTGTTTTTTATTTTATTTTAAAGGATGTGAATTGGGAATAGAATATCAGGCTAACCTACTACGTTTTAATTGCCACACATATAGTCTTATTCTATTTTTATCCCTTGTGCAGGTTTCAGCATGAGTTTGATAACCTTGGGAAACATGTGATCATTGTGTTAGAGAGTGATCAGAGAGCTCACATTGAGTTAGATGGATATCAGGTTAGGTCAGTTGAGTTGTTGGTTTAGTTTTACATTCAGTTTCTTGTACAAATAATGTTCATTTCAATTTTTATGTAAAAGTATTTTTGGCTGTCCATTTATTTATGTTATTTGTTTGATTGTTTATATTTGGGAGAAATCATTCCCTTGTGTACTCTATTGATTACATGGTGATTTTTACCTTCATGGGAGGATCGGAAATGCCTCTTAGGACTGGTCCCGAGCTGGACTAGGTGACCGATTCAAGGTCGACTCCGGCAGGTTCGTGAAACAATGGTATCGAAGGAGGCCATCTCGTAGAATACCTTTCTTTATAAGGATACTTTGTTATTTGGGGTATGTCAATGTAAATGGAGTATTATTATTGGGACTTGACTGGTATGTGCTAGAATAGCATCATGAACACTTGCTCATTCTCATCCTCGAGTTTCCACGGTATGTCCAATTTTATTATTGTACTTTGTTCTTGATGATTTTTTGTAGTTGGGATATGATAAGGGGAGTCTAACTAATGGGTCCATGAACTCACAGGTCCTAGAGGGCCATGTGGAGCTAGGGCATGGTCCTAATAAGTCTCTCTATTTTGTTGTTCTGTTTTACATGTGGCCTCTAACCATGTGGTCAAGTCACCCACTGACAATTGTTACCTTTTTTGGGTATCTTTTGCATTTCCTGAATTATGAATTTTTGTTTTGAAAATAATTGTGTGATAATTGTATAAATGGGTTTTAAAGTAATGATTTTAGTTTGAATAGTGTAAAAGGGGTTCTAAATAATAAAATATAATAATGGTTTTGGAAGGTTGTATTTTTGTGAAAAAAAGAGTTAGGAGGAAGTGGAAATGATTTAACAGGATTTTATTATCCCTAATCAAAACATGTGATTTGTTGAAATAAAATTTTTAGAAAGTGTGAATCTTTTTAAGTTGATTCTGAATAATTGTTTTAAATGGGGTGTTATGGGATTATGAAAAGTGTTTTAATCTGATGAATTGCTTTTGGAAATTGGTTTTGAGTAGTTAATGATTTTCTAGATAGGGTATTGGACTCAATGGACATCAGATTATAAAAATATACCTTTCTAGATTTTATAAAATGGGATGGGTTTGTTTGGAGTAGCTTGGTTGTTTTAAAAGTTGTTAAAAATGAAAATGTGTAGTTATTTATGAAAATGGTTCTTGATGAATTGTAGTTTGTTTCGTGAAATCTGAAAAGGTTTTTTGACGTGGTGGTTAGTGTTCATTTGGAAGGAATATGATTTTTGGAATGATGTTGTCTTGTTTTTTCCTTTTGTAATTCGATGGGTGCTCACATGCATGGTTTTATTGATATCAAGAAGTATTGCCTATATGGAATGGAGGATGGGTGATTGGGGTGTCATGGAAATATGAATGTGAGTGAGATTTGATGAAACACCATAGGTGAATGTGAAAATACACCAAGTTAGTTTGTTTTTAAAAAGTGTTTTGAGCTAAAAAATTGTGGCAATTGTTTATAAACCAATGATTATGTGGATAGTTTTTTTCTATTTCATAGAAGAGTTTTTTATTATGTATGATTATTTTTTATCACAAATTAATATTCTATATGTTTCTTGAGATGGGATCTTGTTGGTGGCTCATTTTTGGAGTAATGTTCAGTGTGTTTCTAATGATGTGTTGGATGTTTTGATGTGGCCCCAGATAGTTCTCTATTTTCATGATTTCCTGTTGATCAAACTAAGGATTCTTTCTCCTATTTCACAATCTAGATCCACCTCTTAAAATAATTTTCATCCTGTTTATTGAAAAAGAGGGCAATTTGGGATCAATTTATAATACCTTCATATTGTGTAGATTCTCTCAGTTATAGTGGTTGTGTTTTGTGATTCTGGGTGTGTTTCACCATGTTCCTTGTCCATTTCACTTCTCATTCTGTGTAATTTATAATGGGGGTGTGCATCCATATTTCTCGATTGGGTATTGGAATTTTGATTGATCCAATTCATTTCATGAGATAATTTTTTTCGTAGCTCCGGACTGCAACAGAACAAATGCTTCCAACATCAGGGCTCCAGCCATAGGCTTTGGAGTGATGCTTTTCACGCAGTCATGAAATCGCTAGAGGTTTGGAGAGATCAACTAGGCTCAATCCTCCACCTTTTTGGTAAGGTAGTTTCTATGTAAATATTGTGGTACCTCATCACTGTGAATTTCCTCATGTCACAAGGAGTGTGGTGGACTTACCCCTCACACGGTGTCTATGGTTATGCCTTCATGGATGTGGGTTTCTGATCAATGTACCTATGTGGACCACCTGTTTAATAATGTTCAATAATGGTATTACTTATTTATAGATTCTGGGTGTTGGGTGGTTCAACTATTACTTTTGTGATTTTATAGGCCCAATGATTGTGTCCCCTCCCCTCCATGCCCCGAGTGGTGGGGGTTTTGATTCATGCTATACATGTTGGCCTAGTTCATATACCATCCATTCAGGAGTGGGTGGTTTAAATGTTCATGTTATAATCCTATTAATAAGGATTTTAGGTTGTTTTGGGATAGTTTTGGTGGTAATGTGCAAGTGATTCCCAATCTAGTTAATGTTGAATTCTTGTTTGTTCATTGATAGTGGGGTTTAAATGGTGGGGAGACCCACCGAGGGTCTTGTTGATTTTTCCTCCTAAGAACATATCATGTGGTAGTTGTTTTTTAATGGTTGGGTGTAAATTATGTACTACCATAGAATATTTGGTTTTATTTTGTTCTCTTTGGTATTAGTTATTGTTAGGATCATTGGTAGATGGCCCAACTACTAGGTTCTTGGATTGGTTGTGATGGTAGTGACTCGATCTTTTGGTTGATTCTCTAGAAGTGGTTGAGAGTTGAGGTTTTGATTGATATAAGATTCTTAAGATCAATTAATGGTGTATGGTGTGTTATTGGATTTAGAGGTTTTAACATATTGATAAATAATACTTAGGTGTTGATCAACCAGCTCGAATGTGATGTTGATTTCCAAGAGCAGAAAACTTTAATGGTGTGGAGAATTGTCACACATGGTTTTTAATGTCTTTGTTTTGATCTGGTTCAGTGAAAATCTCAATCATTTTATTGGGTCTTGTGTGAGATTAATTTTTAGCTATGATGTTTCATCTATGTCTAATTACACTAATTTGGGTTCCCCATTTCTTTTTTAATAGTTTTTGAAGAAAGGGCGATTACTTCATGATTCGGTCCAACTGTGAGCCCATTTCTAGATTTAAGAACCAAATTTGTTTATTTCATAACACCTTCATTTATCACCATTCTTCACTCATCCCACATATGAAATTACCTCCACTGACATAATAAAACACCATCAATTTTGGAACCCTTATAAATTCATAATAATGGTGAATTTGGGTTATTTATTTAGGTATTGGGCCAGCCCGAGGGACCATTTCCAGTTTTAACATATTAATTTTTTTGTTTTATATATTACTCAATTTTTTGAAATCATCAGTGATTATAACTCCCAATATAGGCCAATAACTCTAGGATCAACCCTGTATTTCATTTTATCTATTTTGATCTCATCATGTCGGAAATTAGGTAAAATATTTTCAATAGATCACAAATCATCCAGATTTTCCAAAAGTATTTTGTCTGATTAATAAATTATTCAATTAGTTATCTTTTTTCAACAAATCTTCTTTCCCTGGTTTTCCCAGACCATAGTAGACCTTACAAAGAGTTTAAATCCATTCCCTTTTCTCAATGGGTGTATATTTAAGGGAAGAGGATCAGTTTTCTGGTTTCCAATGTGAGAGCCTTTCTCATTTCTCCCCCTCTTCTTCCTCAATTCATTATTTCATGGTTTTATATTCACCTATATTATTTATAGACCAACAGTTATATTATAAAATTATTTTTTATGGGATTTTTGTTCATTTGGTGTTGGTAGTCATAGGTTTAGGGTTTATAAATCCTCATATGGTGATATTGGGTGTGTGTTTTCATTACACTAAGGATTTGAGGTAGTACATCCCTTGAACATGCCTTTATCATTTATGATTTATAATTTTATTATTTTTCACACCTGATATATATGTTTATTACTTTTGTTCATCCATTGATAATTTTCTTGGTGTGAAATTTTTTGTAATCGTTGTTTTGTGAAAGGCAGTGTTGTTTTGTAATAAATGTGCACACCATGTGTTTGTTTAAAATTCCTATTATCTTTCACACCTGGTTTGTGAGTTTTAGAACCTGGTTTATGATATTTTTAACATGTTATAGTTTCTTGAATAAAATATGTAATGCAATTGGTGTTTAAATCGTTGTCAACTTCTTAAAATATTTTTTTAAAAGTGCATGTCATGTGTTTGGTAAATTCATCGGCTGGAGTTTATATTTTATGTGTGATTTAAAAATTACTTGTTTGGATTTTTAAATGAATTTTAAGAATGAGATTTTTTATTTTTGTGTCCTTATATGGATTTACAATTTGTATTTGGTTTTATAAACAAATTGTTTTTGGTTTACTACATGTTTTGGCCGGAGTTGCCGGAAAAAGGCTTGTTTCTCATCTTTATGAAAATGGTCGTGTATTGAATATGTAACCTGAGTGTTTTAAGGTTTTTATGAATGTGTTTTGAAGAATTAAAATTTTTTTATACACCACATTAATAATATTTAAATTCATACCTTTTTCAAATAATAGTTTTGAGAAAGTCTTAAAGGCTCGTTTGGAATTTTTTGTAAAAATGGTTTCAATGTGTTATTCATGTTCTATGTTTTGAGGCCATATTATAGTTCATTGAATTTATTTAATAATTGCTTTTGGGGCTGATAAATTTTGATTTATATGTTATTGATATGTTTTTGGCCTTAAGATATCATTTTTTGAATGTATTATATGTGCAATTCTTCATTATACTCCTTGAAATTGTTTTTCAAATCTTTTTAGTGGTTTATTGATTCGTGAAAGAAATGTGAATCATGTTTGAGGTATGTTTGTATGTTTATGGTTTGTTAATGGAATTTCTATGTGAAAATTGTATTTTATAAGGTGTGTAACTTGAATAGTCGCTAAAGGGAATCCTGGGTATCTAGGTTGGCGGACCTGTACTAGTATGCTAGTGATCCTGGGGGGTTTGGCCCCCATTTCACACAGCATGTTTGACGATGAAAACTCTAACTAAAATAGGATGTTGTTGTTGTTGGGGGACCACTAGGTTATGGGTATAATCTCTAATAGTGTCTCGTGTCCATGATAATGGATATTTATAATGGTTACATTCACTGAGATACAGGGTGCCTAGGGCTAACAACTAACTAGTGCCTAGTGGTGTTCCCGTGACTTGTGCTCATTGACTATTTTGTATTCACCATCAGCATACAGTGTGTTTGGTTGATAAATTAAGCAGTCTTTTAGATTTATTTAAATGTTTATATTCATTATAGAATACCTCGTGAGAACTATTTTCATTGTAAACTTGCACCACTTTGAAAATTGTTGTTAGCATTCCTGTTTATAAAACATGCAAGTTTTTGTTTGGTGATTTTTTTGTATCATTTGACAAAAATTGGAATGCATACCTTTATATATTGTATTTAAAACATGAAATTGGTGTTTCTATTGTTTTTAAGGATGTTCATTGGTAATATAATATAAGGATAACCTACTTAGTTTTAATACTCACGCTTGTAGTCATATTTGGTTTTTAGCACTTGTGTAGGTTTCAGCTTAAGTTCAATCGCCTTTGGAGATGTGTGATAAATATGTTGGAGAGTGACCAAATAGGTCACATGGAGTTAGTTGGTTATCAGGTTTGGTAATTTCAGTTGTTGGTTTACTTCTAAATTCAATTTCTTATACAAATAATGTTCAGTTCAATTTTTTGTAAATGTATTGTGGGCTGTCCATTTCATTTTACTATTTGTTTGCTTATTTTAATTGTTATAAATCATTCCCTTGTGTAATCTATTGATTCCTCGGTGCTTGTCTTCATCCCAGGTGGATCGGGAACACCTCTCGGGACATGTCGAGGGATGGCCTAGGTGAATGATTTATGGTTGACTCGGGCTGGATCGTGACATGAATTGTACCAAATAAGAACAGATTTACCATCCAATTAATCACCCACAATAACCTAGTCATTCCTTCTTTCCATACTTTCTATGTGTACCTATACCCCACGGCAAAATCAACATTCTTAACCAAACACAACAATGACTTCATTGAATGTCACAAAATAACCCCGTCTATATGCCCTAATAACAACCAAAATCCACCAAACAAACACAATAATGACAAATTACCAACCACTCCCTGAATGAACTACTAGAACATACCTACCAATCATAAAAATAACCATAATCACAATCCATTTTTCATTATAAAACACTATTCCATTATCAGTTTCCACGTAGCTAGTTCAATTTACAAATTTGTAAGATTAGACTCTTATAAAAGGTTAATCTATAATAAAATCACATATATAAAAAATTTCAATATTAATAATTATTTTCAGTGTCAGAACCTAGATTTTTCTATAAAATACTTTGGTATATTCTTAATGTTATTCCAGAGCAACGCCTTTAGACGGCGTGCGATTCTGAGCCCCGGTGTGGCCGGAATTAAATTTTCATTGCGTTCACACTTGGCATGCCAAATAAATGGGATAACTCCTAAATTGTGTTCCAGGTTAGAAATCTCAGTGAATGGATGGGTCTAAAATGGGGTGTTTACCCTAGGAACGACATAAGACATGTCGGCGTGGGATGTTGGGACCCATCGCCTGTTAACAAAACATTAAACAGATAAATAAATAATTAATTTATTCGTTTAATGGTTAAAATCTGGTACCTCTTAAACGGTATATCAGATTAGAAAACTGAGGGCACAGTTGAGTCCAAAATTTTCCATTTACCATGGGAGGGATGTAATATTTGCAGGCGCGTGCCTTCTGTGGAAAATAGCCCTAGGGGAGTTTTCATAATTTGGCGACCTCGGGCGTTCAGTTTTATAACTTTTGAACAGAGACTCGTATTAATAATCTGAGACTGCAGTTATGCTTGGGAAGTGGTTTTTAACCTAGGGGAGGGTTAAACTTGACCCCTTTGAGCGTTTCATATGAGGATTAATTTGGAGGTTTTAAATTAATTAAAATTTATATATGTTTTTCCTTATTTAAACACCTAAGCCCCCTCTCTCTCCTTCCCTTCTTATTAACTCTGGCGGAAGGAGATCAACCAAGGAGAACCCCACAAGAATCCCTCCTCCATCACCTCCTACACTCCAAGTGCAGTAGTCAGTGGATCGTTGCGAAGCGTCGGGATACAGCCCTGCAGGTAGGAGATCTTCGTTTTTTTTTTAATTTTAAATCGCTCCTTTGAACCTAAATTATAGCATCTAAATGCTTTTTGATCTTTGAAAAAAGCTCATGTATGTGTATTAAATTTTATGAGATTTTCATCACCTATTTCGGTTTATAAAATCAAGTTCTCAGGAGCTTGAAAACGTCTACAAATGATCAACGGGTTCGAGGGTGTTTCAGTGGTTTTTGAGTTTTTCCGGCTGGATTTGGGGGTTCCGGCAGCATGAGGCGCGGGCTTCAAAACGACGACATCAGGCAGCGCGGGCGAGCGGGGTGGCCGGGAAAGCGGGAGTGTGGTTGGCAGTAGGCATCACAGTGGGTCTTCTGCGGAGGCGCCGGGTGAGAAGGGGGAAACAGGGGCCACGGGCGATCGGGCTCTGATGAGGGAGACCGGCCGACTGTCGGCCGGTCGGTGCGCACGAGTGGAGACCGGGGTCAGCGACCTCGTCTGGCAGACCGTGACCCGCAAAAGAAGGGAAATCATGGAACAGGAGCCAGACCCGCTCAATCCGGTCCGGGCGAGGCAGGCCAGCCCACATGGTGAACCGCGGGCCGGTTCGGATAGGGTGGGCCGGCCGAACCGGCCCGGCCCACCTCGATTCGTCCGTGGAATTTATAACACCCACAAAATTCTGACATGGTGTCGGAATTGCGTTCTGTTAGCGGTGACACATTCCATGAAATGAGGATAAGTTTTTGAGATGGTCTTAGGGATTTTAAATTCCTGAGACGAGGGGCTCGGTGGCACGACACTAAGTTAAGCGGACGAGCATTTTTCTCTAGGGTTTCTGTTTTTGACAGCGCAGACACATCTGAGGTCTGAATTGAGTGCTGTCAGTGGTGTTGTGACCCTAGCGTTGAGGCAGAGGTGCCCAGTTTGGTTTCGTTCATCGAAACTGGAGTTGAGGCATGGACCCCACGACCTGTCTTTTAAGTTGTGAGTAGCATATCCTAACATTTTCATCGGACGTCCATTTGGGGTGTGAGAGCAGTCATTTATGGGTGTTTTTCCAAGGCCATTGAAATGGTGCAATATGGTCGCTTTAATTATACATGATGGTGCGGGCCCCATGGGGGCCGTTTTGGGAGTTGGCAGTGATTTCAATCATTATCACCAGGTATCCATTTTGGAAAAGTGAATAGTCTAACTTGTGTACTTTTCCAAGAGGATTGCAATGTTGCGATCCGTTTGCAGCGCTTTGGGACCGGGATGCAGGTCCCCTAGAGCACCGCTCATGTTCGGTATGTCGGAATGCATCGTTTTCTCCGGATATCCATTCCACTCAAGTGATCATCCCTTTTAAGGTGCTTTCCTGAGGGGATCGCAATGGTGTGATGCGCCTGACTATTTTCAGGGCCGAGGCTCGGGACCACGGGATTCCATTCAGGCGTAAGGGGGTGTTGGCTACTTTTCTGTTGGATATCCGTTTGAGGTGAGTAAATTTCATATCTCACATGTTTTTCCATGAGGATTACATCAGTACAAACTGTTTTTATGTGAGGAGCCTCATTCGAGAACTCATTTAAATGTGGAAGAATGAAATTTGTACCAGTGGTGGTACCTTCCGCGGTGCTTGCAGAGAACCCCTGGAGTGCGATCGCGTGCACTACCATGTGAGTGAAGTAAATGTTTGAAGAGATGTAGTTGGTCGTGCCAGGGCCGATGAGGTGGCAAGTTGGATTTGTTTCTTTTACACCCTTCACGTTGACGTTGGGTGTCGTGTGCATGATAGCCTTTAGGCAGGAAACGTGGTATACACTAGGAGTATACGAGAATGCTTGGAGGTACATGTGTTTTTTTGTACCTGAGAACGTTTGTGTGAATGGTTGGAGTTGACTTGGGGCCACACGTCGTGTGGTCCCCATGTGTGTTTCGTGCTCTTCTTTAGGTACCCATGACCTTTCGCTACGTAGAGGTTCCCTCTGTTCTCGTTTGTTTGACCAGCCGGGTTGAGTTTCCCCCTGGTTTTGTTCTCTTTTTTTTGACCAGTAGGGTTGAGTGGTTTTCCCCTGGTTTTGTTCTCAATGGTTTGGATGGAAGAGTTTCTTCGAGTTCCCTGGTAGAGTTCTTGTGGATTCGGTTTGACCAACACATTATGCATGCACCGATCCTCTACCTAGGAGGATGTTTCTAGTAGGGCTGCCCAGGAGGTTGTTTCCAGTAGGTCATATCGGTGAGGTACCATCCAGCAGGAATTTTCAGGGGGGTACCATCCAGCAGGGGTGGCCAGTTGTACCATCCACCATGGATGGCCAGTGTGGTACCATCCAACAGGGATGCCCAGTGGGTTAACATCTAGCAGGGATGGCCTGTGGGTTACCATCCACCAGGGATAGCCAGCGTTGTACCATCCAAAAGGGATAGCCAGAGCAGTTCCGGGTTTACTTCCAGTGGGGCTTGGAAGTGGTCCTTGATGCTGGGTTTACCTCCAGCTAGGCTAGGAAGTGGTCCCTGATGACGGTTCTAAGCCTCCCTATAGTGGAGTACCCTTTTACGGGACTGGGCATCGGGACTCTTCGATGACTTTTTCTGGGTCTCCCTCCAGTGGATTACCCTTTTATGGGACTGGGCAGTGTGGCCCACGTAAATTTTTTCCATGTCTCCCTCTAGTGGATTACCCCTTTACGGGACTGGGCAGTGTGGCACCCGTCGACTTTTTCTGGGCCACCCTCTAGTAGGAACCCATCGACATCCATGGATTACCCTCCAGTGGGGCTGCGCAGGGGGTCTCCTGTCGACTTTGAGGAAACCTCTCGACTGCGGATCAGTGATGAGGTGTGGTTTGACATTTCCTCCGAACTCTCAAGTATGAGGGGAGATTTCCCCACCTTGACACATCCTTGCAATGCAACCTAAAACCATTCGGGCGAGTTAGTGCCGCCCAAAGCGAATAGTGTCAAGGTGCGGTGATTTGAGCCCCTTGACTTGCAGTTTGGGGCAGACGTGCGGGATATTGGCATCGATGGTATTTACTTCTGGGACTATTGGCTACTCACTTTCTTAGGCTGAGCTACCGGATGGATATCCCCTTAGAATCTTGTTTGGGATTCTTGATTGACCATATGGATATGTATATACCTTGTTCCAGTACCCACTCCTTTGGTTTTGGTTACTCTCCTTCCAAGAGAGGTGAAGACGCGCGGGGTATGACACGTGCTTTCTGTTTCTATCTTCTATTGGTTGGACGAGTCTACTCTCCTGCTATAGGTATCGGAGACTCAATACGAAGTTCATCTACTCACCGTTTCTAGCTCCTTGCATTTGGACGATTCTACTTCCATCCTCTTGGTGGGTTGAGTTGTACTCTTTACTCCACTCTCTCTATTGTACTCCTTTACTTTTCCCTGTTCGATTTACTGCTCACCTCTTCAATACCTATTTGTTGCTCCCTCGAACATTTGGGGCATCCTACAGAGTATTTTTATACACCACCATGCTTGGGATTTGCCCGCACTTGGTGTGCCCTTGCAGACGACTGACAGGTTGTTCATAACATCAGCGGAGCATAGGAGTTCGGGATCTTGGACCGTGTACAGTGGTTGTAGTTGGCTTTTAGGTGTGGGACTCTCCCAGCTGTTCAACTTTTGTTTACGTGTTGCTGGGTTGCGGCACTTTTCTGGTTGGGTGCCTGTTTTGCCCTTTTCTTTTCAGTTTACTTTCATAACATTCTTTGTACTATTAGGGGTCGATGCAGTTTGTGGTTTATTTATAGTAGTTGGTACTTTACTTTTTCTTTTACTCTGCACTTTTTCAATGAATGTGCTTCGTGTGTGTGTGTATAGGTACTTAGGCAAATGCCTCCTCGAGTTGTTTAGACTTCGGTGCTTGTCGCTAGCCCCTGGAATATGGAGGCAAGCTTAGGGTAGTTGCAGCTCAAGCCTGGGTAGTGTCGTGTCGTGATAAAGTGGTATCAGAGGTGGTTCGTTCTTTGGGACATTGTTCGGATGTCCCTAAAAAATAATTGGTTGGGATTTAGGGCAATAGTGTCAATGTGTCTTGAGAGCGGCTCTCAGGCCAGGGAGTCCAGTGATGGTGTGACGGCCGACGTATCCATTCACCAGGACCCTGATAACCTGCTTTTCAACTCAGCATGATGAGACACATTTTTCAGGGAAAATTGGTTTGTGCATCACATAGGATTGCGTCTTGACTATCCTTCTTGATTTAGCTCCCCATTTTTGTCACTATTATATACATATATGCTCATCTAACTGTGACACTCCTTGAAATCATTCAGGATGTCTCTGTGAAGGCAACCAGCTAGGATACCAGCATTGGTTCGTGAAGATGACCCTGTGAGCTATGAGGCCTCATTCTGGGACCCATCATACGACTCCCTTTCTCTGGGTGGGCCGGTAGCAGCACCCCCACCTGGTGAGAAGCAGACATTTTCAGCAAAGCAGACTGAGCATGAGCGCAGGTTGAGCATGCTCCGCGAGTTCCAGTGGCAAAGACCGTTGAGGTTCAGTGGTGTGCTATACCCCTAGGCTGTAGAGGATTGGATCGAGAAAGTGTTTCTCCTTTTCAGGCTTGTGCAGACGCCGATAGATTTTATGGTGGCTTTGGATGCCAACCTTTTTTGCGGAGGAGCTTGGCGTTGGTGGAGTATGGTGAATCAGATTCTTGACGAGTCATCGATTTTGTGTTGTGACTTTCAGTTGTTGTTTCTTGAGTAGTTTTTCCCTTCCTTCTTACACTCCATTTGGATTCAGGATCTCCTGCAATTTCAGCAGGGAGGGATGATAGTGGCCGAGTACGCGGCAAGTTTCGCAGACTATGCACGCTTTTACCCGGACATGGTCCATGATGGTAACTTCTGAGCACGGAAGTTCGAGCAAGGTATCCACAGAGAGATTCGTGTTGTCATAGTACACTTGGGCATTCCCACTTATGTCAGGGTGCTTGAGAAGGTACTGGTGACAGAGAGCATCCTGTCACATTCTACAGTTGGTGGTGGCAGCATGCTCGATAGAGCCGAGACATCTGCTGCAGCTAGCGGGCATCGTGTGGAAGAACCTCAATGCTGGTGGATTTCCGATATCTAGACTCAGGTGAGTGGACATACACCACAGTGGTGCTGAAGGGCACCAGTGCATCCTGGAGAGAGTCAATGTTATACTTGCGATGGGTGAGGCTACCTGGCATGAGACTGCCCGACCATGCATGCTGAGAATATCGGGTTGGCAGCGGGTGCACCGCCACGATGGAGGCAGCGTCGTGATCGGTGTAGCGCCCAAAGAGGTGGTGCTTAAAGAGTATTGGGAGGAGCTGGATGTGGAGGAAAACCTTACGAGGTCCTCCCATCACCACCAGGTGGTCTACGTCAGACTCTGGGAGCTGACAGTTGGGACCAAGGACAACGGTGAGCTTTGGATGTCTGTGATCCTACAGAGCATGAGGTGATATGAGGTAAGCTCTAGAGATCTTCTAATTTTATAAAGTAGAATTGTTAGTCTCTGTGTGTGAAATGAGTTTTCTCCCTTCTCCTTGTTTGATTTGTTACCAGGGTGGCGCGGGGCATCGGTGTAACCCTGTGTTGGTCAGGTAAAAGGCATGGGACCTTTTTCTTTAGTCGATGATGTTGAATCATTCTAGTTCCAAGCATGTAAGAGAGTTTTTGTTGCGAGACATCGACTGCGAAACCTTGCCTTATGGGATATCCTTGGGTGTTTCACTATGTGGATATTCTGAAGGAGGGAATCATCGGGCTTCGTCCCAGGTCCAAACGGTAATTCAGTCACGGCGTACGACATAGGGGTTCAGCCGGGGAGGTAAGCTACCACCGAGGGCCTTTGGGCCATTTGAGGTTGTGCGAAGGGATGGTGAGGTTCCCTACTACCATTCCCTAACCCCAATTACTGGTTTGGGTGCATAGCATCTCCCACGTGACTCACCCGAGAAGAAGTATGCGTGCTCCTATGCACGTCATCAGAAAGGGTAGACCTCATGTGAACAGATAAAATCCTTTGGTCTGTATGTGGTGACGTGGGAATGTGCAAGAGTTCATCTGGGTACGGGAGATCCAGGTGTGGGATTAGTAACCTATTTTATTCCCTGGTTTTGCTTTTCAGGGACAAAAATCGTGAAGTAGGGATTGATTTAAGAACCTGGTTTTTTATATAAAACAATTTGGAATATTCTTGATGTTATTTCAGAGCAGCACCTTCAGACGGCGTGTGATTCTGAGCCCCGGTTTGGACGGAATTAAATTTTCAGTGCGTTCACACTGGGCACGCCAAATAAATGGGATAACTCCTAAACGGTGTTCCAGATCAGAAATATGAGTGTACGTATGGGTCCTAAATGGGTTTTTTACCCCAATAATGTCATTACGAATGTCGGTGTGGGACATTGGGACCCCTAGCCTATTAACGGAACATTAAACAGATAAATAATTAATTAATTTATTCGTTTAATGGTTAAACTCAGGTACCTATTAAACGGTAGCTCGGATAAGAAATATGAGGGCACTTTTGAGTTTGGAACATGTTGTTTACCCTAGGAGGGTTGAAATTTTCATGGGGGCGGGCCTTCTGTGGAAAATGGCCGCAGGGGTGTTTTCGTAATTTTGGCGCCCTCAGGAGTTATGTTTTAAAACTTTTGAAAGGAGACTCGGATTAAAATTATGAGACCGTCATTGTGCTCGAGAGGTGGTGTTTTCCCTATGGGAGGCTTAACCTCGACCCCGTCAAGCGTTTCAGATGTGGGTTAATTCAGAAGTTTTAAATACATTAAAATTTAAATAAGTTTTTGCTTATTTAAACAACTAAGCCCCCACTCTCTCCTTCCCTTCTTGTTAACTCTGGTGGAAGGATCTCAACAAAGGAGAGCCCCTAAAGAATCTATCCTCTATCACCTCCTCCTCTCCATGTGCGGTAGCCAGCAGATCGCTGCAAAGCGTCGGGCTACGCCCCGGCAGGTAGGAGATCTTTGTTTCGTTTTTAATTTTAAATCGCTCCTTTGAACCTAAATTGTAGCGCCTAAAAACTATTTGATCTTCTAAAAAATACCATGTATGCATAGTACATTTTACGAGGTTTCCTTTTCTTTTTTCAATTTGAAAAGCTGAGTTCTGAGGAGCTCGCAAACGTCCGCCGAAGAAAAATGGGTTTACGGGTGTTTTCTGGTGGTTTTTGAGCTTTTCCGGATGGATTTGGGGCTTCCGGCAGCAGGCGGCGCGGGCTACGTAACGACGGTAGCAGGCAGTGAAGGCGAGCATAGTGGTCGTACGAGCGGGAGCGTAGTCGACAATAGGTGGCACAACAGTTCTTCTACGGAGGCGCCAGGCGAGTTGGGGCGACGGTGGCTGTGGGCGAGTGGGGTCGGACGAGGGAGACGGGCCGACGGTCGGCCGGTCGGTGCACATGAGGGGAGACCGGGGTCAGCGAACCTGGATAGCAGACCGCGACCCACGATTGGTGGGTCACTGGGGAATGGGATCTGGACCGGATCAAGCTGGTCCAAGCGAGGTAGGCCAGCCCGTGCGGTGAACCGCGGGCGGGTTCGGACAGGGTGGGTCGGCCGAACCGGCCTGACCCACCTCGATTCGTCCATGGATTTTAAAACACCCATAAAAATTTTGAATGGGTTTTGGAATTGCGTGCTGTCTATGGCGACGCATTCCTTGAAAAGAGGAGAAATTTTTGAGATGGTCTCGGTGATTTTTAATTCCCGAGACTAGTGGCTCTGTGGCGCGACATGACGTTAAGCGGACTGGCATTTTTCTCGGGGGTTCTTGTTTTGGATGGCACAGACACATCTGATGTCCAAATTGAGCGCGGTCAGTGGCGTTGTGACCCTGGCATTGAGACGGAGTTTACCCGTATGGTTTCGGGTGTCGAAACTGGAGTTGAGGCATGGACCCCACAACCTGTCTTTTATGTTGGGAGTATCGTATCTCAACTTTTTCATCGGACGTCCGTTCGGACCATGCAAGCAGTCGTTTCTGGGTGTTTTTCTGAGGGCATTGCAATGGTGAAATCTGCTTGCTTTAATTATGCACGATTGTGTGGGCCCCACGGGGGCCATTGTGGGAGTTGGCAGTGATTTCTATCTTTATCATCGGGTGTCTGTTTTGGACAAGTTAATAGTGGAACTTCTGTACTTTTCTGAGAGGATCGCAACGGTGCGATCCGTTGGCAGCACTTTGGGACCAGTATGCGGGTCCCACGCAGCACCGATCATGTTCGGTGTGTCGGAACGCATCTTTTTCTCCGGATATCCATTCCACTCAAGTGATAATCCCTTTTGACATGTTTTCCCGAGGAGATCACAATGGTACGATGCGCCCGACTATTTTTGGGGCCGAGGCTCGGGACCATGGGACGCCATTCGAGCGTAAGGTGGTGTTGGCGACTTTCCTATCGGATATCCATTTTAGGTGAGTAAATAGACTATCTTGCATATTTTTCCTTGAGTATGACAACGGTACGAACCGTTTGGATACGAGGAGCCTCATTCGAGACCTCATTTAAATGTGGAAGCATGAAAGGTGTACTGGTGGTGGTTCCTTCCACGGTGTTTGCAGAGAACACTTGGCGTATGATCAAGTGCACTCCCGTGTGAGTGATGTAAATGTTTAAGGAGATGTAGTTGGACGTGCTTGGGATGATGAGGTGGAAAGTTGGAGTTTTTATGTCTACGCCCTTCGCGTTGATGTTAGGTGTCGTGTGCAAGATAGCCTTTATGCTGGAAACCTGGTATACTCTGGGAGTATATAGGAATGCATGGAGGTACATGTGGTTGTTTGTACCTAAGAATGTTTGTGTGCTTTGTTGGAGTTGACTTGGGGCCACACGTCGTGTGGGCCCCATGTGTCTTCCATGTTCTTCTTTGTGTACACTTGACCTCTCGCGACGTAGAGGGTCCCTCTATTTTCTGGGTTTGACCAGCGGGGTTGAGTTTCTCCCTGGTTTTGTTCTCATTTGTTTGACCAGCAAGGTTGAGTGGTTTTCCCCTGGTTTTGTTATCGATGGTTTGGCCGGAAGAGTTGCTTCGTGTTCGCTGGTAGAGTTCTTGTGGATCTGGTGTGACCCACACATTACGCGGGCACCGATCCTCTACCCTGGTGGTTGTTTCCAACAGGGCTGCCCAGGAGGTTGTTTCCAGCAGGGCTGGTCAGTGAGGAACCATCCAACAGGGATGGCCAGTGGAGTACCATCCAGTAGGGGTGGTCATTTTTACCATCCAGCAGGGATGGCCAGTGCGGTACCATCCAGCACAGATGACCAGTGGGTTACCATCGAGCATGGATGGCCAGTGGGTTACCATCCAACAGAGATGGCCAGTGTTGTACCATCCAGTAGTGATGGCCAGAGTGGTTCCGGTTTTACTTCCAGTGTGGCAGGGAGGTGGTCCCCGATGCCGGTTTTGCCTCCAACTGGGCTGGGATGTGGTCCCCGATGACGGTTCTGAGCCTCCCTCCAGTGGAGTAACCTTTTATGGGACTGGGCATTGGGACTCATCAACAACTTTTTCCGGGTCTCTCTCTAGTGGATTACCCTTTCAAGGGACTGGGCAGTGTGGCACCTGTCGACTTTATTCGGGTCTCCCTCCAATAGACTACCCTTTTATGGGACTGGGCAGTGTGGCACCCGTCGACTTTTGTCGGGTCTCCCTCCAATGGGAACCCGTCGACTTCCAGATATTACCCTCCAGTGTGGTTGGGCAGGGGGTCGCCTGTCGACATTGAGGAGACCTCTCGACTGTGGGGAATTGATGAGGTATGGTTTGACGTTATCCCAGAACTCTCAACCACGCAAGGCACTTTTCCCCTGAGACGCATCCATGTAACACGACCTAAAACCGTGCGGGCGAGTCAGTGCCACCCAAAGCGGATAGTGTCAAGGTGCTGTGATTTGAGCCCCTTGACTTGAAGTTTGGGATAGACGTGTAGGATGCTCGCATCGATGGTGTTTACTTCTGGGACTGTTTACTACTCACTTTCTTGGGCTGAGCTACGGGATGGAGATCCCCTTACAATCTTGTTCGGGATTTTTGATTGAACATATGGATATGTATATACCTTGTTTCAGTACCCACTCCTTGGGTTTTAGTTACACTCCTTCTAGGAGAGGTGAAGATGAATGGGGTATGCCACGTGAATTCTATGACTTTATTCTCATGTCTGGATGAGTCTACATACTACTATAAGTAGTGAAGACTCGACAAGAAGTTCATCTTCTCACCATTTCTAGCCCCTTGCATTTGGACGAGTCCACTTCCTTCCTCTTATTGGTTTGAGTTGTACTCTTTACTTCACTCTCTCTGTTGTACTCCTTTACTTTTCCCGGTCTGATCTACATCTCAACTCTTCAGTACCTCCTTTTTTTCTTCAGCACGCCATTAGGGCATCCTACTGAGTATTTTTATACACACCCCTGCTTGGGCGTTGCCTACACTTGGTGTGCCCTTGAAGACAAAAGTCAGGTTGGTCATGACTTCAGCAGAGCTTAGGTATTTGGGATCTTGGACCGCGTACGGTGGTCGTAGTTGGGTTCCAAGTGTGGGACTCTCCCAACTGTTCTACTTTTGTTTACCTGTTGCCGGGTTTTATCTCTTTTCTGGTTGGGCACGTGTTTTTTCCTTTTCTAATCATTTTACTTTCAACACATGCTTTGTATTGTTAGGGGTCGATGCACTTTGTGGTTTATTTATAGCAGTTGGTACTTTACTTTTTCTTTTACTCTGCACTTTTGAATTGAGTGTACTGCGTGTGTGTGTACTGGTACTTAGAAAAAGGCCTCCCCAAGTTGTTTCTCCTTCGGCGCTTGTCGCCAACCCCTAGCCTTTGGAGGAAGGCTTGGGGTAGTTGTGGCTCGAGCCCGGGTAGGTTCGAGTCGTGATTTGCAGTAACAAAATCTTTAATAATAACCCTATATGAAAATATCTTTTAACAAAATAAACACATTTGACTCACCATATTCCCACATGTTTTCTATAGGATTTTTTACATATAATTATTATATAACTCCATAATACATTCCTAATGAAGATAAAATAATGATAGACCCATAATTTATAGAAAAAAATGACATTTATCTAAATACCTACCATATCCCAATTCATTAATGATAAATGACTAATCCAAAGATGATTAAAATATGATCAAATGTTCTGGTCCACAAAATAAATGCCTCGAGAATATATAATATATTTGTAACCATTATACACCTACAAAAAAAATACAAAAATTAGATATTCCCAAAACCACAACCTTCTCTTAGTGAATAGTGATAACAATCCATATGAAATTTTTAATAAACTCACCTCCTGTTGGTTGATTCTTTATATCAAAAATATGATGATGAAAATATGTTGAATTGGACACAACATAATTCAATAGTGCATTTATGTTCATTGAATGATTCATATGAATCCCTGAAAAGTTGGGTAATTTGAATGTTATTTAATCTTATAACTATAATGGAATCCATCTAGTCATAGAGTGACATGCCATTGCTATGTTGTGACCATATGTGAAAAACTAAATTATTTTGTAAAAATATTTCGTCACATTAGCACATAACAATATTCCATAAATATCATGAATTCATTTTTTATATCCCACATTCATTCCACTCTTAATCTGGTTCAATCATATTAAACTGATCTGATTAGGAAAATCATTTTGAGAGATGTAGATTCACACTATGAAACAAACCACCATAAAACACCCTAGATTCAATCTCAAAAATTTATTATTGTAGAATCAATAAAATTTTACAGTATGTATCTACTCAAAACACATTAATCCTTGAACGACCCTAATGTATAACATCCATGTACTTATAAGTTAATTTTTCTTCATTATGGAATTAAATAGTTAAATTCATTATAAGTGTACAATGATTAAAGTGGTATTTATTGAATATATAGAATCTATACTTATAGAATAGTAACCTCAAATATAAAATTATTTATAAAAATTATGTATCTTATAAATGAAAATATGATATGATCATATCATGAAATAAGTAAATAAATGTTTTGAAAATGAGAAATTAATTGTTGGTATTCTAGTTGAACAAAAATATTTATTAAAAATTTTATTATAAATGCAATGATTTAAAAAAATTTCCTCATAAAATATAATAAATATTAAATATTTTTATTATAATTATAGAAAAATATTATCCCACATTAATTATTTTTTTGTAAGAGTCGTTCAATTAGTTATATTATAAAAATCAGATATATTTAAATAATTGTAGAATTTAATTAAATATAAAAATTCTCATTTTTAGAAATTTAATTTCAAAAAATGGTGTCCAATATTTAATTTCACAAAAGATTGGTTATGGTGTATTTATTTGGACTTTTTTAAATAAGATAAATTTTGGGGAATAATGAAATACATTAATTTGCGTTATTTAGAAAATAAATGAATAATTGAGTAATAGATTATGTATGGATGAAGTAAGAATCATAATCACAAAAAAACATAGTATATTTTACATATTTATTTATGGAATATAAAATATTCATAGTACTGAAAAAAAATCTATTGAATAAAATACCCCCCATCCTTGTCTATAAATACCACCCCACGCCACCTCTTACATTAAAAACTCAAATGCCTTATATTTTTGTATAATTTCTTCCCAATTACCTTCTCAATCCTCTCTCCCAAACCCTTTTACTTATGGTATCACCAAATGTCTAAAACTTAAGTCCTTAAGGAGGATCTCAATGAGAATAATTCAAGAGGTAAAAGCCCCTTTCAATTTGATTTATTATCTTATCAATTTATTTTATTTTCTTATTGTACCCTCACCTCCACTCATACAAGTGACATTAATGCCGAAAAACATATATATATGGTAATTTTATTGTGATAATGGAATATCCACCATTATAACTCACCACATATCCTCTTATTTTATAAAATGAAATTATTATTCTTGACATGCTGATTCATGACCTTCAATGTTGATCAGTTTTTATTTTCCTTTACTGCCATCATGGATGGTCTTAAAAAAAATTATAGTAAAAAAATATTTTATTGTAAATATTGTATGTTATATAATCTTCTTGAACAAATATATAATCATGATATTAAAAAAATGTTATTAGTTAATAATGGTCGAAAATAACAGCCAAAATAAAATATTTAATATTCTTTATTGTTTAATCAAATGAATTAACCTCATATCAGAACAAATGATATATTGAATTATGGAAACTTATTAGTATCATTTCATTCCACTTAAAGAGTTTTTCTTCCACTTGATAGGAAATTCTGCAATGAACCAACCATGAAATCCCTGAAATAAATGCACTAAAATAATTAAAATAACAAAATAATATTAATAAATTAGGGAAGTATGTTAAGAAATATTTTATAAGATATTATAAATAATAATATAGTTATTAAATATATTAATAACACTCTTTAAACTAATATATAGGTTGTATGAACATGTTTTATGGATGTCAACCTAGAGGTAAAGAACTTTTCTTTAAATTTAACCTTTTAGATATATTTTTTTATAAAATTAAGAAGTAATGTTTTTATGATTCGATTTTTCATGTTCTGTGATTCTCTTTTTTGTCAATGGGTATTTTTTAAGATGATGCATGAGTCTATGATATCCTTCCATTGGAGTGGGTATATATATGTTGGAATTCAACTGTAATGGTTATTACATGTGTAACTTCAATGGTTACACCATAAGGTAGTCATGATGGTTACATTATAAGGTATCTGTGATAGATAAAAATCATAAGTTGAATGAAATGGGTGCGATAATATATTATTTTGTTAGGAAATTATTACCCAAGTTACCTAAATGGTTTATTTTTATTGTATATGTTTCAATGAAATATTATGTTCTTAGAGAGTTAATATACGATTCATTATAGGTGAGATGCATATCTTATTTAAAATAATTTCTTGTTTTTAAAATAATTCAAGTACTTTTTGATTTTTTCCTTTTTTATGTCCCTTATGAAGATTTATTTGTCATACAAAATTGTGAATTGTATTTCATAGGGTTTACCACTAGCTAAGAGAAAAGAAAAATCTAATAAGAATGATGTGAATACTTTTCAAGGGAAAGAGTTACTGTTTAATTATTAAAAATAATATTATGGATAAAATGTGTATTTTTTTAATTAGTACCCTTTTTTATTATTGTGGGATTTAATTTATGAATTATTATATAATTCTAAAAAATTATAAAAATATATTTTTTTGGGAATGAAATAAAATTAAATCAAGTTTAATTATGTAAAACATGTAATTTTTAAGGATGAATCCTTATAATTTCAACCATGTCCAATAAAATTAGAACTACACCACTATAAATTTATTCCTTCTCACAAAACCAAAAATTTTCATGCCATTTAATGATTGCATAGCTAAAATCTAATCTCTAATGATACCCTAAATCTTTTATAATCCTTATGAAATTGTAAACCTTTTCATTCAAAATATAATATCCTATGAAAGTCTGTGACACTATATTATATTCATTTCAAACAATTAATGACCTTGAGAATCAAAAACTACTATGATAGAAAAACTCCATGGATCACTAACCATGAATCCCCTAGGAGATACCTCTAAAGTGAGATGAGGCCCACAAAAATCATAAATGACATAAAACAAATAGTCATGAAAATAATTATAGTTATTAAATTTATTAAATTCAAAAACAAATATACAAAAAAATTATACTAGAGATTATAAAATATCATAATACTAAGAACACTGAATGGTTTTGTTGTGGTTACTCTCAAATGACATGTAGTTTCATAAATTTAGGTATAGTAGAGTGTCATACAAGTATTTGCACTCAAATAGGAATATTTAATAAAACTAATGATGTTATTATAAAAATAATTTGAAATAAAAAACATATATTAATGGGGGTTAATTAATACTAATAGAGCTAGAAGAATTATGATGAATGTATGGTTTATTTTTTAAAAATTTATTTTACAAATTGAAATGAGATGATGATTTCATTTAAAATGTGTTTTTATAATAAATATTCAATCTATATCTACATCATCAATTACTAATTAAATATTTAATTTAAATTGAACATTAGTTAATTATGGTGCCCCAATATTTTGACCCACCGACCCTTTGTGAGTAACTTAAGCTCAATGATTAAATTAGTTAATCCATTGGGCAACTTCGAAACATGTGTTTGTAGAACAATGCATTGATTATAATTATTTGTCTAGATTATGGTCAGTGGTAAATTTGGGAACACATTATTTATTTAAATGAATATTAATATAATTTTTGGATTTTCTTTTAACAATACTTATTTATCCCAGGTTAATTCATATTACTGATTAATATCATGCTATCAAAAGCAACACATAACCCGACCTCATGTGTTTAGTGGTAATTTTTTAATTTCATTAAAATTATATTTTAAATAAAAAACTAAAATAGTATATCAAATTATGATAATTACCATAGTATATTTATTTTTAAAAAATGAAAAATGATAGTGGTATATCTATTTTTTATAAAAAATACTCTTCAATGGGTTTTGTAGTCATGTTATAATGTAATGGAATTCAAAAAAGGTTTAGAAAGGGTAAAACCCAATATATTTTTTTAGTATTATTTTAAAAATAAATAATTGAATTAAGTAATATTAAATTTTAAAAAAATTAAATATAAGGGAAACAAAAAAGGTAATTATGAAAATAAAACATTATAATGTGAATTAAAATAAATAGGATTTGGAGAAGGGATCCTTTCATTAAGAGATAAGACTCTTGATATACACGGATAAATGGTTTTTAACCACATTACCTCTATTATATATCTCATAAAACATGTAATTACACATCAAAAGGATAAAAAAATAAACATTTATATAGAAGTGGGGATTCTAGGTTCATAAGTGGTTAAAATTGTGAATGGGAAAAGTTTGATAAATATTTCAATCTAACATTAACCAATTGGTGGACCTCAAAAATGCATATTCCATATGTTTTATAGAAGGGGGAGTTTTGAAGAATTTTTTCTTCCATATTATATGCTAATTTGAGCCCAACCAAATCCCTTTTGAAGGGTTTTTGTCCCAAATATTTATTTGGTTTCCAATTTGGTTAGTCTAGTCCAACATCCAATTTATAGCATGTTAACTCCAATCAATTGCAATATTTAGCCCAGTTATACTCAATAAAAATTAAATCCAATTTTCTAATTAATAAATTTAAACAATTAGTATATATATATCAAAGAAATATATTTATGCCTGAAATAGTATAGTGCATTTCAAAAGGTAAAAACTGGAATTTTCAACAAATTTGAAAATGATTGATCTAATAAAAAAATTCCATAAATTGAAATATTATAACAAATTTGGGGCATCCTACAGAGTATTTTTATACACCACCATGCTTGGGATTTGCCCGCACTTGGTGTGCCCTTGCAGACGACTGACGGGTTGTTCATAACATCAGCGGAGCATAGGAGTTCGGGAGCTTGGACCGTGTACAGTGGTTGTAGTTGGCTTTTAGGTGTGGGACTCTCCCAGCTGTTCAACTTTTGTTTACGTGTTGCTGGGTTGCGGCACTTTTCTGGTTGGGTGCCTGTTTTGCCCTTTTCTTTTCAGTTTACTTTCATAACATTCTTTGTACTATTAGGGGTCGATGCAGTTTGTGGTTTATTTATAGTAGTTGGTACTTTACTTTTTCTTTTACTCTGCACTTTTTCAAGGAATGTGCTTCGTGTGTGTGTGTATAGGTACTTAGCCAAAGGCCTCCCCGAGTTGTTTAGACTTCGGTGCTTGTCGCTAGCCCCTGGAATATGGAGGCAAGCTTGGGGTAGTTGCAGCTCGAGCCTGGGTAGTGTCGTGTCGTGATAAAGTGGTATCAGAGGTGGTTCGTTCTTTGGGACATTGTTCGGATGTCCCTAAAAAATAATTGGTTGGGATTTAGGGCAATAGTGTTAATGTGTCTTGAGAGCGGCTCTCAGGCCAGGGAGTCCAGTGATGGTGTGACGGCCGACGTATCCATTCACCAGGACCCTGATAACCTGCTTTTCAACTCAGCATGATGAGACACATTTTTCAGGGAAAATTGGTTTGTGCATCACATAGGATTGCGTCTTGACTATCCTTCTTGATTTAGCTCCCCATTTTTGTCACTATTATATACATATATGCTCATCTAACTGTGACACTCCTTGAAATCATTCAGGATGTCTCTGTGAAGGCAACCAGCTAGGATACCAGCATTGGTTCGTGAAGATGACCCTGTGAGCTATGAGGCCTCATTCTGGGACCCATCATACGACTCCCTTTCTCTGGGTGGGCCGGTAGCAGCACCCCCACCTGGTGAGAAGCAGACATTTTCAGCAAAGCAGACTGAGCATGAGCGCAGGTTGAGCATGCTCCGCGAGTTCCAGTGGCAAAGACCATTGAGGTTCAGTGGTGTGCTATACCCCTAGGCTGTAGAGGATTGGATCGAGAAAGTGTTTCTCCTTTTCAGGCTTGTGCAGACGCCGATAGATTTTATGGTGGCTTTGGATGCCAACCTTTTTTGCGGAGGAGCTTGGCGTTGGTGGAGTATGGTGAATCAGATTCTTGACGAGTCATCAATTTTGTGTTGCGACTTTCAGTTGTTGTTTCTTGAGTAGTTTTTCCCTTCCTTCTTACACTCCATTTGGATTCAGGATCTCCTGCAATTTCAGCAGGGAGGGATGATAGTGGCCGAGTACGCGGCAAGTTTCGCAGACTATGCACGCTTTTACCCGGACATGGTTCATGATGGTAACTTCTGAGCACGGAAGTTCGAGCAGGGTCTCCACAGAGAGATTCGTGTTGTCATAGTACACTTGGGCATTCCCACTTATGTCAGGGTGCTTGAGAAGGTACTGGTGACAGAGAGCATCCTGTCACATTCTACAGTTGGTGGTGGCAGCATGCTCGATAGAGCCGAGACATCTGCTGCAGCTAGCGGGCATCGTGTGGAAGAACCTCAATGCTGGTGGATTTCCGATATCTAGACTCAGGTGGGTGGACATACACCACAGTGGTGCTGAAGGGCACCAGTGCATCCTGGAGAGAGTCAATGTTATACTTGCGATGGGTGAGGCTACCTGGCATGAGACTGCCCGACCATGCATGCTGAGAATATCGGGTTGGCAGCGGGTGCACCGCCACGATGGAGGCAGCGTCGTGATCGGTGTAGCACCCAAAGAGGTGGTGCTTAAAGAGTATTGGGAGGAGCTGGATGTGGAGGAAAACCTTACGAGGTCCTCCCATCACCACCAGGTGGTCTACGTCAGACTCTGGGAGCTGACAGTTGGGACCAAGGACAACGGTGAGCTTTGGATGTCTGTGATCCTACAGAGCATGAGGTGATATGAGGTAAGCTCTAGAGCTCTTCTAATTTTATAAAGTAGAATTGTTAGTCTCTGTGTGTGAAATGAGTTTTCTCCCTTCTCCTTGTTTGATTTGTTACCAGGGTGGCGCGGGGCATCGGTGTAACCCTGTGTTGGTCAGGTAAAAGGCATGGGACCTTTTTCTTTAGTCGATGATGTTGAATCATTCTAGTTCCAAGCATGTAAGAGAGTTTTTGTTGTGAGACATCGACTGCGAAACCTTGCCTTATGGGATATCCTTGGGTGTTTCACTATGTGGATATTCTGAAGGAGGGAATCATCGGGCTTCGTCCCAGGTCCAAACGGTAATTCAGTCACGGCGTACGACATAGGGGTTCAGCCGGGGAGGTAAGCTACCACCGAGGGCCTTTGGGCCATTTGAGGTTGTGCGAAGGGATGGTGAGGTTCCCTACTACCATTCCCTAACCCCAATTACTGGTTTGGGTGCATAGCATCTCCCACGTGACTCACCCGAGAAGAAGTATGCGTGCTCCTATGCACGTCATCAGAAAGGGTAGACCTCATGTGAACAGATAAAATCCTTTGGTCTGTATGTGGTGACGTGGGAATGTGCAAGAGTTCATCTGGGTACGGGAGAGCCAGGTGTGGGCTTAGTAACCTATTTTATTCCCTGGTTTTTCTTTTCAGGGACAAAAATCGTGAAGTAGGGATTGATTTAAGAACCTGGTTTTTGATATAAAACAATTTGGAATATTCTTGATGTTATTTCAGAGCAGCACCTTCAGACGGCGTGTGATTCTGAGCCCCGGTTTGGACGGAATTAAATTTTCAGTGCGTTCACACTGGGCACGCCAAATAAATGGGATAACTCCTAAACGGTGTTCCAGATCAGAAATATGAGTGTACGTATGGGTCCTAAATGGGTTTTTTACCCCAATAATGTCATTAGGAATGTCGGTGTGGGACATTGGGACCCCTAGCCTATTAACGGAACATTAAACAGATAAATAATTAATTAATTTATTCGTTTAATGGTTAAACTCAGGTACCTATTAAACGGTAGCTCGGATAAGAAATATGAGGGCACTTTTGAGTTTGGAACATGTTGTTTACCCTAGGAGGGTTGAAATTTTCATGGGGGCGGGCCTTCTGTGGAAAATGGCCGCAGGGGTGTTTTCGTAATTTTGGCGCCCTCAGGAGTTATGTTTTAAAACTTTTGAAAGGAGACTCGGATTAAAATTATGAGACCGTCATTGTGCTCGAGAGGTGGTTTTTTCCCTATGGGAGGCTTAACCTCGACCCCGTCAAGCGTTTCAGATGTGGGTTAATTCAGAAGTTTTAAATACATTAAAATTTAAATAAGTTTTTGCTTATTTAAACAACTAAGCCCCCACTCTCTCCTTCCCTTCTTGTTAACTCTGGTGGAAGGATCTCAACAAAGGAGAGCCCCTAAATAATCTATCCTCTATCACCTCCTCCTCTCCATGTGCGGTAGCCAGCAGATCGCTGCAAAGCGTCGGGCTACGCCCCGGCAGGTAGGAGATCTTTGTTTCGTTTTTAATTTTAAATTGCTCCTTTGAACCTAAATTGTAGCGCCTAAAAACTATTTGATCTTCTAAAAAATACCATGTATGCATAGTACATTTTACGAGGTTTCCTTTTCTTTTTTCAATTTGAAAATCTGAGTTCTGAGGAGCTCGCAAACGTCCGCCGAAGAAAAATGGGTTTACGGGTGTTTTCTGGTGGTTTTTGAGCTTTTCCGGATGGATTTGGGGCTTCCGGCAGCAGGCGGCGCGGGCTACATAACGACGGTAGCAGGCAGTGAAGGCGAGCATAGTGGTCGTACGAGCGGGAGCGTAGTCGACAATAGGTGGCACAACAGTTCTTCTACGGAGGCGCCAGGCGAGTTGGGGGCGACGGTGGTTGTGGGCGAGTGGGGTCGGACGAGGGAGACGGGCCGACGGTCGGCCGGTCGGTGCACATGAGGGGAGACCGGGGTCAGCGAACCTGGATAGCAGACCGCGACCCACGATTGGTGGGTCACTGGGGAATGGGATCTGGACCGGATCAAGCTGGTCCAAGCGAGGTAGGCCAGCCCGTGCGGTGAACCGCGGGCGGGTTCGGACAGGGTGGGTCGGCCGAACCGGCCTGACCCACCTCGATTCGTCCATGGATTTTAAAACACCCATAAAAATTTTGACTGGGTTTTGGAATTGCGTGCTGTCTATGGCGACGCATTCCTTGAAAAGAGGAGAAATTTTTGAGATGGTCTCGGTGATTTTTAATTCCCGAGACTAGTGGCTCTGTGGCGCGACATGACGTTAAGCGGACTGGCATTTTTCTCGGGGGTTCTTGTTTTGGATGGCACAGACACATCTGATGTCCAAATTGAGCGCGGTCAGTGGCGTTGCGACCCTGGCATTGAGACGGAGTTTACCCGTATGGTTTCGGGTGTCGAAACTGGAGTTGAGGCATGGACCCCACAACCTGTCTTTTATGTTGGGAGTATCGTATCTCAACTTTTTCATCGGACGTCCGTTCGTACCATGCAAGCAGTCGTTTCTGGGTGTTTTTCTGAGGGCATTGCAATGGTGAAATCTGCTTGCTTTAATTATGCACGATTGTGTGGGCCCCACGGGGGCCATTGTGGGAGTTGGCAGTGATTTCTATCTTTATCATCGGGTGTCTGTTTTGGACAAGTTAATAGTGGAACTTCTGTACTTTTCTGAGAGGATCGCAACGGTGCGATCCGTTGGCAGCACTTTGGGACCAGTATGCGGGTCCCACGCAGCACCGATCATGTTCGGTGTGTCGGAACGCATCTTTTTCTCCGGATATCCATTCCACTCAAGTGATAATCCCTTTTGACATGTTTTCCCGAGGAGATCGCAATGGTACGATGCGCCCGACTATTTTTGGGGCCGAGGCTCGGGACCATGGGACGCCATTCGAGCGTAAGGTGGTGTTGGCGACTTTCCTATCGGATATCCATTTTAGGTGAGTAAATAGACTATCTTGCATATTTTTCCTTGAGTATGACAACGGTACGAACCGTTTGGATACGAGGAGCCTCATTCGAGACCTCATTTAAATGTGGAAGCATGAAAGGTGTACTGGTGGTGGTTCCTTCCACGGTGTTTGCAGAGAACACTTGGCGTATGATCAAGTGAACTCCCGTGTGAGTGATGTAAATGTTTAAGGAGATGTAGTTGGACGTGCTTGGGATGATGAGGTGGAAAGTTGGAGTTTTTATGTCTACGCCCTTCGCGTTGATGTTAGGTGTCGTGTGCAAGATAGCCTTTATGCTGGAAACCTGGTATACTCTGGGAGTATATAGGAATGCATGGAGGTACATGTGGTTGTTTGTACCTAAGAATGTTTGTGTGCTTTGTTGGAGTTGACTTGGGGCCACACGTCGTGTGGGCCCCATGTGTCTTCCATGTTCTTCTTTGTGTACACTTGACCTCTCGCGACGTAGAGGGTCCCTCTATTTTCTGGGTTTGACCAGCGGGGTTGAGTTTCTCCCTGGTTTTGTTCTCATTTGTTTGACCAGCAAGGTTGAGTGGTTTTCCCCTGGTTTTGTTATCGATGGTTTGGCCGGAAGAGTTGCTTCGTGTTCGCTGGTAGAGTTCTTGTGGATCTGGTGTGACCCACACATTACGCGGGCACCGATCCTCTACCCTGGTGGTTGTTTCCAACAGGGCTGCCCAGGAGGTTGTTTCCAGCAGGGCTAGTCAGTGAGGAACCATCCAACAGGGATGGCCAGTGGAGTACCATCCAGTAGGGGTGGTCATTTTTACCATCCAGCAGGGATGGCCAGTGCGGTACCATCCAGCACAGATGACCAGTGGGTTACCATCGAGCATGGATGGCCAGTGGGTTACCATCCAACAGAGATGGCCAGTGTTGTACCATCCAGTAGTGATGGCCAGAGTGGTTCCGGTTTTACTTCCAGTGTGGCAGGGAGGTGGTCCCCGATGCCGGTTTTGCCTCCAACTGGGCTGGGATGTGGTCCCCGATGACGGTTCTGAGCCTCCCTCCAGTGGAGTAACCTTTTACGGGACTGGGCATTGGGACTCATCAACAACTTTTTCCGGGTCTCTCTCTAGTGGATTACCCTTTCAAGGGACTGGGCAGTGTGGCACCTGTCGACTTTATTCGGGTCTCCCTCCAATAGACTACCCTTTTATGGGACTGGGTAGTGTGGCACCCGTCGACTTTTGTCGGGTCTCCCTCCAATGGGAACCCGTCGACTTCCAGAGATTACCCTCCAGTGTGGTTGGGCAGGGGGTCGCCTGTCGACATTGAGGAGACCTCTCGACTGTGGGGAATTGATGAGGTATGGTTTGACGTTATCCCAGAACTCTCAACCACGCAAGGCACTTTTCCCCTGAGACGCATCCATGTAACACGACCTAAAACCGTGCGGGCGAGTCAGTGCCACCCAAAGCGGATAGTGTCAAGGTGCTGTGATTTGAGCCCCTTGACTTGAAGTTTGGGATAGACGTGTAGGATGCTCTCATCGATAGTGTTTACTTCTGGGACTGTTTACTACTCACTTTCTTGGGCTGAGCTACGGGATGGAGATCCCCTTACAATCTTGTTCGGGATTTTTGATTGAACATATGGATATGTATATACCTTGTTTCAGTACCCACTCCTTGGGTTTTAGTTACACTCCTTCTAGGAGAGGTGAAGATGAATGGGGTATGCCACGTGAATTCTATGACTTTATTCTCATGTCTGGATGAGTCTACATACTACTATAAGTAGTGAAGACTCGACAAGAAGTTCATCTTCTCACCATTTCTAGCCCCTTGCATTTGGACGAGTCCACTTCCTTCCTCTTATTGGGTTGAGTTGTACTCTTTACTTCACTCTCTCTGTTGTACTCCTTTACTTTTCCCGGTCTGATCTACATCTCAACTCTTCAGTACCTCCTTTTTTGCTCCATCACGCCATTAGGGCATCCTACTGAGTATTTTTATACACACCCCTGCTTGGGCGTTGCCTACACTTGGTGTGCCCTTGAAGACAAAAGTCAGGTTGGTCATGACTTCAGCAGAGCTTAGGTATTTGGGATCTTGGACCGCGTACGGTGGTCGTAGTTGGGTTCCAAGTGTGGGACTCTCCCAACTGTTCTACTTTTGTTTACCTGTTGCCGGGTTTTATCTCTTTTCTGGTTGGGCACGTGTTTTTTCCTTTTCTTTTCATTTTACTTTCAACACATGCTTTGTACTGTTAGGGGTCGATGCACTTTGTGGTTTATTTATAGCAGTTGGTACTTTACTTTTTCTTTTACTCTGCACTTTTGCATTGAGTGTACTGCGTGTGTGTGTACTGGTACTTAGAAAAAGGCCTCCCCAAGTTGTTTCTCCTTCGGCGCTTGTCGCCAACCCCTAGCCTTTGGAGGAAGGCTTGGGGTAGTTGTGGCTCGAGCCCGGGTAGGTTCGAGTCGTGATTTGCAGTAACAAAATCTTTAATAATAACCCTATATGAAAATATCTTTTAACAAAATAAACACATTTGACTCACCATATTCCCACATGTTTTCTATAGGATTTTTTACATATCATTATTATATAACTCCATAATACATTCCTAATGAAGATAAAATAATGATAGACCCATAATTTATAGAAAAAAATGACATTTATCTAAATACCTACCATATCCCAATTCATTAATGATAAATGACTAATCCAAAGATGATTAAAATATGATCAAATGTTCTGGTCCACAAAATAAATGCCTCGAGAATATATAATATATTTGTAACCATCATACACCTACAAAAAAAATACAAAAATTAGATATTCCCAAAACCACAACCTTCTCTTAGTGAATAGTGATAACAATCCATATGAAATTTTTTAATAAACTCACCTCCTGTTGGTTGATTCTTTATATCAAAAATATGATGATGAAAATATGTTGAATTGGACACAACATAATTCAATAGTGCATTTATGTTCATTGAATGATTCATATGAATCCCTGAAAAGTTGGGTAATTTGAATGTTGTTTAATCTTATAACTATAATGGAATCCATCTAGTCATAGAGTGACATGCCATTGCTATGTTGTGACCATATGTGAAAAACTAAATTATTTTGTAAAAATATTTCGTCACATTAGCACATAACAATATTCCATAAATATCATGAATTCATTTTTTATATCCCACATTCATTCCACTCTTAATCTGGTTCAATCATATTAAACTGATCTGATTAGGAAAATCATTTTGAGAGATGTAGATTCACACTATGAAACAAACCACCATAAAACACCCTAGATTCAATCTCAAAAATTTATTATTGTGGAATCAATAAAATTTTACAGTATGTATCTACTCAAAACACATTAATCCTTGAACGACCCTAATGTATAACATCCATGTACTTATAAGTTAATTTTTCTTCATTATGGAATTAAATAGTTAAATTCATTATAAGTGTACAATGATTAAAGTGGTATTTATTGAATATATAGAATCTATACTTATAGAATAGTAACCTCAAATATAAAATTATTTATAAAAATTATGTATCTTATAAATGAAAATATGATATGATCATATCATGAAATAAGTAAATAAATGTTTTGAAAATGAGAAATTAATTGTTGGTATTCTAGTTGAACAAAAATATTTATTAAAAATTTTATTATAAATGCAATGATTTAAAAAAATTTCCTCATAAAATATAATAAATATTAAATATTTTTATTATAATTATACAAAAATCTTATCCCACATTAATTATTTTTTTGTAAGAGTCGTTCAATTAGTTATATTATAAAAATCAGATATATTTAAATAATTGTAGAATTTAATTAAATATAAAAATTCTCATTTTTAGAAATTTAATTTCAAAAAATGGTGTCCAATATTTAATTTCACAAAAGATTGGTTATGGTGTATTTATTTGGACTTTTTTAAATAAGATAAATTTTGGGGAATAATGAAATACATTAATTTGCGTTATTTAGAAAATAAATGAATAATTGAGTAATAGATTATGTATGGATGAAGTAAGAATCATAATCACAAAAAAACATAGTATATTTTACATATTTATTTATGGAATATAAATATTCATAGTACTGAAAAAAAATCTATTGAATAAAATACCCCCCGTCCTTGTCTATAAATACCACCCCACGCCACCTCTTACATTAAAAACTCAAATGCCTTATATTTTTGTATAATTTCTTCCCAATTACCTTCTCAATCCTCTCTCCCAAACCCTTTTACTTATGGTATCACCAAATATCGAAAACTTAAGTCCTTAAGGAGGATCTCAATGAGAATAATTCAAGAGGTAAAAGCCCCTTTCAATTTGATTTATTATCTTATCAATTTATTTTATTTTCTTATTGTACCCTCACCTCCACTCATACAAGTGACATTAATGCCGAAAAACATATATATATGGTAATTTTATTGTGATAATGGAATATCCACCATTATAACTCACCACATATCCTCTTATTTTATAAAATGAAATTATTATTCTTGACATGCTGATTCATGACCTTCAATGTTGATCAGTTTTTATTTTCCTTTACTGCCATCATGGATGGTCTTAAAAAAAATTTATAGTAAAAAAATATTTTATTGTAAATATTGTATGTTATATAATCTTCTTGAACAAATATATAATCATGATATTAAAAAAATGTTATTAGTTAATAATGGTCGAAAATAACAGCCAAAATAAAATATTTAATATTCTTTATTGTTTAATCAAATGAATTAACCTCATATCAGAACAAATGATATATTGAATTATGGAAACTTATTAGTATCATTTCATTCCACTTAAAGAGTTTTTCTTCCACTTGATAGGAAATTCTGCAATGAACCAACCATGAAATCCCTGAAATAAATGCACTAAAATAATTAAAATAACAAAATAATATTAATAAATTAGGGAAGTATGTTAAGAAATATTTTATAAGATATTATAAATAATAATATAGTAATTAAATATATTAATAACACTCTTTAAACTAATATATAGGTTGTATGAACATGTTTTATGGATGTCAACCTAGAGGTAAAGAACTTTTCTTTAAATTTAACCTTTTAGATATATTTTTTTATAAAATTAAGAAGTAATGTTTTTATGATTCGATTTTTCATGTTCTGTGATTCTCTTTTTTGTCAATGGGTATTTTTTAAGATGATGCATGAGTCTATGATATCCTTCCATTGGAGTGGGTATATATATGTTGGAATTCAACTGTAATGGTTATTACATGTGTAACTTCAATGGTTACACGATAAGGTAGTCATGATGGTTATATTATAAGGTATCTGTGATAGATAAAAATCATAAGTTGAATGAAATGGGTGCGATAATATATTATTTTGTTAGGAAATTATTACCCAAGTTACCTAAATGGTTTATTTTTATTGTATATGTTTCAATGAAATATTATGTTCTTAGAGAGTTAATATACGATTCATTATAGGTGAGATGCATATCTTATTTAAAATAATTTCTTGTTTTTAAAATAATTCAAGTACTTTTTGATTTTTTCCTTTTTTATGTCCCTTATGAAGATTTATTTGTCATACAAAATTGTGAATTGTATTTCATAGGGTTTACCACTAGCTAAGAGAAAAGAAAAATCTAATAAGAATGATGTGAATACTTTTCAAGGGAAAGAGTTACTGTTTAATTATTAAAAATAATATTATGGATAAAATGTGTATTTTTTTAATTAGTACCCTTTTTTATTATTGTGGGATTTAATTTATGAATTATTATATAATTCTAAAAAATTATAAAAATATATTTTTTTGGGAATGAAATAAAATTAAATCAAGTTTAATTATGTAAAACATGTAATTTTTAAGGATGAATCCTTATAATTTCAACCATGTCCAATAAAATTAGAACTACACCACTATAAATTTATTCCTTCTCACAAAACCAAAAATTTTCATGCCATTTAATGATTGCATAGCTAAAATCTAATCTCTAATGATACCCTAAATCTTTTATAATCCTTATGAAATTGTAAACCTTTTCATTCAAAATATAATATCCTATGAAAGTCTGTGACACTATATTATATTCATTTCAAACAATTAATGACCTTGAGAATCAAAAACTACTATGATAGAAAAACTCCATGGATCACTAACCATGAATCCCCTAGGAGATACCTCTAAAGTGAGATGAGGCCCACAAAAATCATAAATGACATAAAACAAATAGTCATGAAAATAATTATAGTTATTAAATTTATTAAATTCAAAAACAAATATACAAAAAATTATACTAGAGATTATAAAATATCATAATACTAAGAACACTGAATGGTTTTGTTGTGGTTACTCTCAAATGACATGTAGTTTCATAAATTTAGGTATAGTAGAGTGTCATACAAGTATTTGCACTCAAATAGGAATATTTAATAAAACTAATGATGTTATTATAAAAATAATTTGAAATAAAAAACATATATTAATGGGGGTTAATTAATACTAATAGAGCCAGAAGAATTATGATGAATGTATGGTTTATTTTTTAAAAATTTATTTTACAAATTGAAATGAGATGATGATTTCATTTAAAATGTGTTTTTATAATAAATATTCAATCTATATCTACATCATCAATTACTAATTAAATATTTAATTTAAATTGAACATTAGTTAATTATGATGCCCCAATATTTTGACCCACCGACCCTTTGTGAGTAACTTAAGCTCAATGATTAAATTAGTTAATCCATTGGGAAACTTCGAAACATGTGTTTGTAGAACAATGCATTGATTATAATTATTTGTCTAGATTATGGTCAGTGGTAAATTTGGGAACACATTATTTATTTAAATGAATATTAATATAATTTTTGGATTTTCTTTTAACAATACTTATTTATCCCAGGTTAATTCATATTACTGATTAATATCATGCTATCAAAAGCAACACATAACCCGACCTCATGTGTTTAGTGGTAATTTTTTAATTTCATTAAAATTATATTTTAAATAAAAAACTAAAATAGTATATCAAATTATGATAATTACCATAGTATATTTATTTTTAAAAAATGAAAAATGATAGTGGTATATCTATTTTTCATAAAAAATACTCTTCAATGGGTTTTGTAGTCATGTTATAATGTAATGGAATTCAAAAAAGGTTTAGAAAGGGTAAAACCCAATATATTTTTTTAGTATTATTTTAAAAATAAATAATTGAATTAAGTAATATTAAATTTTAAAAAAATTAAATATAAGGGAAACAAAAAAGGTAATTATGAAAATAAAACATTATAATGTGAATTAAAATAAATAGGATTTGGAGAAGGGATCCTTTCATTAAGAGATAAGACTCTTGATATACACGGATAAATGGTTTTTAACCACATTACCTCTATCATATATCTCATAATACATGTAAGTACACATCAAAAGGATAAAAAAATAAACATTTATATAGAAGTGGGGATTCTAGGTTCATAAGTGGTTAAAATTGTGAATGGGAAAAGTTTGATAAATATTTCAATCTAACATTAACCAATTGGTGGACCTCAAAAATGCATATTCCATATGTTTTATAGAAGGGGGAGTTTTGAAGAATTTTTTTTTCCATATTATATGCTAATTTGAGCCCAACCAAATCCCTTTTGAAGGGTTTTTGTCCCAAATATTTATTTGGTTTCCAATTTGGTTAGTCTAGTCCAACATCCAATTTATAGCATGTTAACTCCAATCAATTGCAATATTTAGCCCAGTTATACTCAATAAAAATTAAATCCAATTTTTTAATTAATAAATTTAAACAATTAGTATATATATATCAAAGAAATATATTTATGCCTGAAATAGTATAGTGCATTTCAAAAGGTAAAAACTGGAATTTTCAACAAATTTGAAAATGATTGATCTAATAAAAAAATTCCATAAATTGAAATATTATAAAAAATTTGTGAATATGTTGTATTTTATTATCACTAAAATATTCAATAAAAATGTGGTTCATCCACACTCACAGAGTTGCCCAGTTTCACACATAGGAAAAACCTCATATCACATAATCTATAAAATAATTCAATTAAAACTTTTTCAATCCAAGATTCTAATATTAGCCTAGAAAAATCACAAAAAATAATCCATTATAAAAAACAATGAATTGTATGTCACATAAATTGTTTAAAAAATCATGTGATATCAATGACACTAATTAGGAAGAAACACCTAATGAGTCAACCGTGCCAGAAATTATTCATATTTGATTGTGTTAATCAATGAATTCTTTTCATTCCACACATTATACAATATATTAATGTTATATAAAACTTTTCTTCTATCCTAATTTTATTTCATACCTCATAGTCAACGTCCTTTGTAATATAATTCCAAAACCCACTCAATTAATCATTCAAAATAGTCAAACAATATGATCTCAAACTAGATATCCCCAAATGTTGGCCATTTCATCACCCACTAACTTATTTTATTTTTTAAAATTATATTATTTTTTATTTTTTGATGGAATAAAATATTCAGATATCAAGTACACATGTACAAGTAAATATAGTATATTAAAGTAACTAATTGAAAGACAAATGAACTTATGGAAAGACCATGTAATGAGGTAAAAAAACTATTAGATAATATTGATATGATTTATTTGGGTAATTGAAACTCATAATTCACTGTTATGATTGATTTATGTGCATATATAAAATGAACATATTTTTCCACAATATTTCCCACACATAATGATGAAAAAAATAAAAAACGGCATAATGAAACATAAAACTAAAAATCTTGAATTTTCACTAAAACCAAAAACTAATTATATGAACATTACCATGCTAATCATGAATACCATGAGTTTAGAGGAAAAAAATTAATACCTATAATATTAATAGTTTCTATGTAAGAAAATAGCATGTGATATGATTATTTTCTAATTTGTTTATTTTTCTTTATTTTAATTTTTATTATTTTTGAAAGAAATAAACAACTGGAAGAAGAAACACACGAAAATTAAAATACTAAAGGGTCTACAAAAAATGTTTTCCCCTCCCCCATATGAAAAATGTTTCATTGTACTCAATGTGACACTATGAAATTAATGATACATAAAAATTTTAGATTTAAAATTAAAAAAATTAACATTAATGTGAGAGGTTAAGAGACATCGTGATGATTTAATGTGATAATGGGCTCATGCAGTGTTTTTAGATCAACTTCATGTGTGGTTAATCCCTCAAAGAATAGCTTCAACTATATAAAAGTTACTATAAAGAACCCTATTGTATACTATTTTGTGTCTTCCAAAAGCATCTGATTTGAAGACAAACATTTGATAAAATTTTACCTTTTTATATTAAACTCTTTTTTTTGGGATGATTATAACATTATCCTGATATGATATTTATTTATAAGTCCTTGATTTCTTATATTGTTACAATCATATCCCCTCATGCACTTGAATTTTGATTTTCTTTATTTTTCTATCTTATTAAAAATATATATTGAATTTATTTATGTCCAAATATTCAGGATTATTGACCTCAATGGGAAGAAGAAATGATTTCCTAAATATGATCTGAATGGGAGATATACCAATGAGAGTTTTGAATTATATCCTATAATACTTTTTCTCACCATCTAATTTGTTTCTATAACCCTTCATATTCTGTCTGAATAATTTATTGATTATATTCATCAACTCGTGATTTGAAACACTATCCTAACTATTTTATTAGGGGTTGAATGGTCTTGATGTTTTTTTTTTCACTACATTGTAGAGACCCAAAGCTTGACATACATGGACATTACATTACTTTTTCAAAATACTTAATACATAACAAGAACCAACACTCAAGGACTGTAATAGTTGAGTGTCTTTGGAAACTTGGAATATAAACTTCTAATCATGTTGAAAGATCTTCAACAACTCCCATATCGATCTTCCCATTTTTGTTTCCTTACCTAAATCCTTTATTTATTTTTTGGGTAAAATAAAACATAAAATTGGTGAGCTCAAATGCTCAGTAAGGGAAAACATAGAGAATATAAAACAATCCATAAACATTTGAAATCAAAAACTTGAACATGAAATTTAAACATCAAAATCTTGAGCAAAGACATAAATCGTGGAAGTACGTAAGGCATAAATCATAATGGAACATCAACCATGATAAAATATAATTGGAATAAAACATGTAATTGTGGAAACCATTCAACACAGGTTATGATTTCCATAGTAGCCAAGGAATTGCTGCCAAGACCATCTTAGTGGACAAAGTCCCTTTTTGAATCGATTTAACTCCTCGTTTCAGTCCTGTAACACTAAACCAGATTAACTTACTATTCCAGCCATGTCTATATCATGAGATATAAATCTTTACCAAATTCATTGGAGGGAGATATAGGTCCCACCCATCTCATAATGAAATCATTCTTACATGTGCCACAAAATAAACATACATCATTCATAATAACCCAATAAATAAAATGGGTTTCATAAAAATCATCCCATCATCACATAATCCATATAAAAGAAATGGATATCATTTATAAATAAGAAAATTGAAACCATGTAAATCAAAGAGACACGATACTTGAAACATACACATATGAAATAATGTCATCTTAGATGAAAAATGGTTTCAATAAAACACTTGAAATGAATTCATGAGGAAAATATCCTTTTTTCTTCAAAATCATTCTATTTTCAAAAAATTTCATGCAATTTTAAATGAAAATGATTTTGTTGAAAATATTCAAGAAATATTTTGGAGGAAGCTTCATGAAAATAAGGCTTTATAAAACCATATAAATCCGTTCTTTCCATATAAGTTAAAAAACATTCTTCTCGTACTTTTGCCGGAAAAGTCAAAAAGTACCTCATAAAAGAAAGATTCCATACTTACAATGTAATAAAAGTCAAAAATGGGTAAAAAGGACATTAAAAATACATGAAAACATTTTTAGAAAACAAGGACATGGATGATAAATATAACCCCAGTAAATACTTACGAATAAACAATCTCTGATAAAAACGAGATTGGAAAAGTTATTCCTTACCTTAGGTCTGATATGCTTCGTACGTATCCGAACCTCCTGTATAATGATTTAAATAATGTCATTGACTTATTACAGAATCATATTCATTGTTATGATATCATATATGGTTCACTTATTACTTTATATAACCCGTTCTTTTGTAAGTTCCATGTAAAAGTAGTGTTTTGGGTAAAATCATTTTATTTATCGTACATGTTTGGACTTGTTGTTCTTGATATTATTTATTATAACCTGATTTACTTAATTCTAGAATGTAAAACATGATTTATATATATTCATCATATACATATATATATGATATATCGATAAATGGAATGAAATACACGGTTCATGGAGACAGTAGGCCGTACGTACGCATGAACGTTGTTTTCGTTTCCTTATTGAATTGAATGTAATTAAATATATGACATATATATATATACATAAATCTGGTATCATTATTATGTCATATATTTCATGATTACTTATTATATATACTTTATAATCATTAATGAATGGTTAACATGGAGAATGAATCTCATCGCGTCGTGGAGACGGTAGTCCATACGTACGCACGAGCGATGATATCATTCCCATGATCGTGGAATTGTATTGAAGTGTATGCATAATATTTCAGAATCAATATCACTTTAAAATAATCATATATAGTTATCTATTTACACCATTATAGCCATCCAAGTAAGGTGGTGGTCGAAAACAGATTACACCATGGCGTGGAGACTGTATTCCATACATACGCACGAGTGGTGATTTCTTTTTCCGTAGGATGGATAGATGGTGAAATAGGGTTGTTTCATTGTTATAATAACATATAAGTATATTAGTGACACTAATGTTATTACTTCATAATGAAACAACTAATTAAGAAGAAGTAGAAGAAGTAATAAAGTTGAAATAATCGGTAACGGACATTACCTCTTCTTTGAAGAGCCTCTTCTTAACCTCCTCTTAGGGCACTAAAGATGGTCTTTTAAGAAGATCCAAACCTCTAGGATGTTTCTATGGAAGTGTAGAAGAGAAATTGGCAGGGTGTGGCCGAGCATGAAGGCTCAAATTGCTGTGAGGAGGAGAGGGAGGAGGTGCCCTTTTATAAGGGAGGAGAGGGGCGCCTTTTGAAATATAAGAAATATTAGTTTATATTAAATCCCAACCCCACTTAAAAACTTCCAAAATTACTCATATCCGAATATTAGATGCGATAGGGTTGTAATCTCATCAAACAATAAAATTTATACATGTTAGGAATTTATTTTAAACATTATCAACTTGATTTATCCTTATTTATCAATTTAATTTTATTTGTGGTAATAATATTCTAAATTTTAAATTATTATAAATAATTACATATGTGTTGTGAATTTTCCATAATTTTACGCTTTATTACATTTTCGACCATATAAATTTAAATTTATAATTTTTAAATATTTTTGTGATTTTTAAACAATTTTATAATATGTTATTTTTATAAAACAACAATAGTGTCAATTTTGATATTATTCATTTATTGGAATTTAAATATAAAACATAAAGAAGATATGTTCTAACTAAAAAATTTAATAGATTAATAACATGTCACATGTATCTATAAAATTAGTGGAGCACATAAAATAGTTCATATAATATTTATTTTAGTATTTTTAAAACCATTTATTTGATATTTCTCTTAATAAAATAATTCCAACATCACTATTATGTCACCTTTAATGGTAATTATTTAATACCTAAAAATTCTAAATAAATTCATATGATGTAGATAATTTTATTATCTTTCTGGAGACTATTTATATCTGATGTTTCATGAAAGGTATCACTAAACTAAAATAATTATACTTATAAGATTTAAGAAAGTGACATGTTGTCACTTTCTTTGGTTTTAATAATAATTAAATTATTTTAATGGAATAAAGTCCATTAAATGGATCTAATCCGACCCTTAGGTGATATGGGTCGACCTTTAGTCATCCAATAGGATTTTGTCAGGTGTTAGGGTAATTTTATAATCTTATATTTACCCTTAATTACCCGATTTACCTTTAACTATGGTAAATAAAATTTACCGTAGTTACTATTCATAATGCCCAAAAATAAAAAGTAGCCTATTAACATAATTTGTACCCACTGATTCCAAATATGGAATCCATTTTT